>OY728147.1:123991304-126454263 GCA_963277665.1 Viscum album
TTTGGATTATTTTATTATTTATAGTCCAAAACCTAAGTTTAGAAATTAATAAATAATTCCCTTATCTTTTTCTATAAATACCCACCCAAACTCCAATTCCCCTTCACTCAAAACCCATTGATCATGAAATTAATCTCCCTATACCTCTATAAATCCCCCAAGGTGTTCCCAAGCTCTTAATACGATCCTCCCAATCTTTTATAAGAAACCTCTCAAGTAAGGGATTCTCTTCTATTCTATTTTATTTAAGTACTTTATTTGTACTAAGCCTTTTTATTTCCAATATTTCATGTTGAAACATGTTTTTAAATATCCCATTACCATCCTTATGATTACATATTAATGAGATACCACCTTTCACTCTCATTAAACCCTTCCATGAACCTTTTTTACACACGTTATGATGACAAAATTATCTCAATATTTTCCATGCCAAAATTATATATTGTGAATACCCATCACATTTTCACTTAAGTGTATTAACTTAGTTAAAAATATCCTTCATCAGTTGAGTAATTCTATCTATGACACCCACACTTCTTATTCATGGGATTAAAAGTGATGAAATATATTATTATGTTGTATGATCTATGTGGCACATAAATGCATGTACATGATATGAATGTGATGGGAGAGCCTGAAATTATACAACACTCCAATGCATTGTGTATTTTTTTATCTCATGATATACCATGTATGGTTAATATGAAATTATCCTAATAACATTATGTTATGATGTATCAGTGGTTAGTCTTGACTTATGCTTATGATGTCGTGTTTTATGTTGTTGCCACATTCATATGTTGCGTTGATGCTATCATCATATATAATGTTTCTATGTTCATGTTAATGATAATTACCCTTTTATTCCACCTTGATATACCTTTTGACCCACATGTATTACATTTTTTATTTTATGCTTTTATTATTATATTATTGTAGTTTTTAGATCAACCTTTTCTTATTTATATCCTCATGTCATCCCATGTAATTTTAGAAGAGCAATGGAATTTTAAGAATATGTTATGGAGTTTTAAATAATGTCATTGTATCCCAGTTTCAAGTTATGGTAATATGTATCTAATTACAAAAATACAGAAATCCCATCGAACATTTAGATTGTATTAAGTATATATTTATGTAATAAATCATGAAATAAATTATTTTAAGGATTTGGGTTGTCATAGTTGGTATCATAGAAAGTTATATATATATTTTTGGGCACTAGGATTAAAAAAACCTAGTGAAAACCATTAAGATAAGATCAAGCGTAGGAAAACATCACTAATTTTTTGTAAAGTATAGAGTGCTTGGTTTTCTAAGAAAATAATTCCCTGTTAGGATATTAGAAAGTGGATATAACTATGGAATAGTTGTACTTAGGGGTAATAACTCTAAAAATGGAACATTAGATATTAAATAGATATTCACTTAGTGAAAAATAAAGAGTCATAAGACTTCACACCTAGTCAAACACTCATAGGGGATATTCTTTGGTTGATCATGTGTTTTTTATTGACCATTACGAAGGGAACAAAAATTCCTATGAAATTTTATGTTTGGAAATAGACCATGGATAACTTAGATTGAAACATAAAAATTCATAGGTTAAGAGTGCAAGTCATTTATGAGTTATCCCCTACATTTTCAGAGTTTCCTTTTATGTTATTAATATTTTAAAAATTCGCACCCCTAAGACTATTTTTGATGAAGTAAATGATTAGAACCAAAATCAAATAGTGAAAGTAGGATTATCATCAATTTATGAACTTCAAATGTCCTATGAGACAATGGTTTTACACATTCTTTCATATCAGGAAATTATAATAGAACAATTCAAACACCACCTTAAAATATAGAAGTTGAGTTATTGGAAAAGATAGAAAATTGGTCAATTATTATATCCCAAAAATATAACTTCTCATCTATTATTATTTATGGGCTGAATATTCCAGAAAACCTTGTGATACTCCCTAAATCGTAATTAATTTCTATTTTGGGTATGGATTGTCTTTACTTATATAGAGCCAATATAAAATATCTAGATAAGGTAATCAACCTCTATATCGAAAATCACCCTCCAATTATATATAAGTGTAAGGGTGATGATGAATATCATTTTTAACCATTATCTCAAACATGTATATTATTAACTTATGAGTAAAAATATCTAGATAAAATTATTAAGACTAAGGAAAAGATCATCTTTGATTACATGACTATTGTAAGTAAATACATTGATGTGTTTCCAAAAGAATTTCATGGTCTTCCACCTAGACGAGAGGTTAATTTCTCAATAAAACTTATAACCAGAGCTTTTACAATATCCAAGACTCCATATAGAATTACCACTTTTGAAATTGAAGAGCTGAAGAACAAAGCACAAGAGAAATTGGGTAAAGGGTTTACACACCTGAGTGCTTCACTATGGGCTGTGTCAGCCCTTTTTTTAAAGAATAAATATGGGTCAATGCACCTATGAATTTATTATCGTGATATAAAAAATATCATGATAAGGAAAAGGTATCATCTACCTTATATTTATGATTTTTTTGATTAGCTACATGGAGCCTTGTACTTATCTAAAGTGGATCTTCTGTTGGGATATTATCAAGTAAAGGTGAAGAAGGAGGATATCTCCAATATTGATTTTCACACAAGGTATGGTCACTATGAGTTCATAGTGATTCCATTTTGAATCACTAATGATCAAACTATTTTAATAGACCTAATGAATATACACTTTAGGTATTACCTTGAAAAATTTATGGTAGTCTTTATAGATGATATTCTTATCCACTCTAAAAGAATGGAGGAACATGAGGAGCATTTGGATGTAGTTTTGAAGAAATTGATAAAGGAAAAAATATTTGTAATATATAGTAAATGTGAGTTTTATATGGAGAAAGTAACATTCTTAATGCAAGTTATAATCAGTAAAGAGATATATCTAGATCCTTATAAGATAGTGGAAATTTATGGGTGGAATAGACTAACATCTATGACGGAAATATGTAGTTTCCTTATATTATTTGAGAACTATCATTGATTTGTGAGAAACATATCATGATTTTCAATCCCACTAATCAAGATAACTTAGAAAGGAGTCAGGTTTTTCTGGACTAATGAATGTGATGAGAGATTTAAAGAGATAATGAATAATCTAATCAATGCACATGTCATTACATTACCCACCGGTATGGAATGATATATGATTTATATGGTTTCTTAAAAAAATGGCTTGGGTTGTGTACTCATTCAAAAATGAAAAAGTGATTACATGTTCCTCCTTCCAATTAAATATTGTTGAAAAAAATTACTCGACACATGATCTAGAGTTGGATACAATTATCTTTACATTGAATATTTAATGACATTATCTCTATGGGGAAAATCATGATATATATATATATGGATCATAAAATCCAAAATTATATATTCACACAAAATGATCTCAATATTCACTAAAGAATATGGTTAGATCTAATTAATGATTATGATTTTTCAATCCATTAACATAATGGGAAGGTGAAAAAAGTGGAATATTCTTTGAGTATAATGGAGCCCACAACCCTATCAATGATGAGGATTGAAAGGGATCCAATCTTTTTTGTACATGAAAAGTGTGGAAATGGGAATCATAAAATGGGTTTTATCCTAACTTTCCCAAATAACTACTTAACCATCAATTCTTGAGGGGATCAAAGAGGCCTAAAACAATGATGAGATACTATAATGAAATCTAGAGAATATTACAGAGTTTAAATTTTATAAGGATAGATTTATATGGTTTGGAACTCAGATATGTGTCCCATAAAACTATAAAAAAGGGGGAAATTTTTTATTATGTGAATAACTCATATTTCTCTATTCATATAGGAATCACTAAGATATATAGAGATTTGAAGCAAAACTTATGGTGGAGTAAGATGATGAGGGAGATTGCAGAATTTGTATCCTGATGATTTGTATTCCAATAATTCATTGCTAAATAGAAAAAGTAAAAGGGTATGATGCAACCATTTCCCATACCATTATGAAAATTGTAAAAAATAACTATACATTTTATCATAGGACTTCCCAAGACATCTAAAGGAAATAATTCCATTTGGGTGGTAGTCAGTAACCTTGTAAATTCAGTTAATTTTGTTGCTATAAGGGAATATTTATCTATTTAACCACTCAGTAAGATGTATATTACATAAGTGGTAAGACTAAATAGAGTACCACTCTCCATTTCATCTAATCGAGATCCAAGGTTTACATATAGGTTCTAGAGAAGTCTTCAGGCAGTGTTGGATACATAGTTAAGCTTCAGTACTGATTATCACCCTCAGGTGGATGGCCAGTTTGAAAGAACCATTAAACTTGAGAGGATATGTTGAGATATTATTTAATATATTTCCAAGGTTGTTGGTATCAAAACCTTCCCACAGTAGAGTTATTATATAACAATTTGTTTCATTCTAGATTTCAAATGTCACCTTATGAGGCTCTGCATAGGAATTGGTGTCAGACTTCAACATGATGTGATGATTTTATAGAGAAGAAGATGATAGGAACCGATCTTATACAAATAATGAAAAATAAGGTTTAAACCATTAAATTTTATATTAAATCCAAACAAATTTGACAGAAAATATACATAGATAATTATATATGAGACATAGAGTTTGAGATCATAGATAAAGTGTTCCTTCATATACCACTATGGAAGAAAGTCATGATGTTTGGGAAGAATGGAATTCTTAGTACTATATATGTTTCACCCTTTAATATCCTTGATTGTATCAAAGAAGCGGCCTATTTATTATCACTCCCACTTAACCTATATCAATTACATGATGTTTTTCATGAACCCCTCTTGATGATGTACATGCCACACCTCTCATATGCATTGAATACTAAGGTGGTACCTTTGGAGAAAAATATTTCATATGAAAAGTAGATGGTAAAGATCTTAAATAATATAGATAGAGTTCTATGAAATAAGACAACTCACCTAGTCTAAGTTCTATGGAAGAACTACAAGTTTTTGGATGAAACATGGGAACCAAAAGATGTAATGAAATAAAAGTTACCTCATATGTTCTAGTGTATAAAATGAAATTTAGAGGGTGAAATTCTTGAAGTGGGGAAGAATTAAAAAAACTAAAATTTTATAAATAAAATTTCATTTTTAATGAATAAATTCCTTATTAAGTAACATAGTTATATAAGACACATGCACTATATTTCAATTCTTATTTTGGATCATTATAAAATACAAAAATAATTTGTCTATTGGGATTAAAATATTTTTAAGAATCATAACTATTAATAATATAGCCATTATAAAATGAACATTAAGATTAATATATATATATATATATTAATGGTTATAATAAATTCTAATTGATATATATGGAAGAAGTGATAACCTAAACTAGTATAATCACACCCTATAGATCCCATTTATCATAGAATCTAAGGGAGGCATCATCAATGAGATTTTCGCTTAATGAATCCCATGCTTAGAATCAACAACTGAAACACGAGTGAAACCAGTTATAGGAGAAGTTTAATCTTATCAATATCATAGACCAAATCATGTTCACCGAACTACCATAAGAAAGTACCACCATTGCATACCATACCCTCAGGGCATACATTGGTGTAATAAGGGATTATGTGTCTAGACCCTAGTAGTAAGAATTTTTATATTTTCATTTTAATAAAATAATGATTATATATAACCCATTTATTATTAATTTTTATATATGATTATATTGTTATTATAAAGAAAACTGGATTTTGATTTAAAGAAACCAAAATTGTATTTTTTTTGAAAATATTTAGTTTCAATTAAAACAATCTTTTTTATAAATTCAAGAATTTTGAAATAAATATTATTTTTATTGAACATTTTTATTAAAAAATATCTATTTAAATATAAGTGATAATATAATTTAATAAAGTCCAATAAAACTTTTATAATGGATAGAAAGTTATTAGCATCATAAAAACTAGTATTTTCTAGTAAATTAGGATTCTTATTTAAAAGTGTAAATTATAATTTTTGTCACAAACCAGCCTAGGTACCCTTGTAATCCAATAACTGAGATAGTCCTGACATAGACCAAAGGGTGTTCCTAGTCCCCATGGGTTGGAGAATAGAACCTAACATCATACAACATGCAAGTGAGAATGAATTTTCTACAAAACATAGCGGAAGAAAGATAAACAAGTCAATATGAATACAGAATAAACTCCACTGGGAGTAATTTAACATAAGTAAAAAAGAAATTAAAGCCCAAAGTACTAAAACCAAAGTACCAAAATAGAATAAAGATCCCAAATCCCTAAGGAGACAACTAACCACATCCAAAGTTCAATAGTAGGATCCACCTCTATGTGATCCTTTCCCCTTGCTTGAACCTAGAAGGAGATAATCTAAAAACACTCGAAGGCACAAGTAGGGTGTGAGATAAAAATACTAGTAGGGTATCACCAAGGATTACATAATAGATACCAATAATAGATTAACCGAATAAATTATTTTAATTTTAAAAATAAACAGGTTTTTCATTTTCAATGCACATTTAAACAAATCATGTTATATCATTCAAATGATGGAAGAATACTTTAATCAAATGATTTACATGTGATTGAATATTTCTAAAACAATGTCTTACGTAAAACATTTATATAAAATAGTTTATATAAATTCATAAGTCATGTAAATCAGTTTTAGAACATTGGCATATATTTATATCTCAAATATAAAACAAGTGAGCAACATGGTCATCTTCCAAATAAGTATGAAAGATTCAGGCTATAGGACTCCATGCTCTCTAAGTGATCTTAGAAATATGTGTATGCACACATCCCCCTGACACTAGCCAAAGTAAACTTATCACCATACTCTAACACCCCAAGAATTTACAAATAGATTTATTATAGAATGAATGGAACAATGAATCTCTACAAACACCAATTTGTTATAACCTAGCTAGGTAAACATAAATTTTCCACCACTGTGATTTGAATTTCTAAAAACTAACATACACCAATGCGTTCAGTAAGATATTTAGAGTCTGATAAGACAAACTTAATTTTTGGTGAATAGTAACATACCCTCATGAATAATAACACACCCTTATGAATAGTAATGAATAGTAAATTGGCCAAAAAAACAGAAGCTCCACCCATGAATGTATAAATACAATTTAGACATCTTAAAAGTGAAAAAATGATCATAGTATAAGTATTGGCATTTTTGTATGTCATAAATATTTTAATTACAATTTTATGATTAATTTAATAATTTAAAATGGAAATTTATTTTCATAAAATGTAATAATAAATTGTTATTTTATTGTCTTATGGTTATAATATAATTTTATGGGACCTTGATTAATTTTTCAAGGTGTTGTAAAACGAATTATATTTTTAATGTTGTTTTTTTCGAATAAATTATGATTTTTTTTAAAATTAAATTAAAATTATTTAGAAAATTATTTTCAAAAAATGGATTTAATTTTTTAATTTTACACATCGAATAATGGTTAGGGTGAATTTTTTGTATTTTTCTAAAAAACATGAATTTTTTATGAATAGTGAAATACGGTAAAATACTATATATACAAATTATCAGTTAAATACACTATTTATGACATCATGAGTGATGTAAGGAAAGTTTTTTTGAACTAACATGCACTTATTACTATTAGGGGTAACATTAAACGACACTATTGGTTGTCTTGAGGGAATTAATAAAATAATGAATAAAATATTCAAAATTTACTCCTCTCCTCCACTATAAAACCCCCCTCACTCCCTCTTCTCCTCACTCCTCTAAGTCTTTAAGATCCTCAAATTTCTTCCCAAATACCCTTAGCTAGTCACTCCCCATGTCCAACAAGCTCTTGGTCTTTCCAAAAGACCAAAACCTCTTCCCTTAAATAGATTCTCAAGGAGGTGGATTCAAGAGGTAAATTCACATTTTATTTCTTTCATTTTCGTTTCAAGTTATTTTTTATTGTTATCATCTCCTCACCTCCTATTTCTAAATGACCATGATAAATCAAGTATCATATATATAATTTAATTATATCATGTGAATGGAATAACCATCATCAATATTTTTACTCTCTCCCTTTTATTGTATAAATGAAACCATCGTCTGTGAGGTTCCAATTTACAAACTTCCTGAACGACAAAGTTTTGGTCTTCAATTTATCATTAATTACTGGACATGAAACCATTTTTATGGTTTAAAATGACTAAAATATATGTATTAAAACCTAATTAATATTTATAAACCAATATACATATAAGTTATTAAATCATATGGCCAAAATAGTTCTTAATAATCAAAATACTGCTAAAATAATCTAAGTGAATGTCAATAATATTTCATCTAATGATTCATCCTAATTCCATGTAACCAAATGATATAAGTGACCATTAAAACGTATTTATTTTCATAAATAATGTGTAAATTTATTTATATATATTTACATCCATTCCACATGAACTCGATTACTTAAAAAAAAGTGAACCGTTTATGAAAATCAAGAAAACGAACACTCCGGAATGACGAAATTAAATCTTATAACTAATAAATAAGGACACAATGGGATTAATAAAATCATGATAAACTAAATAAAGGTTTAATATATTCTTAATTAATTTATTAATAAGTCTAATTTCATATTATAGGACCTTAAGTTCAATAGCGGAACACATTTAGACTTAAGGTAAGGGTTTCTTCATCTCACTTCCATTTTTTTTTGAGATTTTCCATATTCACTACTAATACCTGTGTATGGTGTATGTATACTGAAAATTGATATAAAATATCATTAATATCTTTATTTTAATGTTATTAATTGTATAATTTTAATATTATTAATTTTGGGGCATACGAATCGATTGATTACAAAGTGGTAAGGGATTTCTACCTGAACCTCCATTTGCATTCAGGTTACTCTTATTATGTAAAGGCCCGGAAATTCTATGTAATTTTTTTAATTAAATGGGAATTTTGCGAGTCCATGAAAATTGACGGTGCATGATTCTAAGGCCTGGTGTACCTGAAATTAATTTATAAACTTTCTTCAGGTACGTTCATTAAATGTGAAAGTGAGTTTTTGTAACTTTTAAACCGGAGCTCGAAATTGAAATTTGAGGACACCGTTGAACTTGCAGTGCCGGTATTCACGTAAGGTGACCTTCACCTTGACCACAGTAGGTCGAGGTTAGAATTTAGTTTTTCACTTTTTCATTAAAGAATAAAAAAAAAATTGTTTAACATTTTATTTTTATTTGAAACTCCCGAGTGAGTGTTATAAAGGTGGGGGCCACTAGATTTAAAACCTCTCCCAATTTGAATTTAATGGTGGGGACCACCCAAACCCTCTTAATGGAAGAAACCCCTTGAACTTCCTCATTAATGAGGAATTAACTCATGAACTTCCTCCCCATTAATTATTCTCCCATTTAATTATGCCTCATCAATTGATTAATTTTACAAACTTGTTTAGTGCCAACAATTTAAAATTAGACAAACACTTTTTATTTTGGTTGGCTATTTCTTTTGAGAGAATTTGTTTGGAAAATGGTTGGTAAAGATTTTGGGAGAACTTGGAGGAACACATTCTCCAACGAATAATGCTTCTTCAAATGAAGAATGCCGATGTTCTCCAATAACTACGACTCGTTCCTCGTGACATCCTCCAATGGTGTAAATCCTCAAAAACAGAGAACCACCTCCATCGAAAAGTGTTTATCCGAAAAATGATCTCGGGATCGATTACGTGTGGCGGGCGCGACGAACATCGAAATCTTCGAATTCTCTCTCCAAACACAATAGAAAAATTTCAAGGTACGGTTTTTATTATTTTTGATTATGGATTCCCATGCTCTTCCCTTCTAAACAAAGAATGCAGATTGAATCTCTAACTAGTTTATCCACAGATGATTTCTTTTTTTACGAGTTTGGGAATGATCATTACTGGGGGTTGTAGAGTTTGATGTTATTCATTAAAGGTTTTTTTGATCCTCTTACTACCACTCTAAAGCAGAGGGTGTGATCCAAACAAACATGGATTGACCCATTCACCATTCTTCATTATTGTTGTGTTCTTCGCGATGGAGGAGGATGACAACCAAACTCGGTGGGGCATGAGAATGACGGCTGACACCACCGTCGGCTGTGATGAAGGCGACGACACAACTGCACCACTCGTGGCCTCCGCCGCCCCATGGCCTCATTCCGTTCGCGACCTCCGCTACCCCGTGTCCATGCTCTGTCCATGGCCTCTGCCGCCCCGCGGCCCCGCAGCCTCTGCGGCCTCCGCCGCCCAGCGGCACCCGTGGCCTTCGCATCCCTCACGGCCTCCGTGCCACCTCGCGCCATCCGTGGACCCTGCCGCCCCGTGGCCCCATGGCCTCTACTGCCCCGTGGAACCTGCGACCTCTGTGGCCTCATGCCGTCTGCGGCCTCCGTGACACCATGGCCTCCGCGGCCCCGCGGCCTCTACGACCTCCGCCGCCCCACAACACCCACGACCTTCTTGGACCCTGTGGCCTCACGCTGCCTTCACAACCCCGTAGCCTTCATGCCACCCTTGAGGCCTCACATCCTCCACTCTTCCCTCGTATCCTTCACAGCCTCATGCCGCTCCGCGGTCCCCACTCCGCCCAGCGCTGGCCGGGCTGGACCCAGCAGACCGGGTCGGACCGGACCCGGACCAACTACAAGATTTTCACTCTATCAGCCATAACTTTGGCACCATGCATCCGTTTGACAAACCGTCAATGGAACTGTAAACCTTGGAGTGAGAAGGTCCCTTCGGTATACCCCACTTGATATTTGGATAAAGTTGGGATATAGTCGGGCTGGATCGAGAACGAATCCAACCGGGCCCTCAGGACTAAAAGGCTAATAACTTACAAACTAGGAATCCGATTGATGCACCGTCTATTGCATTGAGACCCCTAGGACGTGGAAGTCCTTTAAGATACTTCTTAGTGGGACTTCGTGGTAGTTGGAGTATTGACCAGTGTCTTGTGGAGAGGACTCTCCCAGATACAAGCAAGCTTAGTGTGGGAACCCAGTATCTGGCTGTGATGTGAAGAATGAATAGCGATCCTGTGTGGATCAGCATCTAGAGATCCTGTGTGGGTCAGAACCGAGCGATCTTGTGTGGGTCAGCACCTAGAGATCCTATGTGGGTTAGCACCGAGCGATTTGGTGTAGGTCAGCACCTAGCGATCCTGTGTGGGTCAGCACCGAGCGAACCTGTGTGGGTCAGCACCGAGCGATCCTGTGTGGGTTAGCACTGAGCGATCCTGTGTGGGTCAGCAACAGAGACTCTTAACAGAGTAAGATGACTTAGTAGTTACATCTAATCATCTATACTAATGTACTTAATTTATACATGGTGTGATATGAGTTCGTACCTGATCGATACTTTCCTTTGTGGTAATACCTTGGTGGTATTCTTCTATGTGGCGTACCTGAGTGGTACTCACCATCGTGGTACTCCTTCCTTTGTGGAACAGTTGAGCTTGGGCTTTTGAGTTGGACTTTGTGTTTCCTCATGATTGAGATGGTAATACTTGATAACTTAAGTATATGTATGGGCATATAACTAAGTAGAGTTGTCAGTTGATTTCATGCTTTGTGGTTTATCCTTTGTGGATTTTTGTGATACCTTGAGGGTATCAGGGTCCCTACCTAGAATCATTATAATCAACCCTGCATGGGATTTTCCCACACCTTGTTGTGTTTGGTGCAGATGATAGATAGAACTGATCGAGGCTGAGGATACCAGGACTAGATGGTGCCCGGAGGTGGACCATACGACGTGTTGGAAGGCAGAGGAGATGGGAAAATGTGGAGTGCTGAGGAGGCGATCTGTACCTACCCTTCAGATAGGAATTCCGGAGGGAGACCCAGTAGTTGTCTTTATTTTTCTTTAGTTGTATTTTTTTTTTCATTTGTACTTGTACCTTTACAGTTGGGATTGTATTCCAGCCCCTTTTTACTTTAAGAAATATTTTTTCTATACAGTTGAATTGTGTTCTTATCTTTTTGTGTGCTCGGTTGCATGTGCTTACAGGTTATAAAGGAAATGCCTTCCCAGTTTTAGGGAACACGCCTTCAGTGCTAGTCGCAAGCCCCTAGACTATGGAAGGAGGGCTTGGGGTAGTCACGGAATGGGCCCCAGGGAATGGGTCATGACAAATTGGTATCAGAGGAGCCAGTTCTACCATAGAAAATAGGAATATAATCTTTATTTTTAACGACAAAAGTGTTAAGTGTAGTGAGTGTGGTTATCAGTTTAGGGAATCTAGTATTGGTGCAGCGACCGACATATCCATACACCAGGACCCTGAATTCTGATTTCCGACTCAGTACATGAAAACACTAATTGCGTGTGTGTTTTCAAGAGTTTTCTTTGTGATCTATTTGAGTTAGCTCACCAGGTATAACTTATTAACCATGGCACACCTATTTATTTTTAGGATGCCTCCACGTAGAAATCCAGCTAGGGTTCCAAGAGTAGTACGCACTGATATCCCACTGAGTGATGAGGCCTCGATGTATGGCCCTCTTCCAGTAGAGGCACCAGTGGAGGAACCAGCGGTACCACTACCCATTGGTCCAGTGATGACACCAGCCCTAGTAGCAGAGAGTGCATGCCGCTTGATCACGTTGCACGAGTTCCAGCACCAGAGGCCACCCTGGTTCAGGGGAGAGATGGATCCACATGCACCTAAGGATTGGATGGAGGCTATGGTGAGAGTCTTCCGACTAGTAGGGACACCAGCCAATCTCATGGTGATCCTTACCGCCAGTCTTTTACAGGCATTAGTAGACATATGGTGGATCTTGATTCCTCAAGTTCATGATGAGGTGATGCTTCTCTGGAAAAACTTCGAGAGCCTGTTTCGGGAAGAGTTTGTCTCAGTGACTCTTCGCGTAGTTTACATACAGGAGCTTCTTCATCTGTAGTAGGGAAGCATGACTTTGTCTCAGTACTCAGCAAGGTTCACTGACCTCTCACACTACTCCACTGATATGGTGCGAGACCCATTCTTCAGGGCCCCGAACTTTGATCAGGGGCTCGGGTGGGAGATCAGAGCTTCGATGATTTATCTCAGCATCCCGACACAGGCGGGGGTGTTAGAGAGAGCCCTCTTAGTGGAGAGTTTTCTTGATGAGCAGTCACTAGCAGCAAGACCCACCACTGGATGTCATGTAGTGAAGTCTTCTATAGCTGGTAGCATTCAAATGTCACAGAGGTCCAAGAGGACCAGACCTATAGGTGGACGACCATAGGATTCAGGGTCAGTTGTGTGGGGAACCTGAGGCAGATATATTCATGCCAAGAGCGGGCAGTGTTACGCATGCTGAAGGCAGGGTCACATGGATCGTGACTATCCGAACCGCTATACAGATGATCAAAAGATAGTCAAAGGACCCCCAAGTAGAGACAGAGGTTCAACTGAGGAAGTCCACAGGGAGCAGGTGGACGTGGTAGAGGATATAGCCATGAAATTAGCGGGGGGTGACGATTCGAGATGTTACCGCCACCACCACCAGGTGGTCCACCCCGACCACATGGAGCAGGAGGAATAGGGAAAGCTTAGCTCCAGGCAGCTGGGGCCTACGATCACGACACTCTGAAGATGATATGAGGTACGATATGTGTCTACTCCACCTTAGCTGCAGTACTTATAGACACAGGTTCTATTAATTATTTTAATGCCACTGCCCTCGTTCAGAGATCGTAGATTCTGACAGAGCTGTTGGATCGATCCTTACGGCTAGAGACTCCTACAGGAGCGGATTCGACGATTACGCACTGGTGCTGGCAGTGCGAGATTACTCTAAGAGGTGAGAGCTTCGACTGGTATCTACTAGTAGCGGCGTCGAGGCCTTACGACGTCATATTGGGTATATACTGGTTATCTACAGTCCATGCTCAGATTTACTGTATTAGGTGAAAAGTGTGGTGTGTCCACACAGATGGGACCAGGTTTACCTTCACCGACGAGAAGGGAGCCTTTGTAGAACAGTATGGAATTACTTGGAGGAGAGTGCAGCCGATCACTCATCAGTTGGCTAGCCTTACCCTCAGAGCAGTTGATGTGGAGAGTCTGAGTTATCCTGTAGTGGTGGACAAGTATACAGATGTCTTCCCTGATGATGTTCTAGGTCTACCTCCTCATAGAGAGGTGGACTTTTACATTGACTTGTACCCCGGGATGACACTGATATCAACACCAGAATATCAGATGGATCCCATGGAGCTTTGTGATCTGCGAGTATAGCTGGAGGACTTACAGGGGAAAGGGTTCATTCTACCCAGTGTTTCTCCTTGGGCAAACCTGATTTTGTTCACCAAGAAGGCGTATGGAAGCTTGAGACTTTGTCTCAAATATTGGCACCTGAACCAGGTGACTGTGAAGAACAAGTAATCACTTTCAAGGATTGACGACCTCTTTGATAAGCTAAAGGTATCATGGTGGTTCTCAAAGATAGAACTCAGATCAGGCTATCAATAGCTCAGAGTACGAGATGAGGATTTTCAGAAGACGGATTTCAGATGTTGTTATGGCCACTACAAGTTCTTGGTTATGCCATTTGACGTGCCCAATGCTCCAACAGTGTTCATGGGACTCATGAACAAGATCTTTCAGCCATACCTTGACCGCTTTGTAGTAGTCTTCATTGATGACATTCTAATCTACTCGGCTATGGAGGAGAAGCATTATTATCATTTACAGGTAGTACTGGACACACTCCGAGAGCACTGGCTTTACGGTAAGCTCTCAAAGTGCCAGTTCTGGATCCGAGAGGTTCACTTTCTAGGACATGTCATATTGGAGTCTAGAGTTGCAGTAGATCCAGTGAAGTTTGAGGCGGTAACTGCTTGGGATCCACCTAGGAGTGTGATAGAGGTACAAAGTTTCCTGAGTTTGTCTAGATACTACCGGAGGTTTGTGCCAGATTTCTCCAGAGTTGCAACACCTTTATCAGCATTGGTGAAGAAGGGTCAACCCTTCGTGTGGTTGGAGAGATGCCAGTAGAGTTTTCAGGAGCTGAGGCAGAGGCTGACTAGTGCCCCCATTTTAAGGCTTCCAGAGAAGGGTGTAGTGTACTTAGTATACTACGATGCATCAGGGACCAGTCTCGGATGTTTCCTGAAGCATGAGCAAGCAGTGATCTCATATGGTTATCGACAGCTAAGACAACATGAGCAGAACTACACTACCCATGACCTGGAGTTAGCAGCAGTGGTCTTCGCCTTGAATATGTGGCGACACTATCTAATGGGAGAATGTTTTACAGTATACTCAGATCACAAGAGTCTCAGGTATATATTCTCTCAGAAGGACCTGAACCTAAGACAACAATGTTGGCTTGAGTTCCTTCATGACTATGACTTCGAGATAGTCTATACTCTTGGGAAGGGGAATGTTGTAGCAGATGTACTCAGTAGAAGATCTAGTATACAACTGCTAGGTGAGGCGACAGAGCAGCTAGCTGCTTTGTAGATATCCTTTGTGGATTGAGATGGAGTAGCTTTCCTTCAGTCTCTTACAGTCACTCCCCCACTTCTTCATCGAGTCAAGGAGGCGTGGCATGGGGACACTGACTGCGAGGCTCGACATGCTCAGATATCTACAGGACAGGCACCTGATGGATTTTCTGAAGGTGGGGAGCACGTCATCCTCTTTAGATGACGTACCATGGTACCAGTATCACTTCAGGAAGAATTATCGGGGGAGTTCCACACATCCCCTCTAACGGTAAATCCAAGAGTGGTGAAGATGTACCAGGACCTCTGACGATAGCACTGGTGGCCGGGAATGAAGAAAGCAGTATCAGAGTTTGTCTCTCGGTGCCTCACTTTCCAGCAAGTGAAGGTAGATCATCAAGTACCAGTAGGATTAGTTTATCCTTTAGAGGTCCCAAAGTGGAAGTGGTATGGGACATCCATGGACTTTGTGACAGGACTTCCACGTAAATCTAGAGGTCATGACTCTATCTGGGTGATCGTTGACCGACTCACCAAGTCGGCCCACTTCCTACTGATCAGAGAGTAGGGTTCAGTAGAGATCTTGGGATGCCTCTATGTGCAGAAGATTGTGTGGCTAGATGGAGTACCCTTGATTATTGTCTCTAATCATGATACATGTTTTACTTCCTGGCTATGGAAGGGGTTGCAGGAGGCTTTCGGGATGCAGCTTCATTTGAGCACTGCCTTCCATCCTCAGACGGATGGCCAGACTGACTGGACCATTTAGAACCTTGAGGACATGCTGCGTGCTTACATCCTCGACTTTGATCACAGTTGGGAGGATCACTTTACTTTGGTGGAGTTTTCATAAAACAACATCTATCGTTCCACCATTGGGATAGAACCTTTTGAGGTGTTGTACGGGTGACCTTGCAGATCACCTTTGTGCTGGACTGACCTAGGGGAGTCAGCACTGGTGGGACCAGAGATGGTATAGGGTACCATAAAGAAAGTTCAGATCATCTAGGAGTGGATGAAGACTGCACAGAGTAGGCATAAGTCTTATGTCGACAGGAGACAGAGACCTCTAGAGTTCGAGGATGGTGACCACGTCTTTCTACGGGTCACACCCCGATGAGGTTTTTAGAGATTTGGATGAGGTGACAAGTTACCTCTAAGGTTTATTGGACCCTTTCAGGTCCTTAGTAGAGTTGGTGAGGTGACTTACCTCTTATCACTTCCCCTTCAGTTTCACCTGGTGCATGACGTTTTCCACGTATCCTAGCTGAGGAGATACGTGCACAACCCATCACATGTCATCGAACATGATGAGCTGGACATCGATGATGTGGTGACGTTTTCGAAGGTTCCAGTGGAGATTGAGGATCGACTAGAGTGTGTCCTTCATGGGCAGTTTATACCTCTGGTGCGCATTCGCTGGCAGCACGGGAACCTCCAGGAGAGCACATGGGAGCGGGAGGCTCAGATGCGTACTCAGTACCCCCACTTGTTCCCTTAGTTTGAGTTGTGGATTACGAGGATGAAAATCCTTGAGGTGGGTAGAATGTAAAGATCTAGAAATTCCATGTATTTTTTTAATTAAATGGGAATTTTACGAGTCCACGAAAATTGAAGGTGGGTGATTCCATGGTCTGGTGTGCCCGGAAAGAATTTTTGAACTTTTTATTGGGGTACATTCAGTAAATGTAAGAGGAAGTTTTTGTAACTTTTAAACCGGTGCTTAGAATTAAAATATGAGGACACCGTTGAACTCACAGTGCCGATATTCATGTAATGTGACATTCACCTTGACCACAGTAGGTCAAGGGTAGAATTTAGTTTTTCACTTTTTCGTGGAAGAATAAAAATAAAATTGTCTAACATTTTATTTTTATTTGAAACTCCCACGTGAGTGTTATAAAGGTTGGGTCCACCAGACATAAAACCTCCCCCAATTTGAATTTAATGGTGGGGACCACCCAAACCCTCTTAATGGGAGAAACCCCTTGAAATTCTTCATTAATGAGGAATTAACCCATGAAATTCCTCCCCATTAATTATTCTCCCATTTAATTATGCCTCTTCAATTGATTAATGTTGCCAAATTTTCTTGTGCCAACAATTTAAAATTGGACAAACACTTTTTATTTTGGCTGGCTATTTCTTTTGAGAGCATTTTTTGGGAAGAGGGTTGTCAAAGATTTTGGGAGAACTTTGAGGAACACATCCTCCAATGAAGAACGCTTCTTAAAATGAAGAACACCGACATTCTCCAACAACTTCGACTCTTTCCTCGTGACATCCTTCAATGGTGGACATCTTCAAAAATGGAGAACCACCTCCATAGAAGAGAGTTTATCTGACGAATGAGCTCGGGATCAATTGCGTGTGTCGGGCGTGATGAACGTCGACATCTTCGAATTCTCTCTCGAAACATAACAAATAACCTTTGAGGTAGGGTTTTTATTATGTGTGATTATGGATTCCCATGTTCTTCCCATCTAAAAAAAGAACGTGGATCAACTCTTTAACTAGTTGATCTGCGGATGATTTCTTTTTCTGAGAGTTTGGGAATGATCATTGCTGGGGGTTGTAGAGTTTGACGTTCTTCATTCAAGGTTTTGTTGAGTCACTTGCTACCACTCTAACATGGAGGGTGTGGGACAAAAAAACATGGCCCGACCCCTCCGTTGTTCTTTATTATTGTTGTGTTCTTAGTGATGGAGGAGGACGACAACCAACCTCTGTGGGGCATGAGAACGGCGGTCAACACCACCACCATCCGTGAAGAAGGCGACGACACAACCGTGCTGCCCGCGGCCTCCACCACCCGACGACCCGATGACCTCCAGGGCCTCCTCTGCCCCGCGACTTGGTAGACTCTGCTGCCCCACGGCCCGGAGGCCTCCGCGGCCTTTGCCGCCCCACGGCCCAGCGGCCACTGCGGCCTTCGCCGCCCCGTGGCCCGACTGCCTCTGCGGCCTTCGCCGCCCCGCGGCCTCCGCCGCCCCGCAGCACCCGCGGCCTTCGCGGCCCCCACGGCCTCGCGCCATCCATGGACTTTACGGCCCCCTAGGCCTTGCGCCTTCCACGACCTCTGCCGCCCCATGGCCTCCGCGGCCTTTGCTGCCCCGCGACACCCACAACCTTCGCGGTCCCCGCGGCCTCACGCCGCCTTAACAGCCCCGGGGCCTTCACGCCACCTTCGCGCCGCCCTCGCGGCCTCGCACTGCTCCACGGCCCCCGCGCCTCCAAGCATGGGCTGGGCCGGACTCAACGGACTAGGTTTATCCAAACTGGGTTGGGTCAGCCCAGGCCAGGTCGGCCCGGGTCGGTCCGACCGGTCGGACCGGAGCCGGATCAGCTACGATCTTTTCGCTCTATCGACCATAACTTTGGCACCAGGCATCCGTTTGACAAAACGTCAATGACACTATAAACCTTGGAGCGAGACAGTCCCTTTGGTATACCCCACTTGAGATTTGGATAAATTTGGGATATGGTTGAGTTATATCGAGCATGAATCCAACCAGGGCCTTAGGACTAAAAGGCTAATAACTTACTGACCGGGTGTCCGATTGATGCACCGTCTGTTGCATTGAGACCCCTATGACGTGGCGGTCCTTTGAGATACTTATTCATGAGACTTCATGGTAGTTGGAGTATCGACCAGTGGCTTGAGGAGTGGACTCTTCCAGAGATGAGCAAGCTTAGTGTGGGAACCCAGTAGTTGGGTGTGATGTGAAGAATGAATAGAGAACCTATGTGAGTTAGCACCTAATGATCCTGTGTGGGTCAACCCTGATCAATCCTGTGCGGGTCAGCACCTAGAAATCCTGTGTGGGTTAGCACCGACCGAACTTGTGTGGGTCATCACCGAGAGATCCTATGTGGGTCAGCACCGAGCAATCCTGTGTGGGTCAGAAGCAGAGCCTCTTAACAGATTAAGATGATTCAGTAGTTACATATAATCATCTATACTACTATACTTAAGTTATACCTGGTGTGAGTTGAGTTCATACATGAGTGGTACTTTTTTTTTGTGTTAATACCTTGGTGGTATTCTTCTATGTGGAATACCTGAGTGGTACTCACCATCGTGGTACTCCTTCCTTTATGGAACAATTGAGCTTGGGCTTTTGAGTTGAAATCTGTGTTTCCTCATGATTCATATGGGCATACATGATAACTTTGGTATATGTATAGGAATATACCTATGTAGGGTATTCAGTTGATTTCATGATTTGTGGTTTATCCTTTTTGGATTTTTTGAGACATTGAGGGTCTTGAGGTCCCTACTGAGTATCGTTATACTCACCCCTGTATGAGCTTTGCCCGTACCTTGTTGTGTTTGGTGCAGATGACAGACAACGTTGATCGAGGCTAAGGGTACAAGGACTAGACGGTGCCCGGAGGTGGACCATACGGCGTGTTGGAACGCAGAGGACATGTGCGAACATGGAGTGCTGAGAAGGCAATCTGTACCTACCCTTCATGTAGGAAATCCGGAGGGCATCCCAGTAGCTGTCTTTCTTTTTCTTCAACTGTATTGTATTTCATTTGTACTTGTACCTTTACAATTGGGCTTGTATTCCGATCCCTTTTTACTTTAAACACTCTTTTTGTGATACAATTGACTTTTGTTCATATCTTTCTGTGTGATCAATTTCGTGTGCTTACAGGTTATAAAGGAAATTCCTTCCTAGTTTTAGGGAATACGCCTTCGGTGCTAGTCGCCAGCCCCTAGCCTATGGAATGCGGGTTTGGGGTAGTCACGGTACGGGCCCCGGGGGACGAGTCGTGACATATTCTCTATTAAACTCCATTAAATTATTATTATTTATTATTTACTACTTATAAATTCTTTGTGAATTTTTTATATATGTGTAACAATATGAATCCTTCTTTATTTTGTGGGGATTTACAGGTTTTAAAATAATCTTTCAAAATTTCATCTTGATAAACAAACCCGATTCAAGGGAACTTCTCAAATTCTTACCTATTTTCAAGTGCACTACATAATCTATTTTAAGCCACCATTATTTTTATAAAATCACTCATCTTATCATAAAAAATTTTCTTTGTTAATTTATGGTTTTAGGAAAACAAACATGCCTTTCCACTTTAAAATTCTCTTTAATATTTTTTTTTAAAATTCTTTAAAATGTTTTATTTCTAAAGATTCTTAAGAACTTTTTTACATGATTTAACTTCAGTAGGACATCATTTATGCCTAAAATATAATTTCAATGTCCCTACATTTTATTTTATGGGATATAAATTTTTATAATATGATTTCATGGAAAATACAAATGATTTTCCAAAATAACTCTTCTTTCAAAAGTAAGAAGTATTTTTCTCATCTCACGTTAACTTTTATAAAGTATATGCCTTGTTAACCACTTATTCCATGCATGTGGTGTATTTACTACCCTTTGGTATATCATATCAAGAGTCTCATTATTCTCATGATATTCTAAGGTATTATTATTTTAATATTTCAAGATGGTATGGGGCACTTTAGAATGTTTAAGGATTATTTCCTTAGGAATTTTTTAATGGTCTCATTTAAAAGTATCTTCATCTAAGAAAATATCCCTTATTGAGTTTTTTACTTCATTGAGATTTATCTCTTATGATATCATCTACCAAATTTAATTGAATGTTTTATGATTAGTTTGACCGAGGATGTGCTATCTTAAAACCATTCACCAATTTACTTCGAATGGTTAGTGTTTTTGATTAATGTTTGGGTAAAGTTATTTACATTTAATATGATAGTTTCAATCTGAAAGTGTATATTGTTTATGTTTATCCACGTTCATATGAGGAATTCATTAGACTTAGTAAGTGTAGCGTGGGGCCCACTATAGCCCCTCAATTCATCGGTAGGTCTCATGAGACAAACTATAGTCTTGGTAAAAGGCCTTGACAAAATGAATATTTATGGTTTTGGACAAGGCCTTAATCATTTTTGACGTCTTGTCCAAGGCCTTGATGATATATTTTAGAATGTATGACCTATGCATTTCTCTCATTATGAAACTAGTAAATGAAATTTCATGTGGTTATTCAACTAGTATAATACCCATGGTTATGTTTTATTATGGCATTATTTACTCAGCTAATATTCCTTCCATAATGTGTTCAAGTTTATTATTTTTAGAGGCATGTGTTTTTAATTATTCACCATGCCTATTGTTTATTTTTATGATATCTTCCACTATATTTATTACCCTTACTGAGCGTTTGATCTCACCCCTTTATTATGTTTCATTTTCTTAGGACATGAAGAATTTTTTTTCATGATTGACCAACAAGGATAATCATAGAGTGGTGGATGTTCCCAATAAAACTTATATGTTGTATTTCTTTTCATGTTGTAATGTTTAACTTATGTATGTATCTAGTTTTACAATACTACTAAACTACTCGGTCCTTTGGTATTGGATTCCATGTAATCATGACATTATATTAAAATAATGCACTGGCTATAGGCTTCTGGGGTTGGGGTGTAATAGTTGGTATCAAAGGAAGTTTAGTAGAAAATGTGGAAAATAGATATAGAAAAAGTATATTAGTGAACAAAACCCTAAGATAAACTTTGGGGATAAGAATACAAGGACATCCTAGAATTTTGGTTAGGAATAGATTATGTGGTATATCAAGAAAATACATCCTTGTCTGGATAAAAACAAGTAGAGGTGGCTCTAGAATAGATGTTTCTAGGGGTAAAACCCGAAATCACCTCTTTGAGCTAGACACAAATGGGAACTGGTGCACAACAATGGGTCTTGCTGCACTCTTGGTTTGACACTCCTGGGGGATATGTTTTGGTAAATTTATAATCTTATTAAAAAAAATTATGAAGGATTTGTTACCCAAAGTAAACAAAATATATGGTTCTAGGATTTATGATGCATAAATTTATGTTATTTGTTATACCATGTTTAGAGATATAGATAGTTCATAATTTTATGAGCTAATATATAATATGGAATTTATTATAAATGGTTCCTTATAGAAGGAATGAGAACTTCACCAATGCATGTGATAAAAAGAGTAATAAGGATCATATATCTGATGGTCTTAAGCAATCATTTCAAAGGAAGATTGTCTCCCAAGTATCCTCATCATATGAGGAAATAGTATCATGTGTTGATAAGGTATTTAAAGATTTCTATAAGTCCTATGGCTTTTAAGGGAAGAAAAAGAATAAGAGGATGATAGGGAAAACATAGATAATGGGAATAAGAGAAATATGTATTTTCCCACATGTCATAATTGTGGAAGGAAACACCTTGGTATATGACTGAGAGGAAAATGAGTTTACTTCAAGTTTGGGGAAAAAGTCCACCATGATCATAATTGCAAGACAAGGAAATAACTTTCCTATATTCAATGTTTCAACTGCAAGGAAATGGGACACTATGCGAATCAATGTCCCAAGAGTCGAAGGAATATACCCCAAATAATGATTTTGGATAATGATAAAGTTATGATACTACCGTAGATGAAGTAGAATGATTAATATGCCTAGTATAGAGTCATGTCATTTGAATATTTTTCAGTAATGTACTGGTTGTAAGAATTATGAGATATATAAGGATTGTACTGCAGTATTATTTCATTAAGGATTTGAGGTCGTATGATGAATGGTATAAAGTAAAAGTGATTCATTAGAAAGTTAAATTTTTTATAAAAAAACATTATTGAGGGAAAGACAACCCTTAATATATATCTGATATTGAGACAATGATGAAGAAATGATTAATTTAGATAAGTATTGACTACCTTGGAAATAATTATTGACTTGTTGAGAAGTGGTCTATGCTATCATCGATTGAGTTTATAACACTTTTGGATTTAAGGAATATATCCAATAACATGTATCTTACTCAAGGAATATGGAAGAATGCATGTTTCCAATATGGTTTTTACGGTAATTCAAGTTATTACCATATTTCAAGAGGATACATGATGAAGTTATTCAAATTTTTGGAATATGAATTTTAGAGATGCTTCTTGTTGATTAAGGGTTAATGAAAAGTTCATCATGGAAATTTATATACCTTCATTATAATGCATTGAATGATTATATTTTGGAATTTTTAACCATTTATGAAATGGTTTAAGTTGATCATTGTATGGGTTTTAGAGTTTAATGTCACTACATGATGGTTTGATTACTTTTCCATGACCATGTTGTCCAATTAAGATGAATTGTTTTTTAATAACTGATTAATTTTCCCTTTCCTCTTATTAATATGATATTTTAACTATACTATTTATGTGGGTTTCCCAAAAGGGAATTTTCAAGTATCAACCATTAACTTTTGAAGTACAATTTCAAATTTTGAGGACAAATTTTTTGTAAGGAGGGGATAATGTAACACCCCAAGAATTTACAAATAGATTTATTATAGAATGCATGGAACACCGAGTCTCTACAAACACCACTTTGTTATAACCTAGCCAAGTAAACATAATTTTTCCACCACTGTGATTTGAATTTTGAAAATATTACATACACAGTTGCGTTTAGTAAGATATTTAGAGTCTAATAAGACAAACTTAATTTTTGGTGAATAGTAACATACCCTTATGAATAGTAATGAATAGTAAATTGGCCAAAAAAATAGAAACTTTACCCATGAATGTATAAATACAATTTAGACATCTTAAAAGTGAAAAATGATCATAGTATAAGTATTGGTATTTTTGTATGTCATAAATATTTTAATTACAATTTTATGATTAATTTAATAATTTAAAATGGAAATGTATTTTCATAAAATGTAATCATAAATTGTTATTTTATTTTCTTATGGTTATAAGATAATTTTATGGGACCTTGATTAATTTTTCAAGGTGTTATAAAACGAGTTATAGTTTTAATATTGTTTTTTTCTAATAAATTATTATTTTATTTAAAAATTAAATTAAAAATATTTAGAAAATTATTTTCAAAAAATGGAGTTCATTTTTTAATTCTACACATCGAATAATGGTTAGGGTGATTTTTTGGTATTTTTCCAAAAAATATGAATTTTTGATGAATAGTGAAATACAGTAAAATACTGTATATACAAATTATTAGTTAAATACACTATTTATGAAATCATGAGTGATGTAAGACAACTTGGTTCAAAATAACATGCACTTATTAATATTATGGGTCACATGAAACAACATTATTGGTTATCTTGAAGGAATTAATAAAATAATGAATAAAATATTCAAAATTTACTCCTCTCCTCCACTATACCCCCCCTCACTCCCTCTTCTCCTCGCTCCTCTAAGCCTTGAAGTTCCTCAAAGTTCTACAAAAATACCCTTTCCTAGTAACTACCCACGTCCAATAAGCACTTGGTCTTTACAAAAGACCAAAACCCCTTCCCTTAAATAGATTCTCAAAGAGGTGGATTCAAGAGGTAAATTCACATTTTATTTCTTTTATTTTCATTTAAAGTTACTTTCTATTGTTATCCTATCATCACATCATCTGTGAAAATGACCATGATAACTCCAGTATCATATATATACTGTAATTATATTATGTGAATGGAATAGACATCATCAATATTCTTACTCTCTCCCTTTAATTGTATAAACGAAACCATTATCTGTGAGGTTCCAATTTACAACCTTCATGGACGACAAAGCATTAATCTTTAATTTATCCTTCATTACTGGCCATGAAAAAAATTTTATGGTTGAAAAAGAATACAATATATGTATTATAACCTACTTAATATTCAGGAACCAGTATACGTACATGTTATTAAATCATATGACCAAACTAGTTCCTAATAATCAAAATACCACTAAAATAATCTAAGTGAATGTCATTAATATTTCATCTAATGATTCATCCTCATTCCATGTAACCAAATTATATAAATGACCATTAAAACCTATGTATTTTCATAAATAAATTTTAAATTCAATTCCGTAGATTTACATCCATTTCACATGAACTCCATTACTTAAAAAAGTGAACCGATTATGAAAATCAAGAAAACGAACACTCCAGAACGACAAAATTCAATCTTATAACTAATAAATAAATACATAATGGTCTTAATAAAATCATGATAAACAAAATAAATGTTTAATAGGTTCTTAATTAAGTTATTATTTATTCTAATTTTATATTCCATGACCTTAAGTTCAAAAGAGGAACACATTCGGACTTAAGGTAAGAGTTTCATCACCTCGCTTCCATTTTTGTGAGATTTTAAGTATTCACTACTAATACTTATTTATGGTGTATTTATACTGAAAATTGATGTATAATATCATGAATATATTTATTTTCATGTTATTAATTTTATCCTTTGAATTTTATTAATTTTGGGGTATACGAATCGATTGATTACAAAGTGGTAAGAGATTTCTACTCGAACCTCCATTTTCATTCAGGTTACTATTATTCTCTATTCACCTCAATGAAATTATTATTTATTATTATTAAATCCTCATAAATTTTGTGTGAATTTTGTATATCTTTTTACCAATAATAATCCTTATTTATTTTTTTGGGGAGTAACAGGTTTTAAAATAATCTTTCAAAATTTCATCCTGATAAACAAACCCGATTCAAGGGAGCTTCTCAAATTCTTACCCTTTTTCAAGTGCACTCCAGAATCTGTTTTAAGCCACCATTATTTTTATAAAATCACTCATTTTAGAATTAAAAGATTTCAATTTAGCAGGACATAATTTATGCCTCAAATATAATTTCAATTTCCTTCCCTTTTATTTTCTGGGATATACATGTTTATAATTTTATTTCATGGAAAATACAAATGATTTTCCAAAAGAACTCTTCTTTTAAAAGAAAAAAGTATTTTTCTCATCTCATGTTAACTTTTATGAAGTATATTCCTTGTTCACCACTTATTCTATGCATGTGGTTTATGTAATTCCCTTTGGTATATCATATCAAGAGTCTCCTTATTCTCATGATATTATAATGGATTATGACTTGAATGTTTCAAGGTGGTATGGAACACTTTGGAATGTTTAAGGATTATTTCCTTGAAAATTTTCAATGGTCTCATTTAAAAGTATATTCATCTAAGAAAACATCCCTTATTGAATCTTGTAATTCATTGAGATTTATATCCTATGATATCATCTACCATATTTAATCGAATGGTTTATGATTAGTTTGACTGTTGATGTGCTATCTTAAAACCATTCACAAATTTACTCAGAATGGTTAGTGTTTATGCTTAATGTTTAGGGAAAGTTATTTACATTTCATGTGATAGTTTCAATATTAAAGTGTATATTGTTTATGTTTATCCCCATTTTTATGAGTAATTCATTGGAATTATTAAGTGTCGGGTGGGCCCCTATATATCCCCTCGATGCATTGGTAGGTCTCATGAGACAAACTATGGTCTTGGCATGAGGCCTTGAAAAAATGACTATTTATGGTTTTGAAAGAGTCCTTAATAATGTTTAGATGTCTTGGCCAAGGCCTTGATGGTATATTTTAGAATCTCCAGCATATGAATTTCCCTCATTATGAAGCTAGTAATTTAATGTTCATGTGTTTATTCAACTATTAGAATACCCATGGTTATGTTTTATTATGGCATTATTTACTCAGCTAATATTACACCTATAATGTGTTCAAGTATATTATTTATAGATTCATGTGTTTTTAATTATTCACTATGCCTATTGTTTATGTTTATGACATCTTCCTCTATATTGCTTACCCTTACTGAGCATTTGAGCTCACCCCTTTATTATGTTTCATTTTATCAGGACATGAAGAAGTTTTTTTACGATTGAACTACAAGGATAATATTTGAGTGGTGGATGTTCCCAATAAAACATATATGCTGTATTTCTTTTCATGTGGTAATTTTGAAATTATATATGTATCTGGTTTTCCAAAACTACTAAACTAATCAGTCCTTCAAGATTTTATTCCTTGTAATCATTCCAATGTATTAAAATAATGCACCGGCTTCAGGCTTCTGGGGTTGGGGTGTTACACATACCATCAGGGATGTGGCCCGCTGCATGTATGTTTTAGAATGTTGTAATAGTGAAGTGTGTCCTAATAACTCACCAACTACCTAATTTTTACATGTTCTCTTATATAATCAATGATGGGAAATTTATTTTAAGACTTATTAAAATACAATTAAATATCATTCTTCCATTTCAATTCTACTTTTCCATTTAAAACCAAAATGGGGTTTAATAAAAAAACTTGCCTCTTTAACAAGTTAAAACCACTAGGTTTATATCAAAACTTGTTTAATCCATTTTAACAAGTTTAAAATCAATTAAAAACTAATTCCATAAATTTAAAAATTAATTTCCATAATTAAATTCAACAATTTAATTGAAATAGCTTCCATAAAATTTAAAATTTAAATCAAACAATTTAAATGAACCAATTTCCATAAATGCTCCCCAATTCAATGGAATTGGAGGTTTTCCCAATTTTTATGCCCAAAATATTTCAAATATCCCAATTCACTAGAATTGGGTTTTATTAAATCAATTGAAATCAAGTTTGAGAAATTTAATTTAAATGAATAATTGAAATAAATCAAGAAATTTTAAGGCTAATCGATTTAACCAAATGAGATGGAACCACCTACATTTTCCCAAAACTCAACACTCACAACAACACCCTCCAATGAGAAAAAAGGTTTAGAAGACCTCGAAACACAACCTAGAGACGAGATTCAACAATACAGATCATAGATCCATTAATTTATGTATGATTTATTGAAATAATAAAGGATGAGAAATAAATAAAGATTAAGAATGAAGGAGAAAACTAACCTGGGATTCACATCGTAAGCACAATGATGATCGAATACCGAATGAGAGGATATAAAAGGGTTG
This sequence comes from Viscum album, assembly GCA_963277665.1. NCBI lineage: Eukaryota > Viridiplantae > Streptophyta > Magnoliopsida > Santalales > Viscaceae > Viscum > Viscum album. Next base: position 124,019,711 of record OY728147.1, read on the forward strand.
GATAACTTCAAGATCACCTAGTTAAGGATTTGGGTCAATAGAAATGAAACTAGAGAGTATGGGAAAAGAGATCTCATCCATTATTCTCATTTAGAAAAATGAAGTCGGGGTATTACACGACGTGTAATCCCATTACACATTGTGAAATAGTTTAAGTTTCATAATCACCAAAAAATGCATCAATTTAAAGTGAAAACCATTCATTAAATAACACATGGTTTGATAAAGTCTAGTCATGACATGTAATATTTCACGGTGTGAATATTATCATGACTTGAAACTTCTCACAGTATGCACCTAGCGACCATTACACGCTGTGAAAAATCTGAGAGTCCAACAAATCTTTGAGTTAACTATTATAGGTAACATCCCAAATCATTCCCAACCCTACCCAATAAATGAAAAGGAAAATCCATTACAATTTTAAAATAATACCTATCAGATCAATAAGGGGATGCTCTAATCTCCCCACCATAAAAACTTTCTGTCCCCAAAAAGCCTATGACGAATCTTTCATGCCAAAAAGACGAGACCGCTTCTCTCTCAATAGTGACTCACGTTACCATGTATCATGATTATCAGAACCATGATACCATAGAACATGAACCAAAGTCATCATCCTCCCATGAAGTACCTTGGTATCAGAATCAACTATCCTGACTAGCCACTCAGTTAGAGATAAATCTGGTTCAATCTCAAGATCAATCTATATCAAAACATGAGATGAATTAGATAAAAACTTTCTTATCTGTGATACATGGAATATGTTGTGTATCGACATCAGCTGTGGTAGAAGTACTAAATGGTATTCAACCTTCACTACCTTTTAAACAACCTCAAAAGGTCCCACAAAATAAGGAGAAATCTTTCCTTGCCTCCAAAGACGTCGATGAACCAACTGGTGTGAAAATTTCAAGAACACGTAGTCACCAAATGTTAACTAAAAAGGTTTGTGGTGATGATCAACATAAGTATTATATTGGCTCGATGATGTTAACATTATCTAAATAATTAACTAAATCATTTCTTTTGTCTCTTGCACCATGCTTGGTCTGACCATGGAACTTTCACCAATCTCTGACCAACACAACGAAGATTTACAAGGCCGACCATACAAGGCCTCAAAAGGTTTTTTTCTAATCATGGACTGGTAATTATTATTATAAGAAAACTCAAATATCCCCAAATGATCATCCTAAGACACACTGAATTCGAGAACACAAGCGTAAAGCATATCCTCTAGAATCTATATATCCCTCTCTCTCTAGCTATATGACTGCAGATGATAGGCCATGCTCAAATAGACCTAATATCATAGTGCCTTCTGAAGTCATATCCAAAAGTGATATGTGAACCGAGGATACTTCTCAGAGACTATAGAATATATAACTCTGTGCAAATGAATAATCTCTTTCATGTAGATATTTCCCAACTCCTCAACTTTGGATGCATCACGAATGGGTATGAAGTGGGCTGACTTTTTCAGCCTATCGATCAAAAACCACATCACATTCTTATTTATCTAGGTATGAGGAAACCCAACCAAAAAATCCACAGATATTTCATCCCACTTCCAATTTGGGATTGTAAGTGGATGATGTAAACTTGAAGGTTTTTGATGCTCAACCTTCACCTGCTGGAACATATAGCAATGTGAGACAAAGTCAGCATTGCCCCATCTCATCCCTGGACACCAAAACAACCGCCACATATCATAGAACATATTAGTGGTTCTGGGGTGCACAAAACACTAGGAATTATGAAAATCCACCATCACGACCCCTCTTGCTACTAGTGACACATAAAAGAAATTTTGATATCATATAACACCCTATTTAGAAAATGAGCATAGGGAAAATATCTCCCCACCATAAAGAGAGTTTCTAATGCTATGAAATTCATAATCAGTCTCTTGATCCTAAAGAATCATCTTGAAAAGAGTGGATGTCAACTGAATGTTGGATAAAGAAACTTCAACCACTTTATTTTGAACTCCAATATGAATATGTGCAAAGAGATCCATCATATTCCACTCTTATAAATATTCTTTCACTAACTAGGTTTTAAGTTTCTTGTTCAATTCATCTACAATGGAATTCCTTCTCCCTAGGGTATTGGTGATGTCAAATTCAAAAGATTGTAGGTACTCCACCTAATGCCACTGGCTTCAATTTTTTTTGAGATAATATATAACTCAAGATTTTGTGATTTGAATACATAGTAATCCTTTCTCTGAAAAGGTAGTGTTGCTAACACTTAAGTGCATGCATCACAACTATAAGTTCAAGGTCATGAGTATGAAAATTATTATCATATGACCTAAGATGATGAGATCCATAAGCCACTATGCGATCACCCTGTATAAGAACGCATCCCAAACCTAAATCTGATGCATAATAAAAGACCACATAGCCCTACCCAACCTCTGGAAGAGTCAACACTAGTGAAGTAGTCAAAAGACCTTTTAGCTCAAAAAAAGAACTCTGGAATTTTTCATTCTAAGAAAACTTCACCCCCTTCTGAGTCAGAGCAGTAATCAGAGAAGGAAACTTTGAGGAGTCATTCATGAAACAACAATAATATCCATCTAAGCCCAAGAAGCTTTTAATCGTGAAGAAATTTCGTGGTTACTCCCAAGTCATAACAACCTTAAACTTCTCAGGATCAACTGATATACCCTACACAGACACCATGTGTCCCAAGAATTTAACTTCTTGAATTCAGAAATCACACTTTGAAAGCTTGAAATATAGTCAATGATTTATCAATAGATTCAGAACTGTTATCAGATGATGATCATGATCCTACTAGAACTTGGAGTAAATGAGGATATTTTCCACATAGACTACCAAAAAGGTATTCAGATACTCATGGAAAATCCTATTCATTAGAGTGATGAAAACTACATGAGAATTTATTATACAAAAGGGCATAAAAAGGTTCTCATAATGTCCATACCTTCTCCAAAAGTTGGGTTTATGAATGTTAGATTCTTTTACCCTTAACTAATAGTAACCAGATCAAAGGTTGATCTTTGAAAATAACTTCACCCCTTTCAACTGATAAAACAGATCACTAATCCATGGAAACATATACTTGTTCTTTATCGTAACTCGATTGAGATTTTGGTAGTCAAAACATATGCGAAGATAACCATAATATTTCTTATTGAAGAGAACCAGTGCCACCCAAGGTGACACAATTAGGCGTATAAAGAATTTCTCAAGAAGATTTTCCAAATAGGACATAATATATTTCATTTATGCTAGAGCCATGCAGTAAGAGGGAACACAAACTAGTTGAGTACCGAGCATTAATTCAATGTAAAACTCAACATACCTTACTGATAAAAAACTAGAAAAATTATAAGGAAAAACTTTGGGAAACTCGATGAAAAATTGAGGGATATTACCACTAAATGATTCCCGCTCTAGATAAAAATCAAGCACTGATATTACCTTCCTCAACTTTAGATAAGAAAGTCCAACCCTAATCGAACTTGGGTCCCATTCTCCTTAAAAGACAAGAGACACACCACTAGGTTTATTAAGGTAGACCCATATAAGATAACAATCGATACAAAAGTTATTATCAATGATCCAATCCATCCGGATTATGAAATCAAGATATTTCATGTTGAGGACTAGAAAACTCCAAGCCATATCGACATCGGCTAGAGATAAGGCATAAGAAGGACTATGAATACCCTGCTCTCTCTTTGTTCCAATGGGTGTAGTAATATCCATTTCAGAAGATAAAATATCCATAGAAATATTAATCATATTAATAATACGGGTTTAAATAAATGAGTGAGATGAACCGGTATCAAATAGAGTAGTCACTAATGATAAAGCTATAGTAATTGTATGTCTCACACTGGTTGGACCCATTTCTGCTTCCTCTGGAGACTCTTCCACTATGTGAAGTAGATTTGTTTCAGATGCCTGGGGTTGGAACCCTTTTATATGTGAAGCATATGATTTCCCCACATTTTTAAAAGGAGATAATGATATTTTTCCACTACATGGAGTAGAAAATTTATGGAAGAATCTTTTTAAGTGTCTTGAATTTCCACAAGAGATACAGTTCTTGGGAGCCTCAGGGAAAATCCTCTTATAGTGTCTTGGATTGCCACACTGATAGCAAATTAAAGGACTTACTCCTGAAACTGTAGGAGGTATATAATGACTCTACCATCAATAACTACCATGAGAATCATAAAACTTTTTTTCCATTGAAGGAACTTACCCTAACATTGGGAGATAAAGAAACTCCTGATAACCCTAACTTGCCAGCCAGGTCCATCTCAACCATCATATCCCTATCCAGTATATCAGAACAAGGGGGAATCACTATCAAGAAAAACTGAGAAAGGATATCTGATCGAAGTCCCAACTCAAACCATCGATCCTTCATCCTCATTATATACAATATAATGTGAAAACTACATGTGTTCAACAAAGCAATTTGAATACTCAATCAAGGTTCTATCGGCCTATTAAAGCAAGAAAAAATCTACATCCTTAGAAGAAAACATAAACTCTGGATAGAACTATTCAATTAAAAAAACATTTAAGTATTTAAATCTAATCCCTCATGTTTCTTCACTGTCACCATCATGCCCCACCATCTCCTACTTTGTCCTTCCAGCATGAAGGAGGCGCATTTTACCTTGATCTCATATGGTGTCTCCAAGAACTCAAACAGATGTTCTATCCTACCTAATCATTCCTTAGCATGTTGAGGATTAGTAGAGCATTTGAAAACTAGTGACTTCTAGTGAAGTAAATCTTGAGAACGATTCTAAAGAAGATACCCATAAGGATCCACAACTGGAGCCTGGATGAGTACTGGAGGTGGTGATTGTCCTAGAGCTTGGACAATGCGCACAATCAACTCAACTAGATTTGGGTCCACTCGGGTATTTTCTCACTGCATTTCAAAAGTATCTTCCTCATGGATCTGATTTACATATCTTCTCATAGGCATGATTCTACAAAACATCAACATATAATAAGAAAGACATCATACTAACACTCAAACTGAGAAACAAGGGAAATTATTTACAATAGATGGAACAAAGAGATTTGGATTTCATTCCATCCAAATCACAATATGGAAAATACTAGAACTAATTCACAAGAAATACTTCCATAATCAACCCTAGAAACATAAGGTTAATTGTAGTGAGAGTTGTCCAGACACTCAATCACAACTACCTCCTAAGTCTTGACAAGATTTCAACTACATACTAACTTTAAGACAATTGATCAACAACCACATCTGATACCACTTTGTTATGAACCATCTTGGGTACCCTAGTAACCTAATAACCAAGATAGCATTGACATAGCCTGAAGGGTGTTCTTGATCCCCACAAGTCGGAAACTAGAACTTAACATCATACAATATGAAAGTGGGAATGAATTTTCCCCCAAAAAAAGCAAAAGCAAGACAAGCAAGTCAATATGCATACAGAAGAAACTCCACTGGGATTAATGTACCAGAAGTCAACAAGGAATTAAATCCCAAATTACTATAAACCAATTACCAAAATAGAGGAAAACACCCTAAGTCCCTAAGGAAACAACTCACCATGTCCAAAGTTCTATAGCTAGATCCACCTCCTAGTGGTCCTTTCCCCCCGCTCGAACATAGAATGAGATAATCTACAAACACCCGAAGGAACAATTAGGGTGTGAGATAAAAATCCCATTAGGGTCCCATGAAGGATTCCATAATAGATAACAATAATAGATTAACCAAATAAATACTTTTAATTTTAAAAATAAACAAGTTCATCATCTTCAAAGCATATTTAAAAAAATCATGCTATACCGTTCAAATGATGGAAAATTCTTTAAAATTGATGAAATATTTATAAAATAATGGATTAAATAAAAAATTTATATAAAATAGTTTATATAAATTTAGAAATAATTTAAAATAGTTTTACAATACTATAATACATTTATATGTTAAATATAAAACAAACGAGCAACATGGTCATCTTCCAAATAGGTATGAAAGATTCAGGCTATAGGAAAATACACTCTCTAAGTGATTTTAGTAATATGTGTATACACACAACCCATTTAAACTGAAAAAAGGTGACTCATCACCATCCCATCAGGGATTTGAACCACTATATGTATGTTTTAGAATGTTGTAATAGTGTAGAGTGTGTCCAAATAACTCACCAACCACCTAAGTCTTGCATGTTATCTTACATAATCAATAATGGAAAATTTATTTTAAGACTGCTTAAAATAAAATTAAATTTCATTCTTCCATTTCAATTCCAATTTTCCATTTAAAATCAAAACAAGTTTTAATAAAAAACATGCCTCTTTAATAAGATAAAACCACTGGGTTTCTATCAAAACATTTTAATCCATTTTTACAAGATTGAAATAAATTCAAAACCAATTCCACCAATTTCACAATTCATTTCCATAATTAAATTCAACAAATTTAATTGAAATATATTCTATCAAATTTATAATTTAAATTAAATAATTAAAACCAAAAAATTTCCACAAATGCTCCCCAATCCAATGGAATTGTGGGTTTTCCTAATTTTCATGGAAAAACCATTCGAAATCTCCCAATTCATTGGAATTAGGTTTTATCAAATCAATTGAAATCAAGTTTGAGAAATCTAATTTAAATTAACAATTTAAATAAGTCAAGAAATTTCAATTTTAATCAATTTGGACAAATATGATGGAACCACCTACTTTTTCCCAAAACTCAACACCCACAATGACACCCATCAACAAGAATAAAGGTGTAGAAGACCTTTAAATACAACTTAGAGATGATCTGAAACAATACAGATCATATATCCATAAATTTATGTATGATCTATTGAAATCACAAAAGAGGAGAAATATATATAGATAAAGAATAAAGGAGAATGGTTACTTGAGATTCACACCGCAAGTGCAATGATGATCAAATGTCGAATGAGAGGATTTAGAAGGGTTGGAGAGCTTCAAGATCACCCAGGGAATGCTTTGGGTTGAGATAAATGAAACTAGAGAGGAGGGGAAAAGAGATCTTAGCCATGATGCTCGTTTAAAAAAAATGCAGTTGGGGTATTACATGATGTGTAATCCCACTACACGCCGTGAAATAGTTAAGTTTCATAATCGCTGAAAAACACATCGCTTTAAAGTGAAAATCATTCATTAAATAACTCACAACGTGTAAAGGCTAGTCATGACGTGTAACCTTTCATGATTTGAATCTTATCATGACATGAAACTTCTCACAGTCTGAACCTAGAAAACATTACACATTGTGTAACCAGTTATATGGTGTGTAACCCTTTAGAAGCCTACATAAAAGACTGGTTAAAGCTGGGAGTCCAACAAATCTCTAACTTCACCATTATAGGTATCCTCCCAATTCATTCTCAAACCTACCCAATCAATGAAAAGGAAAATCCACGACAAGGTTAAAGGCATACCTATTAGACCAGTAATAAAATTTTACAATATTTATAAAATTATTTTTATAAAATAAATATTATATTTGAAATAAATATATCTAAATTAGAAAATGGTGATTTTAACACAATTTTCCGAGACAATCAAATTTTTGGATAAAAATTAAATAGGGTATAAATATACGACATTTATTATGAAATTATAATAGTCCAAAGGTGATGTAATAAATACTATAAAGGGGATACATGAAAAAAAATATATTTTTTCATTTAAAACAATCTGTTTTTAAATCTATTTGATTAATTTTTTAATCCTATAATGAATCCTCCAAAACCTATATTATATTTTCAGGTTTTAAAAATAATTATTTATGATCACGACTCACTTACACATCAACAATGGATTTATTTTAAGTAATTAGGTTCTTAGACTAATAAAATATTGAATATTACTCTCCTTTATAATAAAATATGGGAAAACCCATGGGAATGTTTTTTTGGATTATTTTATCACTTAGAGACCAAAATCTAAGTTTAGAAATTAATAAATAATTACCTTCCATTTTTCTATAAATACACACCCAAACCACCATTCCTCTCCCATAAAAACCCATTGATAATTAATGTACTCTTCATATACCTCTTTAAATCCCTCCCAAGGTGTTCCTAATCTCTTAAGAAGCTCATTCCAAGCATTTAGTAGCAACCTTTGAAGTAAGGGATTATATCATATTCCTTTTTATTTAAGTACTTTATTTATACTAATCCTTTTTATTTAAATATTTTCACATTGTAATGTGGTTTTATAAATAAATTTACTATAATTATGATTCAATAATAATGAAATACCACCTTTTTATCTCATTAAACCATTCCATTAACCTTTATATGCACTAGTTATGCTACCAAATTTATCTTGTGTTTTTTCATTCCAAATTTTTTGTTTTGAATACCCAACCCCATTTTTACTCAATTTTATTCACCTATTTGTACTCATAATTAATTTATTATGGAAATACATGTATTTAAACCACATTCCTTAATCAAGGGATTAAATTTTTTTAAATACATTCTTATATCATATGATCTATGTGGAACACAAATGCATGTACATGATATGAATGTGATGAGTGGGCCCAAAAATTATATATCCCTTTAATGCATTGGGTAATGTTTTTACCTCATGGTATACCATGTATATTTCTTGGTATGTTATAATAATTACACTATGTTATGATGTCTCAGTGGTTATCCTTGACCTATTCTTATGATGTCATGTTTTTTTTATTTCCACATTCCTATGTTTCTTTGATGTAATCATCTTATATCATGATTTGATGTTACTATTTATGATTCTACCCTTTTATATCAAATTTATATGACTCTTGACTCACATATATTACTTTTACCATGTTATTCTTTGATTATTACCTGACCAGGCTTTATAGCTCACCCATTTTTATGTACATCCCCAGGATATCCCATGCAATTTTAGAAGAGCATGGAATTTTAAGAGCATGTTATGGAGTTTTAATATCCTTATTTCTCTATTCAAGTTATTTTGATATCTATCTAATTAATCAAATAATCCAGACCTATTAATATTTTGGTATTTTATTGAGTGTATCTTTACATAATAAATCATGAAATAAAGTGTGTTAAATATTTGGGTTGTCATAACTATAATTAAAATTCCTTAATGAAATAATATAAAACATGATAAATACCCACCGATATGTCATTTTTTATAATTATAGAATTATTTATGAAAATCATTTTGAGATCATTAATAGGTATAACCTATAAAATAGTTAAAAATTGGTATCTATGGTTAATATGTTTTCTTGAGGAGAAGTATTCAGATCCCATGAATGTAAATGTTATATAATTAAATTTCACAAGTTCCAACTCATGAGTATTATATACCGGGTGAAGTATAACTTTGTTTAGATAACGGATACAGAGTTTTTCATTAAAATTTTACATTTATGATAATTTTTTACTAAGTGTATTAGTCCTAGAATTAGAGAATTTTTATTATGTTCCCACCATAATTTTTTTTATTTATGTATCCTTTTTTGAAAAGAAGGGATTTTTATTCTTTTTTAAGAACAAGTGTTGTTTAATAAACATTAATGAAATGTTTTATCGAATCAATAATATAATAAACTTTTTATGCATTCTAGGATTGGATAATCCTATTTATAATATTCAAAATAAGAAGGTTAGAGTTGATTCTAATCCCAACTACCTTTGGAATTATCACCTTAGACATAAAAACGAGAAACATGTTCAAATTATCTATAGTTATGGATTGTTAGAATCTTTATATTATGAATAATTTGATATATGTGAATCATTTTTACTATATATAATGACAAAGAAACCTTTTGGGAGAAAAGAGGAAAGGGATACTGGGATATTGGATCTCGTACATAGTGATGTTTTTGGATAGATGATTACTCAATAAATTGTTGGTTTTATGTACTTTATTACTTTTAATTATGAATTTATTCATTATGGATATGTATTTATGGTTAAATAAAAGTTTTAAACATTTAAAAATTTCAAAAAGTTTTAGAAAGAAGTATATAATCGACTAGGAAAGAGTATTAAATTTTTATGATCAAATAAAGGTGGTGAAAACTTTATCAACAATTCATAAATCATTTGAAAGATTGTGGAATTTTTTCACAACTAACTCATCATGGAACACCAAAATGGAATATCGTATCTGAAAGGAGGAATCATACCATCTTAGATATGGTTTGGCCAATGAAGAGACTATGTGACCCTCCTATTTTATTCCAGGGTTACTCTCCAGAGTCCATTGCATTATTACTAAACCAAATTCAATATAAATAATTCATTAAGACACCATATGATATACAGTATGATAAATATCCCAATTTTACCTTCATGAGTATTTGGGGTTTCAAAGCCCTCGTATAAAAATTGACTTCTGAAAATATAGGCATTAATTTAGAAAAATGATTATTCATTGTTTATAATAATAAAACAAAGGTATATTATTTCTACAACCCTACCGAACACAAAGTGTTTGTGGCTCAAGATAGTGTTTTCCTTAAGATAAAACACATGGATCGAATAGTCAGTGGGAGTAAAGTTGAACTTAGAGAAGTTTAAGACCAAAAAATAGGAAGTGATCCTAAAATGGAGGTTGATATTGTTCCACAATGAGTTATGGAAAAATAATCTACTCAACTTACATAAGAGACTTGATGGACAGGTGGGATTTATTAGTAACCCAAGAGATATGAATTTATCATGGATAATGATGATGAAGTAATATTCATAAGTAATGAACCAACTTCCTACCATAAATATATCAAGAGTTATGATTATGAGAAATGGTTAAAGCCATGGAATCCGAGATGGAATCTACAAACACTAACTAAGTTTATTATTTAGTGGATTCACTTGAAGGGGTATAGCCCATAGGCTGTAAGTGGGTTTTATATAAGAAAAATGACATGGATGGTAGAGTTTATGCCTACAAAGAACACATGGGGGAAATGTAACCACATAACCCTCCAAGGATCCACTTATACTGGTGGTAAGATGAGTTTGACACTCCAATACCACCTCCAATAGGATAATAGTTGAATAATAGCACCAAGTAGACATATCACACATATTGTGATACCTTATACAAAAAAACCTATAAACTCACACACCTCCAAGTACATTATAACCAGAATGGATAAATAAAATTATTACTAACCCAAGAGGAAAAATGCATATAATAAACTATAGAATAACCCGAGTAAAACAATATAAAATATACCCAGAGTATAAAGGAAAAAAATAAACACCAAAAAAAAATAATTGGTGTCCCAACCTAATAGTAGATGAGAAGGAAATTATTTCTCATGAACACCAAATGAAACCATTTCCCAAGATCATAGTAACCCAATACCACTAAGATTCACCAAAACCAGGCCCTCTAAGGTAATTGTATAAATATTTTTCAACTAAATAATAAACAACACGTGAGGGAAAATACCATGCAGAGTTGAATATATATATACTAAGTAGGACACCCTACAAACTAAAAAAAGCAGTACAATAAAATAGTTAGCTCAAACCAGAAGATAAAGAGGGGAGAAGAAACCCCACAACAGATATGATTATAAAGAAACACCAATATAAGAGAGAGGAATATCGATATTCACAGTTAGCTAAGGATGATGATTCTATCTGAATCTCTAATAGATAGTTCTTTTTTTTATGCCAATTGTAAAACCGCAAAATTCTAAAGTAATAACCTTATATTTGATAGCGTGTAAGGGAATATAATATCCAAATACTTTATAATATATACAATATTTAAAATAGATTCTATATATGCATGAAACACTGATTTAGCTAACATTACACACAAGAAAAACCTTCCTCGATAGCTTGCATTACATGCAAGACCGAGTTTCACCAAATAACAATGTAGTATTAAAATATTATTATTTAATATAATATGATATAACCTAGCCACTATGTTAGTGATTATGAATAATATTAACTAAATTATGAAGATTTATGGTTTATATAAATATAAAATGAATTTATGGGTTATCAATTAATGAGAAACGAAAATAAGAACTAATTGGATATCAAAAAATATTATCATTTTTATGCTCTTAAGGGAGTTTTGTCTTAATAAACTTAATTAAATACAATTATTTAATTATTTTAATTAAATATATATGTTATATATTCAATAATTTATTTTTTATATTCATACAATTTATTTTATAAGAATAAGATAAGAAAAAACCCAATTTTACACAAAAAACCTATATTTTTATTAAGGCATTTTTACCTCCTTTTAATGGTGCACCTATTTTAAATCTAAATTTGAAAAAATTTATGAATTTAATTTGATAAAATAAAATTAATTTTTGAATTAATAATTTAAAAATTATATTAGGGTGAATTTTTGGTATTTTTATGAGAAACTTCATTTTTTGATGAATAGTGAAAAAATACCGCATTTTAGTTAAAAACCGACTTTTCATTTAAATAATTATTAATGTTAAATTATATATTATTTTTTTAATGTCACATTAGATAAATTATACATATATTAATACAATTTAGTTCATTAGAATCAATTTCACTTTAAAATTGAATATAAAAACATAAAAAACTTTTGAACATTTTTCCAGTAAAACCAGATAATTCATCCGTCTACGAGATTAGCATTAATATTAATTTTCCCGCTTTTGTGAATTGAATTGAGAAAAATGGAAATATTTTTTTAATCAATATTATATTTAGATTCTAATAATATAAACTTAATTTTTTTCCAAAATGATCAGTGAAAGTGATTATTAATTATAGTGATTAAGGAAAAATTATGCTTAACAAAGGACTAAACCTTTAACTTAAGGGCCCAAATGACCTAGACACATGTCAAAAACCCATTTTTTGGACACATATCGTCCATAAACCTTCAATTATTGAGTTTTTATGGTTTTTTATTACTTTTTATTAGGTAATAACATGTGTATACCTTAACTTTTTTTCAAAAAATCCAAGTGAGTCCTTTTCCTTTCCTATAAAAGTCCACCACCTATCCCACTTATTCAAACCTATCAAAAATCTTAAGTTCGGCCAATATATGACCAAATAGATTCTAAAAATCCCTAACCTAGACCTATAATATTCCATATGGGCATAAATATTTCCAAGGAAGTCTTTTGGTATAAACCAAAAGAAGTTACTCGATTAATAGGTAACGTCTTCTCTGAAACTTTTTAGTTTCATTTGCATTCTCAAATACATATAATATTATTATTATATTATTAAATAAAAACACCAGTATCCTAAATATAATATGATGTTTTTATGTTAATATTTTCACCTACACTTACACACACCTCTATCTAATGGGTAACGAACATATTGTTTCTGTGTACGGAGAACTACTGCCTCATGAAACATTGATTATTATTTTTTCCCTTAACACCTATCACGATGGAAATTATGATGGAAAATATGTTTATATATGTTATATATGATATTTATAATATATTTATTCTTATATAATTTTTATTTAGAACAAACCTCTGTGCTTTCCATCTTGTGTAAATACGATAATTTCATTTGAGGAAGTGTGGAATACCACCCACTCAAAGCAATACGACTCGTACATTCCATACATAGAATGTATTATAATAAAAATATGTAAAATATGTAAAATATATAACATATATATTATTATTTAATATCAATGTACATATGTACCATTTATATTTTATTATTTTAATATAACAAATAAATGAAAGTAGCGTTCATGCTTACGTACGACCTACCGTCTCTATGAACGATGCACTTCATTTTTAATCTTCAAATATTATTGAATACTATAAATACATATGTAATGAATATATAAGATAATTTAGTCATGGTTTACATTATTGAGTTTATTAAATCATGATCTATAAAATAGTAACAACAAATAACAAGTTAAAACTTACTTGATAAAACTGGGCAATTAACACCCAAAATAGTAAAATTAATGAAAGTTGTTAACAAAAAGGTAATAAAATATTATAAAAATTATTTTAGTAATATTATAATTTATTAACATATTATAAACCACTATAAAATAAGATAAATACCATAAACCAAAAGAAAGTTTAAGGTAAGGGGTTTTTGTCTTATTTTTGTTTTCTTAAGGAATACACCACATAAAGCACACACTTATTTTATATAGTGTATCAACCACCCCTTTTATACATTATATCAGGGATCATTTTTCATAATGGTATGAAAAAATTTCCTTCATTAATATTATTAATTAAATGTTTCAAGTGGTATGGGACTCTTTGGGATGTTTAATGATTAATTTCCTAAAACACATTCTTAATGATTATCTTTGAAATCTCACTTCCTTTTGTGATCGTTAACTTTATCTAGGAAAAAATCACTTTATTGTAATCATTTTTCATTTTAAATTTACTTGAATATTCATATTCTCACACAATGGATATTATTATTTCCTAAACCGAATATAATTTTACAAATGGTGTTCACTTTGATAGTTATCTGATTAACTGGGGAATTATTGATAAATCTATATCTTCTATTAAATACATATACATTTTGATAAGGCACATTGTTCATGAATATGAGAAATTTTATGGAAAGGTATGACATGGGTGGGGCCTGGTTATAGATATCCCCTCGATTCATTAATAGTCTCTTGAGATGAATCATTTGGACAATCAGATGAGTTTTTACCCTACATACTATAAACCGTCTTGTGAAAGGTCTTGATGGACAAGGTACCTTGTATCTAGGAAACATGGAGTCCAATAATTATGAATTCCCCTAATTTAGATTTAGTTATTATTCATCCATGATATTTTTCATTGAAATATCTATGGATACATTTTACCTTAGTTTCAGATATTATTCATCCTTGGGATTTTGTGTCAACATATCCATGAATAAATTTCATTCTCACTTTATTTACTTAGATGGCATGAGTTTAAATTTATTACATTTATATATTGATATTTACTTATCTATTTATTTAAATTACATGTGTTATCAATAATTTTCCTTATCATGTTAATTTATTCCTATTGATTCATTATTGCTTCCACTTTAATTACCCTTACTGAGCATTTGAGATCACCCTTACTATGTTTCCTTTCCCAAGTTCATGAAGAAGAAGTCTTTGAATAAGCCTTCAAGGAAATATTTGTTTTCATTTTTTATGTATCATGCTTGTAATTCATGTCTCCCAATATATTATGGGTATTGTGTATGTAATATAGCTTTCCAAGACTGCTAAACTAAACGGTCCATTGAGATTTGATTCCTTGTAACAATGCCAATGTAATAAAATAATGCACCAACTCTGGGCTTTTGGTTTTAGGGAATTATAGTTGGTATCAAAATAAGTTTTGCAGTAACCTTGGAATCTAGATTTAGAAAAATTATATTAGGGAGCACAACCCTAAGTTATACATTGATGATAAGTATACATGAACATCCTTGAATTTTGGTAATTTTTTGATTATGTGGGTATTCCTAGAAATACATCCTTGTATGGATACTCAAGTGGATGTGGTTTTGGAAAAAATTTACCTATGAGTAATAAATCTGACAAGGAGTTCTGAACCTGAGTTAGGGTAACCTGGTACATGACAACGAGCCTTACTACACACTTGGTTTGACACTACTAGGGGATATGCTTTGGATATTTCACATTTTGATTACCTATCATTATGAAGGAATTAAAAGTAATGTTTTTTTTGAATTAACTAATATTTCTAATTCTAGGATTAAAAATGAATAAATTTATGTTATTTGATACACTATATTTATAATTATACAATTTTCATAATTTTAAGAGCTAATACAGTATATTCCATTGTTTAGAAATGATGCTTAGCAGAAGGAATGAGAACTCCACTAATGCACATGATCCAAATAAGGATCGTATCTTTCGTGGTATTAATCCAAAATTAAAAAGGGGGATAATATCCCAAGTATTCTCATCATATGAGGAAAAATTTTCATGTGGTAACAAGATAAGTAATGAATTATCTAAGTCCTATGGATTTGACGGGAAGCAAGAGAAGAAGAGGATGTAAGAGAAAAATATAGATAAAGGGAAGGTGGGAAAGAAGGATTTTCCCACATGTGATAATTGTGGTAAGAAACAACTTGGTACTTAATTAAAAATAATGGGAGTTTGATATAAGTGTGAAAAGAAAGGACGCCATGATTTTGATTACAAGGGTAAGAAAAATATTTCCAACGTACAATGCTTCAACTGCAAGGAAACGAGACACTATGCAAATGAATGTGTCAATCATTAAAGGAATATACCCCAAATGATGCTATTAGATAATGATCAAGATGTACTATTTCCAAAGATGAAGAGGAATCGTTAATTTTCTTATTCAATAATTATTTCATTTGAATATTTTATCAGCAATGTACAGGTTATAAGAATTATGGAATATATGATAATTGTACTGTAGTAATTTTTCATTAAGGATTTGAGATCATATGTTGAATGGTACAAAAAAATTATTTAGTTTAAAGTTAAATTTTTTTGAAAAACACATGATTTAAGGAAACACAACCCTTAATATGTTCCTGAAGTTAATATAATGATGAAGAAATGATTGATTTGGATAAGTGATGACTACCTTACAACTAATTAATGACTTGTCGAAAAGTGGTCTATGATATCACTGAAAAAGTTTAAAACACTTATGGATTAAATAAATATATCTAATAACATGTGTCTTACTTATAGAATAAGAAATAATTCATGTTTCTAATAAAGTTTTTGGTGATTTTAGTTATTACTATACTTCAATAAGATACATGATTAAGTTATTCACATGTTTGGGATGTGAAAATTTAGTAATGATTCATGTTGATTAAAGGATAATGATAAGTTCATTTTGGAAATTTAGTGGCTCTCCTTCAAAAATGATTGGATTATAATCTGTTGTAAAAGTTAACCATTTATGAAATGGTTAATCATTGGATGATATTTTTGAGGTTAATATAATACTTTACCATATGATGCATCATGTTCTAAGAGATGAAGTGAAAAAAGTTCAAGGAATAATAAAATGAAAATATTATGTTTATAGAAACACATATTTACTTATATTCTTATAGTGTGAAAGAATTATTTAACTATAGAAAAGGGTGTTTTGAAACAAAAATGTTGTCCTATTATCACCATTTTTGATGATATCAATGGACTTTATTCACACCATTGGATTATGGTTTTGTGGTGTACAATTTTAAAATGAACATGTTCTCTATTGATCTCTAGTAGAACATGATTGTTATATTTTTATTTTGTATCCATGCTTCCATTTCCCACCTATTTTCTCCTACTAGGGAACCTAGATACGTGACCATTGTACTTTCATTTCTCTCTTATTAAGAATATGTGTTATTAAAACTATTTATAATGTGTGTTTTAATAAATAGTTTATTTTATATCCATATATTACTATTATCAAGTTTAAATTTAAAGGATGAAACTTAATTAAGGTGGGGATAATGTAAAACTCTAAAATTCTAAAGTAATAACCTTGTATTTGATAGCGTGTATGACACACGACACCAAGCACATAAAGGAACATAATATTTGGATACTTTATTATATATTTAAAATTTAAAATAGATTATATATATGCATCAAACACATAGTTATCTTGCGTTACATGTAAGAGCGACCTTACTCAATAGCTTGCATTACACGCAAGATAGACCTTCCTCAATAGCTTGTGTTACACGCAAGACCGAGTTTCACCAAATAAAAATGTGTTATTAAAATATTATTATTTAATATAATATGACATAACGTAGACATTATGTTAGTATTTATGAATAGTATTAACTGACTTATTAATATTTATGCTTTATATAAATATAAAAGGAATTCATGGGTTATCAATTAATGAGAAATGAAAATAAGAACCAATTGGATATAAAAATAAATATTATTATTTTTATGCTTCTAAAGGAGATTTGTCTTAATAAACATAATTAAATAAAATTATTTAATGATTTTAATTAAATATATATGTTATATATTAAATAATATAGTTTTTATACTTATCCAATTGATTTTATAAGCATAAGATAAGAACAAACCCAATTTTATATATAAAAACCTATATTTTTATTAAGGCATTTTTACTCCTTTTAATGTTGCACCTATTTTAAATATGAATTTTGAAAAATTTATGAATTTAATTTGATAAAATAAACTTCATTAAAAATTTCAAAATTATCTTAGGGTTAATTTTTGGTATTTTTATGAGAAACTTCATTTTTTGATGAATAGTGAAAAATACTGCATTTTAGTTAAAAATGCCTTTTTGTTTAAATAATTATTAATTTTAAATTATATATTAATTTTGTTTTAAGTTTACATTAGATCAATTATAAATATATTAATAAAATTTAGTTCTTTATAATTAATTTCACTTTGAAATTGAATATAAAAACATAACAAACTTTTGAACATTTTTCTACAAAAACCAGTTAATTCATCCATCTGCGAGATTGACATTAATCTTAATTTTCCCACTTCTATGAATTGAATTAAAAAAAACTGACCTAAAAAATTTTAATAAATATTATATTTATATTCTAATAAGATAAACTTAATTTTTTTACCAAAATTATTAGAGAAATTGATTAATATTAGTTATAGTGATTAAGAAAAAAATTAAGCTTAATAAAGGACAAAAACTTTAACTTAATAGCCCAAATGACATAGAAACTTGTCCAAAACCTATTTAATTACCATATATTGGACATAAAACTTACATTATTTACTTTTTATGGTTTTTAATTACTTTTTATTAGGTAATAACATGTGTATACCTAACTTGTTTTTAAAAATTCCAAGTGTGTCATTTTCCTTTCCTATAAAAGGCCACCACCTATACCACTTATTCACACCTCTAAAACCACTTAGGTTTGTAAAATATATACCCAAATAGCTTCCCAACATACATAAACTCTACCTAGAAGCCTCCCTTTTGACAGAAATCTTTCCAAGGATGTCTTTTGGTATAAACCAAAAGAAGTTACCTGATTAAGAGGTAACGTATTCTCTAAAGCTTTTTAGATTAATTTCCATTCTCTACTCCCTATACTCTTATTATTATATTATTACATTAAAACAGCAGTATCCTAAATATACTAGGATTTTTTTATGTTATTATTTTCACCTATACTTACACACACCTCCATCTAATGGGTAACGAACATATTGTTTCTGTGTACGACAAACTACTTCCTCACGAAACGATGATTGTTAATTTTTCATTTACCACCTATCATGATAGCCATTAGGATGGAAACTATATTTATATATTTTATATATTATATTTATAATGTATTTATTCTTCTGTAATTTTTATTTATAACATACCTTTATGCTTTCCATCTTATGTAAATACGATAATTACATTTGAGGAAGTGTGGATTACCACCGCCTTAAAGCGATATGACTCATTCATACCATACATGGAACATATAAAAGATAGTTATAATAAACCTATGTAACATATATAAAATATATTTTATAATATAATTAAAATATACATATTTATGATTTATCTTTCATTCTTTTAATACAATAAAGAAATGAAAGTAGCGTTCATGCGTACGTACGACCTACCATCTCTGTGAATGAAACACTTCATTTTAAATATCAAAATATTATGGAATAATATAAATACATATGTAATATAATTTAGTTTTGGTTTAAATTATTTATATTATTAAATCATGATCTAACAAATAGGAACAACAAATAACATGTTAAAACATACTTGAGAAAACTGGGCAATTAACACCTGAAATAGTAAAATTAATGAAAGTTGTTAACAAAGAGGTAATAAAATATTATAAATAATTAATATATGATATTTTGAAAATGATTCTGGTTCTAGTATAATTTAGTAAAATATTTTAAGCCACTATACATTAGGATAAGTACCACACACCAAAAGTAAGGTTAAAGAGAGAGATTCTTGTCTTACTTTTCTTTTTGTAAGGCGTATACCATATAAACCACACACTTCTTTTGTAAAATGTATCTACTACCCATTTTATAAATTATATAATGAATCCTTTTTCTTCCTGGTATAAAAAACATTCCTTCATGGGTATTATGAATTAAATTTTTCAAGTGGTATGTGACACTTTGGGATGTTTAATTATTAATTTCCTAAAACATATTCTCAATGATTATCTTTGAAATTTCACTTCCTTTTTTGATTGTTAATTGTCTATGGAAGAAAATCACATTATTGTAATCATAATTCATTGGAAATTAACTTTAATATCTATATTCTCACAAAAGGGATATTATTATTTCCTAAACTATATATCATTTTACACACAATGTTCACTTTGATATTTATTTTATCAATTGGGGAATTATTTATAAATACATATATTCTATTCAATATAGATACATTTTGATAAGGCACATTATTCATGAATATGATAAATGATTTGGACTAGTATGAAATAGGTGGGGCCTGATTATAGATAGCCCTTTAATGCATTGGTAGTCTCATGAGATGAATCATTTGGCCAATCAGATGTGTTTTTACCCTACATGCTATAAATCATCTTGTGAAAGGTCCTGGCAGTAATGGTACCATGTACCTATGAAACATTGAATACAATAATTAAGAATTTACCTCATTTATATTTAGTTAATATTCATTCATGAAATTTTGTGTCGACCTATCTATCGATACATTTTACCTTAGTTTCAATTATTATTCATCCATGATATTTTGCATCGACATATCTATGGATACAATTCATCTTCAATTTATTGATTTATATGGAATGAGTTTAAGTTTATTACCATTCCATATTGATATTTCATTATCTAATTATTTTAATGGAATGTTTTATCAGTTATTTACCTTACCATGTTAATTTATTCCTATTGATTAATTATTACTTCCACTTTACTTACCCTTACTAATAATTTAAGCTCAACCTTATTATGTTTCCTTTTCCCATGTCACGAAGAAAGTCTTTGAATAACCCTTCAACGAAACAATTTTTTTTGTATCATTCTTGTAATTCTTATTTCATAATGCATTATGTGTATCATGTATGTAATATGGCTTTCCAAGACTTTTAAACTAAACAATCCTTTGGAATTTGATTCATTATAATAATGCCAATGTAATAAAATAATTCACCATATATGGGATTCTAGGGTTGGGATGTTAAAACAGTATATAAACATAAACCTCACCATATCTATGGGGGACCCATGCATCGTCAATGGAATTTCACCACCAAGGGGATGCTAACCTCATAAGGGTGGATGAACCATACCTCTTTTGTACTCTATGATGAGAGGGTTTCACTATGTATATAGAAGGAAAATGTCTCAGGGTGAGTATAAGGAAGGTGTTAGGGGTTGTGGGGATATAATAATACTTTTATGGGAAATGGGGGACCCATACCCTAACCTATGTGTGCCTTTAAGGGGTTTCCATCCCTGTTATTGCTCCAAAGATCACACTTGAGTCTCAACATCATCTGATTGTTCTAGAAGGGGTGATATTATCATGCCACCTCACCTTGTATATTTGATGTAAAAAAAGGTCATAATCAAGATCTATGAATAATTCAACCCAAGAAGGACTACTTGAGGGTCCGATTCTAAGTCCCAAAGAAAGATATATGGGAGGTAGAACATCCAAATAAATGTACACAATGTGTCCCTTAGTGTACACAAGGTGTACTATAATGTCCTCACCTAGAAGTGTCCCACTTCTTAAAATTGAATGTAAAAAGGAATATGTAAACCCATGCATTAAATTCATACTATTTCATAATTCTTAACATTATTTCCCAATAAATACAAACCAAGGATCGAGAGGTATAGTGTATTTGGAATACTATACATACAAATACATCATGTCAACATAAAAACAAATAATTTATTTAAAAATTGAAATAGTGATCATAAATCCCACAGGTTTTATAAATTTCCATAAGACATCTTGGGTAAAATACATAATAAAAAGCGTGATATATAAAACCAAATATAGGAATAAACATTGAAATAAAGCATAACATGAGCGTCAAGCAGCAAAACATGATATCATAAAGAGGGCGATCATAAGAATAGATAAATGACATAAGGAGAATATGTAATAATATCAGAATCATGTGGAAAAAATATGAAACCCAATATAATAAACATAAGTCAAGGGTCACTCCCAAGCCCATCATCATAGAGTGGAGAAAGTCCCATGATGGATTTAGGTTCACTCCCTAGTCCCTTATATAAGATATCATGAGATATAAAGCTTTACCCAATGCATTGTAGGGATATATAATTCCTAACCCACCTATCACATAAATTAAAATCAAATACATACATTCCAAATGTGAAAAATATACCATACATTAATCATAAGCCTGATCAAACCCATGAGAAGAAAGTGAGTTTCATAATTATGATTCAAGGAATAATTGAAGGATAAATCATCAGGATTCCCAAGATAAAAATGAATTAAATAATTTGAAATTTTATAATATAAAAATGGATATAGGTCTTGGAAATAGATATCCAGTGTATAAAATTCATAGCAAGTATGTAGGAGAAGATAGAATAAAAACAAACCACTTGGATGGTCCTTTGTGAAATAAGTAAAGGATATTTTTAAATTTGAAAAGATATTATTTTTTCCCATAAAACTAGAATTGAACCAAAATTGTTTTCCATAAAATAATGATAATTTTAATAATATATTCATTATTTAAAAAAAAAATTGGGGTCAATGATCTATATAAGACAAGAAATAGTAAAGTTACCTTAAACTGAGTTTACTTAAAATTGGGAATTTTGAAGGAAACTAAAAACATGTATAAGCCTAAAAATGAAATGGATATTTAACTAGGTATATATTTAAGTGAAATATAAAAAATATAAGAGGTTAATCAGAATAATACTTTATAAAATAGAGAAAATAAACAGAATATGTAACCAGAAAGTCATGATTGAGTTATAGAAGCTCCCTTACTTTGGGTTCTAGATTCATTTTGTGCATGCACATAGCTTCCTGAAAAACCAAATTAAGTTTATTAAATACTTACCTAAGAACCTTATTCACTAATATTTTATATTCTAATATCATTTAACTATCATATACTACTTATTTATAATATATTTTTCTTGCCTATGTCGGTTACTGGAGGTTGTTCATTTAATTGTTTCATAACTCCTTATGTATATTGAACATGCTAGAAAGTATTGTAAAACAGTTTCATAATATCCAAAATACTAATACTTTTATGTACATAATTTTTATATATTAAATATATTTTTAAATCCAACCAATAAGGTTGGTGATGAAAAATGATAAACATTACTCGTGGAGGCAATAGTTTGCACATACATATGATTAATGTTTCTATTTCTCAACAAATGAGAGGGAAATAAAAAATATGATAATTTAAAATTGTAAAATAAAATTTATATTATATATATATATATCATATTTATTCATCAATTACATCATTTTTATCATTTGTAATTGGTGGTGGTGAAAAATGGAAGATGCCGCTTTGTGGAGGCGGTAGTCCGTGCAACACACTAACGTTGTTTTTATTTTTATAGAGGATAAAGTGGAATAAGTAATGGTTATTAAATTATTTTAATAACATATCAGTATAAAAATGATACTTAATTAATTATATTTTTATGGATAGAAGATATTTTTTGAGAGAAATATTAAGGATAAAAAGTTATGAAGATGGAAATACTTACATTGAAGACTTGATCTTCTCTTAATGATTTCATTGGAAGTGATGTCATTAAGATATCATCTATAGAACACTTGATTAATTATAATAAAATTAATTCTACAAGAATTAGTTTTTACATATGTTTAAGGTAAATTTTAATGGTAAGTGTAACCATGGAGGGGTGAAAGTTACCCCCTTTTATATGTGAAGAAAAAGAAAATTTTGGGAATACCATTTACACATCCATGATAATATTACACTATTACTTTGTCAATGGATCCAAATTTTATAAATAATGGATTGTGGAGTTTTATTGGGTTAATAAATTCTCAAAAAAATCTTTCCATATAATTTTTGAACATGTTTTAGGGTTTTTATATTAAGTTTTTATATTTTACTCTTTTACTTTAGAATTGGGTAACAAGTTTTTAACTAAGTGATTTTATGTTTTATTAAAAAAATAACATAACCCATATAACAAAATTTAGGTATTGTGGAACTAAATTTACCCACTATTTAATCAAATTTAATATCTAAATATTATAAAATTAAATTTTAAATTAAAACAAGTAATGTTTATAAAAACTATTTTAGAAGAAAAATGAAATTTTGGCCATTATGGATTCCTAATCATATTTAGTGTTGGTTACCAATTAAATGATTTGTAATGTACCAAATGTTTTCATGTATTATTTTAAATATTATATGTAATTATTTTGAGGCTAGGTGCTGAGATGACGTGCGATTCTGAGGCTCGGTGTGCTTTAAATAAATGTTTGGAAAAATATTTAACTTTAAATAGCACGCGCAAGTGGTTTCCCTGAAAGAGTAGAATAACTTCTAAATGGATGCCTGTATCATAAATCTGAGGGAATTTATATGTTTAGAACAATTATTTTACCCTAGATAAGGCCTAACGTTGGTCAGTGCAGGTCAGATGTGAATGTTAGTTTTCGAACATTTAATGAATAAAATAAATTGTTGATTTATTTTATTTTGAAATTACATCAACACAAAAACATTTTCCTTTTAATAAGACTATGTTAGAAAATTTAGGATTATTAAAATAAGCCTATAATTCCTCTAAGACGTGGTGAGGAACCCCCTCGACAATCAACGATGATGGATCGAGCAGATCATGGATCATCACGCCAATAGAGTTGGAGGATATCGTCAATGATGACAACACAACCGTTCTTCACTAACGATCGATCCAGACCCCAGGTAGGATGTTTTTTTAATGATTTTCTATCCCATTATTAATCTATTATGAACACAGATCAATTAAATGAAAAAGAATTTTTATGCGTGTCATCAGTAGGATTAAATTAGATGGAATTGCTTTCTCTTCATTCATCCTTCCAATGAGAATGAATCGAGGACGAAACGAACAAAGGTAGGGGTTTATTACTCGGGTGTTCATTGTTCTTTTAATCACCTCCGTTCTTCATGATTTCTCTATTGGACCCTCATGGATACAGTTTGATTTTACGAGTGGTTTTACAAGCGACTAGACCCATGGATTAGAGGCATCCCAAAAATAAAGGCTGGATCTGTGTAGATCGGGTCCTGAAGAACCCATATTTGTAACCGTTTTGGATTCCAAACACTGAAGGTGTCTTGGTGGTCCATGGAAGGGACCAACAATTAAATGATCTAGAGAGTAGATGATGTGGCGATGCAGTGGCTGGGTGCGGCGTACGACGGCTGGAAGTGACTGGAGCCGTGGGGACAGAGCAGTGGAGGCATGGGGGACACGAAGGTCGTATCAGATATGGCGGGCAGATCCATATGGTGAGGTGGATGAAGGGCACATAGAGGCCATGGGAAGTAGAGGGGTGAACAAATGGGATGTGGTCCAGTAGAACAATATGATGGAGGGCTAGTGAGGTACGACCAGTGAACTAGGTGGCCAGCAGGCCAGGCAGCCTACAGGCTAGCAGGCCATATAGGCCGAAGCAGGATTAAACATACCATACGTGCTGGAGTGAGCCGAAGAAAACCAATTGGGATAGAACATACCTAGATGGAGTGGGCTGAGTTGGGTGGAATGGTCCAGGCAGAATGGGTCAGACCCGGGTCAGTCCACAATCAAGTCAACCCCCTTCCGAACCTTCAAACCCCCATTATTTTGGAACCACATGTCTGTTTGATGAACCATCTATAGAGTTGGGACCCTGATGATGAGACGGTCCTTTGAGACCTATGGTATGTTTTATCTTGGACATAATTCTATTGACATATTCTATTTACATGGGAAGTACCTGGGGTCAAGGGGCACAACGGGTGTGACTACTAATCACCATGAACCCTCTCTTTCTATGTGAATTGATTCTATTGTCCATTATATATTGAATGAGTTTCATAGAGGTCAGTTCCCTTTATTATTCCCATAAATGTTTTTGGTATCATATCCTACTCAGAGGAGTATGATCCCTTCAGCAGGACTTCCTAGATAGAGTTGTTGGAATCCTCTGAGAGGCCTAGTGTGGGATCCTCTATTCATATTTTTTACCTAGGTAGATTTACTGGTATTTAAGTGACCAACATCAAGTGGGTACTTATCCTATACTTATAATATTAATCTATATAGAGTTATTGGTATCATCCCATGGACCTGGCGGTGATACTCATCTGATGTAATGTATCTCTCTTCAGATCATTCTGCGTATCTCTCTCTCATGATGGTTCTCGATGAATGGTACTTCTTAGATGAATGTCATCGGTTCTATTGAACTCAGGAGTGTGTTCTCTCAGATGAGTGCTTCATGGAAATATTTAAATAGAATCCCTAGTGATTTTATGTAGTGGTTATGACTTACCCTAGACTGTGTGGTATGGTTTGAGTATATATGGATATTATTGTTATATGATGTAGACATATACTTGTGTAGATATGACTATAAATCTTCTTTGTGTATTTATTTGTGGTTTTCGGGGTTTCCTACTGAGTATTGTTATAATAACCCCTATATGATCTTTTCCCATACTTGTCATGTTTTATGTAGACGAGCGATATTTTGAAAGAGTCCAGGGAAAAACTAGGACTGGACGGAGCCTTATGAGATCAGGCAGGATGAGGTGTTCCTATGGATTTACAAAGCAGTTCCAACACCTCGCCTTCAGGTTGGATCAGGTAGGGTTTTCTACAGATGAGTTTTCGGAACTTGGTTATAGACTTTCATTTCAGTGGTCTTGTATTCTGGCCCTGTTTACTTTCCATCACTTTCACTGTTATACTCTAGTTGTGGGTTATAGTTGTTTTCATGAATTTTTTACTTAGTGTTTTTATATTTTAGCATTTTTGGCTTGGATATGCGTGTGTGAGTACATGTACTTTAGGATAATGCCTCCCATTAGTGTGATATTCCAAATCAGTGTTTTTCACCGTCCCCTGGCCTATTGGAGGCAGGCTTGGGGTACTCATGGTATAGGCCCCTCTAGGATGGGTCATGAAAAAGTGGTATCAATGGTGGTTGGTTCTACCTTAGGACTGAGAGTTTGTGATATTTTTCTGGGGAAATAGTGTTAAGTGTTTTGAGTTTGGATTTCAGTCTAGGGACTCTATTGTTGGTGTGATGACCAATATATCCATACAATGGGACTCTGATAAACTTCTTTTCGACTTGGTACATGAGAAGACTAGTTTTAGGGAAAATAAAGGTATATGCATCATATAGGAATTGGTTGTGGTTTCCATTTCCTTATTGAGTCAGATATCTAGATATACTCATTGATCATGGTACATCTTATTTCCTTACAAGATGTCTCCAAAATGCATACCAGCTAGGATTTAGCAGCTTGATCACAAGGATGACTCCCTAAATGATGAGGCTTTAGTATAGGTACTAGTTTTGTAGATGTTACCTCTAGGTGGTTCACCAGCTATACCACCACTTGTGGATCCACTAGTGGTACCTATAGTACCAAAATACAAGGAGTACTGGCTGAGTGCACTCCATGAGTTTTAGAGACATAGACCCCTCAGGTTACAAGGAGAGCCCGACCCTCAGGTATCTGAGGACTGGCTTGAGGTTATGAACTAAGTTTTCCATCTAGTCAAGACACTATTGGATCAGATGGTGGTCCTGGTAGTGAGACTTCTTTAGGGTTCAGTAGGGAGATGGTAGAGTTTGGCTACCCAGAGTCACGATGAGGCGACAATCTTGTGGATAGAGTTCGAGCACCTCTTCAGAGAGGTGTTATCACTAGTTATGTTGAGAGATGTGTGTATACAGAAGATTATTATGCTTTAGCAGGGAATTATGATGATATCTGATTATTCACCAAGGTTTACCAATATTTCTAGGTACGTGATGGATATGGTCAGAGATTAGTACTTTTGGGATCAGACCATTGAGTGAGGTATGAATAGAGAAATCTGATTCGGTATTATCCCTTTTGAGCATTCTTACTTATGATGGGGTGATTGAGTAGGCTTTGGTGGTGGAGAGCTTCCTGGATGAGCAGAGCTAGCCGGTGTAAGTTAGTAGAGGATAGACAGGTGTAGAGACCTTGACATTAGGGAGACTACATCAGTCTCAAGGATCCAAACGTGGGATAGGTTTCAGGAGGAGGTCCCAAGACATTGGATCTATAGTTCAAGGATCACAGGGTGGACCTAGTCAGCTTAGAGAGAGGTGATGCTACTCATGTGATGACAGAGGACATATCACTCGATATTTTCCAACCCGCTGTGTTATTGAAAGGGAGACAGTGGATCAACCACCAAGGAAAAGGAATAGGTAGGAGCAGGAAGATCTGCAAGGTGGAAGATGCAGTATAGGAGTAGGGAGAGCAGTAGGAGGTGGTAAGAGTTTTAACATTCTACCACCACCACCCCCAGGTGATCTATGCCAGGTTCAGGGAGTTGGAGGATAGGGGTGGAGACTACTGCATGAAGTCAAGGAATATGACCCATGAAGTCTAGGAATGATTTGAGGTATGATATGTGTCTAATATACCTTATATTCTGTACTAATAAACATAGTTTCTAGTCATTTCTTTCTCACCACATATCTTGTATGAGACCTTGAGATTCTGGTAGAAGCGTTGACTCGAACCTTACGCTTAAAGACACCTATGATAGGAGGCTCGATGATCACACATCTATACCAATAGTGTGAACTTAACCTTGGAGGTGAGAGTTTCTATTGGAACCTCTTGGTGGTATCATCGAGGAATTATGGCATCATTCTTGGTATAGATTGATTATATTCAGTCCATGCCTAGATTGAATATTTTAGGTGAAGGGTGCGGTGTGTCCGAGGTGATGGAATAAGATTTTTATTTATCAGTGAAAATAAAACCCTGGTAGGAAAGGATAGACTCATGCGTAGGAGGGTGAAACTGATCACTCATCACTTGTCTAGATTGACCCTTGGTGTAGCAGATGTTTTGAGTTTCCAGTTTCTAGCAGTAGTGGTGGAGTATGAGGACGTCTTCCGAGAAGATATTATAGGATTAACTACCTATTAAGAGATCAAATTCTACATTGAATTAAACCCTAGGATAACATCGATATCCTTACTAGCGTATCATATGGATCCCACAGAGCTTTGTGAGCTGAGGGTTCTGTTGGAGGATTTATAGAGGAATGGATTCGTGACACCCAGTGTTTCAACCTGGGAGGACATAGTATTGTTTTCCAAAAAGGAATATGGGATATGAAGGTTATGTGTGGATTAACAGTGCCTGAACTAGGTGACTTTCAAGATCAAGTATCAACTACTAAGGATCGATGAACTTTTCTACAAGTTGAGATGGGAATGATGGTTATCGAAGTTTGACCTTCGATCAGGCTATCACCAACCGCGATTACATGATGAGGATATACCAAAGACGAATTTAAAATTAAAATATGATCATTATGAGTAATTGGTGATTCCCTTTGGATTAATGAACACCACAACAATGTTCATGGGACTCATGAGCCGGATCTTCTAGTCTTACTTAGACCAGTTCATGGTAGTCTTCATCAATGATATCCTTATGTACTTAGCGTCTGAGGAGGAGCACGTGAGACACTTAAGGATGGTTCTGGACATGCTCTGAGAGAATAATATTTATGGTAAACTCTCAAAGTGACAGTTTTGGATCCAGGTAGTACACTTATTGGGACATGTTATCTCAGTGGACGGAGTGGTAGTAGACCCAACCAAGGTCAAGGTAGTGTTGGCATGGGAGCCACCAATGAGTGTGATAGAGGTGCAGAGCTTCCTTAGACTGGATGTATATTACCAGATATTCATATATAATTTCTCCATGATATAAGAACCTATTAAATATTTTACCTGAAAGGGGAATCCTTTTCATGTGGATGGATAAGTTTCAACATGATTTCCAACAGTTGAGTCAGAGTTTGATGAGTGCCTCGATCTTGAGATTGCCGAAGGAGGGTGTCGAGTATTTAGTGTTCTATGTTGAATCCAGAACCAATATTGGTTACATCCTAACACAGAGGAAAGTGGTTATTTCCTATGGTTCACACCAATTGAGACTATATGAGCAGAACTATGTGACCCATGATCTTGAGTTAGAAGTGGTAGTCTTTGTGTTGAAAATGTGGCGACACTACCTGAGGGGTGAGCAGTTTATCATCTAATCTCATCACAAGAGTCTCAAGTATATCTTATATAATAAGTATATGAACTTTATATAGAGGAAGTGGCTATATTTACTCTAGGATTATGATATTAAGATCATCTATACTCCTAGGAAGGGGAACGTGGTGTCCGATACTCTCAGCAGGAGATCGAGTTCATAGTTACTGGACGAGGTGTCGGATAATTTGGACTCATTGCAGTTATCCTTTGTAGATGGAGATGGGGGAGCTTACCTCTATTTGATAGTTGTTACCCCTAAACTATTACAGTGAGTCTGGGTGGCACAATTTTGGGATACAAACTATTAGACTCTACGTTCTCAGTTATCCACATGACATGCTTTTGATGGATATTCGAAAGGTTGGGAGAACGTCATTATTTTTATACGACACATAGTTGTACCAGTGTAATTATTAGAGGATATTTTGAGATATTTTCATAAATCCAATTTAGAGGTGAATCCATGTGCGGCGAAGATGTACTATGATCTCTGACATCAGTTTTGGTGGCCTAGAATGAAGAAGGGAGTTGTAGAGTTCGTTTCTCAGTGCCTCACTTTTCAGTAAGTGAATGATGAGCACCAAGTTCTAGTGGGTTTGGCTTAACCCCTTGAGATGTTAGTGCAGAAGTGGGATGTGATATCGATGGAATTCATGATGGGTTTACCACATATATACAGGGGACACGATACCATATGGGTGATCATTGAATGACTCACCAAGTTGGATCAATTCCTACCTATCTGGGAGATGAGTTTAGTGGAGAGATTGGGGTGAATTTACATACAAGAGATATTTCGGATTCACAAAGTTCCATCAACAATTGTTTCAGATCATGATGATAGTTTCACATCCTAGCTGTGGAAGGGATTATAGGAGGATTTTGAGACTTAGTTATGCTTGAAAATGATGTTTCATCCCTAGAAGGATATCTAAATGGAGAGGACCATTCAAGTTATGGAGGACATGCTGCAGGATTGCATTTTGGACTTCAGTCATTGTTGAGAGGATCACCTACCACTGGTTAAGTTTTTATACAACAACATATACCACTCCACCATTGGTATGACACTATTTGATGCTCTGTATGGGAAACCCTGTATGTCACCACTTTGCTAGACTGACCCGGAAGAGTCAAAACTCATGGACCCAGAGTTGGTGCAATATACTATCAAGAAGGTACAAATCAGCCAGGAGTAGATGAAGACTATGAAGATCTAGAAGAATTCATATGCCGATAGGTGATGGAGGCCCTTGGAGTTCGAGGAAGGAGACCATGTGTTCCTTTGGGTTTCACCTTGTCAAAGATTACAAATATTTGGCCAGGGTGGCATGTTATCTCTGAGTTTTATTATCCCTTTATAGATATTGCATAGATTTTGCGAGGTGGCATACTGCCTAGCTCTACCCCTGCAGTTGCATCGAGTACATGATTTCTCCCACATTTCACAGCTGAGGAGGTACATGAATAACCCATTATACGTCATCGACTGAGGAAATCTAGACATTGAGGATGAGGTGAATTTTGCTGAGTACCCGATGTAGATGAAGGATCGTCCGGAGAGGATCCTTCATGGGTGAGAGATTCCCTTGGTGTGTGTCTAGTGGTAGTATAAGAATCTTCATTAGAGCACATGGGACTAGGTGGCTAATATTCGTGCATAGTACCCACATTTTTTTGAGTAGTCTTGTTTTTGGATTTTTGGGGAAGTAAAGACCTAAGGTGGGGAGAATGTAATGTCGCAAATTTTTTCATGTATTATTTTAAATATTATATGGAATTATTTCGAGACCAGACACTGAGATAGAATGAGATTTTAAGGCCTGGTGTGCCCAGAATAAATGTTTGAAAAATATGAATCTTTAAATATCATACGTGAGTAGTTTCCATGAAAAAATCGAATAAATTATAGATGGGTTCCCAAATCAAAAACCCAAGGAAATTGTTACATTAAGAATAGTGAGTTTACCCTAGGAAAGTCCTAACATCGTTCAGTGTGGGTCAGCTATGATAGTTAGTTTTTAGACGTTTAATGAATAAAATCAATTGTTGATTTATTTTATTTTGATGTTATGTCAATGCGGTGACATTGTACTTTTAATAGTCATCTATTAGAAAATTAAGGGTTATTAAAATAACCCTGGAATTCCTCTAAGATGTTTTAAAGAACCCTCTCGACAAACGATGATGATGGATCGAGAAGATCATGGATCGTCGCACCAATAGAGTTGGAGGATCTCATCAATGATGGAAACACAACCATTCTTCATCAAATATCGATCCAAACTCCAGGTAAGATGTTTGTTTTATTATTATCCA
The DNA here is from genome assembly GCA_963277665.1 of Viscum album. Lineage (NCBI taxonomy): Eukaryota > Viridiplantae > Streptophyta > Magnoliopsida > Santalales > Viscaceae > Viscum > Viscum album. Next base: position 124,052,411 of record OY728147.1, read on the forward strand.
TCCTGTTTTTAATATAGAATGAATTTGGATCAATTCAATGAACAAGAATTGATACGCACATTATTGGTAAAAATAAATTAGATGGAATTTCTTTCTCTTCATTCATTCTTCTGATGAGAACGAATCGATGCCAACATGAACAAAGACTTAGGTTCATTACTTGGTCATTATTTGTGCCTTTTCTCTCCCCCATTCTTCGTGATTTCTCCATTGAACCATCATGGCCAAATTTCATCTTTCTAGGTGGTTTTTCACATGATCAAACCCCCAGATTGGAGGAAACCCGAGAACGAAGGATGGATCTGTGTAGATTGGGCCCTGATGAACCCTAATATGAAACCATTTTGGATTCCGGACCCCGGAGGTGGCCCGATGGTCTGTGGAAGGGAACAATGACATGGGTATTGTGTGACAGTCTAGCGAGGTGAGGCGGCAGTAGTGCGGTAGCTGGGTGCAGTGTGCGGCAGAGGCAATCAGTGGCTGATCGGAGGTAGTTGGAGGTGGCTAGAGCCACAAGGATGGAGTGCTAGAGCTTCGTAGGATCCATGGGGGATGTGGAGGCTGAAGCAGACACGGTGGGTAGATCCACATGGGGAGGTGGTTTTAGGGCATGGTGTGGTCATGGGGCATGAAATAGTGAATGCATGGGATGAGGTTAAGCATAGTTAGCTAAACGTAGAGGGTCAGAGTGTGCTAGCAGGGTGAGACCAGGCGACCAATGGGCTAAGCAGGCCAGAGCAGTCCAGGCGGGCCAGAGCGAGCTGGTGAAGGCCAGGTGGGTCGAAGTGGGTTAGAGTGTGATTGAGTGGGTCAGAATAGTCAGGGCCGAGTTGGGTGGATTGGGATGGGCCAAATGGGTCAGACCTGGGTCGGTTCATGATATAGTTAACCCCCTTATGATCATTCAGGCCCCCAAAACTTTCGAACCGTACGTCCATTTGATGAACTGTCTGTAATGTTGGGACCCTGAATATGAGATGCTGATTTTGAGACCTACAGTAGGTTTTAGATTGGACATAATTCTAGTGACATGATCCATTTACATAGGTAGTACCTGGGGTCAAGGGACATGGTGGGTGTGACTACTACTCACCATGAACCCTCACTTTCTACATGAATTGATTCTCTCATCCACCATATATTAGATGAGTTTCATGATAGTTAATTACCATAATTATTCCCCTGAAGGTTTGTTGGTATCATCTCCTACTCAGAGAAGTATGATCCATTTAGTAGGACTTCTTGGATAGAGTTTTTGGAATCCTTCGAGAGGATCGGTGTGGGATCCTCTATTCATATTCGTACCCTAGGTAGATTTTCTGGTATTTATGTGACCAACAGTACAGGGAATCAATCCTATAATTAGTGGGTTAATCTAGATGGAGTTGTTAGTATCACCCCATGGCCCTGGATATGATCCTTATCTGATGTAACATATCTCTCTTCAGATCATTCAATGTATCTCTCTCTCATGACAGTTATTGATAAAAGATACTTCTCGGATAGACGTCATTAGTGTTATTGGACACAAGAGTGTGTTCTCTAGGATGAGTGATTTGTGGTAATATTTGAACTAAATCCCTAGTGTTGGTATGTATTGGTTATGAATTACCCTAGACTATTTGGTATGGTTTGAGTATATCTAGGTATTCTTATTATATGATGTTGACATATACTTGTGTAGAGTTGACTATACCTATTATTTGTATATTGCTTTTTGGTGGGTCATCCTAATGAGTATTATTATACTCACCCTTGTACGAGATTTGATCACACGTTTCATGTCTTGTGAAGATGAGTGACCTTTTGATAGAGTCCAGGGTGGACCAGGACCAAATAGAGCCTTATGAGATTAGGTAGGCTGAGGTGTTATTACAAATTCAGATAGTAGTACCAGCACCTTGCCTTCAGGTTGAATCAGGTAGGGTTTTCTATGTATGAGTTTCAAGAACTTGGTTATAGACTTTCTTTTTGGTGGGCTTGTATTCTGGCCCTATTTATTTTCCATCACCTTCACTATTATAATATGGTTGTAGGATATAGTGGTTTCCATGCATTAATTACTTAGTGTTTTTAAATTTCAGCATTTGTGGCTAAGAGATGCGTGTGTGAGTACAAGTACTTTAGGTTAATGCCTCTTATTAGTGTGATATGCCTACTCTGAGCTATTCACTAGCCCCTGGCCTATTAGAGTTGGGATTGGGGTATTCACAAAACGGGACCCTCTAGGACGGGTTATGAAATGATTGTTAATATATTTATTTAACTATTTATACATATTATAATATTCATTATTTAAAGCACATTATTTTAATTGATTCGATCAAAATTACATGATATTAACAAAAAAGTTATTATTTCACCATTATCATGGTAATTATCACTAATCCTAATAATTTTAATTTTAAACCTGAAAAAGAGAATCCCTAGGTGTGGCCTATTATAACCCTACACAAATAAAAACCCACCTCCCCATGAATAGGTAACTCCGAAGAGAGCACCAACCGAGAAGGATCCATTTTCAGTCGAGATGGCAGAGCATCCCCAAGGGTAACAACTTGAGCGACGATGGGTCGGCAAAGCAATCCATCAGCATAGGTGGGTTGAACCTCATTTCAACCACCCAGGTAGGTATTGGGTGACCCAAAAATATTAGTGGATTCTAGGGGAAGGAATAATTATCCCAAGAGAGGACTCCTAGAAATAAAACCCTATACCTCCCAAAGAACAATATTGTTATGCTCCTCACCTTCACCACTACGCCACCACCGAAGCATCATCTAAATTTTATTCCTAAAAATGAAATTTTCCAGATTAAATAATATTAAAATTATTATATCAAATATAATAATTATTTTATCAAATTAACTTTATTTTTTTAGGGAAATTAATCTTAACATTAGCGCGTATAAAAACAGTTTTTAGTGTAAAATATTACTTGAGTTTCATAAATGTTAAATATACGATTTATAAAATAAAATTAGTATTTTTAAATAATAAATATATATATATATATAATAAAAATGGTTTATTAAAATTTTAAGTCACTCTTGTATTATAAAACTGAACGTTTTTTAGAAAAATATATATTTTTACTATTCACATACAAATAAATTATTTTAAAAAAACCAAAAAATAATCTTAAGATAATATTGATATAATAAATAAAAAATGAATTTTATTTGGTCAAATTCAAATTATAACTAGATCATAAATATACTAATTCAAAACGTAGTTACTACTATCTATTCTCTCTAGTTGGATGACTATAAAAATCATCTTGAAGAATTTAATTTTATTATATTTTCACATTTTTTGGTTTTTTTTCTTATTGAATATAAAATAAGATACTCAAAAAAATACTTATTAAGGGGAAATAATCCTTAATATAGCAAGACATTACATTCTTCCCCTAAAGAAAATGTTATATCAAAATTCAATTTCATAAAATAAGTTGTAAATAAATGAGGGTACTTTTGTTTCTTGTTATCATGAGGTTCCGATGTTTCCTATTTATAAAAATAGTTTCTCCAAAGTACTTTCACAAGGTGAGTTGTCTTGTTGTGAAGAAATTCTTATTTATGATCCAATATCTTCACTGACTTATCCTCATAAGATATATCATTATCCAATTGTACCACCTCTTAATTCATTACACGTGAGAGAACAAGTATGTACCTACTCAAGAGGGATACATAGAACACATCATGTACTTTATAAAGGTTTGGTGGGAGTTCCAGTCGATATATCAAATATTCGATGTGATCAACAATCTAAAAGTGGCCAATATATATCTGTGTTAGATTCCTCTTCTTTCCAAATACCATCTATTCTATAAATATATAATAAAGAACACTTTTTCCCATCTTCAAACTCTAGGTCTCATCGATAGTTATCATCATAAATCTTCTATCGACATTTCATGATGTGTTGTTGAATGGTGTTGACTATTTCGACCTTATATTTGACAATCTCAGGACCTATAAAATTTCATTCACCTACTTTATCCCAACAAATGGTTGTTCTCCATCTCTTACCATAAAGGAATTTATATGGGAACATTTGGATGATTGAGTGTAAAACATTATTTTAATAGAAATCAACAAGAGGAAGGTGTTGGTCCCAACCCATATTGAAGTCTATAGATCAAGCTCTCAACATATCCTCAAGTGTCTGGATAGTATGTTCCAATTAGGGATCATGATTATAGGTTGTACTGATGTCCAAATATATGTTTATATAATACTAAATACTCTTCTAAAACTTTGTGGTGAACCATATATCTTTATTATATATAATCAATAGTGGCATTCCATGTTGCCTCACCACTTCTCTAATGAATATAATTAAAAGGTGATTGAGTGAGAAGTATTATCGAATGGAAATTAAGTGATAAGTCTTTATACGAAGGTCTAAAACCCATATAACATTTTTCCCTTTCTATGTGTTTGGAATACTCATGAAAATTTTTATAGTGATGTTTTCCCATTTTCATTTAGGTATGGGAAATGGTTTCATCACCCCTTTGGATTTTTTTTGCTCAACCTTCACTTTCTAACACACTAGGAAATTTGATGTCTATTACACAATATCATTATTTATATTATTCTACAAATTGTGTTCTCAAATATCATTATAAATTTTCATGTTTCTAGGGTGGATGGAGAATGACAAGCTCTATGCATTATTCAATATCTTCTTCTTTATTTCCATATCTAATGGAAGAAAAAGTTTCTTCCCAAATTTCACAACTCCATACTCAACCTTTAACCTTGAGGTTTTCCCCTTCTTCACAATATCCACATTATTTTGTATCTCTACATTATACCTTTGATATTTCTTAATATTTTCAAGTATTGATGGCTGAGAAATAATTTGATAAAGCTAGAATGTTTTTCATTTTCTTCATGATTCCCATGTCTATCCTTTTTATGTCCATGAAGATCAGATTATTTTCATTCCTTATCATATATAAGGTTGTGGTATCTTTTATACTTAAATTATATTCAACTTTTTTCACCTTCCCTGGATAGTAGTGGATTGAGAAATTATAATCCCTGACCAGCTCTAACAATCTTCATTGGAAAATTTTTATCTCCTTCTATGTGAATATATATTTCTGGATCTTGTGATCCATATATATATATATATACCACTCTTCTCTCTATAAATATTATACCTCCAAATTTTCAATGAAAAATTACTATGGCCAACTCAATATCATGAATTAGATTATTATGTTCATGAAAATTCAACAGTATTGAGGCATAGACTATCAATTTATCATTCTATAGGAGTACACAACCTAATCCCTTGTTTGATGAGTCATTCTAGATAAAAATCCTTCACTTCTTGTGGGTATGGTGAGTAAAGGTGTGCTGGTTAACATCTTTCTAAGATCCTTGAAGCTATATTCACAATCATCTATGAAGACATACTTCACTAACTTATAAGTAATCTTATTTAGAAGGCTTGAAAATATTTATAAGTTTCTAAAAAATCACCTATATTACCTAGTTAATCCAAGGAAACTATGGATCTCCATCACAAATAATACTATAGGTCAATCCTCAATCACCTTAGTCTTCATAGGGTCTAAAGATATCCCCTTTTATGTGATAACATGCCCCAATAATGATACTTTCTCCATCCAAAACTCTCATTTACTATACATTTCATATAATTTCTCATTCCTCAAGGTATTCAACACAACATTCAAATTCTTCTCATGACCCTACTCAATTTTGGAGAATATAAGAATATCAACTATAAATACTACCATAAATTTATCAAGGTAATCTCTAAATACTCTATTTATTAAGTCCATAAATATTTTTAGAGCATTCATGAGTACAAATGACATGACTATGAACTCATGTTTTCCATACCTTATATGGAAGGTAGTCTTGGGAAAATCCTCATTCTTCTCCTTTAACTAATGATATCTTGACTGAAGGTCCACTTTAGATAAGTATTCAACTACATGTAAATAATCAAACCAGTTATAAATCTATGATATAAAATAACTTTTATTATCATGATATTTTTGAGTTCATGATAATCGATACATAGACTCATAAAATTTTCCTTCTTGATAAAGTGGACCGGTACACTCTATGGTGAAGCACGAAGGTGTATGAAACCCATGTCCAGATGCTCTTGTAATTTCTTCTTTAGTTTATCTAGTATAATTGGGAAAATTATCTATGGAGTCTTGAGTATCAACAGAGATCCAGGTATGAATTCAATTGAGAACTCAACCTCTTGATTAAGAGGAAGACCAGACAATTCTTTAGGGAATAAATTAGTATAATTCCTTATAATGAGCATGTCTTGAAGAGTGTTCATCTCATTTAATTCAATCATTTGAGATAGATATGATTTCTCATAAGGCATTGATATCCATGATTCTAAATTAGCTTAAAAAGGAAATTCATAATCCTTCTTACACTTGAATAGAATCAGAGGGTAATCTGGGGTATAGAAGGTGATTTCCTTCTGACAGTTGATGTGGTATCTATAAATATATAACCATTTTATTCCTTGAATAACAAGAAATCACAATAAAGGAATTATGACAAGGTTAATAGAAATATTCATCACACAGATATCAATTAGATAAGAGTTATATACTTCAGATACAATAATCTATCCATTAGTAGTTTTCACTGATAACTTCATCTATATGTTTTTCAGTGGTGTTTGAATAGTTTTATTAAACTTGCATGATATGAAAGATTGTGTTGAACTCAAATCAAATAGTACATTTTCTATTCTTTAATGAATAACTATCATACCTATCACCACATCGTTTCCTTAATATACCTCTATAGTAGTAATAACATAATCCCTCCCTTGATATATTGGACTTAAGGGTTTTTGTCATTGGTTATATTAAATAGACCTTGGATTGGTACATTAATTCACACAGTTTATAAATTCTAAAGGTGAAGCATTGGACAATAGGATAAGGATTGATCTTGACATTTTTTCTTCAATCACATTAGAGGGCTTATTTATCTCACTTTTACTTGTGTTGTCTTGACTTTCATACTTTCTACACTTGAATCATTTCTTAGTCCCCTTGAGATAATTTCCAGGATAATTCTTTCTATACATGTGACATGTGGGATGTTATATTTTCTTACCTCTATGAGTTTTATTTTGTGATCCCCTATAATTAAACTCCATGCTCTACTACTTATTTTGGGACTCATGATCTCCCATTTCAATCTCAACTTCAAGGGAACATCAGAAAAATTCTTCATAGTTTTCAAAGTCCTAAATTTCAAATTCTCTTCACAGACTCAAATTTATCCAACTAAATAAGTGGTAAATTTTAATTTTTGTATTAATGATAAAACTATAGTCATATCATGTAATACTTGTGAAGTTCATCTCATAAGATCTGATAGATTATTATTCTTTTTTCTCAAGTGAAAGGAACTCCCTCTCTATTTTAAGAAAGAGTGTGTATGGGAAATATTTATTGATAAATAACATCTTTAATTCATCCCACTACATAGATTCTATATCTTCCATGGGATTTATATTCCTAATCAGTTTTAAAATTGGACATCTTCTCCCTCAAGATAGTAAACAAAAGGCATTACCTTCTCTTGCTCATATCATTGAAGGATATAAAATATATTCTCAATTGAGATAATCTATTGTTCAAATATTATAGGCTTAGAAGATGATCTAAATATTATAGGTCTCTAATGAATAAAATTCTCAACTGCAACTTACTCTCTTGGAGGGTGTTCCATGAAATTCAAGTTATTATTAATAACTTGAGTCATTTGTGTTAGTACTACCATGAGGTTCTCAGATCCTTCACCCATTATGTTAGGTATTTCATTATGGCAATCATCATATTTACCATTTCACATGTTTTTAAAATGATTCCTCCTAGGTACAACCATTTTTTAAAATAAAATATAGTTTGGTATGTGAATACTTTGATTAATACATGTATAAAATATAAACTATAAACTTAGAAGAAGTAACTCATACATGATGTGAAAATCCTAACTTATGAATATCTAAGTTCAAATCTAATTAATCCATGGATATCTTCCAATTAGGTTCTATAACCTAAATCAGTTCCATAAAAAAGTTAAAATCCTTCATTATGGTTTGTAAAGTGAATTTTAATCAACTAGAGAATATATCTTAGGAGTGAAAAACTAAGTGCGCAGTGAGGTCCCATTGAATGTAAACCAGAATGGTTGCTGAGATATACTCAAATAACTTTTTTTAGGTTTATTACCACTATTTAATCTATGTCAAAACCACATCCACTTATAGTATCTAGATATGTATATATTACTAGGAAAACCATATAATCTCCACTTTACCAAAGTTTTAGGATGTTATCCTATATTTAGGCTTCTATCTTAGACTTATCCATAGGGTTTTCACTAAAGTTTTTTCATCATAATATCCAAAAATAACCTGAAATTACTTTGATACCAGCTATAGAAACCTTGTCCTTAAACACATAATATTTCATAATTCATACCATTTTTTTCCAACAAATACACACCGAGGATCGAGAGGACTAATAACATTAGAAGACTAGAAATAAAAATACATCATCTTAACATAGAAAATTCATATTTATTTAAAACTCTAAATAGTTCTCCTAACACCAATAGATATTATAAAACTATATAGGATATATCATAAAAAATACATAAGGAAAATTATGAGATAGAAATCCTAGTAAGGGAATAAACATAGTAATAAAGCATAATATGAGAGTCAAGAGGCATAACATGATTTCATAAATAAGATGATCATAATAATTGATACATGGAATAAGGAAATAATTTAAAAATATCATAAGAATATGGAAACAAGATGAAAAATGATATCATAAACATAATTCAAGGGTCACTCCAAACACCACCATCATGAAGTGGACAAAGTCCCATAATGGACTTATGCTTACTCCTTAATCCCTTACATAACATCTCATGAGATATAAATATTTAACCAATGTATTAGAGGAATATATAATTATATTACCACCCTATATATAAATTAAAATTATACATATTCATGCCAAATGAGTAAAATAAACCATACAGAAATCATAAACATTATCAAACCCATGAGAAGGGAGTATGTCTCATAATTCTGATTCAAGGAATAACTGAAGTATAAATAATAATTATTAAAAATAGAAGAAGGAATTAATTAATTTAAAATTTCATAATTGAAAAAGGTATATAGGTCTTTAACATGGAGATATAATGTATAAAATTCATGAGAATGATCTAGGGGAAGAAGGAATAAAAATGAACCACTTGGGTGGTTCTTTGTGAAAAAAGTAATGGATTTTTTTAAATAAGGAAACATCTTATTGTTTTTCATAAAACCAGAATTGAACCAAGTGGTTACTCCATAAAATAATGAGGGGTTTTTTATAATATATTAATTGTTTTTAAAAATTTTATGGGGGTGATTATTAACATAAGACAAGAAATAGGAAAATTCTCTTAAATGAAGTTTTCTTAAATTTGAGAATTTCAAAGGGAACTAAATACATTTATAACCCCCAAAAAATAAAAGTGATATTTAAATAGATGTAATTTTTAGGTACATATATTCAAAAATAAAATAGATATATGAGAATAATATTGTATAAAAAGGAGGATAATAAAGAGAACTTGTAAGAAAAGAGTCATGATGGAGGTATGTAAGATCCCTTACTTTGGGTTCCAGATTCATTCTTCACATGTGGTTAAATTAATGAATAAAAAAATTAAGTTTATTAAATGATTAAATAATTAAATTATTCCATCATGTTTCATATTCTAAGGTCATTTAACTATCATATTATTTTTATTTATAATATAGTTTCCTTATCCATGTCAGTTACATGAAGTTGTTCAGTCAATTTTTCCATAACTCCTTATTCGTGTTGACCACGGTAGAAGGAGTTGTAAAATATTTTCATAAAAAAAATATTAACACTTTTATAGAAATAATTTTTATATAATAAATATATTTTTAAACCCAACCATGATGGTTGGTGATAAAAAATAAAACTAATTGCTTGTGGAGGTGATAGTTTGCATGTATACATGATTAATGTTTCCATTTTTGAATGAATGAGAGGGAAATAAAGTATGTGATAATTTTAATTACATAATTTTGATCAAACATGAATATAGGTTGTGAAAAATGGAAGACGTTTCTTTGTGGTGGGGGTAGTCTGCAAAACACACTGACAAGACGTTTGTTTTTCTTAGGGGATGGAGAGGAATAAATAATGGTTATTACATTAATATAAAAAATATAATAATATTAATAATAATTTTAATATACTGTTATGAATATAAGATATTTAGAAGAGATATATTAAGGATAAAATGTTTTGAAGAGGGTAATAATTATGTTGGAGACCTGATATTCTATTAGAGATTTTCTTATAAGTGATTGCCTTAAATTTACTTATAGAGAACTTAGTATTAATAATTATAAAATGGATTCTAGGAGAGAAATTTTGGGTATATTTTCAATGTAAATTAGAATAGTAATTGTAACCATGTAGGGGTAGAAGTGATCCCCTTTTATAAGTAAAGAAAATGACACTTTTGGGAATATCATTTACACTTCTATGATAACATTACACTATTCCTTGTTAAATGGCTCTAAAGTTCTAAAATAATGGATTTTGGGGCGTCATTGGGTCAATAAATACTCAACCAAAGCTTTACAAATAATTTTTAAAAATTCTATAGGGTTTTTACTATTATGTATTTAAATTTTATTCTTTTATTTTAAAAATAGATCTAGTTTTTAACTAAGATATTTTATGATTAATTAACAATATGAAATAAACCATATAATTTTTTTGTCTTATGGATCCAAATTTAACCTCTATTTCAACGAATTAAATTTCAAAATTTTATAAAATTATGTTTAAAATTAAAATAGGCAATGTGTAGAAAAACTATTTTAGTGTAAATATAATATTTCAACCATTATAGATTCTTAATATTATTTAGTATTGATTTAAAATTAAATGTTTGTTAATATATTTATTTATGTGTTTATAAATAATATAATATTAATTATTTAAAGGATTTTATTTTAATTTATTCTATATAAATTCCATGATATTAATAAAAAATAATTTTAAAATAATTATTTCATTTTTATCATGGTAATTATCATTAAACATAATAATATAAATTTTATACCTCAAAGTAAAATTGTCCATATTAAATAATATGAACATTATTATTTAAAATATATGAGTCATTTTATCAAATTAACTTCCTATTTCTAAGTAAATCAATCTTAACGTTAGAGAGTATAAAAACAGTTTTTAGTGTGAAATATTACTTGAGTTTCAAAAAATTTAAATATTTTATTTATAAATTCAACATATAAATTTAAAATTATTATTATTATATATATTTTTAAAATTAAAAGTGTTTCTTAAAAATTTATTTCATTCTAGTTTTATAAAACTGATATTTTTTAGCAAAATCTCTATTTTTATTATTCACCTAAAAATAAATTATATTAGAAGAACCCAAAAATTCATGTTAATTTAATATTTATATACTAATAAAAAATTAAGTTAATTTATTCAACTTTAAATTCTAAATTTATTATAAATATAGGAATTCTAAATTTAGTTACTAATATCTATTCCTTCTAGTTTACTATCTATAATAGTTGTCTTGAATAATTTTATTTTATTAAAGTTTCATGTTTTTTAGTTTAGTCTATTATTGTATATAATATAACATATGTAAGAAATTACATATTAATGGGAAAAATCATTAATATATTGGGATATTATAGGGCACATACATGTCGTGTGACCCATAGAATGTGACATGTGGTACCACCTGGGGTCCTGGGTCATGTGCTCCCTGAACATGGATCAGTTGCATGAAAGTGTCACATGATGTGTCCAATAGGGGGATTCTATATATAGAACCTCTCAATGTTTGTGGCATGTACTCCTTGTACACAAACCAACTACCTAGGTAGGGTTACATTAGATGTGGGATCACTATAGGGCCGTGTAATATTTATCTCGAGCTGGAAACCCAAGCTATCGCAAAAAGTAGACTACACGACAAGTTTTTTTCTATAATACATGGAATGTATTCTAGTATTTTATAGAAAGTTAATATTCTTCTTGAATCTTCAGTTTTCTATTGATTCAAAAAAAAATCGATTAGAAGCTTCATCCATGGTCCATAAACTGAAGAAAACTCTCCCGTTCATTGATTTGTAACCTTTAGTGGCTAGAAATCTGGATTCCCATCGACCCCTCATGGGTCCGTCATGCCTCCATAATTATTTTAAAATATACCATGGATAATAATTACTTCTTCAAATCATCACAACCATTGAAAAATGAAAAATCAATCGAAATTAGGGGTTAGATTGTGTCTTTAACGAGATTGATTGTTGAATCACCAGCCTACCATAGAACAATGCAGAGGACATAAAGAAATGAGGGATAAATTCATATAGAAAAAGTTTATTTCATCGATGGATGTTGTAAACCCAGAAATCAATCATAATCATGGAGAAAAATATATAAGATAAATATAGGGCAAAGATTTTCTAGGGCCAAATAAAAGCCCAAGAAATAAAATTAATGGGATCATGCCAAAGTGAAGGAAATCAGGGATTCAAATTATAAATCCTAATCCTTGCTAAAAATTAGAAATAAAAAGGAAATAACCCATAAATAACAATCGCTACCTCATATTTGGATCAATCATTAATAAATAACAACCCTACATTGATACTGATGATGAGTTCCATTGAATCCGGTCATCGATCCACGATCTTCCCTTTCTGTTCTCCATAAAAGAATTATGTCACAGTGTATCTTTGTATCTCATTTTTGATACCCTAAGGTTTATATGGATAACCCTAATAATTTTCCATAAAGATGATTAAACATGGGAGAATTATGTTTAGACAAATAAATTAATAATTTTATTTTATTTATTTATTTCATCCAGTACCCACCCATGACGGCGCATCGACCAGAGGTCCGATGAAAACAAAAATTAGTTCATGCTTAGGGTAAAACCCATATTCATAATCCAATGGAGGTCTTATATTTCTCATATGAGACTTTAATTAATGGAAAATCCATTATTTCCATAAATATACATGTATGTACTTTAATATATATAATATTTTTAATATATTAGTTCCGAGGAACCGTGACACCTGTGACACCGCAAAAAATCTAAAGAAAATACATATTAATATATTGAAATATTAAAATGGTTCAAATGAGATAATTATACTCATTAAATTATAAAAAAATTCAATTATTTTTTCCCAAAAATTAAAAACCAACTTGAAAAGGTGAGGGTGATGATCTTGAATTTGGTTCTCACACCCCCATGAGCTCTCCTAGAGGTTCACATGATACCAAATAACTCTCACTTGAGGGATAGTTCTACCATAAACTATCCTATCCTATCAATCCATGACAATCACTGGGTACTTAGAAAAGGTGGTTCCATCCTTTATGATCATCTTTCCCTAGTTAATAACATGACATGTGTCCTGCACATATCTCCTCAACTGTGAAACTTTGATGTTGTCATGAAATCGATCCAAATATAGAGGTAAATTTAAGTTTTCACCAATACATCCTACCGCACATAATATCTATAACTACCTGATGAACCTTGGGTATAACTTTCTACCTTGAATAAACCTTTTCAAAACTCATTATAGATATAGATTCAATAAAACATAGTCTCCCTACATGAAGTCCAAGAGTCTATGAAGTCAGTTTCATAATATTTCTATTAACTATAAGTGGTATTAATTCACTCGCAAATCACTTAAAATTTATATGTTATCAATTTCACTAGATTTGATCCAATAAGCGATGAATTTCCTATTTTTATCCATAATAAGGGTGACCTTTAGGGTATCCTGTAAAAATTATTGAATGGTTCCATACCAATATTGAAGTGATATATGTTATTATATGAAAACTTCACCAATGGTAGGTGACTTTCATAACTCTAACTGAAGTTCAAAAAATAGGTTCTCAACATATCATCCAAAACCTTGATGGTTTGTTTGGTCTTCCCATTTATATGTGGGTGGAATGTTGTTCTCATATTTAAATAAGACTTCAAAGACTCATACAAACCTCTCCAAAATCATGACATGAATAAGGATTCATATCTAGATATAATCATTGAGGTATCTCCATGAAAAAAAAACTCTCATATATACAAGTACCCCAAACACTTCACCGAACTTGGCTCCTTGATGATAAGGAAGTGAACCGACATAGTAAGTGGATCAACAATCACTAAGATAGAATCATAGAATATCACTTTTCATGGAATCCCTATAAAAAATAAATTTATTTTCCATCCCACTTCCACTCATGGATCTATAGAGGTTGATTCAAACCCATTGGAACCTTATGATCTTTCTCTCTAGTTGACAAGTGAGGAATCAATAAATGAACTTAGAAACACTTTGCCTCATTCCTTCCCAACAAAACTGATGAAAAAGACTTTGATACATTTTTTCTACTCTAGGATGTATCACCAAGGGGTGGTATGAAACTAAATTAACACCTCCTCAAAAAACATGACTTGTACTACCGTCTATCCTTGGAAAAGGATAATGTACTCCTCATCTTCAGAAAAATCCATCTGGTGTACCTTATGAGGATATTTGGTTGTGCTGAAGTTTATAATTTATGTCTCCTAACTTAGAATCTTTTACACACTAAAGAAGTGTTGGTGTCACTACCATCCACTGAAGATAAAATTCCTCTCTCTCCACTAACATGGTCGACTACAAAGTGGTCAATTGCTCTAATGACACCTCCACAATATGAGAATTATATCTCCTACCAAGGTAATAAAGAATCACATTTCCCTTTCCTAGTGTATATAATTTATGGAAGTCATAGTATTATAGGAACTCAAGTAAACATCTCCATATTAGGTTAATGTATCTCTCATAAAAGATATACATGAGACTATGGTGGTCCAAGTAAATTTAAAACCAGTCACCTGGAAGATAATTTCACCACATCTTTAGGGTGAGGACCACTACCTTCAACTAATTGTCATGAGATATATAGTTATACTCATGGGGTTTCAACTTATTGGACCTATAAGAAATATCCACCCACCTTTACAAAAACATGGACCAGATCCTAGCTACAAAATCATTGAATAACACCATATACTCAACACCCTCCTTTAATAGTATCAAAACAAGATCACTGGTCACCCTCCTCCTTAGTTCCTCAAAGCCTTTCTGACACTGCTCAATCTAAGAAAAAAACATTCATTTTCATTTCAAGGTATTCAAAGGGGATACAATATTTAAAAAATTTACCATAAACCTATGATAGTTTAACACACTCAGTTTGAGGTATTTTCCTTTTTTATTTTTTATTTTCAAGTTACATGATGTTTTAGTTTAGTTTTGGGAGATTATGGGTGGTTTTGGGATGTTTTGGTATGGTTTTAGGAGTATGATTTCAGAATAGTTAGAGGGAAACCTTGAAATTTTATCTAAGTAACCGTGAGAGAATTAGAGGTGTATTTTAGGAAGGAACATAGTTTTTCCAAATCAAGTGGAAATTGTTCCACTTAGTAATTTTTAGGATAGTGTCTATCCACATGTTTTTTGAATGATTTTAAAAATTGTGCAGCCTAGCTGTGCAAAAAAATTAATGAATTTAAGATTTTTGATTTTTATCCCTCAAAATCCCCCAAAACCATCCCTCATCTCTTATATTGGGATCCCAACCCTTTTTCATTCCCTTGGAGTTTTTAATATCTTCTTCCTTGTAGTTCATGATTTTAATGGTTTAGTGAGCATTGGATCTTGGAGATCAAAGGTAAGAGTCTCATTCTTCCTCAATATCTTCTTGATTATATCATTTCATAAAAATAGGAATCCTAGATTGGGGATGCTATTACCAGATCAATGTTTTAGGTACTTTTTTATAAATAATACATGGAATCCATTGAAGGAAAAAATAGATCCTATATCTGGTAGATCATGTGTTGACTCTTCATGTTGAAAGCATCAGAGGTAGGTGACTTCTCTTTTTACAATTTATCCTAGAACATGAAGGCTCCTTGTTTTCTAAATGTATTGTTTATACTATTTTTGGAAAACCTTTGTGAAATCCCTATTGATAATCCCTTTTTCTATCTTGGTATTAAAATCATTAATTATAGGTGACACCCACAATGTGTTCTCTTAAATGATTAAATGATTTTTAAAATAAAGGTTTTGGGTCAAAAAACATGGCCTAAAGTTGGTATATGTGCATTCATATAAATATGGAAAGGTTTATGGGGGTTATACATGTTTAGAGTTCCAAATCTTATGGAAAGTTGGATTATGACACCAAGTGATGACTTGAGACTAGAGAAATAGATACTTCCCATGAGTCAGACTATTCAGGTTGGCCTTTGAGTAGTGTTTTCATTGGTTGTTGTTATGTATGGTTGGGTGGGTTCATTCCATGGGTGTATTTTTGGAGTGAGTTTTTACTACCATATGAATATATATTTTTTGATCACTATTTTTCATGATTACTCTCATATTTTATTTTAAATAAAATGTTTTATAACCTATTTATTATTTTAGTGGAATTTAGAGGATGTTTTAGGGGTTTTCTATAGGTTTATATAATCACCCCTTCATATTCACCTTAGTGTGTATGAATATTTTTTTTATTATGATATAGGTAAGGGAAAAGTTTCTTATTTCACCATAGGAGCTTCATGATGTTGTGGTCGTGGATGTAAGGAGTTGGATCTTAGGGAAGGTGTTGAGTCTTGGAGTCTAGAGTGGTACCACCTTTGTGCCTTATAATTTTTTACCTTGAGTCTTGTTTACCTTGAGTTTTATTTGTCTTAGGATTTTATACTTCTATTTTTTTTGTCACTTATTCTATTACTATGATGATCATTTCGTTATACCATTGTAGTTTATTCTTGTTTTGTATCATACATCATATTATGTATCTTTATTGTCATATGCTTGTAGGGTATTTGTTTAAGGGTAAATAATATCCATGATTTATTAAATCTATTAACATTTATTTTCATCCATTGGTTCCTCAAGGACATCACCTAAGGTTAGTGCTACTCTTACCCTAGACTAGCCAATGGGTCGGGTTAGGATATTACAAGTGGAATAAGTTTGTTAGGTCCATCTACTGGGATTGTTTCAAGGAGATAAGATGTGTTAGTATTTTAAATATATATAATAAAAATACATATATAACCTCTTTAAGATGAAATTCAAGTTAATAGGGTTGTTCAAGTACAAAAATTGTTGATAAACACTTCTAGGCATATCATCAACTCATCATTATTGGTTTAACCGGTGCATTACTGGTATCATGCATTATTAAATTGAATTATCACTAGGATTACATCATTCATATGTTATTTCAAATTATTTATTTAAAAATAATGTTACTATGAAATTAATTATTGTGCTGTAATATACTCTATATCTGAGTATTAAGTAAATGTGCGATAGTTGACTTTAGATTGTTACTATGGATCTAGAATAATGACACTAGTTTGAAGACCAAGAAACCAACAAGGGGATACAAAGAATGTGGTTTCACCTAAACTACATGTGAACCAGGAACTTTTTTAGAGAACTATATATGAATTATAGGTTATGGATAAAGGGAATTAAAATTTATAACCATTCTATACTAACCACACATTCCAATTATTGAAACAAAATCCATTAATATTTCAGGGGATTTAGAACCTGATAAATAAGAAACATAGATTAATAGGATCAATCAAAAATTTGGATTTCCTTGAAACCCCAGTTGATAAAAATGTGAATCTATTAATATAGATGCAGGAGGATATTACATGATAATGATGGGAGTTTGTTGTTCATGCTAAACCCGGCCAAGGAATTACTCAAGAGAGATTTTAAGAATTGTTAAATAAACACTTTTATCCATATAACTTTAAAGTAACCAAAACAACAGGTTTCCTTAGACTCTACTAAGGAAATATTTTCATGATAGAACACATAAAATTGTTTATGAACACAATTTATTTTTCTCCAAGGGTATCATTTAGCACACATTTGAAGGCACGTATCATCAAGGTAGGGTTTCCATAAGATATTTTCTATAAGGTGGTTATTTTATTGATTGATTATTATATAGATATGGTCAACATATAAACAACAGAAGATAGAGGAATAACTGGGAATGGTAATGGAGTAAACACTTTGTCTTCATGGAAATGGGTGAAAACTCTAGTGCTTAAAACAATAGTGGGAGGGAAACCTACTTCGAGTAAAGAAGAGAACTAGAGAACCAAAATTCCAAAACAATATATTTTCTACCATATCACAGTACAAAAATAGATTGTTTTCAATGGGGGTTATTCACAAACAAGAAAAGGGAATGTGTAGTTTCACCTTAATACTATCACAATAATGTACAAAAATGACACATAAAGCGTGATTGTATGAGAATTATAAATCTAATTAGTGGAGATAGATCGAATTAGTCTCATGAATCTCATGATCAACTGTGGATATCTTTCTAGAATAGTACCCGACCTTAGAGTTGAGAAACTTGGGCTGATTCCATGAATACATTAGTCATCCAACTGAAACCACCATAATAAGGAAGCAGGGACAACTCAGTGGGAGTAAACTGATAACTGCATAAATCTAAGAATCAAATCCTAACCGAGCAACCGGGTCCCTCAATTATGTGAGGTATTGTTCTTCTCAACTATACTCTAATGAAATTATTTCTTGATACTAGTACATCCCACTCATTTCTTGATTCTCAGGTGATAAATCAATTAGGGTTGAATTTGGAAATGATTCCTCATGTCTTGAGAATCAAAAAAACTCTTAGGAAATGATAATTAAAAGGATTTAAGTGTTCAACTTATCCTATTACCATTTACAAGGTCCACTTGTTGTTTGAGTTTACTATAATGAACTAACCCATTGTGGACCACTAGGCTGATGGTGAGACAAGAAGTGATAACCCTAGGCCCACCTCTAATGGTCTAGGTGATAACAACAAGTAATGAGAAGGAATAACTTAAATGGGAGGCCTTTTCCTAATGTATCTATATGCACACACACTGCTATCTCCATGATAAATTGTATAAGAATAAATAAAATACAGTAATATCTAGAGTAACAACCATTTATGCATAAATTATAGGGAATAAATCAGAGTATGAAAATATATCCAAATCATAAAGGGAGAAAATACACACCCAACCAAAAAGATGTCCCAACCTAACAGAAACTTGATAAAGAAGAACACTGAAGAGAAACCGGCTCCAGATCCCCAAATCCAACCACTGTATGTGATCTATGTGCCCAAGTACCACTATTACCCACTATAATTACCACTGATCTATCTATATAATACATAAGAAACAACACATGCATGTAAATCCCATGAAGTGGTGTGTATATACATAACCTATAGGACACCCTAAAAACTAAAGAGGGAGAAAGAGAGAAAGAAGTAGTAAATCAACTCAACCAAATTCCAAAGGGAAATAAAACCCATCATATACATATTATCATAAATAAATCTAGATGTTATATAAAGTATATCTCTATATCCACAAACCATTTAACGATGATGAGTCTTCTTGTAGATTTAAAGGTTAATCTCTAATGGACAACATCATACACAACCTCAAAAAAATCTATGTGGAGGGTCCCGCTCCTCGCTACAATGATCCATAGTTTAGGGAGAGATCACTCGCATGGAAGACCCGCTCATCATTAGAGCATGAATATGGGCGAATACCACTCTATAGATAGATGAAATACATCCTAATTTAATATTAGGGAGTAATGAATATACATGTGTATAGAGTATTGGGGACCCATGCCCTGGTGCGATAGGGGAGTACCAACCTAGGGTTTTCTCTGATGATCCTACCTGATCACTACCACCCATCAAGCATCACCTAGATAATTTTCATGCCCACAAAACTTCACATAGTATCCCATAATCCACTAAAAAGGATACCTTCATATCCTATGTAGAAAAACACTTGGGATAGGCTACTTATGATCCAAAATATGATCCTTGAATAAAGAGATACATAAGGTATAAGTTTCATGGAAAAGTGATAGATGTTGTGTAGGTGGTGTACACGATGTGTCCTTATGTCCCCAGATCTACTTGTGTTATCCCTCCCATGCCTGTGTACCTCAACCCATTCCTATGTACCTTGTCCCGTGCCCGTGTATCCACCCATGTACATATATCTAGTCGTGTTTAATTACATGACCATTACCATATACTTTGACCATGATCATGTTACTGGTCATGTCCATTCTTGTGTACCCCTAAAATACATGTGGAGCCACTAGCACCAGGTCACACAATGTGTGATATTTAACTCCACCCAAAATCATATCCTCCATATCCAAGGGACTACACGACATGTAGTCACATTTTTTGAAGAAAATGAGTTTCTTCATGTGGATCCCAACTCCACTAGTTATGTCACCTTCCATTACCATTGACCTCCCAAAAATGATAAGAAACACCTCTAGTCATATATTCTTAGCTTCAGTGGCTGGCAATCAGAATTTTTTCACCCACATAGGAGTCCATTGCACCCCCCATTGTTAAAGGTCTCAAAACCCATACCCATCGCCCGTAACCCACTATACCATCACAATCCAACCCCAAAACATCAATACTTCCATAATTTATGAAAAAACCATAAATTATGGGGTTAAATCATGCTCAAAACCACCCTGTAAAATTCAAACCGCAACCCCATGGGCCAATGGTGAAGAACACATGTAATAAAGGGGGAAAAATGAAAAAAGTAATACCATTGTTTTTTGATGTGATCTCGACCAATGATCAAGAATTGTGGAAATAATAAGGGTTTGAATCATGTGTGAAATGGGGTAAATATTCCTAGTTTAAATAAAGCTAAAAGAAATGGTCACATGTGAAAATCATAAATGTAACAAATAAGATAATAGTCCATGCTTCAAAAATTTAATCAAAGGGTCCGAATCCACAAATAACTAGTCATACCTAAATTATGGATTGATAATTTCTAAAGAACACATTATCTAGTGATGAAGAAGAAGATCCATTACCTTGAACACCTGCCTCTTGATCCACCTTGATCCAATCATCATCATTCTCTGATCCCGATATGCCAACGAAGAACGATCTCCTCATCTAATCCTCCCAGGGTTATATAGATAACCCTAGTGAAATATCATATCAATCTATTTATATTGGAGAAATTAGGTTAGGTTCATTTAATAAAATAAATAAATAAATTATTTATTTTATTAAATGCACCCTGTAATGATTACCACAACTAAACTTCCTATGCTGACCAACCTTAGGTCACGCCAAGGGTAAACCCCGTGTTCTAGAATCAACCATGGTCTCAGATTTCCCATCTGAGCTCCCAAAAAATAGGAAAAACATTTATTCCAAAATTATTCACACACATGATTTAAAATATATTAATATTTTTAATATATTATTTATAGAGTCTTGATACACCCAAATATTACATCAAATCTGAGGTAAAATCCACACACACACACACACACATATATATGTATGTATATATAGAAATATTCAAAGGACTAATCCAAAAAAACCAGAGTTGTTGGATTCTCCTCTCCTTCAAGGTTTTTTGGATAAAAAATCACTAGCTAAGAAAAGTGTTGTGGGTACTAAGTCTGCATCCGAATATCATTCTTTTATGAGATCTTCTACATGATACTTTGATACTAAAGCACATGAACAAAATGGATGGTCTGTCTATGAATGATATTCTTCTATCAATCTTCAATCACCACTGGGTACTTTTCAATGGTAAATTCATCCTCAATCTCAATATATCCCTATTCAATCACATACGATGGGTCATGCATGTATCTTCTCAACTATGACATATGGAATAAATCATGTACCCGGTCCAACCATGGTGGAAAGACGAAGTGATAATCAACCTCACCAACCTTCTTTAGGATCTTGAATGACTTGATGAACATTGGCGACAAATTACTTGTAATAACCCAAACATTTTAAAGGATATTTGTTTACTAAATAAATTTGTCTTATATTATATAATATTATACACATAAAAATATAGATGAACCAAAAAATCCTTATCTCATTAATAATTATCGCTACATTAGTTTGCTACAAAACCAATAAAAATTCCTAACATTACAATTGGACACAAAATATTAAATAAAAAAGCTAAAATGGGAAAATATGGATCAATCCAATCTACTAGAATAATTGCTTCCATGACTAAAAATATATAAATGAAACAACATATTAGTAAACCAATCAAAATCATATAAAATGATAATATAACCTTAAGAGTAATTATAGTGAATTTTGAGTGAAATAATGAAGTGGTATTTGTAGGGAGCAATGAGATCGTTGGAATAATAATATGACTATGGGTCAAATATGGCCATTGGTAAATATAATCATTTTTATATTTGAATGTTGGAAAATACACCCATTGTTAATAATTTCACCATTATAATTATTGTTTATAAGTAGTAACAACGAAGGGTAATTAATGTAGAAAAGAGAAAAAAATGGCCACAAATAGTAGAGTAATTCCGTTTGAAGCACATTTTTGAGAACTAGGGAGGTAGGTATCATCACTAGGGTTCTTTACCTTGAATAAGCCCAATTGGAGATTCAAAAAGCGTGGATTGAAAAAAATCACCTATGGGATAATTTCAAGTTAGTGGAGATTACTACCTGGTCATTGTTAACCAAGCCACCCTATGAAGCTACCACCATCACACACCTTACCCTTAGGGCATACACATGTGTAATAAAGGGATACATCTCCAAGAATTAGTTACATAAAGTGTAAATTTGTTCTTATAAATAAAACATTTATCCAATAAATACCATTTTGAGAATAATTTTTGTTTAATACAATATATGTTTAAGGAATATAAAATTTATAAATTGATTGTTAGACAAAAATAAAATATAATTGTATTTATTTGATAATATATACACTTTTATTATAAAGTATGGTATTCTGAATAATATTAATTTTAATGAAGTAGTTTTTTAGAACAATATTATTTAAATATATGTGAAAAAATAATTTTATAATGTCCTAGGAAATTTTTATAAGTGTTAGAAATTTGACTATGTCTTAAGAATTACTATTTTTTTCAATAAATATAGATGTTTATATTTAAAAGTTAACATTATAATATTTAGAGAATTATTTTAATAAAATAAATATTATATTTTAAATCATAACATCAAAATTTAGTTGGGTGAATTTTTCACAATTTCCTAAAATACATTATTTTTCATTGAATAGTAAAATTACAGTTTTGGGTTTTCGATACATTTTATGAATTCATATTTGTGTCATAATTATGTAATAATTAATTAACCACAATACATGACCTAAAATATGTTATTTTATTAATATTAAGTATTTTAATATCTTTTAATCAATTTCCAAACATATAAATGTATTACCAAATTCTAAAATGGAAAATTTGATTTTAAAATTATTATTTTTGTAAACAATTTACTTTTCCATGCCCAAAGAAGTATTAAAAAATTGTGGTCAGTTATAATGGATTAAAATAGCATAAATTTGGAATCAAATTTCCAAAACCATGAGTAAATACCATGTTTAATCCAATGGTTTTTTTATTTTTCACAACCTAGATTTCCAAGACATATATTTAGAAATTATTAAACAATTCCACCACTTTTGATATAAATAACCACATATTTCACCATTAATATTCACTCTCAATCTATACTCCAAGAATTTATGGTCATTTTACTCCAAAAGAGGCCTCCAAGGTGTCCTTAATCCCCCAAGGCTCCATCCATAATATTTAGGGGCAACTCTTCCAAGGGAAATATCCACTTATCTTTTCCATTCAAGTTCCCTTTTTTGTGGTGTGTTATCTAATTATTAAAATAATTTATTCTTATCCACTTTATATTATACCATTACTGTAATATTATTATTTTTTCAATGGTATACCCTTATTACCTCTCATTTTATCATTCCCCAATCCATGTTTTATATTTGTTATGCTGCTGAATTTATATCTCTTTTATGTGAGATAATCTAATCTAATTTTTTGTGAATACCCAAACCACTTCCCTTTACATGGGTATTAAACAAGATGTAAAAGTGATTTATTAATTTTTTGATTTACATTTATGAAATACATATTACCTTTTCATTAGTGATTAATGATGTAATGATCATGTATTTAAGAACTTTTGTATGATATGATTTTGATAAGAAACTAGTTATTTATTCTCCACATGTTATTAATGAAATGATTTATTATAATCTATGTGGATCACATTAATTAATAAATATGTAGGGTGTGTCCTAATCACACTATAATAAATTAGGTAAATAATTTAATCACCAAGCATGCCATGTTTTACAATACCTTGGTGAATAACCTTGGTAATTTTGATTTATGACACCTTGGTGATAAAACTTAGTGATATGCTTATGAATGTCTCATTTAAATATTATATCCACATTTCTAGGTTATGACTCATGTTCATTTTATTATGATATGCCTCATGTTATCTTGATTATTATATATTGTTATGATTCATGTTCTTATTGATATGCCTCATGATCACATGCTAAATGTATCTATTTCTTATTCCTTTATTGGGATTCATGCTCACCCATTTATTTTGATATATGTCCCTAGGATATGAGATATAATAAAAGTAATATATTTTGAACCAATGAAGAATTATTTCACATGGGTTATAATATTGTTTTATGTTTCCATGTATTATTTTCCAAATTTCCAAGAAACTAAACTTTAAAACATCCTTTGTTTTGTTCTATTTATGTAATAAAAATTCAGGATTTAATAATTGATATTCAAGGAAGGTTTAGTTATTTGTAGGAATTAGGACTTGAAAAATTTAGTAAAAACCCTAAGGATAAGTCTAAATATAAGAAAAAATCTTATATTTTTTGTGAAGTATTAAGCGAGTGGTTTCCAAGAAGTAAAATCCCTATCTAGGTACTACATGTGGATGTGGCCCTAGAACAAATGTACCGAGGGGTTAAAACCTTGAAAACACCATATTGATCTAGACTTGATCGATAACTACCGTATTAAATAGTCCTTTTTTTACACCAGGTTTGACACTCCTGGGGGATATATTTAGTTAATCATTTTTTATGATCCATTATGAAGGATATATATAAAAAGTAATTGTTATTAAAGAATAACATATTTAATCATGATATTTTAATAATTGAACTCCATTTAAAATTATAATATTCCTAAAAATAATATGTTTCTCACTAAGGTTTTATTCTTTTATAAAAATTACAGGAAATAGGAGGAACTGTTTAAATGATGAGTGCAATAGATAATGCATTGAAGACCATTATAATATGATGAAAGATGGAGAGGAAATCTTAATAAAGATAATGAATAAACTATCTCAAGTTATGAATTATAATTTTAATCACGTTGAGCATCCATATTCACCTCGAAGGGAAAAAATTTCCATTGAGTCCTTCATGTGTCAATGACCTCATTCTTTTACTGGATATACATATCCATTTATTATTGAAAACTATATTTCCTCTATAGAAAATATATTTTCTATACACCACTATTTATAGGTACATAAATTCACCTTTACAGTATACCACTTATATATAGATTCTATTCAATGGTGTAAATTGATTAAAAACATGAATACATGATGGGAGATTGATTCTATGGAGTGAGAAGAGTTCAGGGGAATCCTTTTTAATAAATATTTTCTTTATTTGATGAAAAAAGGATAAGGAACACTTATAGTTGACGAAAAAGGAAAATTAATCAGTGGGATTCTATTAAATTAGCTTTAAAATACTTTCTCAATAAACCTATACCTTTGTTATAGATCATAAGGGGAAGGTTGATAGATTCTTCAGAGGACTAAGCCCCCATATTCAGAGAAATTTTGAAAATAAAGACCATGAAAGCTATGGGGAGATAATGTGGAGTGATATAAATGTTGGATTAGAGTTTAGAGAGATGCAATGTTCACATGGGTCGAATGAAAAGAAGGGATAAATGAATCCAAACTCAGGGAATAATTTTGATTGCAGAAGAGGTGGAAAGAAAGTAAAACTTCCTACATGAAAAAATGTGGGATGAAACATTTAGGGAACTAATTTATTAGGAGTGGAAGGTGATAAAAGTGTGGATGATATGACCATATATCTTTGAAATTTCATAGCGAGGTGAAGCCTCAAATTTTCAACACTGATGAAAAAGGGAATATGGTGTAGGCCTAGCTTGAAGTTCAATGCTTCAAGTGTGGACATCTTGGGAAATTTTATAATCAATTTCAAAATTAGAAGATAATGTAAAGAAACCACATTTAACCTCATCATAGGATAATGGAGTATGGTAAGGAATTTTCAATCAAGGTGGATGAAGTAGAGGCTCCAAATGTTGTGGTGGTAGGTACACTCATTGTTCTCTCAAAGCTAGCAATTAATTTATTTGATTCTATATCTATGAATTCCCGTATTTCATCCAAGTTTGTAATGAATATAGAATAATTACCTGATATTCTATAAGTATAGTTACAAATCAATACATCTAGAGGGACTATCCTAGAATCGATAATGTATAAAAACACTAGTATTAAATTTGGTGAGTACAATCTCATTAGAAATATAATAGTCATTCCCATGGTGTAATTAAACACTATAATAGGTATGGACTGAATATAAAAGTATAATTATAATATCAAATGTAGGAGAAAATAAATTTCAGTAGACTTTAATAGGAAACTATAATTATTTTAAAAGGATAGATATCTTGGTCTGAGCTTGGTATAGAATCACCTCCCATAGTCTTCATTATGAAGATGATCAGTGAAGAAGGAGAAGGAAATGAAAGTATAACTATAAATAATGTCCCCAGCATGCAAGAATACATTGAAATATTTCCTAAAGTGTTACCTAGAACTCTCATAGAAAGAGAGGTAGATTTCTCCATTGAACTCATAACTGAATCCAAGATGATAACAAAAACATCATATAGAATAGAAAATGTGAAGTTAGAGGAATTAAAGAAAAAACTTCAAGATATTTTGAATAAGGGATTTAAGTGTGTCTCCTTGGGGAACACCTATTCTCTTTGTAAAGAAGATGTGTGGATCAATGTATATATTAATTGATTATAGATAACTTAATGATATCATAGTGAAAAACAAGTACCGTCTCATAATGATTGATGATTTATTTGACCAGCTTCATGGGGCTCAATTCGTCTCCATGATTGACCTCTGATTTGGGTATCATCAATTGAGGGTGAAGAAAGAATATAATACAATGAATAATTTCTGAAAAATATATGAACCTTATGAGTTGGTATTTATTCCCTTTGTCTTGACTAATGTTCCTTCAATATTTATGGATTTGATGAATATAGTCTTTAATTACTACCTTGATAAATTCATGGTAGTTTTTATTGATGATATTCTAATATATTTCAATATTCATGAGTAGCATGAGGATCATATAAGGTTTATATTAAAAACTAAGAGGAAAGATAATCTATTTGTAAAATTCATAAAATTTGAATTCTGGTTACAAAAAGTTGCATTCTTGGATCACATTGTAACCAATGAATGAATCTCAGTTGACCCTACTGAGAAAAAGATAGTAGAGGAGTGGCCTCATCCTTCAATAACAATTGAGATTAATAGTTTATATGGTTTATCAGTATATTATAGAAGGTCTTTGAAATTTTTTCATGACTTTTAATCCACTAATAAAGTTAACTAGAAAAGGATCTAAGATCATATAGACAAGGGAGTGTGAAGAAAATTTCAAAAAACTGATGAAGAGATTGGTCACTGTACCTATGCTAACTCTACCCTCTATCAGGGAAGGATATATTATTTATAGTGATGTACATATGAAAGGGATAGGGTAAATCATCATATAAAATGAAAAGGTGATCACTTGTTCATATAAAAAATTAAATCCTCATTATAAAAATTATACTACGCATGACATGGATTTAGCTATAGTCATTTTTCCCTAAACATATGGAGGCACTGCTTTATGGGGATAAATTTGATATATACACAGACTACTAAAATTTGAAGTACATATTCACACAAATGGAATTGAACCTAAGACAAAGGAGGTGGTTTCAGATTCTTAAATATAGTTACTATTCAATTCATTATCACCCTATAAGAGAAAATAATGTTACCGATGCATTAATTAAGGGCCCTAATTTACTAGAAATGATGAGTTTTCAAGGATATCCATTGATCAAGGACCAAGTAAGGTTAGACATGGAAATAAAAAGATAAGGTACATCATCAATCCCATACCCAATTATTTCTCAACCATAATTACTATATAAGATCTAGAGATCTAAAAGAGATGATCTATTGATACAAAAGAAGATATAGGCTGTGAAGAATGGAATGTTTCCAGAGTTCAATATTGATCAATAAGGTGTAATAAAATTTCAAAAAAAGATATGTGTCCCATCCATCCTAGAGATAAAGGAGGATATAATGGATGAACCTCATAGGTCTATATTCCATATACATCTTGTAAGAACTAAAATTCATAGGTACTTTCATGATAATTATTTATGGGATAATATGAAAAGGGAGACTGCTAAGTACAGTTCAAGGTTCTTTGTTTGTCAACAGGTGATTGAAAAGTTACAAATTACTAAAGGGGTATTGAAACAAATACCCTTACCAACTTGGAAGTGGGAAAATATCACTATATACATCTTCACTAGTCTCCCAAGAACATCTAAAGGAAACAATGTGTTATGGGTTATAGTGTATCAACTCACCAAGAATTCCCATTTCATCGCTATTCGAGAATATTTAACTATTGAATAACTTTACAAGATATACACAAAGGAAGTGGCAAGGCTTCATGAGGTACCAATTTCAATCATTTTTTATCATGATCTAAGGTTCAGATAAAAATTATAGATAAGTATTCAACGTGATCTAAATACTTAATTGAATTCCAGTACGACCTACCACCCCCAAATAGATGGAAAATTTGAAAGAACTATTTAGATACTCAAGGAAATGATGAGAACATGATAAATAGAATTTAAAGGTGGATGGGATCAAAACATATATTTAGTTGAGTTATCATACAAAAAAAATCTTTTACTCGAGTATTCAAATGGAACCATAGGAAGCTCTATATGGAAAGTGATTTAGAACTCTTATTTGTTGGGATGAAGTTGGTGAGAGAAAGCTACCTGGGCATGATTTTTTCAAGATATGATAGAAAATGTTCATTATATCCAACAACATATAAAAGTTTTTCAGTGTCCACATAAGAGATATGATAACAACCATTTAAGGGAATTTAAGTTTGATATTAGAGACAAATTTTTCCTTAGAATATCACTATGGAATAGATTAATATGATTTTGAAATAAATTGAAGCTTAGCCTTAGGTACATTGGAAATTTTGAAATCCTTGATCACATATAAATAGTGGCCTATTATCCAGAACTTACACTAAATATGGATCAAGTTCATGGTGTATTCCACAAAATCCTATTAAGGAATTACAAACCTAATACCTCATATGTATTGAATTTGGAGGCGGTACAACTGGAACATTGCCTCTCTTATGAGGATCAGTTAGTGGAGATCTTGGACCGTAGAGAAAATTTTTTATGCAATAAGAAAAGTCACCTTTTAAAAGTGTTGTTGAGGAACCATAAGTATTAAGAGTCAACATGTTAACCAAAGGAAACAATGAAACCAAAGTACCCTCACCTATTCTCAACTAAGAATATGAGTTAAAATTTTGAGGAATAAATTTCTAAAGGGGGAAGAATGTAAAGACCTAGGATTTTTAAATGATATTTGTTTCCTAAAAAAATTTGTGTTATATTATATAATATTATACACATAAAAAATATAGAGTAAACAAAAAAATATTATCTCATTAATAAATA
This sequence comes from Viscum album, assembly GCA_963277665.1. NCBI lineage: Eukaryota > Viridiplantae > Streptophyta > Magnoliopsida > Santalales > Viscaceae > Viscum > Viscum album. The sequence goes on from OY728147.1 coordinate 124,082,486, forward strand.
CCATTAAATTAGTCAGCTATAAAACTAATGAAAATTCAAATCATTATAACTAGATAAAAAATATAAAATAGAAAACCTAAAATAAGAAAATATGGATCACCCAAATATACTAGAATCATCACCACTATTTCTTAAACTATATAAATTAAAAATAATATTATTAAACCAATAATCATATTAGAAAATGAAAATATAACATTAGGAGGAACTGTAGTGAATTTCAAGTGAAAGAATGAAGTGGTATTTATTGGGAGTAATGTGACCGTTGGAATGATAATATGACCATTGGTTAAATATGACCATTGGTTAATAAAATAATTATTCTATTTGCCTATCAGGAACTATAACTATTGATAATAATTTTACCATTATAATTATTATTTATAAATAGTAATGACAAAGGGTAATTGGTGGAAAAAGAAGAAACAATGGCCTCAACTAGTAGAGTAATGTCATTTGAAGCCCATTTTCTAGAACATATTAGGGAGGTAGCATCACTGAGTTTCTCCCTATAATAATCCCAAGATGAGATTCGAAAAGTGAATCTTCAACAAAGTTTCCTATGAGATAAGTTCAAGTTAGTGAAAATTACCACTTGATCAATGTTAGTTGAGGCACCCCATGAAACTACCATCAGCACACACATTACTCTTATGGAATACACAGGTACAATAAGGGGTTATGTGTCTATGACTTATTTACATAAAATATAATTTACTTTGTATAAATAAAATATTTATTCCATCAATCCCATTTTGATAATTATTTTTGTTTTATAAAATATATGTTTTGGTAAGATGAATTAGATAAATTTATTATTGGATACAAATAAAACATAATTCTATTTTTTTGGAAAATATATACACTTTCATAATAAACTTAGGTATTCTGAATAATATTTTTTTTAATGAAATAGTATTTTAAAATACTCTTATTTTAATATAAATGATAAAATAATTTTATAATGTCCTAGGAATGTTTAATAAGTGTTAGAAATTTGATCGTGTCTTAAAAATTGATATTTTTCAATAAATAAAGATGTTTATATTTAAAAGTTAAAATTCACAAATTTAGATAATTATTTTGATAAAATAAATATTATTATTGAAATTATCACATCAAAACTAGGTTAGATTGAATTTTTGAGACTTTTCAAAAATAATTTATTTTTCACACTACTATAAAAATGGTCTTTATCAGCGCTAAAAAATCACTGTAAAGATTGGAGATGATAAAAGGGGGTACCCTTTATCAGCGCTAAACAAGAGCTGATAAAACAACCCTTTATCAGCGCTAAAAGAGCGCTGATAAATTCGTTTTTTATCAGCGCTCCTTTAGCGTTGATAAACTATTCCTTTATCAGCACTTCTTTAGCGCCGATAAAGGTGTAGTTTATCAGTGCTTTTTTAGCGCTGATAAAAGCTCCAATTATCAGCGCTAAAGAAGCACTGATAAATTCCCTCTCTGCTGCTCCGAAAAAATCTGCAGCAGCACACCGGAACACCTGCAAAAAAATTCAGCATCTCAATAAGCTAATTAGTGAAAGTATACCCATACCAAATTAACTCATAAATCGTAAGCTAATTAGACCAAGTATACCCATACAAAAATTATACTCGTACACTATTAACACATAATTCATAAGTTAATTAAGTACATAAAGAACTCAATTCAAAATTCGGGGGGTTGGGGGCTGTTCAAGGGTTTAGAGTGGTTGTCCAAGGGGGGGTAGGGGGTGTCCAAAGGGATGGGGGTGTCTGGGGGGGGATTTCCAGGGGGTGGCCTAGTGTCTAGGGTGTCTGTCCAGGGGGTGGGTTGGTGTCCAGGGGGGTGGGGGGTGGTCCAGGGGGTTGGTGGGGTTGACTTTTACATGTCACAAAGGACCCATGGATCATTATTATAAAATATCAACACAATCCGAATGCGTTTGGTTGGATTTCCGTAGGTCAATTGTTGTTTTTACTCAAAATTGTGTCCATTTTAAACCAAAGAGAGACCCTTTGAGTGCTACCGGCCACACCGTGCCTCATATTGAGGCGGGGATGACTCGTAAACATCACAAAGGACCCGTGGATTGTTCTCCTAAAGGATCAACACAATCTGAATGTGTTTGGTCGGATTTCCGTTGGTCAATTGTTGTTTTCACTTAAAATTGTGTTCATTTTAAACAAAAGAGAGACCCTTTGAGTGGTACTAGCCATACCGTGCCTCAGATTGAGGAGGGGTTGACTCGTACACATAAAAAAAGACCCATGGATCATTCTTATAAAATATCAAGACAATAATAATGTGTTTTTTCAGATTTCCGTTGGTCAGTTGTTGTTTTAACTTAAAATTGTGTCCATTTTAAACCAAAGAGAGACCCTTTGAGTGTTATCGGACACACCGTGACAAATATTGAGGCTAGGATGACTTTTACAAGTCACAAAGGACCCTTGGATCGTTCTCATAAAGTATAAATACATTCCGAATGTTTTTGGTCAGATTTCCGTAGGTCAGTTGTTGTTTTCACTTAAAATTATGTCCATTTTAAACAAAAGAGAGACCCTTTGAGTGGTTACGGACACACCGTGACTCATATTGAGGCGATGTTGCCTCTTAAACGTCACAAAGGACCCATGGATCGTTATTATAAAATATCAAGACAATCCGAATGCATTTTGTCAGATTTCCGTAGGTCAGTTGTTGTTTTCACTTAAAATTGTGTCCATTTTAAACCAAAGAGAGACCCTTTGAGTGCTACCAGCCACACCGTGCCTCATATTGAGGCGGATATGAGTCATAAACATCACAAAGGACCCATGGATCGTTCTACTAAAATATAAACACAATACAAATGTTTTTGGTTGGATTTCTGTTGGTCAGTTGTTGTTTTCACTTAAAAATTGTGTCCATTTTAAACAAAAGAGATACCCTTTGAGTGGTACCGGCCACACCGTGCCTCAGATTGAGGCAGGGATGACTTTTTCATGTCACAATGAACCCATATATCATTCTTATAAAATATCAAGACAATCCGAATGCGTTTGGTCAGATTTTCATTGGTCAGTTGTTGTTTTCAATTAAAATTGTGTCCATTTTAAACCAAAGAGAGACCCATTAAGTGATAACGGCCACAAAATGCCTCGGATTAAGGCAGTGATTACTCGTACATGTCACAAATGACCCGCGGATCATTCTCCTAAAATATCAACACAATCCGAATGTGTTTGGTCGAATTTCCGTATGTCAGTTGTTGTTTTCACTTAAAATTGTGTCCATTTTAAACAAAATAGAGACCCTTTGAGTGGTACCAGCCACACCGTGCCTCGGATTGAGGCGGGGTTGACTCATACACATCATCAATGACCCTTTTATTGTTCTTATAAAATATCAAGGCAATCCGAATTCATTTGGTCAGATTTTCATAGGTCAGTTGTTGTTTTCAATTAAAATTGTGCCCATTTTAAACAAAAGAGAGACCCTTTGAGTAATAGAGGTCACACCGTGCCTCGGATTGAGGCGGGGTTGACTATTACATGTCACAAAAGACCCGTGTATCATTATCCTAAAGTATAAACACAATACAAATTCATTTGGTCAGATCTCCGTAGGTTAGTTATTGTTTTCACTTAAAATTGTGTCTATTTTAAACAAAATTGAGACCCCTTGAGTGATACCGGCCACACCATGCCATCGATTGAGGTAGGTTTGACTCATACACATCACCAAGAACCCATGGATTCTTATATTAAAGGATAAATACAATCCAAATGCATTTGGTCAGATTTCCGTAGGTCAGTTATTGTTTTCAGTTAAAATTATGTCCATTTTAAACAAAAGAGAGACCCTTTGAGTGGTACCGGCCACACCGTGCCTCAGATTAAGGTGAGGTTGACTCATACACATAAAAAATGATCCATTTATTGTTCTTATAAAAGATAAAGAATATATGAATGCATTTGGTCAGATTTCCGTAGGCCAGTTGTTGTTTTCCCTTAAAATTATGTCCATTTTAAACCAAAGAGAGACCCTTTGAGTGATAGCGGCCACACCGTGCCTCGGATTGAGGTGGGGATGACTCATACACATCAAAAAGTTCCTGGGGATTGTTATCCTAAACGATAAACACAATCAGAATGTGTTTGGTTTAATTTCCGTAAGTCATTTGTTGTTTTCACTTAAAATTGTGTCCATTTTAAACAAAATAGAGACCCTTTGAGTGGTATCATCCACACCATGCCTCTGATTGAGGCGGGGTTGATTTGTAAATGTCACCAAGGACCCTTGGATTGTTCTTATAAAATATCAAGGCAATATGAATGCGTTTTGTTGGATTTTCATAGGTTAGTTGTTGTTTTCAATTAAAATTGTGTCCATTTTAAACATAAGAGAGACCCTTTGAGTGATAGCAGCCACACCATGCCTCAGATTGAGGCAGGGATGAATCGTACACATCAAATTGGACCCTTTGATCGTTATCCTAAAGGATCAAAACAATATTAATGCTTTTGGTTGAATTTACACAAGTCAGTTGTTGTTTTCACTTAAAATTGTGTCCATTTTAAAGAAAATAGAGACCATTTGAGTGGTATCGGCCAAATTGTGCCTCGGATTGAGGTGGGATTGACTCGTACACATCACCAAGGATTCCTTTATTGTTATTATAAAAGATCAGGGCAATCAGAATGCGTTTGGTTGGATTTTCATAGGTCAGTTGTTGTTTTCAATTAAAATTGTGTCCATTTTAAACAAAAGAGAGACCCTTTGAGTGATAGCGGTCACACCGTGCCTCAGATTGAGGCGAGGTTGACTCTTACATGTAAAAAAAGACCCTTTTATCATTCTATTAAAGGATAAACAGAATCTGAATGTGTTTGGTTGGATTTCCGTAGGTCAGTTGTTGTTTTCACTTAAAATTGTGTCAATTTTAAACAAAATAGAGACCCTTTGAGTGATACCAGCCACACCGTACCTCATATTGAGGTGGGGTTGACTCTTACACGTCAACAAGGACCTATGGATCATTCTACTAACGATAAACACAATCATAATGCATTTGGTCAGATTTCCGTCGGTCAGTTTTTGTTTTCACTTAAAACTGTGTTCATTTTAAACAAAATAGAGACCCTTTGAGTGATACCGGCCACACCGTGCCTCGTATTGAGGCAGGGTTGACTCTTAAATGTCACTAAGGACCCTTGGATCGTTATTATAAAAGATCAAGGCAATCCTAATGTGTTTGTTCTGATTTTCATAGGTCAGTTGTTGTGTTAATTTAAAATTGTGTCCATTTTAAACAAAAGAGAGACCCTTTGAGTGCTACCGGCCACACCGTGCCTCAGATTGAGACTAGGATGACTCAGACATCTCAAAAAGGAACTTTGGATCATTATTCTAAAGTATAAACACAATACAAATGCGTTTGGTCATATTTTCGTAGGTCAGTTGTTGTTTTCACTTAAAATTGTGTCCATTTTAAACAAAAGAGAGACCCTTTGAGTGATATCGGTCACACTGTACCTCGGATTAAGCCAGGGTTGAATCTTACACATGACCAAGGATCTGTGGATCATTTTACTAAAAAATCAACACAATCCGAATGCATTTGGTTGTATTTTCGTAGGTCAGTTGTTGTTTTCACTTAAAATTGTGTCCATTTTAAACAAAATAGAGACCCTTTGAGTGATAACAGTCACACCGTGCCTCAAATTGAAGTGGGGTTGACTCATACATGTCAAAAAGACCCCTTGTATCATTCTCCTAAAGGATCAACACAATCAGAATGCATTTGTTCAGATTTTCGTAGGTCAGTTGTTGTTTTCACTTAAAATTGTGTCCATATAAAACAAAATAGAGACCCTTTGAGTGATACCAGCCACACCGTGCCTCGGATTGAGGCGGGGTTGACTCTTACATGTCATCAAGGACCCTTGTATTGTTATCCTAAATAATAAACATAATCCAAATGCGTTTGGTCTGATTTCCATAGGTCAGTTGTTGTTTTCACTTAAAATTGTGTCCATTTTAAACAAAATAGAGACCCTTTGAGTGATACCAGCCACACCATGCCTCGGATTGAGGTAGGGTTGACTCATAAACGTCACCAAGGACACTTGGATAATTATTATAAAATATCAAGGGAATATGAATGCATTTGGTCAGATTTTCATAGGCCAGTTGTTGTTTTCAATTAAAATTGTGTCCATTTTAAACAAAAGAGAGACCCTTTGAGTGATACCGACCACACCATGCCTCATATTGAGGCGGGGATGACTCATACATGTCAAAAAGGACCCGTGGATCTTTCTAATAATGGATCAAAACAATATGAATGCGTTTGGTCAGATTTCCATAGGTCAGTTGTTGTTTTCACTTAAAATTGTGTCCATTTTAAATAAAAGAGAGACTCTTTGTGTGATACCAGCCACACCGTGCCTTGTATTGAGGTAGGGTTAACTCAAACACGTCACCAAGGACCCTTGGATCATTCTCCTAAATTATCAACACAATACGAATGCGTTTGGTTAGATTTACATAGGTCAATTTTTGTTTTCACTTAAAATTTTGTCCATTTTAAAAAAAAATAGAGACCCTTTGAGTGATATCGGCCACACCATGCCTCAGATTGAGGCAGGGTTGACTATTAAATGTCACCAAGGACCCTTGTATTGTTCTTATAAAATATCAAGGCAATCCTAATGTGTTTGGTCAGATTTTCATAGGTCAGTTGTTGTTTTCAATTAAAATTTTGTCCATTTTAAGCAAAAGAGTGACCCTTTGAGTGATACCGGCCACACCGTGCCTCAGATTGAGGTAGGGATGACTTTTACACATCAAAAAGTACCCTTGTATCATTATCCTAAAGGATCAACACAATCCGAATGGCATTTTTTAGATTTACGTAGGTCAGTTGTTGTTTTCACTTAAAATTGTGTCCATTTTAAACAAAAGAGAGAGCCTTTGTGTGGTAACTGTCACACTGTTCCTTGTATTGAGGAAGATTTGACTTGTACACGTCACAAATGACCCATGTATCATTATTATAAAATATAAAGACAATCCTAATGCTTTTGGTCAGATTTCCATAGGCCAGTTGTTGTTTTCACTTTAAATTGTGTCCATTTTAAACCAAAGAGAGACACTTTGAGTGATTGCGGCCACACTGTGCGTCAGATTGAGGCAGGGATGACTCGTACACATCAAAAAGTACCCTTGTATCTTTCTACTAAAGGATCAACATAATCCGAATGCGTTTGGTCAGATTTCCGTAGGTCAGTTGTTGTTTTCACTTAAAATTGTGTCCATTTTAAACAAAAGAGAGACCCTTTGAGTGGTATCAGCCACACCGTGCCTTGGATTGAGGCAGGGATGACTCTTACATGTCACAAAGGACCCGTTGATTGTTATTATAAAAGATAAAGTCAATCCGAATGTGTTTTGTCATATTTTCATAGGTCAGTTGTTGTTTTCAATTAAAATTGTGTCCATTTTAAACAAAAGAGAGACCCTTTGAGTGATAGCGGTCACACTGTGCCTCGGATTGAGGCATGGATGACTCATACACGTCACAAAGGACCCTCGGATCATTCTCCTAAAATATCAACACAATCCGAATGCGTTTGGTCAGATCTTCGTACGTCAGTTGTTGTTTTCACTTAAAATTGTGTCCATTTTTAACAAAAGAGAGACCCTTTGAGTGGTTCAGTATTCTTGCATGTTGCTGGTGCATATCATCTGTTAAAATGGTAAAATGACTCATTGGAGAAAGGGTGTTTTATTTAATAAAAATTACAATTTTCCTACGAACATTTACATACAACAATGTTTCATCTTTTGATCCCCTTAACCCCTCTCAAAAATGACCACCAATAGTACATGTCCCCAAGTCATATCTTCATTGTATTTGTGTACAATCTTCCATCAGGTATGCGGCCCACTAGTTTCTGAACACATCTATATCGTCTTGTGAGTATGATACTTTTCAGAAGTCAGCGTAGTACTGCAAAATATAAAAATATAGAATTAATAAATAAATTAAACGAACTAGTAGTTATTTTTTAAAATAACTCTTTAGGGATGCTAGTTTGTTGATGAAAAATGATATCTTTCATAAATTTATAAACATAATAATTGCAATCATTATCGTTTGTTTATTTTGGACACTTCAAAAAAATTTATCATTAGGAGAATAAGTAACTTGTGTTGATATGTGTTTGGATAGTGAAATTTTATTATATATACCCTGATATTTGTCCAGATGTAGTACTTGATCGCCTCCTTATTCTTAGCCCCTGTACTCATTCCTTTTTTTAGACGATAATGATACATCGCTCTATCATAACAAAATCCTCAGTAAAAGATAATATAAATTATATTACTTGATGTTTAGACCTAAAACGTAAGATGTATTGGCTTACAGGTTCACAAACTCCATCATGTGTGGTCGTTTTGATGGATATCCTTGCTTTGAATCCAGAAAATAAATCTTTGGAGTATTCAAGTTCACCGCAATTAGAAACCAATATTGCCTAAAAACACAAAAAGGAATAATTAATAAAAGAAGTGAAAATATAATTGATATGCTTTAATTGTAGAGTTTTACCCCTGCATGGTTGGTATTAGGAAGAGTCTGTCATCTGTAATCTTTCTTTCAAATATTTTCAGCAAGCTGTTCACTATTGCATTCCTTTTTGATGGCTCTAATTTTGTTAGGTGTGTTGATGTGGTATGAGGACTAATGAGTCCAAATCTTGGCTCAGGGGAAAATTCTTTCAACTATTTTTCATAAATGCGTCTTCCAACAATATAAAATGCATTTAGTAATAATTTTCACATTAGATCAGCTTTTATAAAATCAATTCATGGAAACAAACCTCATATATACATTTACAACTGTGATGCCTAGCCAATCGTTTTCAAGGATCTCATTTACATTTTCAGCAGCAATGAAATCTTGACTTTCCTCTCCATATATATTCTCTTCGAAAACCACTATATGTCTGTTACCATATTTTAGATTCGTATCCACATGAGTCTTCAATGATAGTAAATGTGGATAGAGAACAGGTGGTGTTATTGTGCTTTCAGTAGATCCTTGGGATCGGTTGGTCGATCCTTTATATGGTTTTGATCTGACGTTTGTCACCCCCTTCCCTTTCTCCATCTATAACAACAATCATTGGTTCATACCCTTTTCCATTAATTTTTAAAGGTTTAGCTTGAAAAAAAAAGGAAATAAACACCTCTTTGTCTGCATGTACTCTTATAAGTTGTGACATCCATGCAATGAATGTCCCAATAGCCTTTTCGACCGTATGAATATCATCGTCATCAAGTGGAATAGGTAGCTCTGCATTTTGCTCATGATCTACAGTAATCGTCACTTTCAGATGATCTTTCGGAAGTGGTCTATTATGCAGCGTGGAATCTGGGATATTGAACACTATAGCCCTCGCTACAAGGTGATAGGTGGGTGTTGACAGATATAAATCACAATCATTATCACCATGTAAAAGATTAGTATAGAAAAATTTTCAGTGTTTGTCTGATTCACATTTCATGGGAAAAATTATTAGAATATTGATTACCACGGCTAAGATAGTTCTTTGAGGGGAATGGCTCACCTCAAAGATGGTGGGGGTTGGGGCGGGATGTTCATGCACTGGTTGTTCCTGAGTTGTGTCTTACCTTTACTTCCCACCAATAAAAGTTGCTAGAAACTCTCCATGCCATTGCAATCATTATTCAAGGGTTGATATTTTTTCGCTCATTTGTTCCAATTTTTCATCTGTATCATCTATTTTTTTCTTCTTCTCAAAATATACTCGGGGTGTCACCCCAAACCCCACACCTCTGACACGACCGTATTTTTCTGGCTGCTTCAAAGCCGTTGATAATAGGTTTGTATCTGCTACATGAGTATCTGATTCCTGTGACTGTCAAATATTGGAAAATAACTAATTATTTTTATGTAATAGCAATTTAAAAAAATCTTTTTATCGTCGTGTCATACTTACACATATTTCACACACTTTTTGTGTGTTCTCATCTACTAACTTCCCTTCCTTATTCACACGTGCCTCCTTCCAAAACACATGATGTGGGATGGAAGTGTAGTTGGTTTTAGAATCATCAATCTATATATAAACATAGAAAGATAATTATGATGTTGTTTATTGGCACCTAAAAATATTACTGTAAATTTAAAATAAGTACCATTTTCTTTTCCAATGAAGCGTACCCCATCCTTTCTTTACGATAGGGGTATGATGGTTTTGATGCACGTTTCTTATTTTCAGTACAGAGTTTCTATTTCATAAATTAAATATTGACAATAAAAGTGATGAATACAGGTATCATTAAACAACGTATTATCACCCACAATGTACCAGAAACTTCTCATCCCCTCAGCGGCCAATAAATGAATACCATGCTTCTTGGGATATCAGGTGAGCGCAGACAAAGGGTGGGTGCAGGTTTATTTTACCTTTGGAATCTTTCAGGTGACATCTTGTTAAAATAGTCTGAAAACCTCAATGAATCCTTCCCGAAAGCCTTAGTATATAATCCTTGTGTGAATCGTCTACTATAAATGTAATCTGAAAGAGATTGAGAAGATTAAGACATTGTTTCATTATTTTATTTGCTAGTAAATTAAAGAAATAAATTCATAATGTTACCATAATTTCTTCCCAGATCACAGCCTTCAGCCCAGACACAACATGGTGCCATGAATCTATGTTAATCGACACGCTTTGACGAGTCACAACTCTAATATAGCTGCTAAACATAGCCTTGTTGGAATTCACATGTTGGACTCATGCATTCCATCTGACTTTAAATTTGATGCCTTTTCTTTTCACCTTAAGAACTTTGGAAAACACCATCAAACTACGACACACCTGTGTTTTCTGCGACGTCGGTCCTTCATTCCCGACCATTTCATCGATATCAATATAATCTATATGTTCATCTGAAATGGTATAAATGGCATGTGCTGATGGTTGTTGGACCTCAACACTAGGAGCAGCAGGAGCCGCAGCAGCAGCAGCTGCAGCAGGAGCAGTAGGAGCAGCAGAAGCCGCAGTAGGAGGAGCAGTAGGAGAAACAGGAGCCGCAACAGGAGCAGCTGCAGGAGCAGCAACAACAGCTGTAGGATCAGCATGAGCAGTAGTAGTCGCAACAACAACAGCTTGAGAGACTTGTTCAGCCTCAAGGTTAGGAGCACCAGAATGTACAGAAGTCATTTTTTGCAAAATTGGTTGAATAGTTAATTTAGATTACATAAATTCAGTAATGATAAGATAATAACATGAGATAATAAGATCTATATTACAAAAAAAACATAACATGTTTATTGAAATCTCTTTATTTTTTTCAAAGGTTGAATGGATTTGACACCTCTATCAATTATCCAAATCCCTTCATTGTGGTCTCCTCTAACATAAAAGACATCATCTACATTGGGACCGCTCAGAAATGATTGTGATATACCACTGAAAGGATATACCTCAACTGAATTTTCATCAGAACCTTCAGTAGTTTTGGATGATAACAGAACAATCGACCACTTTTGGTTTGTGAGATCTGGAACATAAAAAACTTTTACCGCTTGTGATGACATTATAAACTGTTCATCTTTGTACCCTTCTTTACTAAAATCAACTTTTACAAATCCCCATTCATATATTTTAACACCACTATTGTTATCAAACCATTTTCATTAAAAAATCGGCAATTGGAATGTCATATAATCCAACTCCCATATTAGTTTTATAGTGCCAAAGTTTGACATATTTTCATAAATTGGATTTCTGTCCTTACTACCAGAAACATGCATCGCTTCAGCCACTAGTGTAACTCCACTATTTTTCATGGTACTATCTTCATCATGTTCATCTGTATAGAATGTATAAACATTAATTATATAACCACTTTAAGATAATACATACACACTTGGTCCAACGGCTAGCCATCAAAGTCGTTCTAAAATTGAATTCAGATTTTCATTCAACTGCTTAAAAATATGGTCCTGAAACTATCCTATAAACTGGTGATTATGTGTATTTGATAACAAATTTTCATCCCTTGATTGATTCAACTGCCTAAGAATTTCTTTGTGAGTTTCAATATATGAATCAACCTCCCAACTATTATAAAAAACATAAATATGGGCATGCTCCCGATCTGTAATACTGATTATCACAACTTCTCTTCCATAAATTCCCTCACCCTCAATGAGTCCAGTGTGACGAGATTTCAGGAGACCAATGCCTTCCACATAAGATAGGTATTCAGTACAAAATTCAATGGCTTCCTCAAAAATATATCGCTCCACTATACAACCCTCTGGACGACTTCGATTTTTGACACACCCTTTCAAAATCTTCATATACCGTTCAACAAGATACATCCATCTATAGTGCACATGACCACAAAGTCAAATCTCTCTCACCAAGTGTATCATCAAATGAACCATCATATCAAATAATGTTGGTAAGAAGAACATTTCTAATTCACATAATATGATGACAATTTATTTTTCCATAGCTGGAAATTTCACTGGGTCTAAAACTTTGCTACATATAGCTTTGAAAAAGAAACAAAGTTTGGTTAACGTATAACGAACATTATTGGGAAAAATGCAATGTAAAGCTATATGAAATATATCTTGCATCAAAACATGGAAATCATGTGATTTCAAACCTTTTAACTTTAGATATTTCATTGACACAATGTTCTTGATATTTGATGAATACCCCTATGGAACCTTTACATCATTGAAGAAGTTTCAAAACTGATATATCTCATCCCTAGAAAGAGTATAACCAGATGGAGGAAGAAACATTCAATTTTCACCCTTCACAGGAGCCAACTCTTCTCATATTCCCATGTCAACCATGTCCAACCTTGACTTAATTCCATGTTTTGTTTTTCCAGGGGCATTTAGAATAGTTTCGATAACACTGTCACATACATTTCTTTCCACATGCATCACATCAAGAAAATGTCTGACGTACAAATAATTCCAATATGGTAATTCAAAAAAAAAACTGATCTCTTTTTCCAACTGATTTTCATAAGGTTTTTTGAAAATGGTTTACCAAAAATAGTGTTCAGATCTTTTACTTTCTCAAACAGCTGATCACTTGTTAGTGGAGACGGTGTTGCGCGTTGTTATGAAATTCCATTGAATGATGTCATCCAAGATCGGTACTTATGCCAATGAGGTAGAAATCTACGATGTACTAGAAACATAGATTTCGATGAATGTTTCAACCTAATTGATTCTGTATCTTCTTCGCACACATGACACCCTTGAGTTCCTTTAATGCTATATCTTGACAACTTTCCATAAGCAGGGAAATCATTTATTGTCCCATACAACATCGCTCTCAACGTGAAGTATTTAATTTTATAAGAATCATACAACATAACACCTGAATCCCACAATAACTTCAAGTACTTGATCAAAGGAGCCATATAAACATCAACATCGTTACCTGTTTGTTTTGGTCCTGATATAAGCATAAATGACATGATGAATTTCTACTTCATGCATAACCAGGGTGGAAATTTATAATTTACCAACATAAAAAGCCATGTACTATGAGTGCTGGTTTGAAAACCAAAAGGATTCACTCCAACTATAGATAACGCAAGATGAAGGTTTCTCAGCTCTTTTCCAAATTCAGGATACTCATGATGAATTTTATTCCATTGAGGAGAGTCAGCAGGATGATGTAATTTCCCATATTTATTTCTTTTATCTGCATGCCACGACAATTGTCTTGCAGTTTATTCACATACATATAGACACCTAAACCTTGGAATGATTGGAAAGTACCATACAACTTTCATAGGATTGGATTTATCTTTCTTGTATCGAGAAGCATCACACTTCGGGCATTCTGTAAGTGATTTTTTTTCTACTTGTGAAACAATATAAAGTCTTTTGGGCAGGCATGTATTCTTTTAGAAAGTATACCCATCGAGTGTAGCATTCGTCTAGCTCCATATGTCCGGCATGAGAGCTCATTATCTTCCAGGAGCATGTCATTCAAGAGAGCAAGTAGTTCCGTAAAAATGAAATCACTCCATCCATTGCCTGCTTTCAATTTATACTACTTCATTACAACTGACAATGTTGTATACTTAGTGAAACCAACATACAATGGCGTCTTTCCACAACTCTTTAACTTCTCAAACAATTTTGGGCAATCACGAAGTTCATATTCAATTGTCTTTGTAATTTACTCAATATGATCTTCATCATCGTTGACATCTGTAATCACATCCTCCATATGGTCTTATTCATTATCCATATTTGTATTCATATCTGACGATCCATAAAACGCAGTTTTATCCCAGCCAGTAGCTACATTTTCTTTTTCTCCATGTTTATTCTAACATTTATAACTCCGATCTATTCCATGACATATCAAATGTTCTTACAACTCCTCTGGAGTAAGTAGTCTAGAATAACAACAATGTAAGCACGAACAAAGGATTTGTGAAGGATCCTTTGCATGATCCTTTGCAAACTTGATGAACTCTTTCACACCATTCTCGTACTCTATTGTCAAACGATTAGCATCCATCCAATATTTATTCATCTTCATCCTATTTTAATATCAAATATTAGTATGTATGGTTCAAGTACACAAAACAAGAATTCTAAATACAGTATAAGAGAACCACTTCCTTATAAAAATAGATATTAATAGATCCTAATCTTTAGTATTTATTCATCTTCATTAAATATAATTACTTTTGATTCATTATAGTTTCCTCAAATCACCCCAGACCAAACACAAGAATGATCAAGAATGATACATCTACCACTCCTAGGTCTCTGCCCTACATTCAATATCATCATGCCTAAATACCCATATATCCACACATACACATGTCACAAACACATAAAAAACCATATCCACATCAGAACCAAAGTACCAATATGGATTTCAATCAGGTTACTCGACTCAAGTGGTGGTGTGTAAGAAATAATAAGAAAATATAATAAGTATATAGTCACACATAAATATCAAACTGGTGTTAATAATCCAATAAACCCAAGGTATCATTCCATCTATCAGAATACTCTGAAAGAGCCCATATGCGACAGTAGTCCCAGGTGGTGAAGGTTCCTGGGGAGGAAGGGGAGAACATGCACCTATCGGGGTTCGAGGTCAGGTCACTGATGTTGAAGGTTGCCTGATACTCCTACAAGGGTTCATTCCATATTTCACAAACCATGTATTGGTACCCTATGATGTTAACCCACTGCTGGTGGAAGTGAAACCGTTCCTGATGATCATGCCAAGAAGAAATGGAAACCAAGAGGGGGGAGTGAATCAAAATACCTCAAGAAAGATGAAAAAACATGGTATTTGAGAATAGGTTAGTGTATTTCATGTTTTCTATACACCTATCCAATATAATCCACAAGCGGTGATAGCCTCTGTAGTTGTTGCACCAGGTGAAATTGTAACTCGAGAAGTTGAGATCAATGAGGCCCTTCCCAGCCATGAACTGAACAAACTCTATGATGGCCTTCCTCTAGAATGGGATTCTACATTTCCTTTTCTTTGGGTTAGAAATGACATTAATGTCACCCCAAACAAACAATGGATGGTGGCTAGGGTAGAAGGTATTTTGTTCACTCCATAGAGATTCCCTTTGAAGAGGGTCATAGCTTCCAAATTCAAAAGTCATAAGGAAGGAGGTGTCACCATTGGACACCTTGGTAGTGATGAATTGATTGCAATCTTGAACAGTCTCAACAACATATTTATTGTGCCAAAATAACCATTTGTATCTGTTGGAGGGGTCAGAGTGTAGAAATCCATGAAACTTAATCTTCCACGAGAATTCTATGATTATTATAGGGTTTTTTGTGTTATTTGACAACAACAACAATGTCATTATGCTTTTTTAGTTCTATAGTGAGGAAGTACAATTTAACATGGTCACTAAGACCATGAAAATTACATGTGAAGATAATAATGATGGGTAGGATAGGTCTGTGGCATTGGATCTAGAGCTAGTAGCCTTATTGAAGTGGGAGGATGATCTCTCATTGAGGTCCCTTGATTTTGAACATGTTCATAATCCGTTCTGGTTAGTAAGCTTCATTTGAGTGGGAGATGAGGATCCAAAGGGGTAGGGTAAGGATGGGTAATATAACTTGGGGGTTGTTGAGGGAGTTCTCTCTGGATCAATAAGTATTTGGAGCTGGATGACAGGCTCAGAGCCAAGGGATACAGAACAAACACTACTAGGAAGGGGCCTGGCCACTACAGCGAAGCAGTCAGTAACCACAGTGAGGGAGAAGGATATAGATGGAGGTAGGGGTGGCAAGACTAGAAATCTTGGTGGTCTGGGCATCATGCCATACAAGTGCACTGCCAGACAAATTCACTTAGATAGCATGAAGTAAAGAAGGGGGGGGGAACCCCTCTAAGAAAATAGGGTTCAAGCATTGGATGACCTAGAAATGCATCAGAACCGGGTGGTGTTGTCCTTAAAGAAAAAGGTTATCCTTCATTCCTTACTTTATGCTGACATGGTGTTGGATCTAAGGGAATCGATGATACCTAGGAGGAATCCAGTGAAACTGGAATCCAAGTGTGAAGGACCTTAAAATTTTCATAAACTTCACTCTGATAGTGTAAACTCATTGATCACCATTGATGATGAGCATATCAATATTTCCACCAATACTAGGTTTCTCAAGATATATTTTACATGAATAAACCATCCCTTTTGTCTAAGATATATGTATTTGAACTAAAAATCTAACATCCTAGTTATATGTTGTTTCGTGTGGTGTTGAGCCACCACAAGCCCCTTCTCACATCAGGTCGTTATTCTTGCATGACACACCAAAAATTCTGGGACACACCCCCTTTGGTCCATGAATCACGAACTTAAGCCTTTTTCATCCTCTACCCATATTTCACATGGTGTAGGGACTCTATGGATGAAAAATTTACCTTACCCTCACTATATGTTCTAGTTTCATGATATGAAACTATGTGACATTTTGGTAAAATATATTCAACCTTAAAATACATTATCATAATCATAATCACAAGATATTAAAATGTGTGTCCAACGTTCTCATTGCATGAAGTTAAAAAACATGGTTCATGTCCCTATTGTATGATATAAAACTTTGAAATGAATTTATCCTTCAACCGAGAGGGCTCCCTCTTTCTGATTCCGATCACTTACCGCACCATGTGGAAGAACTAAATAAGGATTGATTCCCATTTAATATCATGGGATATCAAAAGACTGAAAAATTATATATCATTGGCTCAGTTCACTCATTGAACTACCTCAACACTTCCATCAATGAAAACAAGTTTTTCTCTCACTAACGGATGCACTCCATCTATTAAAAAATTGCATTCAATCTATTAAAAAAACAAAACATTGTGGTCAACCATTTTTAAAAATATATATTTCATTTTTTATAAATGAAAAAATTCACAAGGAATTCTATTTTCCTAACTTAATCTACTTTTATAAAAAGAACAACACACATATTAAGAAACCTATTTTAAAGAAAATCAACCCATGTCAAACATTCCCCAAAGATTCCACATTTTGATTTACAGTAAAAAAACTATACTAATAGAAAATACTAGAATAATGGAGTAATGATAAAAGAAAAAATAAATAATCAAGGTTAGATAAAAACTAAACTATAGAAAAAGTAAATAATAAAGGTAATCAATGGGAGTAACTCATAATCAAAAAATCATTCATTAAAATAATTATGGGAAAGAAACTAATTTTAATTTGAGAAATATAGGATGATATCTGACCTATAGGTTCTAATGGAAATTGACTCACTCACGGAACACCACCTGGTTATGTGACCAGACAATCAATATAAATGAGGCCTCTTGGGGACATCAAAAATAGACTCAAGTGATCACCTCAAGGCTAACTAGAGTAGAACCCATTTGATTACTCACAAATCTAAGGTCTCCCATGTACCAACTACCAAAAATAAAGCAAAGTATTCATCACAATCATCAATAGTAAAATACAAAAATCAAAAAATGATTGGGAAAACATACCTTAAACATATCATTAACTTATTTCAGGTATATCTAGAACCTTGTTTTGGCCTCCTTATATTTGGAGATTATCTAAATATGTTTTGATTGAATTTTGAGAAATTTTGGTGGTTTTGTGGGGGTGTTCACGGTTGGATCATTGTTTGGGAAAATCATGTCATTGGGCTAAATAAACCATTTATCCTATGATAAGACACTACAAGGGGGTTCATAGATTTTTCAGACCGTGAAAAGCGAAGCTCGAAGGGCGATGGAGGTTCGGCACACGAAGCTTAGCAGGTGGAGGAGGACCAATAACCCGAAGCTCGAGGGCTGCGGAGGTCCGACAACGCGAAGCTCAGCAGGCGGCGGAGGTCCGACAAAGTGAATCTCGAGGGCGGCGAAGGTACGAAAACATGAAGCTCAGCGGGCGACAGAGGTCTGACAGTGAGAAGCTCGAGGGTGTCAGAGGTTTGGGAACACGAAGCTCAGCGGGTAGCAGAGGGGAGTCACAGGGTTCCAGTACCACGAGAGCTTTAGGTCGCGATGAAACGAGGGCACTGTGCGACAGACTTTATAAAAAAATGGTCTATGGTTTTATCAGCGCTAAAATTTTAGCGCTGATAAAGGTATCCTTTTTTGTAGCGCTGATAATGGTCCTCTTTATCAGTGCTAAAAAAGAGCTGATAAATCCTTCCTGTATCAGCGATAACATTTTATCGCTGATAAAGGGATTCTTTATCAGCGCTTTTCTAGTGCTGATAAAGGTTCTTTTTATCAGTGCTTTTTTAGGGCTGATAAAGGGAGTCTGTATCAGTGCTAGAAAAGTGCTGATAAAGGGTCCCTTTATCAGCGCTAAACTTTTAGTGTTGATAAAGGGTTTCTTTATCAGTAGTTTTTTCTTAGCACTGATATAAGGTGGCACTTCCCTTTCCCTTTTTTGTAGTAGTGTCAGTGAATAGTAAAATACTGTTTTGGGTTTTTGATATGTTTTATGAATTTATATTTATTTCATAATTATGCAATAATTAATTAAGAAAAATAAACTACCTAAAATATTTTATTTTATTAATATTAAGTATTTTAGTATCTTTTAATCTATTTCAAAACCTATAAGTGACTTTCCAAAGTCTAAAATGGAAAATTTGATTCTAAAAATATTTTTTTCTTAAAAATTTATTTTTCCATGTACAAATATGTACTAAAAAGGGTGTTTGGTTCAAATAGATTAAAATATCATAAAATGAGACTCAAATACATGTATTATACCCATCATGCTACCAAGTTTCTTTCTTTCTTTTACATGAGAAATTATCATCTAATTTTTTGTGAATAACCAAACATATTATTTTTCCATGGGTATTCACCTAGATATAAAAATAATTTATTTATTTGTGGATTTATATATTTAAAACCTGCATTCCATTTTCATGTGATATGAATGATGTAATTATCATTTCTTTAAGCACTTTTTTACGCCATGATTTTGATAAGAAACCCATTATTTATTCTCCATAGGCTATTAATGAAATTATTTATTATTATATATGTGGCCCACATTAATTAACACATATAAATGGTATTCCCTGATAGAGATATAATGCATTGGGTGAAGAATCTAATCTCTTGATATGACATGTTTTATGCTACCTTGGTGAATAACCTTGGTAATTTTGATTTGTGGCACCTTGGTGATAAAACTTGGTGATATGCTTATGAATGTATCATTTAAATGTTGTAGCCACATTTCTATGTTATGATTCATGTTATTTTTATTATTATATTCCTTATGTTCTATTGATCATTATATAATGTTATGCCTCGTGTTCATATTGATATTCCTCATGATCATAAGCTAAATGTCTCACATTCTTATTTCCATACTGGGCTTCAAGCTCACCCATTTCTTTTGATGTATGTCCCTAGGATATGATATGAAGAAAAATTAACATAGGGTGAACCCATAAATAATAATTTCAAGTGGATTTGAATAATGTGTTATGTTTTCATGTATTAGTTTCCTAATTTCCAATAAATTAAACTTTAAAAGATCCTATATTTTGTTCTATGCAATGAAATGTTTATGTAATAAAAAGGTGGGATGCCATATTTCTTCCCTAGATAAACCTCGACAATCCCCATCATGGGGAGAATCTATGAAAAAAATGAACCCCTTAATTTAACTCTACATTCCTATGAATGTGATATGTGTAATATTTATCTCTACACTGGGCTGTCCTTATATGCTCACAGATCACCTGTACTTTCTCCATTGTCACCTGCACCATCTGTGGACCAACTAGAAATGCATTTCCAATCTCAATACAGTATAAGGGTAACCTTCAAGGTCTCTTTTATAGTGATTATAAAGGTTCCATGCTGATAGTATAGTGATAATAATTATTATAAGAAAACTCTACTAATAGAAAGTGATCCTCCTAGCTCCATCCAAGTTCTAACATACAAGCTCTTAGTATATCCTCTAACACATTGATAGTGTGCCCAGTCTACCTATTTTTCTATGGATAAAATGACACATTCATCTATAATTGGGTTATGAAATCCTCTTACAATCCTCTCCACAACCATGATGTGAACTGAGAATCAAATTTGGAGATAATAATCAGGGGTACCCCATGAAGGCAGATGATCATTCTCACCTGCAACTACCCAAAAATATCAACCGAGCTATGATCCCTGAGGGAAAGGAAGTGTGCCAACTTGGTGAGTCAGTTAAAGATCACTCAGATAGCATTGTTTCCTCTCAATTTCCATGTTATCCCCATGACAAAAACTATTTATATTTAATCCCAATTCTAATATGATATCTCAAGAGGCTGTTTCAAACCTATCGATACCTGGTGCTTAGCCTTCACTTGCTGACATGCGAGGAATCTAGAAACACACTAAAAAAAACTCCACCTCATGCCATCCCACAAAAAATGACACTAAAGTTCCTTATATATATTTTCCACACCCATATGTATAATATATGGGGAAGTGTGAAACTCCCTTATCACCACCTCTCTCAATGTGGCCGAAACCACTTTCCATCCTTGGAAAAGAAAAATATGCTATCATCCTTCAAAAAATCCATTTAGTGCATCTTCTAAGAATAAATGGTCATGTATAATCACACAGTTGATTTCTCCCAACTGAGACTCTCTTATAAACTAAAAAATTTAAAGTTTCACCACCATCAAATAAAGAAAAACTGCACCCACTCCTTTACCAGGGCTAGTTGAAATAATGAAAACTACTCAGAAGCCTCCTCTACCAAGAGTGAATGTGAAATCCTACTAAGGAAATTTTATACCATATTTTCATTCCCAAGAGTATATAATCTCTTGAATTCATAGTCCTATAGGAAATCCAACCAATTACTCTATCTCAGGTTAAGACCTCTCTGAGAGAAAATGTATCTAAGACTCTAGTGGTTTATGTAAAAAAATAAAATTATCACCCAGGAGATAGTGCCTCCACATCTATTAGATACAAGACTACCACTTCCAACTCTAGGTAACTAGTCATATATTTCTGCTCATGGGGTATCAACTACCTCAACCTACAAGATATAACTACCTACCTATGTATTAACATGCAAATGATCCCAACTCTATAGGCATCACAAAACACTACATACTCAAATCCCTCCTCCATTAGTCTCAACGTAGGAGAAATAGTCAACCTCAATATCATTTGATCAAATTATATTTGAAACTGATCAGTCTAGGTAAATGGATACCCTTTTTATATAAAGTCTGTCAAAGGGGGTATAATTATAGATAATTATTGTATAAACCTCCTATAGTACTCTACAAATCCAAGAAAACTCCTCACCTTTATCAATATCTTGGGTGGATCCTAAGAAAGAACTGTATCAATAATTTCTATATTCACAACTAAAAAACCATGAGAGATGAAATTACCCCAAAATTAAGCATCACAATCCCAAAACTGACACTTCAAGATATTACTATAAAGCTGGTTCTCTCAGAGTAAGTCTAGGACCATCCTAAAATTATCTACTTTACCCTCCAACGATCTAGAGTAAATGAGAATATCATTGATGAAGAAAACTATGAGTGGAAGACTTGGATCATAAGATCTATGAACATAGTGAGGGAATTCATCACACTGAAAGGCATCACCAGGAACTCATAATGTATGTAGTAACATTATAATTATTTATTTGAAATATTGGACTCATGAAACCTCAACTAGTGGTAGCTAGACCTAAGATCAATATTTTAGAACCAACTCTCACCTCTCAACTGGTAAAAGAGGTCATAGATCCTCAATAAGGGGTACTTTTTATTTAACATTACCTAGTTCAGGTGATGTTAATCAATATATACCCTCAAGATCTCATCTATTTTTTTGACATTTAAAACTAATGCTTCCTAGAGGGACACAATGGGTCTGATAAAACTTTTATAATTAAGGTATTCTAACTAAACCCTTAGATCTTGGTTCTCAATAGGTTCCTTATGATATGACACAAAAGACACCAATATTTTCTCATGGTGCAAGTAAATAAAAAATTCAATCTCCCACCTGGAGGTAGTCCAAGAAAATCTTCAAGAAAGACGTCCATATAATCCTCCACAATCATCGGTGGATATATATCTAAAGAGTCCACTTCACCAAGGGATAAAATCACCAAATTATAGGTAATGGGTTGTAGCTTCCTGATCACAATTCTCATTCACTCGGCCATAAGATCACTCTTTCTTAATTTCTCCCATGATAAAGAATCTCATACCATTATCATAGAGGAATATAACTCTCCTATGATGATAGTCTATATGGGAATGCACCATGGATAACCAGTACATCCCCAAGATGACATCATAAGGTTTCATTATGATGAAAAATATCCCATGAGAAACTCTATCCACTATGTGTCAACTTGCACTACTGACAGATGTGTGATATAGATGAATCACTCCCAGTATAAATCTCTAGCCATGGATGTTAGGCTAATGTATTTATGGGAAACACTAGACCATGAACAAGGGATAATGATATTATATAATAAATATCATATATTTTAAAATGTACTATAGATAAGGTAGATTAGACATAGATCATACCTTGAATAATCTTATGTACAACCTGGTTATGCCCCTACATAGTCTGTAGTTTCCCACAACCCCAACCACCAACTCTTCGAGTCTAGAATGGGACACCTGGTGGTGTTAGGGGAAGTAGCTCATAACATCACCCATCACATGGAGATCCCCCCTTTATAGATCCATGTGATACTCAACCAACACCACCTCTCCGAGAGCCTTCATATCCCTTCCTGGAAGATCCCTGATCATAGTGCTGCCTCTTCAGTGGAGGTCCATCCATAGCCTGCTTACCCTCTTCAACATGATGGGTTAGGAAATCATGATCCATTTGACCACAATCATCATAATCATAGAATCAAACCTCTTCTAGATGAATAGATTCTCTGAGCAACCATGAAGCCGCATATCCATGTGTCTGATTTTGGGTATGAGTATGCCTCTTGTGTCAAGACCCTAATGTATTCTTCCTGCTAGATGATTTGGATGACTCAACCCCATGATGACCACTACCAACTACAGCCACCTAGAATCCATGTTCTAGGAATCTATCTATAACTAGATCACACTCTAACTCTCTATCATAGGTAGGTATATACAAGGAGACTATGCTAGCATGGATTCCTCTGCGATGGCCCTAAACCATCTTCCATGCCTGGAAGAAACCCTATGAAACCATATTGGGGGAGTAACACATGGGGATAATGAACCTCACGGAATACTTAGTGGCCATCATATCAACCTACTACATCTCAAGAAGCCCCAAAATACCCATGGATCTCAAGGATGAAGATAAATACTTGTTATGAAATAGATACTTGAAGTTTTTCCATGAGAGAGTCACATCTTCATGTGTATACATAACCAGACTCCACCAGTTCCCTCCTAATCCATGAATAAGGCCAACCATAATAAACACCATATCATCTTTTAGGGTATATAAAATCATGAAAACTTGTAAAATTGACTCAAGCCAATCATTCACTACCTTTGGGTCCAAATTTCTATAAGACCTTAGTGGTCACTATAATTGGAACTCATGTAGTGCACTTAGCCTGTAAGAATTTTCAGCCAGATCCACTTGAACAATATGCTGCTTGATAGGCGGTAAAACTAATCTCTTGTAAAGAAACAAAAAATTCCATGTAATTTTTTTTAATTATTTGGGATTATTATGAGTCTGCAAAAATTTATGGTGTGTGATTCCGAGGCCCGGTGTGTCAAAAATGGATTTCTGAACTATTTTTAGGTACATTCAGTAAACACACGAGCGACATTTTCTATCATTTGAAAGAGTGATCATATTAAAAATATGAGGGCACCGTTGAATCTGTAGCATCGATATTCTCTTAAGGGAAGCTTCACTTCAACCGTAGTAGGTCAGGAGAAAAAGTTAATTTTTGGACTTTTTAAAGAAAAGTAAAATAACATGTAATTGTTATTTTATTTTCTTTTTCTCCAATGGATGAGCAGCGGTGGTGGGATCAGTGACTTGTCAATTCATTTAATGGATTGACTCATCAACTGCGTAACTCTGCAGATGTGAATTAAAAAAAGGTTCATTAATTCATTTAGTGAACCTCATAAATTTTTCAATGTGTTACTCACCTTTCCCCCTCCTATTTAAATGGAGCTCGGGGTGGGGTTTTGGAACGACTTCTTCAAGTAAGGAAAATATGGCGAATTCCTGTTCCAATATCCACCTGGAGGAAGATACAAGATTCCATGAGTAGTGATGAGCACCACTGAATCACGAACTGACAACAACGACGAAGGAGGTTCTGTCGATCGTCGTCAGTGGAGGTCTCATCCAGGTAGGGGTTTTTGTTTTTGATATTGTAATATTACTTCTTCCCCATTATTGATTTATACAAAGAACATGGATCAACTGACCAACAGGTTGATCCACGGATCGTTCTTTAAACACATGAGGTTGATGTGGGGTTTTAAGTTGGGAGCTATTTCTAAATTATCTGATTGTTGCTAATACCCCTTGTTAAAACGTTAATGTGGTGGGTGAATGCGAACCCGAACAAGGCTCAAAACCTCCTCCGGTCTTTTTGTTCTCATGTTTCTCATGAGTAGCCAAGAAATGTGATAAAAAGGCAAAGATAGGGGTCACACAATGGCGAAAGTGACCTGAGAGGTTCATAGGCACATACGACACCAAGAATAGACCACCAGAGCACATCCGGTGGCCTGTGAAAAGAACCACCGGTGCGCCATGCTGGCAGTGGCCGAAGGAGGACTTAGGGAACCGGTCGTGCATGGTAGAAAGGCAGTGTTCCATCACATGCCGCGGTGTATAGAGGTGTTCGGACTGAGCCGGCTGCGCAGGAGAAGAGGGGTGCCCATAGCAACCGTGACCAACAGGCTGCGGTAGGAGGGGGCGGTGCCACCTCGTGCCAGGCCGCGTCGGCTGGAGACTGTTAGACCATCTAGTAGACTGTTGCACATGGTGGGGTTTCTCCCCACCAGTTGAACGAAATATCCCCGCATCTTTGGGACCAGCAGGAGAAAAAGTCCGCCTACAGGCGGACCGGGCTGTACGCAGGCCGACCGAACGGGCCAGACCCGCGACCTAGTGGGCCAGCGCGGGTGGGCCGAGCCCCACCTGGCGGGCTGGGCCAATAGTGGCTCAGGCCTGAGAACTATCCGGGATGACCCCAATAGGCCAGAACTAGTGAACTGGGCCGACTATTAATGGGTTGGACCCCAGGACCCATTGCGTCGGGCTGACCTGACTGAGTCGGATCGGGCCTAGACCCAACCGGCCCCCAAATAAAGGAACACTCGTAACTGAAAAATCGGGTGTCCATTTGACACAATGTCATTGGTGTTGGGATCCCTTTTGGGAAGAAGTCCCTTTGGAAAATTCTAGTGGGCCCGACCAAGCCGGGCCGGGCCGAGGTGCGATCACCCCCGTTTCATAGAAAGAGGTGTAAATAACAAACCAAGTGTTCGATCGACACGCCATCTATGACATAAGAACCCTTGTGACAAGGTGGTACTTTATAGATACTCTAAATGAGTTTTTAAGGAGTTTGATGTGTGACCTAGGTTGAATTAGATTTGAATCCAACCGGTCCCTTTTTACAAAAGTGGCCATATCTCACAGATCCGGCGTCCGATCGACGTGCCTTCTGTCACGTTGGGACCCCTATGATGGGGTGGTCCATTGGGTATGATTGTTTTGGGACTTTGTACTGGTAGAAATATGACCTATGTCTTGAGGAGCAAAATCATCCGGAGATCAGGCGTGCTTCGTGTAAGAATCCAATGGCTGGTTGTGACATGAAGAAGAAGAGCGGCCAATACGAGTCAACACCAACAACTCCATAGTGGGATGATATAGCTATACGAATGATCATCCCTACCTCTGTACCAGTGACTAATACGGGTCAGCACCATCAACCAATATGAGTCAGCACCACAAAAAAATATGGGTCGGCACCAGTGACCAATACGGGTCAACACCAGCGACCAATATGGGTCAGCATCCAATGACCAATATAGGTCAACATATAGTGACCTATACAGGTCAGAAGTGTTGTTATTATGAATATGATGATATGTATTTATGACTAGTCATCCCTTTCCCTATAACCTTGAAGTTATACCATTAGAGTGAGATGTCTCTCTTGCCTTTTGCTTCATGATTTTGATCATGATTGTGATATTACCTTTGTGGTATTTCTTGTGATGTTTTCCTTTGTGGATTACTGAAATACCTTCGGGGGTCTCTAGGTCCCCTACTAAGTTGTTATACTCACCCCTTCATGGGCTCCACCTGCACGTGTGTGTCTGGTGAAGACTACTGATGCTCCAAGGCATACTTTGGAGGTTCAGGACTTGATTGAGCTTGGTGCAACAGGAGCAGTTGAGATCATCTTATTCAACTTTAGACTTAAATCTACTACCCTCCAGGTAGAGTTCCAAGGAAGATGCGTTAGCTATTTACTTTCTTTTCAGTTTCTAGGGCTATATTCTAGCCCACTGTTTTTAGTTTACAGTTGTGCTTGTGGTTGTACTTTACTCTCGTGGTTATACCTTAATTTTTGTTTACTTTAGTAGCCATTTTTGAGTGTGTTTAGATCTCTAAGGCAATGCCTTACCTGTTTGGGAAAAGCTTTCAGGTTCTAATCACCAACCCATGGCCTATGGAAGGAGGGTTTGGGGTAGTCACGTCTGGGCCCTGTGGGATGGTTCGTGGAAAAGTGGTATCAAAGGGAAGTCGGTTCTACCAAAAGAACTAAGAGTCTAATTTTAATGAGGCAATGGTGTAAAGTGTCTTGAGTTTTGTTTTTAGTACAAGGATTCTAGTTTTGGTGTGGTAACCAATGTATCTATACACACGAGGATCATAAATTCTATTTTCTGAATCGGTACATGAAAACCCTAGTTTCTAGTGTTTTGAAAAGTTTTTTTATCTTTATTCAGTCATCTCACTAGGTATAACTTATTTACCGTGACACATAAGTTTCTTCCAGGATGCCTCCACGAATAAAGCTAGCCAGGATTCCAATTAGAAATCGTGACAGTGGCCCATTGAGCGACCAGTCATCAGTACATGGACCACTCATAATGATGGAACCTTCAGGTGGTGTACCAGCAGAACCACCACCCATTGAGCAGTATATGCTACTAGTAGATCATGCACTCCGGCTGAGCTCTTTACATGAGTTTCAGAGATAGAGGCCTTTGAGATTTTGAGGTGAGATGGACCCCTAGGAAGGAGAGGACTGGATTGAGGTGGTTTTTCAAGTCTTTCACTTAGTAGATACACCCGCCGAGCAGATGGCGATCTTGGATGCTAGCCTTCTTCAGGGCTTGGCAGTATGATGGTGGAGCTCGACGCTCCAGGTGCATAAGTAGACAACCCTCACCTGAAAAAACTTTGAGATCCTTTTCATGGTAGAGTTTGTGTCAACGACACTATGCTCTATGAGTATTCAAGAGCTACTGCATCTACAGTAGGGCATCCATACTGTGGCTCAGTACTCGATGAGATTTACTGAACTCTCTCGATACTCCACCGACATGGAATGAGACCCTTACTTCAGGTCCCAATCCATTGAGTAGGGGATCTGAAGAGAGATTAGATCTGCGATAGTTTCTCTCTGCATTCTGATGCAGGATAGGGTGCTAGAGCGGACTTTACGGATGGAGATCTTCCCTGTTGAGCAAGAACCGACAGTGAGAGCCCCTACCGGACAACAGGTAGCAGAGTCATCTGCAGCTGGTAGTAGTCAGATGACATAGAATACCAAGTGGGATAGAACTTCTGGAGGATGACCCCAGGATGTTGGGTCAGAGGTGCGAGGCTCGAGAGGCCGAGGTAGCCACCAGAGAGGCATGATCTATTTTTTAATGCGGGGGATAGGGTCATAGAGTTCATTACTATTTGACTCCCTGCACAGATGATCAACAGATGGTGGAGGGGCCACCAGGGCAACAACAGTGGTGGTAGCATGAGAATCAGCCAGGTGGCGGACAAGGCAGGGGAGCAGGACGTGTAGAGGGAGGTGGTCGGGGTCACGAGGCACTACCACTGCTACCCCCAGGCAGTCCACCACGAGCTCAGGGAGCAGGTGGATAGGGACAGGCCCAACTACATGTAGTAGGGGCTCACGATCCTAACATCCCTGAGATGATACAAGGTATGATATGTATCTTCACTACTTTAGAAGCATTGCTTATCGACACAGGTGCTAGATATTCTTTCCTTATCACAGACTTAGTTTGGTACTCTGTGATTCTGACTGATCATTTAGCTCAACCTTTGCATTTGGATACTATTACAGGAGGAGATTCAATGGTCACACATTGGTTCCGACAGTGTTATCTTACTCTTGGGGGAGAGAGTTTCAAATGGGATCTTCTAGTAGTGACATTGAAGCCCTAAGAAATCATTCTAGGCTTGGACTGACTATCAGCAGTTCACGAACTGATTGACTGCTAGAGATGTACAATGTGATGTACGCACAAAGATGGAGACCGGTTTTCCTTTGTTGGTGATAAGGAAACTAGAGCAGCATGAGATGGACTTGCGCTCATGAGGTTTTAGCCGATTACATATAAGCTGGCTTGCCTGACCTTTGACATAGTGGATGAGGTGAGTCCAAAGTTCCTAGTTGTGGTGGACGAGTATGAGGATGTCTTTCCAAAATATGTCCCACGAATAACTCCTTGTAGAGAGGTATACTTCCACATTGACTTGAACCTAGGAATAGCACCGATATCTACACCAGCATATCAAATGACCCATACGGAGCTCCCAGAGCTGAGGGTACAGTTGGAGGACTTACATAGGAAGGGATTCGTAAGGCCTAGTGTTTCTCTATAGGAATCACCAGTGTTGTTTTCTAAGAAGGAAGACAGAAGTTTGAGGCTATGCGTGGACTTCCAGTGCCTAAACCAGGTGACTGTGTAGAACAAGTATCCTCTTCCAAGGATTGATGATCTGTTTGATCAGTTGAAAAGAGAGAAGTGGTTCTTGAAGATAGACCTCATATCAGGCTATCAACATCTTCGTGTGTGGGATGAGGACATCCCAATGACAACCTTCAGATGTCGGTATGGAAATTACAAATACCTAGTGATACAGTTTGGCGTGACGAATTCCCTTGCAGTGTTCATGGGTCTCATGAACAGGATCTTTCAGATCTTCTTAGACTGGTTTGTAGTGGTCTTCATCGATGACATCTTGGTGTACTAAACGTCTGAGGAAGAGCATGGTGCACACTTGAGGATAGTTCTGGACACACTCCGGAAGCACCAATTATATGGGAAGCTCTCAAAGTGTGAGTTCTATATATGGAAGCTACACTTCTTGGGACACGTCATCTCAGTGGCTGGAGTTGCAGTGGATATAGTGAAGATCGAGGCAGTACAAACTTAGGATCCACTCAGGAGTGTTACTGAGGTGCAGAGCTTCCTTAGATTAGCAGGATACTATTGGAGGTTTGTACTCTATTTCTCCAGAGTAGCAGAACCTATGACTTACTTGATGAATAATGGGAAATCCTTCCTTTGGTCAGAGACATGCCAGTAGAGCTTTCAACAGCTGAGGTAGAGCTTGAACAACGCTCCCATCCTGAGGTTTCCGGAGGAGGGTACTAACTATGTGGTTTACTATGATGTATCAGGGACCGGTCTCAGTTGTGTCTTAATGTAGGATGATGTAGTGATTGCTTATGGATCACGACAACTGAGGCATCATGAGAAGAATTATGCAACTCACAACTTGTAGTTGGTAGCAGCAGTCTTTGCACTGATGATGTGGTGACACTACTTGATGGGCGAGCGGTTCAATTTTTTCTCAGACCACAAGAGTCTCATATATATCTTCACAAAAAAAGATCTAAATCTGAGACAATGAATTGGGATAGAGTTTCTCCAGGACTATGAATTTGAGATAGTCTATACTCCTGGGAAGGGGAATATAGCGGCAGATGCACTTAGCTGGAGATTGAGTTCGCAACTACTGAACAAGGATTCAGAGCAGTTAGCCTCGCTTCATATATCCTACTAGATAGAGATGAGACAATCTACCTCCTGTCAATGGTAGTTTCCCCTCCACTCCTTTAGCGAGTCAGGGAGGCACAACTCAGAGACAAAAGTTGTGAGACTATACATGCTTAGATATCCTGAGGCCATGCACCTGACATATATTTTGAAGGTGGGGAGCACACTATCCTTTTCATAGGATGTATAGTTGTACCAGTGTCTCTATGATAGGAGGTGCTGAGGAATTTCCATACACCCCCTTGGAAGTACATCCAAGAATGATGAAGATATAACAGGACCTCCGGTGTCAGTACCAGTGGCCAGGGATGAAGAAAGTTGTGGTAAAGTTTGTTTCTAGATGCCTCACTTGCAAACAAGTGAAGGTTGAGCACCAGGTACCACCAGGCTAGACCCAAACCCCTCAAGATACCAGAGTGTAAGTGGGAAGGGATATCAATGGACTTCGTGACAGGGTTACCACGTACGCCCATATGGAATGATACCATCTAGGTGATCGTTGATCGACTCACCATGTCGGCCCAATTCCTTGCTATTTGAGAGAAGGGTTCCGTGGAAAGCTTGGGATGTCTCTATGTTCAGGAGATCATGCGACTTTATAGGGTTCCTTCGACGATAGTCTCAGAATGTGAGGCATGCTTCACATCTCTGTTGTGGAATGGATTGCAGGAGGCTTTCAGAACTCATCTTCTCTTGAGAACAACTTTTCACCTGTAGAAAGATGGTCATATTGAGAAAACCATCCATACCATGGAGGGCTTGCTTCGTGCATGTGTCCTAGATTTTAGTCACAGTTGGGAGGGCCACCAACCCTTGGTGGAGATTGCATACAACAACAGTTATCACTCCACCATTGGTATGACCCCTTTTGAGGCGTTGTATGGATGACCGTGCATATCGACCTTGTGCTGGACGGATCCAGGAGAGCCAGCACTCGTGGGCCCATAGATGGTACATGCTACCACTGAGAAGGTGCATGTCATCTTAGAATGGATGAAGACTGTACAAAGCCAACATAAGACCCATGCTGATAGGCTATGAAGACCACTAGAGTTCTAGGAGGGGGACCATGTATTCTTGTGAGTCTCCCCTAGACAAGGAATACATAGATTTTGCCGAGGTGGAAAACTCTCACGGAGGTTTATAAGATAATTCCTGATACTTCAGAGGATTGGGAAGGTGGGGTACCGCTTGACATTGCCACTAAAGTTGGAGAGGGTTCACAACTTCTTCCACGTATCCCAGCTGAGGAGATATGTGCATGACCCATCTCACATCATCAACCATGGAAAGCTGGAGATTGATGATGGGGTGAATTTTACGAAGTACCTGGTGGAGATAGTGGATCGATAAGAGCAGATCCTTTGTGGGCGGCTGATACCTCTAGTGCACATTCTGTGGCAGAACGAGATTCTCTAGGAGATCACATGGGAGCGAGAAGATCATATGCGTGCCCAGTGCCCCTATTTGTTTGTGTAGTCTTGTTTGGATTTCAGGGACGTAAATCCCAAAGGTGGGGAGAATGTAAAGACCTGGAAAATTCCATGTATTTTTTTTAATTTTTTGGGATTATTACAAGTCTACTAAAATTGAAGACACGTGATTCTGAGGCCCGATGTGTATGGAATGGATTTATAAAATTTTTTAGGTACGTTCAGTAAACGCGTGAGCGGAATTTTGTATCTTTTAAACTGATGATCAGATTAAAAATCCAAGGGCACCATTGAATCTGCAACACCGGGATTTTCTTAAGGAAATATTCACTTCAATTGTAGTAGGTCGGGAGAAAAAGTTAGTTTTTGGACCTTTTAAAGAAAATTAAAATAACATGTAATTGTTATTTTATTTTCTTTTTCTCCAACGGATGAGCGGTGGTGGTGGGACCAGTGAATTGTCAATCCATTTAATAGATTGACTAATAAACTGTGTAACTCCACCATTGTGAATTAAAAAAATGTTCATTAATTCATTTAATGAACCTCATTAATTCCTCAATGCGTTACTCACCTTCCCCCTCCTATTTAAATAGGGCTCGGGGTGGGGTTTTGGTATGAATTCTTCAAGCGAGGAAACTCTGGAAAATTCCTATGGCAACATCCACCCGGAGGACAAGTTCGGATTCAACAAGCGATGACGATCACCACAAAATCACGTACTGACGACAATGACGAAGGTGGTTCCATAGATCGTCATCAGCGAACGTCTCATACAGGTAGGGGTTTTTGTTTATGATATTGTAATATTTCTCCTTCCTCGTTCTTGATTTGTAGAAATAACACGGATCAACCGACCAACAGGTTGATCCACAGATCATTCTTTAAGAACATGAGGTTTATGTGGGGTTACAAGTTAGGAGATATTTCTAAATTATCTGATTGTTTCTAACACCCCTTGTTAAAACATTAACATGGAGGTCACGAGCCAATCCGAACAAGGCCCAGACCCTCCGACGATATTGTTGTTATAGTGTTTCTTGTGCACATCCAGGCAATGTGATGGAAAGATAGATATTGGGGTCATGTAGTGGGGGTAGTGACCCAAGAGGCTCATAGGTGTAGACAAAACCAAGAACGGACCACCGGAGCACATCCAGTGGCCCGCGGAAAGAACCACTGGCGCGCTATGTCGGCGGTGTCTGGAGGAAGCCCGTGACAACCGACCGCATGCGGTGGGAAGGCGGCACGCCATTACGCACTGTGGTGGCTAGAGGCAGCCGGCCCAAGTAGGCTGTGCGGGATAAGGGCGGTGCTCGCAGGGGCTGCCGATGGCAGTAACCACGACCAATGGGACACAGCAGGAGGGGGCGTTGTGACCCCACGCCGCGCCATGTCGACTGGAGACCGGTCGACCATCTGGATAACCATTGCACGCTGTGGGGAAGTGCCCCACCGATCGGATGAAATGACCCCACATCCACGGGGCCAGGTAGAGAAACGGTCTACCTTCATCCAGACCTGGTCAAAAGTGGGCTGGGCCGGACCTGTGGCCCAGTGGGCCAGCGCAGGTGGGCCGAGACCCACCCGACAAGCCAGGCCAACCGCGGCCCAGGTCGGCGAACCAGCCGGGCCAACCCCAACGGGCCAGACCTAGTGAACCGGGCTGACCCTTAATGGGCTGGACCCAGGCGAGGTTAGGTAGAACCTGGGACCTGTTGCATTGGGCCGACCTAACCGAGTCGGACTGGGCCCAGACCCAACCGGCCCTCGAATAAAGGAACACCCATAAATGACGAACCAAGTGTATGTTTGACATGTAATTAGTGGAATTGGGACCCCTTTTGGGAAACAGTCGCTTTGGCATATTCCGATGGGCCCGACTGAGCCGACCCGGACCGAGGTGCGATCACCCCGTTTCGCGGAAAGGGGTGTAACTAATAAACCAGACGTACGATCGATGTGTTGTCTATGGAATAAGGACCCTTGTGACAAGGAAGTCATTTGGGGATAATCTAAGTGATTTTTGATGGAGTCTGACGTATGACCTGGGTTAGATCATACTTGAATCCAACCGGGCCCTTTTTACAAAAGTGCCCATATCTCACAGACCGGGCATCCAATCGATGCACCGTCTGTCACGTTGGGACCCCTATGATGAGGAGGTCCCTTGGGTATGATTTTTGCAGGATTTCGTACTGGTTGAAATATGAATGATGGTTTGAGGAACAAAATATTCTAGAGATCAGGCATGCTTCGTACATGAATCCAATGGATGGGTGTGACATAAAGAAGAAGAGCGACCAATATGGGTCAACATCAAAAACTTCAGAGTGGGTTGATATATCTATATGACTAATAATACCTACCTCTGTACTAGTGACCAATACGGATCAACACCATCGACCAATACAGGTTAGCACCAACGACCAATAGGGGCCAGCACCATCGACCAATACGGGTCACCACCAACGACCAATACGGGTCACCACCAACGACCAATACGGGTTAGAATACAATGACCTATACTGGTCAGTAGTAGAGTTACTACAGATAGGATGATCTGGATTTATGACTAGTCATCCCTGTCCCAGTAACCTTGAAGTTTTACCGTTAGAGTGAGCTGTCTCTTTTTCTTTGTGCTTCATGATTTAGATCATGCTTGTGATATTACCTTTGCGGTATTTCTTTTGATGTTTCCCTTTGTGGATTACTAAGAGACTTTCGTGGGTCTTTGTGTCCCCTAATGAGTTATTATACTCACCCCTACATGGGCTCCGCCTGCACGTGTTTGTCTGGTGCAGACTACTAATGCTTCGAGGTAGACTTTGGAGATTCAGGACTTGGTGGAGCTTGGTGTGATGGGAGTAGTTGAGATCATCTTCTTAAAATTCAGACTTACAGCTACTACCCTCTAGGTAGAGTTCCAAGGTATATGCGTTAGCTATTTACTTTCTTTTCAGTTTCAAGGGTTTGTATTTTGGCCAGATGTTTTTAGTTTATATTTGTGCTTGTGGTTGTACTTTACTCTCATGGTTATACCTTACTTTTGTTGGTTGTTTACTTCAATTTCCCTTTTTTAGTGTGTATAGATCTCTAAGGAAATGCCTTAATTATTTGAGAAAATCCTTTAGGTTCTAGTCATCAACCCCTGACCTAAGGAAGGAGAGCTTGTGGAAGTCATGTCTAGGCCCCCTGGTATGGGTTGTGACATCTCTGCCCTCTTGGAGGAAACACCTCATGACACTACTGGAAAATGGACCTATCCCCACAGTTTTCCCCAAAACTGTGGGGATAGGTACCCCTATACCCACGGTTTTTTAAAACTGTGGGTATAGGTGAATTTTCAGGACCTATACCCATGGTTTTGGAAGACCGTGGGTATAGGGGGGTCTATCCCCACGGTTTTCCAAAACCGTGGGGATAGGTCTTGAAAAGTCACCTATACCCATAGTTTTCCAAAACCATGGGTATAGGGGTACCTATCCCCATGGTTTTCCCCAAAACCGTGGGGATAGGTCTGGACTAAAATACATATACCCATGGTTATGAAAAACCTTGGGTATAGGTTTCCCGTGTGTGCGTGAGAATTTTTTTTCCGCGGGAATGAATTTTTTTTGGCGGGAGTCCTATACCCACAGTTCTTTCCTCTATACCCACAGTTTATATAACTATATTTAACAAAATATAAATATATATACACATAAGTGATGTTAGGGTAGTGGTTAGACTTGGTGTTTGTAGCGAAGAGGTTGCGTGATCGAATCCCACCGCCTGCATTACTTTAGGATCTATACCCATGGTTTTGAAACCGTGGGTAAAAGCCTTTGACACTATGGCAATTGGGTATGTTTTGTTGACATGGTGGTAGAACACCTATACCCACGGTTTTGGAAAACCGTGGGTATAGGCTGGGGACCTATACCGATGCCATTCCATCCCACGGTTCTCAAAACCATGGGTATAGCCTATACCCACAGTTTTGGGGGATATACCCATAGTTTTGAACCATGGGTATAGGCTGCTATTCCAGTAGTGTGAGAAGGTCCCTGAACTGAGGATTTATCACTCAACTTATCTTCATCACGATCTCATATCTGTAACCTTGATGGCCATTTTCATGAAGGCATCTTGGATGTTATCATGACATACCACAATTCGAAGATAATATATATGTGGAACTGAATCAGGAATAAAACTAAAAGGACTCAATCCTATATGATTAATTTACTATTTATTCCCTACAACCAATTTCTAAGTGTTCTAAGTTGAAAACCATGTAGTTATATTCCTAGTGCATGGATACGTCATCCACTACACCAATATTGGGTACCCTGACCTAAAAGATGCACTTGAGGCACTCCAACACTATTTCCCTAAGTTCCCTAACTAATCCTCACCATGGGTCCAACTCTAAACACCAATCCGTGGAAGAACCACATATGATACCACTTTGTAAAAATCTAACCCACTAGGTCCTATCTAGATTATGGTGAGATGATCTATGCCAATCCTAGGCCCTCCTAAAATTGGATCAGGTATTTCATCATTTTCCAATAAGGTATAACTAAAATGGGATGCCTTTGACTAATGTACCTGTATGCACACACACCACTATCTCCATGATAAAGTACTTAAGAATAAAGAAAAGACAGTAACATCTAGAGTATCAACCATGCATGAGTAAACTCCAAGTAATACATTATATTATGAAAATATACCCAAATAATAAAGGTAAAAATACATGCCCAACCAGAAAGATGTCCCAACCTAATAGTAACTAGAAAAAAAGAACACTGAAGAGTAGTTGTCTCTAGATCCCCAAGTCTGACTACCATACAAGGTCAATGCACCCAAGAACCACTATGCTTCTCTATAATAACCACCTATCTATATTTCATCTACATAAGACATGAAAAATGTGAAAAAATACCATGCATGAGTGAGTATATACATACCCAGTAGGACACCCCAAAACTTGAAGAGTGAGAAAGAGAGAAAGAAATAATAAATCAGCTCAACCCAATACCAAAAGGTAAAAAACCCATCATACACATATTCTCTTAAATAAAACCAAATAAGAGAGAAAGGGTATCTCTAAATTCATATCCCATCAAAATATGATGAGTCTTCTTGCAACTCCAAAGGTCCATCTCTGATACCCAACATCATGCACATCCTCACAAGAATATGAGTGGAGGGGCATGGTCCTCGCTACTATGATCTACATTTTAGGGATCCCTCACTCCTGTAAAGAACTCACTCACTATTTGAGCTCAAGGACAGGGAAGTATCACTATGTAGATAGAGGAACCATTCCATCCAATAATATGGGGGAGTAACGACTCTACCTATCTAAAGAGTATTTGGGACCCATTCCCTAGTGTGACAAGGGAGTACCAACCCCGAAATATCTAGGACTATATTTCATGGTCACTACTATCTGTCAAGCATGTAACTCCCAGAACCTAGTTACCCAAAGTTGGAACATTATTACATAACATTGTCATGATCACAAGGGATCAAATCCCAAAAGATAAATCAGTTTGGTATCCTTGGAAGTACTAGATACATTTATAAGTTTTACATTACATCATGAAATAAAAACATCAACAACATTTTTTACCCTTTTGAACGCACTTATATCCTTATCCTATCCCTGCAGGTCAACCATAAAATACTTCTTCACATCCTGGAAAAAATAAAACATTTAAAGGGGTGAGATCAGATTCAAAGTAAGGATAACAATATAGAAAAATATTTCATAAATAAGCATAAACATTTAAAGAAATGTATAAGACTAAAAGAAAATCCTTTTAAACATAAAATTAAAGAATAATATAGAAAAGATAAAATCAAATAATTCTATTTACTTATTCACATAGATATTCTAGTATTAAAATAATCACATGCAATATCAATAGCCAATTTCATAATGATGGAATGCATAATACCAGACTTCATAACCACATAGTCAAGGCCTTGTGCCAAGACTACAAATAAGTTTTTGTCAAGGCCTTGTGCCAAGACACTAGTTTGTCTCACGAGACCTACCGATGAATCGAGGATATCTAAAGGGCTCCACCCGTCACTTACTAAGTCCAATGAATTCCTCATATGAAAAGGTTTAAACATAACATAAACATTCGTATTAAAAATAACATAGGAAATGTCAATACTTTATCCATAAACCATGAATGGTGTAAAATTAACACATCCATAGTAAAAAATATCAAAAAACCTTCAATATAATATGGAATATTTGTATCATAATAAATTAACTTCAAACAAGTTTAAAATCCATCAAAGGATGTTGACATAGATGAAATGAAAACTATTTGAAATAAACATCTCTTTCAATTTTGAAATCATTTTAAAGTCACATAATTATAAAATAAAACATTTATTTTGAAAATATTATTATAATATTGTATGGGTAGCTTTGAAGATAATATAACAGTGGAAAATAGCCACACCCGTTGTATAAGTTAAAAAAGACATTCTTATCTTAATTTTGTCGAAAAGGTCATAAAGTACCTTGTTTGGAAAACAACGGAAAGATTACTTTCAATTTTTTTTATAAAAAGTCAAAAAAGGTTTTAAATGACTTTAACCCACAATATATTAAATAGTAATTTTTTTGAAATACATTTTTAAGAAACATGGGTGTGTATGATAAAAAGGTCGCAGTAGATATTTATGTAAAAAAACCTCAGATAATAAAGAGATTATGAAATTAACCCTTACCTTGTACTTTTCCTTGGTTGAGGGTAAGTTATCCTCCTGTATAATAGTTAAATAATTTTTATTAAATTATAAAATAACTATATACATAAATATGATATTATATATTATCCTCAAATATTTCTTTGTTAATAATATTTTAGTAGTATCATCGTTTCGGGTGTTAACTGATCCGTTTTCCTTTGTATGATTGGTTACATAATCCATGTTTGTTATGGATAGGACATATTTTATTCATATATAGAATGATATTATGTTCTTAAACATTATTTGTAATCATAAAATGAAAATTATTCGTGAATGATTACGATGGGGAATGAATCTCATCGCGTTCGTGGAGATGGTAATCCATACGTACGCACGAGTGACAATATCATTATATTGATGGTAAAATAGAATATAATTGAATGGTATATAATACATAAAGAATAATTAAAATGTTATATTTATTATTTACATCAGTTATACTCATTCTTATACCCATCCAAATAATTAAGTGTTTGAATAACAAACTACACCACGATATGGAGATGGTAAGCCGTACGTACGCACGTATGATGACTTTGTCATTCATATGATGGATAGAATAATGAATATGCTTGTAAAATTTTTATAATAACATCATAGTATATATAATATACTGGATTTATTATTTTAGAATTGAAACAACAAAGAAATAGGAAGTGTAAGAAGAAAAGAACATGAAAGAGGTGATGAAATATTTACCTCTCCTTCGGATTCTTCTTATTGATTTGATCAAAAGGGCACCTTAGGATGGATTTATGAGAAACGTAAGGCATCTAGGATGAATTTAGGAAAGTTGTGAGGATATTTGGGAAGGGTTTGGACGATCCAAATGACTTTGTATGTGTAAAATTAATAGAAGGGGAAGTACCCTTTTATAAGAGAGGCGAGGGTCACTTTAGGAAAAGCTTGAAATATTATTTTATAATAAACTCATTTTCGGTTTATAATGGATCCAAAATGATTTATTTCTAGGATAAGGTGGGGATGGGTTTATAAACTCTCAAAAAATATGTTTTATACAATTTTAGGTTACCATATTAACCTTATCTTTTATATTTAACTCTTAGTTAAATAGTTTGACATTTACAATGTCTCCTTGTATTTTTATACTGTATGGTTAATAAAATTACTATAACAAGCCAAGTGAACCCCATGTGGTTCATTATTAATATATATAACCTTATATAAGTACTTTGGATGAATATTATATTTTTACGAATATTATATCAATTAATAATATGGTATTTGTTTTAAAAACTCAATTATGTCAATTCTGACACTATTTAGTATTTGGTTTTTGTGAAAATTATAACAACATGATTACTTAGAAAAAAATTATTTAATCAACCTGAAAAAGTAATATTAACCTAAAAAATTAGTGGAATTCATCAAAAGTCTCAAATTACATTTATTTTTATATTTATAATATCAATTATTTAAAGCTTTCATTAATAAGGTAATTACTACATCATCATTATGTCATAAATAAATTAAAATATTTAATGTCAAAAAATTATAAATAAAATACCATTATGTATGAAATCTTTTTATATTTCTAATGAATATTTATAGTCTAATTTATATTGTGTGTAACCCTATATTAAAATTTTTTTAGTTATTAAAATTTGAATTTAACTCTTTTAACTCTTCTTTAAATAAAATAATAATAAATGTACTAATCTAATCAAAGTGGACCAAAAGTGATCTTATTTTATTCCTAAGGTTCTTTTTGGTCGAATTAAACTTATTCAATAGAATTAGGACATGTGTTATGGTAAGTAGGATATCATTTTTAGCCTCAATTACCTTATTTACTTTTAACCGTGGTAAATAAAAGTCAAAAGTTACTATTCAACAAAAATTATTTTCATCCTATTAAACCACATTTTACTTAATGATATCAATATTGTATCAAGGATTTTTGAAATTAAACTCAAATAAGTGGTAAAATTAAGTTTTATACAAATTTTTAAATGTTCCTTGAAGGTGGGTAAAAGACGGTAAAAAGTTCAATAAAATTTTATATATCTAAACTTATTATTAAATGAATCCATTGAATTACATTTAACATATATAAGTATTATGTATCTATTTTTATCTAAAATAAATTAAAATAAAATAACTAATTATTTAAATAAAAATTCAGTTTTAAACAATAACGCAATGTTTTTCACTATTCATCAAAAATTGAAAGTTCTTAGAAAAATACCAAAACTTCACCCTAAGCTAATTTTGATATTTCAAATCCAAAAATGATGTCCATTTTGAAAATTAATTTTTTTAAAATTTCAAAAAGTGGGTTTTACTATTTATAACAACTAGTTTCATTGGTCGTGGTGTGTTAAAACTCTAAGTTGCGTACATTGCAAGATACAAAATTATTCAAAGGGAAACATTCGGTGGAAGCTTGGGGTGTTACATTCTCCCCTAATTAAAATAATTTCTTCCTAAAAATTTCTAGAATATTACTACATAAAAAGATTTGGGTGGTTCTTCATCATAATTTCCTCAGGTTCCCACGTTTCCTCTTCAATCTTATGGTTTCTCCATATAACTTTCACCAGACGATTCGTCTGGTTTATCAACACTTGTTCTCTGGTATCCAAAATCTTGACATGCTCTTCATAATAAGATAGATTAGGTTCTAGTTCAATTTCCTCATAGGTGAGTACATGATTTGGACCAGGCATGTATTTTCTTAACATCGATACATGGAACACATCATGAACTTTGTAGAGACTTGGAGGCATTGCCAAACGATAAGCTACAACTCCAATTTGTTCTAGAATTTCGAAAGGTCTAATGTACCTGGGACTCAATTTACCCTTATTACTGAATCATATAACACCCATTCATGGCGATACTTTCAAGAAAACAAGATCTCCAACTTGAAATTCCAAATCCTTCCTCTGATTATCGGAATAGCTCTTTTTCCTACTTTGGGCTGCTTTGATGGGGGTTTGAATAATATTCACTTTTTCCATTTTTTCCTCAACAAGTTCCAGGCCTATGAGTTTTCTTTCACCAACACCATCCCAAAAAGTTGGTGTGCAACATCTCTTTCAATATAATGCTTCATATGGTGCCATATGAATACTTGAATGGAAGATATTATTATAGGAAAATTATACCAGTGGTAAATATTGATCCCACATACCTTGAAATTCAAGTGAGCAAGATCTCAACATGTCTTCTAAAGTTTGAATAGTCTATTCTGATTGTCCATCAGTTTGAGGGTGGTAGGCAGTGCTCAAACAAAGTTCAGTATCAAGGGATTTCTGAATACTTTTCTAGAATCTTTATGTAAAATGGGGATCACAATTAGAAACAATCGATAGGGGTACACCATGGAGTCTTACAACTTCATTAATATATAGTCTTGCTAAATGTTCAAGTGGTAAATTTTCTCTTATAGCAAAAAATGTGCTAACTTGGTATGACGATCAACAATGACCCATATTTCATCATTTCTTCTAGGAGTCTTTAGTATTCCCATGATAAAGTCCATCGTAATATCATCCCATTTCCACTCAGGTATGGGAAGAGGTTGCATGACCCCTTTAGGATGTTGTCTTCCAACTTTCACTTATTGACTAACCATACATCTTGACACATAATCATAAATCTCTCTCTTCATATTGTCCCACCAAAAATGTTCCTTTGAATCCCTATACATCTTGGTTCTCCTAGGGTGTATATAGAAATTGGAGCTATGAGAATCATCCAACAATTCCCTTTTTAGATCAGGTATGTTAGGAACACAAAGTATCTTCCCAAATTTCAAAATTCCATCTTCATATAATAATTTACTCAATCTCCCATCATTCACAGCTTTAATCTTCTTTTGAAACTCCTCATCATCAGTCTGAGATCTCTTTATACTTTCTAGTAAAGATGGTTTATAAACCATTTGAAAAAGTATTGATGTTTCACCTTCCATGGTTATTCCCATATCCATATTTACTAGATCCACGAAAATATAATCCCTTTCAACTCTCATCTTGATCAAAACTCCATGATAATTTCTACTCAAAGAATCTGCCACCTTATTTGCCTTCCTCATGTGGTAGTGTATAGTTCAATAATAATCCTCGAGTAGTTCAAGCCATCGTCTTTTCCTCATGTTGAGTTTAGAAAATATACTTCAAACTCTTGTGATCTGTATAAATCTCACATTTTCTCCATATAGATAGTGTCTTCATATTTTCAGAGCAAATATTATATCTTCTAACTCAATATCATGAGTATGATAGTTTTTATCATGAATTTTTAGTTGTCGTGATGCATAGGCAATAACTTTATCATTTTTCATAAGGACA
This sequence comes from Viscum album, assembly GCA_963277665.1. Lineage (NCBI taxonomy): Eukaryota > Viridiplantae > Streptophyta > Magnoliopsida > Santalales > Viscaceae > Viscum > Viscum album. The sequence goes on from OY728147.1 coordinate 124,125,667, forward strand.
CAACCATGTCCTTTCTTTGAAGCATCACTATAAATAAAAAATCCATCATTCCCTGATGGTAGAGTCAAGATAGAAGCATTAAATAATATTATATTTAGTTCTTCAAAACATTCTTTACACTATTTTTTCCAAACAAATTTAACCCCTTTACGTGTGATCTTGGTTAATAGGATAGACAATCGAGAAAAATTTTAGAAAAAACACCTATAATAACCTGCTAAACCAATAAAACTACTCTCCTCAGTTATACTCATTGTTGCTGGACATTCTTGGATTGCCTTGGTCATTTAAGGATCAACAAAGATTCCATCCTTAGAGACAATATGGACAAGAAAAGAAATCTCTTGAAGCCATAATTCACACTTGCTAAATTTCCCATATAATTCCTTTCTTCTAAGAGTCCTTAGGATAATGTGAAAGTGATTTTCATGATCGTCATAGATTTTTGAGTATACCAAAATATCATCAATAAATACCACTACAAAGTCATCAATATATTCCTTGAAAACTCTATTCATTATATCCATGAAGACAGAGGGTGCATTAGTCAATCTAAAAGGAATTACTGTAAACTCATAATGCCTGTACCTGGTTTGAAATGTTGTCTTTGGAATTTCTTCCTTCTTCACGAAAAACTGATGGTATCCAAATCAAAGTTCAATCATTCAAAAATATTGAGCTCCACAAAGTTGATCAAATAAATCATGAATGTGAGGTAGGGAATACTTGTTCTTTATTGTTATAGTATTGATCTCCTTGTGGTCAGTGCACAACCTCATAGATCCATCTTTCTTCTTAACAAAAAGGACATAGGCTCCCCATGGAGAAAAAATAGGGCGAATAAATCCCTTATTAATCAATTCCTATAGTTTTTTATTTTGTTCCTCTAATTCCATAGTGGCCATTATATAAGGGGTCTTAAATATAGGCCTTGAACTAGGAATTAAATCAATGGAAAACTCAATTTCTTGTTTTGGAGGATGTCCAGGTAAATCATCTGGAAACACATCAACATATTCTTGCACAATAGGTACGTACTCTATTCAAACATTCTTTTCCTCACCCATAGTTATTTCATTCTCTTCTTCCCCAATAATTGAATTTATTAGAGCTATTGGGGGTGGATCTAGATAATAATCAGGTGGTGACGTTTCTGATCTAAAGATAAGGTACTCCTTATCATCATCAAAAGTTCTAACCTCCTTCTTATTACAATAATTTTTTTAATCATGTTCTGAAATCCAATCCATTTTGAGGTTTATATCAATCTCAATCATGGGTATGACGATTAGATTAGCAGATAAAGAACATTTATGTACCCTAATGGGAACTGATTCACAAAACTTTTTTACGATGATACTTCCATTATGTGTTTTGACTGAAAAATACCTTGTTAAGTAAAATTGGAAATATCTAATTTTCTTAGCAAATTGGGAATATATGAAACAATACGATGATCCAAAATCAAATAAAGCATTGGGTAAACTTGAGGAAACCATTAAATTACCTGCCACCACATCTTTCAGAGCTTCAACCTCAGCAGTAGTGATTACATAAGCTTGGCCTTTCTCCCTTGGCATTTTCTGAGGTAGGTTACCTTGGATCTTATGAAATTCATTTACATAATGCCCGTTTTCTCTACAATTGTATCATAAAACATTGACAACTGATTTCTTCCCCTTGCAATCACGAGCTTGGTGGCCTTTTTCACCACACTTGTAACAGACTCCCATTCCCTTCAGGAAAGTTCCGGGGTGTTTCTTCCCATATTTACCATAGGATGGATATTAAACTTTTTTCTTCTTCCCCTTATTTCCATTTCCAGAGTGTTTAACAAATCTCTTCTTCTCTTTCTTTGCTTTGAAGTCGTAAGACTTAGAGAATTCCTTTTCTGTCTTGATAGTGCACGAGACAATATCTTCGTATGATGAGAAGGATCGTGAGACTAATTATTTATGGAGAAATAGATTTAACCCATCAATGAATCGATCAATATTACTCCTTGGGTTACATATATAATCTACTGCATGCCTTGATAACCTTGTAAAGTTAGCCTCATACTTTGCGACATTCTCATCCTCCTTTTTCCTCAGACTAAGAAATTGTCTTTCCATATCCGCTCGATGGTCAAGAGGAAATTATTTTTCTAAGAAAATTTATTTAAACTCCCTCCATTCCATGTTCTATAGTTATTCATCTTTTTTTGTGTTTTGGATTAATGAACACCATTGATCTGCATCTCCTGTGAGGTGATAAACATCCATGACAAATTTTTTCCATCTCGCTACTCCCCAAAGAATGAAATATTTTTTCTAAGGAATTTATCCATTGATCAGCTACTAATGGATTTTTACTCCCATTTAATATTGGTGTTTGTTGCCTCATTATACGGTCTAACATTGATCCTCCGTGTTGTGGATCAGGGTTCTCCATACGGGTAAGTTTATTATTCATAACCCAAGTGATTTGTCCTAGTATGGTGATAAGTTGATCAACACCAGTTGCATCACCAGCTGCACTATAATTATCTTGAGTAGGAGGGAAATCCATACATGTATTACATGGGTTTATATGATTTCCATTCCTTCCACTAGGAGCCATTTCTAAACAATGGCATACACTAGATTAGTTTATGAACCGAAATACATAATTCCAAACTTGTAAAACAATTAACATAAATTGAACAGTTTATGGATTTAATCAATAATAAAAAAATATTTTCTTTGAGAAATTATATACTCATAAACCCTTCATAATAGTTTGTAAAGAAAATGAGAATTATTCTAATCATATCCCCCAGGAGTGTCGTAACCAAGAGTGCAGCAAGACCCATTGTCGTGCATGAGTTCCCATTCGAGTCTAGCTCAAAGTGGTGTTTTCATGTTTTACTTCTAGGTACATCTGTGCCAGAGACGCCTCTACCTAATCATATCCAGATAGAGATGTATTTCTTGGAAAACTCACAAAATCTCTACATTACCAAAATTCTAGTAAATTCTTCTAAACTAATCCTCAAAGTCTATCTTAGGGTAATGTTATCTAATCAGAGTTTTTCTAAATCTAGCTTCCAAAGTTTATATTAAACTTCCTCTGATACCAACTGTAATACCCTGACCCCATTTACCTAGATTTTTTGCATTATTACATAACATTGGCAATATCAAAAGGGATCAAATCCAGAAAGACTGATCAGTTTAGTAGACTTGAAAGTACTAGATACATTCATAAGTTTTAAATTACATCATGAAATAAAAACATCAATAACATTTTGTCCCATTTTGAACACAATTATATCCTTATCCTATCCTTGCAGGTCAACCATAAAATACTTCTTCAAATCTTGGGAAAAATAAAACATTGAAAGGGGTGAGATCAGATGCTCAGTAAGGATTACAATATAGTAGAAACTTTCATAAATAAGCATAGACATTTAAGTAAATTATAAGACTAAAACAAAAGACTTTTAAACTTAAACTTCAGAATAATATGGAAGAGATAAAATCAAACAATTCTATTTACTTATTCACATGGATATTATACTAGTAGAATAATCACATGAAATATCAATAGCCACTTTCATAATGATGGAATGCATAATGCCAGACATTATAACCACATAGTCAATGACTTGTGCTAATACTAAAAATAATATTTTGTCAAGGCCTTATGCCAATACACTAGTTTGTCTCATGAGACCTACTGATGCATCGAGTAGCTATATCAATCTCCACTCGTCACTTACTAAGTCTAATGCATTCCTCATATGAAAAGGTTTAAACATAACATAAACATTCGTATTAAACCTAACATACGAAATGTCAATACTTTATCCATAAACCATGAATGGTGTAAAATTAACACATCCATAGTAAAAAATATCTCAAAACCTTCAATATAATATGGAATATTTGTATCATAATAAATTAACTTCAAACTAGTTTAAAATCCATCAAAGGATGTTGACATAGATGAAATGAAAAATATTTGAAATAAATACCTCTTTCTATTTTGAAATCATTTTAAAGTCACATAATTAAAAAAGAAAACATTTATTTTGAAAATATTCTTATAAGATTTCATGGGTAGCTTTGAAGATGATATAATGGTGGAAAATAGCCACACCCGTTGTATAAGTTAAAAAAGACATTCTTATCTTAATTTTGTCGAAAAGGTTATAAAGTACCTTGTTTGGAAAAAAACGGAAGGATTACTTTCAAAACATTTTATAAAAAGTCAAACAAGGGTATAAATGACTTTAACCCACAATATATTAAATAGTAAAAATGTTTTGAAATACATTTTTAAGAAACATGGGTGTGGATGATAAAAAGTTCGCAGTAGATACTTACGTAAAAAAAATCTCAGATAATAAAGAGATTATGAAATTAACCCTTACCTTGTACTTTTACTTGGTCGAGGGTACATTAACCTCTTGTATAATAGTTAAATCATTGTTATTAAATTATAAAATAACTATATACATAAATATTATATCATATATGATCCTATAATATTGCTTTGTTAATAATATTTTACTAGTATCATCGTTTCAGGTGTTAACTGATCCATTTTCCTTTATTTTCTTGGTTATGTAAGCCATGTTTGTTATGGATAGGATGTATTTTATTCATATCTAGAATGATATTAAATTCTTAAACATTATTGTTAATCATAAAATGAAAATTATTCTTGAATGATTACGATGGGGAATTAATCTCATTGCGTTCGTGGAGATGGTAATCCGTACGTACGCACGAGTGACAATATCACTATATTGATGGTGAAATCATATATAATTGGATGGTATATAATATATACATAATAATTAACATGTTATATTTATTATTTACATCATTTATACTCATTATTATACCCATCAAAATAATAAAGTGTTTGAATAACAAACTACACCACGATGTGGAGACGGTAAGCCGTACGTACGCACGTATGGTGACTTTGTCATTCATATGATGGATCAAATAATGAATATGGTTGTACAATTTTTATAATAACATAACAGTATATAGAATATACTAGAGTTATTATTTTATAATGGAAACAACAAAGAAAGAGGAAGTGGAAGAAGAAAAGAACTTGAAAGAGGTGATGAAATATTTACCTCTTCTTCGGGTTCTTCCTTTCTATTTGATCAAAAGGCCCCCTTAGGTTGGATTTATGACCAAAGGAAGGCCTCTAGGATTAATAGAGGAAATTTGGGAGGAAATTTGGGCAGGGTTTGGACGATTCAAATGGCTTTGGAGGTGTGAAATTAAGAGAATGGGAAGTACCCTTTTATAAGAGAGGTGATTGTCACTTTAGGAAACGTTTGAAATATTATTTTATAATAAAATAATTTTCGGTTTATAATGGCTCAAAAATGATTTATTTAGAGGATAAGGCAGGGATGGGTCTAAAAAATCTTAAAAATTGGTTTTATATAAGTTTAGATTTCCATATTAACCTTATCTTTTATATTTTACTCATAGTTAAATAATTTGACATTTACCATGTCTCTTTGTATTTTTATATTATATAGTTAATAAACTTAATATAACAAGACAAGAAAAACCCAAGTGGTTCATTATTGACATATATAACCTTATCTAAGTCCTTTGGCCGAACCTTAGATCTTTAGTAATATTATATCAATTAATAATATAGTATTTGTTTTAAAAACTCAATTATGTCAATTTTGAAACTATTTAGTATTTGGTTTTTGTGAAAATTATAAAAGCATTATTACTTAGAAAAAAATTATTTAATAAACCCTAAAAAGTTATATTAACCTATAAAATAATTTTAATTTATCAAAGGTCTCAAATTACATTTATTTGGATATTTATAATATCAATTATTTTAATCTTTTATTAATAAGGTAATTACTGTATCATCATTGTGTCATAAATAAATTAAATTATTTAATGTCTAAAAATTATAAATAAAATACCATTATGTAGGAAATGTTTTTAGATTTTTAAATAATATTTATAGTATAATTTATATTGTGTGTAACCCTATATTAAAAATGTTTTAGGTATTAAAATTTGAATTTAACTCTTTTAACTCTTCTTTAAATAAAATAATAATAAATGTCATAATCTAATCCAAGTGGACCAAATGGGATCATATTTTATTCCTAAGGTTGTTTTTGGTAGAATTACACTTATCCAATAGAATTAAGACATGTGTTAGGGTAATTTTGATATCATTTTTACCCTTAATCACCCTATTTACTTTTAACCGTGGTAAATAAAAGTCACAAGTTACTATTCACCAAAAATTATTTTCATCTTATTGAACCACATTTTACTTACTGATGTCAATCGTGTCTTTCATATTTTTGAAATTTAACTCACAGAAGTAGTAAAATTAAGTTTTATGCAAAATTTCAAATGCTCCTAGAAGGTGGGTAAAAGACGGTAAAAAGTTAAATAAAATTTTATATATCTAAACTTATTATAAAATGACTCCAATGAATTACATTAAAAATATATGTGTATTATGTATCTATTTTGACCTAAAATAAATTAAAATTAAATAACTAATTATTTAAATAAAAAGTCGGTTTTAAACAATAACGTAGTGTTTTTACTATTCATCAAAAAATTGAAAGTTCTCAGAAAAATACCAAAAATTCACCCTAATCTAATTTTGATATTCAAAATCCAAAAATGAAGTCCATTTTAAAAATTAAAATTTATAAAATTTCAAAAAGTGGGTATTACTATTCATAACGGCTAGTTTCATTGGTCGTGGTGTGTTAAAACTCTAAGTTGCGTACAATGCAAGCTACTGCATTATTCAAAGGGAAACATACCGTGGAAGCTTGGGGTGATACAAAGCATCACTTGGATAAGAATAAAACTCAGAATACGTCACATAATATCTTGAAATAAACTATAAAGGATACCATCACATCCTATATGGAAAAAAACTTTTGGTAGGCTACTCATGGTCCAAAATTTGAGTCACGAAGAAGGAGATATAGAAGGTATAAGTCATGGGGAAAAATGTATACATGATGTGTAAGTGGTGCACATGATGTTTCCTTGTAGCCCCATGTATTACTGTGCCATTCGAATCATTCCCATGTACCTTGGCCCACACCCATGTACCTCAGCCAATGTTCACGTACCTGGTCGTGTCTCTTACCTGGCCATGCCCGAGTACAAGGCCATGTATTCATTCTCTCACCATGACCATGTTCCTATACATGTATATGCCCATATAACCCCAGGGTATACACCGATCCACCAGCATTTGGTCACACAACGTGTATAGGGACCACACAATGTGTGATATTTAAATCCACTGAAAACCCTAGCCACTGCATCCAGGAGACTACATGACATGTGTTATTTCAGAATACACAATTTGCAGTCGAAAATTTTCTAGAAACCCATTTTCTTCATGAGGATCCCATATCTTATATTTCCTCCACATTTCATGCATACTGACCACCCAAAACTTATGGGATACACCTTTGATAGTCAATTCTCAGCCTTCAGTGGCTGGAAATCGAAATCTATCCACCCACATGGGAGTCCACAGTGCATATTCCATTATTTAGGGTACCAAAATCCATATCCATCATCTGAAACCCATTATCCCACAAAGATCCATCACCAAAACTTAAATCATTCCATCATTAGTGAAAAAACCACGAATTTGGGGTTTTGATTATGCTCAAACTCACCCTGAAAAAGTCAAAATGCAACACCATGGGACAATGGTGAAGGGTGCAAAGAATAAAGGGTAAAAAGCACATAAACAAAGTAATACTATCATTGGATGGTGAATTATCATCCAATGATCAAGAATCATGGAAATAACTGGGGTGGGGAGCATGTGTGAAATAGGATAACAATTATTGGTTTGAAGAACACCAAAAGAAATGGGAACATGTGAGGAACATAAATCAAACAAAGAAGATTAAAATCCATGCTTCAACAATTTAATCATAGGTGAAGAATCCACAAATAAAAATTACCATCTCAATTATGGATCAATCATTGGTAAACAATTTATTCTCCAAGTATGAAGAAGAAGATTCACTATGTTCACAACCTACCACTCAATCCATGTCGATCCGACCATCATCATTCTCTAATTTCGATCCACCAATGAAGAATTATCTCTTACTCTAATCCTCACAGGGTTATGCAGCTAACCCTATCAAAACATAATAATGAATCATTTATAGAGGATAAATTAGGTTAGGGTCATTTAGTAAAATAAATAAATAAATTATTTATATTACCAAACACACCCTCCAATGATTGACTCAACCAAACATCCAACACCGACCAAACATAAGTCATTCTTAGGATAAAGCCTATATTCTGTAATCAACTATGGTCTCATATTTCCCATATGAGGTCCTAAAAAATGGGAAAAATATTTATCCTGAAATGATTCACGCACATGCTTTAAAATATATTAATATTTTCAATATATTATTTCTTGGGTCCTCAGGTGCCTAAACAACATGCCAACTATAAGAAAGAATCTAGATATATAAATAGAAATATTAAAAGGACTAATATGATAAAACTATAGTCATTAAATTTATAGCCTTGTAAATAGACATATTTTATTTGATCTTTAAAATAGATTGGCTGGTGGAATTAAAATATTATATCAACTGTTATTCATGACAAGTTACATTCACACTCTAATATGGTGCTATTCAATTATTTAAAGGGGATTGGGATATGAATGATGGAAGAGAAGGGACTTTGGTGATAGTGTATGTAAACATATCTTCTCATCTACTAATTATGAAATGGAAAATTACTAAAGTAAATGAGACTAGAATACTTATTTCTATAGTTGAACAACACCATAATATTTTTCTGTATGATTTCTCTAAGCTACAAGTTGAACAATAAATCATATTTTCTATCGATCTACTTATAGGAATGTTTCATATTTCACTTTTTTCATATATAATGAAAAAAATATAATTTATATAATTAAAGGTTCAACTAGAAAAACTAGAAATGAATGTATTCAGTAGACCAATCACATCACCTTAGGCCACATTGGTCCTCTTCATAAAGAAGGAAGAAGGTTTTCTTTGATTATGTGTTTACCTATCATAAACTGAATCAAGTTATGTTTAAGAATCAATAATTTCTTTATAGAATCAATGAATTTTTGATCAATTAAAGGGATATGAATGGATCACAAAAATTGATCTATAATCCTGGAATCACTAACTCCGATTTAGGAAAGAGGATATTCTGAAGATAGATTTTCAAAGTCATTATGGTCTGTAAAAATACGTAGTCACTCCCTTTGGACATAAAAATGTACCTATAGTTTTCATGGAATTAATGAATCATATCTTCCACAAGTACTTTTAATCATTTGATGTGGTATTTTCAATGATATTTTGGTGAATTATTGAAACATAAATGACCATGAAAATCACATAAAGATTAAATTTGTTACATTGCATGATCATTGACTTTTTGATAAATTAACTAAAAATTAATTTTAGATATAATAGGTTTGTATCCTTAGTCATGTAATTGATAAAATTGGAATATCATTTGATCCTAAAAACATAAAAGAAGTTATTTCTTGGAAACCTCTAAATAATGATTCCAAGATAGAGCTTTTTGGGATTAGTAAGTTATTTTTATCACTTTTTCCAAGAATTCTAAAGATTTTAGTCTCATATAATTTCTTTATTGCACAAGACAATTGAGAAAACATAAAAATAATTATTTGATGTATGAATTTGTATTAGCTTCAGTGGTCTATACATTGAAAAAATAGAACCATTACCTATTTGGTGAATGGTTCACCCTGTTTACAGATCATAAAAGCATGAAACTAATGTTTTTACAAAGGGTTTTGAACCTAAGGAAATAAATATAGAAAAAATATCTCTAGATATTCAAAATTTCTTGGTTTAGAAACTAGGAAAAGGGAATTCAGTGTTTTATTATTTGAGTTGGAATTTTTATAATGAGTTTCTCAGATAACCTCATGATTAGGGGCATCTTATGGGATTAGTAACTGACATACATTTGGATTTTGGGGAATATAATCAAGATGTATTTTTCATTATTGTTAAATTTATTACTAGTTTAGTGAATTTGATAAAGTAATATCAAGAATATGATATAGTAAAACCTTTATATGGAGTCAAAACAAAATATTTTGGAGACTATTGAGGTCTAGAAAGTTTATTTAAACTCTACATTACACTTTTGAAATGGAATCATTATTCCTTCATCATTCCAAAAACAATTTATATATGCTTATCACCATCAAAAATTGGTTTTAAATCTAGGTATTAAAAATATTTACATTTACTACCCTCATATTTTATTTTATATTTTTAAATAACTTTATTCTCAGTAGCATACACCTTATGCAACACTAATCTTAAATGAACCACAATATATGATTATTAAAATTTAAAAATTATGACCTAGATGTCAGTTTAGTGGGTATGAATACAAATAACCATATTATGAAATATATAAAAAATGTTTTTCCTTAATAAGTTTAATAAGAAATCCTACATTGATTATTAATTGGTTGGAAATGAAGATAAAATCTTTTAATATTAAAAGAGTTATTTTTTGTAAAACTTTTTTTATTTGTATAATGTATTTTAATATTAATATATTAAATTAAATAATTTTTATAAATGTTTATAATTAAATATTTATATAATATAACCAATTTAATTAATTAACATTCACTTAATTGTGGTTATTTGTAAATTATTGAGAATAAAGTCATTTTATGCCTCAAAAATACATTTTCTTAAAAAATGAGGTCTATTGCATTTTATGCCTGAATATTATAATTATTTTATGCCAATTTTATAAATTTTATTTAAAAAAATAGATATCAAATTTAAAATCCTAATTATATAATATTCTTATGATGAATTCTTAGGATATTTTCCAAAAATATTGATTTTTAGAAAATAGTGAAAAATGCCAATTTAAGCAAAACTATCATTTCTTTTATTTAAATAAAGTAATTTAAAAGTTCCTTTAGATTTTGGATTTGGTTTTAAAGTAAATTAAGACCCATTTTATTAAAAATAATCTAATTAATTATATTTGAATCAAAATTATATTTTATTTTGGTATAAGTTAATTTTTATGCTTAAAAACACATTTTTCTAGAAATCGTTTTTGATGCATTGTACATAGTTATATTAAAATAGGTTTTTACTAATTTTCATAATTTAATATTGCAAAATGGATTTCATATTTATAATCATGATGTTTAAATTTGGTAAATAGATCAATTTAATTTTTATTCATATTGAATAGTAACCATGGTAAAAATTTATCACCACAGTAATAGTTAAAACATGTTAATTATGGCCAAAACTATGAGATAAAGTCTCAAAATCAACCAAAAACTTGCCTAAATTTCATTTTATATGAGTAAATTGACCATATCCATCCTAAATTTTTCAATATGGAATTTTTTCTACATTCCTTTGATTACGACCATTATATTATTTATTGTTATGAAATATTACAAAATGTCACTCTCTTTTTTCATTATCTATAATATGTTTCCACAGGGATAAAAATAACATATGAACGATTATATATATATATATATATATTTAATATCATTAAATTATTTTTGTGATAGTAATTTTTTTAATCTTTAGAGATATTATAATTTCTTTGAACACTTACGCAACGCCGACACAATGATTTTGTAAGCAGTATAAAAATAAAATAAATGATTCTAAAAACATTACAAGTAATATATTTTGGTTTAATTATGGTTAAACATGAATTTCATGTATAATAATAATTTATAAGTGATTATGAAAGAGTTTATATTATAATTACATTATTATCATGATGCCTTTAAAGTGAAGATATTTGAATTGTCCCAAATAATGACCTTAAATTTTATTTAATGTTTAACAATTATTTTTAAATCATTATAAAATTATAAAAAACCTATATTGAATTAATTTAATTTTTATTTTATAATAATATAATTAATGTTTCATGTATTTTCCAATTTTAATTTTCAAAATTACTTTCATGACTCTTGAAAAGTGAAAAATTTATTTCATCGATTAATGTTATATATGGTTAACGAGTGGGTTAAACCAAAATATAAGGTTTAAAATAACACCTAAAAATTAATAAGATTGTTTTTATGATTAAAATTAAACCTTAGACACATTATATTATATTATAAGGCATATTGGATTCATTTTACATGAGTTTGAGACTTATTATATACTAATATTTCAGGTATTTACAAGTTTTTCACCCTCCTCACTTATAAAATAGAACTTAATATCTACTTGTATTCATAAATATTTATCCACTTATCTTTAAAAATATATAAAAATATAAATTCATAGATTCCTTATCCAAATCCTATATATTTTTCTATTTCTCTATGACCATCCTAAAAAGGATTAAGGTAGGACAAAGGAGGATTCCAAAGAAGATGTATAACTCTTAACCAAGTTCTTTCATTTTAATTATTCTTACACATACTTTAATTAAGTATTAACCATGTTAATATAATAAAATTATTTTCTTCAATATACTTAAAATTTTATTATATTTATTTCACAAACCTTATTTTTCTCCTTTTCCTTCCTATGGAAAATGAAAACATCTACTGGGCACACGTACGACTTAACATTGCCACATTTTAGTGTATTTTTTTCATCACTGCATTACATGGATGGTTATAAATATGAAATTAATTAATATATATTATATTTATTACATAATTATTATTCTTAAAATATAATATATCATCTACGTTCTTATCCATCCATCCATTTTAAAATGATAATGTTGCTCATGCATACGTGCATATCACCACCTCCATGAAGCAATGTGATTCATTTTTCTATTAGAAACATGAATGGATGATTATAAAATTGTATATAATGAATAAAAATTATATTAAATTCATTATTATTTCTGACACTTTCACAAGGGTGCACACATCCATCTGTTTTAGAGGATAAGGACGCGCTTACTATTGCCCCGCATTCCCGCTTTCCAAAGGAGGGCAGCATCCATCGCCTATTCAGGGATGTTTTCTCCTTGATCAAAACAGGACGATGAGATGTTGGTTCCTACTTCCATGGATTCCTCATTGGAACTCTTCACCTAGTCTGGGTCTCCCTTATAGATTAAGACTTTGTTCATGAAACTCTTCCTAGTCCCATGTCTTCATAGATTCTGGTTAATTACATTGCTTCTGTCGGAACATTACAAAGGGTCTAGTCAGGGTAGCAACGTTCTGTTGGGAGAATAGTCATGTGGGACATCACTGGCATGTCTGGATGATAGAAAACTGGCGCATCTAGGTTTATTTCCATTATGATAGGGATTCTCGAGGGCGCAGAAGCCCGAGGCATCCCACATCGAATGCGGGGAATTATATGACATGGGCATGTCTCTGAGGTTTTCCTCAGCTTCCCATGTTTAACACCGGGTATGACTCGAGTTTAACATCTATAAAAGATAGATCAGACTGATTAGAACACTGATTTGAGTGGATCTGATGGGTGAAACCCCTGGAGGGAACACTGATGTTAGGGATAACACGTGGTTAGTTACCTGATTGCTGCTAGAGGGAATGTTAAATGAGGTGGCATGATCCCACCGCGACGTGGCGGCCTAGGTGAGAATCAGGATGGGTGATGGAGGGTTGAGAGTGTATGCAGAATGAGATGGAACCGATATGAGGATGTCTGTGATGTTAGGATTGATCCTTGAAGAGACTTCCTACGTATCCCCATGATAAGGAATCAAAGTCCACATCATTTGGCGGGGCGATGAGACACCTAAGGAGGCGACCCGTATGGAGGGGACTCGGAGGAAGTGGAACCTCCAGGTTGGGGTATGACCTTCTCTAAACACATAGGCTTGAGGGAAAGAATAGGAAGAGACTTGAGTGATGGGGTTGAACCTTAGGGAGGTGTCCTACATACCTTTACTTGGAAAGGATCAAAGTCCACGTAGTTCAAAATAGGGTATAGAATCGAGGTGTGCACGGGGGAAAATGACCTGATGACATGCTGGGGCTTACGCGTGGTTAGCAGTCCAAGGTTGGTCTAACACTCGAGGGATGACCATATATGTGGGTCCCAACAATGTGGACTAAAATGACTTACCGTCTATTGGGGAACATGATGGATTACTGTTGATTCGGGTTAACAAAGGCTTACCACTGACTGGGGTTGATGACGACTTACCTCTGATTGGGGTTGACAATGACTTACCGCTGATTGGGGTTGAAAATATCTTACCGCTGATTGGGGGACAATTTAGAGTCATATGGGACAAAAAGAGGCCTACAGTTTAACGTCATGTAGGACAAGGGTGGACCGAGATTAAGTAGTCAGGACTGATGGGAGTTGGGATTGAACCTAAGGGAGGCTTACTATGTACCTTGCCTTGGCAAAGATCAAAGTCCACGTAGTTCGGATAATGTTAGTGAACTGACATGAAGTGGTTAGGACCAATGGTTGTTGGTCTTGGACCACAGGGAGGCTTCTTACTTACCTTGCCTTGGTAAGGATCAAAGTCCATGTTGTTCGGGATGGTGTTGATGAACTAACGTGAAGTGGTCAGGACCAATGGTTATTGGGCTTGAACCTCAGGGAGGCTTCTTATGTACCTTTCCTTGGCAAGGATCAAAGTCCACATAGTTCAGGATGGTGTTGGGGATTACTCTCTTAGGAAACCCAAAGAGCATGTCATGGTCGATGCTTACTCTAAGGCCATGTGAGTCATGCTCGGTGTGAGAATCAAGAGGTAGCAAAGACCTGACGACCACATCACAAAAAGTGCATATATGGGAAGTGGAATGGGGCTTACACATGGTTAGCAGTTCAAAGAGGAAATAGGGGCTTACATGTGGTTAACAGCCCATAGAGATGAAGATTGCGACTTAATCCAGGATGGAGGCCCGAGTGGTGACAAAGCCCAAAGGGAGAGGGATTTGGAATGGAAGAGAGGAGTATTTCGGTGCCCATCCCCCCTCTGGTATTTGGCCAGGAAGAAGATAAGAGTAGAGATGCTGCCTCCTATAAAAAGGCCAGGAGATTACACCATGGTGGTTTCCCTTTCCCTATAGACAGACGCCGCTCTAGTAAAAAGGATCTCATTCCATTCGAGGAAGATTTCACTCCCATGGAGATGAGAGGGTGTAGAGAATGTTTGAGGTGGGGCACCCCATGTGAGATGCATGGAGAAAGGCTACAATTTAACATAATTTGATGAGGATGATGGTTCTTTGATGTTTAACGTCCTACAGGTTAGACGAGGCGAGTTCACTTGGCACCCCCTAGGGCTTACATGACTGACACACACCCACCCTTGTAAAAGGGAAGGTATCAGTAATGCCGTGTAAAGGGGGTGTTATGGAGTGATCCATTGAGGGGCCCACGTTAGCATGACTATGTAAAGAAGCAATAACTGTTAGTGTGCCTATGAAAAGAAGCATGAGGTGAATCAACGTAATGGGAAGCACCACCCAAAGGACTTTGAAATCACTTCATGCAAACCTGGAGGGTCGCACTGGAAAAGGAGTTCTAGAGAAAAGGGGTTCACAGGAAGAGGCCTTGTGAAAATCTGGTGCTCCATGTAGGGGAGGGGCTTTGAAAAGGGGTATTCTTCGTGAAGTGAAGTGGCCTAGCCTAGGCATAGGGAATAGGTGCATATGGGAGGTTCTTTGGTAAGTGGAAAGGCTTTTGTGGAGCATTGCTCCACAAAACAAGGGTTCCCTACGAAGCGTAGTAGTGCAAAGCAATGTGCTTCGAGAAGCATAGTGACCCTTCCTTAGCATGTGGGTTACATGTCCATGAAGGGTACTTCGTGAAGCATAAGTGCTTCGTGATGACCCAAGTCCCCTTGGGGATACCCTTACTTCGCAATAGACCATGGGCTCTATGAAGGGCATCCCCCTTTGAAGAGGGGTTGAATTTAAGCAAAGGGAAAGGCACTTCGCGATGCTAAAGCACCTTAAAGAGCTCATGGTTCATAGAGCAGAAATTTCTTCATAATTTGAGTTCTATGAAGAAAAAAATGTCAGAGTATCCATAATTTGGGCTTGAGGGGAGCCCAATATTTATAGGTAAGAGGTGCTGTGAAGCAGAGCTCGCTTTTCATGAAGACACATGGAATTTTTTCATAACTGTGGAGCCTCCCACCTCCTTACTCTACGGTGGTTTCACAAGCATCAATCTAGTTTGCGGATCCTCCAACCTCTTTGCACTGTGGAAGCTTCACAAACATCAATCCGGTTTGCAGAACCTCCTGCCTCCTTACTCCACAACAGATTCATAGAGGGGGTAGCTTCACGCCGGCCATGGTGCTGCGGGGCTCCACAGACGAGCTTCACGAGGTAGCCCTAAGGGATTCACGTTTTTTCTTCCTCTTCCCAAATTTTGGTGCCAAAAAATGGCCCCCTCTAACTTAGATCCAAGGAGAAAATGTGGGTTAATGTCTGAGGGCCAATCTCCAAAAATCCTTGGTCAATCACGAAGCAGGCTTGCAAAGGAGGATCGTAAGGCGGAGAGGTAACACATGGGATGAGTGCTCCGTGAAGCTCGCTTTGGTCGGATGCGCCACAAAGCGCAAGGGTTCATAACCTATAAATAGAGTAGGATGAACTCTTTTTTGTCCTTTATCACCTCTTCATTTTGGCATTTAGCACTCTCTATTCACAAATCTCCGTTTACTCCATGATTTCTCTATGCTAATTGATATTTCCACTTCACGGTGCACAACAAGTCTTTGACTCCACGACGGTGTGCTTTGCAGCTTGCGTTTGAAGGTCAGGGCAGGGCTCTACAGTTTGCTTTGATAGGATAGGGCTCTGCAAATATGATTCATGAAGGTGCTTCACGAACCATACCATAAAAGGTCCAAATTTCCAAAAACTAAATGGCTCACTATAAGGATATCAGGGAGGTCCTTGCGAATGCTTCCTGGAGGGAGGAAATAACGGATAGCTCAGGTATGGGGGAGTTTATGTGAAGCCATTCTAAACACAATTCGCTGGTAGAACTGCTGTCAGAGAGTCAGAAGGACTATCCACTATGCATGAGGCTACCTATGTATGGCTTTGGCCTAAGGGATGATGTCCTCATCCCTAAAGCATGCAGGGACGATCCATCTTACTGGTTCAGGAGCACACTGTGTCAACGCTAGTGGTTCAGGGTGTCTAACGACCATACCTGGGAGGACTTTACACCTGTCAACACCGAATGTCTGTACAATCATGTGAATAACGTCAAAGTGAAGTAACTGCAGCCAGATACCTCTCCCCACTGTACTATACTATCTTGAAGGCATCCCTGGGGAGCCTGGAGAAGGGGTGGTCCGATGAGTGGGATCTACACCAAGACAGAAACTTCATAGATGACTGGGCCTGGGCCTACTGTGTAGGTGCCTCATGCAAAGAATTCGGGGGAGCGCTGAGGAGAGTGGGCCTGTATGAGGTGACTTGGGCATTCCAATTCCATATTTATCAGCCAAAGAAGCTGATGCTGGAGTTTCTGAGTAGATGGTCATCGAGGACCAATACCTTTCATTTGCACCATGGAGAAGTTGACATCATTTTATGGGACCTGCATCAGATCTCAGGGTTCCCAATACTGGGGGCGATGTATGATGAGTTCCTCCTCATTATGTGTGTGTGGGAGGATCTGAAGAAGATGACACCGTTGGTGATGGAATTGATGGACCTAGTGTTGGGAGAGAACAAGTAGTCAGTGAGGGATGTCCATTTCAAATGGTGGTTCAAGCAGTTCTTGAACTTCCTAGAAAATAGGAAGTTCCATGTGAGGCCTCGGACTTGCCCGAAGGGGGATCAACGAGGTAAGGAGAACTCGTACTAGTAGCTCTTGGAGGATACCTAATGGAATATATGGGGATTCAATGTGAGTACCAAGTAGTAACCAGTACTCAAGTTGGATGAATTCATTACGATACTCATTTGCGGTTGGATCCTACCAGTGAGAGATACGAACATGGGCGTTCGACCGAGCACGTTTATCATGGTGACCATGTTGGCGAAAGGGGGATGATTCAACCTCAGGATCCCGATGCTTGCCAAGATTTACAAGATGTTGTGGAATATCAGTGAGGGGAAGAAGCTAAAAATGATATGCAGGCCATTCCACCTCCTGTTTGGGTTGATAGAGGTGCATGTTAGGGGAATATATGAATATCCGAACCCCATTTCTCCCCCAAGATAGAATTTCCTCCTGTCCATTTTGAATGTTGTGGGGAGCTTTCCTGCCAAGATAACCCTGAAAGTGTTGCTGAACCGGGTCTGGAAGGCAGTAGAGTTCAATTTCTACCCCTTCCCATTGCCAACAGGTGTGTTCACTGACTATGGTTGGGGAATGAAAGAGCATTGGTCCTACCTCCTGGCCATTCAGGGTGGAGTAATTGTAGTGCAGGTGGGTCACAAGTCCCTCTATGATCCGTACACCCAAAACCAATTTTCAAGGCAGTTTTGGTGTATGCATTGGTTGACCCCACAGGTATATTTGGGAGTGCTCCATGAGGATAACTCATGTGTGATGAGGCCGATGTGGATCATGTTCACATGGGAGGGTGGGAAGATGCGGAATGAGCTGCCTCCGCCCACGACCATCTTTCGGCTGGTTAAGAAGTACGCCAAGAGTTGAGAGGTGACCTACCCTAGGGAGATGTTGAAGCAACCAACCATTCGGGCCAGTGACGGGGTGCCTCCCTAAACTCAAGTTCGGGGCTGGAAGACATTAAGTACTTCTCATGGTGGTAGGGAATATAATGGTCAAAAGGGAGGTGGTAGCGGCAGACCTAGTGGTCCCAGTGGAGCAGAGTCATCCGGAGGGGAGGTAGCCCAGGGGGTTCTGCAGGATATCCACTCTGGCTCTGGGTAATAGACTACACCACATAGAAATTATGGAGAACACTGTCTTCCTGTAAGCTTGGGACATCTGGGATGTCAACCAGAAATTCCTCAACCTGTCCGAGATGTAGAAACACCTGAAACATCTCAGGATGGATTTTCCATGGATCTCCCCTGTCAGGGCTAGATTTGTAGTATTCTAGGTGGAGGCAGAGTAATACCTAACCGAGATGGAGGACTTCGTACACTCCCACGGTGCCCCACGTCCAATGACAGATTAGGTAAAAGTATTGCTGGTTTGAATGGACCCTCCACAATTATCAGTAACATAATTGAGGGATCACTTCACTCTGCTAGAATAATCAGATGAATCCTCCTGGGGGGGGGGTGGATGGTAGAGGGAGTCCTCTAGAGGAGGGTGAAGTTGGTGATTCAAACCCAGAACTTGAATAGTTTCAGAGACTCTCAAGGTAAGACTCTAAGTCCCTTCCTTGGGGTCTGATTCTAGGTTACATTGGACTCCTCACTAATAAATGAACTATGCAGGAGGGCCTCATACACAGAACCCATTTCTTCCCTATAGTATATTCAGCTATAGGGCCTTCAGGATCTACACCCACAGCTATGGAAATTACCATGTCCAGTGGGTCTGAGACACCTAGGGTAGTTCTTCCAAAGTTTTCAGACATCCCAACAATATATGGAGGACCACGCCTTGGGGTCCTAATAGAAACCACCCAGGAGAAAGGCCGATAATTTAATCTCTGTAAGTATCCTTTAAGAAATTCATGCCTTCCACCCATTAATCAGGTTAACTAAATTCCGTGCACTTCTTAGTATGAACAGTTATTCAAATGGCATGGGCTGCCTTGGAAAGGTTGGTTAGTACTCCCAGTAGTACCTTTACCAAGGGAATACCGGTGGTCATGGAAGCGGATGCCCAAAGTGACTAAGATGCGGTGCTCCCGATCACTAGTGGGACCATTAGCAAGATAGAGCCTGAGATCATTGAGGTGGGATCTGACGATGAAGATTGATCAGATAGCAATGGTCCTACTATACCTTATTAGACACCAGATGCAAACCTGGCTAACGAGTTCTTGGGGGAGTTTCCCGCATATGAACCTGATGACCCAGCGGATCGAGATGAGACAACCTCCGATGAAGAGGATAGAAAAATCACCCATCACCGGTCATGGAAGCTGATTAATTTCTTCATCGATGACACCCCTCAAGAAAAATGGATAGACCAGATGGGGATGATTCGGTCCGAAATGCATGAAATGTGCGCTGGGGGAGTGGATTTCCAGCGTTCTCACATGCTTGTCTATGATATCATGGTAAAGAAGATTCAGGAATATGACCATGGACTTGGTGTGAGCTAGCAGCAGAGAAAAGAAGTGAACATCAAGAGGCTATAGGAGGCTAAAAATGAGATTCAATGGTTGTAGGTCCAGGCAGATGAGCATTCCTCTGTATTCACTGCGCAATAAAAGATCATATCGCGTATGAAGGCCCAGTTGGCATAGGCTGAAGAGCTCTTGAAGCAAGCCTCTAAGGATATGACCATCATCTGAACCAACAAGGAGACAACCCAGATTGCGGCTGATGAACTGTACCCCATTTCTTCCAAGGAGGAGCGAGAACTGAACAAGTGACAGCGAATCCTGGACGTCACAAGCCAGAGGGTGGTAGAGCTACAACGCTCTTTTGACGGGGTCAAATCATCCATGGGGGGGGGGGGGGGTCAATCTTCGGATGTTGTGATGCATATAACTTTTGAAAGTACTTTAATGCTTTGATTATTTATGATAGATGCATGTGTGAGTTCTGTTATTTGTTTTTGGTCTATTACATTCTTGTTACATTTTTGGAACATCCAGTGATCAATCCCTAAGCTCACCTGGGTTGGGCCCGATGTGAGAAACAAGGGATGACCACCTTGTTATTCCATCTTAATATAAGAGTGCACACAAAGATTCGAGCATCTAGGGTTTGAACAACCAATATAGATTTCTAAGAAGAAAGGGAGAGGCCTTATTTGAGAATGAAGGTCTCAGAAAAATCAAAGTGCCATCTTCCCAACGTGCTCTGGTGCATGAGAGAGGTAACTCTAGGGGAATTAGAATCAGTCCAAACAAAGGGGGATGAGGGGTGTGAATTATGACACCTAAGATTTGGAACACTATAGGTATGGAATGACAATGAAGGATAACTATTGACTATGTTTGAAACAAAACATTCTTATCATGTTAGCCTGAAATGGGGATAACAAATGAGGGTTGAATGCTGACCATGTTCGAAACATGGGGTCTGACTCGAAATGTCATCCATTTGTCTTCCAGAAAATTAGCCCAGGACAGTAGGCAAGCCATAGGCCAAGCATCCATATTTTTAGGGGTTTCCTTTAGACTTGAAAGAGGGAGAGGGTCCAAATAAATGGTACACAATGCGTGGAGGGTGGAGTGATTGGTTGTTCAAATGGATCCCAACACTCCTAAAATTACACCACCATGGTGAACACACATTAGGTGGGCGCATCAGTCTAATTAGGGATCAAACATACTTTCGAATTGAACCACTCTAGTAAGAACCTAGAATGATTTTTAGTTTTATGTCACACCAATAACGATGATAGACACACTATTTAAAGCATCGTACGATGAGTATGATGCAAATTATTTAAAGGTCATACTTCTTGGACCATGATTTGGGCTGAGGGGCCAGAAGGGTTAATAACCCTGAGGCTGGGCCCAAGTCAGAATTCCTAGGCATCACTATGTATCCCATAAGGATGAGAATAAATAAAAACATAGTTATTAAGAATGATGTGGCTAGGGGCCAACACTGATAGGGGAAATCCTCTCTGTAAAGGGATCTGGTGCATCCCATGATTAACATGGGGCATCCTGAACTTGTTATGGGTATAACCATAGTTTAGTCTCATGCATTGAGGACATGGATACCTTGAAATTAAATTCATGGTGCGGTACATACCCCGAAGTTAATGAGGACTATAAGAGTCCATGCCACACCACATGCTCCCAGGATAATCCTTAGGTCAAGGGACCGGAGGTGAAAACTAGGCTGAGCCCAAGACAGGTTCTCTGGGTATTTCTACATATACCATGAGGATGGGAATCAAGACACACATAGTTTTAAGAGTACAGTTTAACGTCATGGAAGACGATGGGAATGTGTAGTTTAGATACACCAGTGCACATCCTACCCAAACCACTCTTCCCATGTGAGTTGTTTTTGATGTGGGAAACAAGGAATAGTGATGGGACTTTCCTAGTACTGGGAGGAACACATTAAGAGAAATGGGACGCCAGGTGAATAACGTCCCTATAATTCTGACTCGCCTACTTAATGCACCTAGATGCATGAAGGGGTAAAGCCGAGTATGTTGGAATTCCACATGAACATAAGGAAGAAAAAAAATGTGAATCATTATGGTCGTGATCTATACCACAATTATGGAAGCCTGACGATAGGGGATAACTATTAACTATGTTAAAAACACAATATCCATATCGTATTAGCCTCGAATGGGGATATACAAATGGGGGTTGACTGCTAACTATGTTGAAAACATGAGACTTGTATCAATTTTTCATCTGAGGTCCTTAGGGACATTGGCCCATGACGATAGGTAAGATAATGTGGCATGAGAAAAGGTTGTAAAGGGGGTCCCTTCAGACGTGGAAGAGGATGAGGATCCAAATAATGGGCTCCAAAAGCTTGGATATGGATTAAGAGAATGTCCCTATGAAAATTCAACACTTCTAGCTCTTGGTCATAATGCATATGAGTACAACAATAAGAAGTATTGGATGAAGGGAGTCAATTCCCTTTCCAAGGACAAGGGTCCTGGGGTTTCACACTTCCAGCTTAAGGTCTTAGGATGTTCCATAAGGGTGGGGGTGTGCTTGATTAAATGAAATGGGAATAGGGTGGTGAATTAGCCAAACCCGACGTGTAGTTCCCATAAAGAGATCTTAGTTTAGGGTAATAGAACTTAGACCAGATTGAGAAAAGACAAGGAAGGCACATGGTGCGACTGTTGCAATACCCGACGTGAATGAGAACCAAAGAGGTAATCTCCACAACATATGTTCCCAAATGACTTTGGGCCAAGGGGATAAAGAGAGAGGGGGGGGGGGGGGTGATTTTAGATTCTTGGGGCTAGACCCGAAGGCAAGATGCCTGAGCATTTCTATGTATCTCATGAGTATGGGAATAAAGCCATATGTAGTTCTGGAAGATGTCATGTTGTTTAATGTCTTACAGAAAATATGAGGAGTGGTATTAGTTTGTGGTCATAGAGCTCAGACCATATATGGAACTGAAGGAGGCAGACACGTGGTGAAGTAATTATTAAACCCGACGTGGATGAGGAAACTAAGTCTGTATCACCACAATGTGCTCCCTGGGAAACTTCTAGGTCAGGGGACCAAAAGTGAAAGTTAGGTTGGGCCCAAGGAAAAGTGCTCGGATGTTCTTATGTACCCCATGAGAATGGGAATCAATCCATACATTGTTCTAAAAGTGGAATGGTAAGGTACCAGTGTTACGGATAATAAGGTCGTGCACGTATGGCCTCCACACCAAAAGAAGTGGCATTTGATAGATCTTGTTTGCCCTTTAGGATGAATGTGTGTTTTTTTTTGTGAAGCGATGGACCTTGGATGGAAATTCCAAGCATCACCACAAGAATCAATCCATATACAGGCATTGAAAAATGGTATGGTGGGTTACCGATACCAAACATGATGTCCCCTTGAGTGAGGACATCACAACACGATGCTGCTTTTCATCATGTGACCAGGAAGATAATTTCATAGTTTAGGGTCATGTGATAGGACCAACCCTTGTACTTTAGCATCTCATAGTAAAGACACAACAGTTTAAAGTCACGTGGGACTAGGAAGCATAGTTTAAAGTCATATGGCTTAGACATATACAGAAGAAATGAGGTTTAAGAGGGGATGTACATGGCATGATAAATCATACCCGACGTGAATGAGGACGAGGTCCACATCACACCACTTGTGATTTTTGGAAAGAAAACTTAGGCGGAGGGGCCAGAAAAGGTTTGTGAATATGGGGTAAGAGATACTAGCTCTTAGAAGGGAAGTATGTGGTGAAGCTCTTGCAAACCTGACGTGAATGGAGACATAAGTCCATACCACACCCCACAATCCTAGATGAGAACTTCTTGTAGGGGGGAAAAAGGGTTCGGGGACCTCAGACAAGGGTGTCCCAGCTGACTATAGACACATGACCCTTTATGTAGGTAATTCCATACCAAAGCTCCTAATCCCACGTAATAAATGCTCGATGTGGGAAATAAGGAATAAGATAAGGCTCTTCCTAACATATAAGAGTATGTAAATGAGGGAAGAAGATCATGCAAGGTCTGTCCCGACCAGATTAATACTCCTGTTAAAGGTGGATGGATGTTTGAAGAGGTAGTAGGACAAAATGAAATCATTGCACCCAACATTTGGGACTTATAGGGATGGATACAATGATGGAGGATGGCTGTTGACTATATCTAGAACAAATAATTCATATTGTATAACCTGAAATAGGAACAAAAAATGAGCATCGTCCACTGACCATATTCGTAATGCAGGACTTGTATCTATTTTTCATCTAAAATCCTTGAGGACGTTGTCTTGAAATGGTAGGAGAGCCCTTGGGCCAAAAATATATGCTATTAGGAGGTCCTTTCAGATGTGAGGGGCGATGGATACCCAAAATGGAGGGGATGATCAAAGAATGAATATGCCTATGCAGTTTAACGTTATGCAGGACGAGTCTCAAGGGGAGACCTTAGAGTTTGGGGTTGTGCCTATGGACAAAAATGTCCAAGTGGTCCTACGTATCCCATGAGGATGGGAATCAAGCCATACATAGTTTTGAAAGGGCCATGCATTTTAATGTCATGCGGTATGGATGTGGGAGAATAGAAGAATTGGGAGGGGCATATGGAGTGACCTTCATAATCTTGCTGTGAGTGGGGCCAAAGAAGCTGAGGCTACACCACATGGGATCCTCCAAGGGCACTACACCCATCAGGGGTAGTCAAATGAGAAGATCATGGGGCTGGACTCAAGACGAGGAGTCCGAGAGTTCCTACATATCCCATGAGGATGGGAATAAATCCATACATAGTTCTTGAAATATAGTTTAACATCATGCGGGATGACAAACAATTTAATTTCATGAAAGACATAATAGTTTAAGGTCATGCGGGACTGGACAGTTTAAGGTCATGTAAAATCATTTATGTTTTAACATCATGCGGGACAACCCATTGTTTAATGTCATATAGAACCATATACAGTTTAAGCTCATGTATTACCCTCTACAGTTTAAGGTCATGTAGGACCCTCTACAGTTTCAGGTCATGTAGGACCCTCTACAGTTGAAGGTCATGTAGGACCCTCTTCGCTCAAGCAAAATATTTCTTGAGAAACTTGGCATTGGTGGGAGGAGTTATACGCTCACCATCCCCAGTAACCAGAGAGTATTCACCATTAGGTCAAACCTTGTGAATAATGTACGTTCCTTCCCATTTGGGCTCCAGCTTTGGTGGATTCCATCCAGGTATCATTGGTGTTTTCTTATCCAACACCAAGTCACCTTGCAGGAAGGAGCAGAGGCAAAATTTCTTGTTGAAAGCTCTAGCTATCTTGTTCTGATGGCTTTCTAGCTTGTGCAGGGAACGAAGCTTGTTCTCGTTGAGTGATTCCAATTCAACCATAAGGACTTCAACTACTTTATCTAGTGATTTCTAATCATAGAAAACTGTGTGTAATTAAGGAAACTAAATCTCGATAGGCAGGACGACCTCTTTTCCGTACACCAGGGAGTATGGGGTCACCTGTGGGGAATTATGAGTTGTCGTTTGGTAAGCACAGAGGGTGTTGGGGAGCTTGTCCAGCCAACTCTTCTTGTTTTTACCAACTATTTTATATAGAATGTTAGAGAGGGTTTTTTTGAACGCCTTGATCTGTCCATTTTTTTGTGCATGATAACGGGAGGTATGGTTAGAAAGGATGTTGTACTTAGAATACAATTACTTCAGCTCAACTGCCAAGAAGTTCGTGCCATTATTGGTGAGGAAGACGTGAGGGAATCCAAATCGGTAGATGATGTTGGAGCTCACAAAGTCAATTATGGAATGGGCATTGACCTCCTTGAGAGAGGATGCCTCTTCCCACTTGGAGAAGAAATCCGTTGCTGTTAGGATGAAACTGCACTGGTGAGCTGTTGTCGGTGGATATGGTCCCAAGATATTGATTCCCCAGACCAAAAAGGTCCCAGAGTAATTGGTAGTGTGGAGAGAATTTGAAGGCTGATGAATAAAGTTGGCAAGAATTTGTCATGCATGACACCTTTTGGAAAAATCGATGTACTCATGGATCATAGAGGGCTAAATGTTCCCCAATCTCCAGATATGGTGAGATAGTTTTGGCCCAGTCTGATAAACCCTGCAAGAACCGGAATGAACCTTCTTCATGACTTGAGAAATCTCAAATATTTGAATAAAATGGAGGAGAACCCCATCAAACCCACACATGTAGAGGATCTTCTCACGACCAGGACTGTCCTGGAGGGTAATCTGTAATGCGTGGCATCAGATTCGTTCATGTTCATCCTGATCCATTGAGAGATTACTGTTTTGAATATACTCGAAAAAGGGGATTGTCTAGTCGGGAGTCACCTTAATCACTACATCCGGGGGACCTGGAGGTCCTGACATGGAGGCACCGGTGGTAAGGTGGCTTACCCATAGGCTTTCATCATCATCTGGAGTGATGGGAGCGATGGATATCCAGTGTGCCATGTGGATAATCAAATCATACTATTCGGGTTCTACAAGTGATATAGCTAGGATGGCCAGGGCGTGAGCTCGACTGTTTTGAGATTGAGGGACATGAGTAACTTTTGGCTGAGATGGGAATTGGGCCATTAGCTGGAGGGTACGTTCCAATAATGGTACGAGCTCTAGCTTTTTTAAAGACATATTCACTGTTGATTTGCTTGATGACCAGTTTGGAGTCCCCTTTCACATGTAAGTGGGGAAAATCAATCTTAAGGGCCAGCTTGAGGACAATAATGAGAGACTGATACTCTGCCTTATTATTGGTACAACCTTCTAACAATAGGAATGAACACAACAGAATGGATTGTGATAGAGTGATGAAGATGACACCTAGGCCTACTCTATTGAGCCTGGGGTCATTGAGCCTTCTATCGATGGGGCTTTGGGAGGAACCATCAAAGTGAATTTCCAACATGGGATTAATTGGTCTACCGAGAGGATTGCCTCATCTAGAAAGTCAAGGTTCAGAGACTAGTCCTCGGGAGTTGGATGAGCGGTGATGAAATCTGATAATGCATTCCCCTTAATAGCATTATGAGGGACATACCTAATATCAAACTAGTGACGGATTACTTCCCACTAAGCTAGACATCTTGAAAACATTGGGCGGTTTAGGATGTACTTCAAAAAGTCCACTTGGGACACCAGTTGTACCTCATGATGATACAGGTAATGTCACAATTTTTTACAATGAATACCAGGCGTGAGGAATCTCTTCTTGATAGGGGAGTATCTGGTATCTGTATTGAGGAGTATGCGACTGAGGTAGTAGAGACTATTCTCTGTTCCCTTATTGTTCTTCTGGGTAAGAAGGGCGCCGATAGATTGTTCCAGGACGGTCACGTAAAGGACCAACGACTTTCCAGAGATAGGTGACATCAAGACCAGAGGCTGGAGTAGGTACTACTTGATTTCCACGAAGGTATTCTGACATTATTCATTCCACTAGTAGATAGTTCCTTTCTTTATGAGCTGAGAAAAGGGCTTACACTTTCCAGCCAAATTCACGATGAATCAGCGTATTTAGGAAAGGTGGACTTGGAAACCTTGAAACTCCCAGAGGTTTCTCGGAGGATACATTTGATTGATGTCCTTGATCTTTTATGGGTCGATCTCGATGCCCCTGTATTTGACAACGAAACTAAGGAACTTCCCAGAGGTGACCTCGAAAGAACACTCCAATGGGTTCAAATTTAGGTGGCGAGAATAGAGGAAGACAAACAATTTATCAAGGTATTTGAGATGGTCCTCATGCTGGAGAGATTTGACCACCAGGTCATTAATGTAGTATTCCACCAGTGTCCCAAGGATCAACTTAAATATGCAATGCATGGCACACTGATAGGTGGCTCTTGCATTCTTTAAACCGAAGGGCATGACTTGGTAACACAAAGTACCTTGTGGTGCCCTGAAGGATGTGGAATCCTCATCATCAGGATACATTTAGATCTGGTTATACCTGGAGTACCCATCCATGAAATAGAGGGCCTGGAACCTAGCTATAGAATCAATCATTAATTCCGTCATAGGAAGGGGAAAATCATCCTTCAGACACTAACAGTTGATATATCAGAAGTAGATATATACTCTGATATGTTCATTCTTCTTCCTGATTGGAACAATTTTGGATATCCATTGGGGGTAATGGAACTATTTAATAAAATTGGCTATGATGATCTTATCAAATTCATCCTCGACCATGGCACTGTGAGAAGGGTGCATCTTTCTGGGAGACTGCTTAAACCCACGATGATTTGATGGGAGACCGAGGCGGTGGACGAATACCTGAGGATCTAGTCTCAACATCTCACCATAACTCTAGGAAAATAAATCACAATATGGTTTGAGGAATTCCACGTACTACTGTTTCTCCTCGAGGGGAATAGCGGCACTGATCAGTGTGGGTTTCAGGTCCACCAAGCTACTGAGGTTCACCTATACCAATTCATCGACCGCGGTGGAGATGCCCTCTTCAATGGAGGGGGGGGGGATCATTTTCTAAATAATATTCTTCCCTTATGGAGAAGGGATCCTTGGTGGGGGGAGTTTCCTCTGAGTCAATAGATCCCGATGGGAGACTGGTACCAACCTGAGTGGTGGTGGTCATTACATTAGGGGACTCCCGTGCTACCAAAACCATAGTAATGAAAGATGATGATCTGATCCCATCTGGTCTTCAGCCCAAAGGTCCACTCTCAATTACATTGAAGCAATAGTGGTGCATTGTCTTGAGTCGGTTTATCCCAGCTCAGCAGAACAAGAAATTATGACGTATTGTTGTCTCCATGGGGTGGATATACTGATACCTTATGGGAGTAGGGAGCTCCAGGATCACCTGAGCCTAATTCGTGTAAGAGTACAAGGTAATATTCCAGCATTGATTAGACTTGGGAATATGACCACCCCTAGTTCTAGAAAAAGAGAATCATTTTCCCATGTCTAGGGTTATAGCATCCAATTAGTGGATTGGAAAGATGAAGGCTTCATCTAGGTCTGTCCACGAGTCGGTCACAGCCGAGGCATTTTCAACTTCATTAGCCTAAATTTTCTTGTCCTTGCATTTGTTATAGCTGACATCTAGGTAGCAGGCTTCACAAGAGAAAAAGGGAGACACATCATCTTGGAATATGCCCAATTGGCCATTAAGGGAGTACTTAAGGCACTAGTGACATGATGAAGGGACCACAACATGCAGGTGGAGCTGTGGCCTGCCCATCAATGCATTATAGGCGGTGTCCTAGGAGACAACCATGAACTTGGTGCTGGCTACCAGACTACCAACCTGAGTTTTTAAGTAGATCCTTCCAACTGGTGTCTATTCTGTCCTATCATAGCCTTAGATTTTTAGGTCATAGGGACTTAGGTCCTCCATGGACAACCCTAGTTTTCGCAGTGTCCATGTTGGTATTAGGTTGATTCCGAAGTCCGTGTCGACAAGACAACAACAAACCTCCACGCCATTAAACTGGTCTGTGATGTACAGTGGGAGAATGTTACCCTATATGGGAGATCATTCATCTTCTACAGAGAACGAGATGATGGCCTAGAATTTAGTATGCTTGACTGCCTTAGTATGGAAGGCTTCTGTGGCTGCTACCTTCATCTCAAACTGGAGGGGGCTTCTTAAGAACTCGGTGAGGGACTCAAGCATATCTGCTGACAGGAAAAGGGCCTCAAGTATGGATAGCCTTTATGTAATGATGGAAGGATGTTTTAGGACATCATAATTCCGTTCTGGACATGATATTCTGCTTATTGGAGGGTTTTATGTGATATGAGGTATGGCGGGCCCTGCTGGCTAGACCAGTGGCTGAATCATACTGGGAATATCTCGTTGCACACTATTTGAAGCCTGTATAGTGACTACCAGATGTGGAACAGATGATTGAGACTGGTCCATAGCAAATAACGATGGATCACGGTGTGGTTGAGGTGGCTCCTCTTGACTAAGCATCACAAATAGGGGCGAATGTGGTTCTAATGACACTAGATAAGAAGGCCACACCTACTGAGCTCTCCGCTAGGCCTGCTATCTAGTTTCAGTGGCATGCACAACCTAGTTGAAAGTACTAACTGAGGCACTCTGATGAACCATATTTCCATGGCTCCATTGACACTGGAAATTACTAGGAATACTGGGAGGATCCGCCTGGTGCTCCTCGCCGTCAGAAATCACATAGGGTTTTACCGGATCTCTAGTGTTAACCGAGGCGTACCCTTGACTGTAACTTGAAGAATCATACACTAATGGAAGGATTCTAGGGGGGATTATCATCTCAGGGGGCATGAAGTCACTATGAGTACATGATGATGATGGAATCATTGAGGGACCTTGTCTTCCCTTATGTTGTTGATGCTTACTCTTCTAGGAAGAGGACGACCGAGACGACGATGCAGAAGTAGTAGCTACAGATTATAAAGGCTCTGGTCGATTCCAGCATGCACGACTAATACCATGGGCACAAGATACTATTTTACAATCCATCTAGTCATCATACTTTTGTGACCAATGGTTAGAAACCTGATGCCACTCACCCTCGCTGTTGCTACCGCTGTCTGGTTTTGAGGAAACCCATGCTACATGTGCTGGAGCTAGGCCTACCCTGACTATGTTGTTGTCGACTTGGTACTGAAGCCAGTCCTTAAACACATAGAACTATTTGAGGGTGTTCCCCAAGATTCAGTGATAGGGACAGTAATTGGGGCGATCAGTGATATCCACTTCTTATGGTCTTCTGCATTCAGGCAAACGAACAATTCCCTATTCCAAGGCACTACAGAAATAACCGGCGACTTGAGACTCATTGAACGAGTAGGTCCAGTTCCTCCTATCCGGGAAGGTAGCCCTGGGAGCCTGACATTGACGAGGGGTTGTAGGATCTTTTCGTGGAGGTGGAACCTGGTTTTCTCGCCTGGGTGGTAGAGGCACATTGTGTGGGGGCGCCTGCCAATTCTAAGGTGGATACTACTGAGCCGGAGGCTATGCCTGTGGTGGAGGGCCCCTATGAGGCTATGGAGGCAACTCCAATGGTAATAACTCTAGCTCTTTGGGCACCTCTATCTATGCCACTACGGTGGGCTCTGCCTTGGAAGCCCTTCTCGTGGGGATTGCAGGAGGTGAAATACGTGCTTGACTGGCCCGTTGCAAGGCTTCTTCTAGGCGCTGAGCCTTATCATAAAAGTCTCAGAATCCACCAGGGTAATTCTGAGTAACGAGGGAGGGGATCGATTCTATCTTGACATTCCCCACACACATCTTCATCAGTTTCTACTGAGTTAATGGAATGTCAATAGAGTTTTTGATCCCTATAAACCGGGAAACAAAGTCCGTGACACACTCATCATGCCTCTTCTTGCACTTAAATAGGTCCATAATGCTTTTCTTCTGAGTGGTGGAACTGAACTGGTAAAGAAATTTCCTATGGAGGTATTCCCATCTAACTACTGATCTGATGGGTAGCTGGCTGAACCAAAAAAACGCATACCCTTCCAATGTCTGTACGAAGCATCAGAGTTTGGCGGCCTCATGCTGTTCCAGAGTTCCCAACATGGGTCCACACCTTGAGATGAAGTGGGACAAATGATTCAGCAGGTCCCCTGTCCATTTGATGGGGGAAAAGTGGGATTTTTGAAACCTGGGGGTGCTGGAATATCATACAACCACACCGGATATGGCTTGCCATCAGGCGAGATTGCTACTTATCGAGTCTCCAATTCCTCAAGGTGGGAAATTAGTGCTACCATTGGATCATCTGGGCGAGGGTTCCTATCTTGACGGGGATCCCTAATCACCAGTGCATTGGAAGGTTCATAAACATGATAGGCGGGCCCAAAGACTCGTGGAGTAGCTGGTGGGATGGACTGCAGAGTGGCTGGGGGAACCTGAGTTGTGTCTCAGGGGTTGTCACGTCACTCAGGTGGATTTGGCGACACATATCGCACCCTCTTGCTATAAGTTCCAGCCTCAACCCCATATACATGGACAGGATGGTCAGGGTCACCTGGAGAAAATTTGTTGAGGGGAATTTATGTCTTCCCTTACTTCCCTAGTTGAGGATCACCGTAGTCCGGTTGTCGCTCCACAGTGTGTTCATCAAGGAGGAAATTGACCATCCTCTTGCGATCTTCAAGTTGTTGACTCAACATGACTTTTTAGGATCTTCTTATACCTTCTGAACTGATCCGGACGGGTCTGAGGGTTTGACAGCTCCAATTTTCTCATTTCCCTTATTTAGATTCCAGCTGAGTGTTAATGACTCAGTAGGTACATGAAGATCCAATAAATTCATTTACTGTAGAGTGATCCTTCCCAATGGATCCAATAGGTTTGAGACTCCCTCTGGGGGTAGGTCATCTTCAAGAATCTCTAAATCATCATCTCCCCCTAATAGGTTGTCCATTCTAACCATGAAATTTCCTAGATAAATATCCTCTATGTCACCAAATAAATTAGGTTGGCGCTGGATAGAACTGAAATGGAGGGCCATGTACTGCCCCCCAACCATGAGTTTTTACATGGAGAGAAGCCTCCTTGATTATCCTATGGATAATTTTAAAGATCTGGACGCATCGTTATTGGAGGGTCTTATGGTGGCTTGGTGACTCAAGGCGCTAGCCCACAGGAAGTGCAGCCAGATCAACCAGACGACATTGTTGGATGATGTCTTAAAAATTTTATTGGATTTTGGGGTAAGCTTCTCACCAATGACGAAGGCGAAAGTGTGATGCCCAGAGGGTTTGGAGAAAGTATCCAACTTCCTCTTGAGTGAGCGACTCTGGTGCAATGAAGTTTGCTGCTGCGACTGTCCAAAACATCTCTGAGAAATGGTCCGCTGCAAGAATGTACCACCCGATCCTCAGCCTAGATTTGGGGTCTGACCCTTCTTTTCCCCACTCATCAAATGGACGCAGCTGGGGAACCGGTAGAGACACTGAAGCAGATCATTGAGGTGGTATGCTATTTGGTGGAGAATATGATGAGTAGGTTGAACAACCGCTACATCTCAGACTATCCTCTGAAGAGATAAGTGACTTGGACACCACATCACGACAAGACAGAATGGTGACTGTAGTTTCTGGCATAGGGACTATGGCTGCTGGCGGTGGACCATGCTATTTCTCAGTCACCATCAGTCCCTAGAATAACTCTCCATGATATCTGGTCTAGGTAGAGAATGATCTTGGTGATGATGGTGGTGATTGAACCACCAGAGCCTATGGAGTTACTGATTTCTCATCCTCCTGGATGTATTTGCGGAGGGTGAATGGATTAGATGGACCTCACATTATAGAAGTATGAGGCTAATGCGCCTTGTTCCTACCCCGAACCTTGACACATAGGATCTATGCAAGGATTCTATTGCTAAATCATATTCCACCTCAAAATATGAGACGTAGACGAGTTTAATCTCGGTCTGAATCTTCCTGGTATTATTTTTGTGGCGGTGAAGACCCAAACGCCGACGTTGGGATGGTTCTTTGGGACATGGTAGATTTTCAGCATGAGGAGGACCTTCAGTCGTACTGGTGCTGGGGTGGAGGGGACTTTCGCCTGAGTAAGTTGGGGTGTGAGGAGTACCTAGATAGATATCAAAGGGAACATGGGGAGGACCTCCGTGTCCACTAAATGATGTGTGAAGGAAATATTCATGGAAAGTACTGGAGCAGGTAGGACCTCTACTGGAGCTGGTAGGATCATGGGTAGGACCTCCATGCTTGTTTCCCCTCGCAGCGTCAGCACGAGGAGGGTCCTTGTACTGGTCAACCCGAACACGGGTTGGACCTCTGTGCTGGGTGCCAATTAAGCAAGGCTGACCTTCACTCCTCTAATTTCTGAGGTGAGGAGGAATTTTTCCGGCCTCTATAAGGACATGGGGGAGGCCCCCACACTGTAGATTGACCGGATTTCTAACATCTCCACGTCAGTGGCCTGTGATAGGAGGAATGACACCATACCTGATGTCATGAGTGTGGAAGATGCTTTCATACTGAGGGTCACAACCATGGGGGGGGGGAACCTCATTCAGATTGAAGGTGGCACGATGTGGACCTCCATGCTGAGATTGGAAGTGGAGAGGACCAACATTCTCAATGGTGGTAGTATGGGGAGGACCTTTGTACTGGGTGTCATTGTCGTAGGTCGGTCCGCGACAGACACTCCTTGCGCCAGTGACTAGGAGAGTCAACCCAGCCTGGTTGTGGGGTGGTTTGGGCCTCAATATGGACCGAGTGTATAAGGGACCCTACTTAGCATACATAGGGGGATGATGGTATACTTCGGTGGTGGAACGAGCCACGGTAGTTGCGGACATTGACGACCCTCTACGGGCATCCTCCTTGGCCTGTGCCCAACACTGGAATCGGGTCAGCCGGATTGGGGCCGGTGGTATAGGCGCACAACTTACCTTCTATTCAACTCATCGGGACAGGTGTCAGTGCTAGTGAGGACTATTGGGGGCCCTCCTTGGGGTCCCTAGAATGTGATCCTGACCGGAATGGCCCATACATCCCCTACCTGATTGACGTAGTGGAGGGAGTCATCAAAACGTTCTGGGGAGAGGCTCCCAAAACAGTTATGCGTTGGAGTGGGGAGTAGTGGATCCTTGCGTGGCCCTTGGGGGCGGTGGTGGTGATGAGGCATGCATGCCTCTAAATCCTGGTGGGCCATATCTTGAGTCGAGATAATCCCCTCCTCCTCGTATCAACAAACAGGGCCATTTATCACCCTTCGATGAAAAAATTCAGATGAGGGATGGGGCATGGGAGCCCAACAATTGTGGGTGTTGAGACTATCATAGAAGTGGTGGAGCCATGCAGGACTACCATGTTGGCATTACCCCTACCCCTGTGTCAGTGGATGGGTGGTGATCGGTTTCCTATTGTGGCAACTTGGGTCCTGGAAGGCAGGTAGATTAAACCATTAGTGCTAAAACTAAGAAATCAACGACCAGTTCCCCAGTGCCATTCTGTCTTCCATGGATGGTAAGAAGGATCCATGCTGACAACGTCGTAGACTGGGATTTACAACATTCAATTTCCCCAACTTCTGGTGAGTTTTACACCAGGCCCACTATTTTCTTGGCGGGACCTGACGCCAGATACATGGATCCGGTGACATGCTAGTCCACTGATGTCTCAAATGCTACTAATCTCCACATCGAAGAGAATAATTTCACACTGGGTTCACCTTTTTTTTTCTGACACTTTCACAGGGGTGCGCATATCCATCTATTTCGGAGGACAATGATGCGCTGACTGTTTCCCCGCATTCCCACTTTCCAAAGGCGAGCGACATCCATCGCCTATTCAAGGACATTTTCTCCTTGATCAAAAAGGATGATGGAATTTAGGTTCCTCCTTAGAACTCATAACCTAGTCTGAGTCTCCATTATATATTAATAAGTTGTTTGTGAAACTCTTCCCAGTGCCATGTCTTCATAGACACTGGTTAATTACACTTCTTCTGTCAGGACATTCTAAAGGGTCCATCTAGGGCAACAACCTTCAATCAGGGGAGTAATCACGTTGGACATCACTGGCATGTCTAGGCGCTGGAACACTGGTGCGTCTGGGGTTCTTTCCCTTATTATTGGGCTTCTCAAGGGTGTAGAAGCCTGAGGAATCACACATAGAATGCATGGATTTATATGCCATGGGCATGTCTCTAAGGTTTTCCTTAGCTTCCCATGTTTAACACAGGGTATTCCATGAGTTTAACGTCTAGAGGAGATGGATCATACTGATCAGAACACTAACTAGAGTGGATTAGATGGGTGAAAAACCTGAAGGTAACACTGATGTTGGGGATAAAGCATGGTGAGTTACCCAACTGCTACTAAAGGGAATAGGAAATGGGGTGGCATGATCCCACCGAGATGTGGTGGCTCGGGTGAGAATCCGGATGGGTGATGGAGGGTTGAGAGTGGATGAAGAATGAGATGGAACCAATGTGAGGACATCTGTGATGTTGGTCTTGAGCCTCAAAGAGACTTCCTACATATCCCTATGGCAGGGAATCAAAGTATACGTAGTTCGGTAGGGTGATGGGACGCCTAAAGAGGCGACCCGTATGGAGAAGACCCGGAGGAAGTGTAACCTCCAGGTTGGGGCATGAACTTGATGAAACACATAGGCTCGAGGGAGAGACCAAGATGATACATGGGTGAGGGGATTGAACCTCAAGGAGGTGTCCTACATACCTTTACTTGGAAAGGATCAAATTCCACGTAGTTCAGGATGAGGCATAAAATCGAGGTGTGCACGAGGGATAACTACCCGATGAAATGCTGGGTCTTAAGCATGGTTAGCAGCCTGAGGTTGGTCTGACGCTTGAAGGCTGACCAGAGATGTGGGTCCCAAAAAAGGGGACTACAATGGCTTACCCTCAATTGGATAACATTAAGACTTGCCGTCGATTGGGGTTGACAATGACTTACCGTTGACTGTGGTTAATGATGTCTTACCGCTGATTTGGGTTGAAAATGACTTACCATTGATTGGGGTTGACAACGACTTACCGCTGATTGGGGGAAAATTTAGAGTCATGAGGGACAAAAAGGGGCATACAGTTTAATGTCATGTAGGTTGGGGATGGACTGACATTAAGTAGTCAGGATTGATGAGAGTTGGGCTTGAACCCCAGGGAGGCTTCCTATGTACCTTACCTCAGTAAGGATCAAAGTACGTGTAGTTCGGATGGTGTTGGTGAACTGACATGAAGTGGTCAGAACCAATGGTTATTGGGATTGAACCTCAGGGAGGTTTCCTATGTACCTGGATTGGCCTGGATCAAAGTCCATGTAGTTCGGTATGGTGTTGGTGAACCGACGTGAAGTGGTCGGGACCAATGGTTGTTGGGCTTGAACCTTAGGGAGTCTTCCTACATACCTTGCCTTGGAAAGGATCAAAGTCTACGTAGTTTGGGATGGTTTTGGGGATTACGCTCCAAGGAATACCAAAGATAATGTCATGGTCAATTCTTATTCTAAGCCCATGTGATTCATTCTTGGTGTGAGAAACAAGAGGTAGAAAATACCTGACGTCCACATCGTGAAAAGTGTGTCTATGGGAAGTGGAATGGGGCTTACATGTGGTTATCAGCTCAATGAGGAAATAGGGGATTACCCGTGGTTAGCAACCCATGGAGATGGATATTGGGACTTACTCCAGGATAGAGGTTTGAGTAGTGAAAAAGCCCAACGGGAGAGGGATTTGGCACAAAAGATAGGAGGATTCTAGTGACCACCCCTCATCTGGTATTTGGCTAGGAAGAAGATAGGAGGAGCATGAATGCTGCCTCCCACAAGAAAGGCTAGGGGCTTACACCATGGTGGTTTCCCTTTCCCCATGGACAGACACCGCTACAGTTAAGATGATTTTATTCCATTTGAGGAAGATTTCACTCCCTTGGAGACGAGCGGGCGTAGAGATTGTTTGAGGTGGGACACTCCACGTACGATGCACGGTGAAAGGGTACAGTTTAACATCATGTGCTAATAAGGATGGTGCTTGGTAGTTTAACGTCCTGTAGCTCGGACAAGGCGAGTTCACTCTGCATCCCTAGGATCTACATGACTAATACCCACCCACCCTTGGGGAAGAGAAGGCATCAGTAATGTCGTGTGAAGGGGGTGTTATAGAGTGATCCATTGAGGAGCCCATGTTAGCGTGGCTATGAGAATAAGAAATAACCATTAGCATGCCTATGTGAAGAAGAATGAGGTGAAGCAACACAACGGGAAGCACCGCCCAAGGGACTTTGAAATAACTTCATGAAAACCTAGAGGGTCGCATGGGAAAAGGAGTTACAGAGAAAAGGGGTTCATAGGAAGAAGCCTTATGAAACTTTTGTGCTCCATATAGGGGAGGGGCTTCGCGAAGGGGTATGCTTCATGAAGTGAAGTGGCCCAGCCTAGGAATAGGGAATAGGTGTGTATGAAATGTGTTTCGTGAAGTGGAACGGATTTTGTGAAGTAGTGCTTCGAGAAGAAAGGGTGACCTGCGAAGCGTAGCATTGCGAATAAATGTGCATCCCGAAGCATAGTGACCCTACCTTAACATGTAGGTTACATGTTCACAGAGGGTACATCGTGAAGAATAAGTTCTCTACAAAGACCCAAGTCCCCTTGTGGATCCCCTTACTTCGTGAAGGCCCATGGGATCTGTGAAGAGCACCCCCCTTTGAAGAGGGGTTGAATTTAAGCGAAGGGAAAGGCTCTTCGTGATGCTAAAGTACCTTGAAGAGATCACGGTTCACAGAGCCGAAATTACTTTGCGATTTGAGAGCTACGAATGTGAAAGGTCGGAGGATACATCCTTTGGTCTTGAGGGGACCCTGATATTTATAGGCAAGAGGCACCGTAAAGCAGAGCTCGCTTGGAATGAAGACACGTGGAATTTTGTCGTAACCGCAGAGCTTCCCGCCTCCTTTCTCCATAGTGACTTCACAAACGTCAATCCTGTTCGCAGAGCCTCTCGCCTCCTTGCTCCGTGGTGGCTTAACAAAAATCAATCCAGTTTGTAGAGACTCCCACCTCCTTGCTTTTCGGTGTCTTCTCAAACATTAATCTGGTTTAGGGATCCTCCCGCCTCTTTTCTCCATGGCAACTTCACAAAGGGGGAAGCTTCATGCCGGTCGTGATGCTATGGGGCTCCACGGATGAGCTTCGTGAGGCAGCCCTAAGGGATTTTAGTTTTCTCTTCCTCTTCCTAAATTTTGGTGCCAACAATTATTAACATTATAGATATTATGGAACCATTTCATATATCCTTTAACCATAGAAAGTATACAAAATTAATTTTAGAGTAATAAATTAAACATCCTTAAGTGGTCCGTGTAAGAAAGAACTATTAAATGAATAGATTTAAAATGATTATAAAAGGACCTTAAAAAATATAATATAGTTTAATAATATTATTAACAAATTATTTAATAAATTTAAATTCATTATATAGGAGGATTAAACTTGTATGACCAAGTAGAGGCCCAATATAAGGGGTTTCTCATCTCGATTCTCTTTCTTTGAGACATATTCCATTTTCACCACATGTTTTCATCTGTATGGTCTATAGAACACCATATGTGTAAATACCAAAAATTTATAAATTAAATTTCCTATTTAATGAATAATTTTCTTATTGAGTAATGTAGTTATATAAAACACATAAACTATATTTCATTTGTTATTTTGTACCACTATAAGTATAACCATAATTTGTCTATTAGGATTAATAGACTGTTGACCATTAAAAATTTTGATATTATATATTTTCTACAGTCACCATTAAGATTTTTATATATTATGGGTTATTATGTGGTCTAATTGACACCTAAAGAAGAAGCGATGATCTCAACTAGTAGGATTGTACCTTATGATGCCCATTTTTTGAAGCTTCTAAGGGAGTTGACATTACAAGGATTTTCCCATGACTAAGTTAAATACAAGATTAAATAACTAACACATGATTGAAACCATTTAAAAGACATGTTCATGATTTTTTAGATCATGACCTAAACAATGTTCTCCAAACTACCCTAATAATGTACCACCATCACACAACTTACCCTTAGGGCATGCACTGGCATAATAAGAGGTTATGTATCTAGAACCCTAAAGTATGAATTTTAATATATTATTTTTAATAAAATAATTATTATATTTATCCCTTCCATTATTAATTTATATATATGATTATATTATTAGTTTGATAGAAAATAGTTTTTGATACAAAGAAACAAAAAATTTGATTTTTGGGAAATATTTATTTTCAATTAAAACACTTTTTTGATTAATGAATGAATTTTGAAATAAATTTTACTTTCATTAAATATTATTTTACAATAATATTTATTTAAATATATATTATAATATAATTTAGTGAAGTCCAATGTAAATTTTATAAGATTTAGAAAGTTTTTAGTTTCATAAAACTTATATTTTTCAATAAATAAGGGTTTTTATTTAAAAGTTTAAATTATAATATTTAGAAAATTAGTTTGGTAAAATAAATATTATTTTTGAAATAAGTTTTTTTAAATTATATAATAATTAATTTTTTATAATTCTCTAAGGTAGACACTTTGTTTGGTAAAAATTAAATACAGTACAAATATACGGTATGTATTATGACATCATAATAGACCAAAATTGATGTAAAAAAATACAATAAATTAAGTACATGAAAAAAGACATTTCACCTTTAATATTTTTTTAAAACTATTTGACTTATTTTATAAACCATTAATGAATCCTCCAAAACCTATATTATATTTAAAGGTTTTTAAATAATTATTTATGAACATGACTACCTTCCACATCACTAGTGTTATTAATTTAAGGAATTCAATTCTTATCGTAATAAAATATTAAAAAACACAAATATTTGGTGTAAATAATGGGAAGAAACATGGGAATATTTTTGTTTTGATTATTTTATTACAGAGAGTTCAAAACCTTGATTTAGAAATCAATAAAAACTTTCCCACTCTTTTTCAATAATACCCACCCAATATCCCATTTCAATTCACTAAAAACCAATTTAGAACTATTTTAATCTTCCTATAAATCTATAAATCAATAACAAGGTGTTATCATTCTCTTAAGAAGCTCCTCCCAAGGTTTTAGAAGCACCATCTCAAGGGAATGGATTCTCTCATCCTCATTTTTATTCAAGTACATTCTTTATATTATGAATTTTGATTTCTAATTCTCTATGTTGTAATGTGTTTTTTACACATAACATTACTATACATATTATTCACAAATAATTATAAACCACCTTTAACTCTCATTAAACCCTTCTATGAATCTTTATGTACACCCATTTTGCTGCCAAAATTATCCAGTGAATTTACATACCAAACATTTGTGTTATGAATACACATCTTTATTTCCACTCAAGGGAATTCAACCAGATATACCTATCCTTTAATTTTTGGTAAATTATATGAATATAAATCACACTCATTAATCATGTAATTAAATGTTATAAAATGTTTTTTATATTGTATGATATATGGGGAACACAAATTCAAGTACATGATATGAATGTGATGGGTGGGCGTAGTATTATATATCCCACAAATGCATTGGGTAATGTTTTTTATCTCATGAGATGACATGTAGGATTCATGTGAGGTTAGAATAATCACACTATGTTATGATGTCACAATATCTACCCTTGAATTATTTTTATGATGTCATGTTATATGTTATTGCTACATCCTTATGTTTCCTTAATTTCATCATATTATATCATGCTTATATGTTCATGTTTATGATTCCTACCATTTTATATCACCTTGATATTCCTATTGACTTACATGTATAACTTTCATCATGTTATGCTTTGATTGATTATTTACCAGGCTTTATAGCTCACCCCTTTCTTATGTACATCCATAGGTTATCCCATGCAATTTTATAAGATCAATGGAATATAAGGAAATGTTGTGGGACTTTTAATAATATTCTTGTATACCCATTTCAAGTTATTGTGATATGTATCTAACTACCCAAATACACTATACCTTACAATCTTTTGGGATTATATTATTTTTCTATTTACATATCAAATCATTAAATAAAGTATATAAAAGATATGGGTTATCATAGTTAGTATTAGATAAAGGTCTAGTTATTTTTGTGGATTAGGAATAAAAACCCTTTGTAAAAACCATAGGGATAAGAATAAACATAGGAATATATCCCTAAATTTTGGTAAGGTATAGAGTGCCTGTTTTTTTAGAAAATACATCTGTATTTTGACACTAGAAAGTGGATACAACTGTTGAATAGTTGTACCTTGGGGTAATAACTCAAAAGGGTACATTCTATATTAAATATATTTTCAAATGGTGCACAAAAAGAGTCCTAATACTACAAACCTAGAAAAAAACTCTAGGGGGATATTCTCAGGTTAATCATTTGATTTGTACAAATCATCATGAAGGGAAAAAATTCCCATGAAATTTAACGTTAGAAAATAGACCAAGGATAACTTAGATTGAAACCTAGAAATTCATAGGTTAAAGAATACTTGTCATTTATTTTTTATCACTTAAATGTTAATATTTTACCTTTATATGTTTAATAATTTTAAAATTATCATCTATATTTTTACTTTATTTTAGTCAATGACTAGAAATATAAGGAACTGAGTGAATAAACAATGCGATGGACAATGTGATGACAACCCAAATGAGATTCCCAACACAATAGGGGAAGTTTTTTGGAACTTCATGATAATAATTTATAAATTATCTCAAGTTTTTAATGGAAAAAGTAATTTTGAAGAATACCCACATACTTATAATAATGAGAAATTTTAAATTGTACCTTTATCCAAAAAAGGATTTTGACTTTCAATGGATCTTATGATCCCTTACTCATGGAACAGTGGATCAACTCCATTGAAAATATCTTACATGATCTTAAATGATCTGAGTTAGAGAAGGTCATAATGTTTGTTTATCAAATGGAGAGAGCAAATGCTAAATGGTGGATGTTTATTTAGAATATTAATCCCAAAAAGAAATCAAAGTGATGGAGTATAAAAAATTTAGGAAAATGTTTTTCAAAAAATATTTTCCTCACACTCTCTAACATAAAATAGATAGGGATTACCATGGAATTAAGGAAAAGGAGGATGAATCCATTGAGGTGTTTGAGGAAAACATCAAAAGACTTACATGATATACCTTTATATTTTTCACTAAATCTGAATGTAAATATGACCACATATTCAATGTTCTAAAGTCAAATCTATGAAAATATTTTGCAATTTGATACTATGATAGTTATAAATAGATTTTAAATTATTCCCTAAAAGTCAAAATGGAGATCGGAAAACCACAATGGTCTCATGGTACTGAATATAAGAAGTTGATAATGAAGTTTCCTTATAGTGGAGTAATGGAGAAATCACATAGGGATAAGGAAGTCCAACATCCCACTTATCAAAAGTGAGGGAAGAAGTATCTTATTAGTTTCTTGAAGGGGATAAGTAAATTTTTTAGGCATGGGAAGGAAGGGAACCTAGCTAGGGAATGATGATAGAAGAAACCCACCAATATGATGGAAGAAATTAATACTTAAGTAAACCATTATCCTATAGTACAATGTTTCAAATTCAAGGAATAAGGACACTATGTGAACCAATTAACTAACCCAAGGGTTATCTATGATAGTTGATGACAAAAACCATCAAGTTATAGATAGAAAGGGTGAGCATATGTAATCAAAACTAATTAGGTGGATTCCAAAAATGAATTTGTGGTAGGTATTCTAGTTATTCATTCAAGTATAGAAAACATACTATGTTATTCCGGTTATATGAATTCTTTAATACCACATAAGATTAGTAGAACTATTTAAACACTACCTCAAAACACAAAAGTCAAGTTATTAATGAAGATAATAAATTCATCAATTATTGCACGCTAGGAATATAATTTCCCCCATTTTAATAATTATTGGATTATTTTTCCAATTAAACTTATGATACTTCATTTAACTTAATACTATTATATTCTAGATATGAATTTTATTTCCTTATATAGAGCCAAAATATATTTATGAGAGATAAAAATCACCCATCATAACATGAATTTCATTCCAATTCTATAAAAATAAAAGTAGGAGGATGAATCTCATTTAGAATCGTCATGTCAAGAATGGATTATTACCTCATTAGAAATTATAACTATCTCAAATGATTGAGACTAAGGAAAAGATCATCCTTGATTACATGCACATTATAATTGAATACACTGATATATTTCCTAAATAATTTCGTGGCCTTTCTCCAAGCCGAGAGGTTGTATTCTAAATAAAACTTATGAATGTATTTTTTATAATATAAAATACACTATATATAATGGACACTATTGAACTTGAAGAGTTGAAAAAGAACCTATAGGAGAATATAGGTAAAGGGTTTATATGCCCAAGTGCTTCACTATGGGATGAAACTGT
The DNA here is from genome assembly GCA_963277665.1 of Viscum album. NCBI lineage: Eukaryota > Viridiplantae > Streptophyta > Magnoliopsida > Santalales > Viscaceae > Viscum > Viscum album. The sequence goes on from OY728147.1 coordinate 124,169,935, forward strand.
CTTTTTTTCAATAATAATGATGGTTCAATACACCTCTACACTGATTATTGTGAACTCAATAATATTATGATAAAGAACTAGAATCCACTTCCTCAGATTGAGGACTTATTCATTTAGCTACTTGGATCCCAGTACTTCTTAAAAGTGGATTTTTGGTGAGAATATTATCAATTAAAGGTGAAGAATAAAGATATAACCAATATTTATTTTCCCATAAGTTATGGTCATTATTAGTTCATAGTTATTATATTTAGAATCAATAATTATACATCTATCTTTATGTACTTAATTAATGGAGTCTTTAGGAATTACCTCAAAAAATTTGTGATAGCCTTTATAGATGATATTTTTTTAACTCCAAAGGTAAGTAGGAATATGATTAGTATTTGAATGTTGTACCTAAAAACTTGATAAAGGAAAAGTTATATGAGAAGTATAATAAATGTGGGTTTTAGATGGATCCAATAACATTCCAATGGAATATGATCACTAAAAAAGAGATATCTATGGATCCTTCAAAGATAGAAGCAATTAAAGGTAGTCTTAGAATAGCATATATAATTTAGATCCATAGTTTTATTGGATTATATATTTATTATCATAAATTTTTGGAAACTTTATTCAGATTTTCAAGCCCAATAAACAATCTAACTTAGTAGGGAGTAAATTTTTTATAGACGGATGAATGAAAGGATAGTTTTAATGAGTTAAAGAAGAGGCTAATCAGTGCACTTATTCCCACATTACCCACCAATAGGAAAGGTTTTGTGATCTTCAATGACACATCCATAAAGGTATTAGGATTTTTACACATGAAAAATGAAAAAGTTATAGCCTATGTATTCCACCACTTAATGATCCATGATTTGGAATTCCCAACACAAGATCTAGAATTAGCTATAGTGATATTCTCATTTAATATTCGATGAAATTTTATATACAGGGAGAAGTGTGACATATATACAAATTATAAAATCCTTAAGTATATATTTAAATAAAATGATCTCAATATGCACCAATAAATGTGGTCATATCTAATCAAGGATTATGATTGTTCAATCTATTACCATATTGGGAAGGTAAGAAAGTGGAATATGCTCTATGTAGAAAGGATCCCGCAACCATATCCATGATGAGGATTGAGATGGATCCAATATTCTTGGATATAAAAAGGATGAACATGGAAATAATAAAAGGATTGCCATCCTACATTTCTCAAATAAATTTTTAACCCTCAATTATTTATAGGATCAAGGAGGTACAAAAAGATGATGAGAATCTATAGAGGAAGGTGGAAAATATTATGGAGTTAAAATTTTATTAACATGGATTTATAAGGTTTGGAAACCAAATATGTGTCCCTTAATAATGATAAATTAAGAGGGAACTTCTGGATGAATCACTTAGATCATCATTCTCTATTAATCGTATAAGCACTATGATGTATATTTTAAGGAAAACTTATTATGAGATAACATTTAGAGGGAGATTTCATAATTTTCATCTCGATGCTTGGTATGCCAAAAAGTCAAGGATAAAAGACAAAATTCTAAGGGTATGATGAAAATAAAACCTATACCATTATGGAAATGGGAAAACATAACCATGGATTTTTTCATAGGAATCTTCTGGATATCTAAAAGTAATAACAAAATTTGGGTGGTAGTTGAACATCTTATATGGACAACACTTTTCATTGCTATCAAAGAAGAGTTTTATCTTGAAACAATCACTAAGATATACATATGATAATTTTTAAGATTGTATGAAGTACCACACTACATTATATATTATTGATATTTGAGGTTTACATCATGTTCAAGGATAATCCTTTAGTAAGGGTTGGATATATAGATGAGTTTCAATACTACTTAACACCCTCATATGGATAACCAGTTTAATAAAACCATTCAAAATCTATATAATATGACGAGATCATGATTAATGGATTTACAAGGATATTATGATAAAAAAATTCCACTAATAGAGTTCTCATATAACAAATATTTTTAATATATAATTTAAATGAAAACTTATGAATATACTTATAGGAAGAGGTGTAAGACTCCCACATACCATGATGATGTTAAAGTGTTGATGCTGATGAGACTTGATCTTATCCAAAAGATGATAGAGAAGGTTTAAACCATTTAGTGTTCTATGAAAGCTATATAAATTCAAAAGAAAAGATATGTATTCAATCATACACATGACCTAGAGATTGATATTAGAGATAAAGTGTTCCTCTATATATCACCATGGAAGAAATTCATGAGGTTCGGAAAAAAAGGGAAATTTTTTTCCTAGATAAATTCCCCCATTGAGATCCTTGATCACATCATATCTCGAACCTGTTGATTATAAATTACACTTAACTTATCTCAATTACATGATGTAATACATTTATCCATTTCAAGGAAGTACATACTACACCCCTCATATGCAGTGATTAATGAGGTGGTACCTTTGGAGAATTATCTTTAATAAGAGTAACATAAAGTGAAGATCTTAGATCATAGAGATAAATTTCTATGAAATAAAAAAACTCACCTAGTCAAAGTATTGTGGTGGGACCATAAGCTTGAGTAGGAAACATGGGAACCGGAAGAGGTCATGAAACAAAAGTACCCTATTATATTCTAGAGTAAGAAATAAAAATGACATTGGTGAAATTTATGATTGGGGAAACAATGTAACTACCCAATATTTTATTAATGAAATTACCTTATGAATGAATAAATTACTTATTGAGTAATGTAGTTATAGAAGATACATGCACTAAATTTCATTGGTTATTTTGAACTGTTAAAAACTATAGCCATAATTTGTCTTCTTGGATTAAAATACCATTAAGAATCATAACCTTTTATATTAAATCCATTATAAAATGACCATTAAGGTTAGTATACATAAAGGTTTATTATAAAGCCTAATTGAAACATAAGGAATAAGTGATGACCTCAACCAGGATAATTGTACCCTATAAAGCCCAATTATTAGGGTTTTTAAGGGATATGATATCAATTGGATGTTTACTTGACTAATCCGAAGCAGATATTCAACAACCAAAATATGAGTGAAACCATTTATGAGAGTAGTTCAATCTTTTTATGATCCCTACATAAACCATGTTCACCAAACCACCCCAATAAAGGACTCCCATCGCACACCTTACCCATAATACATATGTTGGTGTAATAAGGGGTTATGTATTTAGACCATAGTAGTAGGATTGTTTTATATTTTTTTAATAAATTAATAATTATATTTATCTCTTTACTTTTTAATTTATAGTTATTATTATATAATTTTTTTGGTAAAAATTAGTTTTTGATACAAATAAACAAAAAATTTATTTTTGGAAAATATTTAGTTCCAATTAAAATACCCTTTTTGATTAACTTATTAATTTTAAAATAAATTTTATTATTATTAAATAATATTTATTTAAATATAGATGATAATATAATTTAACTAATTCAATGAAATTTTTATAAGAGTTATAAAGTTATTAGCGTTGTAAAAACTAGTATTTTCTAATAAATAAGGCTTTTTATTTAAAAGTGTAAATTATCATATTTATAAAACTATCTTGGTAAAATAAATTTTATTTTTTAAATCAATACATCAAAATTATCTAATGCTGAATTTTTTATAATTTTCTGAGATAGTCTAATTTTTGGATAAAAATTAAATATAGTATAACTATATAGTTTGTGTTATGAAATCATAACAGTTTAAAAGTGATGAAATGAATACTATAAATTTAATCCATGACCAAAAATAGATTCCCCATTTAAAATAAATTTTTATGTTATTTTATTAATTTTAGAAACCTTTAATGAATCCTTCGAAACCAATATTATATTTTAATTTTTAAAAAACTATTATTTATTAACATGAATAACTTCCACATAAGAAATGGTAATAATTTAAAGAGTATGGTTCGTATCTTAATAAATTTTTAAACCAATTTAGTTTTTCAAAAACCATGATAAAACCATGGGAATATTTTTGGTTTTGATTATTTTATTTCATAGAGTTGAAAACTGATGTTTATAAATTAATAAAGAATTCACCTATTTTGCTTAAATACCCCCACAAACTTCCATTAATATTCTCTAAAAACCCATTAAGTATTAATTTACTCTCCCTATGCCTCTATAAATCACTTTCAAGGTGTTACCAATCTCTTAATAATCTTCTCCCAAGAATTTAGAAGTAGCCTCTCAAGGTAAGGGATTATCTCCTATTATTTTTTATTTAAGTACTTTCTTTATATTATGCATTTTTTATTTCCAATTATACATGTTGTAATGTATTTCTACACATCCCTTTACTATCATTATAATTCAAAATTTACCAGACAATACATTTAACTCATTAAATTCTTCCATGAATCTGTATGTACACCCATTTTACTACCGAAATTATCTCATGATTTTCTAAGACAAACATTTGTATTGTGAATACCCATTCACAGTTCCACTAAATCAACCTAGATTTACCTATATTTCATTTATTATGAAATTCTATGTATGTAACCCACATTCGTTAATCATGGTATTAAATGTGATGAAAGGAATTCTTATGTTTTATGATCTATGTGGCACATAAATGCATGCACATGATATGAATGTTATTGGTGGGACTGGAATTATATATCCATACAATTAATTGGGTAATGTTTTTATCTCATGAGATACCATGTATGGTGCATGGTTGGTTAGCCTAATCACAAAATGTTATTATGGAATGATACTTGTCCTTGACTTATTCGTATAATGTCATTTTTTATATTATTTCCACATCCCTAAGTTTCCTTGATGTTTTTATCTTATATAATGATTCGATGATCATGTTTTTGATTCTCACCCTTTTATGTTATAATAATATACCTCTATAATTACATATATTATTTTCATTATATTATTCATTGATTATTCCTTTATTGATCTTTATATCTCATCCCTTTCTTATGTATGTACCTAGGTTATCATATGCAAATTTAGAATATTAATATAATTTAACGGAATGATATGGGGATTTTAAGAATGCTGTTGTATCCCTATTTCAAATTATTATGGAATTTATCTAATTACATAAATAAAATAGACCTATTGATATGTCAGGACATTATTTTGAATATTATTATGTAATAAATCATGAAATAAAGTGTTTAAAAGACATGGGTTATCAATATATATATATATATATTTTATCATTCATTTATCAAAATTAAAGTGGTTTACAAATCATTTTCAAGTTATCATCTATAATGTTTTTTGATACAAAATTTAATAAATTCATAGAGGATTTAACATTAAAAATTTATTTTCTTCTATGTCCATATTGTTTTGAAATGTTTCAAGAATTTTATTATTTTTACTTAAGTGATTTTTAAATTTCAACTTCAACTAATTTTGACTTAATTATAAATTTATTTTAAAAGTAATATATTCAAAATTTCCTATACAAGTCATTTTTTACTTTCTTTACAAAAGTGAGAAATTAATATTTTTTTAATTGATTATTGAATGAATTACTTTTCCTAACATCATGGTTGTTTTTTTCATTGATTTTGTTTTCAATTTTCCATGGTTATTTTGAATGAAAATAATCCTCTCAATATTTTTGGAATTTTTATGTTAAATGTTATTAAAATAAAAGGATATTATTTTCTTAATGGAATGAAATAATTTTTGAAATTATTTATAAGTTCACTTTTACAAAAATGTTACAAAATCATTAAGGAAAGTTATTTTTAATGTTTTTCTTTCATTTTAATCACCAATTATTAAAGTAATTTTCTTTATTATAAACCTTAATTTCAGATGAATCAATGGTATTTTTTCATCCTCTTTAGATTTATTGTTTGTGGTCCTTAACATTCTCATGATCACATTCCCCATCACTCTCTATCACTTCAGTGGACACTATTTTCTTCTCTATGTATATATTTTATGTATCATGGATTTATACAACATAAATTCCTCTAATTTGATGTTATATTAACCATATAACATTTCAATATACATTATTAGTTAAATGAGGTTTATTTATAAAGTTATTTCATTGATTGGGGAAATATTTCATATTATTGATTCAATATGAATAAATTTTAATTTATAAGAAATTTTGAGAATGAATTGTATTGGTCATTAAATTTATGAATAGTGTATAATATTTGTAAGTAGAAGGTGGGTCTTGGTTATAAATATCCCCATGATGCATTTACAGGTCTCATGAGATAAAACAAGTGTCCAAATTAGTTGTGTAATTGGGGTATACCTACCCATATAATGAAAATGTCTTGGCTAAGGACTTGATTGTAAGATTCAAAATTTCTTAGATAAGGACTTGATAGTAAGATCATTAATGTTATGATCTATTCATATCCTTTTTTGAGAATTCATTTTCCATTATAGCTGTGATTTCTATTTTCATATTATCCAGGGATGTACATTTAAATCATGTTGTTGATTGAAAAACAATTGTTTTTATTATCTAATATTTAATATTAATTTTAACTTATTTTCTCATGATAACTTAGATTATATGAAACCATTACTGAGTATCTAATATCACCCTTTATTTTTTTTCTTTTAATCAAATATAATTAATGAATATTAGAATGATATTCAAGGATTAAATAAAATTTTTCATGCTATGTTTTATTTTTTTAATGCACTATAGAAATAATGTATGCATCCAGTTTACTAATATTGGTAAACTGATCAATCTTTCATGGGGATATCCATTGTATATTTTACTAATGTAATTAGTAAGATTAAACTATATGTTACTATAGTTGCTTTCAAAAGAAGTTTAGTAGGATCCTTAAGAACTAGATTTTATATTAGCATAACAAAAAAGATAATTTTGATAATCCCTTAGAATACTTGATAAATTATTAATGGTTTTTACTCTATGTAACAATATTCATGATGAATTTACAATATCTCAGTGAGATTTATTTTTAGGGATGGTATATAAAGGTAGGAATGAAGTTAACACCCATGGTCAATGTAGGGATTACCCTGCTAAGAATTCCAATAGAATATGTGTTGGAGTTGTGTGGATCATATAAATATTAAGGAATCTATATTAGGTTTTGATTAATATTATTTCCTATATATATCAACAAAACAAGAGGTAATTTTGAGTGAAGGATATTATGATTATTCATAAATAACTATATCGAGTTATGAAAGAAAATATGAAGCTAACCTAATTTCCTAACAGTTATAGAGAAGTGGAGTTTCATGATTGTTTGGGTGATAAAGACCATGGATGGAAAAATATTAAATATATCAAGAGTTAAGAATGTGGGAATATTCTCTTGGGTAAATTCTTAATAGGAATTAGAGTTTTTTATAAGTGCGGATAAAAAGTCCATCATGATCATAATTTCAAAATCCAAAGAGAATATATTAATGCTTAGTGATTTAACTATAACAAGAATCATGATTATGAAAAACAATGACCCAAGAATAAAGTATTAAATTGATAATTATGTTTTGGTATCTATTGATTACATCTTTAGATACTATAAGGGTTATACTAATCATGAGAATACATTGAGAATCATTCTTGAAGATTTTAGAATAAAAAGAGTTATATGAACAATTTAGTATGTATAAATTTTGATTTCAGGATGATTATAATCTTAGTAATAATTTCTCTATGAAAAGAACATCTATTGATATTTCCAAGAAAAAAGGAAATCAAAGAATAACCCTCATGGATGAATGTAACCATTAAGGATTTTAATTCATGGTAATTATGGATAAATTATAGAATATATGATTATGATGTAGTAGTATTTATCAATATTATTTTGGTATAAGGATTAATAAAAAACATCAAAGTATTTTTATAATAATATTTATTTGTATAGAAAATTCAAAAAATTTAATTTTGGAAACATATGTTAAATGGTATAAAGCACCCTAAAAAGTGATTTTATGAAAATATTTTTGGAAGAAGGTATAGATGACCTCTAAGTTTGTTGTGTTATATGAAAATGTGATCATTAGTAAATTTTACTACATTATGTTATATTTTTTTAGGATTTGTTTTTATTTTGGAACATGTAATTAGGTAGTATACATATTTGAGGAATAGAGGTTGTTTGGGGATAAAAAATGAGATGATTTCGGAAGAATAAGTTATCAAAATTTTCTATTTTTTAGGTTCAAATTTAATAAATCATTTTTAGTAGTTTTAAATTGATTATTGGTCACTATTAATATTTTGAATATTAATTTTTTATTTTTGTTTATTTATATTAGTTATTAGTTTATCTTGTGCCGACCATTTGAGTTTTAGATAGGGTTATAATTTTTTATAATTTTTTGGGATCTTATAATATATTAAAAGTTTATTTTATTGTTTCATCAATGAAATATTCATCATGATCATGATTATTTACATCTAAGTATGGAATCTTACTTATATAAGGGGAAAAAATCGAGAAAGTATGTTTTATCATATTTTTCTATCCCAATGGTAAAGTAATTTGACAAACTAAAGAAAATTGACGACAAATCTATCATGTATTCTATGGATTGTAGCACTAAACTAACAGGGAACATTTTCATAAACTCATTTGAAATTATGTTGATTATATAGATACATGTATAATATGTGTTTTTTTCATAACCTAAAAAATCAATGTTCAGGATAAATCTATATCCAATTTTATAAATGTGTTATGATATATTCAATTTAGAAAATAACAATTAAAAACATAAGCATAAAATTTATTTAAGGATCGGATAATTAAATAACCTGAAATTTTTGTTTTTTTGAAATAAAACTATGATTGATACCATAAATCACATGTAAAATAACACTTAAATGAATCACGATATATTATTATTTAAATATGACCATTAGGACATAGCCATTGATTTGGGAGGTATGAATATGAATAAAAATATTATAATATGTATATATATAATTTTATTCCTTAATAAAATGAATAATCAATCATATATTTATTAATGATTGGTTTGAAATGAATATAACATATTTTGAGGGTAAAAAAGATATTTTTCATAAAACTATTTTTATATGTGTAATGTATTTTGATCATAATAGATTAAAATAATTAATATTAATAATTGATTATAATTAAATAAATAAATTATATTTATAATTTAATTAATTAAAATTTATTTTATTGTTTTTATTAGTCAAGTAGTGAGAATAATGTTAATTTATTCTTCAAAAATACTCTTTCTTTAAAAAAGGTTTTTGATACATTTTTGTGTCAATATTATAATTAATTACTATTAATTTTACAATTTTTTTTTCAAAAAATTGATATCATTTTTGATATCATCATGTAATAATAGACTTATGATTAAGTTTTGTTATTTTTCTAAAAATATTTCTTTTTGAGTTAATATTGAAAATGATGATTTATGAACAACTATCATTTATTTTCATTAAATAAAGTAATTTAAAAGTACCATGATATTTTGTATTTTATTTTAAAATAATATAATATATATTTGAATAAAAATATTCAAATTAATCCTATATAAATCAAAATTATATTTTATTTTGGTATAAGTTCATTTTTATGCTTAAAAACGCATTTTTATTGAAACTGTTTTTGATGTGTTTTACGTACCTATATTAAAATAATTTATTAAAAAAGATAACAATTTAATATTGAATTTTTTTTCCATATTTATAATTATTATTTTTATACTTTATAAATTGGTCAATTTAATTTTTATTCATGTTGAATAGTAACCATGGTAAAAGTTTATCCCCATAGTAATTGGTAAAGCAGGTTAACTATGGTCAAAACTATGGGATAAGGTCTAAAAAAATTTAAAAACTTTCTTTTTTTATTTTTATTATATAAATTCAACCATAAACATATTAAATTTTAAAATATTTCATTTTTGCGTAACTTTCCTTTGATTATGACCTTTATTTTATTTTAAGATAAGAAAAATTACAAAATGTAACTCACTTTATTTTAATATCTATAATATCTTTTCATATCGATAAAAAGAATATTTTAATATTTATGAATGTTTATTTTTTAAATTAACATTTTTTAATGTTAATTTTATTTTAATTTATATAGATTATATAATTTCTTTGAATTCTTATGTAACGCCGATCCCGTGTTTGTGAAAGAAGTAGAAAAATCAAATAAATGATTTTAAAAACATTAAAGTAATATATTTTGGATGAATTATGATTAACCAATAATTTAATGTATAATTATAAAGTATAAGTGGTGGTTAAAATGTTTATATTTTAATTACATTAGTATATTTATTCCTTTAGATATAATATATGTGAATTGTATTGAAAATATCCTTAAATGGTATTTAATGTTTAAATATTATTTTTAAATCATTATGAAATTATTTAAATACTATATTTACACAATAATATTGGAAATAATCTATCCTATCATTTCTAATTCTTGTATTTTCCACTTTTCATTTTTAAAATTACTTTTATGATTCTTTTAGAGTGAAAAATTTGTTACATTGATTATGGTTAAACAGGGTTAATGAGGAGGTTAAACCAAAGTATAAGGTTTAAAATGACACCTAAATTTATAAATTTTATGATAATATTTCAAACATAACCTCTTTATATTATAATATATTGTATTTTGGATGCATTTTACTTGAGTGAGACACACATTATATATTAATATTTTAAATATTTAAAAGTTTTCCACTCATAACACTTATAAAAGGGAAATTCATGTCCACTAATATTAAAAACATTTGAGCCATTTAAACTAAAAAATACCTATAAAAATAATTTCCTAGATTCTTTACCCACATAATATTGATTATTTTCTTCCTATAAGACCACTCTATGAAGGAATAATGAATAATCCTAATAAGGATTCCAAATAAGAGGAATAACTCTTAACCTATTTTTTTTATTTTCATTCTTCTTTACCTCCCTAAATTATATCCTAAAACTGATGATATAATTAAATAAATATCCTTAATAAACTAAAATTTAATTATGTTGATCGGAAAACCCATCTTCATTTCATTTCCCATCATATGGAAAATGATGAGATCTCTTATGCGTACGTATGACTTATCGTTTCCAAGTAGAAATGTAATTCATTTTTCATCAATGATTTATTTGGATTTTTATAAATATATAATTAATGAATATATATGATATTTATGACACAATTATTATTATTTAAATATAATATATAACCTACCTTCTTGCCCTTCCATCCTTTGGAAAATTATAATGTTTCTCATGAATACGTGTGGACTACCACCTCCACATTTCAATATGATTCGTTCATCTATTACCACCACACATGAATTATTATAAAATAATATATAATGAATGAAAACTATTTTCATGAAATTATTGAAAAAATTAAGATTTTTTAAACACTTTATAGCTCCTTTAACCACATAAAATATACCGAAGTAATTTTTGATAAATTTTCTGAACAACTGTAAGTAGACAACATAAGAAAAAACTATTCAATGAGTGAGTTTTAAATTATTAAAAAATGACCTTAAATATGGAATTTATATTGAAAATGTTTTTAAAAAATTACTTAATAAATTCAAATTCATTATATAGGATGATCAATCACGTATGACTTAGAGGATACCCAATTTAAGGAATTTATCATCTAAATTATTTTTATATGATACTTATTCCATTTTCACCACATATTTTCTTTTATGTGGTGTATAAAATGATATATTGATTTATAATAACATTACGAAATTTTTAGGGGTTTATAAATCCATTTCACATTATCCTCTCTAATTTTATTTTGATATAAAATTTATTACATTCGTAAATGATTTCTCTTTAAATTTTTTGATTCTTCCATCTCCATATTATTTTAAATGTTTCAATAATTTTCTTATTTGTACTTCATTGATTGTTAAAATTAATTTTAAACAAATTTAACTTAACTTTAAATGGTTGTGAAAGGAATATTTTTAATTTTTCCCTTGCGAGTCATTTTTTTACTTTCTTTACCAAAACATTAAAAAAATCGTCAATTTAATGATTATCAAACGAAGGAATTTTCTTAATTCCATGAGAATTATTTAATTTGAAGATTTATTTACAAGTTTTTATAGTTATTTTTGAAGATAATATTTTTAATAATATTTTTGTAATTTTAATCAAAATTTTATAAAAATAAAAGGGTATTTTTTTTCATAAAGGAATGGAATGAATTATGGAAGTGATTTATAACTTAATTTTTATAAAAAGATACCAAATATTTAAGGAAAGTTGTTTTTAATGTTTTGATTACATATTATTCTATAATTATCCAAAGAATTAACTTTTTTATAGACCTTTATTTCAAATAAATCAATGGTCTTATTTCACATTCTCTTGATTTATTTTATTGTGGTCATTAACTTTCTCAAGATCACATTCCCAATTACTCTCTATAATTTCATTAGAAATTATTTTCTTTTCTATATGAATATTTTATGTATCATGGATTTATATGTCATCATTTACCCAACTTTGATGGTGTCTTAATTGTATACCATTTCTATATATGGCATCTGTTTAATGAAGCTTATTAACAAATTTATCTCATTGATTGGGGAAATATTCTATATTATTTATTCAATATAGATAAATGTTGATTTATAAGTAATTTTGAGAATAATTAATTGTATTGACCATTGAATATAGGAGGAATTCATAAGATGGGTATGTGATGAATGGTGCTCAAATATAGATACCCCCTTGATGCATCAACATATTTCATGAGACAAAATAACCTGCCATAATAGTTATGTAATTGGTGCATATATACCCATACACTTATTAGACAAGGACTTGACCATGATATTCATGATATCTTGGACGAGGCCTTAATTTTAAGATCATGAATGTACAAATTTATGAATTTAATTTATCGAGAATTTTGTTTTCATCATCCATGTGATTTCTATGTTGGTATTACCCATGGATGTATTTTGAAATCAAGTTGTTGATTGAATGAAATATGTTTTGATTATCCTCTATTCCATATCAATTAGACCTTATTTACTCATGATAGCTTCTATTGTATGAAAACCTTATTTCGAATTTGAGCTCAACCTTTATTTTTTTCTTTTCTCAGAATATAAATACGGAATATTTGAATGATATTCAAGGATGAAATAATGTTTTCCATGATTTGTTTAATTTTTATTATGTAGTATGGAAATCATATATATATATATATCTAGTTTATAAATACTTATAAAATAATTGTTCTTTTATAGTGCTATCCCTTTTATCTTTAAGATATTTAATAATTAAGCACCGAAATTTGTGTTACTAGAGTTAGGGATTTTATATTACACATCAATAAAGACCAATTTTTGGAAGTCCGGTTTGAAATAAAAATTGGGTGACTATGTTTATAAATGTATCACATACCAACGTGTAATGGTTGAATGAAAAAACCAATAGACATTTTACAATCTATTCCTATTCCATTATCAATATGAGAATATATTTCTGTATAATTTTTCACCAGTCAACTGTGAAAACTTTAGAAGCACAATTCTTTTTGAGTGATTGTGGATTGACCCACCAATTAAGAACATTTCATTCCAATTTGGATTCCAATATTGTGAATTCTTTGTAAAAAATATATATTAAGAAATTAGGGAAATTACATGGATTACTGATATTTATTTTCTCTGAATGAGACCCTATATTCACTTAATGGTTTTGGAGATCCTTGAAATGAGACCTTAGCACTTATTTGATCGTGAGCATGAAATATCATCCAAAAATAGATGGTTAGTCAAAACATACAATCCTAAAATTGTAAGATATGATCTAAGCATGTGTTATGGATTTTAGTGGTTCATCAAAAGATCATTTTCCTTTGGTGGAGTTTTCTTATAACAATAATTTTCAATCTATGATAAGAATTTCTCTTTTTGAGGAATTCTAGAACTGCCCATTACAATCTCTAATTTGATGGGTAGTGAATTGGAAAATTTTATTTATTAGAAAAATTATTGTCTGTGTGACTTCTAAAGAAACCATATTATTATGAAATAGTTTTAGAAACTCCTTTCCATTATAAATCATATGAAAATTATTACCTCTTGCCATTATAATTTTATTTTAGTGAACATGTATTCCTGAATGTTTTTCCGAGTTTGGGTCACCACCATTTGGGAAAATAAGGAAGATAGACTCATCACTATGTCGTTCAATTTTATATTTTGGAACATATTGGAAGTGTTTCATATCAGTTAGACTTATTTCTTAAATTTAGTGCTATCCATAACTTTTTCCATTTACTCCATTTATATAAGTACATGCATTACCCTATACATGTGAAATTCTAGGACCATGTCACCATTGAGCTAGTTACTATATTTATTTATGACCTGATTCATATTATAGATAGATAAGAAAATAATTTACAATGAATAAAGATATATTTGGTATAGAAATTATGGAAGCATGATCCAATTTAGGTGGAAACCCGGAGGCATGAGAAGTTTATGCTAGATCAGTGGTCCAAAATCTTCCAGGGAACCACAAATCTATTACTTCTTAAGGAAATAATTCCCTATAGTGGGTTGAGTAAAGCCCCTAAAATTTAAGGTATTTACCTATTTTATTATTCATTAGTTAGTTAAATAATGTTTGGGTTGAGTTTTGGGAGATTATGTGTGGTTTTGGTATGTTTTTGGTAAGGTTTTAGAAGGTATATGGTTAGGGAAAACTATGTGGTTTTATCTAAATAATTGTGAGAGAATTGGAAGGCTCTTTAAGACAGAAACATCATTGGCATACGGTTTTGACAAAACATTATTAAAATATGAAACTTGTTAATTTTTAGTATATAGCTGATCCACATAGTTGGCACACAGTTTTCCAAACTGTGTGGCTTAACTATACGATGATATTAAATAATTTTGAAAAATTTATTTTTTACCCATAGACTCCCCAAAATCCTCATTTCCCCTTTATTCTCCTAGTCTATTGACCCTTTTGAATTACCTAGTTTTTTTTTATGATTTCATTCCTTTAAGTTCTTGATATCAATAGATTATGTAGCATTGGGATCTTGAAGATCAAAGGTAAGAATCTCATTCTTCCTCTATATACTTAATTCTATCATTTTCATAGAAGAGGAACCCTATATTGGGGTTTCCATACCTAGATCTATGATTTAGGTTAGTTTTTTATGAATCTTACTTGGAATTAATTTAAGGAATGAAAGGGATATCCCAAATCTATGATATTATTAGTTGATCTTTGTGTTGAAGGGATCAATGGTCGATGGCTTCTCCTATTTTTCCAATTTCTTCAAGAACGTGAACTCTCATTGTTTTCTAAATGTATTAATTATACTTTTTTTGGAAGAACCTTGTTAAATACCTACTTGAAATACCTTTTTATTGGCTTTTATAAAAATATATAAATATGGGTGGTTCCCATAATGTGTTCGATTAAATGATTAAATGAATTTGGTCTTTAAAATAATGGTTTTGTTTGTGAGATCATGACACGAACTTTGTGGGTGCGTGTTCGTATTGACATATAAGGTGATATGTGGGTTAGAAATGGATAAATTTCTAAAACTTATGGAACATTGGATTATGCCTCCAAATAATGAATTGGGATTATAGGGATGAATACCACTCACGAGTTGAAATATTCATGGGGTCTTCGGGGAGTGGTTTCATTGGTTGGTTTTATACATAGGTGTGCGGGTTTATGCCATGCATGTGTCATTAGTGTGAGTTATTTCACTAGATTATGGATATATATTATTTTATAATTTTTCTATTTATTTTTATTGTCTTTTATTTTAAATAAATGTGAGTTAACCTGTTTCTTGTTTTAGTAGAATTTGGGGAAAGTCTTAGGGTTTTCATACTGAGTTGTATACTCACCCCCTACATATGAACCTTTGTGCATATGAAGATGTTTTTTGTCATTATATAGGTAAGGGTAAGTTTTATTGTTTCACTATTATAGCTTTGAGATGTCGTGGTTTTGGATTTCAAGAGTTAGAGCTTGGTACGACTATCAAGTCTTATGCTAACTTGGTGCCTTGGGTATTTTTACCTCAAGTCTTATTTTCCTTGTGTTTTATTTGTCTCTATAGTTTAGAATTATATTTTTTCTCCTATATTTTTACTATTATAATAATTCAGTTATACATTTTGAGTTTATTCTTATTTTGTATCATGTATCATTTTGTCTCTCTTTATTGTAGTCTATATATACGCTGTCTATTTAAGGAAAAATAATCGTGTATGATTTAGTAAATCCCAAGAAATTTATTATCAACCTTTGGTTACCTGGTGATATCACATATGGTTAGTGAGATTTTGATTATACCCAATCTAATGGGTTGGTTTTGGATGTTACAAATAGTACCCAACCAAACAAAGAAAATTCTATTCCTTAGATATGCTCTTGGTATATTTTTAAGCTAACACATCAACTATCTTTGTTCATTCCATAACTAAATTGTGTTTATAGATGAGATTCCCCATAAATTGAACCTCTTTAATATATAAATGACACTTCAAGTTATTACCATAAAACTAGTGATCCCAATGTTTTTTTCAGGACTACCATCAAGTGTTCTGTGCGCTCCTCCTCTGATAGAGAATAATTGAAAATGTCATAGATAAAGAAAAACCTGAACTTATACAAGAAAATATAAAAAACATGGATCATAACTCCCATGAAGACAGTGGGAACATTCTTTACACCAAAGGGAAACACAAAGAAATAATAGCGTGTATAGAGACATTACAATTCTATATTTGGAATATCCTTTCCATGAACCTACAATTGGTGGTAGATAGATGTGAGGTCAATCTTTGAGATCCACATCACACCTTTTAACGGAAAAAACAGGTCATATATCATTAGTAAGAGGTACTTGTTATTAATATTCACTTGGTTTTGGAGATATTAATTAACACATAACCTCAAGATAACATCCAACTTATTATATAAATACACCAAAGCCTTCCATGGGGATACACTAGATCAGATGAAACCCTTATCCTAAAGGCCCATTAACTACACCCTCAAATCCAAGAGCTCAGTATTCGCCATCTGATATGACTCAGAAGTTATCAATTTGGGACATGGGTGTAAGTTAATATAGAATTTGATCTATTAACATGGATTTAGTCTTAAAATATATTCTTGAAAGGAATTAATTTACCCATCCACTACCACTAGAAACTAGGTTTCTGAATACCCCTATCCACAAATGGATAAACTTTATAAATGGTGAGAGATAGGTTACAAATATTTTCTTATGATCCCCACTCATTTTTCTATCATGTATTTATCTTAATAGAAGGATAATATCATCCCATATACCCATTGAAACCTAAATCTCTTATGGTGAATGTCTATCTGAGTATGTACCCTGAATAACCATCCTATACCTAGAATGATGTCATATGGTTTCATCGAAACTACTAAGAGGTTCTATGTGAAACCATATCCACTGAGAATTAACTCACACTATCGAAAGAGGTGTGAAATCATATAATCAATCATTGTAGGAACCTATATACACAACTTATGGGATAAATATTCTATAAGAATATCTAGACCTCAAATAAAGGATACGGTAATGAAATAATGACTCATTACCATGTATACAAGTACTGGAGCTAAGGAAGAGAATACAAAGATCATACCTTGAATTATCTCATGGTCAACCTAACGATATGTTTTGATATCCTATTTTTGAACATATCCTAAACCACCATCGCTTTTATCCCACTAGAAGAAGTGGATGTCTTTTCTCCATGACACCCATTACATGCTCCCGCTTCCCAACTCTTTGTTTCCATGAATCTCTCTTTCACCAAGGACAACTCTAGTACTCCAATATAAGTGAGAGTTTATAGAGAGACCACACTAGCTTAGATGTCTTTATATATGCCCTCATCAAATATCCTTACTCATAGGTATACATCTTACACCATATCGGGATAGTAGTGTATGAGGTCAGTGAACCTCGACGTGTACTCTACAATAGTCATATCACTCCACTAAAAATCCAAAATCTTCTAAATACACATATATTACAAGATCAAAGTATAATAACCATCATAGATAAAGTTATAAAACTCTATCCATGAGTGTTTTACCTAATTATGGGTCTAGGTGACCGAACTTCACCATCAGTATCTTCCTCTTAAAAAAAAAACTCATTTCAAGTTCAAACATCGAATTGGTTAGTGTATGAACAAGATGGAAAACTTTGACCACTAACAACATCTAATCCACAACCACATGAGGATCCAGATCTTTGTAAAAACCAAGTGGTCTCTTCTACTTAAACTTATACAACACTCTCAACCTAGGTGTATCATCTACCTCTCCCACTTGCAAAAATCACCGGTTCTGCATATAGATGAACATCATCCTGAACCATTGGGGATAGGTTCATAAGTGACTCAATGAGTGGAAGCACTATTCTCTACTCACTTTTAGGAAACACCTCATGAGAAGGCCCTTGAATTGAAGCCTCATCACTCAATTAGTCATCATCATGATCTTACCTTAGAATCCTAGTTGGATTGCATCATGGTGGAATTTTAAAAGTTAAAAATATGTACGAAACTCATATGAGAATACATGGGTAGCTGAATCCAGAAGTACATAGATTCTAATTAAACATTCTTAAATGATTCATGTACCATTACTTTCCCTATAACTAGTGTATCAACATATTTATTCAACAAGTAGGTTATCAGAATCCCAAAGTATAGATATATCGACCACCTCACAACCACTGTGTTATTTATCTTGAAATTTGAACACAAGACACTTTAACACAATTGACCAATGTTCCCAAACCAATACTCACAACACATATAACTCCAAGAATTTCCCGTAGTAAATAACCACTCTGATACCACTCTTTAATGAACTGACCCTCCAAAGACCCACTTCAATAGAATGTAAAACAACTATAACACACCAAGACCACATCCAATTGGATAAGGGTTGGAAACTAGTGTTGAGTAGGAATATCAAACATATGTGTGGCCTTATTCTAAATAACTTGTACATACACATGCATTAAAATACATCACAACTATGTAGGATAGATTAAAATTTTACTAACCTAAGAGGAAAAAATGCATGTAATGAAATCTAGAACAAACATACTAAAACAATATAAAATATACCCCAATTATAAAGGAAAAAATACATAACCAACAAAAAATAAAGGGAGTACATACCTAATAGTAGATGGGTAGAGAAGTTCTACTCATCGACACTAATCCAACCACCACCCCTGCTCATCGTCACCCTGTACCACTAATCTCCATCAACACCAGACCTATGAAGGTCACCATATAACTAATTTTTGTTTGCATAATACATGAAATGTTTGGGAAAATACCATGCATGGGTGAGTGTATACATACCCATTAGGATTCCCTAAAAACCAAAATGTAATTAGTAAAATAAATAGTTAGCTTAAACCATAAGAAAAACATGGGAGAAGAAACCCAAAACAGATATTCTAACAAAGAAACTCTAGTCAAATGGAGAAGAATATAGATCTTTAAAACATGATAATGATGATGAATCTGTATGAAGCTCTATGTTTCAGTGTTGTTCTAATGAAAATATCCCAATGTAAACCACACTAGATCTATAAAGAACATATGCCTCACTAATGGAATGTCACTATCGAGGGGGTGATGACCCCATAATAGTGGAGGTCACATGCCTAATATATAGTCCATGATGAGAGGGTTATACTATTTGGATAAAAGACCCATTTATCATGGAGAGTATTGGGGTTTCCAATCCCACCTGTTCTGAAAATAGCGGACCAATGCTCTAAATTATGCATGTCTTTAGGGGAGTTTCCAACCCCTCTACCACTCTAGATCTCAAACTCGAGTCTTAATAATAGCCAATCATGATGGAAACAGTCATCTGATCATTCTACCTCACACTATATTTTTGATGTTTAAAAGGATCATCATCACATACTATGTATACTTTCACTAAATAAGGACTATTCACATGTCTGATTCAGAGTCTTGAAGAAGGCAATTCAGTAGGCAGTTTATCGAAAGAAAAGTAAACAATGTGTCCCTTAGTGTATATTTTGTGTACCCCAAAGTATTTTCAGGGACATATCCCTCTACTTTAATTGATTTATAAAAAGGTACATACACAATTTGTGACCTATAAAACATGACGTGTAGGACTCCTCGGTGTCCTGATTTATGTGCTCTCTAAACATGTCTTGGTGAGCATGGTAGCATCACATGATGTTTCCATTAGGGGGATAAAACATATAAGACTACTTGGGGTCACAAGAATGTACTCCATGTATATGAACCAACTACCCAGTAGGGTTACAAGGAATGTAGGACTAACACACAACCGTGTGATATTTTACTTAGGCTAGAAACCCTAGCCATAATAGAAAAAAGACTTTACAAAGGTGTATTTCTAGAATACATAATATGTAATCAGGTTTTTTTATAGAAAGTTAATCATATTCCCAAAGCTTCAAAAACCCACCAATTTTATTGTAAATAAATACATATGTTTCATTCATGGTCATTAAATTAAAGGAAAATCCTCTGATCAAATTTTTTTATCCTTTGATGGCTGGATATTAGGTTTACCATTGATCCCCTTTGAAGTTTTCATGACTCCATTATCTTCTCAGGTTTAGAAAAAATGTCATTCCTCCAAAATACAACATGTATAAACATCACTTACTCACATAATTTACTTCACCACCAAACACACAAGCCAACATGAATCTAAGGTTTCATTATTTCTCAAATCAGATTGATAGTCAAATTACCGACCTAACACAAGACAATGATGAACAAATGATGAAATTGGGGTGAAAGGAATAATGAATAAGGTGATTTAATAGATTTCCATTATGAAACTTACCATTGGTCACAATTATAGAAAGAAAAAAGGAAGATAAATCCCATAAAAATATTTTATAGGTCCAGAAGAAAACTAACAAATAAAATTAATTGGATCATTAGAAAGTGAAGGAAATAAGGGATTTAAAGAAGAAATCATAATCCATGATAGCAATAAAAAATAATTGAGTAAGAATACCAAAACATTGATCCCTAACTCGATGATGGTTCAATGCATATTGAATATTGGTCCCACATTGATACTGATAATGATTTATATTGAATCCAAATATTGATCCACAATCTTCCCTTTGCATTCTATGTCAAATATTTCTCTTATGGTGGGTCTCCATCTTACATTTTCTATTCCCTCAGGGTTATATAGATAACCCTATGAATTTTCCATAATGAGAACAAAATAGGGGGAAAATTAGGTTAAGAAAAATAAATAAATAAATAAATAAATAAATTAAATTAATTTATTTCATTTAATACCTGCCTGTAATTTATTATCGACTAAAGGTTAATTGAGTACAAGACTTAAGTCCCACCTAGTGTAAAACCCACATTTTGAATCTGATGATGGTATTATATTTACCATATGAGAATCTTATTGATGGGAAATCCATTATTAATATAAAAATTCATGTTCATAGTTTAATATATTTAATATTTTTAATATATGAATTCTAGGGTTCTGTATCACCCATGAAACTATTATAACTCTAAAGAAAACCTAGATTTATATATAAAAATATCCAAAGGTTCCAAATGATAAAATTAGAGTCATTACATGAAAATGGTTACAAGAAAATTCATGATATTGACTATAAAAAAACATTTCTTCCAATTGAAATGATAATGTCCATCATTATTTTTATAGACATAGCAAATAATTTTTATTATGAGATTTATGAGATGGATGTCAAAACTTCTTTACTTAATAGGAATTTAGTCAAGGACATGCATATGATACAACCTGAAAGTTTTAGAGTTAAAAATGAGTCTTATAAGGTTTTTAA
Organism: Viscum album; assembly: GCA_963277665.1. Taxonomy (NCBI): domain Eukaryota; kingdom Viridiplantae; phylum Streptophyta; class Magnoliopsida; order Santalales; family Viscaceae; genus Viscum; species Viscum album. The sequence goes on from OY728147.1 coordinate 124,191,893, forward strand.
GATACAATGATCCATTTATGGATTGAAGTGATATTCTCATAGATAGAATATCTATTTTGACAATTCAATCAAAGGGTTTCGTTTTATAAAAAATATGGATGATTTTAGTGTATACAATAGGATCAATGACATAATGTTATTATTTCTAATTTTTTATGTGTATGGCATACTACTTATCTAAAAAAATATCCCAACACTTTACTATGTGAAGGAATGTATAGGAACATTCTTGTCAATAAAATACATGGGTGAATCTACCTACATACTAGGTATGAGGATCTATGAAGATAGATCTAAATGGATGCTTGGGATCACTCAGGAAACATATATTGGTAAAGTGATAAATCATTTTATAATAGAGAAATCCAATAAGGGGTATTTTATATTATTATATATCATGAATCTTAGGATTATTAGGATTCTTATAAAGAGTTAGATAAAGTGGAAATAATTTCTTATGCATCTGCCATAGGTTCTATGATGTATTCCATTCTGTGTACTCAACCTAATGTCATATATGCTCTTAGAATTAAAAGTAGATACCAATATAATATAGGTTATAATTATTGGATTTATATCATGAAAATTCTTAAGTACTTGATAAAAACTAAGTATATTTTCTTAGTATTTATAGGAGAGGATGGGCTTTATAGAAAAAGTTACACATATGATGGTTTCTAATCCAAAAAAGATGATTCAGAATTACAATATGAATTCATGTTTTTACTGAATGGTGGAGACATAAATTACAAGAGTTATAAAAAATCCACTATATTAGAATTAACAATAGAGGAAGAGTTTATCATTGCATCATATGTTGTGAAGGAAATATTTATATTATAAATTTCATCTCTAAAATGAATATCTTCCTAGCATTTAAGGATAAATTGAGTTATAATGTAAAAAAATAGAGATATTTTCAGGATAATGAACCCTGATATCACTAAAGTAGAAAAACATACTTCACAAATACCATCTCATATGACATATTTTTTGAGAGGGGTGATGCGAAGATTAGTTGGATAGATACTATAAACAATTTAGAAGATCCATTGATGAAGTTGTTACCGTAAAAATAACATGAGGTTCATGTTAGGTCTCTAGGTATTTGATACTTGATATATTTTGGAACAATTTCATAATAAATCACAGTTTTATAATAATGGTAATATCTATTTATCATTCATCCATGTTTGATAAAACTTACTTTACATTAATGGTCGAATGTTAATTTCTCCTTAAAGTATAAAACTTTATGATATACCTAATAGATGATCATCAAAGAGTGATATAGGTTTTAGTGAAATTTTAAGGTTATATTGAGAAAATTATTATACTCATTATAAATGGTTGTATATGAGATATGAATAACAGGTTCATAAGTTAATAACTAGATACTTATTACTGGAACTGACTTTCTAAATTATATCTCAGGGAATGTCATACAATTATTGATATAGTTAGGGGTGTGTATTTATTATCAATCCTTCTTACATGAGGTTCGTGAGATAACTGTTATGAGAATATATGTACTTTGATACCCTACTTAAGGAAGAAAAAATATGAACTTAGATAATCAGGGGTTGTTGGGTATGTTGCTGATCATGTCCTTAGTTGGAGTGAAACCAATATGATATTTTTCCAGTTATATAACAAGTAAATAAATATAGATATTGATTAAATTAAAATAAATAAATTCATATCTTTGAATAGTTGAGTTACATATGATGTGTTCAATTATTGGGATGAGTGACATGTGATGTACATATCCATTAGATAAATGGTATGTGATATATTCATCGACTTGGTCAGTTTTTTTGAGAATGAATAAAAGATGAGTTGGCCTTCACTAGATTGAAATAATCCATTTCTAGTGGTAAATTATTGACATAGAAAAAATGATTGTATAGGTATATATGTGATGTATATGATATATCTAGTGGATTACATGTTTATGTATAGATATGAGTATGTCTGATAGGGATCACACCAGACCCCGTAGTAGCTTGATCAATACTAATGCATTTCTAGATGATTCTCTTTTATTACACTTATGAAATATGAACATCATATTTTTTTCAACACTAATAATACTTGCATCATCACACAGTTATTCCCTTGGAAAATGATAATGTTTTGGAAAATCTGTAATATCCAATTACTATTTTTCAAGTATTCCTAAACCCATCTTTTTATCAATATTTTATTAGGTTTCTTTTGGGGTTGTTTTAGGATGAAAATTTAATTTTTTTAGTATTATGGTATTGTGAATAGTTGGCGCGGGATTTTCTCAAACCATGTGCCCTCTCAGAGAAAACTATGCAACCCAAGGGTGAGGGATTTTTCATAGTTGGCATAAGCTTAGTCAATCTGTTCACCCTCTTAAGAGAAATCAAGAAACCCATTGAAAATTGGTGCACAGTTAATCTGCATGGTTTGTCAAACTGTGTGGTTCTACTCAAAAAATCACTCAAGAGATGTATTTAATCTAAAAATCTAAATTAAAAATCTAGAAACCCCCTACTTTGGGTGATAGATTGACCTAAAGCAACCCCATATAAGTTCTTATTCCTTAATTATAAGGCCCCAGCCTTAAACCTTACTTAATATTGAATTAAATGAATAATTCACATTGAGGATCTTTTCAGGTTTAGAGTTTTAGAGAATTAGAACATAACTATTACATATTAAAATATTACAAAGTAGACACTTCTACTAAGTCTCCATAAAATAAAAACTCTTAAAAAGAAAGATGTATAGATTCCATGTTTTAGATAGCATGAAATTCCCTTGATCCCATCCTTGACCTTATTCCACTTTAAGTCCTGTGAAAAACATTTCTAAAAAACTTGGGGTGAGCATAAAAAGCTCAGTAAGGGATACACAAAGAATGAAAACTGTTAGTTTTTCAAAATCAAGTAAACCATGTATACTCTATCAAAGTAATACCTTCACCTTCATGAAGTAGTAAAAACTATTCACTGAATAAAGTATCATTACTTACCTTTTTGTAACCAAAGTATTACCATAAAACCCATATAAGAACACATAGAATATATAAAGGTAACTTAGGACATAAACATACTTAATGGGGAATAACCATACGGTTGACTTCCACACATATCACTTAATGGAATAGCCATACGGCCAATTTCCATACATACTTAATGGAATAGCCATACGGCCGACTTCCATACCCAATGCATTGGAGGTTATAACGTAACCACCCATCCTGGTATTCACGGCACCACCCGTCATATGGTTTATAACGTAACCACCCGTTAAAATGTCCAAGTACCAATATAAAATCATAAAACATAAAACCAATATAAAGGAAAGATAACATTTCCACATTTCAATCACAATATATCATAAATATATTGACATAATAGAATCCTTTATAAAAACCATTTTCAATACCAAAATACATAAAAGAGTATATGGTATTTATTTTATTTTAAAAACATTACGTCTTGTTGAGGAAGCCAAAGACCAAATAACACTCGCGACGGCGGAAAAATTCATTGTCACCGCGTACGTTAAAAAAAACATTCCTTTTTTGTCGTTTAGTAAAATGCTTCGTAGAAAAAGATTCCTTTTGTATAAAAGTAAAAGTCAAAGGAGTTTATACATCGTATAAAAGAAAGTTGTGTATAAAACGAAATATGCCTCAATGAAAGGATATTGAGACGAAGTCCCTTACCTTGGGTCCGACTTGACTCGATCGTTATTTAATGTCCTGAATAATAAACGTGAGTTAATTTATACTTGATTAAGAACCTTTTTAAACTTAATTATTCTTTTTATATCACTTATTGCCATGTTATAAACATTATGTAACCATTTAAGTTAATAATGTTTGTTTTGTCAATATTTGGTTCTTAAGTCGAAAGTTGACTTCTTACAATTACATTTTGTTCATGTGGTCAAAAGTTCGTTATATCCAGAATGAAATTCCCGATTTGGATATAATATGTATCATATATATCCATCATATACATGTATTTATAATATTACATAATAATTTAGAGGTAAGAAATGAAATGCACCGTTCATGGAGACGGTAAGCCGTACGTACGCATGAACGCTACTTTCATTTCTTTGTCATATTAGTGGAATTAAAACTAAATGAGAGGTATGTATATTTTAATTCCAGAATTATATTCATCATTTTGATATATCATTAATTATATATATACATTATATACATGTAATTTTAAATAGTACATTACATTTGGGGATAAGAAATGAAATGCACCGTTCATGGAGACGGTAAGTCGTACGTACGCATGAACGCTACTTTCATTTCTTTCTCATATTTTAATGGAAAGAAAAAATAATGATATATATGTATATTATAATTCCAGTATAACATCATATATAATAACTTTAAATCCATCCTTTACACATCCCACATATGGCATTAACGAATCACATCACTTTGAGGGGGCGGTAGTCCGCACTTCCTTAAATGAAGATAGCGTGTTTAACCATAATGGAAACCATAAAGGTATGCCAAAAATGAAAAATACAGAAGATTAAAGAAAACATAAACATATTATATATCATATATAAAAATAGTGACATCATAATGGCCACCCTTGAAGGTGTTAAATGAGTATTGAACAATCATCGTTTCGGGAGGCAGAATTTCGCCATCCACGGAAACCGTATGTTCTTTAACCATTTGATGTAGTTGTGTGAGAGTGTAGCTCAAATAAATATTATAACAACATCCTAGTATATTTAAGATACTGGTGTTGTTACAAAAGAAGTAAATAAAAAGAGTTTAGAGGGTTGGAGAAGCAAAATAAATCAAATGAACAAGAGAGAATGAATTACCTTTAAAAGTGTAACACCCTTTTGATTTGAGGCTAAAGGATTCCTCTGAAAGGATTCTGCCCAAAGGGAATCCTCTAGGATGAGGAGAGGGATGTGGAGAGAGTAATTGGGCAGGGGTTGGCCGAGCCAAAGGCTTGAGAAGTGTGTGAAATGGGGTAGAGGTGGGGGCCTTTTATAAGAGGAGAGGAGGGGCACTTTTGGAAAGTAAAGAAATATTACTTTATTTGAAAATGTGTTTCGGTTTTAAAAGGTCCCAAATTGATATTATTCGTGGATAAGGTGATAAGGGTTCGAAATCCACTCATAAAATTGGTTTTGGACATGTGTAGGTTTTATATTTTTCATTATCTTTCCAATTTATTTAAATCGTCAAATAATGTTGTCATCGCTGCATCATTATTATGTCATATATAATTTAATTTATTTAATGTCTAAAAATTATAAAACAAATACTATGATGTAGGAAATCTTTTTATCTTTCCAATGACTATTTATAATCAAAATTTAAACTTGTATAACCCCACTCAAAAATTATTTTAGTAAAACAATTTATGTTAGTGTCATTTTCACTTTAACATTAAATAAAAATATATTAATGTCATTTTCCAACTAAAGTGGCTCCATGGGATCCCCAAGTTGGCCCATGGCTTGTCCTGGTCAGCCATGACTCACCCAATAGGTGTAGGACAAGTTTCATGGTGTTTTCACATTCTTATAATACCATTTTTACCTTAAACTACACTAATTACCTCTAATCGCGATTAATGAAAAAAAGTTACTATTCACCAAAAAATTATTTTAATCTCATTGAACCACATTTTACTTCTTAATGACAGCCATGTATGTCGGCTTTTCAAAATTCAATACACATTAGTGGTAAAATTTCATTTAACTGAAAAATCAGTTTGCTTGATTACCACTTAGTGGTTTCACTATTCATCAAAAATTGAAGTTTTTCAGAAAATTACCAAAAATTCACCCTAAGCTATATTTGATATTCCGAATTCAAAAATGAAGTCCATTTTAAAAAATTCAAAACATATAAGTCAAATTAATTAATTCAATAATTAATTCCCGCTGTCATGACAAATAGCGTGTTTTTGTGAAAAAATAAGTATCAAAAGATTGACACCAGTTTAAGTCCAATTTCAAAGTGAAATTGATTCCAATGACCACCATTGGATTCACTGGTAAAAATATTTTCTAATTTCACTTTAAAACCAATTCAAAAGATAATCTAATCATATAAATAAATTAGATTAAAAAGAGGTTTTGAATTAAAATACAACATTTTACACTATTCATAAAAAAATGAACTTTATCAGAAAGGTACCAAAAATTTACACAAAGTAAATTTTGATGTCCCAATTCTAAAGAAGAGTTATATTTGGTCCAAAATAAAGTATAAGAGTGATCAAAACTATATTTAATGACTGTTCACCATTAAAAGGTGATAAGTGAACCTTTAGTGAAAATTAGAGTATATATGCCCTAAAATTGAACTCTTTCCGTATTTTAAGCCTTTATATTTTATTGGGTAAATGTATAAACATTTAAAAACATATCTAATCATATTTTAGTTATTTCTATCCATTCCCGCCAGTACAACGGCTACTTGTTAACTAAAATTTAAAATAATATTATTTTATTACTAGTGTGCTACGTAAGTTTCAAAGAAACTCATCGTTGCGTATCGGGTATGCTATCGAACATAGCAACCCCTTTAAAATAAAATTAATATTTAATTCGTAAATATTAATAAATATGAAAATTCTTTATTCTTTATTTACCTAGGATGTTACATCCTTCCCCCCTTTTGGGAATTGCGTCCTCGCAATTTTATTCACTTATCAAAATAAGTGGGGGTATTTATCCCTCATAGCATTTTCAGATTTCCACGTTGCCTCTTCAATCACATGGTTTTTCCACAAAACCTTTACCTGATGAATCACCTTATTCCGTAACACTTGCTCCCTGTGGTCAAGAATCTGGACCGGTTGTTCCTCATAAGATAGGTTCTCTTCCAGCTAAACTACCTCTGGACTCAAAACATGAGATGGATCTGGCATATACTTTCTCAACATCGAAACGTGAAAAACATTGTGTACCTGAGATAAACTCGGAGGTAAAGCCACTCGGTGTGCAACTGATCCAACTCTCTCCAGAATTTCGTATGGTCCAACGAACCTTGGACTCATCTTTCCTTTCTTACCAAATCGCGTCACACTTTTCCAATGAGAAACCTTGAGAAAAACATGATCACCTACCTCGAAAGATAGATCCTTCCTCCGGTTATCCACATAACTCTTCTGCCTGCTCTGAGCTGTTCTCATGTGCTTCTGAATCAACTGAACTTTTTCTGTCATCTCTTCTACCAATTCTGGTCCCATCAGCTTCCTTTCACCCACTTCATTCCAAAATGCTGGAGTTCGACACCGCTTCCCATATAATGCCTCAAATGGTGCCATCTGTATACTGGAATGAAAACTGTTATTATATGAAAACTCAACCAAAGAAAGATGTTGGTCCCAACTTCCCTGATAATCCATAGAACAAGCTCGTAGCATATCCTCCAATGTCTGAATTGTTCGTTCTGACTGTCCATCTGATTGAGGATGAAAAGCTGTACTAAAATTTAATTCAGTACCCAACGACTTCTGAAGTCCTTTCCAAAAGTTAGAAGTAAACCTGGGATCACGATCCGATACAATAGAGAGAGGAACTCCATGTAACCTGACTATCTCTTTAAGATACAAACGGGAAAGTTGATCAAGAGAGAAAGTATCTCGTATAGCAAGGAAATGAGCATATTTGGTCAAGCGATCAACAATAACCCAGATTGCATTATTACCTCGAGATGTCTTCGGTAATCCAACAACAAAGTCCATGGATATATTCTCCCATTTCCACTCTGGCACTGGTAAAGGCTGAAGCATCCCTTTCGGTAACTGCCGCTCTGCTTTAACCTATTGACATGTCAAACACTTCACAGTAAAATCAGCAATGTCTCTTTTCATTCCATCCCACCAGTAATACTCCCGCAGATCTCTATACATCTTAGTACTGCCCGGATGAACTGAAAACGGAGAACTATGAGCTTCACATAACAGCACTCTCTTCAACTGTGAATCACAAGGCACACACAATCTCTTCCCAAATTTCAAAACACAATCACTATCAATGTTGAATTCAGGCAACTTACCTTTCTGAACCAGCTCTACCTTTTTCTGCAACTCACTGTCTTGCTTCTGTGCTTTCTTGATTCTATCTGATAGAGATGATCTCACTGATACCTGAAACAAAACAGAAGTACTTCCTGCACCAACAACTTCTATGCCAAAGTTCATCAAATCGTTAACCAAAGGATCACGTTCCAAACGCAACATTGTTAATGAAGCATTACTTTTTCGACTCAAAGCATCAGCCACTTTATTTGCTTTTCCCGGATGGTAATGAATTGTACAATCATAATCCTTGATTAATTCCAGCCATCTCCTTTGTCTCATGTTTAACTCTTTCTGAGTGAATATATACTTTAAACTTTTTTGATCGGTATATATTTCACACTTTACTCCCTACAAATGATGCCTCCAAATTTTTAAAGCAAAAACAACAGCAGCTAATTCCAAATCATGTGTAGGGTAATTTACCTCATGAGTTTTCAACTGTCGTGAAGCATAAGCAATTACCTGATCATTCTGCATTAGGACGCAACCAAGTCCTTTCAATGAAGCATCACTGTATATAACAAACTCACCATTCCTGGAAGGTAGTGCCAAAACTGGAGCATTCACCAATCTTCTTTTCAATTCCTGAAAACAATCATCACATTCTTTTGTCCAGATAAACTTAACACCCTTCCGAGTTAGCTTAGTCATTGGACTAGATAACCGTGAAAAATTTCTAACAAACCTTCGGTAATAGCCCGCCAAACCAAGGAAGCTACGAATCTCGGTTACATTTGTGGGTCTTGGCCATTCTTCCACAACTTTGGTTTTGCAGGATCAACAGTTATTCCATCTTTAGAAACAATGTGACCAAGGAAAGAAATTTGTTGCAACCAAAACTCACACTTGCTGAATTTCCCATACAGTTTCTTTTCTTTTAAGGTTTGCAAGATAACCCTTAAATGTTTTTCATGCTCCTCTTTACTTTTAGAAAATACCAAAATATCATCAATGAAAACCACCACAAACTTATCCAAGAACTCATGGAAAATTCTATTCATTAAGTCCATGAATACAGCAGGTGCATTGGTTAGCCCAAAAGGAATTACTACAAATTCATAATGGCCATATCTAGTACGGAATGTAGTCTTCGGAACTTCTGCTTCTTTTACTTTCAACTGATGGTACCCCGACCTCAAGTCAATCTTCGAAAAATACTGAGCTCCCTGGAGCTGATACCACTTCATTCGATGGCCCAACATCTGCTGAAGTTGTTGCAAATGATTTTACCACCCCTTTCTGCTTGTAGTCTAGCTGCATTCCCCTAGTTGAGTTCATCGTTGGACACTCGTTTGCGTAATGACCCATTTCATTACACTTAAAACATCTTACCGTTGGCTTTTCATTGCCTGCTTGATCATCTTCCTTACAGTTACGAGCAATATGACCAGACTTACCACACCAAAAGCACTTACCAGACTTGGATAAACATTCTCCAGGATGCATTTTACCACACTTCTCACAGGATGGATATTTGGTTTTCTTACCTCCTTGCTTCTTTGATGAATTCTTCCCCTTTTCCTGCCAACTAGATCTCTTATTATGTTGTTTGTCATAGAACACCTGATCATCAGCAAACTCCATTTCCACCTTCTCCGTACATCGAACAAGTTTTTCATAACTTTCGAATTCACGAGAAGCTAAAGCCCTTCGATACTTTGGCTTTAACCATGAGTAAAAACGGTTTATTTTACTATCAAGATCTCATATGAAGTTTGGAGCATACCTTGCCAATCGAGTGAACTTTTCTTCATAAGCAGCCACTAAATCATCCTCCTGCCTCAATTCTAGGAACTGTTTTTCCATCCTAAGACGAACCACCTTAGGAAAATATTTCTCAAGAAACATACCTTTTAATTCGTCCCAGTGAAGATCCTCAATCTCATCACTATCCCTTATATTTTCCACCATCGACCACCACTGATCAGCTTCACCTTCAAAACGGTAAACATCAAGACTAACCTTTTGATGTTCTGAACACCCCATGACATCAAAAATATTCTCCAGTACTTTAATCCACCCTTCAGCTTGCACAGGGTCATATGATCCTCTGAATGATGGGGGATGTTGCCTCATGAAATGTTCCACCACTGACATGTTCCTCTGCGATTGATCTGGCTGATCTCGTGCATGGATACCACCACCATTTATAGCCTGAGTCAACTGTGCCATCACTGCAACAAACTGTTTAGTTCCGATTCCGACCATCTCAGGTTTCTGATTTGGAAGGTTATCTTCCTCCTGATGTCGTCCCAACATAGCTGCTTTGTTTCCTCTGCGGAAAACCATTCTGAACACAGAAATATCTTAGGCGAAGCAACATGGTAATCCATAAATGCTATATCATTTCAATCATATTATAATTTAACACTTTTCTAACTCCTAAAGTTGTCTAAACCGACCTTTGATACCAACTATAAGGCCCCAGCCTTAAACCTTACTTAATATTGAATTAAATGAATAATTCACATTGAGGATCTTTTCAGGTTTAGAGTTTTAGAGAATTAGAACATAACTATTACATCTTAAAAGATTACAAAGTAGACACTTCTACTAAGTCTCCATAAAATAAAAACTCTTAAAAAGAAAGATGTCTAGATTCCATGTTTTAGATAGCATGAAATTCCCTTGATCCCATCCTTGACCTTATTCCACTTTAAGTCCTGTGAAAAACATTTCGAAAAAACTTGGGGTGAGCATAAAAAGCTCAGTAAGGGATACACAAAGAATGAAAACTGTTAGTTTTTCAAAATCAAGTAAACCATGTATACTCTATCAAAGTAATACCTTCACCTTCATGAAGTAGTAAAAACTATTCACTGAATAAAGTATCATTACTTACCTTTTTGTAACCAAAGTATTACCATAAAACCCATATAGGAACACATAGAATATATAAAGGTAACTTGGGACATAAACATACTTAAGTGGAATAACCATATGATTGACTTCCACACATATCACTTAATGGAATAGCCATACGGCCAATTTCCATACATACTTAATGGAATAGCCATACGACCGACTTCCATACCCAATGCATTGGAGGTTATAACGTAACCACCCATCCTGGTATTCACGGCACCACCCGTCATATGGTTTATAACGTAACCACCCGTTAAAATGTCCAAGTACCAATATAAAATCATAAAACATAAAACCAATATAAAGGAAAGATAACATTTCCACATTTCAATCACAATATATCATAAATATATTGACATAATAGAATCCTTTATCAAAACCATTTTCAATAACAAAATACATAAAAGAGTATATGGTATTTATTTTATTTTAAAAACATTACGTCTTGTTGAGGAAGCCAAAGACCAAATAACACTCGCGACGGCGGAAAAATTCATTGTCACCGCGTACGTTAAAAAAAACATTCCTTTTTGTCGTTTAGTAAAACGCTTCGTAGAAAAAGATTCCTTTTGTATAAAAGTAAAAGTCAAAGGAGTTTATACACCATATAAAAGAAAGTTGTGTATAAAACTAAATATGCCTCAATGAAAGGAGATTGAGACGAAGTCCCTTACCTTGGGTCCGACTTGACTCGATCGTTCTTTAACGTCCTGAATAATAAACGTGAGTTAATTTATACTTGATTAAGAACCTTTTTAAACTTCATTATTCCTTTTATATCACTTATTGCCATGTTATAAACATTATGTAACCATTTAAGTTAATAATGTTTGTTTTTTCAATATTTGGTTCTTAAGTCGAAAGTTTACTTCTTACAATTACATGTTGTTCATGTGGTCAAAAGTTCTTTATATACAGAATGAAATTCCCGATTTGGATATAATATGTATCATATATATCCAACATATACATGTATTTATAATATTACATAATCATTTAGAGGTAAGAAATGAAATGCACCGTTCATGGAGATGGTAAGCCGTACGTACGCATGAACGCTACTTTCATTTCTTTGTCATATTAGTGGAATTAAAACTAAATGAGAGGTATGTATATTTTAATTCCAGAATTATATTCATCATTTAGATATATCATTAATTATATATATACATTATATACATGTAATTTTAAATAGTACATTACATTTGGGGATAAGAAATGAAATGCACCGTTCATGGAGACGGTAAGCCGTACGCACGCATGAACGCTACTTTCATTTCTTTCTCATATTTTAATGGAAAGAAAAAATAATGATATAGATGTATATTATAATTCCAGTATAACATCATATATAATAACTTTAAATCCATCCTTTACACGTCCCACATATGGCATTAACGAATCACATCACTTTGAGGGGGCGGTAGTCCGCACTTCCTTAAATGAAGATATCGTGTTTAACCATAATGGAAACCATAAAGGTATGCCAAAAATGAAAAATACAGAAGCTTAAAGAAAAAATAAACATATTATATATCATATATAAAAATATTGACATCATAATGGCCACCCTTGAAGGTGTTAAATGAGTATTGAACAATCATCGTTTCGAGAGGCAGAATTTCGTCATCCACGGAAACCGTATGTTCTTTAACCATTTGATGTAGTTGTGTGATAGTGTAGCTCAAATAAATATTATAACAGCATCCTAGTATATTGAAGATACTGGTGTTGTTACAAAAGAAGTAAATAAAAAGAGTTTAGAGGGTTGGAGAAGCAAAATAAATCAAATGAACAAGAGAGAATGAATTACCTTTAAAAGTGTAACACCCTTTTGATTTGAGCCTAAAGGCTTCCTTTGAAAGGATTCTGCCCAAATGGAATCCTCTAGGATGAGGAGATGGATGTGGAGAGAGTAATTGGGCAGGGGTTGGCCGAGCCAAAGGCTTGAGAAGTGTGTGAAATGGGGTAGAGGTGGGGGCCTTTTATAAGAGGAGAGGAGGGACACTTTTGGAAAGTAAAGAAATATTACTTTATTTGAAAATGTGTTTCGGTTTTAAAAGGTCCCACATTGATATAATTCTTGGATAAGGTGATAAGGGTTCGAAATCCACTCATCCAATTGGTTTTGGACATGTGTAGGTTTTAGATTTTTCATTATCTTTCCATTTTATTTAAATCGTCAAATAATGATGTCATCGCTGCATCATAATTATGTCATATATAATTTAATTTATTTAATGTCTAAAAATTATAAAACAAATACTATGATGTAGGAAATCTTTTTATCTTTCCAATGACTATTTATAATCAAAATTTGGACTTGTATAACCCCACTCAAAAATTAGTTTAGTAAAACAATTTATGTTAGTGTCATTTTCACTTTAACATTAAATAAAAATATATTAATGTCATTTTCCAACTAAAGTGGCTCCATGGGGTCCCCAAGTTGGCCCATGGCTTGTCTTGGTCGGCCATGACTCACCCAATAGGTGTAGTACAAGTTTCATGGTGTTTTCACATTCTTATAATACCATTTTTACCTTAAACTACACTAATTACCTCTAATCGCGATTAATGAAAAAAAGTTACTATTCACCAAAAAATTATTTTAATCTAATTGAACCACATTTTACTTCTTAATTACAACCATGTATGTCGGATTTTCAAAATTCAATACACATTAGTGGTAAATGTTCATTTAACTGAAAAATCAGTTTGCTTGATTACCACTTAGTGGTTTCACTATTCATCAAAAATTGAAGTTTTTCAGAAAATTACCAAAAATTCACCCTAAGCTATATTTGATATTCCGAATTCAAAAATGAAGTCCATTTTAAAAAATTCAAAAAATATAAGTCAAATTAATTAATTTAATAATTAATTCCCGCTGTCATGACAAATAGCGTGTTTTTGTGAAACAATAAGTATCAAAAGATTGACACCAGTTTAAGTCCAATTTCAAAGTGAAATTGATTCCAATGACCACCATTGGATTAACTGGTAAAAATATTTTCTAATTTCACTTTAAAACCAATTCAAAAGATAATCTAATCATATAAATAAATTAGATTAAAAAGGGGTTTTGAATTAAAATACAACATTTTACACTATTCATAAAAAATGAACTTTATCAGAAAGGTACCAAAAATTTACACAAAGTAAATTTTGATGTCCCGATTCTAAAGAAGAGTTATATTTGGCCCAAAATAAAGTATAAGAGTGATCAAAACTATATTTAATGACGGTTCACCATTAAAAGGTGATAAGTGAACCTTTAGTGAAAATTAGAGTATATATGCCCTAAAATTGAACTCTTTCCGTATTTTAAGCCTTTATCTTTTATTGGGTAAATGTATAAACATTTAAAAACATATCTAATCATATTTTAGTTATTTCTATCCATTCCCGCCAGTACAATGGCTACTTGTTAACTAACATTTAAAATAATATTATTTTATTACTAGTGTGCTACGTAAGTTTCAAAGAAACTCATCGTTGCGTATCGGGTATGCTATCGAACATAGCAACCCCTTTAAAATAAAATTAATATTTAATTCATAAATATTAATAAATATGAAAATTCTTTATACTTTATTTACCTGGGATGTTACATTAATAGCACCCAAGAGCAGTTCTTGGCCCCTTAGATCCCTCCTAAAAGTGATTTAAAGCTTGAGGAATTCCATTTGATCTTGTTCTGGTTACTTTACTCACCCCAATCTCTACCTAACATGATCTCTCTTATACTCCCTAGGGTTACATGGATCTGAGTGTTTCCTTTAGGATCTAATACCCTCTATTTTGGGATCTCAAACCTATGTTTGATCCTCATTTACTATATTTTTTATCATCAATCTTCATTTTTGAATCCTGGTTAGGTTTTGGCGTTACGAGATCTGTTGATCCCAAGGTAGGTGGTTCCACCATGATTCCTGATTTATGTTAACCTAAAATTGATTTATTTAATTTAAATTGTTTGAATTAAATGAAATTGTTTTATTTTGATTAAATGGATTTCAATTGGTTTGTTGAAAAACCCAAATTCCATTGAATTGGTGTTTTAAAAATGGGTTTTGAAATGAAATTTGAAAACCACCAATTCCATTGAATTAGGGTTAATTTATGAAAATTGGTGAAATTTAAATTGTTCAATTTAAATTGTGGAATGGGTTTAATAGATTTTTTTTTGAAAAACCACAATTCCATTGAATTGGGGGATTTTTGTGAAATTGATGGAAATTGTTTGACAATAAATTGTTAAATTTAATTATGAAAGTTAATTGTGAAATTGAATTGTGAATTGATTTCAAATTACTATTTGTAAAAGATGGATTAAAATGGTTTTGATAGAAACCTTGGGGTTTTATCTTGGTGAAAAGGGATGTTTTTGATTAAAAACCCATTTTGTTTTTTAAATTGAAATTTCCATTTTGAAACAGGTGAATGATATTTAATTGTATTTTAAGGTTGCTTAAAATAAATTGCCCATAATTTAATTGTACTAGAGAACATGAAATCCTAGAAAGTTAGTGAGTTATTTGGAAAAACAATCTAGGTTGTAATTTCCCTCGAAACGGATTGATGCTTTTCAACACTAAAAAAACATTGGTAAGCACATCTCTCTTCCCCATTGGGATGTAGTTGAGCCCTTTATTTCCATTTCCGAGGTACATGTGTACACATTGTGGTTTATCACATGAGTGTGTGAGGATCCCATAACCTAGTATTATTATACCTCTTGTCATATTACCATGTTTATCACCTGTTTATATATGATATGAAAATGTATTCCATTTTTGAAAACTATTTTACATGACCTGTGAGATTATATAAACTATTTTATATAAAAGTTTTTATTTAAGGAATTTGTGTAAAGAACCATTTGTGAATGTATTTTCATCATTTAAAATGTGATTCATGAATTTATAATGTATTTCCATCTTTTGAAATTTAAATAATGATTTATTTAAATGAAATTTAAAACGACAAACCTATTTATTTGAAAAATTGAAAGCACATAATTTGGTTATCTTGATATTGGCATCTTATTATGGAATCCTTTATGAGACCCTAATGGGATTTTATCTTGCACCCTACCTATGCCTTCAGGTGTTTGTATATTATCTACTTCCAAGTTTGATTAAGGGTAAAGAAACACTTATAAGTGGTTTTAGCTATTGATCCATGTATTTAGAGAGTTGTATCCATTGGTACATGGGCTATTTATTTTATTATTTTACTAGTACATTGATTTAGTTCATGTGTTTTCAAACTTGTTTGAATTCTCATACAGTTCTCCTAGTGTATTTTCATTGGTATGCATACTGATTTATTATATTGTTTCCAAAATGTCTATGGAAAAATTGTTCCCAATTTCATTTTTTATGATGCCAGGTGATAGTCACCAACATGTGGGGATTGGGAATACCATTCTGGCCATTTTAGGACTAGCTCAGTTATCAGGTTACCAGGGTACCTGTGATGGTTCGTGAAAAAGTTTTATCAAAGGAGAATGTTGAGCTTGTTGTATTGAATTGATTATGGAGTTGTGTATCCTTGTTGGGAAATAGGAGGTAGTTGTTATTGAGTTCCTAGACAGCTCTCACCGTAATTAACATTAAGTCACTAGGGGTAGTTTGGGAAAGGAATATTGAGGATTAGTTCTATCCTTTTCCCCTAATTTTTATTTGGATAGAGTGAAATCCAAATCTTTTTCTCAATCTTGTATGATTTACTTTCCCTTATTGCTCTGTTTAAGTTTTAATATGATGTATTCTTTGTTATCTACCAATGTTGTGTAAAATCATTTCTCCAAGAAGGAACACGAATCAGATCTAGGAGGAAGATACTATTGAACCTCAATGTGAAAATCATCTTATGGACCCAAACCTGGTTGAGGTGATTGTGCGTATTGTCCAAGATCTGGGACAGGAAAAACCACAAGTTCCCATTTAGGCTCTATTTGTGGAACCTCAAAGGGATTTTCTCTGGGAACATTCTAAAAAATTTATTCACCAGAATGTAGAACTATTCAGAGGCTCAAATGATCCTCAAGAGACTGTGAAATGGTTGAGAAGGATGGAATGTCTATTTGGGTTCTTGGAGAAACCAAATGAAATTAAGGTGAAGTGTGACACCTTCATGCTAGAAGTACCAAGAATGAGATGTTGGGACACTATAGTAAAAGTGAAGAATCATGAGGGACTAGAGTTGAAAGGATTAAAATTTATTTCCACCAACTATTTATATCTAGAGTCAATGATGTTGTCTAGGGATATAAAGTTTCAATCTTGAGAATGATGATAGGACCTTGGTAGAGTATGAAAATAGTTCATCAGATCTCGTGCATTTCACACATGAGATTGTATTGAATGAGAAGATCAAGGCTCAAAGGTTTGATTTGGGATTTCAACAGGATATTAATTCTCAAGTTTTCTTGCTGAAGTTGACTTCTTATGTTGATTTTTTGGATAGAGAGATGATGGATGAAATGGACCTTATTGGTAAGTTAGGGTTATCGGGAATTTCATTCTCCCCTAGAGATAGTGTGAGTTACTTCAAAGGAAATAATAATCATGATGATTCAAATGGTGGTTCTCAATAGCAGGGTCATTATATACCTTCTATAGTTCTTGGAAGACGTCATTTTACCTACTACTAGTGTTTCTGGATAGGACATTCAATGAGTGTTTCCACTGAGGCACCCAAGGTATGTGGTTCATGTGGATTATCAGGATACTTTCATAAATAATTCCATATTTATTCCACTCATTATAGTGAAAGAAGACCGTGATCTCCTCCTAAAACTATGGGTAAATCATATGCTTAATGTATAAAAGGGTTCCATCCACATGTATCCAGAGCTAAACTTCTTCACACAATAGAAGAGTCTCCAGAGGAAGTAGATATGAGTCTAGAGTCTGAGAGAGATACCATTACTATATATTCATTATTAGTGATTTATTTATTAGATATTGGTGTATCTCATTCAGTTATTTCAACACATACTATTAATATGATAACTCTTCCTATGAAGATTTTATCTTATGTTGTGGATATTATTACACCCCTTAGTAAAAAGAGAGAATATGGTATATATAGTCCCACTTATGTCTTCTCTCTATTAGATGTCAAGCTTTCTTGGAGTTTTTTGGTTATCTACATGAAACCACATGATGTCAAATTTAGAATGGATTGAATCATTTCTAATAAATCCTTGATTAAGTGTTATATTCGACGGGTCTTCTTTACAACCCCCAATGATGTGTGTCTTTCCTTTTAAGTAGAATGAGACACAAGGTCAAGAAGGTCCATAACTTGTTATCTGGAGTTAGAGAAAGTAATTTCAGTGTTTTCTTCTAATCTGAAGTGGTAATATTTGAGTGGTGATCTCCCTCTAATTCTCTTCGAGTTTCCCAATGTGTTTCATTCTCACATCACCAGTTTTTCTCTGGTAAGGGAGGTAAGGTTTTCTATTGATTTAGTTTGTGGTAATTAACTAGTTTCCATAACTTCTTACCAAATGGAACCAGCCGAATTGAAAGAGTTGAAGACTAAGTCAGATGATCTTCTAAAGAAAGGATTTGTACACCAGAGTGTGTCACCTAGGGAGGCACCGATTCTCTTTTATAAGAAATTTGATGGTTTAATTCACTTATATGTTGATTATCGAAAGTTAAATTGACTGATAGTAAAGAATAAGTATCAAATTACAAATATTGATGATCAATTTGATCAATTAAAATAAGAGAGGTGGTTCTTGAAGATCGAACTTTGATCTGGTTACCATTAGTTGAGGATAAAATAGTCTAATATTTAGAAAACCGTCTTTCGGAGCAGGTATAACCCTTATGGGTGCCTTGTTATACCTTTTGGTCAGTCCAATGCTCATGAAATATTGATATCTTTAATTAATAGGATTTCCATGAGTATCTGAATACCCTTATGGTAGAATTTGTGGATTAAATCCTTGTTTACTCTATGTCCGAGGAGAAACATGTGCATCATTTAAGAACGGTTCCAGAGTTTCTAATAAATCCCATAATTTATGCCAAGATTTATAAATGTGATTTATGGATTTGAGATGTGTTTTTCTTGGGACACGTGGAATTGGAACATGGGATATCAATTGATCCTGATAAGGTAAAAGATGTTATGACATAGAAACAACCACAAAATGTTTTTGAGATTCAGATCTTCTTGGGTCTAGCTGGGTATTGTCACCAGATCATTAAGGACTTCTCAAAGTTGGTTTCTTCAATGACTACTGAGATATAGAAGGGATTAAAGTTTTATTTTGATAAAAAATTATATAGTTATTTTATTGAGCTGAAATTTATTTTGACTACAATGCTGGTGTTGACCCTTCTAAAGACTGGGAAGGGCTATGTGGTATTTTTTGATGCATCTGGATTAGGCTTGGGATGCATTATTATGAAATGTGATCATGTTTTTTACTTATGGATTTAATTATCTTAGGCCACATGAGAAAATTTATCCAACCCATGACCTTGAACTTATAGTTGGGATGCATGCACTTAAGATTTGGTGGCATTAACGTTATAAAGAAATGTTTACAATGTTTTCTAACCACAAGATCTTGAGTTATATATTCTCTAAAAAATATTTTAATCTCCACTCGAGGTATTGGGTAGAATACATGAAATCCTTCAACATTGAAATATCCTATACCCCATGGAAAGTTAATGTCATAATAGATTCCTTAAGTAGGGAACTTCCAACCCAGGAAGTGAAAGAATCTTCAAAATAGTGGAATTTGATGGATCTCTTTACGAAGTTTCTTATTGGAGTTTAGAAATTAGTGATTGGGGTTTATTTTTCCAAAGTTTTATTGACATTCACTCTTCTAAAGATGATTATTTAGGAGCATCAAATTGAGGATGAGTTTTGTAGAATTAAAGATTCTATTTAGAGTGGGAAGATCATTTTTGAACAGTCTTTCTAAAAAAGAGGGCATTCTATTATTTTGGAAATGTTTCGTTGTGATATTAGAGGAAATCAAAGATGTGAGGGATGATTTACATAATTTCTAGTGGGATGTGAACCCATGAACCAATAAGGAATTTTATTACATGTAGAATTTTTTTTGTGTCCAGGTATGAGACATGAAATGTATAATTTTGTCTCTTACTGTTATTTATGCCAACAGGTTAAGTCCGAGCGCAAGAAACCTTCAAGTTTTATACAGCCACTTTGACTTCCTACTTGTATGTGGGATGAGATCTCTATGGAATTTTTGTTCGGGTTTCCGTGTACCATATAAAGAATAATGTGATATGGGTTGTGATTTATTGGTTAATGAAATAACCTCACTTTATATTCATTCGTGATACAACCAAAGTTGAGGATTTGGGAAATCTCTATGTGAAAGAGATTGTTTGGTAACATAGAGTTCCATTTGATATAGTCTCTAATAGGGATCCTTGGTTCACTTCTCATTTTTGGAGAGGCTTTTAGGAGGCACTGGGATCCCATGTCTGTTTGAGTACGACATACCATCCACAGTAGGATGGATAGACGAAAAGAGTTATACAAATTCTTGAGAATATGATTTGAGCTTCTGTTCTCGACTTTAGTGGAGTTTGGTATGATCATTTGGGACTGGATGATTTTGATTATAATAATAGTTACTAGTCTGCGATCAGAATGGATACTTTTGAGGCCTTTTATGGATGACCTTGTAGATCTATATTGTGTCGGTTAGATATTGGTGAAGGTTACTCAATTGGATTAAGTTTAGTGCCAGATATGACATCAAATATTTATTTAATTCCTTAGATAATGTTGATGGCAAAAAGCTATTATAATTCTTATATAGATCGTTATCACAAACCATTGGAGTTATTAGTTGGTGACCAAGTGTTCTTGAAAGATTCACCCTATTTGGGTCATTGATGACTTAGGAGGAAAGGGAAACTTGATCCTTATTTTTTGGGACCTTTTGAGGTTGTTGACCTGGTGGGAAAATATTCTTATCATTTAGTGCTTCCACTAAAACTAAAACCAATACATAACATGTTTCATGTATCTCAACTATGAAAGTATCTATCTGATCCATCTCATATTCTGAGTTTGCATGATCATGGACTCAAACCTGATTTATCCATGGATGAGTGCCCCGTTAAGATAGTTGATTCTAAAACCAAGGTACTTTATGGGAGGATGATACCTTTTGTTTTCCTGCTATGGCATCATGGTTCAGATAATAATGAGACATGGGAGGGGGAAACATTAATGATAGAACAGTTGACTCATCTTTTTGGTATGGAGGTTTTTGAGTAGGATTTCTAGGGACAAAAACATTATATGGCGGGGAGGTTGTAACATCCTGTTACTTTTTTTTTCAGGTATTCCCAAAACCCTCTTTTTATCAATCTTTGGTTGAGTTTATTTTGGGGTTGTTTTGGGTTGAAATTTTCATTTTTTTTAAAATTATAGCGTAGTGCATTGTCGGTGCACAATTTTCACAAACTAGGTGACCTCTCAGAGAAAACCATACAATCAATGTTAGTTGGATTATTCATGGTTGCAACACCGTCAGTCAATCCATGAACCCTCTTAGGAGAAACCGTGAATCCCATTTAAAATAGGTCCATGTTTAGTCCGTACATTTTGAAAAACCGTGTGGATCTTCCCAACAAAAAATGCATAAGATTTATTTAATCAAAAAATCTAACTTAAAAATCCAGAAACCCAAACTTTATTTTTCTGATGGACCTATAACGACCCCATACATGCTTATATTCCTTGGGACCACCCGAGAGTAGTCTTTACCCCTTGGATCCCTCTCAGAAGTGATTCAAATATTGAGGAACACCCTTCAATCTTCTCCCAGTTAGTTTCCTCACCTTGATCTCTATATCATGTGATCTTTCTTATTCTCCCTACGGTTCTATGGATCCCTATATTGCTTTTTGGATCTAATAACCTCTATTTTGGCATCTTAAACCTAGGTTTTATCATCGTTTCCTAGATTTTATGATTATCTTTCCTCATTGAAAAATCCAGATTAGGGTTTGGCATTACAAGATCCATTGATCCCAAGTTAGGTGGATTCGTCTTGATGCCCGATTTATGTAAACCCTAAATTGATTTGTTTAGTTTAAATTATTTGAATTTAATTATTTATTTTATTTTGATTAAATTAATTTCAATTGGTTTATTGTAAAATCCCAATTCCATTGAATTGGGGTTTAAAAAATGGGTTTTTGGAATGAAATTAGAAAACCCACAATTCTATTGAATTGGGGTGCACTTATAGAAATTGGTAAAATTGAAATTGCGAAACAAGTTTGATGGAAAAAATGTAAAAAACCCAATTCCATTGAATTGGGGTTTTAAAAATGGGGTTTTGGAATGAAATTAGAAAACCCATGATTCTATTGAATTGGGGTGCACTTATAGAAATTGGTAAAATTGAAATTGTGAAACATGTTTGATGGAAAAATGTGAAAAAACCCAATTCCTTTGAATTGGGGTTTTTTTGTGAAATAAATGGATTTTTTTGAAATTAAATTGATGAATTTAATTGTGATAGTGAACTGTGAAATTGAATTTTGAATTGATTTCGAATTCCAATTTTTGAAAAATGACTTAAAATGGTTTTTATAGAAACCTTAGTGTTTTATCTTGGTGAAAAGGAATTTTTTTGAATAAAAATACATTTTGGATTTTAAATTTAAATTGGAACCTTGAAATAGAAGAATGGGATTTTATTTTATTTTAAGGTTAGTTGAAATAAATTTCTGATCATTGAATTGTACTAGAGTACAAGAAATCCTAGGCAGTTGGTGATTTATTGGGACAAACACGCTATGTTTGAATTTTGGTATAAAAAAATTAAAACTTTACAACATTAACAAAATATTTTCCAACACATATTTCTTCCCTACTAGGACATATATGAGTCATCTATTTCCATTATTGAGGGACATTTTTACACATTTTAATTTATCATACGTGTGTGTGAGGATCCTATAACCTAGAACTATCATACCTATTGGAAGATGACCATATTTCTCAACTATTTATATATAATATATAAATGTACGCCATTGTTAAAATATTTTTTACATGCCTTGAAAATTTATATAAATAATTTTATATAAAAGTGTTTAATTAATCAATTTGATTAAAACTGTATTTTTTAAAGTATTTCAATCATTTGAAATTTGAAGTATGAATTTCTAATGTATTTCAATCTTTTTAAATGTAAAGAATGATTTCTTTAATATGTTTTGAAATTACAAACCTATTTATTTGAAAAATTGAAAGCATTTTATTTGGTTAATTTTGTATTGGCATCTTGTTATGGAATCCTTGGTGAAACCCTACTCGGATTTTGCCACACCCTACCTTTTCATTTAAGTATTTTTAGATTATCTCCTTCTATGTTTGAGAAGGGGTAAAGGACCACTTGGAGTAGGTTTTAGATGTTGATATTTGGGCTTGGAGAGTTGCATCCATTGATACTTGGGGGCTGTTTATCTTTCTGTTTTACTGGTACTTTGATTTAGTACATGTGTTTTCATACATGTTTGAATTTGGGTAGAGTTCTCCTAGTGCAGTTTCTTTAGTATGCATATTTATTTGTTATATTTCCTCAACATTTTTTTGTGGTAAAATTTTTCCCACTTTCATTTTGTATGATTCCAGGTACTAATCTCCAACCCATGGGTATTGGGAATGCCCTTTGATCCATGTACATACCAGCTCAGTTATCAGGTTACTAGGGTACCTGGGATGGTTCATGACATTATGTGATTTGTTATAAAATGGAGATATCTTGAAGAAACCATATCCAAGAGTATTTTTTGATGGATTCACAAAGAGTTTTGAAGTTTTATGTTAAGAATTTTTGGGATTATAGTGGAAGTGTGAGATTATTAAAAGTTCACTAAAACATGCACTACTACACCATGGTGATGCATGTGATGCCATGGTTTACAAACGAAACCACCATTTACATTGATACAATGAATGTGGTTTCAAAATCCTTATCCACTTAATTTTATTCAATAAAAACTCATTTATGAATACACTATTATGTATTGAAATCATATTATAATGGGTTCAATTTATATTTTCTAATTGGAAGTAAATAATGAGATGTGATACATATTATCACTCTTTAATGGAGACACACCAAGTATCCTACATAATGATGTGATTATTATCATTTTGGATGTGAATTATTTAATTATGGAAGTGTCAAATTGTTTTTATGAAAGATGAAACTCTCTTCCTTCCCAAATATCATTCATCATTCCATGAAGGTAGTAGCATTCCTTCTTGAATTTGAGAGTTATAAAAAAAATTATAACCTACTAGATTATGTATCCCACCCCATTTAAGGATGAGTAATACATCTAATACTACTCATGATCATTATAAAACACACTACATCAAAGAAGAAGATAAAATCTACTGATATTTTGGCATTTGAGGTATGTTTTTATGCCCTATTTTTGGGTATTTTTACATGTTTGATTCTTAGAGACATATTTTCATTTGTTTTGGGTTTTATTCCACTACTAATTAATATATGATGATAAAAAAAACCCATCATCAATATGTTGGTATTTTTATGAGACATTGTAATAAAATTTATTCTTTTTTAGTATATGAAAACATGATGGTATTTATTATCATTTTAAGGTATTCAATATTGAATGATGGGGTTTCTCAAGGGGATGATTCTCATATATACATATGTAAAATTTTTTAGGTTATCTATATATGTCATGAAACTTTATTAATAGTTACAAATTAATCTATACAAGTATAAATAATATATATTTCAAATCAATCCAGTTTAATAATTTAAGATTCTTTATTCTAATATCAAGGATTACAAAAAAATATTTTTTAATTGTTTTATAGTTCAGGTTATATATTAAAGTACCTATGAACATGTGAAAGATTTGAAATAGTTTTTAATAATGATAATGAGTAATTATTATATATTTTAGGTTAAACATAATCCTTTGATAATATAAGTAGATATTGAAACCAAGATTATTGTGAGACTCAAGTGTGGGTTCTATTCATCTTTGACTAAAATAGATAATTTTCAAAGTGAAAGGTGGATTTACCAAATACTTAAAAAAGGAGAAATATATTAATTTAAACAACAATATGTTCATGGTGTAACCATTATTATTTTCATCACTATATTTAAAATTATTAAAGATCATATCTTTATAGTACTATATGCAACACCCATTTTCTCGTATGTTGATTATTATTTATT
Source organism: Viscum album (assembly GCA_963277665.1). NCBI lineage: Eukaryota > Viridiplantae > Streptophyta > Magnoliopsida > Santalales > Viscaceae > Viscum > Viscum album. The sequence continues at coordinate 124,217,102 of OY728147.1, forward strand.
ATTTATTAGAATTTTATAAAAATAAGAAATAATATTTGGAAAGTGTTTAGATAAAATAATGATTAGTACACATAGTTTTAAAATTATGTTCCCAACCATGGTCTCTATAATTATATAGAATAAAAAACATAGTTAACAAATTATATCAGTTAACACTTATTTTCCTGAAAGTGTGAGATTTTATTTATTTTATGTTGGTTTACTATCAAGAATCATCTGGATACCTCAATTATATGATGAATGGATAATGCTAAGTGGATCATTATAACTCTATTTATTTTGTTTTGATAATTATAAACATCTATATTTATTTATTCTTACAATTTATTTTTGTGTTGAATGTTGTATGATATTTTCATATTTACCAGGTCACTATATTTTGATAATATATGGAGCTAATATGATCATAATATTATGCATACTATTTTTTTGAAGGATAAGAGGATTAAATTCATTTTATTCAATTATGAAGAAAGATAAATCACTCATTTTATATTCAAATTTTTGGATTTAATTTACTATTATATTTTTGTGATTTTAAAATTTTTTAGTTTATAGATTCTTAATATTTTCAATGATAAATCAAGATATTATAATCAAAATTGGAAAAAATTATATATTTAGATATCTAATAGATTTATAAAAATTTATTTCATATATGAGGAAGTATGAAATGATCTATTTGGTGCTTTAAAAATTAACCGAAGCCATTAAAATGTTTTTTCGATTATGTGGATTATAGATTTTAATAGATACTATTTTTCCAATGATTACATGATATGAAAATATATAAATTAAGTAAAAGATGGTATGATTGATATCTAAGATACCTGTATTGATTTAATTAATTTACATAGAAGGATAAAATGGTTGTTTTAGTTCTCTATAAATTATATGGTGTTTTGTGACATTTCTATCATGTTGCAGTTTTTTAGATTATTTTTACTTCAACATTTAACGATATATCAAGTTATATAGGTACATTTATAGTTATTATAGATCCTTTTGAAATATTTTTCAAATGTTTCAAAAATATAATTTATCTGGATTTAATTCTGAATATGATGTTAACAGCCTCTAGAAAATGATAGAATTTTATAATTGTGAGCTATATATATTTTCAAAATGGAGTTAACCTAACTCTAGGATTCATCCCCTTGTTCAAAACCCCACATTATTGAAGTTTATCCTCAAATTGGTAATGTTAATCCCCAAATTTGATCAGTTGATCCCCATATTTTCAATATTAACCCCACATTTTTCATATGAAGTATGGAGATGTCCATCTCTATACAAAATCCATCTCATGTTAATTTGGGATATGATACGTGTTCTATGTGTAAGATTATAACTGTTGTATAATGATTGATCACACTAGTTTGGAATGAGTTTTGTTTCATATTACTTTACGACTAATATTGATTATAACATGAGTTGAAGTGAAGAAGATGACCAACTTGATGAACTTGTTAGATAGATCTTGAATATGAGATATCCAATTAGAATTGAATTAATGATATCCAATATGCATGTTGAACTCGTAATAATTCCTTAAATATAATTTCACACAATATGAGAAAAGGATTCACATGATATTTTAAACCATAAATTCAATTTTTTTATCTATACACTATGATTTTCTTACCTTCTATATGGAGGATGTTTTATACCGGAAACTTAGAGTAAGAAGAAGTGAAATTGAATTCAAGAATTTTGAATTAGAATGTCCTGCAACTATAAGCAATAATCTGGAGATTGAAGAAATCAATCACAAGCTACATGTTGATCGGAATATTGAATAGATTGAGAGGAATGAGAATTTATAAAAGTTATTTCATGCACTGCTACATAAATTACGAGATTATTTTTGGGATGGTTTCAATCACATTAATTATGAAGATATCAGAATATACAAATAAAACTCCTAAAATAATGGAGACAATAATATATAATAAGTAGAGTATGGTACACTATTTTTCTAAATTTTTGGTATTTTAATCTAATGTGTTATTATTTGGATTATGATTAGTGGTTTATCAGTAAGAAAATTAATCATAAAATATAATGATGTTTATTGAAATGTTTGATAATAGTATAGTGTATAATTTAGTGGGGAAAATGATTATGTTTTTTTAATTCCACTTTCCTAATAAGTAGGATGGTATGAGGTTATTAAAATTCAAATATTTGAATTTTTATATGGATGCTGTTGCAAGATTTTTAGGATTATTTTAACTAATTTAAAAGAAGAATTAAATGGGGTTTTAAATATGTTTTTAGGAGGTTTTTTTAATGAAAGTGATGAACTATAAAAAGAATTTAAATTTGTTTAAATGAGTTTTTTTCAAAGTATTTTTAAAATAAAGTAATATAATGTTGTTGCAATTTTCTTAGAGGGTTTTTTAGAACTTATTTGACATTTTTTTTTGAATTTATGAAGGAAGTGCAGCCATTATAGATACTTTATATTTTTATTCTCTCTCTCTCTCTCTATATATATATATATTTATCTAGTTGGTTTAAAAGTGTGTCATGAGAAATATTATTCTCATGAAAATAAAAAATGATGTAAGATTCCATATTGGTGTTTGAAATTTGAAGAAGAGAGAAAATGATTCTTTTCAAATCATTATTCTCTCATAGTGTAAATAAAAAGAAGGTTTTCCTGACTATATTTATGTCTCTATTTATATTTAATGAAGAATAATTCTACTCAATGTTGATGATTAATTGGATGATACTATATATTTATTAAATATAAAACCATATATCAATTACTGATTCAATTATGAGTTAAACTAGTATTCAATAGTCTACATGTTTTCTATGTTATTCTAGAGTGTCATCTTCTCATACTAAGATGCAGTTGTCAAGGTTCACTATAAAATAACCTAAAGGCAATAAAAAATCCTTATTTTAAGGTTTCAACTTCCTACACTTAGTTTTCGAGGTCCCTAGATAAAATGATTTTCTTTGTGGAAACCATCAAGCTCATGAAGAGATAGTTGGTGGAGTGGACTAGGGGATATTTTTTCCAAAACCATAATACATAACTACGTATTGCCCTTTATTTTATTTATTTCCACTAAATTACTCAACCTTATGAGATAAATACATGATCTCTTTATTTCAAGAGGGATTATTTAAATTTTTGAAGTCTTTTAAAAGGATAGAACTGACCCCCTATTTTGTATTCATCATCATCTCAGGACAAGTAGTATCAGAGAATGGGATATTTTAGAGAATATTAAAGATTTATTTTTTACTTTACAAGAATAAGATAAATATCTAGATGAATACTAGTTTCAATGGATGATATAAGGAAAGTTATGTTGATGATTCAAGCTCTTTAATTTAATAATAATAATTATTGTTGTTGGAAATAAATAATGATTTTTTATTTGAAGAATCTGGGATCAAATATATATTTGAAGGCAATAATAATATATAATATTCTTAAAGGTGGACTTAAAAATTGTATTACTTCTGAAGTGGATGATTATGACCTTCATTTATTGGTTATGAATGCAATTATTTGGGGATTAGGAACTAATGAATTTAATCAAGTTTTTACTGTACTACAGCTTATGAAATATGGGAAACCATTACAGTTTTATATGAAGGAAAAAATAATGTTAAAAAACAGAGGTTTAATATTGGTAAACTAAAATTTGATACATTAAGGATGTTGAAATATGAAATAATTAGATGAATGTGATATTGACATAAATTCTCAATGATGTTGTAGACTTAGGAACTCCAATTCTAAAATATGAATAATCATTAAATGTACTTAGTTTTTTTACTTTATAATAAAATAAAATCCATACTATTATTCTTGAATCCACACCTATTAGAAATTTAAATTTTAAAGAATTTATCTGAACCTTGTTGATATGTAATGATGATATTCAAACTGAAATGAAGATCATATTTCTACCAAAAAGAAAAATGCTGGAATCAATGTTTTGAAGGATGAATATTTTGATTCTGATTCAAGTGATTTGGGTTTAAGTGATGAGTTATCATATATTTCTATAGAATTTTGAAATATTTATTAAAATATAATTGAGAAACTAAATAAAAATAAAGGGAATGAATTTGTATGGTATGAATATAATAAGAAAGGTCATACAAGACCTTAATGACCACTACTTAAGGATTAAAGGAACATCGATTATAAAAGAAAATGAAATAAATACATGAAAGATACTTTGATTGATTTTAATTATTAAAGATTCAAATATTCTTCAAACTATGAATATTAACATGAAAAAAGGTAAATAGGTGTCTTATGGATCACAATGTTCAGGTAAAACCATCTTTCTCTAAATTTTCTAATTCTGAAAATATTTCTTTTAGTTAAAATAATGTATATTGTTATATTACAAAATATTAATTTTAATCCTAAATGAAATATCCTATAAAACTCATAAAATATTTTATTTATATTTTTAATGAAAAAGGGAGTTTGAATAAATAGATTGTGGAATTGAGATATAATTTCTCCAAAAATGCTTATGTTTTGCATGATAATAAAATTAAAGAATTATTAGATAATTTTGTTTCTTAAAATAAACTTCTTGTTTGTTTACCAATGTAAGGGAATATTTAAATTAAATTCTTGGAAAGAATAATATTAATAAAGGTTGGATTGGTTTTGATTGTAGTAGTGAAATGTCTAAATTATATAGGAATTATTTTGTTCACGGTTCCATAATAAAAATTATGTCTAATATTTGATGCTTTCATTATGGTATCAATAGACATTATACTAATGAATTCTATTTTATAAAATCTCAATTATATGATGTTAATTTTTATTTTTTAAAAAATTTATAAAAATTTAAAATTTTAATTTAAGCTCAAAATATCTAGATTTGGATACCATAATCTTTAATTTCTAACACAACCAAACTCAAAAGTACATGGGTTTCAAAAGGCTCAAGTATTTGATATTTTAAATGTTTATGCCACTAGACTTAATTTTTATATCATCATGTGGATACTTTATATATATATATATAGATTTTTTATATTTCTATTTCATAATATTTTTAAGAAAATCATAATTATTTTACAAATATCAAACCACTCTAAAACTGTTCTTTATTAGAAAGGAAATATTCTTAGAGATGGAACTGTAAAAATTCGTGAAGTATTTCATTTTTTGTTTTAATATTAATATTTAATTAAAATAAATTAACTATTTTATACAGGGAGGAGAAGAACCTTAATAATGTTATTATTTATTATTCTGTATTTTTCCCACGCATGAACATAGTTTAATTAAATTTTATTTTTGTTTAACCTTTCTATGTAATAGATTTTAATTTATGCCCATCATGCATAATTTGTTTAATTATACATTGGTATATTGTACTCTAAATGTTTTTCAAGAATGTGATTTATTGTTTTAATAATTATTATGTGCTGCTATGTTTTTCTTTTATGCACTAAATTGATTTGGTCATTTATTTTAATTTCTTAATAGAATACATTATCTTAAAAAAATTATCTTTTATGTTGACATATACTAATTAAAATATTTTTTTTACTATTAAGAATATACTAAAATGTCTTATCTCTTAGAATGGTTTAAAATTTCACAAATGTAATTATTTTAATACATGAATTTCTTAAATATATTAAATATTAAGTTTTATTTATAAAAGGGGAATTATTCTTTATTTACCATGTGTGTAAATGTTTTATTTTTATATCATCAATTTTAACTGTTAGCTATTTATTTTTTTCATTGGAAATCTTTTTACTATTTCATGAAAATATTTTTAAATGCTGTCATGGTTATGAGTATTTAAATTTTTTTACACAACGGAATTTCAAAATTTTAATTCATTTTTAGGGGATATAAAATATTTTTTTTAAAATTTTATTTTATTTTGAAAGATATTTTTTTAAATCATAATTGATTTTTTTTTAAAATTTACTTATATCAGATATTATTTTTATATCCTTTCTTTTTTGATTCTCAAAAAAATAGGGAGAGTGAGTTTGGGTTTTTTAATTATAAAAAGTGGGATAATTTTTAGTGGAGAATATTGAGTGTATCATTATAAATATATTTAATTATTTTAGATAATTAAAAATTTCCAACATTATTTATTCTAAAAATTTATGTTTGAGATGGATACTATAAGGTATTTTTAGATTTAATAGGTCATTGTATTTTGAATATATATGAATGTACTATTCTCATAATCTTACAGATACTAATATTTTTAAAATATAATAGGATTATCTTCATATTATTCAACTATGAAAAAAATATACATCACTTGTTTAATCTTCAAACTTTTTTCTTGAAGTTACTATTATATTTATGTGCTTATATAGTTATTAATTTTATAGTTTCTTTGATTTTTTCAATGAAAAATCAATTTATAGATATTTTAATTGTGTGAAACTTACAATGTTAGATATACAAGATATTTATCTAAATTTCATTCATCTATGAGGAAGTATGAAATGATCTATTGGGTGCTCTAAATATTTAACGAAGATGTTGCATCATTATAGGATTATATAGATTATATATTTTGATGGATAATGTTTTTAAATTATTAAATGAGCTACAAATTTACAAATTATAAGAATCATGGTTTGATAGATATCTAAGACATTTATCTAAATTTAATTAATTTACATGAAAGGATTAAATGTTTTTTTTCCAGTTCTCTATAAATTATCAAAAGTTCTAAAACATTTTTTCAATGATGTAGTTTTTTAGATTATTTTTTCTTATATTTTTTTACTATATCTCAAATTACAGTGTTTTGAATAAATTTATTCTTAATCCATTGAAAATTAATTAAAATTTTGATAATTATAAGTATCCTGAAAAAGATACTAATTTTGATATTAAAAGAATCTAAAATTTGATAGATGTTTATAATAGTGACCTGTATAGATTTTCATAAGAGATTTAACCTCACATGAGGATTTTTCCCCACATTGGTGAGGTTGATCCCCACATTGGTGAAGTTGATTCCCACATTTGGAAATTTCATCCCCACATTTTCATGATAAACCCCACAATAGATAGTATTATAAAGATGCACCTCACATTTCCAATTTGAACATTGGATATGTCCGTCACCATAAAAAATCCATATCACATAAATTTGAGATATACAAAACATTCTAATTGGAATATCATAATTACTACTTTCTAATTGACCACACTATGTTAGAGAAAATTCTATTTCATATTAATTCATATTGAAACGTTATCATAACATGAGTTTATGCGAAGAAGAAAAACAACTTAAAGAACTTGTCTACTAGAACTCAAATAAGATTTGTATCATTAAATCTAAAATAATGATATACAACATGTGTGTGGAAATTATAATCTTTCCTCTAATAGAATGTCACACTGGATGAGAATAGGTATCTCCTAAGAGTTTGAACTAGAAAATGAAATTTATGATCTATACACCATGATCATCTAGCCCTATTTATGGAGGATGTGTTATACGTAGAACCTAGAGTTAGTAGAATTTAACTTGTATCAAAGAAAATAAAACTATAATTCATCAAAACTAAATAAAAGGATATGAATATTGAAGACTATTATCATAAGTTTAATGTTGATTAGAACATCGTAGAGTTAAATAGGTATGATAATTTCTAGAAGTTATTTTGAGTCCCACTATATGCATTAAAAAGTTATTTTTGGGAATATATCAGTAAAATTAATTTTAAAGATATAAAAATATAAAAAATTACTCATAAACAAAATAGAGACCATATTATGGAATAACTAAAATAATGTACTTTTTTCTATATTTTTGGTTAGTTAATATGTTGAATTTTTATCTGAATTATTATTGGTGGGTTTTTAGTTTGATAATTACTCATTAAATCTAATTATAGTGATCAATGTGTTTGAAAATTTCATGTTAGGGAATTTAGATAGAAAAATGACCAGATTATTTTAATAATATTTTCTTAATAATAAATATGATACTGAGTTATTCAAATTCAGAAATTTTAATTTTCATACGGATGATATTATGTGATTTTAGTGATTTTTTCATCAAATTTAAATGAATATTTAAATAGGTATTTAAATATGTTTTGGAGGAAGATTATTTTATGATAGTTCTCTAATATTATATAAATTTAAATTATTTTTACTAAGTTTATTTCTAAGGTTTTTTCCAAAAGAAAATAATTCAATGGTTCTATAATTTTGTTGGAGAGTTTTGTAAAAACTGTTTGATTTTTTTGAATGTATGAAGGTAGAGGAGCTGTTATAACTACTAGATATTTTTATTATTTATATTAATATTTATCTATCATGTTCAAAAGTGTGTCATGATAACTCTGGTTCTTATGAAAATAAAATTTTTGTATGATTTCATATTGGTGTTAGAAATTTGAAAAAGAGAGAAAATGATTTTTTTACACCATTATTCTTTCACAGTATTATGAAAAATAAGTCTTGAAGACACTATTTATTTTACTACTTATATTTAAATAATAATAATTCCTATCGATGTTGAAGATTTATTGACTTCTAATGTATAGATGATTGAAAATCAAACTATCTATTATTTTAGAGGAAACTATACCTAAACCAGTATTCAACATTCTTCATCTCTTCTATGTTCTTTTGATGTGTCATATTCTTGTACTAAGCTGTTGATGTTGAGTTTCCCTATAAAATAACCTAATGTACCTATAAAATACTTATCATAAGGTGTCAACTAATTGTACTTAATTTTCAATGTCCCCATATAAAAGGATATTCTAAGTGAAAACCACAAAGATTACAGAGAGGGTATTGGTGGAGTGAACTAGGGGATCCTTTTTCCCTAAACCAATATAAATAACTATTTAATTCTCTATATTTTATTTATTTCCACTACATTAGTTGACATAAAGAGAGATATACCTGATTTCTTTACTTCAGGAAGGATTATTTGAATTTTTCCAAAATTTTAAAAGGAATCAATTCATCCCTTCATGTGTCTTCAGCATCACATCAATACAACATTTTCATCATTTAAAATGACATATTTTAATAATAACAAGACACTTATATTTATATATATTATATCTACCTATGTTTTTTGGTTATATATATAAAATAATTATAAAACAATAGATATATGGAAAATTGAATAAAGGAATTTTTTTTGATGGAATCTATAACACACTAACTAAGAAACTATAGGTGAAAAACTAAGAAAACCGTTTAAGTTTCTAATAGATGAAGCATAAGAAAAGAAAATAATTTTAAGAATCAACATCAATACTTGGACTTAAATTATCAAAATATATAAACAAGGTTCAATTAAAAAAAGATAAATATGGGAGTACCTCATAAATTTATCTATGGATTTTATCCCGAGTTCCACTACTATTGGATTTAAAATACTGAACAATGATGTGAAATTTCCATATTTTTTATAGCTCATCATCACCTCTAGAAAATATATTTTCAAATAATAATATATAAAGTTAGAACATTAATTTTAACTTAAATTTATTAAATAAAAATGACCATGAAAAAAATATATTTTAGCTATAATAGTGAAATTGGAGACAATCAAAACAGAAGACATATCAAATTTGATTGCTATATTTCTCAATTGTTGGATTCTTGAATCTATATGAAGATATGAGGAGAGATCTTTAAGGTGAGTAATAAGTGAGATCAGTTGAGACTAAATGGAAGATCTTATATCTTAAAAGATATCACATAGCATAAAACTTCCATTTGTTATTTTTCTTAACCTATATTTGAATAGAAAGCACTTTTATTCTTGGATTTCTTGTCTTTATATTCAATCCATGACGCCTTATCTTTTACAAGTTTTATGTTCATTTCAAAATAAAAAATAGACCCCAAAATATAATTCCATCATTACGTCCTTAGATCTTTTATTAAATAAGTCTAGAGGATAAATACTCAAATTCTACTAATCTTTATTATAATTTCCCTACTTAACATTGATGTTACACTAGGGAGGAACATCACATGACCTCATGCAAACTTCCTGGTCTCTAAATGATAGAATCTAGCGTCATGGGTCTATGAGTATTTCATGAGGAGATATTTACTCTCTAATAGATCATCAATGTAAAGTATATACAAGTATAGTAAAATCAACACAAATGATATTGGTACCGTAAAAAATATATAAATATGTAAATTAATTCCAAACAGTTCCCTACTTATCATACAAATAAACAATAGAAATAGTCATGTATCAGTACATGGATTACAATATAATAAAATTAATATAACCCAAAATAAGTGAGATAAAAAATATCAATCAATACCACTAAACTCCCATAAAATTTATTTGGGTTTCTAAGGATAAAATAACAATAATAAATTGTTGTGAAATACATTAGTGAACTTAAATCCAAGATCATATATGCTATGAAATAGAAAAATCATGTATAAAAAAATTAAGAACAATATGTACCTTGTACTAATTAGCATATAGTATTTTCTTCAAACATTAATTTGATGAAGACCGCTAAGAGATAACCAAAAGACCCCACCTCTATGGTTTATCCTTGGATTGACCAAATCACCAAACACTTTGGTGGAATCCTCATTAAATTCATGATATGATAGTATCTTTTGGAATTAAGGAAGGAGAAGAAAGATAGATTGGGAATGAATGAGAAAATCAAAAGGAAACTTGGGAAAGCTCAAACATCCATCTCAATGGTTCATTCATCCTTTATATAAGACCTAGGGAAACTCTCGAGTATTCATGTGTATAATAGAATGTTGTATAAAATTTGAGTAAAGCATGAAGTTATATTTATTTCAACCCATTTAGCTATTCAACTATACTATAAGATTTATCTTATGAAAAATTTAATAATAATAATAAAAAACATGGAAGACATCCAAATATTAACCATTTAATGTCCGACTATCTTATTAATAAAAGGGTATTACATGAATATTACATTATGATTAATATTTCATTATGATATATAAAAGTTGTAAAATATGACTAATAGATAGTGGAGTGATATCGTGTACTGTGTCTTATGATGGACCCATATCATACCATTTTATATTGCCAAATACACATCAAATATATAAGGCTTTAGAGAATATCTCCATCAGTCTCCCACATGAACTAATTTCTCATATATTTTATGTCATTTTATCTTATATTTTATCATATAATGTAACTTATGAAACTGTATACAAAAATAATTTTAGAAATTCATAATTTTTTTGGAAAGCTATAATAAAATTCATTATGTATGATATCTTAAGTAATGACTTGTGAATATATATCCATTTTTTTGGATTAACTCTAAAATATTTTATAGAAGCTATCTATGTTATGTAAAATTGAATCCTCATTCATTCAACCACAAAGTTTGACCCCATGGACCTTTATAACATTGAAAAAAATATTAATTCCTAAATTCAAAAATGTAAGAGAGGAACCACCTCTAGTAAAGAATCAATGCTACTCAAGCTATAATGTGATCTAGCATGATCTCCATCAACCACATGTATCTATATACTAATTCCCACTAGTTTTATCATATAAAAAAAAATTAAATTTATTATTATCCCTTTTCTTAAGTCATTGAGTAAATGTGAGACATAGAATATGTTAATCCCATGTAGCTACTCATATTTTTTTGATTCTTTGATTATAGACGGATCCAGTTGATGAATGCATCACATTTGATTTACCCTTATGGATGAGCACATCACATTCCCCTCATCCAATATAAAATCAAATCATATTTATTATATATATCTATCCATCCATGCCCCTATTATTTCATTATTGAGGGTGTAACAAAACAACTCTGACTCACCCCTGAACTGAGCACTGAAACCGGTCTGCAACATATCCAAGGGGAGTCCATGATCACCATAAACTAACAAAAAATGTTAAAGAATCACATAAAATAATTGAGAATGATTTCATCCAAAAAATAAAGTTAATTGAGCAAAAAAATTATATCAAAATTATTGAATTAGGTGCCTATACATTGGACCTGCATGCCTTAAAAAAACTGAAAACTGATTGAAGATAAAACAAAGAAGTGAATATAATGAACCAAACTAGGTAAAACTGAAACATCACTCGATTTGGATTTTGAAAATGTCTCAATTATGCCCACCATATTCTAGAGGCTACTGACAATAATTAAGGGCATAAAAGATATAATGTGGAGACTATAACCATTGGTCAGAGTAAAATAACATCAGTAAATAACTAAACTCTTACATATCGGTAAATATTAGAGTATTCATAATAAATAAATTAAAACAATAGTAGGATAGAATAAATGAAATGAGACATATAGTTATAATGAATCAATGCATGATAAAATAAACAAAAACTAGTTTGCCACTAGGATGACCACATATAGAAAATAAATAGACTAAAAATAAATACACTAGGATCTATTTATAACTATGAGCCAAACTAAATACCCAATATCAATGATGAATGAAATGATCCAACTCAATCATAAGACTCCACATGAGTGACTCCACTCGATCAAGAAACACTGGGTCTCTACCGAATACTCTATGTACTATGTGCTCCAACCTGAAAGATGATATAAAGTTTGTATGCACCCCTAGGTGCATTTACAAGGGATGAGAAATGAATATATATAGTACATCACCTATGATTAACTTATATTCCGGTACCATATACAAGTTCATTAACACATGATATTCCCATAATATTTAAAACTAATAAAATCTATCATAAAATTATCAAATGGAATAAAATGGGGGGGGAGGGGATAATGAAAATAACTAACTGTGAGGTCCAGTATAAAACACGAGGTAAATATATCCCTTATCTAGACTACACCATATGATTTACATCATGTGGATAACCCAACCACATGACATTAGGTATGTCTATTGGATCTACTCAAGAGCTCCAAGACATCTATAATAGAACATGCACTAATTCCACACCCTAGGGAATACCCATAGGCATCCACAGGATAACATGGAAATCAAAAAGTCTTTAAGACTCCAATAAAATAATTTAAACTAGAAAAAACTCTACTAAATCTAGTAGAACTTGTCTAGAACTTAGTATTCATTCAGAACTCATCAAATACATAAAATAGAAATTAGGAAAGGTAATAACCCATAACCTGTGTCTTTTAAAATGTATAAGACCAAGGTCTCCCAATCCCAAGGTGGGGTAACACATCTACATGACTAGAGAGGGGATACACTCCTATAGATTTTCTATTAGCTCCCTAAACCAATTTATAAACAACAAAAAAATAGAGGAGAGAACCAAATATAATCTCCGGGCCAATGCTTGGTTTAAGATATCCCAATGGTCTCTTCTCACATAAAATTTTGACAAATAACTACCTCAACATCCTTGGAATAAGTCCATGAAAAAATTGTCATATTCAATTCTATAACCCATAATACAAGGAATTGGATTATCAACACTAATTAAATCTCTGTCAAAAAATCAAAGTGCTCTCTCGATCCCTTGGATCTGATAATCTTTACAATAGATACCACATTCCCTAACTGACCCTCTTTAGGTTCAAACAAAACGTTGGGCTCCGACAGTCCCTAAGGTTATATCATAAATGGACATCCTACTAGGGGATCCCCTACCACACCCAATCTCTCAGGCCTTTCTCATCAAACAAACCTCAAATAGTCAAAAGGCCATAGAAAAAATAGGACACTCGACTAGGGGTTCCACTATTTAATCCAAAGTATGGGATAATCCCAACATGGAAAAAATATCTAAATGGACCTAATTGGATAAATAATTATCCTTGATCAAAACCATGCTTTAAAGGCAATAAAAATCCAACAATGACATCCACTAATCACTTAATTAGAAACCTTACATCCTCGAAATACCCTTTTAATCTTTACAAAAAATCTGATCGACATAACTTTTGATCATTGACTACATCATCATGCACTTATAAGAATCCAAAAGAATATGTTAGACTCACTTCAACATCACTTTAATGATACCTTATAGTAACCACCATCCCATTAAATCAACCAATCCTAAAGGATTTAACTAAATTGATCCTAAAACACAAAAAAACCTCATCTCCTCTACCACAACCATCTTGTCTCGGCATCTAGGGACCATACAAGATCTCCTTAGAGATAATACTCAATTTATAATTCCAAGATTTTCCTAAAATAAGATAAAATAAAATTGGCCTAAAGTCCACAATCTGAGTCCTCTAATGATATCAAAACCCTCACTCTAGTCTCAACTCACACTTCTGAACCCACTTGGGAGGTTTGAATCGAAACCTCAAATAATTACTCCTAAAAACGCTTTCCCAATCCAAAACACCATTAAAACAAACTTTAAATTTAAAAAGGATTCCACCATAATTATCTACAGTAAAAATGATCAGAATGAACTACTAAAAAGTCTGATTATGATACCAGGGTAAGACAATAGACAAAACACATACAAGGAGGGAGTAAAAAGTTTATACCTCATATAAATGGTGTTTTATTCCAAAAATACTCCCTATATTTGTATCCTAGATAGCTTGGAATGTACTTAACAATGTAAATGGCATGCCTTCCCTATACATTGAATATACCCTACATGGTGTACCTGCCTACATACCTCATCCCAACTCAACATGTACTGCACCCAACTACATGTCGTACAATGAGAAGATACAGTGTGTATCTCATATGGGGTACCTATAAATGTACCGTACATGGGGTTATTCTAAGTACCCTATATAGACTTAGAACATGTAAAATATATGGGATTGGTTTTGTAGACTACATGACCATGTACCTCTAACACAGGGTGTTTGGTCATTCCCCAATCACACCCCGAGTCTCCCTACACAACATGTCCTAATTACACATGCCATTTAACCATCATCTTCGAACCTTATCTCAAGAAAAATAACACATGATATGTGTTCATAAACTATATGTCATGTGATCATGAATTCTCAAACAAAAACTCATGAAATCAGACAAAAGGTCTGATATATCGTAAAATAACCATAGATCAAACCCTATGGGGTCCCTAAAAGTAAATATAAGGCTTTAAAAAATTAAATCAACAATTATATATGTATATATTACTTAATAAATAAAAATTTAATACCTATGTGCATAAAATTCTGAAGCTTTTCTCCCATATCATCATTATGCACCCGCTGAGCTCTGATCTAGGCCTAGATGAGATCACTGGTGGCGATCCCTCCTCTCTCTCCTTCTTCACTCCATCTCCATTTATAATCCATGTGACCCACAGGTTGGGGGGGTGGAATATATATTAAACCTCAAGGATGATGACAAAGGAAAAAAGGAAAAATAAAAAAAAAGAAAATAAAAGAAAAAGAAAATAAAAGCGTACTGACCCCATCCTTCATGCCCAACACGAGGTCATGCCTCACCTAGGAAAAACAATATATTTTGGACTCAACAATAGAGATTAAATATCAATCCAATGACCCACTAAAAATAATTCATTGAATAAAAACACATGAATAAATTAATATATAATTAATTAAATATTAAATATTCCATAAAAATTTGAACAACATGAATTTCCACAAAACATCTATAATATGGTAAACAACCTATTATAGGACCAAAAAAGTGGTCAAAATAATTATCTGATATCATGTAATAGGATATATTCCTATTTTTACCTTCAAACACTCATTGGAACAAAAATAAAAATTTATTTTGATTTTATCAACCCATGATTAATTGAGTTATCAAAAACTCCCCACCATAAAAACTTCTCACCATTGAGAAGCCTTGGTGGTGAACCGATGGACATGCTCTCACTCTTAGTGCTGGCGCACTCGATTATATCTCAACCATCCATCGACTGGTCTAACAATTCCCAAAACTTAGTCCCATAATGAGAGACATGAAACTGTAACCAATCTGACCCTACCCACTATAAGTGTATCATTATTGTAACCTTGTAGTTTAAATGAAAAACCTCATAGACCAGAATCTATCCATCTCCAAATGAAATGAAAAGAATTTTACAAACCACCCACACATTAGTGTAAGTATGAAATCAACAACCACCCACCCCCATCTCACTAGGAATTTCACCCTCTATACTCAAAAAACCACTTAAACTGAGGATCACATCCTCTAATGACCTATGATGTGATCCCCACCATAAGTATTTACTTACAAAACTCCTTGATTGATAAACGTAATGGGTCCACTATGGATATACTACTTAGGTTTCCTCAATACCTAAATAAATCAAAAAACCTATAAATGACACATTCAACAAATCTACAAAACTAACTAGAACCATAAAAAAATTCACACAGTCCCTCATTCAATAAGTCTTTATCCTAATAATCCATGCCAACCACCAATATCCTCCTTAAATAAGAGTTATACTTCAATAATTGATCATAGGTTCTCATGATCACATGTACCACAAGACAATGAACCTAGGATAATTCACCTAAAATCATTCACCATGATCCCGAAGATTGTAGGTTCTAGCAAACAAGAGCACCCTTGACACTCCTATTCAAAGTTGATGCATCTACCTCATGTCAAGATCCAGAACATGACCAAACTCCACTTGAGAATAAATAAAAAACTATGAGCCCCTAAACAAACTCTCACCTCACTACCCAAAGTAAAAACCAAATCAAACAAGGATGAAAATAAACTGAAACTAACATCTCAAGCAAAACATGAGATGATAAGAACTAATAGAACTTAACTTCTGAAACAAAAGCATCCTCATTACTAAAAACCATGGTTATAGAAGAGCCTAGTTGGTTCCACCAAAGGAATGATTAGCCATAGCAGCCCAAGCCACTAGAGATTACAGACACACGAGGCCTCACCACATGACCCATAAAAACACACAAGGAAATAACTAATACCTCTTCCCAAAAGGGGCTAAAAATACCTTCCTATAGGTCAAACTTGGATGTTTAGGGAAACCATCACCTTTGTAAACTTATGCCAGATCATACCCTCTCTTAGGTATCTTATCCTTCATCAGGACACAAAAAGGGAACTCCGATCCCGTAATGACCCAAAAGGGCCTCCATGCATCCCTCGATGAAGGGGTTTCATCACCATCACTGATGAACATCTCACCTTCGAATCCATATGGACTATCATAAAAATAATATATATAACTATGATTTATTTGAGTAGAATACCACAAATAATCATTACGTGATAATTCCATATAGGTTATTATTAACAATTTAAGTAATTAAACCTACAATTTCAATGAAATCACAACTACATAGGAGTTTATCATGTGAATCCTACATTAATAGAATGATTAATGAAAACTAGAATTTTTACCATGGTCTAAGATCAAAAAATTAAAAAATACATAAATTCAAAAAATCAAGTACACCACACAAGGTGAAATCACAAAACCATAAAAAAGGAAACCAATAATACCAATACCATGCCCTTACTGACTGAAAATTAATTTTTTATTATAATAAACCCCTTTTAAGGGATGATGGGGAACCCAAAATTATATCAAAGACTTAAAAAAACCATGCCTCCACGTTCCAAAGTTCAAGGAAAAAAACACATTCAAGACTACAAAGAAGATCCCCTACCCAGCATTGAAAAAATTAAGACCATCTTTCAACTTCTTATCAGTTCTTGGCTAGCAGTCCTACGCATGAATGCACAGGCCGAGTACTTATGGAATTCCATACCCTATTGAACATCCAAATATGAATAGTGATGATCATGTGAAAACTCTCAACTCTGAACCTCTTCTGGAGAAGCCCCTTGTAGATGAATTGGTTGCAAGACCCTCAAACTGTGTACCGTAGGGCCCCAATGAAATTACCACCAAAAAATAAATACGGAAAAGTCAAAACATCATCAACCTCAAACATAAAACAACAAAAATTCAAACCTTCACCAGTATCCTTCAAAAGTCATTTTACCCTTCATCAAAGACATCCTGGACAGACCCCTCCACACTCTGCATGTCTTCCACCACCACTGCATCCGCAAAATAAATCAGAAGATGATCTAAGGAATAAAGGGCCAATCCATCATCACATATGACTGGATGTCCCAAAACCACACCAAGGGAATGTTGCTAATGAAGGAATCCATGATACCTTGAACAAGAAACATCTCTCTGGGAATGGATCCACTTAGAAATAAACTGCATAGGTTCCCTCACCAGATTCTGAGACAACCAAGACACAGAAAGTGAGAGGACCAGTGGGGAGAGAGAGATCTGAACCGGCAATGTCAACATTGCAAACCTGTAGATCGATAGAAACCAAAAGACCCCTTACTTCAAAGCCATAAAAACGAAATGCACAAATCTCTGAATAAAAATCTATGAGTAGAGCCACAAAATCATAAAAATAAAAAACCAGAAAACATGATCTTCCCCCCTCTAAGCCACACCAGATCTGACATTGAGCCACACCGAGAGAGAATCCAAAATCCATACCGGAGCCATCACCGGGCCACACCAAAGAAGGTCCAAGATCCCAAGGAAGCTGGAGACAGTGCCAAGACTTTCTAGAGATGAATACATGATCCATACCAAAGCTGAAGCCAACCCATGCCGAGCTGAGAAGTCAAAAATTATTTTCTGTGCCAGAGGAGGGGAGGAGGTGACTGCTAAGAAAGAACCCTAAATCTGCATGAGAGAAGGGGAACCCACCACTCATAGGCCCTCAATACCATGCCATAGAAAATTAGACTTCCTATCAACAAAGGTAGTCATGAAACACTAGTACAATATCAATCACAAGTTCTATCACATTCCGAGACCAACTGCCTACCAACTCCCAAAATAATAAAACTAGATAGAACTAATATAACTTTTTAATGAACCGACCCAGGTCTACCTCACACCTCACCTGATCCGGCTCTCCACAAGGCCTGAAGCACACATCCCCATATGCCAATGTATGTGATCAGTGGAAAGAGTCTAAAAGGTATAATGGGGAGACTATAACCTATGGTATGAGTGTAATAATAGTAAAAAATAATAAAACTTATAGAAATTAGTAAACATCAGAGTATTCATAATAAATAATCTAAAAAAACAACATACTATAATAAATGAAATGTGGCGTACCATCATATAGGCTTAGAACATGCTAAAAAACCAAAAATGGTCTCCCACTGGGGAAACTAAATATACAAAACAAATAGACTGAAAATATATACATCGATATACACTACCAACTCCATGCTAAACCACATAACTCGTCTCCATGATGGAAAAAATAATGCACCTCAAACTCGGGACTCAACTTGAGTGACTTCACTCGATCAAGCAATAATAGTTCTCTATTTGTTCCAAAACACAATTTTTGATCCAACAATAAAGTGGATATATGGTTTACACACACACACAAAGGTTCACCATCATGGGGTGGGAAATTAATCTTAGTCAGCCACCCCCAATGGTGAACCAATAATCTGTTGTCACATACAGGTGAATGAACACATGATATTTGTATCCTAGTTAGAACAAATAAAAATTGGAAAAAAGATTTAAAATTTAATAAAATTAAGGGGGAATCTAAAGGGAAAAAATAAAATAGACAACCATAGGTTCTAGTATAAAAATAAAGGTAAATATACACATGATTTGGCCCACTCTTGAGGATTTATTGTAGTTGGATCACCTTGACAAATGAAATCATAAGCTTTTTCAAGATTTAAATTGCAGCTCCAAGAATCCTAAAAGGAAACAAGGATGAATGTTGAACCGTAGGAAAAAACCATAGGCATATACATAAGAATATATAAATATAACTCACTTTAGGACTCCAATTTCATGATCCAAACTAGCGACATGAACTATACTATCATCGAGAGAACCATTTTAGAATATGTTAGTATTATAAAACTCACCAGAAAAATTAAATAAACATCAGGTAATGGAATATCCTATAAATCATTTCCTTCAAAACTTCCTATACCAAATAATTCCAATCCCAAGATGTTGTAACACATCCACAATCCTAGAGAAAGGATCCACTCCTCCAGATCATCCATTAGCTCCCTGGAACCATCTAATAGTGGACAACCAATGAAGGAGAGAGACAAATAATATCTCAATGCCAATTAATAGTCCAAGATATCTCAAGACTCTTCTCTCACATCCAATCCTAAGAAAGAACGGACTAAACATTCCCATCCCAAATCCATCAAAACATGGTTTGATCCAAATCATAAACTTATCATCAAAACAACTAAATTGTCAACACCAATTAAATATTAATTAAAAAAGTATGGGGATATCTGAGTACCTTGTATATCATCATCCATATAACAAACACCATGATATCTCTCGAAAACTTCCTAGGGTCAGATAAAAAGAGGACTCCCATGGTCCCTGAGGTCACAACACAAAGGGATGTCCAACTTGGGGCTCCCTTAGATCATCCAATCTATCAGGCCCTTCCCATCAAACAAACCTCAAATGTCTATAATTATATAATAATATTAGGAAACCATAGTAGGTTTTCATATATTTCATCCAATATATGAGACAATCCCGACATGAGAAACATATCTAAACAACCTTCAATGGATAACCACTAATCCTTGATAAAAAAATTTCTTGAAAGGGAATCGAAAAACCAACCATAGTATCCACTAATCACATTACCGAAAACCTATCTATGAGGGTTTCCTCTAGATTCCCTTATATTCTTCTCAAAAAATATAATCTAACTATCTTTTGATCATTAACAACATCATCCGTCCCATAAGGGAATCTATGAGAATTCCTCAGACTCTCCTCAACATCACCTCGATGTCACTTAACTATAAATAACACCCCATGACTTCATCCCATCACAATGGATTTAACCCAACCAACCTATAAGTATTGGATCTAAACCACAATTGATATAACCATGGGAAACTAGTCCCAACATCCAAGGACCATCCAATATCTCTTCAGAGATATTACATAATCCATCCTTAGATCTATTTGAAAAAAAACATCAAAAAAAAAATCAACCATACATCCAAAAGTTCATTCATATAATGACCAAACATTCCTCTCTTAGGTGTCACATCACACATCTTAACCTATTGGAAGATTCAGAATCCCAACTTAAAATAAATCCTCCTACAAAAAATCACCCAATACAATACACTATTCATATAGTCTCTATATACCAAAAGGATTTTACCATCACAATTTACATGAAAAAATGATAAAAAAACTACTCAAAAGTCCAATTCTTACACCAGGGTGAGAGAATAGGCAGAACACATATAGAGAGGGAGTGTATAGTGTGTTCCTAGAAAAATAATCCTTGTCTATGTATCCTAGCTAACCAAGAACATACATATCAAAGTATACATTGTACCTACAATATATATTGAGTGTACCCTATACATGGAACCTTTCCATGTACCTCATGCCAACTTGGAATGTACTACACCTGATTACAAGCTGTTTCCCGAACACACTTGAATTTTTTCTCACGTGAGGTACCTATCTAGGTATCCTATATGGGATCAAGCTAAGTACCCTATATAGAGTCCCAAAATTTTCATACATAGATAATATATATAATTACATTAATATTCATTATATAACATTATGATACATTCTATTACCATAAAGGTTTAGTGCCTTTGGAAACTGGGATACATAAACAATTGGTATATAAAAGATCTAAATCATCTCCCACTTAGTTTTTCACAACTAGTACCCTTTTTAGACATATCATAATTAAAAAATTTCATCAAATCCTAGGGAAAAAAGGAACAAAATAAAGGGTAGGATTATGTTATTTGTAAGGGTAAACATATGAGACATGAATCTATGATTATATGAAAGCATATGATAAACATAAAGGTATGAGAACATGATCAAAAGTTATAATAATCATACCCAATCAGTAAAATATATTTAATCACGAATCATGTAATATGGGGTTTTCAATCAAAATACATAATATACAAGAGTGAAGATTCGTCAATAATAATTTATTGACCATGAGAAAATATCGTAATCATAAGACATAAGTTTATGACATACACATAAAAATTATAAAATCATTTCTTTATCCAAGTCTCATTGCCAATAATATCAATATGGATTGAGTTCACTCTTTATTCCATCATATAATTAGTCAATGTTCATTCCCAAGACTATAATAGTGGATTGAGTTTACTCCCCATTCCATTATATCTTTAGTCAATTTTTATACAGAAGACTATTATAATGTACATTGTCCCTTAGTGAACTAGGTTCACTTTCCATTCCATATCTTATTATATAATGAGATATCCATCATTAACCAATTAATTGAAGGGGTATATAATTTTGGATCTACTAATAAAATAATAATAATCCATTCATATGTGTTCCACAAGATAATAATACATTGATAAGATCAATATATCATAACCCATGGAAAATAATTGGGGTTTATAAACATCTCACCATCATAATTAGAGACCATATAGAGAAATAATAAGGATGGAAACATTGGATCATATACCCAGTAAGTCATAATTATCATCAAATGTAGTTATCATAGATGAAAAATTTCATTAAAAAATCTATGGATTTTTTTGAGGAAAATACCCTTTTCAATTTGAAATCACCTATTTAAAATCTAAAAAATTAAAAAATATCATAGAAAAATTTTATTTGAAATAAACCATAGAAAAATTTATTGTATGTTTAAAATAGTTTTGTGGTCATGATGGTGGAAAATTATTTTCATGATGAGTATGTTAAAAAAACGTGCTTTCAATTTTTTGGTAAAAAGTCAAAATTACCACATTCAGAAAATGAAAATATGATTACAATGAATTTTTTTTATAGAATGTTAAACATGGTTAAAAATGACTTTAAATAGTCATTTGAGAATAGAAAAAACATTATTGAAAACATTTTAATGAAAATATGGACGTGGAAGAAAAATATTTTTTGGCTAAAGAGAAAATAATGTTGATTTTTCATAAAATAAATAATCGGTGAATATGGTGTATGTCTTAGAGAAATAAAGGTGAGACAAAAAATCCCCTTACCTCAAGTACCATCTTTCATAATAGAAAATCAAGTATGATGAATAATAAATATATATTTATTATAAATACATTTTAGAAGAATATTTATACATATCCTACTATGTCTCATTTATTTATAATTTAAAATTATCCTTTTATTAATAATTTCTTTATTAAAACTAACATCTAGGAGAAAACTCATTAGTTTTATATTCATGTTTTGGTACTTTCACCATAGTCATGGTTTCATCATATATTAAAAATAAATTTGTAAATAAGAATAAAATTTATTCAAAAAATATATATTTATAATTATTCTTATAATGTGGTGATGAAAAATTAATTGCATCACTTTGTAGAGATGGTAATCCATACGTACGCACGAGTGGTGTTTCCACTATTTTATAGATGGAACAAAAAAAATGTAAAAAATAATTAAAATTTCAAGAATAATTATTATATAATATATATCATATATATTCCTTAAATATATCCTTACTACCATCAATGTAAAGTGAAAATGAAATTTTAATCAGATCGCTTCATGGAGCTGGTGGTTCACATGTATGCACAAGTGACATTATCATTTTTCAACAAAATGAAAGGTAAGAAGATAGATAATATATTATGATTAAAAAAGTATAATAATGTAAAAAATATGATATTGGAACATTAAACCCCTCATAGAAATCAATAATGAATTATGGTGATGAAAAATGAATCATATTGCTACGTAGAGGTGGTATTCCATAGGTACTGCACATTGGCTCTGGTCGTGTAACATACATGGTCATGTGCCTCTGACACAGGGTGTCAGGACATGACCAAAAAAAAACCCAAGTCTCCCACATGATGTTACCTATATACATTTTCTGTGTAACAATAATATTCAACACATAACCCAAAATGAAGAATACATAGCACATATTCCTAAACTACAAACCGTGTGATCATGATTTCCTAAACAGAAACCCCTATAATTGACCCAAAACACCTAATTAGATCCAAAATTACCATAGATAGACCCCATGGGGTCCCTATAAAACAATAAAAGGCCTTAAAAATAAAATTAGACACTTATAAAGGTATTTATGGCTTAAAAGATAAAATAGTACTGCCTATAGGTATAAAAACTTAATGATTTCCTCCAAAATCCATGTCACACTGCTGCTGAGCTTCAATCCTGGTCCAGACTGGATTGTTGGAATAGATCCATTATAAATCCACAACCTTATATTTCCCAGAGTTGGGGAATTATTACCTTACATTTTCATGATCACAAGGAAATAAAATATTAAAGGACAAATCAGTTTAGTAGCATTGAAAATACTAGATACAAAAATAAGTTTTACATTACATATTGAAATGAAAAACAACATACTATCCCCTATGAAAAATAACATATCTCTTAGACTATACCTAAAATTAAATCATAATATACTTCTTCACATCCAGGGGAAAAATGAAACATAAGAAAAGGGTGAGCTCAGATGTTCAGTGAGGATAAACAATAAAGGAGAAGCTATCATAAATAAGCATAAACATTTAATGAAAGGTATAAAACCAAAACACAATACTTTTAAAGATAATATTTAGTATAATATGGAAATAATAAATCAAATAATTCCATTTAAACTTTCTCGTGGATATTATACTTGTCCAATAATCACATTCAATACCAATAACTAATCTCATAACGAAAAAATCCATAATACCGGACATCATAACCATATCACCAAGGCCTCATTACAAGACCATTACCATTCCACCAAGGCCATGTTTTAAGACACTAGTTTGTCTCATGATACTTACCAATGCATCTAGAGGATATATAGGTCCCCTACCATAACTTAATAAGTCAATGCATTCTTCATAATAAAAGGGTGATACATAAAATACACATTTGTATTAAAACTATCATACAAAATGTTAATACTCTTACAATTAACTATGAATGGTATTAAAATTGCACATCCACAGTAAAACATATCATAAAAACTTCAATACAATATTTAATATTTTATCATAATATATCATCCTTAGTGAAACATTAAATCTAGAAAAGTTTGCTGATATAGATGAAAGTGATCTAATAAAATCATTAAAACTCTTTGAGAGAGATACCCCATTTTACATTAAATTCATTTAAAATCCATGAAATTATAAAAGAAAACATATATTTTAAAAATAATTTTTTAATATTTTACGGGATGCTTAAAAATGTCAATGTTTAATAATGGTAGAATATATTCTCTCACATTGTATAAGTTAAAAAAAATTCTTTTCTTAATTTGTCTAAAATGTCATAAAGTATCACATTTGGAAAACGACAGAAAGATTCCTTTAAAAACGTTTTGTAAAAAGTAAAACATGGGTAAAAATGACTTTAAACAATTTTTGATAATATTTTGAATTACATTTTAAGAAATATGGACATGGATGAAAAGGATTTCATAGTAGATACTTACGTATAATCAATCTTAGATAATAAAAAGATTGTGAGATTAACCCTTACCTTAAACTTTACTTTAGTTGAGGGTGAGTTATACTCCTGTATAATTGTTAAAACATTTTATTAAATTATAAAAATACCATATCCATATTTATGATATCATATATTATCCTCTTATATCATTTTATTAATATTATTTCTATATTACCATTGTTTTGAGTGTTAACTGCTTCGTTTTCCCATTCTAATTTTGTTTCTTAAGGCATGCTTTTTATGCATAAGATGTATTTAATTTATATATAAAATTATATTAACCTCATAATTATTATTTATACTCACCATATAAATTTTATAATTATTCTTGAATTGTTAATGTGGAGAATGAATCTCACTGCATTGTGGAGACGGTATGCCATACGTACGCACGAGCGACGATATCATTCCCTTGATGGTTAGATGGTATAGAATTGGATGGTATATTAGTTATGAATAATTATTTTAATGTTATATTCATTATTTATATCCTTTATATTCATCATTATACCCATTTAAATATATAATAGATGAGGAATAATTTACACCACAATGTGGAGATGATAAGCCGTATGCATGCACGCATGGTGATATCGTTTTTCATTGAATGGGTAAAAGGAGGAATATGGTTATACCATGATTAAAATAAAATATAAGTATATGTATGATACTGTATTTATTATTTTTATATGGAAACAACATATAAATAGGAATTATAAGAAGAAAATAACTTTAAAAGAGGCGATAAAACAATTACCTCTTTTTTTGGGTATTTCCTTTTGGTTTGCACAAAAGGACTCCCTAGAATGGCTTTATACCTAAATTATGGCCTCTTATATGAAGTGAGGGAATTTTGGGGGATAATTGTGTAGGTGTTTCCTAATACAAAGATATTTAGATGTGCTAATTAAAGAGAAGGAGAAGTCCCTTTTTATAAGAGGGGTTAGGGGAACATTTGGAAAGTATTAAAATATTAAATTAATATAAAATAATTTTTAAATATAAATGGTTCCAAAGTGTATTATTAATAATATAATATGATTATGAGTCTAAATAATCTGAACCAATAATATTTAGACATGTTTTTTATTTTATTTTAAACATTATCATTTTGATTTATTCTTATTTAATCTATTTAATATTAATATTCTAAATATTAAATGGTTATACATATTTACTTATTTGGTTTCAATTGTCTATAATTAAAAAATGTATGAAATTATAGACCGTATAATTTTCAATTATGATTTTTAAATATTTTTATATTTGTTAAATAATTTAATAATATGTTATTTTTATAAAATATCTATAGTGTCCATTTTGAAACTATTCAATTATTTGACTTTAAACAAAATATACAGAGAATATAACTTAAAACACATTTAATATACTACCAAAATGTCATAGGAACCTATAAAATTTGTGGATCACCATAATTAATTCAAATTATATTTATTTTAATATTTTAAAAACCATTTATTTGTTATTTCTATTAATAAAATAAGCTGTGCATCACAATTGTGTCATTATTAGTGGTAATTATTTAATCACAAAAATTATAAATAAATTTCTATGATGTTGGTAATTTATTTATATTCAAATATACTACCTATAGTCGATGTTATCTTTTAGTTACCCATATATTAAAATTAATATACTTATATAAAATTAGAGTTTGACATTTTTTCACATCTATTGATTTTAATAATATTAATTTAATATTCATGGAAAAGTGAAAATTAAGTGATTAAATTTATAAACATAGATGATAAGGGTGTAATTTATTCATCCAATTAGATTTATTAGTGGTGTTAATGTAAATTAATGTTATTATTTTTACCTCTAATTACTCGATTTACCTTCAATAATGGTTATAAAAATAATTACTAAAGTTACGATTCATAATGCCCAAAAAAATTAGCCTATTAAAATAATTTATACCCAATTATTCAAAATATAGAATCCATTTTTAATTATATGAAACATAGATTTTTTATTAATTAATTTATAATTATTTCTCTTTGACAAAGTGAGAAAATGAGTTTTTTAAAACTAATAACCATCATATGATTGACATATGTTTATATCCAATTTTAATATGAAAATAATTAAACTGACTTGAATTATATTAAATGATAAAAACTTAATATAATTATACTTTAAAAAAACTTAAAATTATAATAAATAAATATAAATAAATCATATGACAACGAAATTTTGAGTTAGAATGCATTATTTTTCATTAATTATTAAAATATGAAAGTTATCAGAAAAACACCAAAATTTTTTCCAAACTAAATTTATATATATATATTCTAAGTAAGATGTATATTCTGTCAAATTGAACATATAAAAGTGAAAAATATTGAATTTAAAAAGTTTTTTCCATTAAAAGGCGGTAAAATTGTATTTTTTGAAAAATACTTTTATTATTAAAAAAATTGAATACATTATTATATAATATATAATAAATAAATTAGATGAAAATTAAAATTATATGAAATATATAAAATTCAAAATGTGGTTAATACCATTCATAACGACTTCTTAAACAACTAGTCATGGTGTGCTCAAACTCGGTGCTGCGTACATCACAAGCTATTGAATTATTAAAAACAAGTGTACTGTGGATGCTTGGGGTGTTGCATTATCCCCTACTTAAATAAATTTCATCCTCAAAATTTAAACATGGGATTGAAAGCTGGGGTTTTCATATTTTAAAATATCTTTGTTTAAATTCCACATGAGAAAATGGATTAATGAGAGCACCATTTTAAAATAAAGAAAGGGAAGTACCGAGTTTATTAAAGATAACACATACTAGGGTTCCATATTAGAAAACATGGACATAAAAAAAATGTAACCATAATGTTCTAATTAAGGGT
The DNA here is from genome assembly GCA_963277665.1 of Viscum album. NCBI lineage: Eukaryota > Viridiplantae > Streptophyta > Magnoliopsida > Santalales > Viscaceae > Viscum > Viscum album. The sequence goes on from OY728147.1 coordinate 124,245,504, forward strand.
GATAGAGAACATTATTAGGAGATTTTTATCAACCAGAAAGCTATAAATCTTTGATAATCTAAGGGACCATTTGATTCATCACAAAAGAAATTACTATGAAAACATTTTTGGTTTTATGATCCTTTCCCTAGTGCTGAGGAATTAATTTATTTCATAGACTAATAACACAAGGAATCATACCTAATTGAGATTTAGAGTTTCATACTTTAACTAATTCCTACCAAAAACTCATATTTCACTCAACCATATATTTTCCAAAAAAGTTTAACATGTAACTGTGTCAATTTTCTTTGTACCATACAATCAAAAATATTTTAAAAAATAGTACTATAGTAAAATCCTTATTTATTTTCATAATTCATATAAATAGTAAATCATTGATATAATACTCAAATGAAACAATTGGTCAATGAAAACATAAGCACATTAATCATTCTACTTCATCTGTAGTAGTACTATAAATTGATTATTATCCAATAGCATCATTTAAGGTATAATCTGATGATTGGGACATTGATTCACATAGTGTACCATATCCTTAAAGATGACTAATTTTACATTGGAAACCTTTTTTTTACCCTTGAAGTCAAAAAATTGGTGTCCTCTTCCTTGTCTTTACTCCCCAAAGAATAAAATATTATCTCTAAGAAACTTATCCACTGCAAAGTTACAAAAATAATTGTAGTCCCATTGAATGTTGGGGGCTGTTTCCTCATGAAGCATTCTAACATTGATCCTCTGCATTGGGGATAAGGCTGCTCCATATGGGTAAGGTTATTATTAATGACCTGAGTTAGTTGTCCTAGTATGGTTATATGCTATTCAGCACCAATTGTATCACCTGATTTACAATCATTATCTTGCATACTAGGGAAATCCCTACATAGATTATGTGTGTTGATATGGTTTCCATTCTTTACACTAAGAGCTATTTCTAAACAATTTAATACACTATATTAGGTTAGGTATCATAATGCACAATTCCAAACTAGTAAAATACTTAACATAAATTGAAAATTTTATACATGTCTAGTCCATAATAATAAACATGGTTTCTTTGAGGAAAAAATTAATTACAAATACCTCATAATAGCTTATAAAGAAAATATAAATTATCCTAATTATATCCCCCAGGAGTGTCAAACTAAGTGGATAGAAAGGCCCATTATTGTGTACCAGGTTACCCCAAGCTAAGACTGAAAAATATTTTTAGAGTTGTTACTCCTAGGTACATATGTTCCAGAACCACATCCACTTGTAGTATCCAAACATGGAAGTATTTCTTAGAATACCCAGAAAATATCCACTTTACAAAAATTCTAAGATGTTCTTCTATACATATCCTCAAATTCTCTCTTAGGGTAATACTATTTCATAAATGTATTTCAAAATCTAGTTTTAACAGTTTGTACTAAACATCCTTTGATAGCAACTGTAACACCCCAACCCCAGTTTCCCAAATTCGGTGCCTTATTACAATAAATTGGCATGATCATAATAAAATCAAATCCAAAATGGCTCATTAATTTAGAATCCTTGGAAATACTAGACATAAACATAAGTTTTATATTACATATTGAAATAAAAAACAATATATTATACCCTTTAAAAACACTCATATCCCATAGACTATCCCTGTAGATCAATCATAATATAATACTTCACATAATGGGAAAAATGAAACATAAGAAAGAGGTGAGATCATATGCTCAGTAAGGATAAAATATATATCAGAAGGTATCATAAATAAGAATAAACCTTTAAGGAAAGGTATAAAATTTAAACATAAGACTTTTAAACATAATATTCAGCATAAAATGGAAAGAATAAATCAAATAATTCCATTTAAAATTTCATATAGATATTCTACTAGTAGAATAATCACATTATATACCAATAAATAATCTCATAATGGGGAAATTCATAAATCCGGGATCATAACCATATCGTCAAGGCCTCATGCTGAGACCATTACTATACCATCAAGGCCTTCTACCAAGACATTAGTTTTTCTCATGAGACCTACCGATGCATAAACTGGCTATCATGGGCCCAACCTGTCACTTACTAAGCCCAATTAATTACTTATATGAAAAGGGTAAAACATAAAATAAACATTCATATTACAACTAGCATACAAAATGTTAATAATTTAACCATAAACTATGAATGTTATAAAAATAGAACATCCATAGTAAAAAATATCATAAAAAATACAATAAAATATGAAATATTTTATCATAATTAATCAACCTAATGAAGCATTAAATCCATCAAAGGATATCAACATAGATGAAGGTAATCTAATAAAATCATTAAAACTCTTTGAGAGAGATATCCCTTTTTTACTTTACAATCATTTAAAATTCATGAAATTATAAAATGAAAAATATATTTTAAAAATAACCTTATAATATTGTAAGGGAATATTCAGAATGTTATGGCATCATAATGGTATAATATATTTTCTCACACTGTATAGGTTAAAAAACATTCTTTCCTTAATTTGTCGAAAAGATCATAAAGTACATCATTTGAAAATTGATGGAAATATTCCTTTAAAAATGTTTTGTAAAAAGTAAAAAAAGGGTAAAAATTAATTTAAACAATTGTTGATAATATTTTGAATTAAATTTTAAGAAACATGGACATGGATGATAAGGATGTCTCAGTAGATACTTACATATAAACAGTCACAAATAATAAAGAGATTGTGAAATTAACCCTCACCTTAAACTTTCCTTTAATTGAGGGTGAGTTAGCCTCCTATATCATAGCTAAAACATGTTATTAAATTATACCAGGACAATATTCATATTTATGATATCATATATGATCTTCTTATGTCATTTTGTTAATATTATTTTAGTATTACCATTGTTTTGAGTGTTAAAAGCTTCATTTTTCCCTTCCAGTTTTGTTGTGTAAGTCATGTTTATTATGTATAGTACGTATTTAATTTATATCTAGAATGATATTAATCTGATAATTATTATTTTTACTCATCATATAAATTTTATAATCATTCTTGAATTGTTAATGTGTAGAAGAAATCTCACCACATTGTGGAGACGGTAGGCCAATCGTACGCACGAGCGATGATATCATTCCCTTGATGGTTAAATTGTATGGAATTGGATGGTATATTAATAATAAAGAATCATTATAATCTTATATTAATTATTTATATCTTTTATATTCATCATTATACCCATTTAAATATAGTATACATGAAAAACACTTTACACCATAGCATAGAGACGATAAGCCGTACGCATGCACGCATGGTGATATTGTTTTTTGTAGGATGGGTGAAAAGAAGAATATGGTTGTACCATGATTATAATAACATACTAGTATATGGATGATACTGGATTAATTATTTTTATATGGAAAATACATAGAAAGAGTAAGTAGAATAAGAAAAGAAACTTGAAAGGGGTGATAAAGCAATTACCTCGTTTTCTGGTATCTTATTTTGGTTTGCACAAAATGAATCCTTAGAATTACTTTTTTCCCAAAGTATAGCCTCTAGGATGAAGTGATGGAAGTTTTTAAGAGCATTTAGTGAGGTTTGGCTGATCCAAAAGGCTTTGTAGGTGTGAATATAATTAAATGATAACTACCTTTTTATAATAAAGGTGATAGACACATTTTGAAAGTATTAACATATTAAATTAATATAGAATAATTTTTAAATAAAAATGTCTAAAAAATAAATTTTTTTGAAGATAAGATGAGGACGAGTTGAAATACTCTTAACAAATAAAATTTATTCATGTTTTTATTTTATTTTAAACCTTATCATTTTGATTTATCCTTATTTAATATATTTAATTTTAATATTCTAAATATTAAATAGTTATAAATATATACTTATGTGGAGTAAATTGTCCATAATTGGAAAATTTATGAAATATTAAACCTTATAATTTTCACTTTTTAATTTTTGAATATTTTTAGGATTTTTAATCTTTTTAATACAATGCTATTTTTATAAAATATCAAGTTTCCATTTTGACACTATTCATTTATTTGACTTTAAATAAAATCTACACAGAAGATAACTTCAAAAAAAAAACATTGAATATACTAAAAACATGTCATAGTCACTGAGAAAAGTTTTTGATCACGTTAATTAATTCAAATTTTAATTATTTTAATATTTTTAAAGCATTTATTTTATATTTCTTTTAATAACATAATATCTGCATCACTATTGTGTCATCCTTAATGGTAATTATTTAGTATCTCAAAATTATAAATAAATTTCAATGATGTATTTAATTATATTATAATTCCATAGACTACCTATAGTTGATGTTATCATCTGGTTATCGATATAATAAAATTAATAAACTTATATAAAATTAGAGTGTGGCATTTTTTCATATTCATTGATTTTAATAATATTAATGTCATATTCATGGGAAAGTGTCCATTAAGTGATTAAATTTAGAAAAATAGATGATAAGGGTCAAATTTAGTTATCCATTTTGATTTTTAAAGGTGTTAAGGTAATTTTATAAAATTATTTTTACATATAATTACCCGATTTACCTTTAACCATGATAATAAAAATAATTACAAAAGTTACTATTCATAATGAAAAAAAATAAAAGCAGCCTATTAACATAATTTGGACACACTTATTCCAAATATGGATCCATTTTTCAATATTTAAAACACATAATTTTTTGTAATTAATTTAAAATTAATTCTTGATGACAAAATGAAAAAACGAGATTTTTAAAAGTAAAACTCATCAAAAGATTCACATGTGTTTATATCAAATTTTAATGTGAAAATAATTAAAATTATCTAAATTATATTAAATGATAAAAAAATAATCTAATTATACTTTAAAACTAGTTAAAAGTATAATAAAACAATATAAATAAATTAGATGAAAATGTGGTTTTGAATTTAAATGTAGTATTTTCCACTATTCATTAAAATATAAAAGTTATAAAAAAAGACCAAAAATTTTTCCAAACTAAATTTTTATGTCCCTGTTATAAATTAGAAGTTTATTTTGTAAAATTAAACATATAAAAGGGTCAAATATCATATTTAAAAAGGGTTCACCATTAAAAGGTTGTAAAATTGTATTTTTTGTAAAATACATTTTTTATTCAAAAAATTAAATTTGTGCTTATATAATGTATAAGAAAAAATTATATGAATATAAAAATTATAAGGAATATATAAAATTCAAAATTTGGTTAATAATATTCATAATCACTTCCTAAACAGCTAGTCATGGTGTGCTGGAACTTGGTGTTTCATGCAGCGTAAGCTATTGAATTATTAAAAGTAAGCGTACCGTAGTCCCTTCCTTAAATAAAGTGTTTTCTTGCAATTTAAAATCGATATTGAAAACTAGGGGTTCAACATTTTAAAATATCTTTGTTGAAATCACACATTAAAAAATGGATTAATGAGACCATCATTTTAAAATAAAGGGAAGTACGAAGTTCACTAGAGATAACGCATACTACGGTTCTATATAAGAAAACATGGGTATGAAAGAAAATTTAACCATAAATTTATAATGGAGAGTGATAGAGAACATTATTATTATAAAGTTAACAACCAGAAATATATAAATATTTGACGATCCAAGGGACTATTTGATTCATTACCAAATAAAGTACTAGGAATTTTTTTTGGTTTTACGATCCTTTCCATAGTGTTGAAGAATTAATTTACATTATAGACTAAGAAAATAAGGAAGAATATTTAATTGAAATATAGAGTTTAATCCTTTAAATAATTCTTACCACAAAATCATCTTTCTCTTCAAAAGATAATAACACTCAAAAATACTCAATTTATATAATCGTATAAGGTTCAAAAAATAAACTTATACCATTTAAATAAAGAAAAATATGTTATACTAACTAGGTACTTCATGTAGGCCAATGGTAGGAGACAAAGCCTTGTCTAACTTCAGTTGTTAGTTTGATTCTCACAGGCTTGTCTGATGTGATGGGTTGTATCCCAACATATGAGTTGTCCTTTTTTCAAAACTAAATTATTATAATATTCCAAAAATAACCTTAAGAAATGTTTAACCTCAAAAAATACTATCCAATGTTCAACTTAATCCCTTCCAACCTTTAGAATTATCCAAAATACTTTTGTCCAAACTCACAGTCCAAAAATTTATAAGTAAGGTTACTAAATTTATGAAATCAACATAACATAATGCAGATCTCTTTTTGTCACATTCCCAAAATTCTTATACATTCATAATGTATTCTCTTAAAACATGGTAATAACCTGAATTACTACAAAACCATATTGAATATGTTCATGCTTCTTTACTCCTTATGTAAAACATAGAATATTGGATATACTCCTTAAATACAAAAATGTTATAAACTCCAACAATTATGGAATAAATAAACCATTAATCAATTCCAAGGTAGTCAATAATATCCAATATACATTATCCAAATAAATCATCTCTTTATCCCAACATCATTATCATAGTATCAGAAACATATTAAGGGTTATCATTCCCTCAACCAAATATTTTCCAAAAAGTTTAACATGCAACTATGTCAATTTTATTGGTACCATAAAATCTAAAATCCTCAATGAAATAGCACTGCAGTATAATACTTATTTATTTTCACAATTTATATAACTAGTACATCATTTATACAGTACTCAAATGACACAATTCTTCAATGAAGACATAAGAACATTAATCATTCCTCTTCATTTGTAGTAGTATCATAAATTGATTATTATCTAATAGCATAATTTAAGGTATACTCTGATGTTTGGGAAAACGATTCATATAGTGTCCCATCTTCTTTCAAATGAAGAATTGTACATTAGAAACCTTTTTCTTACCCTTTCAATCAAAAACATGGTGTGATTTTCCCTTTTGTTACTCCCCAAAGAAAGAAATATTTTCTCTAAATAACTTATCCACTGCTTAGCTACAAAAGGAAATTTAGTCCCATAGAATTTTGGGTGATATTTCTTCATGAAGTGGTCTAAGATTGATCCTCCGTATTATAAACACTACTAAAATATGGAGGTATACCAACACATGTATACCAACAGTTTAAATAAACTATTGGTATAGGATCTTTTTACAAATAGTTCCACTAAATCATTTGGGTAGGGTGATATATAGAAGCTTTTTACCAATGGTTTAAGTAAACCAGTAGGAACAGTAGCATATTACAAACGGTTTAAGTAAACCATTTAGGGAGGGTTCCATACATATTTATATAACTACAGTTTTAATAAATAATTGGTACCAATCATCCCAGCTCGAGGTCTAGGTAAATTTAGGTTTCTCTCTACGACCTAGTATAGAGAATCATTCACCTGCACACCTTTAATTTTTTTTCCTTTCTTCTCATGTTATCCCGCTTCCCCACATGGTCCACCTCCACATCTCCCATCTTCCCTGCTTCTCCTATGAACATAGATCCCCACATCATTTACCATTGCACCTCCTATCTTCCCCATATCTTCAATGCTTTTCTCACCCCACTTCTTCTAGGGTCAACCCACTTCTCCACATCATTCACCTCCTCATTTCCATGCATCATCAATTGTTTTCTCATCTCCTCACTTCTATGCTTAACCTGCTTCTCCGGATCATTTCATCACACTTCCCAACTTTGTCACATCATATTATACATTCACCTCAGCTTCTCTACTTCTTCAATTTTGGGTTTTTTTGAAGTCATGATAGGTTTGTCATTTTTTTAATTGAATTTTATTATTAGAATCACATTTATATTTTTTATAAAATATTTTTTAATTTTTTATCTTCAAGGATCCTACTTTACTGTACATACATCAATTTGAGATAAAAGACAACAGTCAACTTTCCTTCACCTTCAATAATCCATGGTCTAGAAGTCCATTCAATATAAATCAAGGAGTTAATGGTTTAAGGTTAAGGTTAAGATGTTTTATACTCAATTGGTAAAATATTTTTATTCTAATATAGAGTTTAAATCTGGTGATACAAGGGAAACCAATCAAACAGTAGTAAGTGGATAAAATTAGGTATTATCATCAATAATCTGGGTTAAAAGATTTAATGCATCTTATGTCGAAAAATATAAATATTACCAATATTTATATGTTTCTAATCACTCATAGTCTAATTTTTTAATTCCTTTGAGAAGTTGACTAGGAATAGGACTCCAATAAGACAAATTACTGAAGAGTTATATATATATATATATCTCGATTTTTAGTGAATTTTATCTGTTGCCTAATTATCCCCATGAAGTTGTACTTCAACAATTTAAGGAATCTATATTTTTTCATTATATTATTGATTAAAATTGTAGATTAAAATATATTATTAGGTTATATCATGAGTCATATCAGAAAACTATGATAACCCTCACCAATATTTAATTCTCTACATTACCCTAAATATATCTAATAAAAATCTTATATTAAAGGTTATTTTCTTGAGGTGGTGTTGGGGGGGAATTAATTTTCTTTTTTATTTTTTACTTGAATAATAAAATTTATAGGCATATATAATGTTAATTGAAACCCATGTAAAATGGATTGGGTAACTAATAATGAAAAGTTTATGAGTTGTTTAATCCTAATAATAAAAATTTTATACCAATGGAAAAAGTATATCCTAATCTTGAAAATGATGATATACTTGAGTATTATTTCTATGAATATGATGTTTCTTTAGATGTTCCATAACAAGACATATACATGGATGAATTTACTGCATAAGATAGGGGAACCCTTTATCAATTTAGATATGCTTATTTTGTGGTTTCTTTTAGATCCCCAAATTCTCCCACATATCTAACCTCGCAAAATAAAAATAAAAATTAATGATGAAGACCTCAAGTATAATGAGGTACCATTAAGTGATTTATTTTTAAAAATAGCGTGGGAGGATAGCGACTTAGGAGTGTATGAAATGAGTGGGAGATATTTTGAAAATTATTCCTCTTTAAGACCTATAAATATAAGGATTAATAGACTAATTGAAAGAGAATAAACTCGTATATATCTTCCCCTCCTACATCTTCCTCAGTTTCTACTCTTATTCCTATTAGAGGTGTTTTTAATTAAGACTAAATCAAATGGATTGTGGGAGATTAGTTGAAAGTAAATTTGTATGAGTTTTAAATAACCAGGGTAATAGAGTATAAGGTATTTTAAACATAATAGTCAAAGACTATTGAACTGGATATATAGGATGTAAAGAAATATAGAAAAGATAAATATATAATTTGAAGGAATATAGATTTTTATCTAAGTAGGGTATCCACTATGTATCTATGAAGACTATATCCATATCATTGGAAAGTGATCTCATAGTTCATATGCTAAATAAGGCATTCAAAACTCATGTGAAGGAGATAAGGTTGTTATACGTTTTTTGGAAGAATTTTTATAGAACATTTAAGTATGTTTTCAAGCCATGGAGCATGGTTATAGAGCTATAAAAGTCTTTAATACACTACTCAAGAAATATATATATACATAAATGTTAACATATGATTAGATATAATGTGTGGTTAATCCTTTCATAATTGTGCATGTTTGGTAACCTAGAATTTTTCATTTTTTTTGATTTTGAATTATTTCGATTTTCTTTATGGTTTGGTTATGATGGATCATGGTATATGGTTTGTTTTTTCATTGTCTAGGGTTAATTTAAAATGGAAATTTTTAAATGGGAAAGTTTAAAAATACATTAATTTTAATAGAAAACTTGGTAATACTTTTATAAAGATATTTTTATTTGGAAAAGTGTCTAAAATGTTTTGGATTTAAAATTATAACCTATTTTTTGGAAGTTTTGTCAATTAAATTTGAAAAAGGGATAGTGTTAATCATTTACATGGTTTTAAAGTGAATTTAATAAAGCATAATTATAATATTTTAAAGGATTTAAGCCGAATGTACTTTTAAAATAGATTCTTTTTGAAATATTTAAATGTTAGAAATGTTTTAAAAAAATCTATAATTATGTTTAAATGGTTCCATAAACAATTAAAAATTTTATTTATTAGATGATTTTCAAAACCACATTGGTAAAAATGATGTTTTAATGAATGAAAGTAATTTTTGAAATATGTTTTGATAAAACCATGTTGGGTTAAATAAGAGAATTTGAATCACTTATTAAATTAAGTAAAAGTCCCTATTGTTTGTTTTTTATGAATGTATAAAGTATTGGATTTGAGTTTTATTCAAATGATGTATTGAGATCACTTATTGATCTATTTTATGTCTCATGGGGAAGAATTGTTTAAGTCAATTTTGATGGTGTCTGTGTTTCTTGTTTTAGAGTATATCCCCATTTAAATGTAACATATTATTTGGTTGATCAAGACATTCTTGGTATGGTTGTTTTGTTTGATTCATTCATAGTGATTATTGTTCTTCCTCTCTTTTTCTAATGTGAGAATTATTTATGAGAGTTCCAACACTTGAATCCTCCCCATTTCTCTAGGTAAAAAGATTATTATAATGAATATTTTTTGTTACTAAAGGTTGAGGATATTTTTATCCAACTTTATATTTATGAGTCTCTTAAGGTTATGTTTGGAACCATCCTACTAGAGGGTCCAATTTATAAGTGGTGGAAGTATATTATTTAGACTAAGCCAGACAAAGACTATTCTTGGAAAAGTTTCAAGGCATGGTTCAATTAGAAATCTTTTATAATGAAGTGAAGGCACTGATGGCTATAGAATTTTATAGCCTACAGTAAAGATATGAAATAGTGTTCGAGTAGACAAATCATTTTATCTAGTTGGTTCTATACATTCCTAATCTAGACTTGGATGATTCTTTATTAGCTTGGTGGTTTGAGTAATGTCTTTGATCATACCTGTCACTAGTTATTTCTTCCTTTTGAGTCCACTTCTATAGGGTGGTTGTGAGATAATATATTAATGTTTATAAAATATTAGTAGGATCAGCAGAGGTATATCTTGATTCTTCTATTCATGGGTGTGGTGGAGTAATCTCTGATAAGGGAAAAAGGAAGTGTGCCATGTCAGACCTTATAATAGGTGGTTTAAAAATTATATATATATTTCCCACTAGTTTCTTCTAGTATATAATATTTAGATTTATATTGGTGCCAAAAAGTGGTACATAAGAATATTTCTGGTTAGGAATCTAATAAATATTTCATACTTGTGGTAATTTGGTCCATCTATAAAGATTCTATTGAGGGATTTATTATAATAAATGTACAGATAAAAGTATCAATTATGAATAACCTTTGAATAAACCAGTTAAAATTTATAAATATGTTACAATTTTCTGAGTTTACTTCTGATGCAATATGTTTCCTCTAGTTAACCTTTAATTTTCAGAGGTTTTGTTTTGGTTTATTTATGAGTTTTAGTGATAATGTTTTTAAATTTATTAGTTTAGATCATGGATTCTATCTTGGTGAAATAAGGATATAGTTTATATGGATTCACACACAATATATTCTCATGTTTTGTGTTTTTATACTTTGTTGAAATGAGTCTAAACAATGTGAATTTATTGGGATACATGAATCAATTTAGACTACAAGATGGAGTCTTTAGGATACTGAATCCAATGAGGTAATTCATATTTGTTTTTTTATATTAGTTAATATCTTAACTATCCAGTATAAGATATTGGATATATAGGTATGGATTTTACCATTGTGACCGACAGTGATTCTCTTCATTTGGTGTGATTAGAACTTTCTTTCCACTGTTACCTTCATACTGGTAAGGCTCTTATTCCCACTTTTTTTCTTCATATGAAGGATATTAGAACATATATATCTTTTACTAAGAAATTTATAACTCATATAGTAATAACTCTATAAATATGTATATATAATGATTTTCCTTCCAATATTGATATTTTGATCTTAAACAGACGTGTGTATGAAGTTGCAAAGTCATCCACAAATGTATTATTTTTTTTGAAACTTGTCTTTTAGATTCTATTATTTTAGATATGCTATATCTACTTCCTTTATTTTAAATTTTCATATTTAGAGTCTGGAATTCTCTACTTGTTGTGGATTCCATATAGAGAATTTTCACCTTCTCTTTTAACTTTGATAAATATAAATTTATATTAATCTCCCTAAACATTGGATCATTCTCTTTTAACTAATTTTTTACCTCATTCAATTTGGTTCCAACTTAATTTCTAGTAATATCCTATATTGTAACTAATTTTGAGAGAGAAAATAATTTTCATCAATTATTTCTCTATGAGTATATATTTTCTAACTTGGTGGTACTTTCTTGAAGTATGTAACTTTTTTTTATTTCATCATGGTAACCATATACTACTTGATACTGGATTCCCTATGTGCTGTGTGCTACTTCATATGGTTCCTTGATCGAAAACATATGTGAGATTACCTATTTTTACTTATGCTTCGCTGCTTGCTACTAGCTAGAAGGAAGCCTACTGTGTGTGCTGTGTGTGCTGGAAGGAAGTAGTCTAGAATATATATCATGTAAAATTTTGAATGAATTTAATAATATTCACATCAAATTGTAATTATTTCACAGTTTTACTTACCACACTAACATAATATGAAACCATTTTTAATTTGTCTTTCATAAAAGTAATTTCTTAGAAGTTTTCATTTGAAATACATAATTACATAGGTTTCATAGATATACATAGTGATTATTAAGCCTCCACCAATCCTTTTATCTTATAAAAACTAGAATTAGAGAAAGTATTTCAATGTGAATGAGGAAAATTTATGATGAATTGAAATTAAGAGTCAATCATTTTCTTCAGTGAATAAGTATCAGCTTTAGATATATAATTTTATTTCAACTTTTTTCAACTAATATAGAAAAGATATTAATTCCTCCAAAACTTAAACAAAATCATCTATTTTATTAGGATGATGATTCCTAAGTAGGTCAATTTTAGTATTCATCATTTGTATCATGCTTGAAAAAAATGAAACTGGGATTTTGAGTGTCCAACATCTCCATCTTGTGAAAAATGAAACTGGGAATTTGTATAAAACTATTTTACATCCTTTTAAAAAAACGATCCTATATTCTTTTCATCAAATATCTATTCACACTTTTAAAAAATTAGAAATTTCCTCAACCTGAGATTCGTTTGAATCATCTAACCAAGATCAACAGCTCTTCCTAGTAAAACTTTTCAATCCTGTATATGTCACATTCCACAATTCTAGTACACACTTATTTCCCTATGTTCATGCATCATAGTACACACTACTTTACCTATGTATATCACTTCTTCACTTCATATTACACAACCAAATGAATTAGAAATCAAGGTAGATTACTTTTGTGGAGTCTATAGTTCAATGAGCTGGGACTTAAATTCAACAGATTTAGGAATATAACATCTGTTTATTCATCAAAAATCACTTATTTCCTAGTAATAATCATTAAATATAAGTAAGATGAATTTATTAATAATTTAATATTAGTAACCAAACACATTCATCTTTATTTTTGTAACCAAATACATTCATATTCATTAAGGCCCTGGCCTGTAGGACATCTAACACATCCAACCATGTCCTAGTCATGTATTCTCTATTTGTCTGCACTTCCAAGTCCCCGATATATATAGTTCATTTTCATAATAATATTTTTAAAAATATCATAATTTACCTAGATAAAATAGATTTTAATATAGAGGATATGGATCAAACCATTATTTATTTATCTTCATAGGATTGATCAGTGTTCTGTGTTGTTTGGGAATGTAAAGTTACAGGTGCAAGTGTTTGTTTTCAAGTGTTCGGTGTAACTATTCTATGTTATCTGGGAGTTGAAAGTTTCATTAGTATTTAAGGTTCATGTAAGTTATTGTCTATAATATAGTTGGTAATTTCAGAGTTTTATTTCACTTCAGTGTGTTCTATTAAATTTTTCATGTGGTGTTCTGCTTCTGTGTGTATGCATGATTTCCAACTTCAATCAAAATTCATGAACTTTTGTAACTCAAAAAAAGACTTATGGTGTAGGGGATGCGTATGTTTGATGCATATGCAGTGAGTGGATAGTGGGGGATGCATATGTTCTATTCTGTGTGTTGGATGCATTTGTAGTGAGTGGGCAGTGGGGAATGCATATTCAGTATGAGATCCACGAATTGTGATTGATACATATTTTATGTATTGGATGCAGTGGGGGATGAAGTGTGGTATTATGATATTCAATTATGATGTTGCTAGTGTAGGTAAGGGGATGACGTGTGGTATTTGGTGATTCAATTTTGAAGTTTCAGGTGCAGGCATGGGGATGCAGATTACCGTTAGGATGGAGGGGTTTATTCCAAAAGTTCTAAAACCGTTGGTATTGATCTATTCCAAAATTTTATCTTGAATCATTGGTAAAATACCACTGCAGCATCCTATACCAATGATTCCATCCAAAATTTTAGTAAAATAAAGAAATTCAAATGATTATGTACCTATTGGTATAACCCTATTCCAATGGTTCAATAGAACCATTAGTAAAATAAATAAATTCCAGCATTCTATATACCAACAGTTATATAACCATTGGTATAACCCTATTCCAATGGTTCAGATTGAACCATTGGTAAATTGATATTCTGCCCATCCTATAACAACGGTTTCCTCTAAACCATTGGTATTAGGTTATCCCAATGATGAAATTTTGAATGGTAGTTCCAACCATTTTGATACATTATCCTAATGGTTTACAACCGTTGGTATATGTTAGGTTTCCAATATTTAAATCAGGCTACTCTATACAGGTAAAGTTATTTTTCATAACCTCATTTAGTTGTCCCAGTATGGTTATAAGCTATTCAACACCAATTGTATCACCTACCCCACTATCATTATTTTTCATAGTAGGGAAATACCTACATGGATTACGTGTGTTTATAGGGTTTCCATTCCTTCTACTAGGCACTATTTCTAAATAATGGCATACAATGGACTAGGTTATGCATCATAATGCATAATTCAAAACTAGTAAAATATTAACATAAATTGAAAATTTTATAAATATATAATCCATAGTCATAAACATTATTTCTTTGTGGAAATAGTTAATCATAAATACTTCATAATGTTTGGTAAATAAAATATGAATTATCATAAGCATATACCCAGGGAGTATCAAACTAGGTGTGCAGTAAAACCCGTTGTCGTGCATGAGGTTACCCCGAGCCATTACCTGAACACCTTGTTAGAGTTGTTACTCCAAGGTACATAAATTCTAGAACCACATACACTTGTAGTATCTAGACAGAGATGTTTTTCTTGTATTACCCACAAAATATTCACATTACAAAAATTCTATGATGTTATTCTATACTAATCCTCAAAATATTTAATAGGGTAATGTTCACTAATCAAAGTTCATATAAATATAGTTTCCATGGTTTGTACTAAACATCCTTTTGATACCAACTGTAATTCCTTGACCCAGTTTCCTAAAGTTGGTGCATTGTTACATTACATTGGAATGATCGCAAGAAAATAAAATCCCGAAGGACCAATCGGTTTAGTAGCCTATGAAATAATAGATACAAAAATAAGTTTTACATTACATCTTGAAATGAAAACAAAATATTATCCCCTTTGAAAACTTCCACATCCCTTAAACTATCCCTAAAGGTCAATCATAATATAGTTATTCACGTCCTGGTAAAAAATGAATCAAAACAAAGGGCTGAGATCATATGCTCAATAATGATAAACAATATAGCAGAACCTATCTTAAATAAGCATAAACTTTTAAGGAAAGGTATGAAACTGAAAAAGCCTTTTAAACATAATATTAAGCATAATATAAGAATAATAAATCAAATAATTCCATTTAAAATTTCACATGGATATTATACTTGTTGAATAATAACATAAAATTTCAATAACTAAACTCATAATAAGGAAATGCATAATACCAGACATCATAACCATATTATCAAGGCCTCATAACAAGACCATTACCATACCATAAAGACCTTGTGTCAAGACTCTATTTTGCCTCATGAGACCTACTGATGCATCGAGGGGCTATAGTGGACCCCACTTGTCACTTACTAAGTCCAATTCATTATTAATATGAAAAGGGTAAAACATAACATAAACCTTTATATGAAAACTAGCATACAAAATATTAATACTTTAACTATAAAATATGAATGGTATAAAAATAACACATCCACAATCAAACATATCATAAAAACTTGAATATAATATGGAATATTTTTTCATAATAAATCTACCTTAATGAAGCATTAAATCTATCAAGGGATATTGACATAGATGAAAGTGATCTAATTAAATCATTAAAACTCTTCGAGAGAGATATCCCGTTTTTTACAATAAAATATTTTAAAAGATGTGAAATTATAAAAGAAAACATATATTTTGAAAATAACCTTGTAATATTGTAAAGAAATATTCAAAATGTTAAGGCATCAAAACTATAGAATATAGCCACTCACGCTGTATAAGTTAGATAACATTCTTTTCTTAATTTGTCTAAAAGGTCACAAGGTACCTCATTTGGAAAACAACAGAAAGATTCCTTTCAAAACATTTTGTAAAAAGTAAAACATGGGTAAAAATGACTTTAAATTATTTTTGATAATATTTTGAATTACATTTTAAGAAATATGGACATGTATGATAAGGATGTCCAAGTAGATACTTACATATAAGAAATCTCGAATAATAAAGAGTTTGTGAAATTAAGCCTTACCTTAAAATTTCCTTTATTTGAGGGTGAGTTAGCCTCCTTTATAATGGTTAAAACATGTTATTAAATTATACATGGACCATATCCATATTTATGATATCATATATGATCCTCTTATATCATTTTGTTAATATAATTTCAGTATTACCATTGTTTTGAGTGTTAACTGCTTCGTTTTCCCATTCCAATTTTGGCATTTATGTCATGTTTATTATGAATAGGATTTATTAAAGTTATATCTAGAATGATATTAATATCATAATAATTATTTTTACTCATCGTATAAAATTTATAATAATTCTTGTATTGTTAACATGGAGAATGAATCTCACCGCATCATGGAGACAGTAGGCCGTACGTACGCATGAGTGAGGGTATCATTCCCTTAATGGTTAAATCGTATGGAATTGGATGGTATATTAATTATAAAGAATAATTATTATGTTATATTAATTATTTATATCCTTTATATTCATAATTATACCCAATTAAATATAGTGTAAATGAAAAATTGTTTACACCACAACATGTAGATGGTAAGCCGTACGCACGCCCGTATGTTTATATTATTTTTTATAGGATGGATAAAAGGAGGAATATAGTTATCCCATGATTATAATAACATCTCAATATATTTATGATACTGAAGTATTTATTTTTATATGGAAAAAACATAGAAAAATGAAGTATAATAAGAAAATAACTTTAAAAGAGGTGATAAAAAATTACCTCCTTTTCTGGTATCTCTTTTTGGTTTTTACCGAAGGACTCTATAGAATGGTTTTTTCCCAAAGTCTGACATCTAAGATTAAGTGAGGGAAGTTTGGAGGAGAAGTGGATAGGGTTTGGACAATAAAAGGTCTCTAGTGGTGCGAATTAAAGATAAGGTGAAGTGCCTTTTTATAAGAGAGGTCAGGGGCACATCTATAAAGTATTAAAATATAAAATTAATATAAATTAATTTTTAAATAAAAATTGATAAATAGTGGATTATTTAGAATATAATATCATTACGAGATTAAATCATCTCAAATAATAAAATTTTGACATGTTTTTATTTCATTTCAAACCTTATCATTTTGATTTATCCTTATTTAATATATTTAGTTTTAATATTCTAAATATTAAATGGTTATAAATATTTACTTATGTGGTGTAAATTTTCCATAATTGAAATATTTATGAAATTATAGACCTTTTAATTTTCACTTTTAAATTTTTAATGATTTTTAGGATTTTTGAATAATTTAATAATACGTTATTTTTTTTAAATATCAATATTGTCCATTTTGATACTATTCATTTATTAGATTTTAAATAAAATCAAAAAAGAACATAACTTCGAATAAAAACATTGAATATAATCCCAACATGTCATAAGAACATAGAAAATTCTTTATGAACCTTAATTAATTCAAATTATATTTTTTTATATTTTTAAAACCATTTATTCGATATTTCTATTAATAAAAAATGCATGTATCACTATTGTGTCATCATTAATGATAATTATTTAATATCTAGAAATTATAAATAAATTTATATTATTTAGTTAATTGTGTTATATTTCCATATAATACCTATACTTGATGTTATATTCTAGTTATCCAAATATTAAAATTAATATACTTATATAAAATTAGAGTGTGACATTTTGTCACATTCATTGATTTTAATAATATTACTGTCATATTCATGGAAAATTGGCCATTAAGTGATTCCATTTATAACCATAGACGATAATGGTTTAATTTAGTCACCCAATAAAATTTTTATAGGTGTTAAGGTAATTTTATAATATTATTTTACCTCTAATTAACTTATTTACCTATAACCAGGAAAATAAAATAATTACTAAAGTTACTATTCATAATAACAAAAAATAAATGTATCTTATTAACATAATTTGAAACCACTTATTAAAAATATGGAATTAGTTTTTAAATATTTGAAATACATAAGTTATAGTAATTAATTTAAAATTAATTCTTATTGACAAAATGAGAAAAGAGGGGTTTTAAAATTAAAATCAAAAGATTTCCATATGTTTATATCCAATTTTAATGTGAAAATAATTACAATGACCAAAATTTTATTAAATGATAAAAACATAATCTAATTATACTTTAATGAAAATTAAAAGGATAATAAAAAATATAAATAAATTATATGAAAAAGAAGTTTTAAATTAAAATGCAGTATTTTTCACTATTCATTAAATTATGAATGTTATGAGAAAACACAATTTTTTTTTCCAAACTAAAATTTTATTTCCCTCTTATAAATAATAAGTTTATTATTTCAAATTGAACATATAAAACTGTCAAATATTGGATTTAAAAAGGATTCTTCATTAAAAGGCTGTAAAACTGTATTTTTTGAAAAGTACTTTTTTTATTCAAAAAATTGAATCTGTTCTTATATACTGTCTAAGAAAAAAATGAGACAAATATTAAAATTATATGGAATATAAGAACTTCAAAATTTATTTAGTACTATTCATAACTGCATCTTAAATGTCTAGTTATGGTGTGCTCGAACTTAGTGTTGCGTGCAGTGTAAGATATTGAATTATTAGAAAGAGACGTACCATGGAAGCTTGGGGTGTTATATACATTCTATATCTTTGTATTATATCCCTATAACACTATTATCCATGTTACCCATGAATGGGTGGGGGGGGGGTGGTGTTGGAATACATAACAAACTTTGTGGAGAGGAGAAAATAGAAGAAGAAAAAGAAAAAAGAAAGAAAAAGAAAAAGAAAAAAGGGGGCTCGACCTTAGCCTTGGTGCCTGACATGAGGTCATACCACAAATTAAAAAATACCACATTCTAAACTCAAATGAGGATATATAATTTCAATACTATTCTTTATTCAAAATATATCCATGAAAAAACACGCATGAATAAATTAAGATTTAGTTAACTAAAATCATTTTTTTGCATGAAAATTCAAACATATCACAATTCCACCAAACTCTTGTCCTAGTGTAATAAAACTACCAGGAGACCAAAATATTGGTTAGAAAAATTATATTATATCATATCATAAGATAATTTATCATTTTCACCTAAAACACTCTTGAGAAAAAAATTTAAATTTCTCCGTATTTTCTCAACCTGTGACGTCACGACTCATGATAGGGAATAATAAAAAATAAAGATCCAAAAGTTAATAAATAAAAAATATTGAAAATAAAACATCCAAATACAAGAGGCCGAAATGGATGATACATCCATTGTATAAAACAAAAAAACAGAATACCCAACAAAATCACTATATGACTCCAAGGTCGCCATCCATCCATAATTGAAACTCACACCATGAGCGATCCCAAAAATGTAACCTAAACCCAATAAATATATCGGGTCTATTAACGTCGAGTTGGACAATTAGGGTGTGATAAAAAACAATCTTATAGTTAATAATCATAGATTCCATGCATTTACTTTTTAAAAAAAAACCACACACACTAGTTTAAAAAAATTATTAAAAATATATTTTTATTCATTTGAAAGAAAATAAGTCACCATCATTTATAAATTCCCCTTTACCCAAACTCAATTCAATTTTAAATTTTTTTATAATGTTTATCTAAAATATTCTTTTAAAAGTGTTTAGAATGTTCCTTTATAATCCAATTTTAAAATGAACTCAAAATAATTTCAAGTGAAACCCAAGGAAGAAGCCATAAAATAAATAATTTTAGATATCCAACTGATATAGAAAATAAAATTAGTAGAACAGGTTAGGTAAAATGAACTATAACATAAAAATACATCCTGTAGAATACCTCAGGTAGAAAAAATAATAAATAAAATATAAAGAAAAACTGAAAACTAAAGTTCCATTTTACAGTAAGGAATATAAAATATATAATTATAGTAAATTCATAAACATACCATGAGGATATACTTGATGTTATTAATTTAGAACTTTCTACTGGTTTATCAATGAAATTCCTAAATCATTAAGAGACTCAATTCCCTTAACTAGCCTCATTTTTGGCACTCCCCTATGGTATTCAATACCATAGGGGATATATTCTATATATTTGGGACTGGATAGAAACCCTCTATCATCCCTCACTAAGACACCTAGGATCATATGATACTAATAAAGGTAGGTGATGCACCCTTTACATAAAACATATGAACCATGGATAAACATATTCCAAATAGAACTGTTCAACCCACCTCCCTATTACCATCCTTGTTAAAACCCTATTTAAAATCAAACTGAAACTTCTCATCATAATCAAAAGAGAAATAATTCTATTAAGATTGATCATTTTCCAGGAAAAAAATTTCAAGGTACCAACCAGATCATAAAATTTGAAATATTGGATAATTTTCTATGCAAAAAATGCATTCTTTCAATGAAATTTAAAAACTTAAAAAAGCATCAAACAAATTCCTCAATGTTCCAAAAAGGCCTATAAATCATGATTTAGAGGCCACACTTTTATACCTCTTTTTTGAAAGCATTTTGGAAACCAAGATACATTTCTAAAACCCAAGTTTCAAGGAAGGAATCACATGAAATTATTTATACATATTTATATGGAAACACACAGACAAATGTATATATATATATATGTATATATATATATATATATGCTTTCTCACACACACACATATGTGTGTATATATACACAAAAATATATACATATAAATTCATAGGGTAAAACCAATGTAGAAAACATGAGAACACAATTCAATTTATAAATCAAAATATAAGAGCCTTCATTTAAATCCATTAAAAAATAAAATAATAATAACCTAATAAAATAAAAAATAAACCTTAAGAACCAACATAAAAAATTTATACAAGATTAATAATCATTTAAAACCCCATAATTATTTGAAAAGTCCTCTTATAAATTTTATCAAACACATAACACACACATACTTCAACATAGAGGCATAAACATTTGAAAATATTGGAAACCCATTTTTAAATAAAAAATAAACACATAAAACTTCCACAATAAATTTATATAGATTAATACATGTGGAATTTATTTTAAATGAATTTAATAAATCCCAAACATCTCATGGCGTTCTATGGAAGGTAAAGAAATGAAAATACATACCTCGAATTCATTTCTTATGAAAAACAAGTCTAAAAGCACCTCAAATATGAATAATTATCTCCAATAGAAAAATAGATACATGAAACAAAAATAATCAACATTAAAATTTAAGAATAAGTGATCCAAATTTTTCTGAAACCTAAATAAGGCTAAAAATAAGGAAAAAAGGGAGGGAAAAGGAGGATAGAAGAAGAGAAATAACGGTTTACCATGGGAAACCACTAAGAGATCAAGATATATAATGGAAAAAGAATCATGGAGAAAAATATAGGGAATAGACTAGGGATAACACTTTTAAGAACATATACAGAAGTGGGAAAACCCCAAAGGGGTTAAATACTGATAAGAAAAAAACTCAAGTTTCCTAAAATTTTAGTTTTCCTGGGTAGTTTTATGGTGCGACTCTAAGTGATGCAATGTGAAAATATGTGTTGAATCATGAATAATTTTATAAGCCACATTCTCATTGTGTGAAAGCTTGTGTCACAAAATGAACGCC
Source organism: Viscum album (assembly GCA_963277665.1). NCBI lineage: Eukaryota > Viridiplantae > Streptophyta > Magnoliopsida > Santalales > Viscaceae > Viscum > Viscum album. Next base: position 124,267,832 of record OY728147.1, read on the forward strand.
TACATAATAGAAAGGAGGGCCTCCACCCAGGAGTAAGTCATGCTGTTACGTCCTATATCATGGTCACAACTTTCTACAGTCCAAAACTGCATCTTCTTGGGATCCCTTGAACACCCTCAAAACAAAGAAAAAAACATGAAAATGTAAAATATCCCAAATTCAATGATAAATAAAACAAAAATTACATTGTGGTGTGACAATTATTCTCATCATAACACTTTATATTCTCTAAAATTCATTGAGTTTAAGAAAAGACTCAAGATAAAACAAAATCAAAGGGGAAAATCAAACCATGACATGATCTAAAAATTCCACCAAATTCAAAATAACCAAACATATATAAATCTATCCCCAAAATGAGATAAAACTAAATCATTCTATTTGAAAAAATTAATGAATCACAAAATCCACAATCATTTATAGACCTCAAAACACACACTCACTCGACTAAAAAAAGATAATATCAATAAAAAGCGATGAGATGTAAGAATCCCCACCATTTAGGAACTAGAATAATGGATCAATAAGAAAAAATTATTCAAAAATATTCAACAAACCAAATCCAAAACCGTCAACCTGAGAGATTAAATCAACATTATTCAAACAGACACAAATGAAAAATCTCTCGAAACAACCATTAACTCTTTAAATTAATAGAGGACCTCGAGAATTCCAATGTAAAAATAAACCTCATAGGAATTTAAAAAATAAAATCCCTAGTAATGTATTATCAGGACACTCACCATCACCCTAGAAACCAAGAATGAAAAGGGAGTATGTATAAACCATATAATTTCCCTATAAAAATAACATGTTTTATAAACTAGGTTTAATGAAAAATTAATGGTAACCTTAGGACTCCTACCTAGAATAATAATCATGATGGTACCTAAAAAACCAAAATCGCACTAGCCAGTGTGAAAACACAACTAGTCCAACACAAATCCTTCTCACTCGAGAAACACACCAAAGTTTTTCCCTAATGAAAATAAATCTAAAATAGGTTTGACCATAAATAAAACCACAAAGAAAACCTTATAATAAAAAATACACATCAATAAGGCATAATAAAAACCACAAAGAGTGACATTATATATGAAATAGTTGAGAGGAAACCTGTAGAGGTACACCCAACAATAAAAACACCAAGTCATAATAAAAAAAACCTATAACAGACAATCATATAGAACCAAAAATTCCTAAGACTCTTTTGGGAGGCATAAAAAAACATAAAGATCAACCAATAGAAACACCATTACAAAACATACACAACCTAAAATAAAATGTAAACTGAAAACACTAATCCCATAGGATAAATCAAGTTATAACCCATATAACCATAATATGAAACAAAGAAAAATCACTCTTTCTATAACCAATTCAAAATAACCAACATTGATTTTAATTCCTCAAAAATTTATCTTAGAATACATTATAAAATTCTAGACATTACTTTATAAAATCATTTATAAAATTTAAGCATAATATCATTTTTAATTCATTATAGAAAACATATTCCAAATATCATATTTTAATTTAAAAAAAAATTTTCATCCTAAAATACCTTGATTAATTTTCAAAACCAAAATCTTTTTTATTTTTTATAACAAACTATTTTATTACACAATTACAACCAAAAACTAATCAATAACATTATGCAACACCAAAACTTTATTAATAGGGACCAGTAGTGATGCATGACTTGGAAACATATCTTAGTGAAACATGGAACAATTGTTTAAATTCTATTGGATGTCATGTCTAACCATGTAATCAAGATCCATATGGTATTATATGTAGTGTGATCTTACCTCATGACACAGGTTAAACTCCAATTTTCATACAATAAACATATAAATCGATTAAAAAATCCATAATATCATTAATATGATCTAAAATTCAAAAAAAGACAATATAATACTCATAATTAAGGACTTAAATCGTGATATACCATTGAAACATGATGCTCAGAAGGTGAAACATATTGATAGACTCTTCCTTACCTTATCATGTTATGATAACCTTATCTTCAGTTTACTAATCATCTCAAATGACATTGGTTTTTTATAATGACCAAAAATTTTATTAATGAATTTCCTCTATTGAATTTATGTGTGTGTCAAACATGGTAATATAGTATAATATAAAACACATGAATTATATAATGAAAATATAAAACATATAATTATATTAATTTAAACATTACATTTAGATAATAAAGGTATCTAAAAGGATTGAAAGTGTTACAATGAAAAAAAAGAAAATAAGTAAATATAATATAGAAATTTAGATATTCTCGATCCCCTATAATGATCATATTCATGAACAACACTATAGAAATTATGTAGAATATTAGAAATGAAACATACAATTTAAAAAAGAAAATATATAACCTTGATAGAAAATATAAGTGAATGAATAATGAGTGAAACATGATTGATTTATTAAAGGTTTGAAACCTATATGATCATTAAAATTTTGAATGTTTTAAGATTAATAATTCCATTATGAATAACCATTATAATAGTGACCTCATATATGAGATAGAAAAATAATACGAAGGTATCTTATAAAATGAAAAGATAACAAATTTATATCATATTGTGGATTAAAAAACGTATTAAAAAATGATAAAAAATGTGTTTATATTTTTGTGGAACATATATGTTTTATTTATATTTTTATAATAAATATAAATATTTTAAATAATGTGTCTTGATCTATTGTTGAGTGGTACTCAGTGCTGGCCTACACATCCAAGTGAACATTGACTCTATCTTGAAAACCCACTTGGGGGATTTATAATTTAGGTGGTGATGCAGGTGATGACATGGGTTGGTGGTGAGACTTGTGGTGACACAAGGTGGTGATACATAAGTGGAAAAATATGGAGTTTAGAACCATGTAATTACCTTTGTGTCACTAGTCCATCTGGAAAATCAATGTAATGGGCTTTCTATAGAGTTTTTTCAACCCTTATAGGGGGTGTGGCCTGTCCTTTTGGGTCCAGGGGGTGTATGCATTTTTTCCTTTGCTTGAAACCTCCATGACATTATATAATAAATATTTTAAATAAAATTTATTTTCATATTTTTTTATAAAATTATATTAAATTTCATTGTAATGAAAATATATTGTTATGAGACCATAAGAAATTCTTCATAGGGTTAGAAAATTGTACACAATATTAAAATCAAAAATTTTAAAATAAATAATGATTTTATTTAAAAATTAATTTTCTCATATTTAAAAAATTATTTTCATACGAATGTATTTCATTTTGGAATATATATGTAGAAAAATGGTTTGAGTGTTTTTTTAATTTTCATAAATAGTCAAATTTTTGGCAAATAGTGAAATATAAAAAATATAGTATTTAACATTATAAGTTAAATACATGAATTAGTGTCTCATGGATGATGTAAAAAACCATATTGTTGGACTCACATGCACGAATTACTATATTTGGTCCCAAGAATCCTCACTATTAGTAGTCTTGATTCAATATAATAAAAAAATAAATATTGTATTCCAAAAACATATATCTCCTTACCTTATAAATATCACCCCTCACCACCTCTTATCCTTACACCTTCTAAGGTTTGGATAATAAAAAAGTCCATCCCAATTCTCTTCCAATCCCTCTTCCAATATTTTTATTTTTTTGTTCTCATAAAAAGAAAAAACCAAGGTGCCTTATGTTGTATTTCAAGAGAGGACATCCAAAGAGGTAGTACTCTTAATCAATATATTTTAAATTATTTTATTATTACCCCTCCTATTTAAATCCTAAATCCCACATGAAATAATGACTCCAATATAATTAATATAATATAATACTATTTTATTATTATAATTACTATTATAAAACCTCTTCTCATTTCATTGTAAAATAAGAACGTTGTTCACATTATTGTCGGTCGACCACCTCTATGTACAACATGCTTTGTTTTTCACCAATGATTTAAAGGATGTTTTTAATACATTTATTATGTTGAAAAATTATCTAAATAATTATATTATATATATTTTCATATTATAGAATGGATAAATGGTCATATGGTTAAATAAAAACAAGTAAGTTTACTATGGTTGGAAAACATGACTATGTGAATTAACTGTAAAATGATAATATTTGTACTCTATGAACCATGTGTGTTTTAATACTTTTTAACATTAAAACCCATTTTAAACTATAGTAATGACACAAAAAAGATTTTATTACCCTTCTAGGATTATGTAACCATTACATAAGAACTCTCATAATTACCTTCAAATCAATCCAACCTTAGAACTATAAAACAAACTATAATGACCCAGAATTTTCATATATAAATATTACATATTTTTAGAAGAATATTAATTTTATTACAAAAATAAATACTCAAGGATCTTAAATTATTATTTTATTTTGAGACCAGATACATAAAAAATGATTCATAAGATTACTACATAATCTCCCACTATATTCTTCCTAATTAGCACCATTTATAGAAATATCATGCATAATACCTTTCATTATAACATAGAGAAAGGAAACATAAGAAAGGGTTAGATCAAATGATTAGTAAGAGAAAACATAAAATGTATTAATATTTGATCATATTAAATCATAATATATGAGTAAGGGTATGAGTTCATGAACATAACTTAAAAAGTTCATACACAATCAATTATAGATCATAAACATGAGTCATGACATAAATTATTATCATTATAGAAGAAATGATTTGTAAGATTGATAAATCATGACTATTAACGAACCATAAGCTCATTACATAATAGTGTGGTTCCAAAATAGGTTTATAGAATAGTATATTATTTATGATCAACTACCAAGTCTTTCAAAGAGATTGGATCAGGCCCCATTGCCTATTTCCCAGAGCGGATCAAGTCACATTAACTTGTTTCCCATATTAAATGAATCCCATTAACTTATTTCACATTATTATATCATGAGATATAAAGCTTTACCAAATTTATTTTCGAGAGATATAATTCCCACCCATCATGGTTTATAACATAACCACCCATACTTGGTTATGACATAACCATCATCCTTGGATATAATGTAACCACTATCCTTGGTTACAAAATGACTATCGTACTTGGTTTATAATAGAAACACCCATAACATAATAAAAACCATACACATGTGTGACACAATATAATAAAACATTCATCATATCATAACATCATAACCCATTGAAAAGAAACATGATTTATATTTCATCATGGAATATCCCATGGAAATGAAATGGGTTTTATAAACATTTTTTCAAGCCATAGCCCACGAAAAAGAAATCGGTTTCATTAAAATTTCATCATAGAATAACCTATGGAAAGGAAATATGTTTCATAACCATTAAAAAATTTTATTATAACACAACCCATGGAAATAAATGTGTTTCGTAAACACCCCATAATCATAAACTATACATATATAAGATAATGATGGTACCATTGGACCATATTCTTAGTAAAACATAATCAACACCAATAGTTATTGTTGTTAATTAATAGAAATACCACTAAAATTTCTTTAAAACATTCTTGATTAAAATATCCTTTCTTGACAGAAAATAACTTTTTAAAACTAAAAATCTCCTAAATATCAAAGAATAAATATCATTCTAAGTTAACATTTGAATTTTTTATGGGAATACTTAAATAATTGAGCATTAATGATGGTGGGAAATACCATTCATGTAATAAATGTTCTAAAAAATATTCATTTCCCATTTTATATAAAAAGCCAAAAGTGCCTTGTTTAGAAAATGATAAGAAGATTCATTTTTAAAATATTTTTTAAAAATTAGATCATGGGTAAATATGACAATAAAAAACAATTTTATAATATTAAAACATTTTTAGGAAATACGGATATGGGAGAAATGGTTTTTTAATAAAAGAGATAAATAACGTCAGTTTTCCTAAAAAATATTATTTAGGTATCTTGAATTTATAAAGAGATAAAATTAAAGGAAAACATTTATTCTCAATAAATTACTAGATTATAAGAAAATTCTTGATTTTCTTGAGATTTATATCTACAAATTTCATCATCATAATCATAATCATAAACAATATTGATAAACAATGAGTTTGTAACATAAAACCTAACAACTTTGGTAACCTTTGAACCCTAATCCACCTGAATGAAAGAAATTTAAATGGATCTTTAAATCCATAGTTTTCTAATAAGAATAATTATAAAAAAATTTCATGGGAATCATATACTCTTTATAAAGAAAAATAGGTTCATAACATAACCTGTGTCCCAAAAAAGACAATTTGAGATGAAGATCCCTTACTACTTTGGTATCCTTTGAATCCTAATCCCTATTAAAGAATAAAATAAAATAAAACCTCAAATTTAATAAAATTAAATATATTTAATATATAACATTTAAAATTGGTATTATATATTCCACTCAAAATAAAAGAGTGGTGGATTTGGCATAAGTCTCATAGAAGTAAAACTGACACTCGGAATCCCTTACCTTAAGTCTTCATTTCCTTCATAAACATTTGAAACTAATATATAATAAATATAGGTTTATTATAAATCCATTAAATAAGAATAATAATATATGTCAAATATATCATACCATATATAATTTATTTATAACCTTTCACCACCAGTTTATTAACAATTCTTTATTAGAATCACTAATTTGGGTGATAACTACATAATTTTTGGTGTACAATTTAGTTCGGTAGTTTCATTCCATGCACTATGATTGAGGTTTAATTATGTAAAGGATTTTAAACATGAAATAAATATCATATATATTCATTATATACATTTTTAGATTCATCTATAAAATTATAGATAGAAAAATGGATTACATCATTCATGAAGATGGTAGGACGTATATATGCATGTATGTTGTTTTTTTTTCAACGAATGGAAAAAATAAAGGTAAATAATAAATAAAATTTATATAATAATTATAATTCCATATATATAACCCATATTTGCTTTAAATATATTCTTATTTTCTTCTATGCAAAGTGTAAGTGAAAAACATCTGAACGCTTCGTGAGGCGGTTGTCCCCCATAAACACAAGCGACATTATCTTATTTACAGTAGAATGTAAAGTAAGAAATATACGTGATATTATAATTAAATAAGTTTATTTATTTAATAAATATTATACATGTAATTTAAATCCATCATTATATTAAACCGTTTTAGGAGGTGATGGGAAACAAATTATATCAGTTCGCGAGGTGGTCGTCTGCCGAACACACAATCGAAAAATTAATTTCACATTTTATGGAATAATATATGTATATAATAACATCTAATTATATTGTAGATAATAGTTTTATTATATTTTAATCATTAATATATTAATGAAGGTGGTAATAGAAGAAGAAAAAAGAGAGAGCCTAGTGAAGAAAATTACATCCTCTTAGAGAAACCTCAATTTGATCTCTCATTAAAGACCATAGGTTTATTATTTTTTGGAATATAAAAATATTTTGAATGTGTATAAGGATTTAGGTAATATAGTTTCGTAGTTTTTGAGGAAGAAATTTCTTATGTGGTATGAATAAGTGATCGGAATAAGTAACCTATTTAAATCGAGGAGTGGCATTTTTTGTAAATACCCAAAACTATTCAATAATGGGAAGTCTCTCCCACCTGATGTGCATCAAAAATTGATTAAAAATATATTGAAGGTATTATTTGGTTGATACATAACTCCAACATAGAAACCACATTATTTAAACATTTTATTCTTTATGCTTTATGTTTACTCTCTTTTACCGATTTTGTTTTCACCACTTTAACTAGTTTTTTATTTACCAAGGTAATTTATCCTTTAAGCCTAAAAAAATTATACCTATTAGATAATTTGAACCCAATAGTTCAAAAAATTAAATCCAATTTTTCAAATAAAAATCCAATACATAATGAGAAATAATTTTAACATAAGCTCATATAATGGTCCAAACACTGTTTTAACCTTAACTGTGGTAATTAAGTTTTACTGTCTTTATTATTAATTATGAATAGAAATTGAGTAAAAATTATTATGAATTAATAATTATTAAGAATAAAAAAATAAAATAAAATTTTTCAAATTCAATTCACAGAAGTGGAAGTATTTAATTTAAAATTGGACTTGGAAGCATGATGAAAAACAGTTTTCCAAAGAAAATGCTTTCTAAAGTACAAAATGTTTCTATATTAAAACTGAACATGAAATTGAATTGAATTTCAAAAAATGGATTCAAAAAAATAATTTAAATAAATTTAATTTTAATAACATTTTAAAAAAATATAATATTTTAAATTATTTAAAAGAAATGAGACTTTTTAATAAAAATCAGTATTTTTCACTATTCATCAAAAAATTTATCCTTTCAAGAATTTACAAAATATTCACTATAAGATATTTTCAACACGTTGATTTCAAAAATGAAGTTAATTTTTTCAAATAAATTTTCTAAAAGTTTAAAATAAATTAATTTTGAAATAAATATGGAAAAAATGATGAAATAGATTTTTTAGAAAAAAATAGTTTTTAGTAAAAATAGTGGATTTATTCTTATACCCTACCTATAAAAAATAATATATTAATGATAATTTTTTTATTGAATATATAATATATAAATTTTACTAAAAAATCACAAATAGTGATTAATTTATTAATATAAAAACAAATTTCTTTTATAGAAATACTTTTTAATAACAACATTTCTTCAAATTTCAAGTGATTTTTATTTTTATTTATAATCAATAAATAAACAAAATATTTAATTTATATATGTATAAACCATATAATTTTCATTATTTAGAAATTTCTATTCATACTAACCAATCCATTAGCTATAATATAACTATTATATTAAATAATAATATTTTAATAGTATATCACAATTTGTTTAAAATTGGTGATTCTTATAACACAAGCTATGAACTAAATTAAATTTATTTGAAAAACATATTTCATAAAATTTAGGGGTTTTACAAAAATTAATATTGGAATATGAATATAGACATAGTATATCAACTAAATGACTCTAAACTAACATAAAATTTTAATAATAAATAAAATATAGTTTAATTAGGTTCTCAATAAAGTGTTTAATAAATATATTTTTAATATTCAAGATGTTAAGTGAAAGTGTAGAATGAATCTACACCAAAGGTAAGGGAACTTCCTGAACCCACCTCTTTTTTTTAGGTTATTCCCTTTTTCTATAGAAATAATTTTCCCTCTATATTTAACATTTTATAATGATTGTAATTTCTTTATATATTTCCATCACATATTTACCCTACCTATTCTCACATTCTTTACTGGGGTTATACATACCTTGCATTCAATTCTGAATACCTTCTTTAAAATAAAACACAATTAAGGGGAAAATTTTTATCCCTTAATACTTTAATGTAAAAATCTTTTAATGTATTTTACCCATTAATTATTTAATAAAATAATAACTATTTTCGGATTAAACATTTAATTTTCCTATGGTTTCAAATAAAACACCATATTCTTTCCTTCTTTAAAAGTCTATTACCGATTCCTTAAAACACTGTTATAAAGGTTCATTTCTATAAATAATTCTCTACCATTTTCATGAATTTGTCAAATTAAATAAATATTTGAGGCCCACTATCATTTAATCATATATTAATATAGACAACATTTAATTCATTTTTCTCTTTTAAATCCTAGGAAATATCCTTTGATTATTTTCTGAGGTAAGACTGTGTAACCCATTACATTCCATGAATATTTGATATTCTTATGAATTATGTTTGATTCCCTTATTTGGAACACATTTTCATGTACATTTAATGATGGGTTCACCTAGATAGTATTCTAATTCATTGGGTGATGTTTATATCCCTTGATATGATAAAAATAAGATTAAGGACCTAATCCATTATGGGACTCTGTACACTATGTTATTATGTCTCTACAGTGGGCCCTAAATTATTATTATGACATCATATATTATGATATTTACATATTTGAATGATTACATGATACTTTCATATTATTTATTTAATTATTGCATATTATTTTTCAAGATCATTTTCTTTTATGATACTATGTTATTACATTTGACTCATATGCTATGCTTCATATTCATGATTATTTATTTACTAGGATTTATAGATCACCCCTGTTGTTTATGTATTCCCCATATTATCCTTTGTAGTTTTATAATTTAAAAGATACATATGAGAACATTATGGAGTAGAAAATAAATATGTTGTATTTTAGATTCATATTGATATTTTGTGAACTTAGTGACCCAAAGAAACTAGGCCTCTGGATCCTTAGGATGTTTTTATTGGATATCTATGATAAAAATAAAGTACTAATATGTGTAATAGGATTTAGTTTCTATATTTGGTATCAAATTAATATATAGTTATTTTTTGTTATTAAGGAATGAATACATTAGTGAAAACCCTAGGGATATGTCTATGTATATAAAAACATCCTGAAGTTTCGGTAAGGTAAAGAGTGAGTGGTTTCCAAGAAATGTAATCCTTGTATGGACACTAAAAGAGGATATTGAGATGTAATAAATGTACCTAGGTGTAATAACCATAAAATTTATCACTGGGTATTAACTATTACAATACCAAGTGCACAAAAAAAGAGGCTTTACTGCACACCTAGTTTGAAACTCCCTGGAGATATTCTTTGGTAAATTCATAAGCTCTTTACAGATCATTATGAAGGAATTATATAAATTTTATGGTTTTGAAACCTAATAGGAAAAGTACAATGTAAAACCTATATTTAAAACTAGATACTCAGAAGTTAGGATATATATTTTATTAATAAGTTATTACTTATTTTTTTAGTTTCCATTTTTATATGATTATTAGTTTAAGTATTATCATACAAAATTTTCCTTTATTTTAGTTTATAGTAGTAAATAGAAGGAATAATTTTAATAACCAATGTGATAGGTAACTTGATGATTTTACAAATGAGATACCTAACTTAAGGAAAACTAAAGTGAGAAATATTGTGATTATGTCAAATAATCTATTGTAAATTACGATTAAAAGCTATAACATAATGGGATTTTTCAATAAATAAAAGAAGTGAAGGATTGAATATAATGGAAGTTCAGATGATAAATATGTTAACAAAAATATGATTGAATTTATTATGGGTCAAATTTTTTGGAAGAGGAACCAAGGGAAATGATGTAAAAGGAATAATAAGATGTTTAATGTATGGGAAATTAGGGAATTGTGAAACCAATTTATAAGATAAAATTAATAGTTTGTTTAATAAATTAGAGGTAAATAAAGATGAACCTAAGGAAAAACTAATAGTTAAATGTCTTATATGTGGTGAATTTGGGAATTACCCAATTCAATGCCCCAATACAAGGGTTAATAAGGATGATAAACACCAGTAATATCTAAACCAAGGGAACTAAGAAGGGCCTACACTTTTATGATTACTAATATGGTTCATGATAATTAAGGAAAACTTATCCACCACTCCATAGTTGAGTATGTATATTTATATTTCAATTTATTCCACTCTATTATAATTAAAAAGTTTTAGGAGATAATCGAGTCACCACCCCAAATTATTTTTTATCATTAGTGAAAACTTTTATGATTATTGTATCTCAAGTAGAAGTTCATGAGAATATTCTTTTAGAAAATCTTATCATTCTCTTTTTAATGAAATTAAATTCTATTATGGGAATTGATTTACTGTCCTTATATAAAGATAACATCAATTTATAGGATACAGAAATCACTCTTTATATCATGAATTACCCCTATTATGTATAAGTGTTAGGAAGAGGATGAATCTACCATAGAATTTTCATGTAAAGCATGGTTATTACTACCTTATGAGCAAGTATATCTTGCTCAGATGATTTAGAAAAATCAGGGAATCATGTTGGAAGACATATGTATTGTGTGGTACTATACTATTGTATTCCTTAAAGTGTTTCATAGTCTTGAGTTATGAATCAAACTTATACCTAGATCTCTACACATATCCACGACTCCCTATAGAATGGACATTGTCAAATTAAAATAAATGAAGAATAATTTACAATGGAACCAATATAAGGGTTTTATATTCTAGAGTTCTTCACCATAAGTCACTATGGTCCTCTCAATAAAGAATAAGGATATAAAATTAATATTTTCATATATTATCGTGAAATCAAAAACATTATTATAAGGCCCCAGCCTTAAAAATTATAAAATCTTGAATTAAGTTAACAATTCACATTGAGAATATTTTCAGGTTTAGTGTTTTAGAGAATTAGGCCATAACTATTACATTACATTTCAAAAATTATAAAGTAAAAAATTATAATATATCCAAATTTTTTTATAAAATAAAAACTATTAAAAAAAGAAACATGTCTAGTTCCATGTTTTAAACATCATGACTTTTCCTTGATCCCATACTTGACCATATTTATCCTAAAGTCCTATGAAAAACATTTCAAAACTTGGTATGAAAATAAAAAGCTCACTAAGGGTTATAAAATAAGGAAAGGAAACATTTACCCATAAATAAATACAAATCAATGAAACCATACTTTTCAATCATAACATTCCTTATGAAATCATAAAATTTATGAATAACACATAGAAATTATAAATCATAAAATTAACTTATGGAATACATAACATATTTACGTTGTATATTTCACAGCTATGTGGGGTGTTTCATCTGGAATACCCATCACAGTATATTCCCTAAATCTCTTAGTAGAAACATTAACATTTACCTCTGTTACATTGACCAATGCATTGAAGAGCAATCTTGTGCTCACCCACCCTAGGTTTATCACAGAACCAACCATATATGAAAACAATTCCCAAGAACCATAACATAATCATAACACATAAAATAAGGAAAAAGGAAAGATAACATTTCCACATTCCAATCACAATATAGTATTTTAAGATATTGACATAATCAGTTCATTTAAAACATTCAAAAAGAAGAGTTTTGAATAAAAGTGTCCCTTACCATTTTGAAACTTTTGAAAGGATTTTAAAATTTAAAACACTCATTTCCATATAAATAAATCCTTAAAATAATTTCTAAAACATGTACATGAAAGATAATGATTGAGAAAATTAAATCTTTAAATCATTTAAAATGATTTTTTAGGTATATAATCCCGTACCCCTTGAGAAACACTTGACAAAAATCCTTAATGAATAACATCTAATGTAACACCCCGAGCTTCCACGATACGCTTCTCTTTCAATAATACAATAGCTTGCATTGTACGCAAGTTCGAGTTCTAACACACCGTGACTAATCAAAGTAGCCGTTATGAATAGTAATACCCACTTTTTGAAATTATATAAATTTTATATTTCAAAATGGACTTCATTTTTGTATTCTTAATATCGAAATTATCCTAAGTTGATTTTTTTTAATTTTCTGAGAACTTCCATTTTTTTATGAATAGTGAAAAATACATAAAACAACTTTTTTAATCAAAATAATTTAGAGTGATAAATTATACTATTGAGTGGTTTTAAAGTATAATTAGAATATATTTTTACCATTTTATCCAATGGTGTTCATTAGAATTAATTTCACTTTGAAATTGGACATAAACAATTGTCAATATTTTGATATATATTGTTTCTTAAAAACATGCTATTTGTTGTGACAGCGGGAATTAGTTATAAAATTAATTAATTAAACTTATATGTTTGGAATTTTGTAAAATAGACATAATTTTTGAATTCGGAATATCAATTATAGCTTTTGGTGAATTTTTTGCATTGTTCTGAAAAACTTCAATTTTTGATGAATAGTGAAACCACTTAGTGGTAGTTAAAAAACTAATTTTTTGTTTAAATGAAACATTACCACTTCTGTGATTTGATTTTCAAAAATCCAACATACATGGTTGTCATTAGGAAGTAAAATTTGGTTCAATGGGATTAAAATAATTTTTTGGTGAATAGTAACTTTTAAGTTTAATTAATCGCGATTAAAGGTAATTAGTAAAATTTAAGGTAAAAATGATATTATAAAAATATGAAAATACCTTTACAGTTGTCCTACCCATATTAGATGAGTCATGTAAGACTAAAAAAATCCGTGGGTCAACTTGGGGACCCCGTGGAGCCACTTTGGTAGGAAAATGACATTAAAAACGTTTTATTTAATGTTAAAATAAAAATGTCACAAACATGAGTTGTTTTACTAAAATAATTTTTAAATGGGGTTATACGAGTATTATTTTAGACTATAAATATTAATTAGAAATATAAAAATATTTCCTACATCATGATAATTTTTTTATAATTTTTAGACATTATATAAATTAAATTATTTATGACACCATGATGATGCAGCGATTACCTCATTAATTAACGATTTAAATAAAATAAAACGATAATGTAAAATATAAGACTTAAACTTGTCAAAAACCTATTGGATGAGTATATTTAGAACCCTTATCACCTTATCCTTGAAATATATAAGTGTGGGACCTTTAAAATCCGAAACTCATTACATAATAAAGTAACATTTCATGACTTTCCAAGAGTGACCCTCCTCTCCTCTTATAAAAGGCCCCCACCACTACCACCTTACTCACACCTTCAAAGCATTTTGGATCGGCCAATCTCTGCCCAAATACTCTCTCAAATTCCCTCTCTTACTCCTAGAATCCTCAATTTGGGCATAATTCTTCCCAAGGAAGCCTTTGGCTCAAATCAAAAAAGAGTTACCCGATTTTAAGGTAATGTATCCTCTTATGTTATTTTGTTTTATTTTGCTTCTCCAACCCCTTAAACTCTTTTTATTCCTTTATTTTGTAACAAAACCACTATCTTCAATATACTAGGACGTTTTTATAAGAAGGATTCAAGCTAAACTTACACGCACCTACATATAATGGTTAAAGAACATACTGTTTCTGGGGATGGCGAATTTTTGCCTCACGAAACGATGATTGTTCAACACTCATATAACACCTTCAAAGGTGGCCATTAAGATGTCACTATATTTATATATGATATATTATATGTTTATTTTTTCATTAAGCTTATGTATTTTTCATTTATGGCATACCTTTATGGTTTCCATTATGGGTAAACACGATATTTTCATTTTAGGAAGTGCGGACTACCACACCCTCAAAGTGATTTAAATCGTTAATGCCATATGTGGGATGTATAAAGGATGGAGTAAATGGTATTATAAATTATATTATACTTTAATTATATTATACCTTTATATAATTATAATATCATTCCATTAAATATTAAATAGAAATGAATGTAGCGTTCATTCGTACGTACGGCTTACCGTCTACATGAACGGTGCATTTCATTTCTTACCTCTAAATGTTATGTAATATTATAAATGAATATATATACTGGATATATATGATATATATGATATATACATCAGGAATATAATTCAGGAGATAATGGATATTCTACCACATAAACAACTTGTAATTATAAGAAGTTTATTTTTGACTCAAGTACCTAAGATCGAAAAAATGACCGTTATTAACATAAATAATTACATAATGTTCATAACATGGTAATAAGTGCTATAAAAGGGATAATGAACTTGAACAAGGTTCTTAAGCAGGTAGATATTAACTCTAGTTTATTATTCAGGAGGTTAAAGAACGGTCGAGTCAAGTCGGACACGAGGTAAGGGAATTTCTTAACCCAATTTCCATTCTTTGGGTTAATCTCCTACTTTCAAATTATGTCATGATATTATTATGTCCTATCTTGTAATTTTACTTTCTTTATGTTTACTTATAGTGAATACACATAATAGATCTATTTTATTTTAAAAATGATCCTTGTAAGGACTTCGTCTCAATCTCCTTTCATTGAGGCATATTTGGTTTTATACACAACTTTCATTTATATGGTGTATAAACCCCCTTTGAATTTTACTTTTATTCAAAAAGAATATTTTTATACTAAGAGTTTTTACTAAATGATAAAAGGAATGTTTTTTCTTACGTATGCGGCAACAACGACTTCTTCGCCGCCGTGACTATTATTTGAGTTTCAGCTTCCTCTATAAGCCATAACTTTTTTTTAAAGAAAAATAAATACCATGTTTTACTTTTATTTTATTTTGGTATTGAAAATGGTTTTGATAAAGTTTTTATTACATCAATGTGTTGTATTGATATCATGTGATTGAAGTGTGGAAATATTATGTTTCCTTTATGCATGTTTTATGTGATACAATTATGTTATGTTTTATGATATGTTTAAACCTTTTCATATGAGGAATGCATTGGACTTAATAAGTGACGGGTGGAGCCCGCTATAGCTCCTCGATGCAACGATAGGTCTCATGAGAAAAACTAGTGTCTTGGCACGAGGCCTTGACAAAATCTTATTTGTAGTATTGGCACGAGGCCTTGGCTATGTGGTTATGATAGTCTAGAATTATGAATTACATCATTATGAAAGTGGTTATTGATATTGCATGTGATTATTCGACAAGTAGAATATCCATGTGAGTAAGTAAATGGCATTATTTAATTTTATTTTTTCCATATTATGCTGAAGTTCAAGTTTAAAAAGGCTTTTGTTTTAGTTATACATTGCCTTAAATGTTAATGTTTATTTATAAAAGCTTCCGCAATATTGTTATCCTTACTGAGCATCTGAGCTCACCCCTTTCAATGTTTTAATATTTTCCAGGATATGAAGAAGTATTTTATGAATGACCTGCAGGGATAGTCAGAAGAGGATATGAGTGTGGACTATGGAGACTTTGTTATTGTAGTTTTTCACTTTATGATGTAATGTAATATTTATGATTGTATCTAGTGTTTCCAAGGCTACTAAACTAATTGGTCTTTTGAGACTTGATCTTTTGTGATCATGCCAATGTTACGCAATAATGCACCGACTCCGGGTAACTGGGGTTGGGGCGTTACAGTTTGTATCAGAGGCAGTTTAGTACTAACCTTGGAGGCTAGATTTAGATAAACTCTGATTAGAGCACATAGGCCAAAGATATACTTTGAGGATTAGTATAGAAGAACTTCCTAGAATTTTGGTATTATAGATATTTTTTGAGTTTTTCGAGCAATACATCCCTGTCTGGATACGAGAAGGTAGAGGCGGCTCTGGCACATATGTACCTAGGGGTAAAACCCGAAAAAAACACTTTGAGCTAGACTCGAACGGGAACTAGTGCATAAAAACGGGCCTTTCTGCACTCTTGGTTACGACACTCCCGGGGGATATTCTTAGGATAATTCTCATTTTCTTTACAAACAACTATGAAGGGTTATGAGTATATACTTCCTCAAAGAAAACATTTTTATTATTATGTATTATATCCATAAATAGTTCAATTTATGTTAAGTATTTTACAAGTATGGAATTATGTATTTTGATTCATAAACAAATCTAGTTTATGCCATTGTTTAGAAATGGCGCCTAGTGGAAGGAATGGAAACCGTATCAATGTACACACTCCGTGTAGGGATTTTCCTCCTGCTCAAGATAATTATTGTGGATCTGGAGATACAACTGGTGCTGATCAACTTATTACCATACTGGGACAACTCACTCAGGTTATGAATAATAACCTTACTCTTATGGAGCACCCTGATCCGCAACATGGAGGATAAATGTTAGACCGATTCATGAGGCAACAACCACCAACATTTAATGGGGGTACAAATCCATTAGTAGCTGAGAAATGAATAAACTCCTTAGAGAAAATATTCCATGCCTTGGGGAGTAGCGAAAGGGAGAAGGTTGTCATGGCAGTCTACCACCTCACTGGAGATGCCGATCAATGGTGGTCGCTGATTCAAAACAAAAAGGAAGATGAAGAAGTATCAAGTATGGAATGGAGGGAGTTTAAGGAAATTTTATTATAAAAATACTTTCCACATGACCATCGAGCAGATATGGAAAGACAATTTCTGAGTCTGAGGCAGAAGGAGGATGAGAATGTCGCAAAGTATGAGGCTAACTTTACAAGGTTAGCGAGACATGCTACAGATTATATACGTAACCCAAGAAGTAAGATTGATCGTTTCTTTGATAGGTTAAAACCATTTCTTCGTCGAGCATTAGTCTCACAAACCTTCTCATCGTACGAAGATATTGTCTCGTGTGCTACCAAGACGGAAAAGGAATTCTCTAAGTCTTATGACTTTAAAGCAAAGCAAGATAAGAAGAGATATTCTGATCAATCTGGAAATGGAAATAAGGGGAATAAGGGAAGATTTGAATATCAGTCCTGCAGTAAATGTGGAAAGAAACACCCTGGTAATTGCTTGAAGGGAATGAGAGTCTGTTACAAGTGTGGTGAAAAAGGCCACCAAGATCATGATTGCAAGGGAAACAAATTTTCTGTTAATGTGGAATGCTATAATTTTAGAGAGATGAGACATTATTCAAATGAATTTCCTAAGCATCAGGGGAACTTACCTCAAAAGAGGCCAAGGGATCAAGGCCAAGATTATGCTATCACTACTGCTGAGGTTGAAGCTCCGAAAGACGTGGTGGCAGGTAATTTAATGGTTTCCTCAAGTTTAGAAAATGCATTATTTGATTCTGGATCATCGCATTGTTTCATATCCTCCCAGTTTTATACGAAAATTATATATTTCAAATTTGATTTAACAATAGAATTGTCATTTAAAACTCCTAAGGGAAGTATTATTGCAACAAAGTTTTGTGAATCAGTCCCCATTAGATCACATAACTGTTCTTTATCCGCTGATCTCATTTTCATGCCTATGATTGAGTTTGATATAATCCTCGGTATGGATTGGCTTTCAGACTATGATGAAAAGATTTATTGTAAGAAGAAAGAGGATACGATTTTTGATGATGATGATAAGGAACACCTTATTTTTAGAGCAGAATCGTCACCACCTAATTCTTATTTAGATCCACCCCCATTAGCTCAACTAAATTAAATTATTGGGGAGGAAGAGAATGAAATGACTAATGGAGAGGAAAATAATGTTCAAATAGAGGATGTACCTATTGTGAAAGAATATGTAGATGTGTTTCCGGAAGATTTACCTGGACATCCTCCAGAATGAGAAGTTGAGTTTTCCATTGATTTAATTCCTAGATCAAGGCCTATATCGAAGACCCCTTATAGAATGGCCACCGTGGAATTAGTTGAACTAAAGAAACAACTAGAGGAATTGAGTAATAAGGGATTTATTTTCCCTAGTGTTTCTCCATGGGGATCCCCTGTCCTTTTTGTTAAGAAGAAAGATAGATCTATGAGGTTGTGCGTTGACTACAGGGAGATCAATGCTATAACAATAA
Source organism: Viscum album (assembly GCA_963277665.1). Taxonomy (NCBI): domain Eukaryota; kingdom Viridiplantae; phylum Streptophyta; class Magnoliopsida; order Santalales; family Viscaceae; genus Viscum; species Viscum album. The sequence goes on from OY728147.1 coordinate 124,287,145, forward strand.
AGAACAAGTATCCCCTACCTCACATTGATGATTTATTTGACCAATTTCATGGAGATCAATACTTTTCAAAGATTGACCTTCGATCTGGATACCATCAGTTGTGTATGAAGAAGGAAGACATTCCAAAGACAACATTTCGAACAAGATACGGGCATTATGAGTTTACAGTAATGCCTTTCGGATTAACTAATGCACCCTCTTTATTCATGGATCTAATGAATAGGGTTTTCAAGGAATATCTTGATGATTTTGCGGTGGTATTTATTGATGATATCTCGGTATACTCCAAAATCTATGAAGATCATGAAAATCACTTGCGCATTATCTTGAAGACTCTTAGAAGGCATGAATTATATGGGAAGTTTAGCAAGTGTGAATTCTGGCTTCAGGAGATTTCTTTTCTTGGCCATATTTTCTCTAAGGATGGAATTTCTGTTGATCCTTCTAAGACCAAGGCAATCCAAGAATGGTTAGCACCGACGAGTATAACTGAGGTACGCAACTTTATTGGTTTGGAAGGTTATTATCGACATTTTTTCCAGAATTTTGCCCGATTGGCTAACCCATTAACGAATCTCACACGTAAAGGGGTTAAATTTGTCTGAAAAAAAGAGTGTGAAGAATGTTTTGAATAACTGAAGAGAATATTAGTCAATTCTCCTATATTGACTCTACCATTAGGGAATTATGGGTTCGTTATTTATAGTGATGCATCAATGAAAGGACTTGGTTGTGTCCTTATGCAGAATGATAGGGTTATTGCCTATGCATCACGACAGCTAAAAATTCATGAGAAAAACTATCCTACTCATGATCTCGAGTTAGCTGCTGTAATATTTTCCTTGAATATATGGATTCATTATCTCTATGGTGAAAAATGTGAGATATATACCGATCACAAGAGTTTGAAATATATTTTCTCACAAAAAGAATTCAACATGAGGCAAAGTAAATGGCTTGAACTACTCAAGGATTATGATTGCACGATACACTACCACCCAGGGAAGGAAAATAAGCTTGTAGATGCTTTGAGTAGAAAAGATCATGGAGTTTTGAAAATGATGAGAGTGGAAAGGGATCCTATTTTCATGGATCTAGTAAAGATGGATATGGGAATCACCATGGAGGGTGAAACATCAAAAAAATTTCAAATGGTTACCAAACCATCTTTACTAGAAAGGATAAAGTGTTCTCAGGACAATGATGAAGAGTTGAAAAAGAATATTAAATCTATGAGTGATGGTTGATTGAGTGACTTTGTGTATGAAGATGGAATTTTGGAATTTGGGAGGAGACTTTGTATTCCCGATATACCTGATTTAAAGAGGGAATTTTTGGATGATTTTCATATTTACAATTTCTCTATACACCCTGGGAGAACCAAAATGTATAGAGATTTAAAGGTACATTTTTGGTGGGACAACATGAAGAGGGAGATTGCTGATTTTGTGTCAAAATGTATGGTTTGTCAATAAGTGAAATCTCAAAGGCAACTTCCTCGTGGAGTATTGCAACCTCTTCCCATACCTGAGTGGAAATGGGATAATATTATGATGGATTTTGTCATGGGACAACCAAATACTCCTAGAAGGAATGACGCAATATGGGTCATTGTTGACCGTCTCATGAAGTCAACACATTTTATTGCTATAGGGGAAGATCTACCACTTGAACGTCTAGCAAGACTATATATTAATGAAGTTGTGAGACTTCATGGAGTACCCCTGTCGATTGTCTCGGATCGTGATCCACATTTTACATCAAGATTCTGGAAAAGTATTCATAAGGCCTTGGATACTGAACTTTGTTTGAGCACTGCTTACCACCCTCAAACAGATGGAAAATCAGAAAGAACTATTCAAACCTTAGAAGACATGTTGAGATCATGCTCACTTGACTTTCAAGGAATGTGGGATCAATATTTACCTCTGGTAGAATTTTCCTATAACAATAGATTTCATTCAAGTATTTAGATGGCACCATATGAAGAGTTATACGGAAAGAGATGTCGCACACCAACATGTTTGGATGATGTTGGTGAAAGAAAACTTGTAGGCCCAGAACTGGTGGGGGAAACAATGGAAAAGGTGAATGTAATCCAAAACTACATCAAAGCAGCTCAAAGTAGGTAGAAGAGCTTTGCTGACAACCGAAGGAAGGATTTGGAATTTCAGGTAGGAGATCATGTTTTCCTGAAGGTATCTCCATGTAACGGAGTTATAAGTTTCGGTAAGAAGGGTAAATTGAGTCCCAGGTACATCGGAACCTTCGAAATTCTAGAACAAACTGGGGCTGTAGCTTACCATTTGGCAATGCCGCAAAGTCTCTCCAAAGTCCATGATGTATTCCATGTATCACCGTTGAGAAAATAAATGCCTGACCCAACACATGTACTCACTTATGAGAAATTAGGACTGGAACCCGATATGTCTTATTGCGAAGAGCCCGTCAGGATTCTTGATACAAGAGAACAAGTGCTGAGAAACCGGATGACTCGTCTGGTAAAAGTTCTATGGAGAAACCATATGATGGAGGAGGCAACGTGGGAACCCAAGGAACTTATGATAAAGAATCACCCGAGTCTTTTTATACAGTGATATTATATGAAATTTCGAGGATGAAATTATTTGAAGGAAGGGAGAATGTAACACCCTGAGCTTCCACGATACACTTCTCTTTTAATAATTCAATAGCTTGCATTATACGCAAGTTCGAGTTCTAACACACCGCGACTAATCAAAGTAGCAGTTATGAATAGTAATAACCACTTTTTAAAATTATAGAAATTTTATATTTCAAAATGGACTTCATTTTTGTATTCGTAATATTGAAATTATCCTAAGTTGAATTTTTTGTAATTTCACGAGAACATCCATTTATTATGAATAGTGAAAAATACTTAGAACAAATTTTTTAATCAAAATAATTTAGGGTGATAAATTATACTATTGAGTGGTTTTAAAGTATAATTAGAATATATTTTTACCATTTTATCCAATGGTGTTCATTAGAATTAATTTCACTTTGAAATTGGACATAAACAATTGTCAATCTTTTGATATATATTGTTTCTTAAAAACACGCTATTTGTTGTGACACTGGGAATTAGTTATAAAATTAATTAATGAAACTTATATGTTTTGAATTTTTTAAAATAGACATCATTTTTGAATTCGGAATATCAATTATAGCTTAGGGTGAAATTTTGGCATTGTTCTGAAAAACTTCAATTTTTGATGAATAGTGAAACCACTTAGTGGTAGTTAAAAAACTGATTTTTCATTTAAATGAAACATTAACAATTCTGTGATTTGATTTTCAAAAATACGACATACATGGTTTTCATTAGGAAGTAAAATGTGGTTCAATGGGATTAAAATAATTTTTTGGTGAATAGTAACGTTTAAGTTTAATTAATCGCGATTAAAGGTAATTAGTGAAATTTAAGGTAAAAATGATATTATAAAAATTTGAAAATACCTTTACACTTGTCCTACCCATATTGGATGAGTCATGGACGACCAATAAAATCATTGGGTCAAATTGGGGACCCCATGGAACCACTTTGGTAGGAAAATGACATTAAAAACTTTATATTTAATGTTAAAATAAAAATGTCACAAACATGAGTTGTTTTATTAAACCAATTTTTAAATGGGGTTATAAAAGTCATATTTTTGACTATAAATATTAATTAGAAAGCTAAAAAGATTTCCTATATAATGATAATTGTTTTATAATTTTTATACATTATATAAATTAAATTATTTATGACACCATGATGATGCAGCGATTACCTCATTAATTAATGATTTAAATAAAATAAAAAGATAATGTAAAATATAAGACTTACACTTGTCAAAAACCTATTGTATGAGTATATTTAAAAACCTTTTCACCTTATACTCTAAATATATAAGTGTTGGACCTTTAAAATTTGAAACTCATTATATAATAAAGTAACATTTCATGACTTTCCAAGAGTGCCCCTCCTCTCCTCTTATAAAAGGCCCCCACCACTACCACCTTACTCACACCTTCAAAGCCTTTTGGCTCGGCCAAACCCTTTCAAAATACTCTCTAAACTTCCCTATATTACTCCTATAAGCCTCAATTTTGGCATAATTCTTCCCAAGGAAGCCTTTGGCTCAAATCAAAAAAGAGTTACCAGATTTTAAGGTAATGTCTCCTCTTATGTTATTTTGTTTTATTTTGATTCTTCAACCCCTTAAAATCTTTTTATTACTTTATTTTGTAACAAAAACAGTATCTTAAATATACTAGGATGTTTTTATAAGAAGTATTCGAGAAAAAAATACACACACCTACATCTAATGGTTAAAGAACATACTATTTCTGTGGATGGCGAATTTCTGCCTCACGAAACGATGATTGTTCAACACTCATATAACGCCTTCAAAGGTGGCCATTAAGATGTCACTATATTTATATATGATATATGATATATTTATTTTTTCCTTAAGCTTATGTATTTTTCATTTATGTAATACCTTTATGGTTTCCATTATGGGTAAACACGATATTTTCATTTTAGGAAGTGCGGACTACCGCCCCTCAAAGTGATTTGAATCGTTAATGCCATATGTGAGATGTATAAAGGATGTATTAAATGTTATTATACATTATATTATACTGGAATTATAGTATACCTTTATATAATTATAATTTCATTCCATTAAATATGAAATAGAAATGAAAGTAGCGTTCATGCGTACGTACGACTTACCGTCTCCGTGAACGGTGCATTTCATTTCTTACATCTAAATGTTATGTAATATTATAAATTAATGAATATACTAGATATATATAATATACACATCATTAATATAATTCTAAAGATAATGGATATTCTACCACATAAACAACTTGTAATTATAAGAAGTTTATTTTTGACTCAAGTACCTAAGATCGACAAAACGACCGTTATTAACTTAAATAATTACCTAATGTTCATAACATGGTAATAAGTGATATAAAAGGGATAATGAACTTGAAAAAGGTTCTTAACCAGGTATAGATTAACTCTAGTTTATTATTCATGAGGTTAAAGAACGGTCGAGTCATGTCGGACACGAGGTAAGGGAATTTCTTAACCCAATTTCCATTCTTTGGGTTAATCTCCTACTTTCAAATTATGTCATGATATTATTATGTCCTATCTTGTATTTGTACTTTATTTATGTGTAATTATAGTAAATACATATAATAGATCTATTTTATTTTAAAAATGATCTTTGTAAGGACTTCGTCTCAATCTCCTTTCATTGAGGCATATTTGGTTTTATACACAACTTTCATTTATACGGTGTATAAACCCCCTTTGAATTTTAATTTTATTCAAAAAGAATCTTTTTGTACGAAGCATTTTTACTAAATGACAAAAGGAATGTTTTTTCTTATGTATGCGGTGACAACGAAATCTCCGCCGCTGTGACTATTATTTGAGTTTCGGCTTCCTCTATAAGCCATAACTTTTTTTAAAGAAAAATAAATACCATGTTTTACTTTTCTTTTATTTTGGTATTGAAAATGGTTTTGATAAAGTTTTTATTACATAAACGTGTTGTATTGATATCATGTGATTGAAGTGTGGAAATCTTATATTTTCATTATGAATGTTTTATGTGATACAATTATGTTATGGTTTATTATATTTTAAACCTGTTCATATGAGGAATGAATTGGACTTAATAAGTGACGGGTGGAGCCCGATATAACTCCTCGATGCATCGGTAGGTCTCATGAGACAAACTAGTGTCTTGCCACGAGGCCTTGACAAAATATTATTTGTAGTCTTGGCACGAGGCCTTGGATACATGGTTATGATAGTCTGGTATTATGTATTCCATCATTATGAAAGTGGTTATTGATATTGCATGTGATTATTCGACTAGTAGAATATCCATGTGAGTAAGTAAATGTCATTATTTAATTTTATTTTGACCATATTATGCTTAAGTTCAAGTTTAAAAAGGCTTTTGATTTAGTTATACATTGAATTAAATGTTAATATTTATTTATGAAAGCTTCCGCAATATTGTTATCCTTACTGAGAATCTGAGCTCACCCCTTTCAAAGTTTTAATATTTTCCAGGATGTGAAGCAGTATTTTATGAATGACCTGCAGGGATAGTCAGAAGAGGATATGAGTGTGGACTATGGAGACTTTGTTATTGTTGTTTTTCACATTATGATGTAATGTAACATTTATGAATGTATCTAGTCTTTCCAAGGCTACTAAACTAATCGGTCTTTCGAGACTTGATCTTTTGTGATCATGCCAATGTTACACAATAATGCACCGACTCCGGGTAACTGGGGTCGGGGCGTTACATCTAAGGAAACTATAAATATCATGAGAATAGAAAAATTCATCATATAAAATGTAAAAAGGGTTGTATATAGACCTTATAGGATAAAAAGGTGCTCAATATCAATATACACCTCAATGAAAAGAGATTGAGACGAAGTCCCTTACAAAGATCATATCATTACATTAAGATAAATTAATGACATAATTATGTGTGAAAAAAATAAATACACCTAATATAAGTATATATTAATTTCAAAACAATCATAGTTCATTCACACATATTTATATCACCACATAAAAATAAGTATAAGTTTAACCCAAAGAATGGAAATTGGGTTAAGAAGTTCCCTTACCTCGTGTCCGACTGGACTCATTTTTTCCTTGTTATTCCTGTATAATAAACTTAAGTTAATTTATAATTTCTTAATAAACACTTTAAAGTTGATTATTCTTTTATATATCTCTTATTACCTTGTAATAATAATTATTTAATTATTTGGGTTCATATCGGATATTTTGTCAATGTTTGGAATTCGAGTTAAAAATGAACTTGTGATAATTACAATTTGTCAATGTGGTCAAAAGCACATTATATCCAGAATTATATTCATTAATTAGATATCATATATATCATATATATCTATTATATATTTATTTATAATATTCCATAACATTTGGTCATAAGAAATGACATGAACCATTCATGGAGATAGTAAACCGTATGTACGCATGAACGTTACATTCATTTCTTTTTTTTTCATTTTTAGAGAAATGAAAACATAATGATACATAGGTATATTATAATTCAAAAATAATATAATATTTTATATAAATTAAATAATTTCATTAACACCATCATTTATACATTCCATGTATAGTATGAACGAGTCATATCACTTTGAGGGGGCGGTAGTACGCACTTCCTCAAATGAAATTACTGTATTTATGCAACATGAAAAGCATAAAGGTATGATATAAATGATAATTAAAAAAGAATATTGATAAAATAAAATAAAATAAATATCATATATAATATAATTTTCATCATAATGGCCACCATGAGAGGAGGTAAGAGATAATTGAACAATCATTGTTTCGTGAGGCAATAGTTCGCCGTACACAGAAACAGTATCTTCGTATCCATTGGATGAAGGTGTGTGTAAGTGTAGTTTTAATACTTCTCATAAAAAAACCAATTATATTTAGGATACTGTTATTTTTATGTAAAAGATTAATAATAAAGGAATAGTGCGTGAAGAAGTAAAACAGAATAAGAGAACTTGAGGGAAGACGTTACCTTTAAATCAGGTAACTCCCTTTGGTTTGAACCAAAAAGATTTCTTGAAGTGATTTCTGCCTAAGGTAAGGCTTAAATAATGAATAGAGAGACATTAAGAGATAATTTGGGCAGAGTTTGTATGAGGCAAGTGGGATTGAGAGGTGTGAGTAAGGGTTAGAGTTAATAGGTTTTTATAAAGGGGAGGATATGTTCTTTAGGAAGTTTTGAAAATATTATTTTATTATATAATTATTTTAGGTTTATAAAGGTCTTAAAATTATTTAATTCATAGATAAGGTGTATATAAATCAAAATAAAATCATACAATAAGAATTGAATAGGTCTTGGATATTTTTTTATCCTTAAATTTTTTAGTCAACCCTTTGTTAACTTATTTTACTTTTACCATGTCCTCTTATATATTCATACTATATGGTTAATATATTTACTATAAAATTCCAAGAGACCAAAAATGGATAATTTATGAAAATTTTAACATTAATGAATCCATTTTTCTGAATATTATTTTTTAGGATTATTTTATAATTTAATAAAATATTAATTGTTTTAAAAAATCATTTATGTCAATTTCTAAATTATTCATATCAAGACTTTTAAAAAAATCTATAACAACTTGATTATTTCTAATAAACATCATTAATTCAAATATAACAAGTAATAATAACATAAAAAATTAGTTTATAGCATAAAAAAGTTCAGAAATAAATTTATGTTAATATTTATAATATCATTTATTTGAATCCTTTATTAATGAAATAATTATTGCATCACCATTGTGTCATAACTAAATTTGTTTATTTAATGTCTAAAAATTATAAATAAAATACCATGATGTATGAAATAGTTTTAAATTTCCAAAAAATATTTATATTCTAATATATAACTTATATAACTCTATATAAAAATTGTTTTCGTAAAAATAGTAATGTTTATGTTATTTTTGTCCTCACTTTATATTAATTAATATAAAGTGTCATTATCACTCCCATGTGGCTACCTGGGATCCCAAAATAGACCCAAGGATTCCCATGGATGGACATGTATCATCCAATAAGGTTAGGATAAGTGTAAGGGTAATTTAGTATTATTATAATATTATTTTCACCCTTATTTACCAGATTTACTGTTTAAGCATGGTAAATAAAATATTTACTGAAGTAAATATTCATAATATCTAAAAATAAAAGTTATCTATCTACATAAAATGGACTCCTGATTCCAAATATAAAATCCATTTTTCCAATTTCAAAACAAAGAAGTGGAAGAAATTAATTTAAAATTAATTCTTATTGTCGAAACAAAAAGCATGTTTTTTAAATAATAATCTATCAAAAGATTTACCTTTGTTTCTGTCAAATTTCAAAGTGAAATTACCTATAATGACCAAAATTGTATTAAATGGTAAAAATATAATCTAATTAGAATTTAAAAACAATTAAATTTATAATCTAAAAATATAAAGTAATTAGATTAAAAAGCATTTTTGAATTAAAATGCAGTATTTTGCACTCTTCATTAAAAAATGAAGTTTACTAGAATAATAACAAAATTTCATCCAAAGTTAAATTTTATGTCCTAATTATAAAGAATAATATTATTTTTTCAAATAGAACATATAAAAGTGAGAAAACTATATTTAAAAATGTTCTCTATCAAAAGGTTGTAAAATGTCCTTTTAAAGAATATTAGAGTATTTCATGCTTAAAATCAGATTCTTTCTTTTTTTAAGCCTCTAAAATTTATTGGATAAATGAAAAAACATGTATAATAATATATTAGTTAGTTCTGTTCAATCCTTCCAATACAACGACTATGTGTTAACTACCATTTAAAATAATAATAATATTATATTATTTTTCGATATAACTCAATGTTGTGTGCAACATAATATTTCAAAGAAACCCGTTGTTGTGTGTTGGGTACACTATCACACATAGAATACCATTTAAAGTAAAATTAATTTTTAATTCACAAATATTAATAAATATAAAAATGTCATATTCTTTATTTACCCAGGATGTTAAATTCTTTCCCCTTTTGGGAATTGCATCCTCGCAATTTTAGAATTGGGATCATAAACTTCATTAAAAGTCTCACATCTTAAAAGAGTCAACAAAACTCTCACTTTAAAAGAAATAAAGAGAAGAAAAAATGTCTCTAGAGATAACACATACTAGGATTCCATGTATGAAAACATGGATTTGGAGGAGAAACTAAGTGTGAAGTTCTGATGGAGAGTGATAGAAAACATGAATATGAGAAAGTTAACAACAAGAAAACCACTAACTTGTGATGGGTTAAACAATCATTGATTCCCTAGTATGAAACTTTAACAAAAAATATTTTTGTTTTAATTTACTTTTCATAAAGTTGAGGAATTTATTTATGATCATAACTAAAAATATAAGGAAACATACTTACTTATCATGTAAAATTTCATCCTTTTACTAAATTCTTACCACATGCTCATCTTTTCACCAAACGTTGAGTATTAAAATTGACTTGGTCACATAAAAAGTGCAAGAATCAACTTCTAGAGTATCACATAATCCAGAAAAATGAACTATATGTTTCCCTTGTCTTTGGACATTAACCAAAACCAAAATGGTTTGTACAATCTCAAATAATCCCCAAAAAGGATAATACTTTATAAAAAGAAATATTACTCTTAATCCCCAAAATTTGACAAAAAAACCCAAAGTTTAGTAAAGACCATTAATTAAACATCTGTCCTTAAAATTATTCAAAGTAACCCAATTAAGATTGAAACCCAAAACACAGAAGGATTTAATCACATAGTCTTCAACAGTAAAACATAACATTTATCTCCAAATAACATCGACTACTCTTAAAGGCTCACACTGAAGTGTAATTAACCTAATCACATATTTTATATAAAAGGTTAATCATTTCCATAAATAACCCAAATTTATAAATCTCCACAATAAAAACATAGCTTCTTCCAAAATAAAATTTCTACCATTACTCCACAAATGAGATCCCATTGTATTCTATTTTCCTTAAGCATATAGTGTTCCCAAAAGAGAGAACATCTTCCAAAATAAACTTTATCACTTAATCACTAAATCATTCTCTTATACTAAGGATATCCATTTGATAAAACATAAGTTCCAAAACTGAACTTATTCTTGATTCATTAAATCATCAAAATAAAAAGTGTCATTCATACTAACAAGGGACTTCACGTAGTCCAGTGGTAGGAGATAAATCCCAATAGAACTTTGGTTGTGGGTTCGATTCCCACATCTTTGTCTGAAGCGATGGGTTTTCACACAGTCTGCGTGTATTCCTTTTTCAAAAACTATATAGTTTTATAACATTACAAAAAATAATATAAATTCCTAAGAAATCACCATAACATATTTTAACCATAAATATTATCTCATACCTCGCATTTTCATCCCAAAATGTAATAACCTATAATTACCTCAAATTCAAGGATCATATAAACCCAAATGGTTCTTTATAAATATATCCAAAAAAAGAAAAGATATTTTTTCCTTGAACAACATTTTCACAAATCAAACATCAGGTTTACACATACTAGAAAAATTCTTCCAAAGTAATCCCATCATCAAAAGAGTCTTAATAATTTTAAGCATTTCATCATCCTAAAATCGTGCATAACTCTTGAATCCCTTATATGTAGAATTATTACTCATTCAATGTTCTTCATGATCTATTAACCATTATTTCCCAACTTATTTGGTTATACTTCATTCCTAAAAAAAATCATGAATCATATCCTAATATTCAATAATGTTAAAACATCATCTAAGAAATAATCCATACCTTTCATTGGTCATTGTCAGTTTCCTTATCCTCAATTAGAATGGCATTAGGTATTGGTAAAAATATATTTTTACGGTCCTACTGGTTCCATTCCTGAACATTCTTCATAGGACATCTATTTTTATAATGACCACGCACACCACATTTAAAACATTCAATTAATTCCTCGGTAAGAACTTCTTTCCCTTTCTTGGAGTCAACTAGATGCTTCCTTTTTCAATGGCAGGTTCTTGATTTATGACCATCATTACCACATCTATAGAATCTTTCTATACCTTTAAATAATTTTCCTAGGTGTTTCTTTCCACATCCTTGATGCATAGGTTTTTGAATATACTTACCTTTATGATTATTACTTGAACTTTACAGGGATTTGTTTCTCTCATATATGATGCCTTATGAAAGTCAATAGGGTTTAGGTGGTCAATACCGACCCATGATAGTTGGTTGCGAATAACCACAAGAGTTATCAATGAAGATCCCATTTCATTCGGTTTCTTATTCAGAAGACCGTCATAGATTTCTTCACATTCATTGTTACTTTGGTGCCTGCTTGATCCAGCCATTTACTAAAACCAAAAATTTCAGTGTGAGTATATCAGTAAAATCATCATATAATATCTTACGAAGAGGGTAAACACAAATATATACTTATTCATGTTATCTTAAACCCATTCAATTTATCTAAAATAACTATAACTCTTTATAATATTCTAACCATTATGGTTATGTCACTTATGCTTAAATAACACCCTAACTTCTACAGTTATCTAAACCAAACTTTGATACCGACTATAAGAACCCAACCTTAAACATTACATAATCTCTAATTAAGTTAATAATTCACATTGAGGATCTTTTCAGGTTTATATTTTTAGAGAATTAGGCCATAACTAGTAGATTGCATTTCCAAAATAAAAAATTAGGAACTTCTACTCTATCCAATTTTTTTCATAAAATAAAAACTCTTAAAAAAAGAAACATGTGAAGTTCCATGTTTTATACAAAATGACTTTTCCTGGATCCCATCGTTGAAGCTATTCATATTTATGTCATGTAAAAAACATTTCAAAAATTGCGATGATCATAAAAAGCTCAGTAAGGGTTATAAAATAAGTAATGGAAACATTAACCCATAAATAAATAAAAATTAAAGAAACCATACTTTTAAATCATAACATACCTCATGGAATCATAATATTTACAAATAACACACAGAAATCCTAAATCATAAAGGTAACTTATGGAATAAATAACATACTTATGTTTTATCTTTAACAGCTATGTAGGGAGTTACATTTGGAATACCCATCACATTATTTTCCCTAAATCTCTTAGGAGAAACATTAACTTTTACCTCTATCTCGTTACCCAATGCATTAAAGAGCTATCTCAAGCTCACCCACCCTAGGTTTATCACGGAACCACCCATATACATAAACAATTACCAAGAACCATAACGTAATCACAATACATAAAACAAGAATAAATGAAATATAACATTTCCATATTCTAATCACAATATAACATTTCGAGATATTGACATAATCAATTCTTTTAAAACATTCAAAAAGAAGAGTTTTGAATCAAACTGTACCATAACACTTTGAAAATTTTTAAAGGATTTTACACTTTAAAACCCTAATTTTCTCATAAATAAATACATAAAATCATTTATAAAACATGGACATGAAAGAGAAGTATTTAGATAATTAAATGTTTAAAACATTTAAAACAATGTTTTAGGTAAATAATCCCTTACCACTTGAGAAACAGTTGAACAAAAATCCTGAAATAATATAATAAAAGGAAACTATAAATATCCTGAGAATATATAAATTAATGATATAAAATTTCAAAAGTGTTGTATATACACCTTATAGGATAAAAAGGTTCACAATATCAAGATATGCCTCAATGAAAGGAGATTGGGATGAAGTCCCTTAAAAGATCATATCATTAAATTAAGGATAAATTAATGACATAATTATGTGTGAAAAACATAAATACCCATAATATAAGTGGATTTAAAGTGTAAAAAAATAATATGTCATTCACATATATTTATATCACTATATAAAAATAAGTATAAGTTTAACCCAAAGAATGGAAATTGGGTTAAGAAGTTCCCTTACCTTGTGTCCGACATGAATCGTTTGTTCCTTGTTCTTCCTGAATAATAAACTTAAGTTAATTTATATTTTATTCAGAACCATTTTAAAGTTTATTATTCCTTTTATACCACTTATTAACTTGAAATAACAATTATTTAATTATTTTATTTCATATCAGACATTTTGTTGATGTTTAGAATTTGAGTTAAAAATGAACTTGTTATAATTACAATTTGTCAATGTGGTCAAAAATAAATTATCTACAGAATTATATTCATGATTTAGATATCATATATATAATTTATATCCATTATATATTTATTTATAATATTCCATAACATTTTTACATAATAAATGAACTGCAACATTCATGGAGACGGTAAGCCGTACAAACACATGAACACTACATTCATTTCTTTTTTTTCATTTTTAAAGAAATGAAAACATAATGACACATAGGTATATTATAATTAAAGTATAATAAAATATTTTATATACAATACATAATTTCATTAACACCATCATTTATAAGATCCATGTATGGTATGAATGAGTCATATCACTTTAAGGGGGTGGTAGTCCGCACTTCCTCAAATGAAATTATCATATTTATACAATATGAAAAGCATTAAGGTATGTTATAAATGTGATTTATATAAGAATATTGATAAAATAAATTAAAATATATATCATATATAATAAAAGTACTATCATAATGGCCACCATGAGAGTCAGTATGAGATAATCGAACAATCATCATTTCATGAGGCAACAGTTTTCCGTACACAGAATCAGTATGTTCATATCCATTAGATGGAGGTGTGTGTAAGTGTAGTTTGAATAATTCTCATAATGAAAACCTAGTATATTGAAGATACAGGTGTTGTTATATAAAAAAATAATAATAAGAGAATACTGAGTGAAGAAGTAAAATTAAAGAAGAGAACTTGAGGGAATACGTTACCTTTAAATCAGGTAACTCCCTTTGGATTGAACCAAAAGGATTTCTTAAAGTGATTTATGCCTAAAATAATTATTCTAGGATGAATAGAGAGATATTAAGAGATTTGTTGGAAAAACTTTGGATGAGACAATGGGACTTGAGAGGTGCAAGTAAGTGTTAGAGTTGATGGCTTTTTATAAGGGGGAGGAGGGGCTCTTTAGGAAAGTTTTAAAATATTATTTTATTAAATAATTATTTTCGGTTGCTAAAGGTCAAAAAATAATTAAATTAAAATATAAGGTGTATATATGTTGAAATAAAATCATCCAATTATAATTGAATAGGTTTTGAATATTATTTTATCCTTACATATTTTTTATTTAACCCTTTGTTAACTTATTTAACTTTTACCATATCGTATTATATATTTATACTATCTGGTTAATATATTTACTATAAAATTCTAAGAAACCCAAAATGGATAATTTATGAAAATTTTAACATTATTTAAGTAATTTTTCTGAATATTATATTTTTTAGGATTATTTTACCATTTAATAAAATATTAATTGTTTTAAAAACTAATTTATGTCAGTTTCTAAATTATTCATATCAAGACTCTTAAAAAAACTATAACACTTGATTATTTCAAAAAACATTACTTAATTAAAATATAAAAAGTCATATTAATATATAAAATTATTTTATGATGTAAAAAGGTTCAAAATAAATTTATTTTATTATTTATAATATCATTTATTTGAATCATTTATTAATGAAGCGATTAATGCATCACCATTGTGTCATAATAAAATTTGTTTATTTAATGTATAAAAATTATAAATAAAATAAAATGATATAATAAATAATTTTATATTTCTAAATAATATTTATAGTTGAAGAGATACTTATATAACCCTATATAAAAATTGTTTTAGTAAAAATATTCATGTTTATGTTATTTTTGTTCTTACTTTAAATTAATTAATATAAAGTGTCATTATCACTCCCAAGTGGATCCATGGGTTCCAAAAATAGACCCAAGTATGACCATGGTCTGAAATGTATCATAAAATAGAGTTATTACATGTTTAAGGGTAATTTAATATTATTATAATATTATTTTCACACTTATTTACCAGATTTACCTTTTAACCTTGGTAAATAAAATATTTCCTGAAGTAAATATTCATAATGTATAAAAATGAAAGTTAACTATTTACATAATTTGGATATAATGATTCAAAATATGGAATCCATTTTTCCAAATTAAAAACAAATAAGTGGAAAAAATTAATTTAAAATTAATTCCCATTGTCAAAACAAAAAGCATGTTTTTAAGAAATAAAAACTATCAAAAGATTTATGTTTGTTTATGTACAATTTCAAAGTGAAATTACATATAATTACCATAATTATATTAAATGGTAAAAATAAAATCTAATTACACTTTAAAAACAATTAAATATATAATCTATCCATATAAATAAATATATTAAAAAGAAGTTTTGAATCAAAATGCAGTATTTTGCACTATTAATTAAAAAATGAACATTATCAGAAAAATACCAAAATTTAATTACAAGTAAATTTTTATGTCCCAATTCTAAATGAGAATATTATTTTTTTAAATTGAACATATAAAAGTGACATAAAATAGATTTAAAAATGGTCCTCCATCAAAAGCTACAAACCGACCTTTTAAAAAACATTATAGTATTTCATGCTTAAAATCAGATTATTTCTTATTTTAAGCCTCTATAATTTAATGGATAAATGTAAAAACATGTATAATAATATTTTAGTTAGTTCTATTAATTCCCCCCAATACAAAGGCTATGTGTTAAATACCATTTAAAATAATAATCTTATCATATTATTTTTGTGTATAACTCAAAGTTGTGTGCAACATAAGATTTCAAAGAAACCCGTTGTTGAATGTTGAGTACGCTATCATATATAGAATACCCTTTAAAGTAAAATTAAAATTTAATTAAAAAATATTAATAAATATAAAAATTTCATATTCTTTATTTACTTGGGATGTTACAATTATGATAAAGAACATGTATCCATTTCCATAGATTGATGTCTTGTTAGATTAGCTATGTTGGTCCTTGTACTTCTTTAAGGTGGACCTTTGGTCAATATATCACCAATTAATGATTAAGAAGGAAGATATTTCTAATAATTTCTTTCAAACATGACATGAACACTATGATTTTATAGTGACACCATTTAGACTTACTAATGTTCCATAAATATTCATGCACATAATGAATATAGTCTTTAAATAATACCTTGATAAATTTTTGGTAGTCTTTATAGATGATATTATGATATACTAAAAAAGAATAGAGGATCATGAGGAGTATTTGAGTACTATAAAGATGATATTGTAAATAGATAATCTATATAAAAAGTACAATAAATATTAATTTTGGATAGAGGATGTATCACTCTTGTGGAATGTTATCACCAGTAAAGGGATGTATGTGGATCCATCAAAGAAAAAGGTGATTAAACATAATCCCATACCAATATATGTTATATAGATCTATAGTTTCCTTAGAATATATGGGTACTGTTGATAATTTGTTAGGATATATTAACAATATTCATACCCACTAATTAAGATAACATGAAGGGGAGTAATGTTTTTTAGACTAATTAATTCAAAGATAACTTCAATGAATAGAAAACTATGCATATCAGTACGCCAATATTCACACTACCATCATGTAGGAAACTATTAAGGGTATAAAATGATACCTAAAATAAGGGTTTAGGATATATAATAATGTAAAATTATAAATTGATGGACTATGCCTCAAGGGAGTTAAAATCCAATGATTATAACTATCCAACACATGATCTATAATTGGTGATAGTAATTATAAACATTAAAAATTTGGTGGTATTATCTATATATGTAGTAGTGTGAAATATATATAGATCATAATGTCCTAACATATTTATTCACATCAAAATATATTAATACATTCCAATAAATATGGTTAGATATTATCAAGGACTATGTCTTCTCAATTCAATACTATTATGGGAATGAAAATAAAGTGAAAGATGCTTTATGTATAAAGGATTCTATAACCTTATCATTGATAATAATTGAGAAGGATCCAATATTATTATAATTTTAAATGATGTATAAATAAGTAATAAAGGGATGAAATAATACTACCTTGATAAAATAATTTATCATCCATCCATTATACTGAAGATAATGTATACTCAAGGTGATGATGAGGAAATATAGATGATGTGGAAGTTATAAGGAAAGGTAAATCCTCAGAATTAAAAATTGATTAAAATGGTGTTTTAATATTTGAGTCTTGACTATGTGTATCATTTGATACTGACATAAATATAGATATGTAGAATGATTCACATATCTAAAAATAATCCATCCACCTATGGAGAATGATGATGTATCATGATCTATAAGACCACTATTGGTGGAAAAATTTGAAAAAATAGATTGTAGAATATAAATAAAAGTTCCTAGCATGGTATTAAGTGAAGGTAGAAAGGAAATGACCTAAGGGGATGATACAAACATCACCCATAACTTCATGAAAATGAGGGAACATCACCATATATTTTTTCATGGAATTTTAAAATAATTCCAAAGGGAACAATGCTATATGGGTTGTGGTAGAACAACTTATTAAGAATACCCCTTTCATTACCATTTTATATGACTTATCACTTTATAAACTTACAATGATATACATTAGAGAAGTTATTAGGCTTCATGAAACACCACTATCAATTATATTTTTTTTTGATTTTATTTTTTTCCTCCATGTTCTAAAAAATTCTATAATATTCCCTAAAAATTTCTTTTAAAAACAGTATGGATTATCACCACCAAAAAAATGACTAATTTTAGAATTATTTCAAGACAATTGAGTACATGTTGTGATCATTCATGATGAATTTAAAATGAGTCTTGGAACAAAATATTATTTTATAAGAGTTCCCATACAATAATATCTTTCAATTGAGTGTTCATATGGATCCTTATGGATCCCTCAATAGATAAAATACAAAACTCCAACAAGTTGGGGTGATGTTAGTGAATAAAGGCTATTTGGACTAGAACTAGTGGAATAAATGACTGATAAAGTCATGTCAATTTAGTAATAGGTCAGAGTAACAAAAAGTAGATAAAAGAGTAATACAGACTATCGATGAGACCTATTGTTTGAGGTTGGTGATAAAATGTTCTTTCATATATCTCCCTAGAAGTGAGTCATGAGATATAGTAATAAGGGAAAGTTACGCCGAAAATAAATTGTCCCCTTTGATATTTGTGATCACATCATATCATTGGCCTATCATCTAACACTCCCACAAACCCTATATCAAGTACATGAAATGTTCCATGTATCCTTGTTAAAGAAGTACATACCAGATCCCTCACATGGAATAAATATATATAGGACATAGTAAGAGTATTATCTCCCTTAAGATGAGAAACTAGTTAAAATATTAAACTATAGAAACAATGTTCTATACAACAAGGCTACTCACCTTGTCAAGGTACTATGGTGAAACCATAAGTATGAAGAGGAAACATGGGATTGAGAGGATGTAATGAAATAGAAGTACCCACATATGTTTTCATATTAGTATGATTGTTTTTTGAGAAAAACATTTCTGAAGGGGGAACAATGTAACGACCTAGAATTTTATGAATGAAATTTCCCATATGAATTTATGCATGTTACACATATAAAAATATTATATAATAAAAAACACATGAATCATATAATAAAAATATAAAACTTTACTATATTAATTCAAATATTAAACTCTGATAATAAATATTTCTATAATACTTTAAAGTGATACAATGGTAAAAAATAGAAGATAAGATAACCATAATATAAAAATTGGATATTTTTGATCCCCTATAATGATAGTATTAATGAAAAACGCTATGAAAATATAATATAATATTAGAAATGCAATATTAATTTTGAAAATCAAAATATATAACCTTTATTGAAAATATTAGTGAATGAAGAACCAATGAAATATGAGGTATTTATATAAGATCAGAAACCTATATGGTCATCACAAATCTAACGCCTCGAATAGTAACATAACCATTATGAATATAAAATTGACCATAGGAATGGTAAACTCACATATGATATAGTAAAATAATATTTATTTTCTTTTAAAATGAAAATATAACACATTTTTTATAATCTTGCATATAAATAAATGTGTTAGAAATTAAAAATAAGTGTTTGTAGTTTTATAAAACATATATGGTTTATTTATATATTTATGATAAATATAAATATTTGGAATAAAATTTATGCTCATAATTTTTTTTTATAAAATACTATTATGTTTCCTTATAATTATAATATAATTTTATGAGACCATAACATATATTTCAAAGGGTCACCAAATTGATCATAATATTAAAATTGATATTTTTCAAAAAAATAATGATTTTATTTAAAATTTAATTTTATCATACTCAGAAAATTAATTTCATGAAATGCATTATATATTTAGAATCTACATACTAATAAATAGTTAGGGTTCATTTTTGGTATTTTTATAAAGTAGTTGAATTTTTAGTGAATAATAAAATAAGAAAAAATACAGTATTGAAAATTATAATCTAAATAAATGAATTATTGAGACATGGATGATGTAAGAAAACCTATAATCATTTTAAAATGCACTAATTACTATATTTATTTACTATAACCCTTACTATTGGTATTTTTGATCCAAAATAATAAACTAATTAATATTATATTCAATAACACCCTTCTCCTCCCCTTTTAAATACCTCCCCTCACCACCCCTTATAAGCCTTGAATATTTCTAAAGTTCCTCTAAATTATCCTTCCAAACCTTTTCCCCATATCATAAGAGTTCTATTCCCTATGAAAGAAAAAACTAAGGTGCCTTAATTTGTATTTTAAGAGACGATAATCAAAGAGGTAATATTCTCAATCTATCTCCTTAAAATTATTTTCTTCTTATACATGCTCTTTTAATCCTCCCTCACACATGATATAATGAATCACATTTAATTAATATAATATAATTTTATTATGTTATTATAAAAAATTTTATCCAACATCTTCTCATTTCATTATAAAACGAATCTGTTTATCACATTATGGCCAGTTCACCACCTCCATGAACAATGAAATTCATTTTTCACCACTATCTCTAATGATGATTTTAATATATTTATTTTAACACTACAATATTTCATGGTTTTTTATCTTCAATAACTTGTGTTTCATGAGACACCAACTTAGATTGTGTAACACACAAGATTTAGTTTCTATAAAACAACACTTTAGTGTTAAAATTATTTAAATGTTATATTTATATCTCGTCCACTAAATATAGTAACATAAATAGTAATAAATAATTTTAAAATGTTATTTAATATTTTTTCACATAAATAAAACATATTTATAATGAAATTTATAAGTTTTGGTAAAATAGTTATATGTGTAGAAATACTATTTTCTTAAAGGAACTTCTTTTTTTGTCCTTTTATGAACAATAATAAAATTAATTTTAAAAACTCATTGAAATTGAATTTGTTAAAATAGGATTCACTTTTGAATTTGGAATATAAAAATTATCTTAGGGTGAATTTTTGGTATTTTTCAGAAAACATTCAATTTTAATGAATAGTGAAAACACTGCATTATTATTTAAAAACCAACCTTTTCATTTAAATAATTATTTTTCTATAAATTTATTTTAAATTAAAAATAGATAAAAAATACAGATATTAACCAAATTTAGGTCATTTTAATAATTTTTTAATTGAATTATATATAGAAATTCATTGATCTATTTTTAACTTCTTTATACCCGCCTTCAAGACACATTTATGGATTGGCATTAAATATAATTTTACCACTTATGTAAATTTAATTTAGAAAAACATAAATAAATGGTTATAATCAGTATAAAAAATGCGGTTTAATAGGATCAAAATAATTGTTTTGTGAATAGTAACTTGTGAATTTTATTTACCATGGTTAAAGGTAAATAAGGTAATTAAAGGTAAAAATAATATTAAAATAATATTAAATTTCCCAAAAACTTTTCCCAACTTCATTGGATTAGTTTCTTTAGACCAAAATAAATTTTTGTTCAAAAATATGATCCCTTTTACGCTATTTATGTTAGATTAATACATTTATTATATTTTATTTCAAAGAAGAGTTAAAAGTTTCATATTCAAATTATAATGAAAAAATCAATTTTAATATTGGGTTATACATTAGATAAATTCTAATATAAATATTAGTTATAAATATAAATTATATATACACATCATTATAATTTATTTATAATTTTTAGACATTATATAATTAAATTTAATTATGACACAATGATGTTTCCATTATTGACTTATTAAAGGACGAATCAAATAAATGATATTAATAGTAGTAAAATAAATATAATTTGAATTAATTAATGACATAAAATACTTTTATAGATAACTTATACATTTTAGTGACATATTTAATATATTTTTTCAAAGTTATCATGTTGTTTTGATATTTTAAAAAACAAAAAAACTATATAGTATTAAAATTGACATAAATGGTATTTTAAAATAAATACTATTTTATTAAATTATATAAAAGCCATAAAAATATATGATTTTTCCAAATAACATGGATAATGTAAAATATTTTATAAAATATCTAATTGGGTTTCTTTTGATATTTTATATTAACTATATTAACCCAATAGTGTAAAAATACAAGAAAACATGGTAAGAGTTAAACTGTTTAACTAAGAGTTAAATCCAAAAGGTAAGGTTACCTTTATTACTTAAACCTATATAAAATTCCTTGTTTGATGTGATTTTGAACCTTGATCATCTTATCTTTGAAATAAATCACTTTTTAGATATTTGTAACTAAAATTCAATTTATAATAAATTAATATTTTATGATATTCCAAAAGTACCCCTCACCTCTCTTATAAAAGGGCACTTATCATTATATTTAATTAAAACCTAAAAAACCATTTGGATTGACCAAATGATACCCATTTCCTCTACTAACTTCCATAAATTAATCTTAGAATCCATACATTGGGTATAAATCAATCTAAGGGAGTTATTTCATGCAAATCAAAAGAAGACACCTGAAAAAGAGGTAATTGTTTCATCACCTCTTTCAAAGTTCTTTTATTCTTCTACTTTTTCTTTCTATGTTGTTTCCACACCAGAGTAATAACTATAGTATAATCCATATAATTATATTTTATTATAATCATTGGACCACCATATTCCTCATTTTATCTAACCTATGAATAATAATATCACCATGCGTGCGTACGTACAACTTATCATCTCCATGTTGTGGTGTAATTTTCTATTCAAAACTAATTAATTATAATTGGTATGATAATGAGTATAATGGAAATAAATAATGAATATAAAAAGATAATTATACTTTATAATTAATATACAACCCAATTCCATACCATTTAACCATCAAGGGAATGATACCATCGCTCGTGTGTACGTACGACTTACCGTCTCCACAACCCGATGAGATTCATTCTCCACATTAAGAATTTAAGAATAATTATATATATAATGAATAAGTTTTAAATATATGAAATAATAATTATACTGGTATAATATATCTATATAAATACATATATGTTATTTACTTACTTCCATTCAATATGATAAGAAAATATAAACATCGTTAATGCATACGTACGACCTACCGTCTCCATGAATGGTGTGTTAAAATTAAATTATTTATCTATTAAATATATTTATATAACCAATATATATGATATAAAAATCATTTTTTATATTATTTAAGTAAGTAAATTTTATATCTATGTAATAATATCAATAATAACAAGTGAAAACTCGTACGATAAACAAAGTTATTATTACCCGAACTGTTGCTTTAACATGGAAATTATTAATAAATGGGTAATATAAAGTCATGAATGAATCATGTATTATATAATAAATATTATTATGGATCTCATATAAGTTAATAATATGTTTTAAAACATTATACAAGATTTTTGGACATGTATAGAGAGTATCAGACCTAAGCTAAGGGAATTTCATCTCACTTTTAATTTTTATTAGATATAAGCCATTTTAATCACCCATTTCTTGTGTGTGGTGTATGTAATGCCCTGATTATTTTTAATATCATGAATAAATTTTCATCATGGTATTTAAAAACTCATTTTAAGATATTGGTCTTATGAATTAAATGTTCAAAGTGGCATGGTACGCTTTAAATGTTTAAAGAATTAATCCTCTATCCATTTCAATATTCTTGATATTATTTTATATAACTATTTATATTGAAATAACGGAATATAAGGGATATTTTGTGTCTATTTTTATGTTCATTAATTTTTTTTTCAAAAAGTAATCTTATAATGTTATATTTAAGTTTTAATTTCACAATCTCATTATTAACAGAGGTTGTTATATGTGAGTATATACTATGAAATCTTTATCATCCATGTCCATGTATTCTTAAAATTTATTTTAAAATATTATTAAAAATTGTTTAAAGTCATTTCTACCCATGTTTGACTTTTTTTAAAACATTTTGAAAGGAATATTTCTGTCATTTTCCAAACAAGGTATTTTATGACTATTTTGAAAAATTAAGGAAAGAATATTTTTTAACTTATACATCATGAGAGGATATTTTGCATCGTTATGACACCATAACATTTTTATGATTCCTCTACATGCTTAAAAAGACATTTTCAAAAAAATGTTTTCTTTTATAATTTCATGACTTTTTAATAATTTCAATCTAAAAAAGGGATATTTCTCTTAAAGAGTTTTAATGATTTTTTAGATTATTTTAATCAATTTCAACATACTTTGTTGGATTATATTGTTAATTGAGGTGGATTTATTATGATACAATATTCCATATTTTATTGAAGTATTTTTGATATGTTTGTGTATGGATGTTCTATTTTGATACCATTCATGGTTTATGCTTAAAGTATTAACATTTCATATACTATTTTTAATACAAATGTTTATATTACTTATGTTTTACCTTTTAATATGAGGAATGCAATTGACATAGAAATAAACGGGTTGGGGACCAATTAATTAAATCCCAACAGGTTGGGGACCCATTAATGAAAGCCCCTAGATGCATCAATAGTTCTCATGAGGAACAATAATTTGGGTTTTGACTAAAATATTACCCATATGGTATTGGTATAAGGCCTTGATGGTATGTACAACATTATGCATTCAGTCATGACCCCCTCCCCACAATTTGTACCCCTCCTAGGCCGACAATGTGAGAAGGGATATAATGACCCCCCAAGTCCCGCCTCGAGTAGGCCCCAGGTTGGCGACTAGCTCTGAGGTAATAATAAACACACAAATGGGAGGCATTAACCTCTAAGAGAACATATATAGAAGAGAGATATAATACATACACCAACCAAATCCAACTCATACTGCAATATAAAATAAAACCCAAGTACACATATGTAATGTCATGAAAGAACTACTACAACTGAAAGGGAAAACTGCAAGTACCAAAAGAAAGTAAAAAAAAGTGACCACAATGCCCGAATAGTTCCTGAAACCCCAAGCTAGTAGTAACCAGCTGGATCTCCAACCAGCTTCAAGTAAACTAAAAAAGAGTTTATAAATATGTAGGGTGAGTATAAAAGTATACTCAGTAGGATCCTCCCTAGAGCCTCTTGTGAAAAATTAAAGAAATCATGCTAAAGCATAATGAACAACATGTGAAACTAAGTTGTTACCTAAAAAGGTATACTAAGTTTCCATCCTCACCATGGCTACTCTTACCATGTATCATACAATTGTATATAATATAATAAATAATATCAAGAGTACCTCACTATTACTTCTCCACTAGTTTACCATTTTCCCCAACATCGCACTTCATAAGCCATCTATCTCTAAAAAGGATTACCTGCAGACACTTGGTCAAAGCACCAGAACATGACCCTTGTGTAGTACAACCACCATGTCTACATAACCCAAGTTACCAGGTAGTTTTTGATAGCCACTACAGCCCGTATAATGTGTATCATACATCAAGAATTAATCCTCATGCAATTATAACCCACACACTGAGTAATGATCCTCAAGCAATCACAACCTATACACATTAGACCTATATCAATCCAAAGGAAAATATATCTTGAATATATGTGTGTGAATAGCCACAAGCCATTACAACCCTTTACACACATATATTGGGAAAACTAATCGTTGTGCCTACCAGCACTAGTAACTACCAATAGAAGATAACATGGCCAAATGGGGTAGTCATCCATCCATCCTCCCACCATAATGTTGGGGAAAACACCCCCTAGGGATCAGAATCCCTGGGGTGTCAGTTTCCCTAACTGATGGGGTGGATCAGTGTATTGAAACACAAAAAGTATAGAATATACTATTTCTCACAACCACACTATGGACATAACCTAGTCTTAGACTCAACTGTAGGTAACGTCTCTCAGAATCTCAACTTCCACTACTAATACTAGTTATCATATAAGAACACAACCATTTGATACTTTATTACATTGATTCTAGGGAATAATCTCTCCATTACATGGATTAGGCCCTCAACACTAGTCAGTATCCTCTAGCATATGTGGAGGCTTTCTTGAGTCCATATACTACTCCTAATTAGATGGGTACCAGGATGGGGAATTACAAAATGTAACTGCACATTGTTTTTATTTATTTTTGAGAGATGGTAGAAAAGTGGTATCAAAGTGTGTCCAATATTGTAATGGATACCATATTAGTTCATTGATAATACCAATTTCAAAAAGAAGTCTAAGTTACTAGGGAACATGATTTTTTTCTTTCTTTATGAATTTACATTTATATGATTTCGAATTGGGTGATACACATGGATTTTATAGTTTTTGATTTATGGTGGTTTTGATCTTGGAAGATCCACAAGAGGCTTGTGTTGGGATCTTGGACCATTGGAAATAGGCCATGTACCTACATCATAATAGGCACAAAGGATTCACATTAAATATATTTTTCAACATGTAGCTGATTACCAATGAGAGGCCCATGCAGATTATAGTGTAAATAAAAACTTATATAGAGTTTTTCAATACAAATTATTAGTTTAATTCTACTTAGTTGAGATAAATGTATTTTCTTTACATAGTAGGTTATATGGATCTTATAGAGGGAGGTGTCTTGGTGGTGTAATTATAGTCCCTTTGATGATAGATACATTTAAACCCTTTTTGGTTCCATTTGGGTATTGACACCCTAGTGAAGGATAATGGAGGGTAGTGATGCCCAAGAGGAGACTCAATGATGAGAATGAGTTTCCCTATGGATCTAGAAACCCTGAGTATATTGTTTAAAGGAATTGGGCATATCTTATGGTATCAAAGATGTTTTTGGAGGGCATGAATAGTTGGGTACCTAGACCTATGGTTTCTATGTGCTTTTGGATAGTATTATGGGAGCATGAATAGACACTCGTGGTTCTTGAATAATGACCATGTGGTGGGTGGACGTGTGTTATGATTTGTTAAGTATAGATGACCCATGGTTTTAAAGATGAAACTGAGGGTGCTTCAGGTTGTGTTGGGATTAAAATGTGTGTGGGGAATGATCTATGGGTTTGGATGTGAGTATATTCTATATGGTATGGGAATCAAGGGAGCATGAGTCGTTTTGTATAATTTGGTTTCATGAGAGCATGTAGGTGTTGGGACTGGTGAGTCCGGGTTGGGTACCTGACATGAAACTATCAATGATTTCTTGTTAGGTCACTCTTCCTTAGGAAAATGAGAGTGAATGTTGAAAATAATTTTGGGAAAAGTATATATATATGAGGATAGGTAAACATGGGTTATTCATAGTGATTGTTTAGTTTAAGGATCATTTATTGGGACATTTCAGGGTTCATTTTGAATGGTTTAGGTGGTGGAAGAACCTGAGTGGTGTGGTAGTGGAAATGTGGTGGTGGTTTTTATTTGGGGTCATACTCAAGGTGAGGTATCTAATGTGTCCAGTAAGATGTGTACGAGCATGGAATCCAAGATATTTTAGTAGGAAATGTGAGACATCCCTTGGCTACGAAAATATTTTTTTATATGGATTGATTTACCATGGTATGGTCAATTAGATCTCAGTCATGGAAAATTGTTTCTGGGGATGGATGAGCATAGATTAGGATGAGAGGAAAACATAGGATATTGGGACACATCTAGGGTTGAAAATAATGTATAGGTTTAAGGGAAGATATACGATGTGGTTCAAACGTTTGGATAGATAAAGGGATTAACATTATTTTGGATGATAATTGGATATTTTGAGAAAAAAATTATGGTAACTTGGGAATGAGAGGCTATTGGAATTTAGAGTCGGTTTTCAAGAATGAGTGGGTTGGATGTATCCAGTCAAAGCATGGAGTGATGAAAGGAAAATGGGATATAGAGATTAATGTTTAGTTCAGTGGATGATGATAATAACAATCCTATAGTGGGGAGAATCATATAGTTCATAGGTATTTGGACCTTGTGTCAGGAGTATCATCGAGCCGAGACCCATCATGGATGGTCAGAATAGAATCGGGATTCTGGTGTATTGGTGAACTCAAATATGTATAGTTCCTTGTTATGTACAAGCTTTATAATTTAGGTGTAGTGTTATTTGAAGATAGTACATAGTAATTTATCTTGGTTGGTTTGGTATGATTCAATCATGTATCAAATTAGGTATGCCTCAATTCTCAGGGTGAGAGAACAAAAATTATAGTAGGAAGTAGGTGATACAATAATGAAAATACCCCCTAATTTGGGTTCGAAATTTGGTGTTACTTACTAGGTAATGTTACGATTATTCTGGGTGTTATGTAATCATGACCAGGCTGAGGTTTAGTGATGCATCAATCCAATTGATCGAACAATTGGGGAAATTTTAATCGGAGGCCTAACTAAAAAATTTACATAGTATTTGACATGATGAGCTTAAAATTTCATCTTAAACATCATATTGGAGATGATAGTTGTGACCAAGGTATAAACCAAGATACTTTTGTTGGGAATCTATTATATTTGGGATTAATATTGGTGTTTTGTAGTTGGATAAAGTTTTAGATTGAGAGATTGAATATAGTGAATACCCTATGTTTTTAAGATCAAGGTTGATCGAAAGATATAGTTTAGTGGTTTCCATTGATTCTTGAGGAATATAAGAACTATGGTGGGGAAACTGAAAAAACCCAAATCATTATGGGAATTAAATTCTTTAGGGAATTCAAATTTCTCCTTAATGGATACTTTTTTTTATAACTATTGTCTAGGAGAAAAATTAAAACTTTTGGGAATCTTAAAAAATTTTTTTTGGATGTGATCCAGGGTTTGAATTGTAGCTGAGTTCTCAAGAGATCATAAAATTAGTTCCCATGGGGATATTGGAGGAGTTTTTTTGGGGGGGGGGATTCAATCTTTTTACGTTTCAAGGGTTTCAAGATCTAGCCTGATAAGGGGCTCAGAATGTCTATTCCTTGGATGAATTCCCTCCCCGTTCCTAAATTTTGATACCCTTAAAATAATGATGGCTATGGATCTTTTTAGAGGATAAATTAAGTTGATTTAATCATTGTTTTTGGTTTTGGTATCCCATTTTATGACCTCTGATTTCATTCTATTTGGGTTAGGTTTTTAGTGTTGGTTCCACTAGATCATGGTAGAATCGACTGAGGGCGATGGGGATTTCACTCTGCATGCAATGAGGGTGTCTTAAGATGTTTTCTGCACTCCATCAGAAGTGTTTTCAATTGAGGTATGTTACTCATAAAATTTATTTGAGAAATTAAATTTTATTTAATTAAATATATAATGGAATTTATGTTAAGTGAGAGGGATTTCAGCCAGATTGGTGTTAGGGAGGTGTGATAGACCTTTCATGGGTGGTTGGTCATGATTCTAGTGTAGCGGGAGAACCTAGTGAGTATTTTGGCATTATTATTATTTTTTTGGAAAACAAACAAACAAATAAATATAGATGTCTATAATTAATTATTTTAAATACCTGGCTTGAGTTATGTGATCAAGATAATGGAATGGTTTGGCTGAGGATGTGTGGATCATAGAAATGTCTTATTGGAGCATAGTAAGGGGTTAACTATGGTATCAAGGGAGGTGTGTCCTTTTGATATCTTCTCATATGCCTATTATATATTATTTTACCACTTCATGCATGTCTCACGGTTTGGGTAGATGTATAAGGTTTGGGGGTTCCTTGGGAATGGGAGATATGATGAAATTTGGCCTCTTATGCTTGGGTTGATTTATCTTTATCACTGGGGATGAATGGGGTTTCCTGATGACTATTATGCTAAGGGGAAGGGGAGAAATTGAGATAGATTAAGTCCTTCAAAAGGTATCAGGGTTTGTGATGAGATGTTGGTAGGCTTCAGTGGGTTCCATAAGGCTTGTTTCTAGGTTTACTAGGCTTAGGTTTTGTACTAACAAACAAGATGAAGAAATCTATCGTGTGATATTGGAATCACCCCTTAAGGGTGGTGAAGGCTCTTATCTTATTATATGAGTTGGGTGAGTCCTTAGGGACTAGAAATTTTATGATCGGAGGGTTTCTTCATGGTTTTATATGGGTTATATCCCTTGAGTGATGTGAGGTGGGTCTTGAGAATGGGTCATGTGAATTTCTCTAGGACTAGGCATGAGGTTTTAAGGGGCGCTTAGAGATGATTGTCTTTGGATGGTCCCTGTGAAATAGGACTATAATAGATAAGGGTTTACAATAGGGATGGACCATATTTTAGGTTTTGGCTTAGAAGAAACTATGGGATATGATATCATTATTAGGTGATAAATGTGAGATGATACCAATAGGGTGAGACCAATATCATTCTGGAGGACCTAATAAATTCTGCAAGGGGTGTGATGTGGATTTTTCAAGATGAGGGGATAGGTAATGGGAAACTAGTTCCCTGTGATTAGTTGATGAGTTTGTGTGCTGGGATACGACCCTTGGTGATGTTACTAGTGTTAATGGACCTTTCCTTGGAGTCTTGGATGAGGGTGATTGATGAACCTTTCCTTGAGGAGGATTGGGGTAGGGGTACATGAGGTGACCACCAAAGTGTCTATAGGGATGGTTCAATGTAATGACTATTCTATATTACTTCAGGTACTAGGTTGAGGAACTTTCTATGCCTGGATTGGGTCGATGTGATGAATGTGACCTATTCCATAAACTATTGGTTATATTGATGATTGTTCCTTGATGCTTATTTATCAGGTG
Source organism: Viscum album (assembly GCA_963277665.1). NCBI lineage: Eukaryota > Viridiplantae > Streptophyta > Magnoliopsida > Santalales > Viscaceae > Viscum > Viscum album. The sequence goes on from OY728147.1 coordinate 124,318,006, forward strand.
AGGACATTTAAAAACATGGATTGGTTCATTGTGCATGTGTTTGAACTATCCTTGTATAGGATTGGGTTAAGGACCACCTTGGGGTCTTGGTTTTGATTTGAAGGATGACCGATGGACCTCCCTAGAGTGATTAAGGATGGGTCAAGGCTTATAGACGTATGACCATGCCCTGTTTTTATGGGTAAAGGGTCATGATTTTGGATGCCTCCCTACCATAATTCTTTGAGTATAGGATAGAAATTGGTATGATATTTTGTGACATGATGAAAATATTCTAGAATGATGTCAAAGCAGGTTTGATCAGGTGTCGTGATGTCTTAGTTATCACATTGAGACATGATGCGAAGGGAGTCATGGTGTATTGGTTAACACATGATGTCTATGGAGATTATATGTCATGTTTATTTCAATCATCATTAATTCACATATATGACGGAGTATACTAGAGGAACTTAGATTGGTCCTACTATATGTATTTATAAAACCCTAAATAGGAATCTTGATGTGCATGCAGACATTATTTATACATTTTAGGTCAGAGCATATGTTATGTAGAGGTTTGGGATGTGGAAACTCGAGGGTGTAAAGTGACTGGAATGAGGCATAGGGACTTATGTAGGTATTGGGTGTGTGATTTGTATTTTCGTTTCATTTTCTATTTACGATTGACTTAGTGGGTGACCGGTTAGATGCTTTTTAATATGACACCATGTATGTTATTTCTTATATTTATTTATTTCACATACTCTGATATGATATCAATGTTGTTTTGTTATTTCTTCTATTATATGTCTTTGATTTAAGGTAATAGTCTCTCCATTGTATATATTAGTCCCTTATCACTATTCAAAATACTGTGGCATATGTGGAGGTTTTCTTGAGGCCACATACCACTCTGGATTGGATGGGTTCTAAGTTAGGGAATTACACACAATGAACAATCAGTTGACTATGAGGAAAACACATAGAATAAACTATAAGGATCAACCAGATGACTTATTAGATTAATGAAAAGGATGGAATTCAACAACATGAACAACAAACTTACTGTTTGGTAGGTAGATTGATCTAATGGAGTGGATTGATCATGAACTTCCATAATCTTTTCAAAAAATTCAATTCAAATAGAAAATATATAGTATTTTTATTTGATATCATGTTTTTTTGAACTACCTCCATACATTATAAATCATTCATAAATACTTCAATTAACCTCCTCATCTCTATTCCCAAGAAATATGAAACATAAAAACATTTCATTTCTAACATCCAACTCATCCATTATAAATCATTATTGATGTTTTGTTTATCAATATAGTATGTATCCTCGACGTTCAATAAACACTATAATTTAATTATCCTCACTCATGGGTCTTTAATAATTCCAATCATCTAGTCTTTTTTATGTTTTTTAATAACAATTCTTCATGTTTTTACCTATATCCAACAGTTCCTCTATTCCAAACTATTGTAGAGAGTACTGGAACTCCTTTACCAACACTTCTCTTGTTTAACCATAAATATAAATTCTTTAAATTTTCTAATTTAAGGGGGAATCCATTAAATATTTTCCAAATGGATGTTCCATGATATGAAATAACTCTTCATTTACATTTCCAAAATATGAATTGGTTCTTTGATACTACAATGGTATCCACCATAATTATTATTTACCCAAGGATTATGGGAATTCTTCATGTCATCTTTCAATAAGGTGGATACCAACTCCATCATGAAATCTACAAGAACACATTGGATTTCACATGATTTATTGATTATTGAAAAAACATACAATATAAGAATCATCAAAACCCAAGGTCACATAATTGAGTAGCATAATTCTACTGGAATTCAATAATGAGATGTCCAAACATTGGACGTCCATGACATACAAAAAAATAAATCTAATATAAAACTAAATTAGTCATAATAAAAATATAAACATATGACATATCATAAATATAATAAAATCATAAATACTACATAAAGATACAAGTTTATAATATGGTAAATACACCCTTTGTATAAAAAACCCAAAAATACCCAACAATGACTCTATTTGACCTCTTCAGTAACCATCTATCCATATTTCCTACTCGCACCATGAGTGATCCCAAAACTGAACCTGAACCTATAAAATAGATCATATCTACCAGTAATGAGTGAAAAGAGTATAGTGTGAGCAGAAATATCCCAATAGGTAATAACCATAGAGTCTATGAATTTACTTTTTGAAAATAACATACACATGACATTTAAAAAAAATAAAATTTAAAAGTATTATTTTACTAATTTGAAATAAATCAAGTAATAGAAATTTCTAGAATCTTCATTTACCCAAACTTAATACACTTTATGAAAGGTTATTTTAAAAAATTCTTTTAAATAAAGACATTCGAAATATCCTTTTTTAAATTAATTTTAAAATAATCTCTAAAGATTGTTAAGTTCTACCCAAGTAAGAACCCATCAAATAAACAAGTAGTGATAACCACCAAATATATAAAACCAAATTAAAAAGAATTAAAGTACAACAAAACTATGAAATAAATATAAAATCATTAAAATAATATAGGTGGAAATAAGAATAAATGGATGGTAAAGATGAAATGAAAACTGAAGTGACATTACACCATAAGAAATATATAATATGATTTCATGATAAATTTCTAAGCATCTAGTGAGGATACCATAGATATACTTGGGTTGGAACCATATATAAGTCCATAAATGAAGTTATCAAGTCTATAACCAATTAGATTCTCTGAACTAACCTCATTGGTGGAAATAACTTATGGTTTTTGACATAATATAAGATCTAGTACATTTAAGTTTGACTTGATATTAAACATTTATCATCCCTAACTAAGACTCTTAGGATCCCATGATGTTAATAAAGTTAGGTGAGGTAGTCTTTACATAAAACATATCAACCATGGTATATTATAATCAAAACATAATGGACCACCTCATATCCCTACATCCATCTATGAAAATACCATCTTTAAAATAAAATCGTATCATCTCAACATAACCAAAAGAGAGGGGACTATATTATGGGTTCTCATATTCCTTGAATACAATTTCAAGGCAGTAATTGGGCCCTAATATTTGGAAGTTAGTGATAATTTTCTATGAAAATAGTATTTATTTAAATTACATTTGAAAACCTAAAATAAACATCAAACCATTTCCTTAATGTTAAAAGTGGTCTTAAAAATCATTCTTCAGAATCCATACTTTAAAACTTATTTTTTAATGCATTTTGGAAAAAAAGAGACACTATGAGAACCCATGTTTCAAAGAAAAAACTTATGAAATTATTTATATATATATATATTAATACACAGACAAATGGGTTTTATTGGGAATATATATGTGTGTGTATATATCCACACACACATATACATGAACATTCATATCGGGAAAATAAAGGGGAATAAAAGAGAACACAATGCATGTCACTAATAAAAATATAAGATCCTCCATATAAAGATATAAAAACCTAAAAATATAAATAAACCAACTTATTCAAAACTCATCCTCAATAAATAATGTAAGAAATTTTATCAAAGGCCACTCTTCATTTTAAACACCATAATTGTTTTAAAATTTTTATTATGAATTTTAGTAAACACATAATCTAAACATACTTCAACACAAAGGCATAATCATTTATAAATCTTAAAACCCCCACTTTTCAGTCAAAAATTAAATCCATAAATCTTTTTAAATAAATTTATAAACTTAAAAAAACATGATTAATTTAATTAAAATTATCGTTATAAACCACATACATCTCATTATGTTCCATGGAAATGAAATGAAAAGAAACACCTACCTGGAAATCATCACTTCAAACAACCAAAGTTTAAAACCACCTAAAAAAGGTCTAAATATGTTCAAGAGGGAAATAGTAACCCTAAAAGGAACCCATAAAAATTCATGTAGAAGTGAGACATAGTTCACTGATACCACTTTAGGTCTAGAAACAAGGATAAGGGGGAGTAAAAATTAGGATAAGATAATAGTAATATGGAATTTCCTTGAGAAATAAATAAGAGATAAAGGAATAGAAGGTAATAAATCCAAGGTAGTATGGGGGAAGATAATAGTCCCCCTCCACCTATAATTCATGAAATACAAAGAAAAATATCCTAAAATTGTTAAATCGTGATAGAGGAAAAATTAGAATTTCATAATATGAAAGTTTTCCTTGAAAAACTCACATCATGAAACTATGTGTTGTATTGTGGATGTTCCCAAAAGGAATATGTTTAGAGTGTGAAATCCTATTTTTTACACGTGTTCCTATAGAATAGAGAGGAGGGACTTTTCCAAGTAATAGGTCAGGGAGTCGTGTCTTGTGTCGCGATCGCAACTTGGTGTAGTAAAAAATATTAGCTTCCCAGTACCCCTTGAACGAACCAAAAACACTATAGGAACCCTTCAAAATGTAAAATAGCACAAAATAAATGACAAATATGAAAAATTTTACAAGGGGGTGTGATAAAGGTCCCCTAAACCATACTTTTCTAATGATAGGATAAATCCCATCTTGGTTAATCCTTAACCGGTGAAATGATCCACAACATTCCCCACCATCCCTAAAAAGCTAAGCCTCAATGTTTGTATAAGAATGGTATCAATGTATGAAGGTTATAAGGCTATGTATCTTTATAGAATTAGGTATAGGGAAATCCCAATATGAATCAAACACTCCTATTATTCTAAATAAATAGAATTTGACACTCTATGGGGTATACATAAGGGATCATCTCTCACACAAAACTCCATTTATGCCTCATAAGCATATTTTGTATCTATTTGTGAAATATTACCCAATACTACCTTAAATTTCACCACAAACTAGAGTAATATATGATGAATATTTATTATGTATTACACAAATTCATACATTAAGAGTTCAATTATAATTTTAGTTCATGTAATATTTGTAGCTAACTATAAGGAATGATACAATGGAGAATTCCTTTTATTTAACATTATATTTATAAAATATTTTAATTATTCTAACAAAAACATACATAATAACATATATAATCATATACTATATGATAGAATAGAAGATTGGCCTTATTTTTGCTAAAATTTTAGGGTTTTGTTAAACTAATTACATCTCCATAAAATTCTATCGACATATCTATATAAAAATACAATAAACCTTCCACACTAAACACATTTAGTGAATAATTTATATGAAATAATACACTTTTAATAATTTAGATACTTATGAATCATATTCCTAATATTTAACTCCTTGAATTTGTAATAAAACTCATTTACTTTACAACATCCAATGTTATGATATTTACAACTTATGTTGTCTACTTAAAACACTTTATAATTTTATCACCATCATTCTTGTAATATAAATATCAATGTTTTTACATGATATCAATTTTGGTAATTAATGTAACTATTTTTATTTTTCTTTACCAACACATCAAAAAATACATTTAGTATATAAAGTGGCATATCTTTGAATATAGTAACTGAATCTTACTCTTTACATTTCTCTTTACCTACAAACTCTAAAATCATTTTAAGATATCAAGTGTAATTTATTTTGAATATAAATAGACTAATTTTTTTTTATTTAACTTTTATACGACCAAATATACATCCTATAGCCTCTTCACTATTATAAAATCTTAATAATATCTTTTTTAGAAACACTAACTCCTTTGTGTTAGAAAATAACTCAAATTTTCTTTTAGTGGTATAATTTAAAAAAGAAAATATTAAATCTCATATAATATATGGGTTTCTATGTGTTTATAGATTTATTCAAAAAACAATATTTTATTCTTTAAAATATTCCATTAATGGGTATTGGGATTATATACCTGATATTTTAACAAACACATAGATAATATCTTATATCTTGGATAAAAATCATTTTATCCTTATCATTTTTTTCAAGAAGGTTATAGAATATAATGAATCATAAATTATGTGTATTAAATACATCATATCATTTTGTTCATAATAATTAATTACTTATAATCAACTTCTCTTATCATATAAGAGGAATGAGGTAACTATACACATCCTTTATTTAGATTCATATAATCATAATATTTTACTTTTCATTTAACTCAATGATTTGGTAACCTTTTTCTTTTTTACCTGAATGCGAACAAAAAAATTGATCAATTATTATTTTTTATTTTTAAATCTTATATATTTACAAAATTTTTAATCTATACATTTGGTATCATATACACTTCAAAAATCAAAGAATTTATTTGTATAACACTAATACTCAACATGGAATTTCTAGGGAATTTCTTAAAAATATTTAGGAATATGAGACAATTCAATAAAATTAAAACAACTTACTTCCTCCATAAAACTATGTTGATATTTCAGTGAACTTGACTAGATATTTGGGGAAACATTTTTGAACATTCCAACTAACTTTTATTTTTTTGGATTGAAAATTTACCCACTTATACTGTCCAGACAATACCAGAACTTAAACATTACTTACTTAGATTATCTATCTTAAATACTTTGACAATATAAGTCAAACCTTTATTGAATACACTAAAATTGTTGGAACATTTCTAATGATTACACGTCATAAATTCTTTATCCAGATCGAACCTTAAATAAAACATCCAGTCTCTTCATGTCATTATCACACTCAATCACTTTGAGTATATGTAAAGTGATTAAAGTCTATTTATATATCATGATTATTATTAAATTAAAATTATATGTATGTTTATTAATTCATATATTAATAATATAGATTCAAGTGTTGAATAATTTTAGCTGTTTTTTTCTTAGGTAAGGGATTTATCAAATAAATATTTTTTTTATATCCAACTTAAAAACAGTTTTGTTTTTCAATTGTCTATGAAATTTGTTACATCATGATTATTCTATTGAGGATTGATATTAATGTCATAATTGATGAATATGGTACCATTTATCTATAATAAAAGATATTATTAGATGATTATAAGATTTTACATTCATTTAATAAAGACTTATAAAATTTTCCACCACTAAAATGACAAACCTTATTAAATTTCATGTTAACCAATAGTAGGAAAAGATCCATATTTCATTAAGTAATGATTAAATTCAGTTATGATATCACCACATATATATTTACGTAATAAATTATGCTAATAATATAAAATAAAACTACTGGATGGTTGGGTGGAAAAATCTTTTCCCAATATATCATATGGATAAAATCAACACTATTCCTCTAGTATCCTATCCCAATTGGGTTCCTTTATAATTTTAATCCAATGAAAACAATAAAAATGAAGCTCCTAACTCTTAGGGTGACCTCAATAATTAATTTTCGAACACAAGATAGTTTAAGGCCACCCAAATTTAGCATGAAAATATATAGTTGGATAACCAGGGTATTGAAAAGTGTTGTATTTGGAAGTAATTTAACACTCAGTATTTTTAAAGTGGATTTAATCTCACCATATGATCTCATGTACTCCATTTAAATATATAAATCCTTCTTGGTTATATATAAATTCCTTCCACTAAATCAATATATTCAAACTATATTGATTTGTAATTATTTACACAACTAATATCTTGCGTTTCTAGCCCAAATTACACATATGAATTCATCCCATGCATAAGGTACATGAAAAAAATTCATACCAAGGATTATAATCATATGAAATCAATATCCACATAATAGTAATTTTGGAGTGACTGATAGAAATCCCCTCTTTTTTTGATAAGGAATAAACCTCTAGACCAGCGAGCAGTCCGTTATAAGTTTCATCTACCCGATGTTTCTTTAATCAAGAGGGACTTCAATTCCATTATAATTATAATAGGTAGTATGTATAAACTAAAATTCATCTTTAAGTTAATGCTCGTAACCCAATACAAGCTATAGTCAAGGTAAAACAAAATTAATTAAATAAACACACCTAAAGTTTAACTACTTAAAAGCATGTATGATAATTTATTGAAGTAATTGAACTCCAAAAAACAAATAATACACCCATCAATAATATAACAATTATATTTATAAGCAATAAAAAAATGAATAAAATAAATAAATGAATAATTAATATATTTAATAATGAGATAAAAAACTTATTAAGAATTAGTAAATAAAGAAATTATAAAAAATTAATAATTTAGTCGTAAATTATAAATATTAAAAAAATTAAATAAATATAAACATTTATATTTATATATAATATGAACTCCTTCATATTATCCTTGTATATGTTTTTTACTTTTAATTCAGGCTATTATAGAAAATATAAAAATTTTCTTTTCAAATTATCTCATGTAAAAAATTACATAATCTAAATATCAAATATTTAATATTATTTAAACCTTGATCACATCTATTATAAAAACTCCATGTGATATGGTTTAAATAATTTCTAAAATAAGGCCTATAATTTGAACAATTCCATAAATTAAACATAAAATCCTTTACATTTGTCTTATTTTTTAATTTATAAACACTTTATAATTCAAATATATAATTTCAAAAGAAACATTATATACCTATATTTTATTTTTTCATATAATTTCAAATGGTATTTAATATTAATATTTATTATTAAATATTTTTATTTAATAAATGTTTCATAAAAATTTAATTAATTAATTAAGAAATATTTATAATTACTTAATTTATAAAATTTTTATAAATTGAATAACTATCCCAAAATACATTTTTATATAATTTATAAACATTTTATAAATTATTATATTTCATTTAGAATTGAAAGGTATAGACTATTCATTTATTATATACAATATTTCTTGAATAAGGAAGCATAGTGAAGCTCTAATTTAAATTTTTGGGTCATTAATAATCAAATGACACATATCTAAAAGAGTATAAGACATTAGAAACCTTAAACCCAAGGTCACCCAAGCTATGAAAAATAGAAACCATGTATGAACATAAAATGAAGAACATTGTAAACAATGCACTAATGAGCCTCTGCAGTTTCCTTCAAACATTTGTTTAATGAAGATCACTGAGAGAAAACCAAAAGACTTCCTCCTCTATAGTGTATCCATGGATTGAATGAATCACTCAATGCTTGGGTGTATCCTCCTCATATCCAAGATATGATAGTATCTCTCATGATTTAATGAAGAAAAAAAAGAGAGAGCAATAGAGAGAGAGAGATTTAGTATGTGTAAAACCCCATGATTTTATTATTAATTTCCTTTTTAATAAATACTATATTGAATATATTTCTCCACATGAAATATCGAGATAAAATGGAACCATGACACATTTTATTAAGATAAGTATAATAGGTATAAAGTATTTGATATATTGAAGGGTTTAAATTAAGATATCCACATTATTAAATACATGTAGAAAGAAGAATAAAATTCATGTTAAAACTAATACATTGATAAAATTCAATTAGTATATCTAAATAATTTATTACATCATTTTATACAAAAAAATATATTCTACATGAAATTAATTTTTTATTCTCTATATATTTTATCATGGGAAAAAATTATTTTAATGAAAAAATTGATGTTATATTCAATGTTATATGTTAAAATCCACCCAAAATATTTCACGAGGAATGTGAGAAGTTCATTTTTTCATAACATTATTTTTATTCATTTTGTGAACTTAAATTGAAAATAACTTGTATCACTATTAGAAATTTAATTAGATTTAATGATATAAATATCTTTATTCAGAATTTACAAATTATGTAGAAATTTAAATTTAAAATTTAGGCAAAAAATAATTAATATATTAATGTTAACTGCCCTAATTATGGTAAAAGATTTTTTTGAAAGAATTATTTCCATAAATGTTATGTAATTTTATATAAATATATTAAATTTAAATCTTTTAAAAAATGAATAAAATTTAATTTTTAAACATAAAAAATATATATTATTTATCATATTATAATTAATTTATATAAAATAAGAACAAGAACAAATAATATTTAAAGATGTCATTTTTTTATAAAATTTTTTTTCATTATAATTTATGTTTCTTTTTAAAAGGTAAATTATTATATTTTATAATTTTAAAATTAATAAATTAAATTAATTTTTTTTATTTAAAATAAAAATATTATCTTGGGATTAATTTATTATTATTTTTTCTAAAAACATTGATTTGTTAGGTGAATAGTGTAAAATAACATTTTTACAAATACTGTGAATTTTATAAGATCATTAGGATATAAGAATGAATTAAAATTTATGAAAATAATTTCTTTGAAAATATATATATTTTATACATATAATTCTACATTTAATTATAAAATTAATATAATTATTTTTTATTCACAAACTTAAATTTGAAATTTTATAACTTAAGCTATATTTTTCATTGAAACTATTTTTAATGAGTTTTTCAATTATTAATTTAAAATTAACTTTTATCCCTTTATATATTATATCAAATAAAATGGATTTAATTTTTGTAATAATAAGGTCCAAATTATGTAATAAGTCCCATTTTATTTTTATTTCTGAAAAAATAAATTACTTAGGTAAAAATTAGTTATCACAGTAAAAGTCAAAATGGTAAAAGGGATAAATCTAAGGGGTAAAAAATTTATGAAATGTTAAAAAATGTTTCTAAATTAGTTTTTAGGTATTTATAAAATATTAATAATACCCTCTCTACTATTTACCACTTTTAAATCCACTTTCCTTGAACGGTGCACGTCTAATTACCAAAATTCCACTCCACTCACTTATAAAAGGATCCATTCACCACCCCACTTATTCAAACACAAATAACCCCTTAGATCAAACAAAATATTCCCAAATATTCCCAAAAAATACTATATACATATTATAGATTTTTTATCATCAATGGATCACCCATAAAAGTAATAATCCAATTTGAAAAAAGTTATTCCATGGAGTTAGGTAAAAATTACCACATCGCTTCTTTTTTATTTCAATTTATTTGAGTCTTTTTATTAGACCTAAAATTAAATTATACCATCATAAAAAAGTATCATAATTATCATAATTATATTTAAATTTTATTATATTTATAGAAGAATCATGATCTACATTCACCCTTAGAAAAATGAGAACATTGTTTATGCATATGTGTGGACTACCGCCTCTATGAAGTGATGTATTTATTTTTTAATAACTAGATTACATAAGTGCTTATAAGATTATATCTAATGAATAAAAATTATATTTTTAATTATTTTAAGATGTTGAAAAGACTATCCATCTTCTACCTTTCTCCCAATATTTGGAAAAATAAAATGTTGTTCATGGGTACATGAATACTTCATCCTCCATGGAATGACATATTTCATTTTTTATCACCAAAATAATTGTATGATTATAAGAATATATATAATGAATTCAAATTATTTTTTGGACATTATTATATTTTCGTAAGGTTTATATTAATATTTAATCATTACTAAGATAAAAACTATGGTTCATAAAAAAATACCGAATGAAGGTCATCATCTATTCCATATTCATGAATCGTGACTAAAAATCACATTTAATAAAGTTATAAAATTATAAAACATTATAAATTATCAAATATAGTATCATATACAATATAGTAATGATGAATTTTTTATTAAATAATTGGGATCAACATCCACATTTTAAACAATGAATTAAATAATCAAAATCAATAACATCCAGTGATAAACATAAATTAAACGTTACAAATTAATATATAATAAATAATTATAAATGAATATTCTATATTTTAATAGATATTAATAATGGTATTAAAAAGGTTATTAATATTTTTATGGTTATTATATAGGTGTCTAAATTGATTTCATTGAATTTTAAAGTTAAAGTAAGGGTGTTTCTCATCCCAGTTTTCTTTCTCAGAGACATATTACCTATCCACCACTCATTTTATATTGTATGGTTAATATAATTATATAGGTAAGTTTTTATCATAAATTCATAAAATTTAGTGGATTTAAATTTATATCTCATGTTTTCTCATTCATGGGATTTCAATTCAAGATATACTAATTCCATAAGTGATTTCCTTGACCCAACTTAATTTCTTGTGTCATAATTATTACTCTTTGACTAAAGGTTTTAATGATTATTTTATTCTATAATATAATGATATTATATTGTATTTACTCTTTATTTTATGGTGAAATTACTTTTTTCACATCAACTATGTATTCTTTGATGGATTTTTCTGTTTATAAAATTTGATGATGATAAGAGTAATTCTTACCTTCTCTAAATAAGTTCATTATATTACATATATTTGTACAATATTCCCATGAATTTTATTATTTATTTTCTTAAATAAAAATATTTTTTATTTAATGTGATATTAAAACTTTTCTTTAACTATTTTCTAATGAAATATTTATCACTCTCTTTATGATGCATGTTTCAATAAAGGTATTTTTAAAATTTTGAATCAATTTTACCTTTCTTCATCATACATTCTATATTACACTTCCCATTTACTTTGGAAAAATTTATTTATTTTCAATGATATATCATTTCAATTTCATTAAAATTATTTTTTGAAAAAATTATTCCTTTTAATTTCTTAAAATTAATATATTTAAAAGTGACTCATAAATTATTTTTTATTATGACAATATTAAGAAAAGTTTTCTAAATTATCTTTTATGTTTTGCTTAAATTTTATTATTTAAAACCAAAATATATAACTCCTATAGAATTATTTTCTATAAATCACCTTATAAATTCATTTATGAATTTTTTTTGGGTGACTAATTTTTTTATCAACCAATCTATATTTCATATCACATTAGAAGATCCCATTTGGGAATGATTTGGAACCCATTTTCTTCATATTTATTTTCATTAAATGATGAATTATTTATATATTATATAACATATATGTATGGATATTTACTATTGAGGTTGTATATTTCCCTCCAATTGAATTTTCAAGATTTTATATATCCTTAGATAGAAATGGGCCAGAAGTTATGATACTTGAGCACCTAATAGTCTACAAGTTATGATGATTATGTCACTAATGGGTCATATGATATCATTTATAAGACATAATATATTGTTTTATAGTATTTTTATGATTTATCCAATATATAATGTTTTCCTATTCCTTTTTGGGTGCCATAGTTTCTTATTATCATATGTTTCCATGACATGAAACATTTTTATGTCATCTGTCAATGATTATTCTTCATGGATCATGTTTATTATCTCACACTCTTATTACATGATAAATGTTTTTCCATTTAATTTTACATATCCTTCTATCATCAAATATTTAAAACTCTTATTGTTTCATTTTATTTTTAATAAGATATTTCTCCAATGATATTTTTTATCATATTCTTATGATATGACCCTTAATAAAATATTGAATATATTTTCCCTTAATGAGCATTTTATCTAATCTATATCTTATGATTACCTTCCCCATGTTATGAAGATGAGTTTAAAATAAGATATTTCTATATGGACGTATAGTATGGGGAAATTATTGGGAAATATTCACCATTATTTTAGAATAAATTTCTTATGAAATTAATATCTAAACACACTAATACATTGGGTTATGTTATTGTGTGATTATTGTGTGATATAATGTTTAAATTATTGAAATATATGTAAGTTTATCTTGAGTTAAATCACTTGGTATCGAATCTAGTTGTAATATATGTGGTTTTATCACTAAATCCTATAGTATAGGTCTAGGGGTGCCTTAGTTGGTATCAAAGTATGATTTAGTTATTCATTTAGATTAGTTTATTTATTTTTAGGTATGATGATGATAAAAAATTAGTGAAATCTATATAGATAAGTATAAGTATATAATAACATCCTAAAATTTTAGTATAGTAGATATTGTGTTGTTTCCATGTAATGAAATTCATTTAGGGATACAAATAATTAGTTGGATTCTCAGGAAAAAATGAAACTAGGGGTAATAACCATGAAAAGGCTAGTTGGGGATTAACTTGTTCTTCCCCAAGTGCAATACAAAAAAGGCATAATAGCACACTTGGATTGATACTCACTTATGATATTATTTAGTTGATCTACAAATTCCTTATGAACCATTTTTAAGGATTTAAATTTAACTTTAGAGAGTGATGTATATATATTTAGGTTATAGAAAAAATAGTATCATAACAAAAAATAATCTATATTTAATTATATAAATTCCTAATTTTGGTTATACACATCATTTATGAGTCACTTATTTTATGTTTGCAGTTTAATTTTTAAAACTTTATTAATTTAAATATCCTTATAACTCTATATTCATTTATTTATGTAATAACTGGAGATTGGGAAAATCTGGTTTAAAGGGGATAAAATGAACAATTAGATAATTATCCCAATGGGAAACCAAATTTGTCGTAATTTGGTTTTGAAAATATCCTAGTTATTCTCACGCAACTATCACATATTATGATTAAAAAAACATTACAAAACTCCTAGACTCCCCAAAAAAGAGATGAATATAGTTTCATAGAAGCTTAGGTGAAAATAAACATGTATGGAAATGATTGAAGTTAATACATGTTAAAAATGTTGTAATAAGAACCCAAGAGAATATATCAAAGGAATAAGAAAATATTTCAAGTGTGGAATGCTTAACCATCTGGCTTAGAACTGTAAAATAGAGATAAAGAGGCTATCCTATAAAATGGAAGGTATAATGGTCCTAAATAAAGATCAAACCAAAAATAAATGTTCTAATTTGAAGGATTTTTAGAATTATGAAAATAAATTCCCTAACCCAAGGTATAATTTAACAGACTGATATTTTGAGAAATATATTTTTTCAAATTTGTTTAATATTTTTGATATTTTTCATTTCACTAAAGAGAAAAAAATAATTTATTTTCTATTAAAGCACCATGTTTTTCTTATGATATATGCAACACCAAGTTAATCACACACTAAAATAAATATAAAATTTTTCAAGCCCTATGAGGCACACCGAGTTTATATTTCATTACACGCAATAATGAACTTCCTTGATGTCTTGTATAACCTGTAAGACTGAGTGTTTCCAAACTACAATATATTGTTAAAAATATTATTTAATACAATAAGATATAACCTAGATTTTAAGTTTATGGTCATGAATAATATTAACTAATGTATGAAAATATGTGTTTTACACAAATATAAGATAAATTAATATGTTACCAATTAGTTTGAAATAAATATGAAAACCAGTTAAATATAATGAAAAATATTATTATTATTACAGTCACAAAGATGTTTTAACCTAGTAAATTAAATTAATAAGTGATATTAGTGTAATATATATGTTATTTATCCAATAAAATAGTTTTTATATTCATCCAATAGATTTTATAGACCTAAGGTAATAAAAAACACAATTTTATTCGTAAACCCCTATATTTTTATTAAGTCATTTTTACCGCCTTTTAAAAGTGAACACATTTTAAATTATATTTCGGGAAAATTTATATATTTAATATTTCACAATAAAATTCATAACTGAAATATTAAAATAATAATTAGTTTAGGGTAAATTTTTGGTATTTTTATTGTGAACTTTCATTTTTTAATGAATAGTCAAAAATATCATATTTTAATTCAAAACTATCTTTAACTAAATTTAATTATAAGGTTAAATTATCTTTTAATTTGATTTAAAAGTTCAATTAGATTATATTTTTATTAATTAATCTAATTTATTTAATTGGAATTGATTTCACTTTGAAATTGGGTATAAAAACATAGCAATTTTTTAGACGGTTTTACATTAAAAACCCGCAATGTCATCCCATCAGTGGGATGATTTTTAAAATTAATTTCTCACAAATTTTTTATTATAATATATAAAAATGGATTCCATATTGAAAAACACAATAATTTATAATATATAAAAGTAAAACCTAGTTTTTGAATAAAAATATTTGTGATGTTGATTAAAATTAATTAAATTGGTTAAGAGAAAAATTAGGTTAATAATGTAATAAACCATAAATTTGAGACTCAAAATGACCCAGAAGCTTGTCCAAAGCCTCATTTATGGAAAATATTCGTCAATTAACCTTACATTTTTGAGTTTGGTTTGTTTTTAATGACATTTTTTAAGTAAAAACCCGGGTATACCCATCCTATTTTCGAAATGAATAGTGTGTCATTTCCCTTCCCTATAAAATTCCACCACCTATACCTCTTCTCTACACCTATGAAACTACATATGTTCATCAAATATCTTACCAATACACTTAAAAACATACCTAAATGCATCATTTAACAATCCATTTAGGCATAAATTAGTCTAAGGAAGCCTTTTGGCACAAACCAAAATGAGTTACCTGATTAAGAGGTAACACCTTCTCTCAAGATCCTTTATTTTATTTCTTTTGTCCACCCCTCCACTATCATTATTCCATAATTATATAAAAACAACATTATCTTCAATATACTATGATTTTTTTATTATAAGGGTTTTACCTACACTTACACACACATCAGTCTAATGGTTAATGAACATACTATTTATGTGTACGGAGAACTACATTCTCACTAAACGATGAATTTTTATTTTTCCGTTACTACCTCTCATGGTGGAAATTATGATGGAAAATATTTTTATATATTTCATATATTATATATATTATTATTTTAGTCTTATGTATTTCTTTTACAAAGCAAAACTTATTTACTTTCTATTAGGTGTAAAATATGATAATTTCATTTGAGGAAGTGTGGACTACCACCCCCTCAAAGCGATGTGATTCGTTCACACACTATAAGTAATGTATTAAGTATGGATTTAGTGAAATTATATAATATATATTTATAATTATAATTCTAATGTATTTATATTATATACATATATACATATATGTAATTTTCTTTCTTTCAATACGATAATAAAAAGGGAAACAATGTTCATGCTTATGTACGAATTACTGTCTCCATGAACCATGTATTCCAATTCATAAATATATATTCTATATATTATTATAATAAAAATATACTGAATATAAGTTATATTTATATAATGGTTTAAATTTGGGAATCATGATATAAGTATAATTACTTATGACATAACCAATTAAGATACATGCGAAGAAGAAAGAGGATTTTACCTGAAGTGAAACCTTAACATAGGATTGTTAACAAGAAGATAATATAAGGTCATAATAAAACAATATGGTTATTTAAATGATTTATAAATAATTTATATTTACTATAAATGTGGTTTTAATGAGTATGATGAGAGTTAAAGAACATGTTAAGGGAAATTTAATCTCACTTTTATTTCCATGAGATACATGCTTTGTTCACCACCTATTACATTTATGTGGTGTGTATACATCCCATAGATGTATTATATGATTATTATAAATAAAATTACGGGTATTTACATATCAATTTTACAATTTTTATATCAAGGTATTTAGGTTTCAAAATTTACCAAATCGGTAATATAATTTTGTCTCAATTTTTCTTCTTTGAGACACATGCCATGTTATGCACCCTTATTTTTCCATAAGGTGTATATATTGAATTTTAAATGTTATATCATGAATATACTTATTTACATGATGTTTTAAACTTAATTTATTTTTTTTTCTTAGATTTGGTGTATGGTTCAAAGTTACCAAGTGAAATGAGTTTATTGAAACAATCTCATCGTTTTTCGAGATTGTATTTGTTTATGCTTACATAGATGAAAAATTATGATGAATATCACAATATCATCCATGAATTTTATCCTCCTTTAGTTATTAATGACTTATTCAGGTATTAGTACCATTTTTACAATCTTTTTTGTATAATACAGTTAAGAAAGTGTTTTTAATAAAGCCTGAATTTACCCTATCTTCGATTAGAAATCTGTGTTCCTTCAAAACAATGTTTTAAAAAATGGGATTCTAAGAATATTTTAATATTATCCTAGAATAATTAAA
Organism: Viscum album; assembly: GCA_963277665.1. Taxonomy (NCBI): domain Eukaryota; kingdom Viridiplantae; phylum Streptophyta; class Magnoliopsida; order Santalales; family Viscaceae; genus Viscum; species Viscum album. The sequence continues at coordinate 124,335,933 of OY728147.1, forward strand.
AGCCATTTTTACCCTTATTTTATTTTACCAATGTCTTTAAAAGAATCCTCTTATCATTTTATGTAAAAAAAATTTCACTAACCTTTTAATTGTGTAAATGGAATGTTCTTTTCACCTTGTATGACATGTACATATTTACGTAATGTCATTCCCTTGAAGGTTACTTTAAAATATTATGAATTTATTCACATTAAAAGAAATTATTTTCCTAATATTATAGATATTAATTATTTTTAAAGTGGTTTTCAATGAAAAAGGTTTTCATAAATTTTTTATGTTTTAAAAATCATTTTAAACATTTTCATGCTTCCGTTATATATTTTAAAAGTATTTTAAAATAAATGGTTTTCAAAATTTTATCAATATTTATTTATATGTTTTGAATTCATTTTAAAATAAATGGGTTTCAAGTCATTTTCAAGATTTATATTTTATGTTTTTAATATATTTTTGAAGAGAACCCTTTGCAAAATGTTTTCAAGATTATTTTATTAGTTTTATGGGAAAAAGGTTTTCAAAATATTTTCAAGATATCTTTATATGTTTTTGAAGAAAAATGTTTCCATTTTTTTTCAAAAATTTAATTACAAGATTTAATGTTTATAATCCATAAAATGGTTTTCAAAACATTTTTATGTTTTGAAGATCATTTTTCAAACAAGAAAGGATATTTTAATTAATAAATGTTTTGAAAATATCATTTCAAGTTATTTTACATCTAATAAGACATCTGTTTATGTTCCTCATTACCTTCTAGGAAGTGATCCAAACATTCCATTCATATTATTTATTTAATGGTTTATTTTTTAATTCTATAATTTCTGTGAACCCCATTTCTTTTCCATGATCTATATAATTTTGAAACCCGATTATTTTCACAGGTTATGATTTTGATGAAATTATTATGAAATATGTATCTTTTTCTAGAAGTTATGATATGATTACATGTTTATGATACCTATTTGATTTCGTGGGTTATGATATGTTTGTGTATTATTTTTTTGGAACAAGTATTTTTGATATCATTATGATATGGGTGAGATATATATCTCCCTACAATTCACTGGGTGAAGATTTATATCTCATGAAATAGACAAGGATAGAATGAGAAAGGAACTCAGTTCAGTTTTATAGAACTAGAAAGAGAAATGAACTTGGTTCAGTATTATAGGTATAAAATGATAAATAAACATGGTTCAATATTATAGGGCTTGAATGAGAAATGACTCAGTTCAATATTACAGGTCTGTAATGAGAAATGAACTTAGTTCAATATTACTCAGCTAGAATGAGGATTGAACTTAGTTCAGTAATATAGGACTAGAATGGGATGTGAAACCGATTTAGTAAATGACTTTTTTCCACTAATATGGCCTCTTCAGCAATTCCTTGACTTTTATTGAAATAATTATATATGATTATCTATCTTTCAAAATTCCACATTTTATTCCTATGTAATTCTTTCATGGATTATGTTCTTCATTTTCCTGTGATTTTGGTCTTATTAACTACTATGATTTATTCTAGGATTAATTTTTATGATATTTGATATGTACGGTATGATTTTTTATTTTCATGATCATGTTCTCATAACCTTATGCTCATGATTATTGTTATGTATCTCCCTTTTTTACCCTTAATGAGAATCTTACCTCAACCCTTTATTTTATGTTTCCTTCCCCCAGGTTATGCAGATATGTATTATGTTTGCTGTGTATAAAGAGTGTGACAATCAAGAAGAACCTAGTGGGAGATGATATAGCTCATTTATTTAATAGTTTTTATGTTTTAATATTTCAAAAGTCACTAAACTAATACTTTATTTAAGCATCTATTTGCATAATGTTTCATGTATTCCAAAAAAGTGATGTAATGTTAATGTGTGAAAATAAAGGGTCGATATAGTTTGTATTAGAGTGGATGTTCAATTATCATTTGTAAACTATGATGAGAAAAGTTTAGTGATATCTTTAGGTTTATTTATAAGGATATGTCTAGGGATGCCTATAAGGATAAGAATAAGGATGAGTTAACATTTAGGAAAATATACTAGAATTTTGGTAAAGAATAAAGTGATTGGTTTCCTAGTAATACATCATTGTATAGATACTACCGGTGGATTTAACTCTAGAAAATATGTACTTAGGGGTAACAAATCTGAGATGATATTCGAGGCCTGACTCAAGGTAATATGGCACATGACAATGGGCCTTGCTATACACCTAGTTTGAAACTCCCGGGGGACATGCTTTGGGAATCCACAAACTCTTAAAGAACCATCAAGAATGATTTAAATATAAGTTTCATTTGAATATCTTAGGATTAACCTATGGTGTCATAAATTAAGTAAGGTGTCCTAATTTATAAATCTTATAATTAATTCTTTTAAAGACTATGTGGTTTTATACTATGATAAGAAATTTTCACACTATGCTTCTTCTTTTTTTAAATAGAAGGAACTATAAAAAACATGATTAATGATGAATGTGAGGGATGATTTTGTAATTATAATTCCATTAGGATGATCACTGGAGTGAAATATATTGTGATCATTCTAAATTAGTTTTCACAGAACATTATTAATAATGTGTACATTAACCAACTATTGGATTCACCAAGGAAAAAAAGAAAGAAGTTTTATGTGATTTTGGCTAATGGAGACCCTCGAGGAAAGAATATTCAGTTTCCTTTGTGTTATGAATGTATAAATAGTTCCCTAATTAGATATCTTAAAATAAAAAGAAGATGATTTGACTATAGAAAAGGAGAGCACAATGAAAGTGACTTCCTAGAAAAAATGAAGAGTTTATTTAATGAAATGGATTATAATATTGGATTTCTTAATGAATAATAAAAGTTTAAGTGTTATAAGTGTGGAATAAAATGTCATTATTCAACTCAATATCCCAAAAGGAAAGATCCTGAAGAGAATCAGCAAGGTGGTGTGATTAATGGTTATATTGCTGCTGATGATGAGACTATAGATGAAATTTGAATGGAAAGAGGTATTAAGTAATATGATGAGGTATCCTTCTTATGGATTATGGATAGAGTGTAATAGTTAATGTTTTTATGTATTTGGGATTCCATAATTTTGAATGGTGAAATAAAAAAAGAATTTCCCTGTATATGTTTTTCACTAAGGATTTAAAATATTATATTGAATGCATCTGATGGAATGATAAATTGATTTTATGACAAGGTGATATTTTGACTATGGGTAGGTAACCCTTAATGTGTTATTCATGTTAAGATAATGTTTTTTGGATAACGATATGTGGGTTATGAATAAGTAAATTGGATGGCCTGATTACCAAGGAACTAAGTAAGGACTTGTTAACAAGTAGTTCATACTATTATGGATGAAGTTTACAACATCTTGGATTTACGGAATATATCTAGTAATATACTGAATAAGGAATAATGCATGTTTTTCAAAAGGATTTATGGTAATTTAGTTTGTTACCATGTTCCAAGATAATCTACCATGAGGGTATTTAAATTTTTGGAATTTGAAATCAAAGAGCTACTTTTTTATAAATGGGGGATCAATGTTAAATGGATTTCATGATTTTGTTTTTAGAATTTTTTATTTTCATTTTTTGAAATTGTTATAATCTTAACTATTTATGGAATATTTAAGATAAACTTCAGATGAAATATTTATGTATTGAGTTTGTATTTAAAACCTTTGTTAAAAGGATATTTAGTGATTAACCTTATTTCAAGGATGTCCATATTATTTATTTTGGAAATTATATTAGTGTGGTTAATAAAATATATCTTTTATGTCTGGTGATAACATATTTGGTTTGGAAAGGATACATGACTTGAATTCATGACTGGAGGACGATAAGGGTTTCACGCCTACCACTGGCCTACATGATGTCCTGGTCAATGTATCATTTTTTTGATTAATAATTATTTATGATGAAATAATTGTGTTACTTTTTATGTTTAGAGGTTAATGTACTAAATATATTGATTTTAAGATAAGTATTTATACCTTTCATTATTCTATGGGCCTTATTATCTGCTAAAAGTGTTATTTAGTGCTTCGACCACAAAATTTAATTTCTGGACATCTATTTCATGAAGTAAATGATGAATAAGAAATAGTTAGAAAACAACAAAAGAATGAAATTTTATTTACCCAAATATATGAAGTAATTATATTTCTTTATATTCTTGGTCAATAAAATAATTACTCAAAGATATGATAATGACAACTTTTTTCCCTAATACCAAATGTTTTCTAAACTAATGGCCATATAAATCATCACAGATTTATGAATTTGAGGCCGTCAACTTATCATTGATCAATCAAGTATTTGTGATTGATGAAATCAATCACTCCCTATAAATATTTACATTTTTCATATATGTTAAAATTTCACTCCCAAACTATGTTCTTCCATGTGGAAAACCGGTTATATATTAATTTAGGTAACCTTTATGGTTCCAAATTTTAATTTTTAAGGGAAGATTTTAATTTATTCCTACGATGTGGGATTCTATCAATAAAAATTTCAAGTATTAAACCATTGATAACCCATATGAATTTCTATGGATAAATTAATTTTAATGGGGGTAGAATTTAACTCACTAAGATTATGTGAAAATATATTTTTTGAATTAATTTAATCTTTTTGATATTTGGAATTTCACAAAACACTAAAAAAAATTTATTTTATATCAATGAATTTTGTTTGGATTATGTTATATGAAATGATATTTTATCCATCCATTATAAGTAATATTATTTTTATCCTTCCCTATATGGAACACTAAGGTTATCTTTCATTACATGCAATAATGACTTTCTTTGGTGGCTTGCGTAACACGCAAGACCGAGTGTTATGAAACTATAATATATTATTAAAAATATTATTTAATATAATAAGATAAAACCTTTCTATTAAGTTGATGGTTATTAATATTATTAAATGTATTATAAATATATATGTTTTACGCAAATATAATATGAATGAATAGGTTATTAATTAATTATAAATGAATATGAACACCAGTTGAATATAAAGGAAAATATTATTATTTTATGGCCGAAAATACATTTTACCCTAATAAATTAAATTAATAAGTTATATTAATGTAATATATAAGTTATATATTCAATAAAATATTATTTATATTCATTAATTATATTTCATAGTCATAAGGTAAGAAAAAACATAATTTTATGCTTAAAACAATATATTTTTATTAAGGCTCTTTACCACCTTTTAATGGAAAACATATTTTAAATATAATTTTTGATACTTTTATATATTTAATAGGTTAAAATAAACCTCATATCTGAAAATAAATCCTAAAAAATAGGTTAGGGTAAATTTTTGGTATATTTCTATAAAGTTTCTTATTTAATATATAGTGAAAATACCAAATTTTAATTCAAAATTACCTTTTAATCTAATATATTAATATAATTAAATTATATTTTAATTTTGATTATAATTTTAATTAGATAATATTTTTATAAATTATTGTAATATAGGAAATTAGAATCAATTTTACATTGAAATTAAGTATAAAAATGTAGCAAACGTTTGGACGTTTTTACTTTAAAAACTCGTAGTGTCGTCCTATCAGCGAGATTATTTCTAAAATTTATTTCTTCAATTTATGTAATTAGAATTTGGGGAATTGGATTATATATTTGGAACTAGAATATTTCATAACTTATAATTTATAATATGGTAATATTATTTTTTGACCAAAAATATTAGTGAAGGTTATTGAAATTAATTATAATGGTTAAGAGAAAAATTTGGTTAATAAAGTACTAAAACATAAATTTAAGACCCAAAATGACATAAAACATTGTCAAAAACTCATTTTATGGCCATTATCCGTCCATTAAATTTCCATTATTGAGTTTTTTGGTTTGTTATGGCTTTTTTAGGAAAGAATTTGGGTAAATATAACTTGTTTTAAAAAATGCCATGTGTGTCATTCCCCTTCCCAATTAAAGACCACAACCTATCCCTATTCTTTACACATATAAAAACACATATGTTAGGAAAATATCTTACTAATATAGTTAAAAACATACCTCCCTTCCTCCTTGATGCATCACTTTAGTCAGAAATAAATTCTAGGAATCCTTTTTGTACAATCAAAAAAGAGTTACCCGATTAAGAGGTATCATCTTCCCTCAAGATCCTTTATTTTATTTTCTTTATCCACCCCTAAAATATCTTTATTACATTCTTTTATAAAAAAAAATATATTCAATACACTAGTATATTTTTATTCTATGGGTTTGAATTACACTTACACTCATATCCATCTAAAGGGTAACGAGCATACTGTTTATGTGTACAGAGAACTACCACCTCACTAAACGATTGTTCATTTTTCTTTTACTGCCTCTCATGGTGGGAATTATGATAGAAAATATTTTTATATATGTCATATATTATATTTATTATGTATTTAAACTTATTTATTCCTTTTAAAACGCATTTCTTTTTTGACTTTCCATTAGGTGTAAAATATGATAATTTCATTTCAGGAAGTGTGGATTACCACCCCCTCAAAGCGATGTGATTCGTTCACACACTATATGGAATGTATTAAGGATGTTTTTAGTGAAATTATATGATATATATAATTTTATAATGATAATTTAATGATATTATATAAATATATACATATATACATATATGTCATTTTATTTCTTTCCATCAATAAGATAATAAAAATAGAAACAACGTTCATTCATACGTGCAAATTATTATCTCCATTAATGATGTATTCCATTTCATACTTATATATTACATATATTATTATAATAAAAATATAATGAATATAAATTATATTTATATCATGTTTTACATTTTGGAATCATGATATAAGTATAATTTCCAAGGATATAATAAATTAAGAAACATTTGAAGAATAAAGCAGATATTACCCAAAGTGAAAACTTAACATAGGATTTTTAACAAAAGTGTAACATAAAGTCATAATAAAACCATATATGGTATTATATATAATAATATTGTTATATAAAATATTTATAATAAATTTATATTTATTATATAGGTGGTTTGAATGAGTACGATTGGAGTCAAGACCCAAGGTAATGGAAATTTAATCTCACTTTAATTTATGTGAGATACATGATTTATTCACCACCCATTCCTTTTGTATGGTGTGTATAATGACCATATATATATATATATATTATTTTATTATTATAATTAATTATTTTGGTATTTATATATCAATTTTATGATCTTTCTGTCATGGTATTTATGTTTCAAAAGCTATCCAATCAGTAAAGTAATTTTGTCTCAATTTTCCTTCTTTGAGACACATGCCATTTTACTAACCTATATTTTCAGATAAGGTGTATATATTTCCTTTTAAATGTTATATAATGAGTATAATTATATTCATGATGTTTTAAGATCCATGTAATTTTATTTTCTTATATGGGAGTATGGTTCAAAGTTACCAAGTGGTAAGAGTTTATTGAAACAATATCATCACTTTTCCAGATTATATATGTATATGTATCCTTTAACGAAATATTAAGATCTATATCCCTAGATCATTCATGAATTTTATTATCCTATTTTTATTCATGATTTATTCTTGTATTGGTACCATTTTCCACCCTTTGGTACATAATATAGTTAAGAAATTGTTTTAGGAAAGCTCGACTTTACCCTCTCCTCGGTCGAAATCTCCATTCCTTAAAAATCATATTTTATAAAAAGGATTTCCAAAACTATTCTAATATTAAAATAAAATAATTCAAATAATTTTTTAGCCTTCTTGTATTTTACCAATTTTTCAAAGGAATATTATTTTCATTTTCTAAATAATGATTTTTTAACCTTTTTACCACGAAAGATAAAAGCTCTTTTCAACTCGTATGACATGTACAGATTCACCCTCCATCTTCTAAATCTTCCTTTACAAGATCAAAAATTTGTTCTTTTTAAAAGAAAAATTTTTCATAATATTCTGGATATTAATTATTTTTAAAGTGGGTTTCAAAGAAAAATTTATTCAATTTTTTTTAAAATGTATTTTAAATGTTTTCAAGTTTTTTATACGTTTTTAAAGTATTTTTAAAGAAATGGTTTTGAAAAAATTTATTATATTTTTATATATTTTTTCCAATTATTTTAAATGAAATTATTTTAAAAACATTTTCAATTTTTTATTTTATGTTTTTAAAGTTTTTTCAAGGAAAACCCTTTTCAAAATGTTTTCAAGATTCTTTTATTAGTTTTAAAGGAAAAATGTTTTAAAAATATTTTCAAGGCCTCTTTATATATTTTGAAAGAAAAAGGTTTCCATTTTTTTTTCAAATACTCTTCTATAAGAATTCATGTTTATATTCAGGAAAATAGAATTAAAAAGTTTTTTATTTTTGTAAAGAGACCCTTTCAAGGAATAAAGGATATTTTACTCAAGAAATGTTTTTCAAAATATCTATCATTGTTATTTTCCATCTATGGTGATATCTGTTGATGTTACTAATGGCCCTGTAGGAAATGATCCAAAGTTTCCATTTATATTATTTCTTGAATGGTTTAAGTTTTCTTATAATAATTCTTATGAACCCCGTTTCACATCCACAGTTTATATGATTTTGAAACCCATTTATTTTTAAAGGTTATACTTTTGATGAAATGATTATGAAACTTCTATCTTTCTCAACAGATTATGATATTATTATATGTTTATGACACCCATTTAATTTCATGGGTTATGATATTATTGTTTATTATTTTGTGGTATATATATGTATGATTTCATTATTAGATAGGTGTGACATATATAACCCTCTAATGCATTGGGTAATAATTTATATATAATGAGATAGAACAAGATGCAACAAGAAATGAACTCAGTTCCTTATTATAGGGCTAGAAAGATAAATGAAATCAGTTTAGTATTATAGGGATGGAATGAGAAATGAACTTGGTTCATTATTACAAGGCTGGAATGATGACTAAACTCAGTTCAGTAATATAGGGATAGAATGGGGTGTGAAACCAGTTCAATAAAGGACTTCATCTACTAAGATGACCTCAATAGTGATGCCTTGATTACTATGGAATTAATTATATATTCTTATGTGTCTACCCCGATTCAATATTTTATTCTTATGTTATGATTTTATGGATTATGTTCGTCATTTTCTTATGATTCATATCCTATGGACTTCCAGTCTTCATTCCATGATTCATGTTTATGATCTTTGATATGTTGGGTATGATTTTATATTTTTATGATCATGTTCTCATAACATTATGCTTATGATTATGCATACATATCTCTCTTATTTACCCTTATTGAGCATATGACCTCACCCCTTTCTTTTACGTTTCCTTCCCATAGGTTATGAAGATATGTATTATCTTTGTTGTGTCTAAGAAGGATTATAGTCAAGAAGAACCTTGAGGGAGATGATAAAACCCATTTATGTACCGCTGTTTATGTTTCCATGTTTCCAAAGTCACTAAACTAATGTGTTCTTTGGGCATCTATTTGTATAATTTTTTACGTATTCTGTAAAAGTGATGTGATGTTATGAAAAGCGAGGGTTTCTATAGATGATAAGGATATTAGGCACAAACAAATTCAAAGAAAAAGGGAACAAGGAAGAACCTCTAAAACCAATACCACTGAAGTGGATCATTATAATTAATAAATAATTATCATCCTCCCCAAATATTTATATTTATTAATAGATTCTAGTTTTATCCACTCTAGTATATATATTCTGTTTTCTAACAACTTCAAATCACAACTTAATGATTAATATCAAATTATTAGACAAAAACTCATTATTATAAGATTATTATTTCCCAAGATGATTTTTTTGGGAATTTGAAGCTTATTATTCTTCCATTAGATGAAATTGAGGTTATTTTGGTAATTTATTGACTATCTCTACAATGATTCCTTGTTAATCATTGAAATAGGAAAATCAAATTTCATATCCCAAATCAACGTGTGACTATCTATTAGTTCAAAGATGAATATGAAATATATAGGAAAAATTAATTTCACTATATGGGTATTAATACCCAATAATTAGTGGTATTTTTAGCACCATATGTTTTTTTAAATGACCACTATGTTTTATAGCATATAAAACACGCAACACCGAGCATAAAAAAACAACATAACATTATTATTTTAGGATCATTAAAACATAGTCATTAAATTTAATTGTATGAATATAAGTAACTTAACAATGAAATAAATATAAATGTAATAATAAATAAAAAATTTATTAATAAATTATTAGGAAATAAGAACTCAATTTTTAGCAGTCATTTTGTTATTCAAAAATATGTTTTCCACAAAAATGATTTTTATAACTTTTTTGTGAGAAAAATTATAAATCATTTATGTAACACATATAAAATGTATTATAAATAATTAAATTTAATTTTTAAATTATGAAATCAAAATTATCATAGGTTATTCTTTTTATTTTTCTAAAAATATTAATTTTCAGTTAATTGTAAAAATATTGTTTTGTAATTTTTTTAAAAAAATAATCAATTATTTTTGTTTAAACTATTTATAATGATAAGAATGTGATATTAAATTAATATATATATATCCTTTATTTAGAAATAATATAACCAATTACAAATGATTTTTCAGTATACTTGATTGTGGTATAAGTTCCTTTTTGGGCTAAAAAATATATTTTTCTCGAAACTATCTTTCCTTGCATTTTACACATTTATATTAAAATTAATTTATGTCAATTATATGGATTTAATTTTATGATTATTTTTTTATTTTTATATTATTTAATTGAAATTGATACTATGATTAATTTTTGATATTTTTTTGAAGAAGTTAAACGTTTGGAGAATAGTAAAAAATAAACATTTTATAAAATAAGACATCTTTTATGATATCTCGAATAAAAAAAATGATATAAAAATTTACAAAACTTATGGAATAAATCATGTATGATTATATAATAAAAATATAATAAAAAAATGACTCAAAAAATATAAATTATAATTTATTTCATTATAATTCTGAAAATTATTTCCTGTGTCGACGCAATGCTTGCGCAACACTGGAAAAGAAACTTTTGGTATCCTAAAGATAATATTTTGGAAGGAATAATTCATTGATAGACATGGTTAAAAAATATTAATTATAATTAATTATTTTTATTTATATATATGAATTTTTGAGTAATATAATATGTGAATTGTCGATATGATTATACAATACTTGTGTAAGGCTAGAAAGTTCAAAATAACATATTAAATAAGTTACATTGACATAGTTTTGAGTAAATATACATATTGAATGAATATAAAATTTTATCTTGATAATAATTAATTTTTTTTTAAATTATTAGTTATGATATAATTACCTTATATTCTTACGCAACACCGACACAACATTTCTAAATTAATAGAAAAATAAAATAAATGTTAATAAAAATATTAAATGTAAAACAATTTGGGCGAATTATTAAGTTTCATGAATTTTGTTTATAAATATGAAATATTTTAGATTTTTTAAAAGATTATATTTTAATTTAATATTTTTCTTGGTGTTTAATGACAAATTAAGAGAATAGTGTCAATAATCATATTAATGCTGTTTTATTAAGATAATTTTTATTAGTTTATTTAAAAATAATGAAACAGATGATAGAGGGAAATATGGAGAATATATTGTGTAAAATATCATTCCTTGGAAATTTATGAGCCAATTTTCACCTTATATTTAAAATTATAACCCTTTAAGAGTAAAAAATCCTTAGATTGGTTAAGGTTATAATTAGTTAACAAAGGGGATAAAAAAGATATGGTTTAAAACATTATATAAAACTAAAAAAAAATTACTAGTTGATGGAATTTAGACCAAAAATTACATTTTATAAAAATATTTTTACATTTATAATCATTATACTTGATAATGACTCTATTATATTTTAATATTTTATGTAATTCCAAGAGTACCCATCCCATCACTTATAAAAGGGAAACCATCCTTTCTCTTATGTACAACACCCTGATCTATTTATCTCAAATAAATACTATAAAATTAACTTTTAAAGTTCCTTACTAAAAATTTATAAGCTATGTAATTCTTAAAATACAAATCCATGTTTTTTAAGAGGGGATCTATAGAATGCCAACTGAAGAAGAGGTAATCGTCTTACCCAACCACTTTCAATTTGTTTATTCTTATTCCTCATAAAAATTTATTATATTATTAATAAAATAATAAATTAATCATCCTAAATATATTGAAAATTTATTATTATAAAACCACCTTGATTAATCCTTTTTTACATCAAATGGGAAGTGAAAGTATCACACTTGGTATGTATGACTTATAGTCTCCACAAAGTGATACAATTAATTTTCAATCACAATATTTCATGGATTGTTACTATGATGTGTTTAATATTTATATATGATATTTTTTATATTATTATTCTTATATATTTATAATATAATATCCACCTACTTACATTCCAATCTTTTGGAAAGTGATAATGTCACTTGTCTGTACATGTGGATTAACACCTCCACATAGCGATATAATTCATTTTTATTTAAGATTTAAATGTTAGGTACTAAGGATAAATTTAATTAATATATATGATATAATAATTAATATTTAAAAGATTATTATTTTTAACTTTAGTTTTTTTCCATCCGTTGATAATTTAAAACAATGTTCATGCGTTTGTAGGACTTATCTTCTCAATGAGATGTGTAATTCATTTTTCCTTATCTAACCTTTATGGATTACCATATATATATATATAAAGAATATATATGATATTTTTATCAGTATTAAAATTCTATATCTGATTTAATGATGATCAAATTATATTTATTGAAAATAGCTAACTGAAATTCTCATTAAAACGAAACAGTTAACTCCCAAAAATAAAAATTTTAATCAGGAATTATTAATAAATGGGTGTTGAAATATTAAAAATAGATAATATATGATATTATAAGGATGTAAAATAATTTTACATATAATTATTGTAAATTTAAATTTATTATAAATTAGGTTAAATAACTTTTGAATAAAGTTAAACTCATGGTAAGGGTGTATTTCCTCAATTTGTCTTCTTTAAAACATACGTTGTATTATGAAACTATTTTAAATTATGAGGTGTATATACATAAAATTTTAATTTTTATTTCATTTATACAACTATTTTAGTTATATATAATTTTTATTTGGAATTTATTATTTTAATTTTATTATTATTCAAAATTTAACAAATTGGCAAGGTATTTATTATAATCCCATTATTTATTGGGATTTTTTTATTAAGTTTCTCACTATGAAATTTTATGATATATCTCTAAAGAAACTAAATAAATTTTTTATACCCTAGTTATATCTAGATATTATATATTTTTTTCATTTTATTTTCTTCTCTTTAATAATTCATGTGACCAAAATAATGTTTTAAATAAAAACGAACTATGTTTTACTATTTTATTGGGAATATTTTTCATAAATGATCATGTTTTATTTAAAAATGTTTTCAAGGATTGTTTTAATATTATCCTTTGAATTTTTAAATTAATTTTTACCATTTTTTTAATTTTTATAAAAATGTTTCTAATGAATCTTCTTATCATTTTATAAATAACGTCCTTTTGACTTTTAGTAAAAAATGTGAAAGAAATATTTATTTTAACATACCCTCTATGAATTAAATTTCCCAAAACCATGAACGATCAATGAATAAAATATTAGTTAAAAAATTTCTATGGTTATTTTAAAATAAAATGTCTTCAATAATATTTTCTATGGTTTTATATTTTACTGAAGTTATTTCAAAATGAAAATGGTATTTTCCTCAAAAAACATTCCAGTAATCTTTTAATGAAATTTATATATATGATAAAATCCTTGATGTCAATTATCATTTTTTAGGAATATGATCCAATGATACCATCCTTGTTCTCTCTCTATATGGTTTATGATTATGGTGATGATATGTTTAAGAAAATAATTTATTTTCCATGGTGTAGGATATAATTAATTGATGAGATGTTTAAGAAACTCATTTTCTTTGTAGGAGTTATGATATGATGATACAATTAATGTTTTATGATCTTATGGAACACATATGTATGGTTTTAATTATGTTATAGATATGCTTAGAATTTTATATCCCTCCAATTCATTGGGTAATGTTTTATATATCCTGATATAACTATGGGAAACAATTAGGCGTGATTAATCATCTATGGGAAACAATTATATGTGCTTGATCCACTATGGGAAACAAGTAGATGTTATTAATTCACTATGAGAAACAAGTGATAATTCCTAATCAATTATAATAAAGGAAAATAGTGTTAATTTTTGATCCATTAATATTTTATGGTCTTGGTATTTAACCTTAAAATATGAAATGGTTTGTATACCTATGATGGTGCCACACTTTTAAGACACGTTTATATACTTATGATTTGAACTCATGGTTTATGATTGATTAGTTATGATCTCTCAAACTTATGATTAATGTCATTTGAAATGATAAATTATTATTCCATAACTCTTGATTTTGATCCATGAAACATTGGGTGTGATCTTTGTACATTATTATCATGATCTATTACCCTTATACTTATCTTATGTTTCCATATGATCATCAATTTATATCACCTATTTTTACCCTTACTGGGTATCTGAGATACCCCATTATTATTTTTCCAATCACCAGGTTAAAAGAAAGGTTTTAATTAGGGTATACCAAGAAGGGTATAAAATGAGAATGAATTTATAAGAGATGATGAAGAATGTACCAAAAAAAGATGTTTGTTTTCCTAGTCTCTAAATAGAATAAATCATTATAGTCTGGGTGTGGATCATAATTTCATATATTTAATATTAATTTATTAAGATATGATAACTATATATGAAATGTACGAGTCACTATAGTTGATATCAGAGAATATTTTAGTCAATATTTAGTGATTATGATTAGTGAAATTTTGTGAAAATCATGGGAATAATTCTACGTATAGTATAATATCCTAAAGTTTTGTTAAGATAGAGATTATGTGGGTTTGGCATAGATGCATCTAGGAGAAATAATACTGAAAGAGTTGGTTGATTATATCTCATCCTTCATTGTGGTACATGGCTAGTATTCCATTACTAGACATATAGTTTAACACTATATGAAAATATTCTTGGGTAAACTAACGTTTCCTTAATAAACTATTATGACAAATTTGAATAGATTATAACCAAATATGGCCTAGGTTAAAACTAAGGTGTAATACATTGAAAAGAAATTATCATTATTTAGACATGATATGAATAATTTTTCATGATTATAGGATTCATCACTATGAATAATATTTCTCACAATATAATTTTTGGTGTTAGTAAATGGTTGGGACTAGAAGTATTTATGTTAATGTAGAATTTCATGGACAATTGAATGATTTTTCTCATGAGAAATAAAAAAAAATTGGAAGGAGAACCCTTCTGATTATTTCTAATGATTCATCTCATTATATGATTAAAAATATCAACTTGGGTTATTTTCCAAACACACCTAATAAGGAAAAATAGTGTTTTAGGAAGACTATGATGGGAAGAAGATTTGTCTTTCTACATTTGAAGTATGCAGGAAAAAACACTAAGGGAAATGTCATAAATTAATAAGAAGGTTTTTTATATGTGGAATATAAGGGAATAAATAAATTATTTATTGAGGAAAAATGAAAAGTTTAATAGAGGTAAATTAAGTGAATACTAAGGCACCATTTAAAGTTCACGGTGTTATGTGTGGGGAATATGGGAATTATTCGATTCAAATCCCTAATCCAAGGGATAACCCATAGACCAAAGAATAAACTTTGTAATGAAAATAATTAACGTGTAAAGATTAATTTTTTTTATTTGGGAGTCAAGAATTTTGTTTTATATGTGTTATATTATTGGAATTCCAGATATAAGTATCAAGAAACATATAATGATTATTCCACAACAGAATTTATTAAAGAAATTTAAAACATATGTGGAATAGTACCGATTACCATGAAAAGTGATAAGATAATAAATTTTTGTTATAATAAATAAATTATTTAAACTGATTAAGTAAATGGGATAGTATTCGTGTCATTGAATTTTTTTATTGATTTGATGATAATATGATTTAAGTCATATTCAACGAGGTTTTATATAATTTTGGATTCATGGAATATATTCAATAGTATGTGATTTTATCTGAGGAATAATGATTTTATAAAATTTTGGAACCATATATGTTTTCATTAGGTGTTTACTTAAGAGTTACTTATACCATAATGGGTTTATAAGTTTAAGGTTAATCATATGTTCAAAAGCATAAATACACATTCTGAGTTTTTAGGGTATATGATTTTGAGATGATTTGAAACATTTATCGGGTTGTTGGAAGAATAATATATTTTTTGGATTAAATATATATTTCGGTTAATATATGATTTTATGTTAAGTTAGTTATGGTCGATTAGTGTGATATGAATAATTTTGATGGTAGAAATGTAAATTATTGATAAGGATATATTTTCACAGATATTTATAGTCAAGCTAAGGATTACCTTTTAGGTTATTATAGAAATATGATTCATGATATTTTTGTAAGTTTCACTACATTATAAGATTATATAGTGACTTATCATGGTCATTGATGATATTTTGGGAGATTTTTCTTTGGATTGAATTATATTTAACCCTTAGTTTTAAAATGTGGTTTAACATAAAATAATATTTTTAAATAATGAAATTAATTTTTGGGGATGCATGTTGAATGGTATTTTGATCACCTTATATGTTAATAAAATCTTTGATATTGAAGTTATTGTGGTAATTTGGGATATAACTCTATTTATTTATGGTAATTTCTAATTTTAACTTTTGGATTTATAGTGGAAATTTTAGAGTAAAATGCATTATTTCTTCATATGATGGTTTATAAATTTTGGATATTATTTTACCCTATTTCAACCATTTTTTTATTATATAAATATTGAAGGAATATATTTTTATACTTTTTTAGATTATGTTATTAATTATAAGATGATTTTAGTGCTTCAAACAAGAAAAATTAATCTTTTATGCTCATTTTTGAGAGAAAAGATGAGATTGTGGTGGAAATTGATTAAAGGATGAGATTATACTTGGTTAGTAAGTAAACTTCCTTATGTTCATAGTAAAAATTGTAAAGGTTACTCAAGTAATGGAAAATAATCTTGATAAATGTTTTCCTATCATAATAATTTCAGATAAACTGATTGATTTTTTCACACCTAACTCATTTATGGTTTTATGGTAATTAATTCACTCATTGTCATTCAATTTCTTGTAATAAATTTACTCTTTCACTATCTATCCTTATATTTTAATTTATTTACCCTTCATGTTCATTTTAAACTTCCCAATAATGTTATCATATTTTGAAATATATTTATTTTTTATTCTAAATGACCTTCATATTTCTCTTTCTCCATTTTCAAGAGAAAGTTTTTTTAACCCTTTTTAACTATATGAGTTTTGAAAATATGAATTTTCAAATACCAAAAAATTGATTATCGAGAAAAAGTTATAATTGTGAGGAAATAATTTATTGGGGTGAGTAAAATATAACACCAGATGTTTTTTTAAAATAACACTATATTTTATATCATATATAACACACAACACCGAGCATAAATAAAGAAAAAATATAATAATTTTATGACCATTATAACATTGTTATTGAATTAGAAGGAATAAATAGATGTTATTGAATTATATAATTTATAAAGGCTATAATAAATAATAAATTTATTGTTAATTAATAATGAAATAAGTAAATAATTTTTCATTAATACATTTTATTCTTTGAAAATATGTTTTATTTAAAAATGAATTGTATTTATTTTTGTGAGAAAATATTATAATTAATTTTGGAAACTACTATAAAATTTATTTGATAAAATTAAATTATTATTTAGAATCACCGTATAAAAATTATCTGAGGGTGATATTTGGGATATTTTTTAAAATAATGATTTGTTAGTGAATAATTAAAATATCTCTTTTTTGTATAGTTTTTTATAAAATTATAATTTAGTTACACTTAAATGTACCATTATGATTTGAATTTGATATGAAATTAACATATGTTTATTTTAGTTACAAATAATATAAATAACTACATAGGAACCAAAAATATTCTTGATTTTAGTATAAATTCATTTTTTGGGATTAAAAATTTATTTTTCTACAAAAAGTTTTACATTTAGTTTTTTGGATTTATGTTAAAAGTAATTTATGTAACTTATAATATTTTAATTTTATTAAAAATTATTTATTTTTGGATTTATATAGTCAAAAGTTTGAAATGATAATTTTTTTATTTGTTTCCGAAAAAGCTAAATTTTTGGTCAATAGTAATAAAATAATTTTTTTTATGAAATACAATATATTTTATGATATCACCAACACATAAAAATGATATAAGAATTTATTAAACTTTTTTAATGAAACATGTATGATAATATATTAAAAATATGATAAAAATATAATTAAAAATATAATTTATAATTTATTTCATCATAAATATTAAAATCATATTCAGTGAAGTCACAGTGCTTATGCTACACTAGAAAAGTCAAATTTTGTATCCTAATGACAATATTTAGGAAATAAGAAGTAATTTATTAAATTTTTTATCTAATTTGAAGTATTATTCATTAATTTTATAGATATATATTAATTTTTGAGTAATATAATTAATAACATATCGAAATGTGTGTGCAATTCTTATGCATGGCTGGAAAAGTCAAAATTTTTTTTAATAAGTTTACATTAAATATATGTGATAATATATAAATATTAAATAAATATATAAGTTTATCTTGAAAGTTAATGATTTATTTTTTTGATGTTAATTTATTTTCAATTTTTAGCAATGATATAATAACATTACATGCTTACACAATACAAAGATAATATCTATTTAATTAATAGAATAATATAATAAATGATTTTAAAAAAAAATTAACAGTTAGATTTTTTGGTTTTATAATTGAGTTACATGAATTTTTGAAATATTAGGGATTTTTAAAGAAACAAAATAAATTTATATCTTTATCTTGGTTTTATTAATGCAAAATCCAAAGAATATTGTAAAAATTGACATTAGTGGTATTTTATTAAAATATTTAAAAAACAAAAAATTTAATAAATTAAACATGGTGGGTAATATATGGTATAAAATATCATCCCTTTTCCATTTATGATCAATTTTTACCATATATATAAAATTTAAACCCTTTAAGTGTAATTTGTTTACTGTGGTTAAGGATAAAATCGGTTAAATAAGGGGCTGAACAAAAATAAAAGATTTGTAACACAAATTAAACATAGAAAAAAATTTATTTTTTGGTGGTATTTCAACAATATCCATCCTTATCTTCCAATATCAAACTATTTTGTATCATTTTTCATGAGAATTACTTTATTATATTTTAATCATTTATATAAATTCCAAGAGTTCCACTCACCTCACTTATAAAAGAGAACTTCTCCTCTCACTTACCTACGTCACTTTGAGTCATCTAGTTTGAAAAACCCTATAAAATTATATTATCAACCTCTCTATCCACAAAGTAGTGGTTTTGTTCTTCTAGAAAGACCATTATAAGGGTCTTTAAGAATAGATCTGTTGATGGACTATTGAAGAAGAGGTAATCATCTTACCCAAATTATTTTAATTTGAATCTTCTTTTATATCCTATATAAGTATGATATTCTTCATAAAATAATATATTTAGAATCCTCAATAAACTGAAATTTTATTATTATGGAACCACCTTTATTCAATATAACACCCTAAGATTTTGGGATAGATTATTTTTCAAATAACTTTAAACATTTTTTTATTTTCCAGTATGTAAAACACCGAGTTTATCATTCATTAAATGAAATACAGAGTTTGAATTAAATTTGATATACTATTAAAATATTAATATTTAAAATTAGAGTTGTCTCCCAGCCATTAGAAGTTAGTGTATGAATATGATTAACTAAATTATGAAAATATATGGTTTAACCGTGTATATAAAATAAAGTATTTAGGGAACAATTAATTATAAATGAAAATAATAAATATCTAAAAATAAAAGAAATCTTTTTATGAAAATTTTTTTAGGAAAAAAACAAGTTTCTCGTAAATAAATTAAATAAACCACTTATTGTGAAATATTTTAATGAAATTTATATAGTATACATTCTATAAATTTTCTATAATTCAACTTATGTGTTTTCTAGGTGAGATATAATGATAAATCCATTTTTATACTTAAAAATTGCATTTTTCTAAAAAGTAGTTTTATCACATATTTTTTAAGTTAATTTTGAAAATATTTTTTTACACTTAAATTTTTTTTTAAAAAAAATCAATGTTTCTAATCATATTTTCATAATTATATTAGGTTTAATTTAAAATAATTTTCAGAAAATTTTAATTTTTTATTAATTGTGAAAAATACAGAATTTTAATTACAAAATGTATTTTCGTATTAATTATTTTTAACGTTAAATTATATTTTAAATTTGTTTTAAATTAAAATTAGTATAATAATATACCTATTATTTTTTTTATTGGAACAATTTTCATATTAAATTTGTATATATAAATATTGTAAACATTTGAACATTTTCTCTTGAAAAAACAATCTTTCTCATCACATCGGTAGGATTAATTTTAAATTGAAATTTTCAAATTATATGAGTGGAATTTTGAAAAATTGGATTCCATATTTGGAATTATTATATTTTATACTATATAATATGTTCAACATAATTTTTTACCATAATTAATATCAAACACAATATAAATTATTTACCATAGTTAAGGTAAAAATGGGTTTATTGAGGGGTGAAACTAAAAATATAAGGATTACAATAACCTAAAAGCATGTATAAAATATATTTTATAGAATTATTTTGACCATATAATTTATATGTATCTATATTACTCCATTTTTGACCCTTGTGGAATGTGAAAAATGTGAGTATACCTTTCTCTTTTAAAAAATTTCAAGTGTTCCACTAACCACAATTATAAAAGGCCACCCCAATTCTATCCACTTTACACCTAAAAACCATTATTCATGGATAATAAATTCCCAAATAACTTCATTAATTCCCTAATATTATCCCAAATGGCTTATTTTTAGTATAAATCTGACCTATGTTTCATTTTACTACAAACCTAATGAGGATACCCGAAGAAGAGGAAAAATTATTAAATGATTATTTTAATCTTATTTTTTATTGAACATCCATTAATTATTATTAAACCATTATTATATAAAAGCCTCATTATACTGCATATTCTGAATTTTTTTTATGTTAAGGTCCAATTATAACAAATGGGTTATGAAATCATCATTCGTGTGTATGGGTGACTAACGCCTTGCAAAATGATTTCATCTATTATTCCAACACCACCTGTTACAGTTGGGTATGATGATATATATAAAGTATATATATGAAAATTATAACATATTTATACCTCTATTTTCATTATATCATATATAAATTTTTATAATTTCTATTATGTAGGGGATATAATAACATATCTTGTGTGGATGATGAACTAGTGCCTCATGAAGCATTGTGATTTGTTTTTCACTGACACTTACATGGAAAATAATAAGGATAAAGTAAATGAATATATATGATATAAATAAAATAATTATAATATTAATGAAATATTTATCATTCTTAAAATATAATATATCATATTATTTCTTATCCTTTCACTTACTAAAATATGATAATGAAGTTAGTGTACGTTTGGACTATTTCCTTCACAAAGCGACTTGACTCTCTCTTTTAATCACCACAAAAAATTGATGATATGTATAAGTATATTTCCATGAAAAAATGGTATTTAGTATATTATTATTATTATTTAGAGATAAAATATTACTTACCTCTTTTCTATAATGATCATTGAAAAATTGTAATTCTACCCAAGTGTACGTATGAACAACCATCTATATGATTGTAACATACTTCATTTCTCAAAAAAACAATTCATAGTGGTATTAAAAATATAATTTATGTATAAATATTATATTTATGTCATTATTATTATTCTAAATGTGATGGAATCATAATCAAAGTAAGAGGACCGAAAATGAAAAAAATCAAAACATATACTAAAAACATAGATGATATTACCTGAAACATGATTTTAAAAAGGAATTAGTTAAAAATAGGTAATAAATTACCATAAGTAAATAATGTATGGTATAATATTTATATTTATGGTTTTATAATATATTTATGAGAAACTTATTGTACTAAAGGTTCAAATATGTATGAAGGAAGTTGAGACTTATGGTAAGAGGTTTTTGTATCCCCTTTTACTTATGTGTGACGCATGCTTTATTCACCACCTATTTCTTTTATATAGTTTATATAGTAAATATGAACATATTTTATGATTATTTTACTGAAAATTATGTGTATTACATATCCATTTTATGATATCCCTTCCATGGGGATTATGTTTCAAGTGTTACCAATGTGGTAATGGGTTAATCTTACAATCTCATCAGTTATTGGGATGTTTATGGTTAAGTCTTCAGTATTGAAATATTATGAAATACCTCTCATTAATTATTATGAATTTTATTATAATCTATATATTCATGATATTTCAAGTAGTAGTACCTTTTTCCACTCTTTTGTACTTAAAATTTTTAAGATTGTTTTTAAGAAAAATCATTTTTATTTCTCTCATTGATTGAAACTAATTTTTCATCTAAAACCATGTTTTGAAAAAATATTTTAATTTTTTTTTTCAAAATTATCGAAATGATTTATTAAATGAAATTTTACAACTTTTTAATTTTTAGAAAATGTTTTTAAATTAATCATCATGTCATTTTCCAAACAATTACAATTTGGATTTTACTAAAAAAGTGAAAGGAATCTTAGGTTTTAAAATATATGGAATAAATGGAATTTTCTACCATCATTACCATTATTTTATTTTATTATTAATTTATAAATTTTCGATGTTATTTTCAATAAAAATTATTTTCAGAATATTTAATTAATTTTTCATTTTAAAATTTGTTTTTTATAGAATAGTTATTTTTCTCAAGAAATATTCCAAGTGGTTCATCAAAATAATTCCCCATCTAAGGTGACATCCTTTGATGTAAATAATTATTTAAGGGGGATGTGAACCACGTATAAAATTATTATTATATATATAAATTTTTTAAAATGATAAAATGTTAACGAAACCTATTTTTTCATTGGTTATACCATGATAAAAGTATTATGAATACTACTAATTTTCCACGGATTCTGCTATGATGAAATGATGAAATGATTATGAAACATTTATCTTTTATATAGTTTATGATATTATTAAATGTTTATCAAAACCATTTCATTTCATGGGTTATGAGATAATATATGTTTAATGATCTTTTGGCGTACATAATTGTGATTTTCAATATGTGACAGGTGGGAACTATATCCACCTACAATGTATTGGGTTAAGAGGAACAAGTAATGTGTAAATATGTTATGTGTGTACCTTATTACATGTTAAAAATATTATATGTGGACCTGATTACATAATCAAAATGTTATGCGTGGACCTGATTACATGTTCATAATGTTATGTGCAGACTTGTCTTTATTGTTCATGATGCTATGTGTGGACCTGGTTTTATGTCCATAAGTTTATGCAGGGACCTGATTCCATGTACTTAACTTAATTAGTGAACATTTATCTGTTTATACATGTTCACAATTTTATAATCTAATATGTATGAAACAAATCTATTTATTTTTCTAGTGTTATATTCTCACAACTCATGTTTTTTGATTTCATTATGATTCATGTATTATGAACTACCAAGATTCATGTATTATGATATGATTAAATTATTTTTCATTAATAACATATGATATCATTATTGGTTTAAGAAAACATTTAACGGTAAAATTAATGACTTAATAACCATATGATTTGTTAAATGTTCTTTAAGCATGAAAAATTCATCATGAACATTCATTTCATGGTGTAAGGGATGAAGTGAAAATAGATAGTATCACAACTAAAGGAAGAGATTAAGCTCAGGACATGGAAAAGAATCATCAATGATTATATTCTAAATTTATTTTCTAGATAGTAAAATAAAACCTCAGATATATGGAATGTATTTTAGAGTATAGATGTTATCAATTTAATTTTATTTTTGATAAATCAGTTTTCTTTTAACCAATTACAAGATTTATGGTTTCATGATGCTTAAATTTATAATAACAACATTCTCTATCACTCTAAATCCAAACTTTATAGTTAGGTTTTCTCTTCTATGTCCATGTCATTGCTTTCCAATAATTATTTCCCACCCAAAATCATAGTTTTTTGGTGACCTTATCATTTCCCTTTTCCCTATTATTAAGGGGACATTTTATTAATCCTATTTCCAATGTGGGTTTCCCATAAAGGAATTTTGAAGTATCAACCTTTCATTTTTGAAGTATAATTCAGAATTGTGAGGATGGAATTTATCATAGGAGGGGAGAATGTAACACCCTAATATTTTATGGTATGTATCTCTTTAAATTTAATTTATTTTACATCATAGGTTTCACACAGCACCATGTTTAAATGAATAATGATTTACAATTAAATATCATTATTATTAAATGACCATTATAACCTAGTCATTAAATTGGAGGGAATGAATAATTTTAAACAAATTATCAAATTTTTATATTATATATTTAATCAAATGTTTTTTCATTCATCTAAATTATTTTTTTGGAATACGATAACAATGAATCCAATTTTATGCATTAATTTTTTTTTTTTCTAAACATGGTTTTACCATATTTTAATGGGGAATTTTTTTTAAAACTAAACTTTTACACATTTATAAATTAAATTGATCAAGATAAAATTAAATTTTAATACAGGATTTAAAAAAATAGCTTAGGGTAGAATTTTTTTATTTTTTATAAAAATATTTATTATCTAGTGAATAATTTTAAAATCCACATTTTTATAAATCCTTAGCTTTCATTATATTAATATTATATTTTTAATTTGAATATTAACATAATATATTAAATTATAAATAAAATTAGACATCTTATAAATGGTAATATTATATAATAATATAGTAATATAAGTAAATAAATGTTATATTTTTTTTTAAATATGTGTATTTTTTTTATAAAATATAAATGATTATTTTAAATTTTATAATTAATATAATGATTTAATATAGAATTTATTTGCATAAAATGTATTCATAAATCAATATTTTTTTTTATTATTATAAGATAATTTTATGCGAACTTAATTAAATTTTGATAGTGTCATAAAATCGATTATAATATTAAAATAAGTATTTTTCGAGTAAACGATGATTTTATTTCAAAATTAAATTTATCATATTGATAAAATTATTTTCATAAAATTATGTTCATTTATGAATTCTACATATCGACAAATGGTTAGAGTGAATTTCTGGGATTTTTCTAAAATACTAGAATTTTTGTGAATAGTAAAATACAATAATTTATAGTATAAATAAATTATAAGTTAAATAAAATATTACTTTATTCATTTTTATGTAATCACTATAATATATAAACCCCCTTAATTATTTTATTATATTTTGTGATAATTATTAAACTATTTATAGACTTTATCCAAAAATAATAAACAAATGAATTAAATATTAAAAAAACACCCCTCTCCTATACTATAAATACTACCTCTCAACAGCTCTTCTCCTCACACATATTAATAATTTAAGATTATCCAGTTCCTACCCAATTCTATTACCAATCTTATTAACCATGTCTATGTGGTTTTAGTCTCTACAAAACACCAAAACCAATTTCCCTATAGAGGTTCTCAAGGAGATGAATTCAAGAGGTAAAAACCTCTTTTATTTTTATTTTATTTTCATTCCAATTTATTTTCATTAATTCTTCCCTAACCTCATCTATCCAAAAATTCATGATAACTCTAGTAGAATATATATACTAGAAATTTATTATGTCAATGAAAAATTCACCATCACGTCTCCTGTCTTTTTTTTTCTTTTTTTTAAAGATGAAAACATCACCCATGAGGTGCTCATTTATTACCTTTGGGGAAGGCGGGATTTAATTTTTCAATTCTTCCTTAAAGTATTGTCATAAAATAATTTTTATTTATTGAAAATAATTCAATATGTGTAATAAAACTTATTTAATGTGTTGGAACCAGTATATATACATAATATTAATTCATAACCCAAAACTAGCATGTGATAATCGAAAACCCACAAAAATAGTCAAAATGATTATCACTAACAACTTATCTAATTATTCATCCTCACAAAAAATGAAAAAATTAATTATATATCCATTTAATCTTGTATAATATCATTAATAACATATAATTTCAATTTTTTAAAACTATTTTAATTTTACATGATCATTCATATGCATATAAAAGTAAACCTGTTATGAAAACCAATGGAACAAATGCTCCTAAATGATATAATTGTATTTTATAACTCCTAAAAAAGTACATAAATAAACTAAATAAAATTGTAATAAATAAAATAAATGTATAAAATGTTATTAATTAATTAATTAATGTATTTATATTATTATACAAGACAATAATATTAGATTAAAAACACATTCAGACATAAGGTACGAGTTTTCTCATATCACCTTTATTTCTATGAGATATCCCATATGCACCACTATTTATTATGTATGACATATGTATACAAACCATTGATTTATAATATCATGAATTTATTTATATTAATTTTATTAAATGTTTTATTTTATGATCATTAATTTTATGGAGCATTCAGTTTGAAAATTTGCAAAGTGGTAAGAGATTCTACCTAAATCTCCATTTTTTTCCTTCAGGTTACACTTTATCTATCCTCACCCCAATATAATTCTTCTTTATTTTTATATAATTTTAAAAATTATATTTATAAGTTACCATATAATTTATCTAAATTATTTCATCTTTATTTTTTGTTGATAAACCTGGTTTATAAGGTTTCCCTTTTCAATCCCTCCCAATAAGCATGCCCGATTTAAGGGAACCTCCCAATTTCTTAAATATTTTAAAGTAAAATTCATAATCTATTTGAAGCCACAATTTTTTTCAAAAATCAATTGCTTTAACATTAAAAAAATCTTAGCATATTTGTGTTTTTATTTAAACAATTAAGCCTTATTCCAATTTAAAGACTCTTATATTTTCTCTTAAACCGTATATGAGTGGCCCATTTATAAAGTTTATTAAAAACTCTTTGTACATGATTTCACATAAGTTGGAAATAATTTATTTCCAAAAAATAATTTCATTATCCTTAAATTTTATTTTTTGGGATATACATGTTTACAATATGATGAAAAATAGAAATTATTTTCCAAAAGAACTCTTCTTTTCAAAGAAAAAGGGTATTTCCCTCAAGAATTTCACAATGATTATATTAGAGTAATTTCATTAATTATTATTAATTAAATTTTTAAAAGTGATATCAGACACTTTTTAATTACATATATCTTCTTATTCTATAAATGATGAATGAATTATACTTAGTAAGTGACGGGAGGGTCCCTCTATATCCCCTCAATGCAATAATAGGTATCCTGAGACAAACTAGACCATGTTTTGGATGAGGAATTACCCATTTAATAGAATTATTTGATGATGAATTTATGGTATTTTTATGATGTCTAGATTTATGATTTCCCTCATTATGAGATTATTAGTTAATGCCCGATGTGATTATTGGACTAGTAGAATATATATGGTTAAGTTTCATTCTCATGTGATAATTTTTATTTCATTATTTATTAAACTTTTATTCCTTCCATATTCTTCTCATGATTAGGTTTTAATGGAATGTGATTTCAGTTATTAGACAATACCTTATTGGTTATTTTTATTTTTGATATCTTTGTATTTATTATTTACCCTTATTGTGAATCTATGCTCACCACTTTCATATGTTTTATTTTTTCTCAGTATGAGAAGATGTATATTATGAATGACATGTATAGATTATATTAGACTTTATAGATGATTCCCATGGACTTTTTATGATATTATTTTTTCTTTTTAAGTTTTAATGCAATAATTATGTATGTATCTAGTTTTCCAAATATACTGAATTGTTTGGTCCTTTGATATGTGACTTTCTTATTCATTATACCAATATATTTAAGTAAGGAACCAACTATTGGATACTGAAGTTAGGGTATGTAAACATTCCATTACATATTTTTTATTTATTCCTCCTACTTTATGTTTTTAATTAATAACCACCACTGATCCCCAAATTCAAATAGATGATAGACTTGCATGAAAACCTTCTCCTATTCATTACTTCCAAAATCAGGAAACATTTTTTCTAAGGAAATTATCCATTTCTCATCTACAAATGTATTTTTAGTATAATTGAAATATGGAGGTTGATGATTCATAAAATGGTCTAACATTGTAAAACCATATTGTTGATAGGTAGGCTACTTCATACCGGTAAGGTTATTACTCACAACCCGATTCATCTATCCCAATATAGTAATATTTTTTTAGATCCAACTATATCTCTAGATACATCTCTATTATCAGGAATACTAGGACTATAATTACATTAATTGATTCAATTTATATTACTTATAATAGGTTTAATTATTAAAAAATTGAAATACACTATATTAGATCAAAAAATTATGATACATAATAAATAATCATATAACTAGTTAATCACATAATCCTAAATTAAAAATTTAGGTATAAATAATTTCTAAATCATAGGAATGGTTTATTTTGGAATATTTAAAAATTATTTCATTCAGTTTCATTTTCTAATATTTGTTTTCCTAAGTCTAGTATCAAAGGTTTCTATTAAACTTTCTCTGATATCAACTGTAAAGACCACATCTCCAGTAGTATTGAGCTGGTAACTTACTTAATTATATTGGTAATAAGTAAAATAAATCACATTCCAATGCACCAAATAGTTTAGTAGATTTTGAAAACTATATAGATACATAAGTATTACATTACAACATTAAATGAAATATTACACAATAAAAGCATTCAAAACACCCTGATTCTCTTAGATTATCCCTGCATATCAATCATAATATATATATTAACATCCCAGGGAAAAATAAAACACAAGAAAGGGGTGAGATTAGATTCTCAGTAAGGTTAAGTAAACAATGGAATCTATCATAAATAAACATAAATAAAATTCCAGGTGAATAACTAAGAGCACATTCCATTAAACATATATACTTGAGCATAATATGGTTGGAATACAAGTTGATCAAATAATTCCATATAAATATGACATAATAATGTAACATAACCATGGATATTATACTATTTAAATAATCACATGGAATATCAATAACTAATATCATGACGAAGTAATGCATAATATGGGTTGTATAAAACATACTATCAAGGCCTCATATAATAATTCTACATAAATGGGTAAGGCCTTGACCAAAACACAATCTAGTTCATCTCCTGAGACCTAATGATGCATCAAGGGGATATAGAAGGCCCCATAGATCACTTACTATATCCAATACATTCTTCATATGAAAGAGGTGAAACATAATCAACAAAAAAATTTCTATTTAAACTAGAATTAAAATTGAAAAAACTCTTCCCATTAAATAAACATAATCATAAAAAATTTAAAGAAATATGGTGAATGGTGTTAAAATAGTACATCCCCAATCAAGATGATCTTAAAACATTAAATAAAATATTGTAAATGGTATAATAATATTTCAAAAAAAAAAAATAATAGGATTCAAAAATGTATTTTGGAATAGATACCTTAACAACGTCACTAAAAACATCTAATGAAAATACCAATTTTAACTTTGAAATCACTTATTTTAAAAATATGTGTAATAATAAATGAAAAAATTTTATTTGAAAAAATCCTTATAATATTGTAAATAAAAATTAAAAAAATGTAAGGTGTCATAAAATTGGGAAAATACACTCATTTCGTTATAAGTTTAAAAAAATATTCCATTACTTTTTTTGAAAAAGAAACATATAAAAGAGTATTTTTAAAATAAATTTATTTACAAATATTATATCATTTATGTGAGTGTTAATAAAATTAATTTTTCAGATGTAAATCTAGTTAAAACATGTAAAAATAAAATATAATTTAATCAGGATTCATTTGAAACATAACCATTGCATGAAATAATCAATGGAGTAAAAGTTTAATGCAAAGAAAGGAAATTGGGATAGAAATTCCTTTACCTTAGGTTGGATTTAAACTGTACATGTTCGAAACTCTTGTATAATGGTTTTAACAAAATTATTTTATTATAATAGAAAAATGTTAATATTTATGATACCATATATTACCTTCTTATATAATTTTACAACTTTTTATTAATAATATTTATTCTTTTCACTATTTCAGTCGTTAATTGCACTATTTCTTGACCATATTTTGTCATAAAAGTCGTGGTTCTCTTTCATAGGGTGTGGTTCCAACACTTAAATAATAAAATTAATGTCACAAATACCATATTTAATCATTAAATACATATTCATAACCATTTTTTAATGTTTAACATAGAAAATGAATTACACCGCTAAGTGGAGACGGTAAGCCGTACGTACACACATACACTGATTTCATTTCTCTCAGGATGGATAAAAGATATAATATTGTTGTCTTATAACAATAATAACATCTTAGTATATATATAAAAATTTATTTATTATTTTATAAGAAAAAACACAAGAATATAAAGTAAATAAATAAATTAATTTTAATGAGTTGGTAAAAACGATTACCTCTTCTTCAACAGACATCTTTTAGACCTCTTCTAAAGGGATCTAGAGTTGGTCTTTTTGGAGTCACAAGACCTCAAAAACATGTATAAGGATGTTATGAGGAGAAATTTATTGAAACATATTATTCTACAAGGCACAATACAGTTAAATGAAATGATGGAAGGAGTTCCCCTTTCAAATGAGGTGAGCGACACCCTTAGAAATCCACAAAATATTATATTATAATAAATTAATTTTCTAAAAAAATAAAACCAAATAAAAAATTATTAAAATATGAGATGAGATATGGTTTTATTATCATTAGAAAATATTTTTTTTCATGTTTGGGTTTTACTTTAAACCATATCATTTTGATTTACTTTAGTTAACATAATTTAATATTAATTATGATAACAATTTATTTAATTTTAAAAAGTGGTAATTTTTTCTTATAAAATTTTAGTTAGACAATAAACGATTAATTTATAAAATTTTAGATAGAATAATAATCAATTTTCTTAAATATTTATTTATTATTTTTATATAATTTAATAAAATATTATTTTGATAAAATATCCTTAGTGTTAATTTTGACATTATTCATTACTTGGGCCTTTTGGAAAACAAGAACAATAGATAAATTTGAAGAAAAAACTTTAATACACCCCTAATATGTCATAATAATTCATAAAATTATTATATAACATTAGTCAATTAAAATTATATTTATTTTAATATTTTTATATCATTTTTTAGTTATTTTATTAGTAAAATAATTATTATATTATCATTGTATAATTATTTATTGTAATTATTTCATCATAATAAATTGAATATATATACAGTGATTTATATATATATTATCTTTGAAAATAATATCTATATACTAATATATCTTCTGAATAACGCCATTTAAAAAAAATATGTTTTTAAAATATGAATGTGACACCTTTTTTTTTCATTAGATAAATATTATAAATATCATAACCACTTCCAAATGGCCCCCAAAAATAATAAATAAATTTATATCATGAAAATAAGTTTATTAAGTTCAAAATTATCCCTTATTTTTTTTCATAAACTACCTTTGTACCCATGTGGACATATATGATATGTTTACGATAAGGAAAGTGACATTTTGTGATTATCTATAATTTAAATAATATCAAATTCATTATCAGGGAAATATTTCTATTAAATAACTCAAATTAAAATATTAGGTGTCAAGGGTCGAATATAAATCATCCATTAATATTTGGGAAATTTTTAGGGTAATTTTATAGCCCTTACAATGTTTAATATAAATTGCCCAATTTACCCTTTACAATTATAACAGAAATTAACAATGTTACTATTGTCATTGTTAAAAAAAATAAAAATGACCAATTTAATAAATTTGGAAATTATTAATCCAAATATGGAATCCATTTTTTAATATTAAAAACACTTAATTTTTATAATTTAATTTAAAATTAATCCTGTAAAAATCTAGGAAAAATAGTTTTATTGAAAAATGTATTTTTATGCTAAAAAATGTACTTATACCAAAATAAGATTTAAGGATGATTAAAGAGAAATGTATAATATTATTAATAACTAAATATTTCTTAATTTCCATTAATATCAAATTCAAATCAATATTATGCATTAATATAATGAAATTGAAAATTTTATAAAAATTGATATTTTGCACTATTCACTAGAAAATAAATATTTACGGAAAAATACCAACAATTAACTCTAATATAATTATGAAATTAAGATTTAAAAAATGAAGTTTATTTTTTAAAATATAATTTATAAATGTTTCTAAATATATATTTAAAATAAGTTTCCGTTAAATGGTAGAAAATTTTCCATTTAGAAAATATATCTTTTAATACATAAAATTGGATTTATTCTTATCTTAATAATATAAAAAATATTGGATGAAATTAATTTTTTTAAATATTTAATATATAAATTTTATTAATATATTTAAATAATAGTGATTAATTTAATTTATTAACAAAAATATTCTATTATGGTAATAAATATTGTTTTTAGAAACACATCCTTTATTTTTAATTGATTTTTATTTTCAGTTATAATTAATTGGTAACGAGAGAATTAATTTTATAAACATGTATAAACTATATTTTCATAATTTAGTTAATCTCATTTATTACATCAATTCCAATGGCTAGGTGATAACTAAAATAATATTTAATCATTTGTTTAAACTCAGTGTTTTATGTAATGTAAGTTATCAGATAAGTTAAATTTAAAAAGAGACATACCGTAAAATCTTGGGGTGTAACAATGAAATATTGGGTATGAACATTTTAAGTTATTATCATGATATCATACCCTTATACTTTTCATATGTTTTAAAATGGCCATCAATTGATATCTATCATGTTTACACTTACTTAGAATTTGAGATCACCCTTTATTATATTTACATTGTCCACTTTATGATGAATTTTTTTAAGAATGGTAGGAAAATATGGGTAAAAGGTCATAAGAACCTTATAATATATGATGAAGAATGTACCTAACTAATATGGTTACATATCTAGTGTCTAAAGACACTAAACCGTTACGGTTCTGGTTTGGATCTTAATGTTATGCAATGAATATTCACCTATGAAGATGTGGTAACTATATAGGAAAAGTAAGAGTCGCTATAATATTTAGCTCAAATTATTGGGGATAAAAACTCAATTTTTTTATATATTCCCATTATGAGGTGAAATATATATTTTATATCCTTTCTTATATTTTTGAAGATGAAATCTCTCTAATAATTTCATATTGAGACACACATATATTTTAGATACCCTTATATTTTTCATGGTATAAAATAATTAAAATTAAGAGAAAGAAATTTATTTAAGGGGGACAATGTAACACCCACATATTTTTTTATTAATTTATTTTTAAATAAATACTATATTAAATAGATTTCTCAATACATGGCACCAAACTAAAATGGAATGATGCCAAATTTTTTTACGATAAGTATAACTAATGTAAAGTAGATATTGAATTGGAGGGTATAAATATTGAAATCCTCATTATGAAATATATTTTTAAAGAAAAATAAAATCATATTTTACCAATTAATTGGTAAAATTTAATTACTAAATAAAAATAATAAATAAAGTCATTTTATATTGAAAAATTTATTTGACTAAAAGTTACCTTTTTTGTGCTATGAATTTAATTATTTTTAAAGAGTTATTTTAATGAAATTTATTGATAGTATATAATTTACAATAATTTAACATACAACCAATAGTTATTAATAGGGATGTGTTAAATTCCTTTTATTCGTAGAAGGTAAATATTATTAAAAAATTATTTTTTACGCTACATGCAGTCACACTAAAATTATTATTTTTCTCACTTTTAGAAATTAAACAATAATAAATTAGTTTAAAATTTTAAATCTTATTTTAAAATTTATTTAATAAAATAAAATTATTTTTTATGAATAAATATAGGTTACCATGATTAAATTTAATTATAATGATAATGATAAACGTTTTTTGAATGAATTGATTTATAAAATTTTGTATAATTTTAACTAAATAAATTAAATTTATGTTATTAAAAAATCAATCCAATATAATTTTTAGACATAAAAAAGTATTAAAAGTCATTTAATTAGTAATTTATATGAAATATGAATAATAAGAGTTAATATTTTGAGAAGTTATTTTCTTATAAAAATAATTTTCATTGAATTTTTTGATTCCACTTAAAACTTAAATTCATAAATATTAAAATTTTAATTTTAAAAAATGAACTTCATTTCTGGATTCTACATAAAAATATTATGTTAGGATTATTTTTTTGTATTTTTAAGAAAATATTTATTTTTAGGTGAATTGTGTAAAATATAGTTTTACAATTATAGTGAATTTTTGGAAATCAGTATGATATAAGAATAACTTAAAATTCATGAAAACCTTTTTTGGGTAAAAAATATATTTTTATGTAAAATTATACACTTAAAAATAGTAATTTTAATTCATGAAACTATATTTCACAATTTAGAACATAAGTTATATTTTTCTTTAAAACTTATTGTAATGAATTATTTATATATTATTTTAAAATTAATTTTTATCACATTTATAAATTATATATAATGAAATGAATTTAATATTTCAATTATAAGGTACTAATTATGTAGCAAGTTCTATTTTATTTTTAAGTATAAAAAATAAATTATTTTGTAAATAATTAATTACCATGGTAAAAGTCATATAACAACCTAGTCTTAACATATATAGACATTATATCATTTTTGGGGAATACATGAAAAATTTCAAAAACAGATGTCTAAAGACCATATTAGTTTAAAAAATTTGGAAACATGGATTCCTAAACACTTCTACATGAGTGAGCTAGATTATGTCCCACTTGGTTGTCTAAGACTAGCACCCCTCTTAGACATATCATACATAAAATATGTCTTCCTAACTTGGTTAAGGAAACATAAAAGGGGTGAGCTCAGATTCTCAAATATGGTAAACAAGGGAGATATTTAAACATAAACCTAAGCATAGGGCTATGATAATGTGATCATATCATTAGAAGATAATGGCAAGCATATCAAAGACCATAGAAATGAATCATGACACAAATAATGTAAGTTCATAAGACATGAATCATAAGGGGATCAAGAGAATAATCCATGAAATTATAAAATGGGAGTAAGACCGGGAATTTGTGGTATATATATAAGAATAGAAAATATTTTTTCAAGGATACCCACCAAGACATTAATAACATGATAGGCTTGGGATAATCACCCATGGACCTACTTCAGGCTTGGGCTAACAACATGTTTACCCACTTATTTAGAGACTAGGTTACAACCCATGTACCCTATTACTTTCATTCATAGTCTATAATATACATACCCCTTTACTTTTAGGCTTGGTCTAGAAACTGTGTACATTTTTGCTTTCAGGCATGGGCTACAACCCATGTATCTTCTTTTTTTTGTCTTAGGCTACAACCCATGTACCTTTTTATCTCATATACCATTTATCATTATCAATGTGTATCATAAACATTTAGGAATATCATTACCTATGAAAAATATATAGGTTTTATAATCATTTCATCCTATAAAAAATAAATAAAGGAAGAATTTTTCATAATTATTTAGTATCATATAACCCATTGAAGGGAAAAATGTTTCATAAGAATTTATCATGGTATAACCCATTGAATAGAAACAAGTCTCATAAATACCAAGCCATCAAAGAAAAGACCATTAATTAAAAAAATATTATTTTTATCCTTGGATCATATCCCTAGTAAAAAAAATATACAACTAAGGATTTCATCTTAGATAGAGAAGGATTTTGAAAGATAACTTGGAACATAAGTTTTCTAGGAAAATAACTTGTTAAAACATGTAATATTTTTAAAATAATTTTACTCAAAAAAACTTTTGAAACATGTAAAGAAATCATGAAAAATCATTTAAAACATTTCTCGAGGAAAGTAACCTTTATGCTTTGGAAAAACACTTTTTAAAGCATAAAAAGTTTTAAAGACCGTTTTCATTGAAAATAACCTTCAAAACATATAAATAAAAATGAATTTTTTTTAAAAACATATTATTTTAAAATAATTTTAAAAATAAAAAAAATAATATTTGAAATCATTGAAATAATTTTTTAAGAAAACAATATTTTTAAAATATATAATGGGTGAATTGAAGATAAATTAAAATAATTTGTAAACATAAAACCTATTTTTAATATAATTTTTATTTTAAAACTCATTTTAAATAAAAACATTTAAGTAATATACAAAAATAATTTTCATATAAAATAATACCCTTGTAAAATTAAAAATGATAAATCAAGGAAATGATGGTCATGATGGTGAGCAAGTCTATACATTCCGAACATTCCTTTTTCACCGTAAATGTTTAAAAAAGTGACTTGATAGGAAAATAACAAGAATATTATTTTTAAAAATGTTTTGTAAAATGGTAATTCATAGGAAAAAATCTCATTTAAAAAGATGGGATAATATTAATCCATTTTTATAAAACATAGTTTTAAATGAACCAAAATTTCTGACCAAAAGAACAAATAAAGTTAGATTTTTATAGTAACATTTCATTAATTATCATAAGTACCAAAGGGATGAATTTTTTTTACCATTAATTGGATATAAAAATAATAACCATAATTTAATAAAATTCATGAGAGTTTTTCAAATATGGATCATAATATTTCATCAATGGAAGCATAATAATAAACAATTTCGATAAAAAATTAGTTTATAACTATAAACTGTTACCACTTTGGTAATTTAAATCATAAAAAATGGAAAATATTAAATTAAAATAATATTAAATTATAATTAAAACATTTAGACTCATAATATAACAATTAAATGGTATTATATAAAACTCATATAGAAATATAGGTGCAATACATTGAATGTGTCTCAAAGAAAGAAAATTGAGACAAAATTACTTTATAATTTGGTAAAATTTAAATAATAAAACCCATGAAATAAAGGAAATTAAATTGATATTATAATACACATTAATATTATTATAGGAATAATATAATAAATCTATGGGTAGTATACACACCACTAAAGAGAAATGAGTGGTGAATATGGCATGTTACTCACGGAAATAAAATGTGAGATGAAATTCTCTTACCTTAAGTCTTGAATTTATTTATACACATTCAGTCTTCATGCATAGTATATATAAGTTGATTAAAAATCTAAATATAAATAATATTATTATATATAATACCATATATGACTCACTTATGACTTTATATTACCCTTAAATTAACAATTCCTTTTAATGTAACGTTTTAGGTAATAATCGCTTTGTTTATCGTACATGTTTTAACTTTTTATTCTTGATAATTTTACATAGATCAAGAATTAATTATTTAGATAATGTAATAAATTATGTATATATATCATATATATTTATTATATAAATATTTAAATTAATATGTAAAAGATAAAAATATTAAATGAAATACACCATTTAAAGAGATGGTTGGCTGTACATATGCATGAACGCTATTTCCATTTTATTTCCATATTTAACAAAAGAAAGTAAATGATATATATATATATAATATAATTATTGTATAATTATTATTCCATATATATGATATAGTTTTACTAAAACCATCCGTAAAACATTCCATATAAAGTGTGAACAAATTTCATCTATTTGAGGAAGAGGTAGTCCACACTGCCACAAACGAAGTTATCATATTTAAAAAATTGAAAGATAGATGTTATGATTTATAGAATAATTAATTAAAAATAAATGAATAATAAATATCATATATATCATATAAAAATGATCTTCCCTCATAATTCTCAACTATGAGAGTCAGTAAATGAAGAAACGAACAACATTGTTTTGGGAGGTATTAGTTCACCGTAAACAAGAATGGTAAGTTCGTTACCAATTATATAGATGTGTTTTAAGTGTAGGTATAAACTTTATAATAAAAACACCTAATTATATTTTGTATATTTAGGTTATTATATAATCATAGAATAAGAATAATTAATGTGGTGGAGAATAAAGATAATACAAAGGAGCTTGAGGAAGGATGCTACATATTCTTTGGGTAACTTCTTTTGGTTTTCACCAAAGGGATTACTTGAATTAGTTTATTACCAAATGAAGGAAAAATGGAGGAATTTTGAGATCTTAGTAATTTAATAGGCCAAATATAAGACTAAACTATGTGTTTTGAGGGGTGTGAAGAATGGGGAGAGTTGGTGTCATTTTATAAGGGAGGAGGGGACACACATGGAATTTTTGATTACAAGTTATGTGTACCGACTTTTTTACCTAAAAAAGTCATAAGAATTTAAAAAAACTTAATAATATAAGTTTAATGGAAAAAATATGGCTAGAAATTTTTTGTTTGACAGGTGGATATGTCATTTTGGCCCTTAAGATTAAGCTTTAGTCCCTTATGAAGTTTAATTTTTTCTTAATCACTGTAATTAATTTTAATCACTTTTACTAATATTTTTGATTAAAAATTAAGTTTATTTATTATAATATAAAAATTATACTAATTAAAACTATATATTTCCATTTTTTATAATTTAATTCAGAGAATCATGAAAATTATATTTTATGCTAATCCCATACGTGTGGCAAGAAACTGGGGTTTTAAGGTTAGAATGTTCAAGAACTTATCAATCATATATTTATAAGTTCAGTATAAAAGTGATTCTAATGTACTAAATTAAATTAATGGATATATTGTTGATATATTGTGACTTTAAAACCAAATTTAAATATAATTTTATCATATAAGTAAGTTATATGAGAAAGAAATTTTGAATTAAAATTTTGTATTTTCACTATTTATCAAAAAATGAAGTTTCTTAGAGAAATACCAAAAATTAAACCTAAGATAATTGTTAAATTATAAATTAAAAAATGAATTTTATTTTATAAAATTAAATTTCTAAAATAGTCTAAAATTAATTTTATTATTGGTCATAGCAGGACATAAAAATATTTATTTTAAGAAATTATTTTTTTCAAACATATAAAGTCTACACAAAGAAGTGTATGTCTTATAGAAAATATGATTTATATGTATAAAAACAATATAAATTATACTTAT
Source organism: Viscum album (assembly GCA_963277665.1). Taxonomy (NCBI): domain Eukaryota; kingdom Viridiplantae; phylum Streptophyta; class Magnoliopsida; order Santalales; family Viscaceae; genus Viscum; species Viscum album. The sequence continues at coordinate 124,375,503 of OY728147.1, forward strand.
AAATTAGTTATTAATATTCATATTACTATGTTTAACTGATATTTTATTATTATCTCATTTAAACTATTATAATAATAAAAATTTGTTTCATAGAAATTCAGTGTTGGGTGTAATTCAATCCAAGTCATTACTGCGTGTAGTGAAAGATTAAGTTGGTATAACATATAACACAAGCCAAACATAGTGATTTCATATAATAAAATATATATTCAGTGTTGTGTGACATAAAAAATATTAAAAAATTAAATTATTTCAATAAAAAATAATTCACAAAATCTAAGGGTGTTACATTCTACCCCCTTAAAAAATTAATTTCACCCTTGAAATTAATCTGGATTATTAAAGGTTTAATAATTTAAAGTACCTTTCATAGAAAAACAAAATCATAAAAATTAGTACTATAAAATTATCTTAAAAGAAAATGTTTGAAACATGATGGTTACCTAAAGTAACTCAAATCTATGTCTTCACCTGGGAGAACATTGGTGGCATGTGAAAATATGGTCTTGGATGAAAAGTGTAAATATTTATAGGGAGAAATTGATGTCATCAATCACAAACAAGTGAATGATGAATGGAATGTTGAGTTCCTCAAATTCATAAATCTGTGATTATTTAAAAGGACACTAGTTTAATAAAAATTAAATTATTAAGACAACATTTTATTTCTAGACCATTTTCATAAAGTTTTACGAAATTTCATAAAAATATATACTTTCATGATTTTAGGGAAACCTCACCCTTTTTTGTTTATTGATCAATTTCCACTTCATCTCTCATTTAATGAAATTAAGGATAATTTTTTATTCTTGAAGCATTATCAGATCATTAGATACATAAATAGAATGATAAGTCAATACATATATCACAACAAACTGGTTATTAAAAGTTATCTAATATTCTTAAATACAAATATTTCAAGATAATACCTCAATTTCTAAAACCATATATGAAGTTTAACATAAATAATTCTATAAATAGTTAACTACATAACCCTTCAAGAATTTTAAAATACACAACTTTAGAAATAATCTCACAATATCATCATAACATTTATTCCACATATATCGTAAAGTAGCTCTTGGTTGTTACACTACAAACAGGTGAATACCCTCATCATATATTCTCTTGATATATGTTAATAACTTTAATTACCATAAATAATTTTAAAAAACATTCACGATTACTTATTCTAAAGATTATTGTATATATTCCTTTAATTCAAGATGTTTTAAACTTCATCCATAATAACATAGATTATTCTTTCAAAAAATCATTTATTAGTTCTAAGGTAATAAATACCATCCGATTTACATATTCATATCAAACATATATTTATACAAATATCATTTTCTAAACACGAGGAATAAATAAAGGTTTACCTTACCTTAATAAAAAATATCACCATTCTATTAAATAACTTTTCTACCTCACCAAAACTATTCAAAATATCCTTTGAAATCCAAAATGAAAAATATATTCTTCAAATAATTATATATTTCATGATTCTTATAACATAATATTTTAATTCCAAAACATAAATACTTTATTCATCCAACTTTCTTCTAAAAAAATTTACTAAGATTTATCATATTATACCTTAATACCAATTTCATAAAATATTAAATATGTATCGTGTATTAATATTTATCAAAATCAATTTAATCATGTTTATAAATAATAATATTAGAATAAAAAATACATCTCATATTCCATTCGTGGTCACTTCATCATTAGTAAAAAAATCATCACTTGTACCACATTACTGATTCTCTTCTAGAGCCTTCCACCTAGGAAATAATTTTTCATAATTATCATTCCTTACACATTTTAAAATAGTCATCAATTGATAATACATTAGGGGGGAAATATTCCCATCAATTTCTTTAACTGGACTGTTAATTTTTTCTTTTGCAGTTACTTTCTTTGTGTCTTTATTTTCCCTAATCAAAACGTCTTCTTATTCTCCTAAGACATTCACTTCGGTTATTCTTCCCAAATTCTTGACATATATGAAAAAAATAATTTTTCCTCCATTTTCCTTATTTTCCAAACTCTTGGAAAACTCTTTCATTCTCTTCTTTTGTGTGTTTGGGAGTTGGTTATGGTATATGTCGTTAATCATGTTTGATGAAAACTAATTAGGTATGATTACAACATCCTTTACTCCAGTGATCATCCCAATTTTATTCTCATCATAAAGGTTTCTATCACAATCATCATAAATCTAGTTAATTCAAGTTCCCACAATTTACTTGAACTAAAAAGCATAAATTAAGAAACAATTATCATAGTGAGGGACTATCAAATTAAAAAAAAACCACTTATAAGATGTATAAATTAGGAAACCTTCTTTAATTCAATAAACCTTAGGTTTATCCAAGTTTATTCATAGACAAATTTTTTCCTAAATCGTTTATTATGTTTTTTGAAGAGTTTGTTAATTCCCAAAGCATATCCACCTGGAGTTGAAAACTAGGCGCACAGTAATGACCATTGTCATGTACTAGGTTATGCTCGAGTTATGCCCGACACACCATGTTAGATTTGTTACTCCTAGATACATATACACAAAAACCAAATCTACTTATAGTATCTATAATAGGATATATCACTAGAAAACCACTCACTCTATCCTTCACCAAAATTTCATGGCATTTTCCTATACATTCCTTTATCCTTAGTCCTGTCCTTAGACATGTACTTTGAGTTCTTACTATGGTTTTCTCATCCTAGCTTCCAAAGGTTGACTAAAACATTTCTCTGTTAATAACCTTAACAAACCAACCTTAACATATATATAAATTATATAATTCTTTTGAAATACTTAAAACACTACAAAAACTGATGCCCAAAGACTATATTAGTTTAGTTCCTTTAGAAACATGAAATCATAAACCCCAATACATGAGTGAGCTACATTAAATCCCACTTGGTTCTAAAATACTATAACACCTCATAGATATATCATACATAAAATATATCTTCATAACATGGGTAGGGAAACGTAAAAATGGGTGAGATCAGATGCTTAATAATGGTAAATAAAAGAGATATCTAAGCCTAAACAAGAGAACATGGGTATGAGAATGTGGTAATCTTACTTGAAGATCATACCTTACATATAAGAGATCATAAAAATGAATCATGGAATAAAGAATGGAAGTTCATAAGACATTAATTATAAGGGGCTTAAGAGAAAAATCCAGGAAAGTATATCACAAAAGTAAGACATGAAATTTTTGGGATACACATAGGTATAGAAAATTTCATGTCAAAGATACCTACCAATACCTTCATAGAATGATAGGAGGGGGCCAATCACCAACATAACTGCTTCAGGATAAGGCTAAAAACCCATGTACCTTCTTATTTTGGAAATGATATATAACCCATGTACCCTCTTTCTTTTATAATTGGGATACAACCAGTGTACCCTCTTACTTTTATGCTTAGGATATAACTTGTGTAACTTCTTGTTTTTTGGATTGGGCTATGACTCATGTAACTTATTATTTTTAGGATTTGGATACAACCCATGTACCATTTAAGCCCATTTATAATTTATAATAACCTTATTCATTGGAGGGATATATAGGTCCCACCCGTCATATAATAAAATCATGCATACATGTGCCATAAATTAATAAAACTTTCATCATATCCTGACCCATTAAAATAGATGGGCTTCATAAACATCATATCATAACCAATGAAACGAAATGAGTATCATTAAAATTTAATCATATCATTACTTATAGAAAATATATTGGTTTCATAATCATTTTATCATAGAATAACCTATAAAGGGAAGTTGGTTTCAAAATCATTTATCATAGTATAACCTGTTGAAGAGAAACATGTTTCTTAAGAATTAATCATGGTATAACACATTAAATAGAAACATGTGTCATAAACATAAATCCATAAAAATAAAGGCCATTGAGATAAATAATATTAATGGTATACTTGGATCATATCCCTTGAAAAGCATAAAATATAACCAAGGATTTCATTTATATGGAGAATGATTTTGAAACATCGCTTCAAACATAACTTTTCTTTGAAAAATAATTTTTAAAACAACAATTTTTTTTAAAAACATTTCCCTTAAAAACCCTTTCAAATAATATAAAGTAACCATGAAAAGTCAATTAAAATATGTTGTGAGGAAAATATCATTTACTATTTAAAAAATTGATTTTTAAAACCTAAAATATTTTATAGACCAATTTCCTTGAAAATAATCATGAAAACATATAAAGAAGCTCGAAAACATTTTGAAAAAATTTTATCTGAAAATAAATTAAAAACTTATAAAAGAAGTTTTGAAATCATTGAAATAATTTTATTTGAAAACACCATTTTGAAAACCTATAAAGGGAGAATTGAAAATCAATTAAAACACTTTTAAAACATAATTTTTTTTGAAAAAAGAACATTTTCTTTAAAAACCCATTTAAAATAAATAAATTTACATAATATTTAGAGAAAATTTTTATTATAATAAAATACCCCTGTAAACTCAAAAATTAAGCATCATGGAAATTATTATCATGACTACATGCAAGTGTGTACGTGCTGATCATACCTTTGGTACCCTAAAAGCTTAAAAAAATACCTTGATTAGAAAATGAAAAAAATATTCTTTTTAAAAACATATTTGTAAAAAGGTAATACATGGGTCAAAATTTAATTTAAAAATAATAGTATAGTAATAAAAATGAAATTAAAACCTTTTTAGAAAACACGGTTTTGAATGAACACAAATTTCTGACTGAAGGGAGAAATAATGTCAGATTTTCATATAAAATTTTTCCTAATTATCTTAACTACCATAGATATAAAAAAAATGAAAAAATTAATTTAATATAACATGATTAACCAAAGGATAATGAAATTCATGATATTTTTTCATCTATGGATCCTAATATTTATTAATGGAACCATAATCATAAACAATCTCGATAAACGATGAGATTATAACTATAAACCGTTATAACTTTTGAAATATTGAATCAAAATAAAATGGAAATAATAACATTAAATGGAGATTAAAATATCTTGAAAATAATTATATTCATGATATATCATGTTAAAGTTAGTATATACACCTCATAAAAAGAATATAGGTTCATAACATGACATGTGTCTCAAAAAAGGAAAATGGAGACAAAATTACTTTATTGATTTGGTAACTTTTGTAACATAAACCCCATAAAAATGTCTTAAAATTGATATAAAATACCAATACATTTAATTATAAGAATCATTGAATATATCCATGGATAGTATACACACCACAAAAAATAAATGAGTGGTGAGTAAGGCATGTATCTCATGAAAATAAAAAGTTAGATGAAATTCCCTTCCCTTAAGTATTGAATTTCATTATACACATTAAATCATCATGTATAATAAATAAAATTTTGTTATAAATATAAAAAATAACCATAATATTATATTTAATACCATATATGAATCTCTTATGACTTTATATTAACCATTTATTAACAATTTCATGTTAATGTAATGTTTTGGGTAATAACCGCATTGTTTATCATATATGTTTTGACTTGTTATTTATGATACTTTTAATAAGATAAATATTTATAGAATTCAAGAACATAAAACATGATATATATCATATATATTTCGTATATAAATATTTAATTTAATCTAAAAAAGATACAAATATTAAATTAAATACATTGTTCATGGAGACAGTAGGCCATACGTACGCATGAATGCTATTTCCATTTTATTGTCATATTGAAATAATGAACGCAAATGATATATATATATATAATATAATTATAGTATCATTTATATTTTATATATATCATATAATTTTACTAAACCCATACTTACTATATTCCATGTAAAGTGTGAACAAATCACATCACTTTGAGGAGGTGGTAGTCCACACTTACAAAAACAAAGTTATCATATTTATAAAAAATGTAAATCATGAAGGTATGTTTTATAAATGAAGAAAAGAATAATAAATCAATCATAAATATCATAAATATCATAAATATCATATAATAACATATTTTCCATCATAATTTCCAACAATGAGAGGTGATGAAGGAAAAACAAACATCATTTCGTGTGGTGATAGTTCACCGTACACAAGAACGATAAGTTCGTTACCCATTATATGGATATGTGTTTAAGTGTAGGATGAAATATATGAATGAAAACATCTATATATGTTTAGGATACTGAAGTTATTATATAATCAAGGAATAATAATAATTGAAGTTGTGGAGAATGGAAATAAAACAACAGAGCTTGAGGAAGGATTTTACCTTTTAATTAGGTAACTTCTATTGGTTGGAACCAATGAGACTAATTGGATCAGTTTATTCTCTAAATAAGGATTTAAGGAGTAAGGTAGAGATATTTTTAAGTGAATTTCATAGATATTTTCCAAACTGAAGTGGTTGTGTAGGTGTAAATAAGGGGGAGAGTTATTGGCCTTTTATAAGGGAGGGAGGGGACACTCTTAGCAATTTCGAAAAAAATTAGGTGTACCGACATTAAAAAAGTCATAAAAAACCAAAAAAACTCAAGGAATAAATGTATATGGCCAAAATATGGCCTTATAATGTTTTTTTGAAAAGATTATAGGTCACTTTGGCCCATAAGATTAAGGTTTAGTCTCTTGTTAAGTATAATTTTTCTGTAATCTCTATAACTAATTTTAATTTGTTTCATTAATTTTTGTGGTAAAATATTAAGTTAATATTATTAGAATTAATATATTATACTAATTAATACCATTTATTAAAATTTTTTTAAATTCAATTCACATAAGTGGTAAAATTTAGTTTAGTGCTAATCCCACTAATGTAGCAAAAAAGCGGGTTTTTAAAGTGAGAATGTTCAAAAGTTCATTAAGATTTTATATATAAGTTCAGTATAAAAATTATTCCAATGAAATAAATTATATTAATAGATTTATAATTTATCTATCTAGAATTTAAAACAGACTTAAAATATAATTTAACTGCATAAATAAATTATATGAAAAATTGTTTTGAATTAAAATTCAGCATTTTCACTATTCACCCAAAAATGAAGTTTCTCAGAAAAATTCATAAAATTGACCATGGGAAAATTTTTATATTTTATATTAGAAAATTAGAATTAATTTATAAAATTAAATTTCAAAAAGTTTTTAAATTTAAATTTATTATTTTTCATAGAGTGACATAAAAATAAGTTCTTTTAAGAAAATAATATTTTAAAACCTATAAAGTCTTTACTAAAAATTGTATTTATTATTATCAATAAGATTTTTATATATAAAAAAATTATAAATTATATTTAAAAATTAGTTATTACTATTCATATATCTAATTTTAATTTCTATTTTTATAACTATCCTGTTTAAATAATTATAATAATAAAATGTTTTTTCGTAGAAATTCAGTGTTGCATGTTAAGCATGAAAAGTCGATGTTGTGTGTAGTGAAATATTAACTTGGTATATCATATAACATAAAAAACATAGTTATTTCATATATAAAAATATATATCAATTTTTTTGGGAAATAAGAAATATCAAAAGGTTAAATTAATTCATTTTTTTAACAAATGTCGGGGTATTACATGTCAAAATGTTTAAAGGTTTAAATTTAAGGGGTAAGAGAATTAAATCAAGTTCAAAACATGTATAAGATATTTTTAGAGATACATTTCGACCAAAAATGATCCAAATCCATTATTTACAACTTTAGGAGCCACCTTTCTTGTATATTTCAACTCTTTTTACCAGAATGTCACACCACTCACTTATAAAAGGAGTCCATCAATATTCAACATACACACACACACACACACAAAACCATATTTCTAAAAAAAAATTACCACAATACCTCCAAAAAAATATAAGAGGTTTCATTCTCCTCAAATGAATGCCCCTAAAATCCTAAATCCAATTAGTAAAGAATATATTACATTGAGTAAGGTAAAAGTTCCCAAATCTCTCCATTCCATTGCTATTTATTTAATTCCTATTATTATACCGAAAATTTCATTATAAAATCCAAAAATAATAACACTAATTTCATTAGTATACCAAATATTTATTATACTTACGTATTAAGAATTATCTACATGCCCCTTTCTTATAAAAATGAGAAAATTGTTCGTTTATATGTGTGGACTACCTCCTCTACAAAGATACGAATTTAATTTTTCCTAAAAACCATAAATTTATATTTATGAAATTATTTTTAATGAATTAAGATAATATTTATACCATTTTTAATATTATATAATATAAAACATTTTCTAAATTTCTCCCATTCTATGGAAAACCACAATGTATTCCTTGTGTACGTGTAGACTACCACCTCCATAAAATGACATATTCTATTTTTAATGTTTATCATAATTCGATAACATTATGAATATATAAAAAATGAAATTATTTTTATTAAATTATTATGGTTTTTGAAATTTTATATTAATATTTAACTAATTATCAATATACTAACTTTTGTTGATAAAATATTACAGAAACAAGCTCATCCCTGATTTTGTATTCATGAATCATGGCTAAAAATATCTTGAAATTAAATTAGGACTTTTAAAAAAATTACAAATAATAAATTATAGTTACTTGTATAATCATGGAATGAGGAACTTTGTATCAATGAATGGGGATCACCATCAAAATTTTAAAACAAGCGCGAAACAATCAAAATCACTAAAGTCTGATGACTAAAATAAACTATAACTAACTAATAAATGCATAAAAAATGATTAAAATTGATGGTTATATTGGTTTATAGATATGAACAATTTTATTAAATAGGTTTTTATGATTTGTTTTGTTTATTATACAAAATATTAATGTGCTTCTTTGTAAATTTATAGTTAAGGAAAGGGTGTTTCTCATCTCAATTTTCTTTCTTTGAAACATTTGAAATATTAGCCACTTTTTTTAATTATATGGTTTATATACTGATATATTGATTTTTTGATTTATTCATTAAATTAATTACATTTAAAAATCCATCCCATGTTTTATTTTTCATGGAATTTCTATTTATGTGTTACAAATCTCCTAAGATATTTCCTTGATTCAACATATTTTCTGGAGTCATAATTATTACTCATTGAATATGGTTTGTAAATATTATTTTATACTATAATATGATGATATTATATTTTATTTCCTCCTTTTAAATGGAAATTAATTTTTCACATTAAATACATCTTCCTTGATGAAATTTTTTTCTTTATAAAAGTTGATGATTCTAAGAATAACTCTCATCCACTCCAAATGAGATCATTCACTTCCATATACATGTTTTACCTTTCAAAAACATTTCTCAATACATTTTTTAAATTCAAATATGATTTATTTATGGTGAGATTTAATTTTTTTTCTTATTTTTAAATTAAATATTTATCACTTTCTTTATGATGTTGTATTCTATAATGGTGTTTTTAAAATGATGAAATGGTTTTTCCTTTACTAATCAAATATTTTTTATTAAATTACACATTTTTTTGGAAAAAATTTATATATTTTTAAGGATAAAATATTTAAATATATTTTTAAATAACAATTAAAAATGTATTCATTTTAATTGTTCAAAAATATATTTTCAAAAGTTACTCATATCTTTATCTTTTTATAGAAAAGTTAAGAATTTTTTCCTAGATAATCATTTATGTATCACTTACACTATCATATTTAAAACCAAAAATATAAGAATCACATGGAGTTATGTTTTATTATTATACTTCAAAATTCCTTTATGAAATAATCTTTTTGGTGATTGGAATTTTGATATCAACTGATCTACTTTTGATATCAAATTTTTATATACCATTTGTTAATGATATGAAAACCATTTTCTTTATATTGGTTTTCATGATATGATGAATTTTTGATATATTATAGAATACATATTTCTATATGTTGATGGTTGGGGTCCTATATCACCCTCTAGTTCATTTGTTAATGGTTTATATATCATGAGATGAAAATGGGTTTCAAGATATGATAATCGATTCAGTAATGATCTATATGTTATGATGGTTGAGTAACTAATTAGTTATAGGATGTAATTTATAAGAGACTATAGAATGGGACATAAGATTTTTATTCCTAAACCACTTTTTAATTTTTTTCCCATGATTATGTTTGTGCCATACTTACTTATTGTGATATGTTTCTATGACATTCCATATTTTTATGTCAAATTCCTATGATTTTTCTCAATATCCCTTGTTTCATATCTCACAATCTTATTCCATGGTATATGTTTTTTTATTTTAGATTAAATTTCCTTATATCTTGATGTGTGTACAAATATTATTAAACAATGACTTTTTAATAATATATTTCTCACATGTTCATAGTTTCTCATATGATTATTATATATCCCATGATAAAATGCTGATGAGTTTTTATTCCAAAATTGAGCATTGGAACTCACTAATTTATTGTTTTCCATTAACCAATTTATGAATATGGGTATAAAATAATGATGTGTACTATGGAGATATTATGGATAAATTACCAAAAGTATTTTAAAATACGTTTCATGTCGAACTAATCTCTAAATACACTATAACTTAGGGTTCTGAAATTGTTGTATTTTTATTAAATTTAACGATTAAATTATTGAAATGTATATAAGTTTCAAGTGATTAATCTCACTTGGTATCAAATATATTTGTAAATTATACATTTTTAATACTAAATCTGGGAGTGATGATTTAATGATATTGGGAAAGAAATATGGATACAATTGAACAACCATATCAATGGAAGCTACCTTTTTTATATAGGACCTTGGGACACTCTTGAGTATTCACATATTTATTCCAAAATTTCATAACATTCATGTTATACAAGTATTAATAATGATTGTAACCCCCTCAGCCATCCATGTTCTCCCACGCGTTTCATCTTATAAAAAATTAATAAATAATAATATTTAATGTTGAAGAGATATGTAGGGTAACCATTTAACATTCATATGATTTATTAATCATACAATGTTCAATAAATCATCCATTATGATTCATATTTCATTAGGATATATCATTTTTGTACAAAATGTATTATTAGCAGTATCATGATATCATATATTATGATTCATGATAAACCCATACTGTACCATATTATATAGTGAAGTACACATACAATGTATAAGGTTTTAGAATATATCTCCATAAATATGATCACTATGACCCCACACAAAAAATTCAAGATATATGGATCCATATACAAGCCTATATAAAACTTGTGTAATTACTTTACCATGAGATGTGAACCTATAATATTTGAGAAATATATCTTAGTAGGATACCACCAAAGACCCAAATTTTCACCTAATTCCTAATTTACTCATATTTTTATAATAAATACATACTAGAATTTAAGTAAGAATACAACTTATAAAAACATCATAAAATTATTTCCAAACAACATTAGAATAGAATATACCCAGTTCAAACATTGATGATATAAACTCAAAATTTATATTAGATTATATCATTACTAAACAAACGGATCAAATAGTAACCCTTTAGAATTTATGGAATAATCCCCCTATTAATAAAATCACGAAATAACCATACCCATGGATAATATCAACATATATTATCACAAGTATAATTCTTTAACTTAATAATCCCATGATTATTTAATAGAATAACATAAGGATTGTCCCTATAACACACAACACATATATTGTTTTAATTTTTTAACACATATCAATATTATATAATCACCCCTATAATTCCATCACATTACTCATTACATTACCAAGTAATTCATTACCATTTCATTTTTACAGTATCATTACATATTCCCTTAGTATTTACTAAACCCATTTATCAGTAAAACAACTATATTTATTAATGCATACACATTTTCTAGTTATTGAATACATTTCCATAACTCATTTTTTAATTTATTCACACTTTTTTACCTTGAAAAATATTTCATTCATTTCATTGTATGTTATAATAATGATATTATTCCTAAAAGAAATTTAATAAAGTTTAAATTTTTTTAGCAGACTAATCTATACCAAACACCCATTTAATTTCCCTTTAAAAATTACTAACCATTTTCAATTTTAATTGATAATGTTTATAAAAATAAAATATGAATATTAAAAATTAATAATTTGAATTTATAAGTAAACATTCCTATAATATTAACATAAAAATTCCTATTACAAAACTAATTTTTACCAAAATATTGATATAACACAATACCATCACTTCACTATACATCAAGAATCAGAAACATGATTACTAGAATTTTAAAAGTACTTCAAATCATAATATTCCCAAAAATTCCCATTATTAAGAATAAAATTTAAAATAATCATTTTTAGATAAAAATTAACAATAAGCACACAATCACATTATTTAAGAACAAATAATTAAAACTAATTTATCCAAAAATTCCTTTTAAAAAAATTATGTAAAGTTTCATTTAATTCAAGTTCAAAAATATTGTAAAGACATAGAAAATTCAAGGACTTTTTTTCATAAATAATTTGGTTTTTTACGAGTGCACAGTTTCTGATTAATGCGCATAAGCAGTTTTACTGAAAAGGTGGAATAACTCTTAAATGGTTACTTGGATCAGACATCCGAGGGCACCATTGCTCTCAAGATGGCAGGATTACCCTAGGCGCGACTTATGTTTAGTCGGTGCGAGCCTCCTGTGAGAAATTCTAAAAATGGCATAACAGTAAATAAAATAATTAAATAAATTATTTTATTTTTCAAATGCTTATAACTCAAAAATGGTAGCTCGGATTAAAAATACCAGACCATCGCTGAACTCATGAGGGCATGTTTTATTTAAGCAGATACTAACTTTGGTCGGTGTGGGCCACCAGAAAAAGTTAGTTTTTGGCCACAAATAAAATAATTAAGTGACAATTATTTTACTATAAAATTCATAACTAATAAATGGTAACTCAGATTAAAAATCTGAGAGTACCACTGGGTTCGTTGGGGCGTGTTTCACCTAGTCAGAGCATAACTTAGACCAGCGCGAGGTTAGGGTGACTGATAATAATTTTCCGAACTTTTTTTGGGTACGTTCAGAAAACGTACGTTTGGGATTTTCTATCTTTTGAACTAGTGCTCAGAATTGAAATATGAGGGCACCGATGAACTCGCAACGCCGGTATTCTCTTAAGTGGACCTTTACCACAGTTTTGTTTTATGCGGGTTGAAAGTTAATTTTTTTGGGATTTAGAATAAAATAAATAAAATTGCGGAACACAATTTAATTTATATCTATTAGTTATATCCTACAAGGGGAAGATATAGGTGGGGCCCACACACACATAACCTCCAATCATAGGATAATCTGAGGTGGGACCCACACAAAGACCTAACCATTCAACTCCCCTAAACCCCCCATTTAAATCCCCTTCATTAATTTTTGACACCACTCTACCTCCCACCTATTGATGATGCCAACCATTTAATTAATAACATTATTAATTAATTGGCAACTCACTTTTGAATTAATTTGATTTCCATGGAACTTATTTAAAATGGGATAGATTTGTCTAAATATTTTTCTTAGCAAATATTTTGGTGGGGAACCTCTGGAAAAATAGAAGAACACCATTCTTCTCTCAACACAGAATATCTCCGGTGAAAACGCGAAGTCACCAATGAAGCTTCTTCTTCTGGTGCACTCTGACATTGACAGAATTGACGTCCTTCTTCCACGATGCCCAACCTCCATGACGCTTGTCTTCCGTGACTCGTTGACGTGCTCCGCTCTTGAATTCGAGGCAGGGGGATTATGTTCAATTTTAATTGATAAAATTGTTCTTGTTCTTTGTTAAAAGTTATGGTTTGTCTTTGGCTATATGATACCGCCTAACACAGAGGGAGCGGGCCGAATGTACACATCCCAATGACCCTCCATTGTTCTCATTCCTTTTAACTCGCAATGGGAAGCCGCGACGATCGAAGGTGGTGGCCGCGCGCCGACCTTGTGCGGAATAACCGGGGCCCGCAACTGCGGGCCACTCGACCGAAGGAGAACCAGCCGGCTAAAGACGGCCGGGCCGAAGGAAGACCGTGGCGCCACAAGGGGCGCCATGCTGAGGAGGACCGTGGCTTTCACTCCGCGGGCCGCTTTGGCAGCAAACAGAACGTATCGTCGGCCGGCTGGGTGAAGGAACCACGACACCCGAAGGTGCCTCACAGCAAGACTATGGCCCTCCCGAGCATGCCGCTTGCGTCGGGAAGGCTGGAAAACTTCGGCCGAACGGTTTGGAGGGCGAGGACGCTGATTCGGGAAAGAAAGGGGCTGCCCCCCCTCGGACCGATCGGTGCGTCCGGGCTGAGCCGCTCTGCCAGCAGGGCCGGGCCGGGCCGCGCCGCGCCGGGTCGGGCCAGGCCGGGCTTGGCCGCACCGGGCCGGGCTGGGCTACGCCATGTTGGGCCAGGCCACACCCTTCACCGGGCTGGTCCAACACCTGCCGGGTTGGACCCGCCAAAACTAGGTCGACCGAACCCGCCAGCCCACTGAGCTTAACGGGTCGGGCCCGTTACGCTCAAATGCGAATCACTTCACGACCGTGAGTCCGATCGATGCACCATCTGCAGCACTAGGATCCTCGTGACGAGGTGGTACTTTTCCGATTCTCTTTGTGTGTTTTGGATGAATTTGGAAAAACAGCCGAGTTGGTTCGAATTCGAAACCAACCGGGCCCTCGGAGAAGAAACACTTATAACTTAAGGACCAGACGTCTGATTGACGTGTCGTCAAGTACTTTGGATTACTCTTGATGAGAAGGTCCTTTTGGCATACTCCACACAGGGTACAGATGAGTTTGGAGTATGGATGGGTTGGTTTGCACCCGAAATCCAACCGGGCCCCTGGAACGGAAAAACTGATAACTCACAGACCGGGCATCCGATTGACGCACCGTCTATTGCATTGAGATGCCTTTGACATGGCAGTCCTTTGAGATAGTTTCATATATGTTTTCTTGAAACTTGGAGTATAGACCAGTAGCTCGTGGAGCAGATCCTCCCGGAGACAAGCAGATAGAGTGCATAGACCTAATAGTTGTAGACCTAACGACTGCTTGACTAATTTGACTCGGAGTGATTCAACTATCCCAGCGGACGGAGTGCCCAGTTTGGCAGTAGAACCACGGTGGACGGAGTGCCCGGATTGGAAGAAGACCTGTGTTACTCGACAAGAGGAGTACCTCTGACGGCTATTAGGGGGAGCGCCTAGTTTGGCGGCAGACCCAAAATGGACGGCGCACCCAGTTTGGCAGCAGACCCGCAATAATCGATAGGAGGAGCTCCTCAGCAGTCCAAGGTTAGTGAGTAGCGCCTCGGAGTCGCGACATGGCCACTATGCTTGATAGAGGAGGAGTTCACCAGCAGCCATGGTTTCGATAATGAAAATCCTGGTTTGAAATGAGTCAATGACCTTTATGTTTTCCTCATGATTGAGATGAGTTACTTGATAACTTAGATATATGTATGGTCATATACCTATGTAGTGGATATCCATTGATTTAATAATTTGTGGTTTATCCTTGATGGATTTGGTGAGACCTCGAGGGTCTCAGGGTCCCTACTGAGTATCGTAATACTCACCCCTACACGGGCTTTGCCCGCACTTCGTTGTGTTGGATGCAGACGACACACAATGTTGACGGAGGCCGAGAGTGAGCCAGGACCGGACGGTACCCAGAGGTGGAACACACGGTGAGACGGTACACAGAGAAGACTGATAGACATGGAGTGTTGAGGTGGACATCTATACCTACCCTTTAGGTAGGATTCACGACGTACATTCCAGGAGCTTCCCTTTTTAGTTGTTGTCCCTTTTTCAGTTGTACTTTCTTTCTGTTGTACCTATACTTTACTATTGGGATTGTATTCCTCACCCCTTTCCTTTCAGCACTTTCTTTTGTATACAGTTTTTACTTTCTATTGCGTACTCTATTGTGGTTTTTTTATTTGTTCAAGATAATGCATTCTCTTTTTATCGGGATATACGCCTTTGGTGCTAGTCGCGGACCCCTGGCCTATGGAAGGCGGGCTTGGGGTAGTCATGGAACAGGCCCCGAGGACGGGTCGCGAAAAATTGTTATCAAAGGAGTTGGTTCTACTGAAAAACTTAGGACTCTTATTTTTCTTTCTGTGAAGAAATAATTCTAAGAGTACCGAGTGTGGTTTTCAGTTCAGGGAGTCCAGTGTTGGTGTGGTGGCTGACGTAACCATACACCAGGACCCTGACTTCTGATTTCCGACTCAGTGCACGAAAACACTGATTGTGTGTGTGTTTTCAAAAGATTTCTTAAAGTCAGCTCAAACCAGGTCATCTCATCAAGTATAGTCTTTGACTGTGTCGCATCTATTTCTTTTAGGATGCCTCCCCACGGATGACCAGTTAGAGCCCCGAGAGTTTTACGTACTGATAGCCCACCGAGCGACGAGGCCTCAGTACATGGCCCTTTTCCAGGTGAGGCACCAGTGGTACTACTCCCCATTGGGCCACCGATGCCACCAGCCCCAGCAGGAGGCGATGTACGCCGCTTGAGCGCGCTGCACGAGTTCTAGTGCCAGAGGCCACCCAGGTTCTGGGGAGAGACAGACCCACAGGCGACTAAGGATTGGATGGAATATGTTTCAAGATTCTTCAGACTGGTAGGGACACCAGCAGACTTTATGGTGATCCTTGCTGCCAGACTCCTTCATGCAGCAGCAGGAAGATGGTGGAGCCTCTTTCTCCAGATACACGATGAGGGGACACTTTTATGGGCAAACTTCAAGAGCCTGTTCTAGGTGGAGTTTGTACCAGCCACCCTTCGAGTGGTGTGTATACAGGTGCTAATGCATCTGTAGTAGGGTAGCATGATAGTAGCACAGTACTCAACGAGGTACACAGACCACTCGTGCTACCCTACAGATATGGTACGAGACCTGTTCTTCAGAGCCCGGACCTTCGAGCATGGGCTCATGCGAGATATTAGAGCTTAATTTGTTTGTCACAAGATCATTATGGAGTCATGGGTGTTGGAGCGAGCTCTCCAAGTGGAGATTTTCCTTGCTGAGTAATCTCCAGCATCAGAACCCACCACAAGTCGACATATAGCAGAGTCTTCTGCAGTTGGTAGTAGACAGATAACAAAGGGGTCTAAGAGGACCAGACACACGGGTGGTCGACCACATGACTCAGGATCGTGTGTGCGAGGCACCCAGGGTGGAGACAGAGCTAGGCATACTAGGAACGGAAAGTGTTACTCTTGTGGTGGACTTGGTCACATGGCACATGACTGTCTGACTTACCATGAAGATGATCAGTAGATAGATGAAGGACCTCCCAGGCAGAGGCAGAGGTTCGATCATGACGAACTGCAAGGATTTGGTCGTGCAGCTGGTGGTGGACGACGCTTCGAGGTGTTTCCACCACCACCACCAGGAGGTCCACCCCGACCACAGGGAACATGTGGACAAGGGAGAGCACAACTTCAGATAGTTGAAGCATACGACTATAGAGATCCGGAAGCAGGTGGATAGGAGTGAGACTAGTTCCAAGAATAGAGTCCTTTGTTCATGATGCTTCTAGCTTTGTTGATGTCATTGTTTGTGGTTGATTTCTGTCTTTTTACTTTGAGATATAGTAATAAAAGACACTTGTCCTTGTGACATTTGATTCCCTTCCTTATTGTGTGGTTAATACTAAGATGTTCCGGTTAAAACTGTTGAATTGACCCTCACTTTTGAGATTTCTACTGGAGGAGACCCAGTAACCACACACTGATGCCGACAATATGACTCAACCCTTGGAGGCATTAGTAATGGCTGGATCTCTTATTAGTAGTGTCGAGGCCTTACGGTATCATCCATGGAATGGGTTGTTCCGTTAATGTCAGTATTGACTGTGTTAGGAAAGGAATGTGGTTCATCTAGGGGATAAGACCAGATTTCTCTTCTCGTAAAAGGAGAAATCTTAGAAGCTCTTGTAAATTATAGAAAAAGAAGGGTGTAGATGAGATCTTTTAAATTGGCTAGTCTCACCCATAGTTCATTGAGAGAATAGTTTACGGTTTACTCTAATCTCAATAGTCTTAGGTGCATCATCTCTCAGAAAAACCTGAACCTAAGACAATGACGTTGACTTGATTTCCTCCAGGACTATGACTTCAAGATAGTCTATACTCTTGGGGAGGGGAACATAGTAGTAGATTCTCTTAGCAGGAGTTTAGGCACTCAGCTGCTAGGAAGGGAGACTGAGCAGCTGGACGCGTTGCTTATATACTTTGTAGATATGGATGGTGAAGACTATCTACAGTCACTCCTCAAATTCTTCTGCAATGTAGGTGAGATGGCTTACTACCTAGCCCTTCCACCTCAGTTACACTGGGTGAATGACGTCATTCATGTATCTCAGCTGAGGAAATGCGTGCATGATCTGTCCCACATCATAGACCACAGGGAGACTTTCACAGAGGTTCCAGTGGAGGTTGAGGATCGACAGGAACGGGTCCTACATGGATGGTCTATTCCTCTGGTGTGCGTTCACTGGAAGCACAATAACCTCCAAGAGAGCACATGGGAGCGGGAGGCTGAGATGTGTGCTCAGTATCCTCTTTTGTTTCCCTAGTGTATGTTATAGTTTTACGGGGACGTAAAGCCCTGAGGTGGGGGTAATTTAAAGACCCATAAATTTCAATGATTTTTTTTTCTAAAATTATTTGGATTTTTACGGGTGCACATCTTCTGACGGCACCAGATTCCGAGGCCCGGTGTGCCTGTAATAATTTTCTGAGGTTTTGTTAAAGCTT
This sequence comes from Viscum album, assembly GCA_963277665.1. Taxonomy (NCBI): domain Eukaryota; kingdom Viridiplantae; phylum Streptophyta; class Magnoliopsida; order Santalales; family Viscaceae; genus Viscum; species Viscum album. Next base: position 124,394,345 of record OY728147.1, read on the forward strand.
AAACTAACACACGTAAGCAGTTTTATGGAAAAGGTGGAATAACTCTTAAACGGTTACTCGGATCATAAATCTGAGGGCACTGTTGCGCTTAGGATGACGGGTTTACCCTAGGTGAGAATTAATTTTAGTCGGCACGAGCCTCATGTGAGAAATTCCAAAAATGAGATAACCGTATATAAAATAATTATATAAATTATTTTATTTTTCAAATGCTTATAACTCACAAACGGTAGCATGGATTAAAAATTTGAGACCACCAATGAACTCATGAGGGCATGATTTATTTATGAAGATACAAACCTTGGCTGGCGTGGGCCACCAGAAAAAGTTACTTTTTGGTCGTAAATAAAATAATTAAGTGAAAATTATTTTATTGTAAAATTCATATCTTCTAAACGGTAACTTTGATTAGAAATACGAGAGTACAGTTAGGTTTTTTGGGGCTTGTTTCACCTAGGAAGAGCTTAACCTCGACCGACGCGAGTCGAGGGTGACTGATAATAATTTTCCAAACATTGTTTCAGGTACGTTCAGTAAACGTACGTTTGGGATTTTATATCTTTTGAATCGGTGCTCGGAATTGAAATCTGAGGGAACCGATGAACTCACAGCGCCGATATTCGCTTAAGGGTACCTTTACCGTAGTTGCATTTTATGCGGGTTGAAAGTTAATTTTTTGGGGATTTAGAATAAAATAAATAAAATTGTGGAACACAATTTTATTTATATCTGTTAGTTATATCCTACAAGGGGAAGTTATATTTGGGGACCACACCCAAATGACCTCCCATGAGAGGAAAATGTGATGTGGGATCCACACAAACCCCTAAACTTTCAACTCCCTTAAACCCCCCGTTTAACTCCCCTTCATTAATTCTTGACACCTCTCCACCTACCACCTATTGATGATTCCAACCATTTAATTAACAAACTTATTAATTAATTGGCAACTCACTTTGGAATTAATTGGATTTGCATGAAACTTCTTTAAAATGGGAGAGATCTATCTTAATATTTTCCTTAGAAAATATTTTGGTGGGGAACCTCTAGAGAAATAGAAGAACACCATTATTATCTCAACGAAGAATATCTCCAGTGAAGAACGCGAAGTGACCAATGATGCTTCTTCTTCAGGTGCACTCCGACGTTGACGGAATAGATGTCCTTATTCCGTGACACCCAACCTCTGCGATGCTTGTCTTCTGTGACTCGTTGACGTACTCTGCTCTTGAATTCGAGGTAGGGGGATTATGTTCAATTTTAATTTATAAAATTGTTCTTTTTTATTTGTTAAAAGTTATGGTTTGTCTTTGGCCATATGATACTGCCTAACACAGAGGGCGTGGGCTGAACGAACACAGCCCGAGAACCCTCCGTTGTTCTCGTTCCTTTTAACTCACAACGAAAAGCAGCGACGATCGAAGGCGGCAGCCGCGCGCCGGACACGTGCGGAAGAACTGCGGCCCGAAACCACGGGCCGCTCGGCCGAAGGAGAACCGGCCTGCTAAAGCCCACCGGGCTGAAGGAAGACCGCAACACCACAAGGGGCATGGCGCTACGAAGGACTACGACCCTCGCTCTACGGGCCGCTTCTGCGGCGAACTGGCCAGCTCGTCGGTAGGCTGGGTGAAGGAACCACGACACCCGAAGGTGCCGCGAAGCAAGACCGTGGCCCACTCGAGTGGGCCATTTGAGCCAGGCAGGCCGTACATATTCGGCTGGCCGGTTGGGAGGGCGACACCACTTGGCGCCGCTAGTTCGGGAAAGTGGGGGGCCGCACCCCCCCCCCCTCGGACCGCACGGCCAGCCGCCCGAGTTGCGGCCAGCTGGGCGGGTCCGGGCCACGCCGTGCCGGGTAGGGTCGTGCCCCACCGAGCCGGGCCGCGCGCTTCACCAGGTTGGTCCGACACCAGCCGGGTCAGAACCGCCAAAACTGGGTCAACGGAACCCGCCATCCCACTAAGCTTAACGGGCCGGGCCCGTTACGCTCAAATGCGAATAACTTAACGGCCGTGCGTCTGCTCGACGCGCCGTCTATGGCACTGGGATCCTCATGATGATGCTGTCTTTTTGCGATAATCTTAGTGTGTTTTGGAAGACTTTGAAAAAATGGCCGAGTTGGTTTGAATTCGAAACCAACTGGTCCCTCAGAGCGGAAACACATATAACTTAAGGAACAGACATCCGATTGACGTGTCGTCAACTACATTGGATTACTCTTGATGAAAATGTACTTTTGGCATACTCCACAAAGGGTACATATGAGTTTGGAGTATGGTTGGGTTGGATTTCACCCGAAATCCAACCGGGCGCTTGGAACAGAAAAGGTGATAACTCACCGACCGGGCGTCCGATTGACGCACCGTCTATTGAATTGAGACCCCATTGACATGGTGGTCCTTTTAGATACTTCCATCTGTGATTTTGTGACACTTGGAGTATTGACCAGTAGCTCATGGAGCAGATCCTCCAGGAGACGAGCAAATAGAGTGCGAAGACCTAGTAGCTGTAGACCTGACGACTGCTTGACCGATTCGACTCGGAGTAATTCGACTAGCCAAGTGGACGGAGCACCCAGTTTGGGAATAGAACCATAATATATGGAGTGCCAGTTTTAGAAGCAGACCTGCGGTACTCGATAGGTGGATTACCTCTGACGACTATTAGGGGGAGTGCCCAGTTAGGCGACATACCCACAGCGGATGGAGCGCCCAATTTGGTAGCAGTCCCGCGGTACTCGACGATAGGAGTACCTTAGCAGTCCAAGGTTAGTGAGTAGCGCGTCGGAGTCGCGACATGGCTGCTATTCTCGACAGAGGAGGAGTTCTCCAGTAGCCATGGTTTCAATAATCAAAGTCCTGGTTTGAGCTGAGTCAATGGCCTTTGTGTTTTCCTCATGATTGATATGAGTTACTTGATAACTTAGGTATATGTATGGTCATATACCTAAGTAGTGGTTATCCATTGATTTAATACTTTGTGGTTTATCATTGATGGATTTTGTGAGACCTCAAGGGTCTCGGGGTCCCTACTGAGTATCTTTATACTCTCCCCTACACGGGATATACCCACACTTCGTTTTGTTGGATGCAGATGACGGACATCGTTGACGGAGGCCGAGAGCGAGCCAAGACCGGACGATACCCGGAGGTGGACCACACTGCGAGACGGTACATGGAGCGGATTGTTAAACATGGAGTGCTGAGGTGGACATATGTACCTACCCTTCATGTAGGATTCAAGGCGGACGTTTCAGAAGATTTCCTTTTTAACTGTTGTCTATTTTTCAGTTGTACTTACTTTTCGTTGTACCAGTACTTTACTGTTAGGCTTGTATTTCCGGCCCCTTTCCTTTCAGCACTTTCTTTTGTATACAATTTTTACTTTCTGTTGCATACTCTATTGTGTTGGTCTATTTTCTAAAGGCAATGCCTTACCTTTTTATTGGGATTTACACCTTTGTTGCTAGTCGCCAGCCCCTAGCCTATGGAAGGCGGGCTTGGGGTAGTCACGACACGAGCCTCGAGGACGGGTCATGAAAAATATATAATTTCAATTAATACATTATAATTCTCATCCCAGCACTGGAAAAATCTATCCAAAGAGTCATCTTTATGATTTAATCATTTAAACATCATCATAACAATTTCCTACTATATGTTCATCCCATGATCAATTTCAATCAATCCGTTTCCCAATTATGTCCTTAAAATACACACATGAGTGGTCAAAACACCTTTTGTAACACATATGTGATTTTTAGGATCAGAAAGAAGACATAGGATGACATGTTTTTTAACACAAATGTACATGTTTTGTTACCATATTCTCTACACTGGGACCAAACCAATAAGATTAAGTCTTGTTGTGTAGATAAATACATGGAATCATTACATGGTTCATGTTGACCAAGTAAAGATGTCACAAAAATTTTGGGACTATGTTTTTTCTAGATAGAATAATTTTCATGTATATCCACATGGTTTTTGGAATAGTGTGGTGAAATACGTATCATTTATTTAGTACATGATAAGTAAGAATGTAAAGCCAAGATACATGGGTAGGTGGGAGTACATGGAGTGCAGCTGGAACACATTCCATGTATCCCCTAAATTTTTGAAGAAAATACACCTCGAGTCCCTAGGCGTGTATCATAGATGATGATACATTGTGTACAACTAGTAGTATATTTTGTGTAAAGCATACTAGTCTATATGAAGTACACACCAATCCTGAATATACACCATGAAATTATATGGAAAGAAAATTAATTATATCACTAAAACTGATTAACATGTTTTTTTGTGTCATTATTTTAAATTAAACATTATGTAATTTCTCTTAAATAATATTAGATGCTAAATTTATTTCCATATTAAATTCATAACTACAAACTATGTATGGATGTTACATGTCCTATACTATATTGACACTAAAAATGGTACACACTTCATAATTTAAAACACGTTTTCACATTATTAATTGATAGTACACCATGTAATTATATGACACACTGTGTATGCTTCATATTGTGTTAGTGAATAGTACAAAACAAGGAAAATGTAGGGTTTTTCAATTGGACACAAACTACGTGGCCCCTAATTACACGTCATGTAATTAATTTTTTTCAATAATATTAATTTATATTATTTTCTTAAAATTATATTGGATGAGAATATCAATGAATATTTTGATGGATATTAAGATAAATAAATGAATGAATTAATAAGATATTTAATTTATTAATTCATTCAATTTATCACATTTAAGAATAATTGAAATGAATGTTAGTTTATTAAATGTGTATTCATTGCAAGTGCATAAATGATCATGAGATTGACCAACCTATGTATGAATTGAATTTATTTTTATTTAATTGCATAGGTTTTGTTATTATTAAATTAAAATGATGTTCTGTGAGTCATAACTCTTATTATATAGGACCTATGTTTCCGTGGATTCTTTTATATAAACCCCTTTACTATTCTAGTAGTTCCCCTCACCTGCATGTGAGTAAAAAAATATAAACGATGGAGATATAATGAGAGAAGCTGGTTTAGGACCCAAGATGAGGTGAAATCATCCTATATTTTAAAAATGTAAATGATAGAATTTTTCAACTTGATCCAAGACCAAATTAATGATTTTCTATTTAGTTATAAGTAGATTTATTATTTTTTCAATAAATAAACCATTAAATGTATCTGGATCATTCCATTTTAATTTATTTTATATATTGGGATGCGTGGTTATCTATTTTTTTGTGAGTGAATTTTTATATGTTCATTAAATTAAATCACATAAATAAAATAAAATAACCAGATATGAAAGATAAAATATAATAAATTGATTTTTTATAAATTTATTTTATATAAAAACATGGCTAATTAATTATGAAAAATAAAAATAATATTAACTATACATGTTTATGAATAATAATAAAATACCTCAAGTAAATATTAATTTAAAAAAATCCATCAAATTTCTTAGCTAATATGGGCATATTGTAAAATTTTCAGTTCAGCCCATAGTTGGGGATCTTTAAATTATTGGAGAGTCTAAATAATGATGTTTGATTGAATTAACCAAAATTTTATTGAATTTAATCAAAATAGTATATATAATGAAAATTTGGGGGAAAGTGTTGAAAAAATATGAGTTACGATTTCCTTATTGGAGAGCCCACTCAAAAGATCAAGGATATATAAGCTAGAATATTACCAAAAATCCCTACCTAAATACCTTTTTATGAGTTTCCCAAAAATATTTTTAATGATGAGAATAAAAATAAGGATCCATTCTACAATAATTTCTATAAAATTGGATATTCAAAGTCCAATGATGAGAGATATTTGGACTTGATAAAAAAGTCGGAGACTAATAAGAAAATTAAATTATTTAGTCTCATATATTTTGGAAATCAAGATAGAGTACTTATATCCACTTTTATATTGTTTTATAAGAATAAATAGTTTTTAAGCAATAATTACCCTATGATCAATCATGCAAAACTATAATATCCTTAATGGTAGTAACTTCATGTAATGACAGAGGTTCTTAAACACTTTATTTCACTATAAACAGAAGCACTATGTACTAGAGTACCTAATTTATGATCCTCCAATTAATGAATTGAGTGAGGAATATCACACTATTAATTTAAAATGATTTGATCATATATTATATGTATAGTGTTTGATAACTTCATTTGTGTTTGATGAAGTCATGAAGGCTCCTGAGAAAATAGACGGATATAACATTCTAAAATATCTCTATGATATTTATTAAGAGAGATATAAATATGAGGGTTTTGAAATATACAAGGAATTATTTATATAAAATAATTGGTAGGGAGTTCCATTTGAACCTCATGTAGTAAATATGATTGTCTACATTGATAATCTAGACCTTATAGAGTTAAAAAGTACCAATTAATTGTGTAATTATCCAATCCTTTCTTTACTACCATAGTGCTTCTCTAGGATAGTTAAAAGTTATAATTTCAATAACATTTAAAATTATCTCCTAGATACATTTCTACAGTAAGTTTATAAGAACATAAATCTTAAGAATCCATCCCTTTAAGGTGAAAAATTATAATTCCAAATCCCAAATACCCTATACTAGTAGAGATTCCAAGGATTCTTCCAAATTTCCATCCAAGAAAATGTCTATCAAGGGGAAAACATGGGAACTGGATGCTGCCAATTTTTCATGTGGAAAGAAGGGACACTAAAATAACTAATGTACCAAAACAAAGAATTTAGTGGAGGATTTATCCTTTTTAATTATCGAGTGAAATATTTCCTTTTTATAAAATTTTTATATGATAAAGCACATGGTTCTAACATTTTCCTCCAATTTAAATAACCGATTAAATTCATAAGAGTTTCTCTAGTTGAGGTTAATCTATGAACAACTAATAGAGATAAACATTCTACAATGGATATTAGAGAATAACACCTCACTTTTCTAATAGTATCGATCTTGGTTTTTAAGAACTATTCTTATGTTATATCAGTCACCAAATGAATTATTTCCATATCTAGTCATGATATAGATGGATTTATCATCAAATTTTCCAAGAAATGTTTTTAATATTACCTAGATAGCATATGTTATGGTATGAAAATCCTAAAAATTATCTTTTTGTATTGGATTACATAAACAAAGTAATTGAAATTTTAAAATGAACCATGTTTTCATTACTCATAGTATATAAAACTATGGTATCATAACTTAATTCTATAAATGAAAATAACTTGAAAAAGTTATTTCAATATGGTTTTTAATATTCATTAAAACTAAATCCACTTTGTATATTTCAATATTTATAACAAATAAAATGTACCAAAGAAATATTTTTTTTGAAAGGGTGAATGGGCCATAGATCATCTAGAGTTGGTTTATACAGATGTGTGTGGACTATTTTCTATATAAGAAAGGGGTGGATACTCATAATTCATGAGTTTTACCAAATAATTTAGTAGATAATGATATGTTTAGTTAATAAACAATAATTTAGATTATTTTTATAAATTGAAGGAAAAAAATGAAGTTGAGAATAAAATTGTCCAGATGATAAACAAACTATTCTTAATCCAAGCCATAGAATATCATAACCTGGAATTCATTAGTTATTTATAGAAGATTGGGATTTTATCCCAACTCACTCCCCTTAAATACCTTAATGGAATAGTGTAAGTGAAAGGAAGACTAAAACATTATTTGATATGGTGAGATAAATTATGATTCATGAATGTCTTCCATTAAACTTTTTGGGATACACATTATAGACAGTAGCCCACATTCTAAACCAAGTTCCAACTAATGTGGAAAATTGTATTGCATATCTAATATGGTATGAAAGTAAACATATGTTATCATATATAAGGGTGTGGGGTTGAAAATATTTTTTCCAGGATATATCTAGAAATAAACTTTCACCTTGAGGAATTAAATATATATTCATTGGTTATCCTAAGGAAATAGGTGGATATTACATATAATACCTCCCATGTAATATAGTTTTGGTTAAAAAATATGTCACCTTTGTTGAAATGGATCAAATATCTAAAGGATTTTCTCGGAGTGAGATGGACTTCTATAAAGTCATGGATTAAGGTACACATGAGTTGTAAGATGAAAATATTCCTCAAATACTAATAGAAGTGGATTATTCAAAGTCACAAGTACCATATAGGAGTATAAGAGAGGTTATATGACCTAAATGATATGGGTATTTTTTCATGGAGGATGCTTACTTTTTATTAGTTGATAATAATGAACCAATAACTTACAAGGGAGAAGTAATTGGAAAAAATTTACCCGATAGAAAGAAGTACTGAATTATTAAACTGATTCCATGTACTCAAACCAAGTTTGGATTTATGAAGATCCTCTAGTGTATGGGAAGTCCATTAGTTTCAAATGGATATTCATGAATAAATTGGATATGGATGGACAAGTTAGTACCTATAAGGGATGAATGTTTGTGAAATGGTTTAAAGAGTGTCACATAATGGACTGTAATGAAATTTTTTCACAAGTTTCTATGTTGCAAACCATCAGAATTCTACTTTATACAGCATCTTATCATGACTATAAGATTTTTAATATGGATTCCAAAAAAACTTCCTTAAAAAGATCCTTCAGTAAGATTTCTATGTGACATAACCATAAGGTTTTTTTACTCTAAAGCATTCTAACAAGGTATGAAAACTACAAAGATTAATTTGTGGACTAAAGAAAGCATCCAGGTAATGGATAATTTAGTTTGGTGAAGGCATAACATAATTTAGTTTAATAAATAATGAATATGATCATTGTATCTACAAGTGGTTCAATATGAGTGAAATCATTTTCTTTATTGTTTATGTTAATGAAATATTAATAATTAGAGAGAAGATATTTTTCTTATAGTCTATAAAGACATGGTTAAAATAACACTTCTCTTTAATGGAATTAGGTGAACCACCAAACATTCTTGGGATTAAGATCCATCATGATAGATCTAAGAGGATTCTTGGACTAAGTCAACGTACATATATTAAAAAGATACTGAAATGATTATGTATGGAAAAATAAAAGAGGGGATTGTTTCCTATGTCATATAGAATTCATATTTCTAATAAAATGTGTTCTCATACACATGAGGAAATATAAATAATGAGAAGGATTCCAGATAAATTTATGAAAGGGCTAGTCAGGTGTGTTATTCTATATACTAGGATAAATTTTTCTTATATATTTAGCATGCTAGGTGAATGTCAATATGATCTAGGAGATCACTATTATATGGAATTCAAGACCATACTTAAGTATATTTGGTGTATTAAGTACATGTTACAATATTATAGAGGATATAATGAGTTATTCATCAAATAATATACAGATGCTTGTTTCCAAATAGATCAAGATGACCTAAAATCATAATTGCGATATATATTTCCTCTTAATATAAGTGTTGTGAGTTAGAAAATGTATTATCCTGGTTATGGAAGCCACCCAGAGGTGCCCCATTTCCGGTTGGTCCCACGGTATCAAGCGCATTTCCCCAAATGCCAGAGGCTGCCGGCTAGTAGCGAGGGTCTTGGGTGTGATTGTGGGGAAACTATTCCCTCTTTGGCAGAGTACACATCAGATTTAAACAAATATATACAAGAGTGGAAGCATTAATAATATCATACCAAATAAACAACGAAAAACTGATAGAAACAATAGGAGCACATATATATAAAATGATGCATGATACATATGTTTAAGAATGTAGCGAAACAAAGAACAATACTAAAATACAGTACTAAACAAAGTACATAAAAAGAACAGTAATTAGCTTTACAGCATCGCAAGCCTATGCTTGGTCCCATGCTCTCCATCTCCATAGCATGTTAAGTACTAGAAGTAGAAGGGAAATTGCCCTTTTCTATACCTACAAGAATATAATCTTTTTTGGGCCCAAAAGCCTAGCCCACACAAGGTGTGAGGAAAATATTAGTAGGAAACCACCACGAGATCCATGCCTAATAGTCAATGAGTATATGGCAGGTAAAAGTACAGGAAATAGTAAATGGGAGAGTAATCAATCGTAAAAAATCCATAGTCTCAATATCAAGCAACATCTAAACAAGAAAATAAACACAACAGGTAACCCTCTGGGATGCACAATCACACTATCCCCTTTCGTTATACCAAACAAGTAAAATAAACCCTATGGGAAATACACTCATTCTAACCCCTTTGGTTCAGCTTAAGCATAGACATTTTGAGGCAGCACTCACTGTTTATTCCCCTTATTGTCTCGTATCATAACTAAAGGTGCTCTAGGGAAGAACTTACGTCACATTCCTTCTATGAACCGCGTTGAGGAACTACAGACACTCTGAGGAAGCACTCAACTTCAATTCACCCAATGGTCTCACATCATAAAATTATAAAGACACTCTGGAGAAGCCCTCAACGTCCATTCTTCCTATGGTCTATACACCAAGTTCTCACGGCCCTGTGTAAGTCAAGAAAGTATACCAGCATGTATCGACCAAGGTAAACCTCAAGAACTACTTGGCTAGAATTATACAACATAAAATCATAACAGAACAACAGTCACCCCATCCTACAATACTAGGCATGGGAAGGTAAACAGTATCCTATTAGGCAAACTAAACCCAAAGGTCAAAATATAAAAAACCTTCATGAGAAACATAGAAAAAGAACATCAAGTCTTTCTATTAACAATCAATTATCATCTACTCAAGCATACAAGCATAGATGAAAAACAATAGGGCTAAAACGGTAAGTGCGTAATACCCCGTTCATGGGTATTGGGGAATTCTGCACATAAAACTCAAGGACATTCAACATAAAGGCACAAACCACCTAACTCGATGATAAGATATTGCTATATGTGAACCTCGAGGCTTGAAACATCTTAGAACACCGGAGATCTACAAAAACGTCTAAAAAGTTCAAAGAGGATAACTTGAGAAAGAAGAGGAATTATGATACGAGGCTCTAGAAGAAGAAAGAGCTTACCGAGGTGATCCCAATGCAATGGATGGTTGTCCAATCAGAGATAAAATAGAGGATCATGGGCTTGGAGAAGGATCGCAGTCGTACGGTTTCTCTCGGACGAACGAGACATAGAAGTAGGGTGTTTTGTCCGTTAGATGCGACCCCAGTGCGTTTAATTAAAAAACAAAATAAACAGCATGTACTTTTGAAGTACCCAGTGTGTACATTCCTTTTTTGTACTCTGATTTAGGTGGATTCCAGGTCACCCCCACATGGCTGTGTGCATGGCCGCTATATGGCCAACACACGACTACCCGCGGTAACCGAGTACACGGTGTGTACTCATAAAGTAAATAGCATGTACTTTAAAAATTTATAGAATTTCCACTTTTATTCAAAAAAACCAAAAAAGGAAAAAAAATATCTGAAAAGAAGATCCAGGTTCTTACAAACTTCCCCCCGTAAGGAAATTTGTCCCTGAATTTCCCTAGTGCAACATAGAAGAAGAAACCCTGAATAGTTCTGGCCACTCTAGTCGTACATCGGCCTTCGTCTCCCATGTCTCTTCCTATACTCACCCATGCTTCCATAGAATTAATACCAGAGGAACAAACTGGCCATGAAAAACCTTTGTACTATGATAAAAAATCCAGATAGAATGCTCCTCAAATAATGCATCCACTTCGAGCTAAACCTCCTCAGGTTGAAAGACATCCGACGGTTCTGAAAAGTAACATTGGAGCTGAGAAACGTGAAAAACATCATGCATAGCCTAGTACCTATGAGGTAACTGAAACCAATAGGCAACTGGACAAACTCTCTCCAGCACCTCAAATAACCCGATGTATCTCGGCGAAAGCTTACCCTCTCTCCTAATCCTCTTGTGTCCTGACCTCAGTGTGACATGCAGGAAAACCTGATCCCCGACCTCAAACTCCAGAGGTCATCTCCGCTGATCAGCATAAGACTTCTGTCGAGACTGTGCAGTAGCCATCCTCTTCCGAATCTTCTCTATCAGCTCTGTGGTCTCTTGGACAAGACAAGGTCCCAACATAGCTGCCTCTCCTACCTCTAGCCAACATAAGGGTGATCGGAAAGACCTGCCATACCAAGCCTCATAAGGTTCCATCTAAATAGTTTCTTGAAAACTATTGTTATAAAAAAAATCCACAAGAGGAATATCATTCTCCCAAGAAACTCTAGAATCCAGGATGCATGATCGGAGCATGTCCTCAAGAACCTGAATCGTATGATTAGACTAACCATTAGTTTCGGGATGGTAAGCTATACTCAAAAGTACCTACATACCCAAAGCCTTATGAATCCCCTACCAAACTCAAGAGTTAAAACATGAATATCTCTCTGAAACAATGGATTGTGGGACCCCATGTGGACGTACAATCTCACAGATGTACAATCGTCCCTAATCATCAACACTGAAGGTCTCCTTGATAAGTAAAAAATGAGAAACCATTGTGAGTCTATCAATGACAACCCAAACTGCATCATTATATCGAGGTGACCTTAGTAAACCTGTCACAAAATCCATCACGACATCGTTCCACTTCTAATTGGGAATAGGCAACTGCTGTCGAAGCCCTGTTGGTCACTGATACTCTGCCTTCACCTACTGACAGGTGGAACACCTCATGAAGAAACCTGCAACGTCCCTCTTTATACCTGGCCACCAATACTGGTAGTGTAGATCACGATACATTTTGGTGACACCAAGATGAATTTCCAAAACTAAAGAATGAGATTCCCACATTAGCTCCTCCTGTATGTCTGTTGGAACCCATACACGCCCTTAGAAATGAAATATCTCATCCTTGCCTATGATCCATCCAGGAATAGGGTCCTCTCCTGACATGCTCTCCCATAGGACTAGGACTTCAGAATCTGATAGCTGCCTCATTTGTAATTGATCAAGAAGAGTAGAGGTAACAACTATAGAAGAAAGGAAAGTCTTCCCCTATCTGTCGTGCACCTCCAAATGCATCTCATAGAACATAGCCATAAGATACCACTCACTGCTGCCCTCCTAAATTTCCTATATTTGATTCCTCTTGATCAACGCATTAGCCATTGTGTTGCCTTTCCCAGGCGTATAGGCAATCTCAAAATCGAATGAATGTTGGTATTCAACCCACCTTCGCTGTCTCAAATTCAGATCACGTTGAGTGAAGATGTACTTGAGACTCTTGTGGTCGATGAAAACCACAAACTGATCCCCTAGAAGATAATGCCTCCAACATCAGAGGGAATGAACAACCTCATTCAACTCAAGATCGTGCGTCGGGTAGTTATTCTTAAGTGGCCTCAACTGACGAGACCTATACGCAATGACTCCATCCCCTTGAATAAGAACAGCTCCCAGCCCAATACCTGAAGCATCACAATACATAGTATAGCTCTTTCCTGACTCTAGAAAGTCTAGTATCGGTTCGGAAATCAACCTACCCTTCAGCTATTGAAAGGCTGACTCATAAGAATATGACCACAAAAAAATTTCACCCTTCTTATTCAGACCTATCAGTGGTGCTGATAAGCATGAAAAGTCTTGTATGAAGCATCTGTAGTATCCATACAGCCCTAGAAAACTCCACTCCTCAATGACATTCTTTGGATACTCCCAAGAGACTACTTCTCTAACTTTCTCTTGGTCTATTGACACTCATGTCGTAGAGATAACATGACCCAAGTAGTGAATTTGATCCATCCAAAAGTGACATTTTGGATCTAAGCATATAAATGATTCTCTCTAAGTGTACTCAAAATGATCTCAACATGGATATCATGGTTGTGTCGAGTGTGGTAGTACACCGAGATATCGTCCATGAAGACCACCATGAAGGAATCCAAGTATGGATGGAATACCCAGTTCATCAATTCCATGAAAACTGCAGGCGTGTTCGTGAGACCGAACAACATAACCATATACTTGTATAAACCATACCTACTCCGGAAGGCTGTGAGAGGTATATCAAATTGTCTAACATGAAACTAATGATAACCAGACCTTAAGTAAATCTTCTAGAACACTCGGGCTCCTTGAAGCTGATCAAAGAGATCATCAATCCTTGGGAAAGGATATCAGTTCTTGACCATAAAATGGTTCAACTTACGATAATCCACACAAAGCTTGAGGTTACCATCTTCTTTCTTCACAAACAGGGCAAGAGAACCCCAAGGAGAAGTACTGGGTTGGAAGAAACCCTTTTCCTACAACTCCTCAAACTACTTCTTGAGCTCATAAAACTGTGGTGTAGCCATATTATAAGGAGTAATGGACACCAGTGCTGCTCCTGGAACAATCTCAATAGAAAATTCTACCTCAAGCTCTAGAGGAAAACCTGAAAAGTCTTCTGAAAATACATCCCTGATCAACAAAATCTGGTTTCTGATCACTACCCTACAACTGGCTCACAACCGGAGGACGTCTTGGCTGCATGACTCTGCAAGGTCAAATTTACACCTTAGATCAATATTATCATAGACTTAAATTGGAATTACTGGAAAGGAAAAGAAGAAAGAAAGCATTCATGTTTTTCAAGACATGACTACACGGAGTGTATGCCCCCTACACGGCATGTTCCCTTTAGTCATTCACTTGGGCATGTACTCCTGCCAGAACTGGTCATTTAACACCCCATAAACATGGCGGGTTCACCTAACACACAACATGTACTTGCATCCTCTTACCCTTCCCGATTCCTCCTACACGGTTAAGCCACTTGGATCTCCTACAACAAGACTACACAACGTGCTCAAGATAGACACGGCATGTACTAGACAAGATTCTCCTGGATCATGTTGTTAGTGACATAGCCTGACACATGGCTCACACTACATGGTGTGTTTTATATGGACACAGGGTTTACATGAAGGGATAACACTGACCCGTGTTGTTCGTGACACGGCCGGGTACCTAGGTCAGACTACACAGCGTGTTCAGCTGGTACACGATGTGTTCCTACAAGAAATTACCTATCCCGTGTCTCTTCCCACACGGCTTAGGAAACGGTTAGAGACAACACGACGTGTACATATGGTACACAGCGTGTACTTAAGAAAAAGCATTTCTTCCCGAACAGAAGAACACATGGAGTGTCGTCAAAACTACACGACTTGTATTCTGGGTTTTTTCAGATAGTAAGCCTCAGAAACTACTCCAAAACCTAGAAAAACATTAAAACGAACATTGAAAGTGCCAAATTACAATCCGTGAGGGCCTATACTCCCCACGAATCAAATATTTTCATCTTAAACATGTTATAACAAGATAAACAAGTCAATGATCCACAAAATTCCAGTCTATGAGGGCCCATAACACCTCAAGAACCAAATTTTGGCATTTATTCTGAAAAACTTTTCACAAAAAATTCCCTATCAAACAACATGTATTTTTATCAAGGCATCTATCACATCTATCACAACAACATGCATATATAGAATAACATCTATCACAACAACATGCAATCACTAATACACCCAAAATGGCATGGAAAGAATGCATGACATGTGATTTCTAGAAAGTGCCTATATGATCCATGAGATGGGATACCCTCATCTCATCAGGTTGAAACAGAAATAGAACTTCAATATCATCAACAATAATAGCTCAAAACATGCGAGTCACCCAACGATGAAAATCAGATCCACCGTAAACTTGAAAAACTAGAAGAATTTCAATTAAACGAGGTAGATTGGCTTTTCCCTGCATACGGGTTAGCTACTCCCATTCACAACTTATTACCAAGTACCAATTCAATCCTATCCCTAGATATAGGCTCCATATAGTAAGTCAAGTGAAAATAAATCCTCTGATACCACTTTGTAACATCCATGTTCCAAAATCCACCCAGAGGCACCTCATACCTGGTTGGTCACATGGCCTCAAGTGCATTTCCCCGAATGCCAGTGGCTGCTGACTAGCAGCGAGGGCCTTGGGTGTGATAGTGGGGAAACTATTCCCTCCTTGGAAGAGTACACAGTGGAAGTAAACAAATAAATACAAGATAGGAAGCAGTAATAATATAATACCAAATAAACAGCGGAAAACTGAGAGAAAAAACTGGAGCACATATATATATAGAAAGATGTATGATACATATGTCTAGGAAAGCAGCGAAACAAAGCACAATGATAAGATACAGTACTAAACCATGTAAAAAAGAAGAATAGTAATCAGATTCATAGCATCTCAAGCCTAAGATTGGTCCTGTGCTCTCCAGCTCCACAACATGTCAAGTACCTGAAGTAGAAGGGTGATTTCCCTTGTCTATACCCAAAACAATATAATCTATTTGGGACCAAAAGGATGGCCCAAACAGGGTGTGAGACTAATCCCAGAAGGCAACCACCACGAGATCCGTGCCTAAGAGTCAATGAGTATATGGTAGGTAAAAGTACATGAAATAGTAAAGAAGAGAGTACTCAATAGTGAACAATCATCATTCTCAATATAAAGCAACATCTATACAAGTAAATAAACATAACAGGCAACCCTCTGAGAAGCACACTAATTCTAACCACTCTGGTCCTACCTAACAAGTACAAGCAACCCTCTGGGCAGTACACTCATTCTAACCTCTCTAGTTCAGCTTATGCATAGACACTCTGAGGAAGCACTCGCCGTCAATTCCTCCTATAGTCTCGAATCGTAACTAAAGGCAATATAGGGAAGCACTTACATCACATTCCCTCTGTGGCACATGTCGAGGAACTACAAACACTCTGAGGAATCACTAAATGTCAATTCCCCCTGTGGTTTTGCATCATAAAATTATAAAGACCCTATGGAGAAGCCCTCAACGTCCATTCTCTCTATGGTCTATACACTAGGTTCTCACGGCCCTGTATAATTCAAGCATATGTAGCAACACATATCAGACAAGGTAAACCTAAAGATCTACTTGGCTAGCATTATAAAACATAACAACATAGTAGAACAATAGTCACACCATCCTACAATACTAGGAAAGGGAATGTAAAAAGCCGACTATCAGGAAAACTGGACCCAAAGGTCAAAACAGAAAAACCATGCCCGAGCAACACAACCAAAGCAAAAGAAATCTCCCTATTCACCATCAATTTTCAACTACTCAAGCATACAATCATAGGAGGAAAAAAATAGGGGAAAAATGGTAAACACGCAATACCCTGTTCAAGGGTGTTGGGAAATTTTGCACATAAAACCCAAGAACATTGAAAATAAAGGCACAAACCACCTACCTCGATGATATAAGATAGCTATATGTAAACCTCGAGGCTTGAAATACCTTAGAACACCAGAGATATACAAAAAAGTATAAAATGTTCAACAAAGGATAAGTTGAGAAAGAATAGGAATCATGAAATGAGGCACTAGAAGAAGGAAGAGATTACCGAGGTGATCCGAACACAATCGACAACAGTCGAATCAGAGATCGAACGGAGGCTTGGGGGCTAGGAGAAGGATCACAGCCATATGGGTTCTATCAAATGAACAAGACCTAGAAGTAGGGTTTTTGTCTGTCAGACGTGACCACGGTGCGTTTAATGAAAAAAACAAAATACATGGCATGTACTTTCCTTTTCTGTACTCCATTTTAGGTGGTCTCTAGGTCACCCCCACGTGGCTGTGTGCATGGAGGCTATAGGGCCAGCACACGGCTACCGGCGGTAACTGAGTACACGATGTGTACTCATAAATTACACAGCGTGTACTTCGAAAATTTCAAAAATTTCCAATTTTTCACAAAAACAACTAGAAAAGAAAAAACATACCTGAAAAGAAGATCTGAGTTCTTAAAGAAAAGATAAAATAAATACTTGGTTGTTTGTTTTATTATAACAACTTAGTATTTTATGGTTTGTATCTTCTAAAAAAAATTCAATCTATTCATCAGCTTACATTTCAAAAATTTATAGTGATATACTAATAAATTTTATCATGACTTTTAAAATTTTAATGCAATTATTAGGAAAAATAATGTGGCCATTATAATAATAACATCACCTATGAAATTATAAATAAAATTTATTTATCTCATAAATAAACAATATTATATATTTATATCATAGAATAAGTAAATATTTTTTTTAAATGATAAATTAAGTGTATGTATTTTTTGTGGAATGGAAATGTTTGTTTAATATTTTATTATTAATATAATTATTAAAAATAAAATTAATTTTCATAAAATATATTCATAAATTAATATTTTCTTGTATTATAATTATATTCTAATTTTGTGAGTTCATAATTATTTTTTCAAAGTGTCAAAAATTGATTATAATATTAAAATCAATATTGTTTTTTCGTAAATGAAGATTTTAATTAAAAATTAAATTTCTTATGTTTAGAATATTATTTTAATATAATTGAGTCCATTTTTTAAATCTACACATTGAGAAATGGTTAGGGTATATTTATGGTATTTTTTCTAAAATAGTTGAATTTTGGTAAATAGTGAAATGCGGAAATTTATGGTATTTAACATTACAAGTAAATAAAGGAATTAGTGGGTCATTGAAGTAGTATGAATGATTTAAGAAAAATTATATAGAACAATGATTCTCTATTTACTATAATTATTCATAAGAGTCATCACTATTGATAGTATTGAGCAAAAATAATAAACTAATTAATAAAATAATAAAAAACACCCCTCCGCTCCACTATAAATACCACCACTCACCACCCATTCTTTAAACACATTAGAAGCCTTGTATTATGTCTAAATTTAGACTAATTCCATTATAATATATCATACCCATGTCCAAGAGGTTCTGATATAACCAAAATATTAAATCCATGTGTCATAAGGAGGTACCCAAGGAGACGATATTCGAGAGGTAAAATCCTTCTTCTTTCTTGTTTAATTTATTTTCCTTTATTATCCACTTCTCAACTACCCTATAAAAAGTGGTATTGTATCGATATTATGATATACATAATGAAATGTTATTATGTTAATGGAATACCCATCATCAAGTATCTAATCCAAAACTTTTTTCTTCTAAAAATGAAAACATCATCTATGAGGTGTCGATTCACCGCCTTTGTGGATGATGTGTTTTTTTCAATACAAAATTAAATGCTGGTAATAAAAATCTTTTTATGGTTAAAAAATATTATAATATGTGTGTTATAACTTATTAAATTTTACTTAACTAGTATATAATCATAATATTAAGAAAAATAAAGAAGTTCATGATGCCCACAAAAACCAAAAAAATAAATTAATCATTCTTCATTAATGTTTTATACAATGAATCTTTCTAATACCATATAATAAAATTTTTATAATTTGAACATATCTAGTAAATGAAATATATTAATATCATTACACACCACTTCTTGGTTTTTTCGTCCATTTGAAATGAACTGGCCCAATTATACACAAGGGAACCGACTATAAAACCATGAAACAAACACTCGTGGAACAAAGAAAATAAACATTATAACTCATTAGAATGGATATAAATGAAATTAACAATATTATAATAAATAAAATACATGTTTAATAGGTTCTTTATTAAGTAATTAATTAATTTAATTCCATTTTACATGAAATTAAGTACAAGTGAAGAATGTTTTCAAGAATAAGGCAAGGAACTTCATCTCAATTTTCATTTTATCAAGACTTACTTAGTAAAATGCTCATAATAATTTTTATGTTGTTTATATACTACCCAGTTGAGATAATTTTTTATTTCATATTATTTTAATATTAATGATAAATATTTCTTCTATCAGGGATATGATTATTGTATAATTCGTATACCATTTTTACATACAATGTTTACTTTGAATGTCATTTTAACTGGGAAAATATTTATAAATCAGTATCCTCTACTCAATACTAATATTTTGATAAGTAATATTATTAATGAATTTAATCTATGTATGTATATTTATTTGGAATTATAGTGATGTGTGGGGCTCGACATTATATATCCCCATGATCCATCAATAGGTCTCATGAGAAAAAATAGTTGGCGATAAACCCTTCACATTTGTTTCCAAGAAGAACCAGATGAGTGTCTATATATAGAATTAAACTATCTTGTGAAAGGTATTTATGGTAGGGGTTTGTGTTCCATATATATTATTTCTAATATTTAAGAATTTTCATCATTTATCAATTAGTTATTATTATCCTTGGGATTTTTACTATGAAAAAACATATGGATTCATTTTTTTCTTAGTTTATTGATTAAATGGTATCTATTTTTTATTTATTTTCCTTGAAATATTGGTTATTCATTATTTATTATGCTTCCGAAATAATTTATTCATGTTTTTGATATATATAACCCTTACTGAGAAATCTGCCTCACCCATTGTTTTCCTTTCCTAGGTTATTAAGATGAAATCTTTAAATAAGTGTCAAGGAACTGGTTTATTTTCCTTTATTATGATATATTTTTAAAAACCAATGTAATAAAAAAACCAAGTTTGTATTTAGTTATTTATTACTAATAAAACTATCAATCCTTTTTGATGTGATCTCTTATATCTATTACATTTTGATAAAATACCACCAACTTTGGGATACTGGGGTCGGGGTTGTTACCGTTGGTTTCAACGTAGGTTTAGTAGAATACTTGGGAACTATATGTTAAATAAACCTGAGAACATTAATAATTCCTTATAATTAATTTTTTGGATCAATTCTCATTATTATAATTGTCTAAATCGGTGTATACTATTATTTTGTGATAATTCTTATTATAATAAAGTGAATTATTACCTACAGAAAATTTACGGATTTCACCAATGAGAAAGTCAATGTAATTGGTGTTGGAGATAATAAGATCATGACCAAATTATGAAATATTACTCAAGTTATGATGAAAAACCATACTACACCTATGTTGGATCATTTCATGTGAAAAAATACCCCATTTATAAGGGAACTAGTAATCTATTGGTAGATGAGAAATAGATCAAGTCCCTTAAAAAATATTTATGGAATTAAAATGTGATGAAAAGGAAAAGGTAGTGATATTAGTATATTTCCCCAAGGATTATGCTGATAAATGGTGGTCCTTTTTCTAGAATAGTAAGAATTTAGTTAAAATAGAAGACATGGAATAAATAAATTTTAAAGAATCATTCAGTGAAAAATATTTCCCTCATGATAAACAAATGAAATGAAGTGAAAATTTCTTATATTAATGAAAAAGGAAGAAGAGAGTGTTGGAAAATTTGAGTCTACATTCACAAGACTATCTAGGTATACTATAATTTACACACATGATTCAAAAAACAAAATTGATCCTTTCTTTTAAGGTCTTAAGACAAGTCTTCAAAGAGAACTAGACATCCAAACATTTTCATCATATGATTACATAGTATTAAGTACCATCAAAATAGAGAAGGAATTTAAAATATCTTATATGTTAAAAGGAAATCAAGATAATAATTGGTATTTTTATAATCATTAAAAAGGTGAATCATCAATTAAAAATAGGGGAACAATGAAATTCCTATTATATAATTTTTTTGAAAGAGTCATCATTGGAAATTCCTGAAAGGCATGGTATTTTTTTATAAGTGTGAAGAAAAGGGTCTTCAAGAGGATGAGTGAAAGGGGAAGAAACAAATAAATTTTGTTCAATGATTTAACTGTAATGAAATGGGGAATTATTGAAACCAATGTCACATGCATCAAGTGAATCTACCACAGAAGTGGCCAAGGGGAGATGACCAAACTTATGCGATCACTACATCTGAAGTAGAAGTTCCCAATGATGTGGTAGAAGGTACAATAATCCAATCCTCAAATTTATCCAAATATTTATTTGATTCTAGATCATAAAACTCTTTTATATACACCCTATTTTCCAGGAAAATTAGATATTTCCCTTTTGATTTAATAAGGGATTTGTCAGTCAAAACCCCTAAGGGAAGTACCATTGCAACAATGATGTGTCATGAATTCCCCATTATGGCATATAAAAATTATTTATTTGATGAACCTATCATTATAACAACGGTTTAATTTTATATAATACTCTATATGGACTATTATTCAAAATATGATGAAACAACTATTCATAAGAAGACGGAAATTACAATTTGTGCTGAAGATGTATAATTACTTATATTTAGAGAAGAAACTATATCATCTTAATCTTTATAGATACACCCCCAGTAGCACTACTAAATAAAATTATTATAGAGAATGATAAAATAATATATAGGTATGGGGAATATAATATTCAAATTGAGGATGTACCAACTGTATTGGAATACATTGATGTAATTCTTATGAAATTACACGGACACCCCCAGAGCATGAGGTTAAGTTTACCGTTAATTTGATCTCTAATACAAAGCCAATATAAAATACTCCCTACAGAATGGCCACTATGGAATTGGTGGACCTGAATAAAAAACTAAAGGAGTTGAGGAATAAGGGATTTATTCACCCTAGTGTTTTTCCATGGGGATCCACTGTTCTCTTAGTTAAGAAGAAATATGGATGCATGAGGATATGTATTTACTATAGATAAATCAATGATATTACAATAAAAAAATTATCATCTTCCCTAAATTGATGATTTATTTGACTGACTTCATAGATCTTAATATTTTTTGATGATTTACCATAGTTCTAGGTATCATCAATTGCGTGTAAATACTAAATATATTCCGATGAAAAATTTTCAGATGGGGTATGGACATTATGAGTTTACTATAATTCAATTTGGATTGACTAACACATCGTCAATTTTTATGGGTCTAATGAATATAATAATCAAGGAATAAATTGAAGATTTTATTGTGTTATTCATTGATTATATTCTAGTATATTCTAAAACATATGATGTCCTTGATAACAACTTATAGATATTTCTTAAGACTCTCGGTAGGAAAGAGTTATATGTTATATTTAGTAAGTCTGAATTATGTATTTAGAATTCTTTTCTTGGCCACATTGTCTCTAAGTATAACAACAAACATGATCCTCTAAAGATAAAGGGAATCCAAGAATGATTTACACCAATGAATATAATCGAGGTTAGTTGGTTTATTGGTTGAGTAGGTTGCTATATGTTTTTAGTTTAGATTTCTTCTATATTGTCTAACCTATTAACCAATCCCCCATAGAAAAGGATAAATTTATATAGAAAAAATAATGTGTTGATTATTTTTAAAAATTTAAAATAATATTATTCAATGATCTAATTTTGAATTCACCATTAGGAAGTAATTAGTTTTTGATATAAATGTATTCATAAAAGAATGAAATTAGGTGTTTCCTTATGAAAACAATAAGGTTATTTCATATGAAATAAGGTAATTGAAGATTAATGAATAAAAGTATCTAACTATGGATCTTGATTTACCAGTCATGACCCTATATCCAAATATATGGAGACACAATCTCTATGTTTAAAGATGTTAAATATAAAAATATCATGAGAGTTTTAAATACATCTTTACATAGAAATAACTCAACATGGGAAAAAACGAAGGCTCAAGTTACTAAAATATTATGATTTATAAATACACAACTACCCAATAAAAGAAAATTAGGTAACACATGTATTAAATAAAAATGATCATATAATTATAACCAAAATGGGGATTGAGAAAGATCATGTATTTATAGATTTAGTAAATATTGAAATAGGAATTTCAATGGAAGGGGAAACATAAATACCTTTTCAAATTAGTGTGAAACTATCTTTATTGGAAAATATAAAAATTCCTCAATCTAGTGATGATAATTTTCCAAAGAAAATTAAATTCGTTAAGGATAGAAGATTGTAAGACATCATATATGAGGAATACATTCATAAATTTAGAAATAAGTAACATGTTCCATCAACACCTGAGCTAAAAATGGAACTATAGGATTATGATCATATCTAAAATTTATTTATACGTCATGGTAGTACCAAGATGTATAGATATTTTATGGAAAAATTTTGGTGGGATAATATAAAGTATGAAGTTTCTGACTATGTGTCAATATGCCTAGTTTGTCAAGAAGTGAAGGATAAGAGATAACATCCTTTGGGAGTCATGAAAACACTGCCTATTACTACATGGAAGTGGGATGAAATTACTTTGGAATTATTCATTTGACTACCAAGGTCACATAGATGAAAATATGTGATTTGGGTTATTTGTTATCATATTATAAAATTGTCACATTTTCATTCTATAAGAGAATATTTAACTGTTGAGTTCCTAATGAGACACTATATTAATTATTTTTTAAGACTTCATGGGGAATCTTTATCAACTATATCTAATTGAGATACCCATTTTACATCGAAATTATGGAAGAGTCTTAAAAAATATTTTAATAATAAGCTTCATTTGAGTACTACTTATCACCCCAAAATCAATTAAAAGACTAAAAGGACTATTCAAACATTAGAAGACATGTTGATATCATTTTCACCGGACTTTAAGGTATGTGGGATTAGTATTTAACTTTGGTAGAGTTTTCATACAATAATAGTTTCAAATAAAGTATTAAAATGGTGCTAGAATTATATGAAAAGAGATTTCATACTCAAAATTATTTAGATGAAGTTTTTGAAAGGAAACTTATAGAATGAGAAATTTTTGAAGAAATAATGAAAAATTTAAACATAATTCAATCTCATATTGAAGAATCTCAATGTATGAAAAAACTATTATCATGAAAACTAGAGAAAGAATTTGAAATTTCAAGTAGGAGATTATATATTTCAAAAAGTATCTATACAAAGGAGTGTAATAAGGTTCTATAAGAAAGAGAAAATGAGACCTAGGTAGATCATACCCTAGAAAATTCTAGAAATAATTTGAGTTCTAAATTACCAATTGGAAATTCCACCATGTCTCTTCAAATATCGTGATGTGTTTCATAGATCATTGTTAAATAAGTACATGCAAGACCCAACACATGTAATAAAATATGAAGAAATAGAAATGGAAATTTATGTATCTTACTACAAAGAGTCTATTGAGATTCTTTACATGAGAGAGTAAGTATTGAGAAATCATATAACTTAACTGGTAAATGTTCTTTGGAGAATCCATAAAATGGAAGAGGAAACATGAGAAACTGAGGATGTTATGAAGAAAAACCACCCCCATATATTTAGATTGAAATATTCATGAAACATTTAGAGGATGAAATTTATATAGGGAATAATATAACACGCCATGATTTTATGATGTGTATCTTCTTAAATAAATTTAATAAATTTGATATTATCGTTTGAATAAATGAATCGTGATGTAGTCTTAAATATTAACATGACTTCTAGAATAGTAATTTATACATTAGAAATAGTCATTTGGCCATTACAATAATAAACTCACTTATGGAATTAGAAATAAAATTTAGGTATCTCATAAATGAAAATAAGATATATTTATGTCATAGAATAAGTAAATAAATATTTCTAAAATGATAAATTAAGTATTGGTATTTTTATGAAACATAAATGTTTATTTTCAAATTTATATTTAATATAATGAGTTATAGGATAGTTTATTTTCATAAAATAGTTTCATAAATTATTAATTTTTTATTGTAATTATAAGATAATTTTTTGAGACTATAATTAATTTTTCAAAGTTCTATAAAATCGAAATTTAATGAATAAATTATTATTTTAATATAAAATAAAATTTCTAATATTTATATTTTTTTTCATAAAATGGTATCAATTTAAGAAATATATATGAGGAAAAATGGTTACGGTGAATTTTTGGTATTTTTCTAAAATAGTTGATGTTTTTGTGAATAGTGATATATTGTAATTAACAATATTTAACATAATATGTAAATAAATGAATTATTAAGTCATGGATAGTGTATGGATGATGTATCCACCATTATCTCTAACATACATGGTATATTTACTATAATTAGTATCATGAATCACTGCTATTGATAGTCTTGAGCCAAAATAATAAACTAATGAATAAAACAATAAAAAACACCCTTATCCTCTACTATAAATATCCCGCCTCACCACTCATTATACCCCATATTATAATATTTTTGTCTTGTATTAATTATTATGAATTACATTACCAAGACTCTCCCCCATTTCCAAGACCTATTGGCCCTACCAAAGTACCAAATCCAAGTGACTGAAGGAGGTCCCTAAGGAGATGATATTCAAGAGATAAATTTATCATTATTTCTCTTTTAGTATCATTTATTTTATTATCCACTCCTTACATACCCTAACCAATGTTTAATGGTAATTAAATTATTATATATATACTAAATTTTATTATGTAAATGGAATATCCATTATCAAGACTCTTATATTCTCCTTTTATTATAAAAATGAATACATCATCTATGAGGTGTCGATTTACTACCTTCATATATGATGACTTTTAGTTTTTCATTACAACATTCATAGATGGAGATAAAATCATTTTTCTGGATAAAAAATATTATAAAAGGTTTATTAAAGCTAATTAAATTTTATATTACCATTATATAAATATAATATAATATAAAATGATACAAGTTCATGATGGTCGTAAAAACCACCCAAATAAAGTAATCATTACTCATTAAAATTTTATCTTATGAATAATAATTATAGCATATAATAAAGGGATATATTAAGACCATTTAAAATCATGAAAATATATTAATATGATTTTATTACTGTTTTGGAGTTTTTCTTCCACTTTGCAAGAACTCTCATAATTTTACACAAGCGAACCTACCATAAAACCATGAAATGAAAGCTCCAAGGAAAACAAAATTAAATTTTTTAACTCATTGGAATTTCTATAGATGAAATTACTAAAATTATAATAAATAATATATATGTTTAAGAGGGTTGTTATTAAGTAATTAATCAATCTAATTTAATTATCCAGAACTTTATCTACAAGTTTAGAATACTTTCAATCATAATGTAAGAAACATCGTCTCAATTTTCATTTCATTTAGATGTACATTGGTATTGTAATCCTAATAATTCTTATGCGTTGTATATATAAACCCTTTGAGATAAATTTTCATTTGATAGTATATTAATCTTAAAGATCCATATTTCTTATATGATGGATAAGACTATTGTCTAAGTCGTATTCAATTTTTACATAAAGTGTTTACATTGAATTTCATTTTAAGTGGGGAAATACTGATAAAACTATATACTATACTCAATACAGTTATTTTTATAAATAATATTTTTCTTGAATTAAAAACATATATGAATAATAATTTAAACTCATAGTGATAGGTGGGTCTCAAAATTATATAGCCCCTTTATTCATTAACAGGTCTCATGAGACAATATAGTTGGAAACAAACCCTTAGTATTAATTTATAAGAGAAATCAGATAGGTTTTTACCCAGAGACTTAAACCATAGTATGAAAAGTCTTGATGGAAGTGTTTTATGTTCTAGATACATGACTTCGAATAATTAAAAATTTTCTTCATTCAATATTAATTTGTTATTGTCCATGAGTTTTTGACTATGAAAAAATCTATCGATTCATTTTCATTCTTAGTTTTTTTGATTAAATAACATGTATTTTTAGTCATTTACAATTAAAAATTGATTATGACTTATTTAATACGATTAAACTATTATTTAGTCATGTTTCTTATATATATAACCCTTAATGATCATTTAAGATCACCCTTTTATATGTATTTCTTCCTAGGTTATGAAGGTGAAGTATTTCAAAAAGTGTCAATAAAAAAGTTTATTTAACTTTTTTATGTTCTATATTTAATTACCAATGTAATAAGAGAACCATGTATGAATCTAGTACTTTAGTACTACTAAACTGATCCATCATTGGTGATGCGATCTCTTGTATCTAAGCAATTGTAATAAAATAACCACCAACTCTGGGCTATTAGGGTTGGGGTTTTTACATCTATTGTACATTCTAAGTATATAATGGTTTTAATAGAGGTAAATAAGTTTATTGGATGTGAAACTTCATCAAAGATATTAATTTGGGTCCTCGAACTAAATATCATATCACATTGTGTTGTGATAATACTACAGTGGTGGATCTTTCCAAGGAGCTTGGGTCACACCAATGAATGAAGAGCATACACATATAATATCATCTCTTGAGGGATTTATCATAAAGAGGTCAAGTCAAAAAATAGATTTTTACAAAACAAAACATGGTAAAACAGTGGAATAAATCCTCATATATTCTAAAATATTATCATCATGTGAGATATAGTAAACTAGAAGTCCTTATACGTTTCTTATAAACTAATTGGGAGTTTTTTGGAGTTGGTTTCCTTAAGAAACCACTTTATAAATTAAATTACCTATATATTAATAGTTTTGAATATTAATAAATTTATTATAGAAAATTTATTGGCCTTTTATTTGACTTTAATGTGATAATGTCATAGAGTATGTGTTGTGTTGAATTTTTTTAACAAATCCTGTCTATGATAAGAAAATTTAAGTGCTTTGATTATATTCTTAAACTTATAAACTATGGTTAGTATCACTTTCTATCATTAAAAAAATTATATGTTGAAATTTAGGAGAAAGTAATAATAAGTTAATGAGACTTTATCTCATTAATTTTATACTTTGTAATCTCCTTGTTGAGAGATTATGTGGAAAAACTTGATGGTAGGAGATCCTCATGTTTACTTATCATTGGATACTCTTATCAATGAACATGGGTAATGATCCTTAGACAACAAGATTATTATTAATATATATCATGAGTCATGTACTAAGATATATTGTCATAAACAACGTTGACATATGTTCATGAAAAAGTTAGGTACATTGGGTGCGTCACAATTAATATCTCATTAATAAATAAGTTAAGAAAATATTTTTAACTTTCATATATAGGAATGTTTATATCCTGACCCATTTAATTAAATGGAACCATACAACTAAATCCCACGTTCATGGTGTATTGAAAGGTTCATTACATGAAGTAACATTAAGATGTATCAAGCATATATGTTTATGAAATGGGCGTTATACCTTCTTGTTAAGATATCTTGATAGAGGAATTATATAACATAGTGAGCCTTTGTATGTTTTTGTATTCATTGTAAAGTTAACTTCTTCATCTATTAGTAGTTTTATTAAGTGTAATACAATGATATTATTCTTTAAGAAATCCTACCTAATTTCACTATGGAAGAGGAATAGAGGGTCACAAACTTATAGTTTCCAATGATATTTGTTAAATTCTATTTAAATTTAATTATTGTTTTAAAATATTATTCTCAAGAATGTGGAATAATAATTTTTCCAAATTTATTTATCACATATATTGAGTCATTATTTTATGTGAGTTGAATATTGAAATAAATAATTATTCAGAATAACATTAATATTCTATTATATTTTTTTAATGGATTGAATTATTATTTTAATAGTGGTTCTATAAATGATTAGGAATGTGGATGGGATGATTATGGTGCCCTATAATAGAAATGGTATAATAAATATCATATAAATAAATTCTAAATTATTCATTGATATTTATATTACACATGAGACATTCCAACATCGAATTAATAATAATAATAATAATAATAATAATGAAAATAATAATAATAGGCATGAAGTTCTTCAGTGATTTATGTATTGGTTAAAGGACATTGTGAAATCACAATATTTCTAACTCTATCACTATATGTACTTGAATATATCATTTTTAGGTAGGTTTTGGAAATAATTGATAGTGAACAACTATTTCTTCTCTATATAATTACCACTTTGAAGAACTTACCTAGTGTTTCTATCATGATTGAGGTAATTCTTCAAACACCCTCCATCCTTTTTAGAATAAGAAAATAAGAATCAATCCTTCAAGACTAGAGGATTGTGTGGTGATCAAAGGAAAGTGATATATAATAAGCAGTGCCATCTATGTTGCTTGAAGATAAAGAATAACATATGAATAAAAATAAAAGGATTCTGCTTTAAATATTCTTATCATAAAGATGGTACAATATGAATGAATGTTCGGTAAATGAACATCTACATTTAAGAAATTACTCAACACTAAGGTAATATATTCTTGTTAAAATAATTATTAATTCAATTAGAAAAGACCCTCTATATATTTTCAAGATTCTTATATCCCCGTACATTGGGAACATTCACTATACACAATTATTATTAATTATGGTATTATGGATTTTTATTTGGATATAATGAAAAATCAGAATTGGGAAAAGTTTCAAACGACATCCAATATGCTCAAAAAATTATATAAGTCATTATCATCTAATTTTATATTTACAAGATAAATTATTAAACCCATAAAAGAAGAACTCCATGAGAAAAAAAAATTATTTATCCAATAAACTGAATAGTATTTTTTCAAACTATTACCAAAAAAATCGTTAATTATCATTTAAACACATTGCATGTGAAAATTTATTGCATAAGTAGAAATGTTTTAATGCCATAATTCAATAATTAATAATCTCATTGTCTCTAAATATTATTTCCTCAATTAATTTAAAATAAGCATAAATAATGATTATTAAAATCTTAATTATCATATGTTCACTATAATACTTAAATACAAAAAATCATTAATTATTATACTCTTTTAACAAGGAACATTAATTAATTAAATTACTATTTTTACTCTAAATTGTATAAAATGATTATTTATTCAAAAAAAATTCATACAAAAATTTCACATGTATTCACACTAATAATACATAATAAATCATATCATTAATTTTCTATTTAATTATTAGTAGGTTTTATACAAAAAACAAAAGAAAATGATTATGTTGAAGTATCAAATAAACTAAAATACACAAGATCAGTGAACTAGAACCTAAGAGAAGTCCGGGACCTCCTACCTTTGGATATTTCAATAATACATAAAATTATTGGAAGCTTAATTACCCCCATTCATTAAATTCCTTGAATTCATTAGAAATTTGAATAAAGGTCAGAATTAGAACATAATTGAAACTAAATATTGAAACCTTAAAAAAATGGAAAGTGATCTACTCAGTATATAAATTGAAATTTTAGTGACCTTGAAAAAAGTATCTATTAGTTGGTGTATGATTTTTTATATTGAAATAAGATAAAAGGAATCATATCCCAAAGGACAGAATAGTCTAGTAGTCTTGGTAAACTAGATACATACTTAGGTCATTTATTAAATTTGATAATAGAAATTAACACATTATTTTTTTGAGAATAAATTTTTTCCCTATTTAATATTATTACATATCAATAAAAGTATACCTCATATATTCTTAAGATAATAAAAAAATAATTTTGAGCATAAATTCATAGTAGGAGTTATGTACAATGGAAGAAATCATGAATCAATAAGCATAATCAACATGGAAAGGTAAATAATATAACACACATGTCATTTAAATAACTTAAATATCATGATAAGATAAGGTGTAATCAATATGGAAAGATAAGTAACTGAAAAATAATGACATTTAATCAATAAAATAAGTGATAAATGCATCCAAAGATAATATCATTTTGAATGTCTCATGGATAATAATAACTAAATTCATAATAAAGGAAATTTATAATTATTGTATATAATGTCTGAGGGACATGATACCTCTACAATCAATACCTTTCACAAGTTAGTCTAAAACTATAGGTATAAAACCTGTTTAATTATAGCTTACTAATTTATATCATGAGACTTAATAATGCATCAAGGGGCTATCTATAACCAGACATAAACCATGTATGTATGTCCAAATCATCCCTTATATATTGAATAATCAATTTAACTTCATAATAGATATTTCTTATCATCAAGTATCTATATTGAGTAAGGAATATCGATTTAGAAATATTTCCCTAGATAAAAAAATAAATTCCAATATATAAGACCATATTTAAAAAGTATATACGATTTAATAAAAAATATATCCATGATAAAAAATATGGATATTTATTGGAAATTTAATATCCAAAGAAGAGTGAATAATTCAAGTGAAATTTAATGACTAAAAAAAGAACCAAGGAATTGAATGCCAATAATTTCCTTTGTGAAAATTATTATAAACAATCTAAATAAACAATAAGGATGGTATCATTAAAACATATACTCATTGGATTAATAATAATGGGTCTTTTCATTGATGAATATAATTAGAAAAAAAAATATTTAAAAACATTCATGAGTAAAATATCCTTTTCATTTTGAAAAGGAATTTTTAAAGTTAATATTTCACAAAAAAATTTGAAAATGATTTTCTTTCAAAATTATACTTGAAACATATGAATGAGGATTAAAATTATTTGATAGGTCAGGATGGATGGAAATTCTATTCATATCGTACATGTTTAATGTAATTTTCTTTCCACTTTTCCCATAAAATCCAATTGAATATTATTTTGTAAAAGAAACGATGATTCCTTAAACAAATTATAGAAAAATCAATGTGAGTAAAAATTTATTTAATAAATATATTTTAAAATTTTAAAATCATTCTTGAAAATATTTTTAGAAAACATGGTTTTAGAAGGAAAATGATTAATGATCAAAGGGATAAATGAAGTCAATTTTTCATATATTTTTTATCAATTATTTTATGCAAAAATGAGTATGGAAAATGGTACTAATACTTGATAAATTAATAAATAACTATAGGATAGTAAAAATAAATGGTTTTATTATAAAATGATCAAATAATTTCCTTTTATATAAATTCAAGCATAAAAAATCTCGATTAGAATGAGATTGTGAAATAAACCCTTACAATGATCATAACAATGAATTTAAAATTAACCAATAAGTTGATTATTTGTATCATATGTTAGTCCAAATAAAACAATGGAAAATGTAACAATATATATTCAAAATTCATTACAAATATAATCTTATAATATCAAAGATAACAATGGAGTAATACAACCCAATTATAAGAAATTGAGTTATGAAATTATTTACTACATGGTAATTTCAATGTCAAAACCCCTTAGATGAAATATTTAAAATTTAAAAATAAAATAACATGAATTATTAACGAATCATGATATTAAATTTAAAATTATCCGTATGTACATCATATAAAGGAAATTAGGTGCATAACATTATAATATGCCTCAATGAAGGAAAACTGAGACGAAGTCCCTTACCACTTGGTAATATTCAAGAAATATCCATATAGATGACATAATATCATATTGAAAAATAAAATAACATTAATTACTAATTATTAAGGATATTTCATGTGAAATGGTTAGTGTATACATCATATAAAATTAATTGTTTCATAAAATAAAAATGTGCCTCAATGAAAGGAAATTAAGACAAAATCCATTACCATATGATTACTTTTGGTTGAAAATTATTTTTACTCATTATAGTGGTTTTGAACATGTTATTAATTATTTAAAGAAAACTATTAATATATATTATCACATATGGTCATTTTATAACAATATATCACCCATTAATTAACAATATTTCATTATTTTCATTGTTTCAGGTGTTAGTTGCCTTTTTTTCTCATTCAAGATTTTTCATGAAAGTTACAATTCTTTTGCATATAAATAGATCCATAATCTTCAAAATAATAATAATGATGAAATTATCTTATTTTTACATCAATTTTACTATTAAAACCAATCTTGAAATATGTTTATTATAAATGAAGTATGTTACGATCATAGATATGACAAGTCATTTGTACGTAAGAGTTACATTACAATTTTATAATGATCATCACGGAAAGATGTCAAGTAATATATTATCTTTATATAATGATCATGATATCATATATGTATCATATTAATTATTTAAAGATACATATATATCATTTATTTGGCGTGGTGGTGAAAAGGGAGTCGGATCACTTCATGAAGGTTGTAGTCCACACGTAGAAGAAATATGTTATGATTTTTAAGTGTAAGAAATAAAATGATATTTTATCTTTTTATAATGATAAATATGTCATTAATATCATAATTATTTTATTTATATAACTTATATTCATTAAATTTATCCGTATTACCTATAAGGACCCATCCTTAAACCTTACTTAATATTGAATTAAATGAATAATTCACATTGGGGATCTTCTCAGGTTTAGAGTTTTAGAGAATTAGGACATAACTATTACATCTCAAAATATTACATTGTAGACACTCCTACTAAGTTTCCATAAAATAAAAACTATTAAAAAGAAACATGTCTAGTTCCATGTTTTAGATAGAATGAATTTACCTTGATCCCATCCTTGACCCAATTCCACATTGTTGAGCCCTCTGGAAGATTGTTGATTTCATATCTATGATTGATGTTTTAATAATCACAAATCATCACATACCATTAATGTTTAATCTGGTTTGATTTCTCATAAACTTAATTACAATCTGTTAATGAATCTATTACCAAATTTTTGTCTATGCTTATTGATGTACAAAGTATTTTGGAAGCACCGATTCAATATCAACAGACATCGGAAGCACTGATCGCATATCAAATGACTCACCGATCCAATGAAAAATGATTCACCGATGTTGATCAAATGACTCACCGATCCAATGCAAAATGAGTCACCGATGCTGATCAAACTGACTCACCGATGCAAATGAGTCACCGATGCAAATGAGTCACCGATGAAAATGAGTCACCGATGCAAATGACTCACCGATGCAAATGAGTAACCGATGCAAATGAGTCACCGATGCAAATGACTCACCGATGCTGATCAAATGACTCACCGATGGAAATGAGCCACCGATGAAAATGACTCACCGATCCAATGCAAAATGAGTCACCGATGCTGATCAAACTGACTCACCGATGCAAATGACCCACCGATGCAAATGAGCCACCGATCAAATGAGCCACCGATCAAATGACTCACTGATCAAACTGACTCACCGATCAGATGACAGACCGATGCTGATCAGTCTGATTCATCGATGCTGATCTATCTGAGTCACCGATCATTACTCACTAATGCTGATGACCTACCGATCACTTGATTCTCCAATAGTCATAAACAACTGTTTGAATTTCTTTATCTTTATCTTTATTTAATCTAACCAATGGTCATATTAGGTATATTTTAATTCTCTGTCAAATTATTAATAAAGGTTGTCGGATGTCAGGAAACCGTACCTCGTACCTGCGGAAAGGAAACTTTTTCTGTCTTCCGAAGCACGTGACATAAATACAAGAAGACTCTGCTGAAAAAAGCAAGGGTGTTGATAGAAGAAACACAAGAGAGATACAGAGAAAAGAAAAGAGAAGGAAGAACCAAGGAGAATAGAACCTCATACACAATCAAGCCTACTCAAGAAGAGTTCTGTGCATAAAAAAGAACATTGAAGAACTTCATCGACTACATCTCACTGCCTTTGAGACTGAAGCATACGACACTCTTCCTATCAAACAAAAATGAGAAGAGGACTCAGAATAAATTCTGACCAAATATAAAAGAGTCCAGAGCTACACTGAAATCACCAGAGCCATTTCTAAACTCTACATCTTTGCTCTGTGATACATTTGTTTTACATTTTGAGCAGTGTGTGTTATCTGCTGTATTAAACACATACACTGACTCCTGCAATTTCACTGGGGGATCTGTAAATCCTCAGCAAACCTTTCTTCACTTCATTTACCACTGTGGATAGTGGTAGAGGTCGTATGAGACCTGGACAGCTCTAAGCTGTTGTTTGTTTTCCCACACAGAACTGTGGTAGAGGTCTTGTGACCTGGACAGTGTGTTCACTGTTGTTAACCCCGATCTAGGGTGTGGATCATTTTTATATAAACTTTTGAGAGGACTAAGTCTCGGCTTGAGACTGAACCTCTTGGTTAATTCTATGTGTTTGTAGCTATATACTACATCCATACTACATATTTATTTCATATTCCGCTGCTATTACTTTGAAATATAATTTATTTTAAAAGCTACTTTGATAGTTAAACTCGCAAGTGTTTATATTTATTATAGACCAGTAAGTTAGTTTCAAAGGTTAATTTAATCATAAGATTAATTTAACTGAGAACTAATCAATCTTTGAGAAACTAATTGAACCTTTATAATCTGTATAAATTCACTACAGTTTAATCTATTTTTGAAATAGGGGGATTTTAATCAACATTTTTTTTAACATAAAATTTTAATTGGAACTCAATTCACCCCCCTCTTGAGTATCCACTCCGACCAACACTTGGTATCAGAGGTTGTTAATATTTTCTAAACGTACTCTGTTTTCAACTGTGATTTTAGTTGTATTTTAAAGTTCTTAAAATTTCTTTTATTTCTAAATTTTTATCTCTTTAAAATTCTTTTTGTAATATCATGGATAATAGACTTGAGGGTGCTGCTACTAACCGGCCACCTTTCTTTAATGGAAACAACTATGCTCAGTGGAAGCTAAAAATGAAAATTCACTTAGAAAGTATGGGCTTTGATATTTGGACTGTCATTGAAGCTGAATATAAAATTACCAGTACTGATAGATCTACTTGGGATGAACCTACAAAGACTGCTTAAAATAATAATTGTAAAGCTATGAATGCTCTGTACTGTGCTCTAGGAGATGAAGAATTTAATAGAATTTCTGCATGTAAAACTGCATATGAAATTTGGGATACCTTAGCTGTTTCTCATGAAGGAACAACTAATGTTAAGGAGATGAGATTGAATACCTATACTATTAAGTATGATAATTTTAAGATGAAGCCTGATGAACCCATTTCTGATATGTATCTCAGGTTCAATGAAATTGTCAACACAATGACTTCTCTGGGAAAGGATGTTCCAGCAAAGGAGAAAATCATGAGAATTTTGAGATGTCTACCTGAAAGATGGAGAGGAACCTCTGTCTCCATTAGAGAATCCTGTGACATTGGAACACTGCCTGTCAAGGAATTAATTGGTAAGATGATGATGTATGAAGAAGAGCTTAAAGTAAATAAAGATGAATATGATGAACCTAAAAGGAAGTCTATTGCCTTCAAGACTACAACCTCAAAGAATAAGGATAAGGAAAAGCCTCAAGCTATCAATGAAAGTTTAAGTAGTGAGGAAAGTGAGAATGATTCTGATAGTGATGCTGAGATGGAACACATTTCTAGAAGATTTAAGAAATTCTATAGAAAGAAGAAGTTTTTCAGAAAGTCAAACTACAAAGGCAAGTATGATAACAAAGGACACTGGAAGAAGGATTGGAAGAAGTCTGATAAATCAGATGAAGTTGTGTGTTATGAATGCAAAAGAAAAGGACACATAAAAGCAG
Organism: Viscum album; assembly: GCA_963277665.1. NCBI lineage: Eukaryota > Viridiplantae > Streptophyta > Magnoliopsida > Santalales > Viscaceae > Viscum > Viscum album. Next base: position 124,431,565 of record OY728147.1, read on the forward strand.
ACTATCCAAAGATGAAATACAGAAAGAAGTATGAATACAAGGATAACAAGTACAAGAAAGCCATGAAGGCTACTTGGAGTGCTTTAGAAGACAACACAAGTGAAGCCGAATCTTCAGACTCTGAAAGGAATCGAGCCAACATGTGTTTTATGACAAACACTTCTGAGGTAACATCAGAAACTCCTGCTTCAAATTCATATTATTCTGGAGATGATTCTGAAGGTGATAACATGTCTAAATCTGAATTGTTTGAATATTGTGATATGCTTGAAGAAACCTGTAATGAGCTTAAAGATAAATATAAAGGTTTAAAGAAACAATATGCTTTAAGTGTTAAGCATAAATCTGATCTGGATATAGAAGTAGAAAAAAATGCTCAGTTGCTTAAAGAGAATACTGAACTAAAATTGTCTAATGAAAAACTCAGAAAAGACTTAGAAAAGTTCACAAATGGAAAAAATACTCTAACAAAAATGCTAGGAAAGCAAGTTGCACCTAGATATACTACAGGTATAGGATACCAACCTGGACAAAGAAAAGTTTCCAAAACTAGATTCATTCCTAAATCTGGACAGAAGATAGTTAATTCTGGAACTTCATATGCCTCAACCAGTTATATTCATAGTTATGGATCTAATAAGGTTTATCTTTCAAAGAATGTTAATTCTACAAATTATATGAGACCCATTAGACAAATATGGGTACCTAAAGTATCATTGGCTAACATGTCTGGACCCAAGAAGATCTGGGTACCAAAATCATCTTCCATCTAAATCTATTTTGTAGGAGACCTGCTTGAAGAGCTGTCACAAGAAGATATGGTACTTAGACAGTGGATGTTCAAGACATATGTCAGGAGACTTTTCATGTTTCAAGAGCTTAGTAAAAGTTGATGGAGGCTTTGTCACTTTTGGTGATAATTCAAAAGGAAAAATCATCGGCTTAGGCCAGATTGGTAACACTGATTCAATCTTGGTTTCTGAAATTTTATTTGTCGATGGACTTAAATATAACTTTTTAAGCATTTCTCAATTGTGTGATGATGGTTTTTATGTGAAATTTAAAAATGATTCTTGTAATGTTTTTAACTCTAAAAACGTTTTAGTATTTTCTGCTTTAAGAAATGAAAATGTTTATGCTGCTGATTTAGATTCCTTAGCTAAGCAGAATATTCCTTGCTTAAATACTTTTCATAAAGAGTCTTGGCTTTGGCACAGATGATTAGGACACTGCAATGTACACTCACTTAGAAAACTTTCTAGGAAGAACTTAGTTAGAGACTTACCCAAACTTGAATTTCCAGCAAACAAAGTTTGTAATCCCTGTCAAAAAGGAAAGCAACATAAAGTTTCTTTTAAATCAAAGAAAGAAGTGTCAACTTCTCAACCTCTCGAGTTGGTTCACATGGATTTATTTGGACCTTCTATAGTTTCTAGTTTAAATGGGAAGCACTATGTCTATGTTCTTGTAGATGACTTTTCTAGATATACTTGGGTATATTTTCTAGCTCACAAAAGTGAAGCTTGTTCTTACTTTGTTAAATACTCCAAGTCTGTAGAAAATCTTAGTGGAATCAAGATTAAGACCCTAAGAATTGATCATGGTCGTGAGTTTGAAAATCATGAGTTTGATTCTTACTGCTCACACAATGGCTATAGTCACAATTTCTCTGCCCCTAGGACACCCCAACAAAATGGTGTAGTAGAGAGAAGGAATAGAACCCTGCAAGAAATATCTAGAACCATGCTCAATGAATATGAACTGCCTATTTACTTTTGGGCTGAAGCTGTAAATACAGCTTGTTATGTCATTAATAGAGTCTTGATCAGACCAGTTCTTAAGAGGACCCCTTATGAGTTGTGGAACCATAGGAAACCTAAGGTTAACTACTTCAAAGTTTTTGGCTGCAAAGTCTTCATTCTCAATACTAGAGACAATCTTGACAAATTTGCATCCAAGAGTGATGAAGGAATTTTCCTAGGTTACTCTATCTCTAGTAAAGCCTATAGAGTTTTCAATAAAAGAACCAAATGTGTGGAAGAATCTGTTCACATAAAATTTTATGAAACTGATCCACATGAACCTAAAATCTCTCTTGAAGATGATCTCTCTGGTTTGAATCTCAATGATAAATACAATGGACCTATAGTTAAAGCATCCAGCTCTGGAAATTCTCCAGAACCTGCTTCTGTTGAACCTCAATCTGTAGATGAATCTGAAATCTCTAGCCCTATCTTTTCAAGACCATCTAGGACTCTAAAGAACCATCCTTTAGATGCTGTTGTAGGAAATCTAGATAGAGGAACACAGACTAGAGCTTCTCTAAGAAATCAGGTTGAACATCAAGCTTTTCTTTCACAGTCAGAACCTAAAAATATCAATGATGCTATCAATGATGAGTTTTGGGTAATGGATATGCAAGAAGAACTAAATCAATTTGAAAGAAACAAAGTCTGGAAATTAGTAGAAAGATCTAAGGACTTTTTGACCATAGGCACAAAATGGGTATTTAGAAACAAAGTTGATGAATCTGGAAACATCATTAGAAATAAAGCTAGGCTAGTTGCACAAGGTTACAATCAAGAAGAAGGAATTGACTATGAGGAAACCTTTGCACCTGTAGCTAGATTAGAGGCTATTAGGATCTTACTTGCCCATGCATCACATCTGAATTTCAAGCTATATCAAATGGATGTCAAAAGTGCTTTTCTAAATGGTTTTATTGTTGAAGATGTTTTTGTAGAACAACCACCTGGTTTTTTAAATCCTCATTTTCCAAATCATGTTTTTAAACTTTCTAAAGCTTTATATGGTTTAAAACAAGCTCTAAGAGCTTGGTATGAAAGGATTTCAAACTTTCTTATCTCAAAAGGATTTACAAAAGGAGTAGCTGATCCCACTCTTTTTATAAAAAGGATTTCAAAAGATGTATTAATAGTACAAATCTATGTTGATGATATTATTTTTGGATCTTCTAAAAATTCCTTATGTACTGATTTTTCAAAGGTTATGCAAAATGAATTTGAAATGAGATTAATGGGAGAGCTTAAGTATTTTCTTGGTTTTCAAATTCTTCAAACTAAAGATGGAATTATTTTAAATCAAAGTAAATATACAAAAGATCTTTTAAAACGTTTTGGATTGGATAATATTAAGGAAAGTGATACACCTATGAGTACTACCTGTAAATTGGATACAGATGAAGCTGGGAAACCAGTGGATCAAACCAATTACAGAGGTATGATTGGGAGCTTACTTTATCTTACTGCTAGTCGACCATACATTATGTTCAGTGTATGTATGTGTGCTAGATTTCAAGCTAATCCTAAAGAATCACACTTACTGGCTGTTAAAAGGATTTTTAATTATCTTAAGTATACTATAAATTTAGGTTTGTTTTATCCAAAAGGACAATCATTTAACCTAACTAGCTATTCAGATGCTGACTTTGCTGGATGTAAGTTAGATAGGAAGAGCACATCTGGAACATGTCATTTGCTTGGAAAATCCCTAGTATCATGGTGTAGTATGAAACAGAACTCAGTTGCATTGTCTACTGCCGAAGCAGAATACATAGCTGCTGGTAGTTACTGTGCACAAATTCTGTGGATGAAACACACTCTATTGGATTATGGATTTGATCTTAAACATGTTTCAATTAACTGTGACAATACTAGTGCAATAAATATATCTAAGAACCCTGTGTCTCACTCTAGAACTAAGCACATTGATGTCAGACATCACTTTCTAAGAGATCATTATCAAAAAGGTGATATTTATTTGAAATTTATTAGTTCTGAACATCAATTAGCTGATATCTTCACAAAGCCTTTATGCTCTGAAAGAATGAAATTTATTAAACAAGAGTTGTGTATGACTGATCTGTGAAACTGATATGTGAAACTGATCTGTGAAACTGATCTGTGAAACCGATCTATAAAACCGATCTGTGAAACTGATCTGTGAAACTGATCTGTGAAACCGATCTGTGAAACCGATCTATGAAACTGATCTGTGAAACTGATCTGTGAAACCGATCTGTGAAACCGATCTGTGAAACTGATCTGTGAAACTGATCTGTGCAACCGATCTGTCATACCGATTTTATTATTATTATTATATTGTAATTAATTTGTAAATTTCTTTTATACTTTTTATGGGAACCCTAAATGATAAAATAAATGATACGTGGCTATTTATCCTCCCTAAACCTTTGAGCTTTCATTTCCTGCCGAAACTTTCAACCTCTCTCCCCCTCTACTTCGAACCTTCGAACTCTTGCCTTCCCAAAATCCTCGAATGGCTAAGCAAAAGAGACCGAGCAAAGGACCGGATAGCCCTGTACCTTCAAAGCGTGCTCGAGGCGAGTCGAGTAGTACCTCTCAATGATCAGTAAATCCGAAACAGGAAACTCGGATTGTTGCTGTAGAAAAAGAAGTAAGCTCTGCGTGGCTTTTGTCAAGTAAGTCACTGTTTCTGCAAGTTCTTGAATCGCAAGGATGGATAGACTGGTTTTCTGACAACTCTCGAATAGACTACCCGAAGCTGGTACATGAGTTCTATATGAATCTGGAAATCACTTTAGATGGTGTGGAGGCTGACAGGATGTCGTCTGTGGTAAAAGGAAAGAAAATATCCTTCTCATCTAAGCAGTGGGCTGAGTGCTTGAACGTACCTCATGAAGGTCGGTATGAGGATTATGCTGGGAATATTCCTCCAACATCTGATTACTTCTCTTATGAATTAGCTCTGGAGCTTCTGACAGGAAACAGAGAGTCACAGAGAATTACAGCTTCAGAATTAGATGATGAATGCAGACTTCTGTTCAAGTTTATTCAGCACCAACTTTGCCCTAGGATAGGAGATTTTGCTGCTGTAAAGCACCAGGATGTTTTCCTGTTGTTTCTTCTGAAAACACATGAGAAAATCAATTTGTGTAGATATGTGATGGTGCACATAGCTGGAATGATAAAACCGTCTAAGAAATCCACTTCCTTGTTCTATTCAAAGATGATATCTACCATGCTCAAGAATCTAGATTGTATTGATGAAGATGATGAAGTTAATGAAACAGATCATACCTTCTGTCTCAACAAAGAGATCTACAAGAGGATGAAGATAAATTAGAATCCATGGAAGAAGTGATGGGTTGCAGATGAAGATAAATTGTATGAATCCTACAATCCCATAGATCATGGCAAGAGGCCAAAGGATTTGAGAGACCCTGGCTTGAAACCAAATGAGGAACCAGTTTATTCTGATGATGATGAGCAAGAAGAAGGAAAGGATGAGGCCACCGAAACCCAAGAGCAAGAAGAAGCTGCTACTGAGGAAGGAAGTATGTCATCTCCTGATGATATGAGTGATCCTGACACTGCCAGTCCCAAAAGAAGAATAGAATTTGGACCCGCTAGTCCACCCTTAGCCCTACCAGAATTAGAACCTATTCTTGGTGATGAAGAAGATTATGACACTGAAGAATATCACAGTGAAGCTTCTGAGATGAGTGATGATGGACGTGATGATGAAGCTGAGGCTGTTGCTGATGGTGATAACAGACCAGTGGATGGTCTTTCTGAAGATCAAATAGAATCACCTCAATCAGTACAAGAAATACATATCAGTGGCAAAGATGATTCACCAAAAATCAGTGGAACAACAAGCTATGAGAAACCAAAATACACCCTGTGTGATGATGTTTGGGATGACTAACCTGGTTATGCTCTGTTGGGCTTAGAATATTCTGAAGACGAAGAAGTAATGCCAGAATCTGCTACAGCTGTGAAGAGGAACCTCCCACGAGAAGCAAGGTCTGTTCTTGCTGTTGATCCTACAGATAATAATTTACCTGGTTCAGGAATCTCTCAAGCTGATCATGACAAGTTTAAGATTGAATTGCTAACCGCTGTGAGAGCCACAGTTAGAGAAGAAATTTCTAATGCTCTTACTCAAGTGTCTCTCCATGTTTCTGGACACTCATTGGAACCCTTCTCACAAAGAGTATCTAATGCTGTGAAGCCAGACCTGGCCAATACTGGTGAACTTATTGGCAGGCAAATAGCCTTTTTGAATCAGACTATGAAGGATCTTTACACTGGCCTGGTATCTCTATCAAGCGAATTTCGATCAACCATCTCTGGTATGATGGAAGTTTTGAGAAATTTGATTGAACATCTCAACAAGTCTAACCTGAGGAAGTTGAAAGCTGAGTTAACTCACATAGTTAGCCAAGCCAGTACAGGCAAGGTAACCAAGATCACTACTCATGAGATAGAAGCTCTAAGAGAAGTTGTGCATGATGAGTTAGCTGCTGTAAGACAAATTCTTGATTTAGAATCTTTGAGGAAGATGAAAGAGCTCTGTGATAACAGTTATAAGATGGCATTGGTGTATTCAAGAAGATGCTAAGAAAGCTCTGCAAGAGATCAAAGAGAAAGTTGATAATTACTTTTCTAAGATTTATACAAAACATGAGATGAATGCAAGCTTCAAGGTGTTGGCAGAGAATCTGAAATTACCTCCAGTCACTCAGGCCTTCAAAACCCAAGTTCATCAGTTGCAATATTTTGTCCCTTCCTTGGCACAGTTCATGGAGAATAAAGATGATTTTGAAAAAGCTATGAAGTATGGAGCAGAAGTCATTCATGACTTTATTCATCTTTTGAAGCCCTATTTGCATGCACAGGCCACTGCCATAGTACTTACTACTTCTGAACCTCTCAGTGACTCTGATATAGCTCCAAATCAGCTATCTGTTGCTCAAGCTCTCTCTCAGTTAAGACCAGTTCCTCAGCAAGCTTCTCAATCAGCTCCAGTTTCTCAACAACAACCCTCTGTGGTACCTGCTCCTACACCTGCCCGATTTGTCCTACCACCACTTCAGATTCGCCAAGACCAGCCTACCTCCAAGCCTTCAGACTTACCCACTATTGATCACAAAGACAAAGGAAAATCCCTTTTGTATCCCAACAAATAGTTGTGTATTGTTTTTGATGGGGTGAACAATGTGCTACTTGTAATAGTCTGTACTTTCTCAAATATTTTTCTATCTATACTCTCTACAGACTGCTTTTACTTTCACTTTCTCTTATCTGTTTTCCCTCCTTTTTGATTATCCCAAAGGGGGAGAAGAACAAGAATACTTTATGTGGGAGAAGAAAATTTATGGGAGAAGAAAATTTATGGGAGAAGAAAAAGAATACGTTATGGGAGAAAAGATGTATATATCTCAGGGGGAGAAATCTGTATAATATATATGGGTAATCTAAATTAAGGGAGAGATTTATATATCTATTTTTTTTTATTCTTCTTATGGTTTAATTCTCATTATGTTTTTATTAATGATATATCATATTATTTATATTTAATGATAAAGATTTGTGATTATCAAATAGGGGGAGATTGTTGAGCCCTCTGGAAGATTGTTGACTTCATATCTATGATTGATGTTTTAACAATCACAAGTCATCACATACCATTAATTCTTAATCTGGTTTGATTTCTTATAAACTTAATTACAATCTGTTAATGAATCTGTTACCACATTTTTGTCTATGCTTATTGATGTACAAAGTATTTTGGAAGCACCGATTCAATATCAACCGACATCGGAAGCACTGATCGCATATCAAATGACTCACCGATCCAATGCAAAATGAGTCACCGATGCTGATCAAACTGACTCACCGACGCAAATGACTCACCGATGCAAATGAGTCACCGATGCAAATGAGTCACCGATGCAAATGAATCACCGATTCAAATGAGTCACCGATGCAAATGAGTCACCAATGCAAATGACTCACCGATGCAAATGAGCCACCGATGCAAATGACTCACCGATCCAATGAAAAATGAGTCACCGATGCTGATCAAACTGACTCACCGATGCAAATGACTCACCGATGCAAATGAGCCACCGATCAAATGAGCCACCGAGCAAATGACTCACCGATCAAACTGACTCACCGATCGGATGACAGACCGATGCTGATCAGTCTGATTCACCGATGCTGATCTATCTGAGTCACCGATCATTACTCACTAATGCTGATGACCTACCGATCACTTGATTCTCCAATAGTCATAAACAAATATTTGAATTTCTTTATCTTTATCTTTATTTAATCTAACCAACGATCATATTAGGTATATTTTAATGCTCTGTCAAATTATTAATAAAGGTTGTCAGATGTCAGGAAACCGTACCTCGTACCTGCGGAAAGGAAACTTTTTCTGTCTTCCGAAGCACGTGACATAAATACAAGAAGACTCTGCTGAAAAAAGCAAGGGTGTTGATAGAAGAAACACAAGAGAGATACAGAGAAAAGAAAAGAGAAGGAAGAACCAAGGAGAACAGAACCTCATAGACAATCAAGCCTACTCAAGAAGAGTTCTGTGCATACAAAAGAACATTGAAGAACTTCATCGACTACATCTCACTGCCTTTGAGCCTAAAGCATACGACACTCTTCCTCTCAAACAAAAACGAGAAGAGGACTCAGAATAAATTCTGACCAAATATAAAAGAGTCCAGAGCTACACTGAAATCACCAGAGCCATTTCTAAACTCTACATCTCTGCTCTGTGATACATTTGTTTTACATTTTGAGAAGTGTGTGTTATCTGCTATATTAAACACACACACTGACTCCTGTAATTTCACTGGAAGATCTGTAAATCCTCATCAAACCTTTCTTCACTTCATTTCCCACTGTGGATAGTGGTAGAGGTCGTATGAGACCTGGACAGCTCTAAGCTGTTGTTTGTTTTCCCACACAGAACTGTGGCAGAGGTCTTGTGACCTGGACAGTGTGTTCACTGTTGTTAACCCCGATCCAGGGTGTGGATCATTTTTATATAAACTTTTGAGATGACTAAGTCTCGTCTTGAGACTGAACCTCTTGGTTAATTCTCTGTGTTTCTAGGTACATACTATATCCACACTACATATTTATTTCATATTCCTCTGCTATTACTTTGAAATATAATTTATTTTCAAAGCTACTTTGATAGTTAAACTCACAAGTGTTTATATTTATTATAGACCAGTAAGTTAGTTTCAAAGGTTAATTTAATCATAAGATTAAGTTAACTGAGAACTAATCAATCTTTGAGAAACTAATTTAACCTTTATAATCTGTATAAATTCACTACAATTTAATCTGTTTTTGAAATAGGGGGATTTTAATCAACATTGTTTTTAACAGAAAATTTTAATTGGAACTCAATTCAACCCCCTCTTGAGTATCCACTCCGACCAACACACATTATGTCCTATGAAAAACATTTCAAAAAAACTTGGGGTGAGCATAAAAAGCTCAGTAAGGGATACACAAAGAATGAAAACTGTTAGTTTTTAAAACAACAAGTAAACCATGTATACTTTATCAAAGTAATACCTTCACCTTTATGAAGTAGTAAAAACTCTTCACTTAATAAAATATAATTACTTACCCTTTTTTAATAAAAATATTACCATAAAACCCATATAAATAACACATAACATATAAAGGTAACATGGGACATAAACATACTTAAATGGAATAACCATACGGTCGACTTCCACACATACTTAAATAGAATATCCATACGGCTGACTTCCATACCCAATGCATTGGTGGTTATAACATAACCACCCATCCTTGTATTCACGACACCACCCGTCATATGGTTTATCACATAACCACCCATCAAATGTCCATGTACCATTATAAAATCAAAAGACATAAAACAATATAATGGAAATAAAACATTTCCACACATTGATCATAATATATCACTAAAATATAATGACATAACAAAACCATTATAAAAACCATTTTCAATACAAAAATACATAAAAGAGTATATGATATTTATTTCATTTTAAAAACATTACGGCTTGTTGATGAAGCCAAAGACCAAATAATACTCGCGGCGGCGGAAAAGGTCGTTGTCACCACGTATGTTAAAAGAAACATTCCTTTTTTTAATTTAGTAAAACGATTCATAGAAAAGGATTCCTTTTGTATAAAAGTAAAAGTCAAATGAGTTTATACACCATATAAAATAATGTTGTGTATAAAATGAAATATGCCTCAATGAAAGGAGATTGAGACGAAGTCCCTTACCTCGGGTCCTACTTGACTCGATCGTTCTTTAACTTCCTTAATAATAAACTTGAGTTAATTTATACTTTATTAAGAACCTTTTTCAAGTTCATTATTCCTTTTATACCACCTATTATCTTGTCATGAACACTATGTAACTATTTAGGATAATAATGGTCGTTTTGTTGATATTTGGTACTTGAGTCAAAAGTGAACATCTTATATTTACAAGTTGTTCACGTAGTCAAATATCCATTATCTCAAGAATGATATTCATGATGTAGATTCCATATATATCATATATATCCAGTATATACATTAATTTATAATATTACATAATCATTTAGAGCTAAGAAATGAAATGCACCGTTCATGGAGATGGTAAGCCGTACGTACGCATGAACGCTACTTCCATTTCTATTTCATATTTAATGGAATTAAAAAATAATGATAAATAATAGTATTATAATTTCAGTATGTTATCATATATAATATCATTAATTTTATCCTTTATATGCACCACATATGGTGTTAACGAATCAAATCACTTTGAGGGGGCGGTAGTCCGCACTTCCTAAAATGAAGATATCGCGTTTACCCATAATGGAAACCATAAAGGTATGCCATAAATGAAAAATACAAAAGCTTAAGTAAAACATAAACATATTATATAACATATATAAATATGGTGACATCTTAATGGCCACCTTTGAAGGTGTTATATGAGTGTTGAACAATCATCGTTTCGTGAGGCAGAAATTCTCCATCCACAGAAACAGTATGTTCTTTAACCATTAGATGAAGGTGTGTGTATGTGTAGATAGAATAATTATTATAAAAACATCCTAGTATATTGAATATACTGGAGTTGTTACAAAATAAATGAATAAAAAGAGTTTAGGAGGTTGGAGAAGAAAAATAAAACATAAGAACACAAGAGATGACACTACCTTTAAATCGGGTAACTCCTTTTGATTTGACCTCAATGGCTTCCTTGGGAAGACTACTTCCCCGAGTGAGGCTTATTGGAGTAAGAGAGGGATGTGGAGAGACAAAATGGGCAGGGTTTGGCCGAGCCAAAGGCTTGAGAGGTGGGGGTAAGAAGGTAGAGGTGGGGGCCTTTTATAAGAGGAGAGGAGGGGCACTCTTGGAAAGTAAGGAAATGATACATTATTTTAGAATGGGTTTTGGATTTCAATGGTCCCACATTGAAGTGTTTCAAGTATAAGGTGATAAGGGTTTGAAATCTACCCATCCAATAGGTTTTGTACATGTGTAGGTCTTAGATTTTACATTATCTATCCATTTTATTTAAATCGTTAAATAATGAGGTAATCGCTGCATCATCATGGCGTCATAAATAATTTAATTTATTTAACGTCTAAAAATTATAAAAAAAATACTATGATGTATGAAATATTTTTATCTTTCCAATGAATATTTATAGTCAAAAATATGACTTGTATAACCCCAAGTAAAAATAGTTTTAGTAAAACAACTCAAGTTTGTGACATTTTTACTTTTACATTAAATAAAAAGATATTAATGTCATTTTCCTTCCAAAGTGGCTCCATGGGGTCCCCAAGTTGACCCATGGATTGTCTTGGTCGGAAATGACACATCCAATGAGGTTAAGACATGTGTCAAGTTCATTTCATATTATTACAACATTATTTTTACCTTAAAGTATACTAATTACCTCTAACCGCGATTAAAAACTTAAAAGTTACTATTCACCAAAAAATTATTTTAATCCCATTGAACCACATTTTAATTCTTAATGACAACCATGTATGTCGGATTTTTGAAATTCAAAACACAGAAGTGGTAAAATTTCATTTAAACGAAAAATCAGTTTTTCAAGTACCACTTAGTGGTTTCACTATTCATTAAAAATTGAAGTTTTTCAGAAAAATACCAAAACTCCACCCTAAGCTATATTTGATATTCCGAATTAAAAAATGATGTCTATTTTACAAAATTCAAAACATATAAGTTGCATTAATTAATTTAATAATTAATTCCCGCTGTCAAAACAAATAGCGTGTTTTTATGAAACAAAAAGTATCAAAAGATTGACACTAGTTCAAGTCCGATTTCAAGGTGAAATTAATTCCAACGACCACTATTCGATTAAATGGTAAAAATATATTCTAATTTAACTTTAAAACCCCTTAAAAAGATAATTTAATCATATTAATAAATTATATTAAAACGAGGTTTTGAATTAAAATACAATATTTTTTACTATTCATTAAAAAATGAGCTTTATCAGAAAAATACAGAAAATTTACACAAAGTAAATTTTGATGTCCCGATTATAAAAAAGAAATTTATTTGGTCCAATAGAATGTATAAGAGTGGCCAAAACTATATTTAATGACGGTTCGCCATCAAAAGTTGATAAGTGGACCATTAGTGAAAATTAGAGTATATATACCTAAAATTGAATTCTTTTCATATTTTAAGACTTTATCCTTTATTGGATAAATGTAAAAACATTTAAAAAACTTATATAATCATATTTTAGTTATTTATATTCATTCCCTCCAATACAACAGATACGTGTTAACTAACATTTAATATAATATTATTTTATTACTAGTGTGCAACGTAAGATTTCAAAGAAACTCTTTGTTGCGTATCAGGTACGCTATCGAACATAGCAACCCATTTAAAGTAAAATTAATATTTAATTTTCAAATATTAATAAATATGAAAATGTATTATTATTTATTTACCTGGGATGTTACATCCTTCCCCCCTTTTGGGAATTGCGTCCTCGTAATTTTATTCACTTATCAAAATAAGTGGGGGTATTTATCCCTCATAGCATTTTCAGATTACCACGTTGCCTCTTTCAACTATATGGTTTTTCCAAAAAACCTTTACCTGATGAATTACCTTATTTCGCAACACTTGCTCTCTTCGGTCAAGAATCTGGACTGGTAGTTCTTCATAAGAGAGATTCTCTTCCAAATGAACTACCTCCAGTCTCAAAACATGATATGGATCTGGAATATACTTTCTCAACATCGAAACATGAAAAACATTGTGTACCTGAGATAAACTCGGAGGTAAAGCCACTCAGTAAGCAACTGATCCAACTTTCTCCAGAATTTCATATGGTCCAATGAACCTCGGACACATATTTCCTTTCTTACCAAATCGCATCACACTTTTCCATGGAGAAACCATGAGAAAAACATGATCACCTTCCTCGAAAGATAAATCTTTCCTCCAGTTATCCGCATAACTCTTCAGCCTGCTCTGAGCTGTTTTCATGTATTTCTGAATCAACTGAACTTTTTCTTCCAACTCTTCTATTAATTCTGGTCCCATCAACTTTCTTTCACCCACTTCATCCCAAAAAGCTGAAGTTCAAAACTGCTTCCCATATAATACCTCAAACGGTGCAATCTGTATACTAGAATGAAAAATGTTATTATATGAAAACTCAACCAAAGAAAGATGTTGGTCCCAAATTCTTTGATAATCTATCGAGCAAGCTCGTAGCATATCCTCCAAAGTCTGAATTGTTCGTTATGGCTGCCCATCTGATTGAGGATGAAAAGCTGTACTAAAATTTAATGCAGTACCCAACGAATTCTGAAGGCCTTTCCAAAAGATAGAAGTAAACATGGGATCACGATTAGATACAATGGAGAGAGGAACTCCATGTAACCTGACTATCTGTTTAAGATACAAATGGGAAAGTTGATCTAGGGAAAAATTATCTCGTATAGCAAGGAAATGAGCATATTTAGTCAAGCGATCAACAATAACCCAGATTGCATAATTACCTCGAGATGTCTTCGGTAATCCCACAACAAAGTCCATGGATATATTTTCCCATTTCCACTCTGGCACTGGTAAAGGCTGAAGCATCCCTTCCAGTAACTGCCGCTCTGCCTTAACCTGGTGACAAGTCAAACACTTCACAGTAAAATCAGCAATATCCCTTTTCATTCCATCCCACCAGTAATAATCCCGCAGATCTCTGTACATCTTAGTACTGCCAGGATGAACTAAAAACGGGGAACTATGAGCCTCACATAACAGCTCATTCTTCAACTGTGAATCACAAGGCACACATAATCTCTTCCCAAACCTCAAAACACAATAATTATCAATGTTGAATTCAGGAAACTTACCCTTCTGAACCAGCTCTACCTTTTTCTGTGACTCACTGTCTTCCCTCTGTGCTTTCTTAATTGTATCTGATAGGGATGATCTCACTGATACCTGAAACAAAACAGAAGAACTTCCTGCACCAACAACGTCCATGCCAAATCTCATCAAATCTTTAACCAAAGGATCACGTTCCAAACGCAACATTGTTAATGAAGCATTACTTTTTCGACTCAAAGCATCATCTACTTTATTTGCTTTTCCCGGATGGTAATGAATTGTACAATCATAATCCTTGATTAATTCCAGCCATCTCCTCTGTCTCATGTTCAATTCTTTCTGAGTGAACATATACTTTAATCTTTTATGATTAGTATATATTTCACACTTTACACCAGTAAAATGATGCCTCCAAATTTTTAGAGCAAAAACAACTGCAGCTAATTCCAAATCATGTGTAGGTTAATTTACCTCATGAGTTTTCAACTGACGTGAAGAACATGCAATTACCTGATCATTATGCATAAGGACACAACCAAGACCCTTCAACAAAGCATCACTGTATATAACAAACTCACCATTCTTGGAAGGAAGTGCCAAAACTGGAGCATTCACCAATCATCTTTTCAATTCCTTTGGTAGTAACCTGATTTAACTGAACCATCACTACAACAAACTGTTTAGTTCTGATTATGACCATATCAGGATACTAATTTGGAAGGTTGTCTTCCTCCTGATGTCATCCCATCATAGCTGCTTTGTTTCCTCTGCAGAAAACCATTCTGAACACAGAAATATCTTAGGGGAAGAAACATGGTAATCCGTAAATGCTATATCATTTCAATCATACCATAAATTAATTTATAATTTAACACTTTTCTAACTCCTAATGTTTTCTAAACCGACCAATATTACTAACTATAAGGCCCTATCCTTAAACCTTACTTAATATTTAATTAAATGAATAATTCACATTGAGGATCTTTTCAGGTTTAGAGTTTTAGAGAATTAGGACATAACTATTACATTTCAAAAGATTACAAAGTAGACACTTCTACTAAGTTTCCATAAAATAAAAACTCTTAAAAAGAAACATGTCTAGTTCCATGTTTTAGATAGCATGAATTTCCCTTGATCCCATCCTTGACCCAATTCCACATTAAGTCCTGTGAAAAACATTTCAAAAAAAAAACTTGGGGTGAGCATAAAAATCTCAGTAAGGGATACACAAAGAATGAAAACTGTTAGTTTTTAAAACAACAAGTAAACCATGTATACTTTATCAAAGTAATACATTCACCTTTATGAAGTATTAAAAACTCTTCACTGAATAAAATATCATTACTTACCCTTTTTTAATCAAAAGATTACCATAAAACCCATATAAATAACACATAACATATAAAGGTAACTTGGGACATAAACATATTTAAATGGAATAACCATACGGTCGACTTCCACACATACTTAAATGGAATAGCCATACGGCCGACTTCCATACCCAATGCATTGGATGTTATAATGTAACCACCCATCCTAGTATTCACGGCACCACTTGTCATTTGGTTTATCACGTAACCACCCATCAAATGTCCAAGTACCATTATAAAATCATAAGACATAAAACAATATAATGGAAAGTAAACATTTCCACACTTTGATAAAAATATATCACTTAAATATATTGACATAACAAATCCATTATAAAAACCATTTTCAATACCAAAATACATAAAAGTGTATATGGTATTTTTTTCATTTTAAAAACATTACGGCTTGTTGAGGAAGCCAAATACCAAATAATACTCGCAGCGGTGGAAAAGGTCGTTGTCACCGCGTACATTAAAAGAAACATTCGTTTTTGTCGTTTAGTAAATCGATTCGTAAAAAATATTCCTTTTGTATAAAATTAAAAGTCAAAGGGGTTTATACACCGTATAAAAGAAAGTTGTGTATAAAATGAAATATGCCTCAATGAAAGGAGATTGAGACGAAGTCCCTTACCTCGGGTCCGACTTGACTCGATCGTTATTTAACCTCCTGAATAATAAACTTGAGTTAATTTCTACTTTCTTAAGAACCTTTTTCAAGTTCATTATTCCTTTTATATCACCTATTATCTTGTCATGAACACTATGTAATTATTTAGGATAATAATGGTCGTTTTGTCGATATTTGGTACCTGAGTCAAAAGTGAACATCTTATATTTACAAGTTGTTCATGTAGTCAAATATCCATTATCTCAAGAATCATATTCATGATGTAGATGCCTTATATATCATATATATCCAGTATATACATGCATTTATAATATTACATAATCATTTAGAGGTATAAAATGAAATGCACCATTCGTGGAGATGGTAAGCCGTACGTACGCATGAACACTACTTCCATTTCTATTTCATATTTAATGGAATTAAAACATAATGATACATAATAGTATTATAATTTCAGTATGTTATCATATATAATATCATTAAATTTATCCTTTATACGTACCACATATGGTGTTAACGAATCAAATCACTTTGAGGGGGCGGTAGTCCGCACTTCCTAAAATGAAGATATCGCGTTTACCCATAATGGAAACCACAAAGGTGTGCCATAAATGAAAAATACATAAGATTAAGTAAAACATAAACATATTATATAAAATATATAAATATATTGACATCTTAATGGCCACCTTTGAAGGTGTTATATGAGTGTTGAACAATCATCATTTCGTGAGGCAGAAATTCGCCATCCACAGAAACAATATGTTCTTTAACCATTAGATGAAGGTGTGTGTATGTGTAGCTCGAATACTTATTATAAAAACATCATAGTATATTGAATATACTGGTGTTGTTACAAAATAAAGGAATAAAAATATTTTATGGGGTTGGAGAAGCAAAATAAAACATAAGAACACAAGAGATGACACTACCTTTAAATCGGGTAACTCCTTTTGATTTGACATCAATGGATTGTTTGGGAAGATTTCTGCCCAAAGTTAGGCTTCTAGGAGTAAGAGAGGGATGTGAACTGACAAAATGGGCAGGGTTTGGCCGAGCCAAAGGCTTGAGAGGTGTGGGTAAGGAGGTAGAGGTGGGGGCCTTTTATAAGAGGAGAGGAGGGGCACTCTTGGAATGTAAAGAAATGTTACTTTATTTTAGAATGGTTTTCGGATTTCAATGGTCCCAAATTGATGTGTTTCTAGGATCAGAAGATAAGGGTTCTAAATCCACCCATAAAATAGGTTTTGGACATGTGTAGGTTCTATATTTTACATTGTCTTTCCATTTTATTTAAATCGTTAAATAATGAGGTAATCGTTGCATCATCATTGTGTCATAATTAATTTAATTTATTTAATGTCTAAAAATTATAAAAAAAATACTATGATGTATGAAATATTTTTATATTTCCAATGAATATTTATAGCAAAAAATATGACTTTTATAACCCCAAGTAAAAATTGTTTTAGTAAAATAACTCATGTTTGTGACATTTTTACTTTTACATTAAATAAAAAGATATTAATGTCATTTTCCTTCCAAAGTGGATCCATGAGGTCCACAAGTTGACCCATGGATTTTATTGGTCGTACATGACATATACAATGAGGTTTGGACATATCTCAAGTTCATTTCATTTTATTACAACATTATTTTTACCTTAAATTACACTAATTACCACTAATCGCGATTAAAAACTTAAAAGTTACTATTCACCAATAAATTATTTTAATCCCATTGAACCAAATTTTAATTCTTAATGACAACCATGTATGTCAAATTTTTGAAATTCAAAACATAGAGGTGGTAAAATTTCATTTAAACGAAAAATCAGTATTTCAAGTACCACTTAGTGGTTTCACTATTCATCAAAAATTGAAGTTTTTCAGAAAAATACCAAAACTTCACCCTAAGATATATTTGATATTCAGAATTAAAAAATGATGTCTGTTTTACAAAATTCATAACATATAAGTTTCATTAATTAATTTAATAATTAATTTCCACTGTCAAAACAAATAGCGTGTTTTTATGAAACAAAAAGTATCAAAAGATTGACACTAGTTCAAGTCTGATTTCAAGGTGAAATTAATTCCAACGACCATTATTGGATTAAATGGTAAAAATATATTCTAATTTCACTTTAAAACCACTTAAAATGATAATGTAATCATATTAATAAATTATATTAAAAAGAGGTTTTGAATTAAAATATAATATTTTTCACTATTCATTAAAAAAATGATCTTTATCAAAAAAATACAGAAAATTTACACAAAGTAAATTTTGATGTCCGGATTCTAAAGAAGAATTTTATTTGGTCCAATAGAATGTTTAAGAGTTACCAAAACTATATTTAATGATGGTTCTCCATCAAAAGTTGATTAGTGGACCTTTAGTGAAGATTAGAGTATATATACCTAAAATAGAATTCTTTTCGTATTTTAAGCCTTTATCCTTTATTGGATAAATGTAAAAACATTTAACAAACATATATAATCATATTTTAGTTATTTCTATTCATTCCCGCCAATACAACGACTACGTGTTAACTAACATTTAAAATAATATTATTTTATTACTAGTGTGCAACGTAAGATTTCAAAGAAACTCTTTGTTGCATATCGGGTACGCTATCGAACATAGCAACACATTTAAAGTAAAATTAATATTTAATTGGAAAATATTAATAAATATAAAAATTTATTATTCTTTATTTAACTGGGATGTTACATTACCTCCCATGTAAAGTGTTACTGAAACACAAATCACATCGCTTTTTGAGGCGGTAGTCCGCCATACACATGAGAGATGTTATCATATCCCCTATGGAATGAAAAGTAATATATATATATAATAAATACTCTATATGTATAATTATTTTATAAATACCATATATATACTTTACATCCAACATCATACCAAACCATGATAGGTGGTAATGAAAAAATGAATTACATCAGTTTGGGAGGTGGTAGTTCGTCGTACACAAGAATGATGATTTTGTAACGCATTTAATGGAAGTGGAGATGGTTTTAAATCCTTACATTAATATAAAAATATATAAGTAATTTAAGATAATTTGGATATTATTACTAAATTTTTAATAATAATTTAAGATGTTGGAGTAAGAAATAAAATAAAAACACTCATTGAAGAACATTACATCTTCTTTGGGTAACCTACTTAGGTTAGAAAAAAAGCCTTCCTAGGTTATATTTATTCCAAAAATAATTCTTTTTATGATTCAATATGGTAATTTTGGATATTATTTGGGATTTTATTTACTGAAATATAATGGTTTTAAAGTTTCAATAAAAGAAGAGAGGGGTGGCCTTTTATAAGTGAGGTGAGTGGCCCACTTGTAATTTTTGAAAAGGGAAATGTATACCCATGTTTTTTATATGAAAAAGTGTAAAAAATAGATTATTATCAAGACTTAGTCATTATAGGGTCTAAATATGATCATATAATAGATTTTGAATAAGTTATTAGGTCATTTTAACCATTATCTTTCTAATATAACCCCTAGTAAATATATTTTTACCTTAATTGTAGTTAATAATTTTTTACTATTTCTTCTATTCATTAGGGAAAAAAAATAATTTTAAATTAATAGATTATTTAAAGTATTATGATTTCAAATTTGGATTCATTTTTTCCAAATTATATTCGAATAAGTGGAAAAATTTAATTTCAAATTAATATCGTAGATGTAAGGAGAATGTAGGATTTCAAAGAGAAAATGTTTAAATATTTACAATATTTTTTATATCAAAATTAAATTTGAAAATTATTATAATGACATTAATTTAATTAATATATTTAAAATTCAACTAGTAATTATTTAAAAAAAAATTCAAAACATAAAAATACTACCTAAATAATTTAAATGAAAAAGGAATTTTCAATTAAAATTTGGTATTTTCACTATTCATCAAAAAGAGAAATATTTCAAAAAAATTCCAAATTTTTCTCTAAGTTAATTTTGATATAATTATTTCAAAAATTAATTTTATTTATTTTTAGATAAATCTTCTAATAGTGGTAAAAAATAATTTTAAATTATGTGTTCAAAAATAATTAAACCGTCTTAAAAAGCAGTTTTTCAGAAAGCATTTCTTTTAATTTTAAATCAATTTAATTTTATTTTTAATTAATATATAACTAAAATTTTAATTTATTTAAGAATATTCATACCCAAAAATTTAAAATTTATGGTATAATGATACACTGTATTACGGTTCATTTACACTTGGGGTTTTGTATTAATCCATCTATGAAGAGAATAAATTTAAGAAAATATATATTTTTTTGTTTGTTTAAAATCGATATTTCATGTTTCATATTCTATTTAATACAATATTTTTATTTTAGAATTTTTCAGTTTACATTTTCCCCAAATTAAAAAATTACATCCACATAATTCAAACTTTATCTCAATATAAAGGGTTTGATAAGTGAAACATATTTTGGTGAAAACCCGCATTATAAAAAGTGTTAATAAAATATACTATTAAAAAGAGATAAAAAGAACTAAAAATGTTACGTAAT
This sequence comes from Viscum album, assembly GCA_963277665.1. Lineage (NCBI taxonomy): Eukaryota > Viridiplantae > Streptophyta > Magnoliopsida > Santalales > Viscaceae > Viscum > Viscum album. Next base: position 124,452,345 of record OY728147.1, read on the forward strand.
TTTTTTTATAATTTAGATAAAATTTGCAGAATGAAATTATATAGACATGTAAGAAAAGAGGTAATAATAATAAATAATAAAAGAGGTCATTGATCACAAGAAATAGAATGATCAATAGAACATTATGGACTTCAAAACCATACATATGTGATGAGTTAAAGGACCATTTGATTGATTAGATTCGTGGGTAATAGGATACCATTTTTATTTCAAGATTGTTTTTCCAATGTTGATAAATATTTTACTATATGATAATATAAAGAAATATACTTTATATATTTCTATTTTATTAGAACAATTTCATCCTTTAGTTGTGCTTTGAAAAATTTCTAATTTGTCACTTACTCTAAGAAATGAATAATAAAAAAAAATAAATTTTTATACCTAAAGCACTAAAATTCACATTTAACATATCACAATATCTATAAAAGAGTGAACATTATTTCTATCATTCTCTAAATATTTTTCAAAACCAATATTTTCAACAAATGTTATCTTATATAATTTGTTAAACAATAAACATCAATAGTAACAACATTGGTTCATCATTAATATTTAGTTTTCATATCATTTAACTAATGAAATATTAACCAGGATATCATGTAGGCCAGTGAAAGGCATTAAACCCTTATCATTATTCAACTGTGGGTTCAATCCCCATGGCCTTGATGGATGTGATAGGTTATAACATGGCATGTTGATTTTACCTTTCCAATAACTATATTACTAAAATTCATATATAATTCAAAAAAATATGATTGAAATCCCTGAAATAGAATTAATCATTAGATAACATTTTTATTAATGTTTTCAATACAACTTATTTTATTTTTCCAAATTATAATAATATTATTTTAATATTTTTACAAATTCAATGATCAATATATCAAACCTAATGGTTATCAATAACTTTGACGTTATATCTATAAAATGTAAAGGCATTATTCCTTGAATACATTTTCCACAAAAAGAAATACTTGCCATAAATTTCTACCAAAATAAACTTAGTCATGGTAGAATCCCATCACATAATACCTAAAAAGGGGCGTTGAAGACTTTGAACTTATGAACAATCATAAACTCACAAACCCATGATCATACCCACAATTTTTAAGTTAATGAAGACATACATTCTTCTAAAATATTACACATTCCATAGATATTTCATGTTTCCTATAACAAAAATATCATTGGTAAAATAATTTTACAATTTTATTTTTCAATACCAATATGCAAATACTTTTTATTGTGTGTATATATAAGTCCTTTACAGAGTGTGTATATATAATGAAACCCATGACATAAATAATTCATCTATTGTATTTTAGAATAAATTATTACTTGGTTTATGGGTTAACCATTAGAAGATGGAATTGTGTCAGATATTGCTTAGGTCTCCTATATTTAAGACAATGAACTATAAATGGATCCCCAGGATGAAAGTTATTTACTTCTATCACAATTTTCATTTTTCCTCAGTAATTAATTTCATCATTTCCTTCATTTCTACACATAAAACATTTTCCCATTACTTTGAGACCCCCATTTCTCAATCTAAGACACCATAGGTTTGACCTAGGTTATTTATTTTCATCAATAATAAAATAATTCATTACATTTTTTAACACAAATTTGAATTATCCTAAGTGTATCCCCTATAAGTGTTAAACTAGGTCATTGTAAGGCTTATGGTCTTGCACTAGGTGATGATCATGTCAAACAAATATGTACTTTTTAGATTTATTACCCCAAGTAACATTTATTCTAGAACCAAATCCACTTGTAGTATCAAGACATGGATGTATTTCAAATAAAAATTGGATAATATCTACCTTACCCAAACTTTAGGATGTTCTTCTATACTTATTATCAATGGATATAATAGGATTATGATCCTTAATCAATGTTTATCCAAAATCTAGTTCCCATGGTTTCTACTAACCTCCGTTTGATTCCAACTCAAGCAACCCCGACCCAAGTATCTTAGAGCATGTGTGAGATTTATTAAATTGGAATAAGGTAAAATTAATTTCATCATGAAGGACATAATATTTTTTGTAGTCTTATTAAACAATATACACACTTTAGTCTTGTATTACATTTTAAAATAAAAATTACAACATATTTTTCTGAGAATAACATTATCACTACTATCATATCCTTTCATATCAATAATAGTAAACTTTTTGGATTATTGGGAAAATAAAGAAAATAAGGGTAATCTCAAAAGATCAGTAAGGGTTACAAAAAACATAAGATATCATGAATCAACTAATAAAATCAACATGGAAAGGTAAATAACTAAAAATATACACCATTTAAATAAGTTGACTATCATGATAATATATTCCTGAATCAGTATTGAAAGGTAAATAACTGAAATCATATTCCATATAATCAATATATCATGAATGAAATTCATCTAGAGATAATATCACTATGAAAATATCATGGAAAAAATTAATTTAATTCTTAATAAAAAAATTTATTAATTTTTGGATTTCATTTTGTAGGAAAATTATACCTATATTATTAATATTGTTCATAAGATGGTTTAAAAATATAGGTAAAATCCTTTTTAATGCTAGAATACTAATTTTTATCCTAAGACCTACTTATACATGAAGGGCCTATCTATAGGTAGGACCCACCTCTGTTTTCATGTCCACATCATTCTTTATATATGAAATTATAAATTTAATTCATGAATCAACATGCCTTATCATGAAATATACGTATTGAGTAAAGAATATAGGTTTATAAATATTTACACAAGTAAGAAAATAAATTATAATGTAAAACACTGAATATAGAAATGATACATGTTTTATGAAGTAAACATATCTATGAAAAATAACATGGATATTTATGTAAAATTTAATTTCCACTTGAAAGTGCATAATTCATGGGAATGTTAATGACAAAAAATTGAATCAAAGAAGTGAATGTAAATAATTTCCTTGGAAAAAAATGATCATAAAACAAGTAGATGAACAATTAAGAGGGATATAAATACAATATATACCCATTGGAGTAAAAATAAAGGGTCTTTGTCATTGACAATTAGAAATACCATAAAAATATCTTTAAAAGTATTTTTGCGGAAAATATCCTTTCCAAATATAAAATAAATTTTTAATAATAAAATTTTAAAAAATACAAATTATTTTTATTGAAGAAAATATTTGAAACTAATGAAATAATATTTAAAAAATTTTATTGGCAACAACGACTAGAAATTATTTTCATTATGTACACATTATAGAAAATATTCCTTTCACTTTTTTCTTTAAAAGCCAAACATTCATTATTTTAAAAAAGAAAAGAATATTATTTTAAAAGGTATTTTTTATAACATCAAAATGGGTAATAATTTCTTTAATAAATCATTTTATAAAGGTAAAAACATTTTTGAAAACATTTATAGAAGACTTGGCCTTTGAAAAAAATGGATTTCCGACTGAATGGATAAATGAATTTAGGTTTTTGTAAAAACATTTTTTCAATTATTTTAAGTACTAAGGAGTGAAAAAATGGTACAAATACTTGAAAAATTCATGGATAACTATATGGGAATTCCATTAAAGGGGTATATTATCCAATTATAAAAAAAATTTCTTCAATGAAAATTCAAGCATAAATAATCTCTATTAGAATGGGATTTAGAAATACACCCATACAATGATAATAATGTTGAAGTGATAATTAACCAATGACTCAATTATCGGTATCCAATGTAATTAAACATAAATAAAAATTGAAATAAAAAAATATATAGTCAAAATTTATTAGGCACATAATACTAGAATATCAAAGACAACAATGGAGTAATATAACCTTATGAAATAAAATTGAGTTATAAAATTATTTAAAACATGATAAATTTTAAGTCCAAAAAACCTTAGATGAAATATTTAAAATTAAAACATAAAATAGAATAAGTTATTAATTAATAATGATAAAAAATTTAATAAGGTCAGTATACACACAATATATAAAAAATTTTGTGTATAACATTACAATTTGCCTAAATGATGGAAAATTGAGATGAAGTCCCCTACTAATTGAAAATATTCAAGACAAAGATACTTAGATGAAATAATTATAATTGAAACATAAACTAACATTAATTTTTATGTATTCAAAATATTATATTTTAATTTTTTATTTTACACACTATATAAAAGATATTTTTGTACAACATACAAATGTGTCTCAATGAATGGAAATCGAGAAAGAATCCATTATCCCACACTTACATTTAGTTGAAAATGATTTAACATCATGTATAATGGTTTTAAACATGTTATTTACATATTAAATAACCCTATTAAGACTTATAATATCTTATATTATCCTTTTATAACATCTTATCACCTGTTCATTAATAATATTTCATTTTTTTTATTTTTTGGGTGTTAATTTCTTTGTTTCCCTATTCATGATTTATCATGAAAGTTAAAATTATTTAGTATATTTTATAGTTACATCATATAATGAAAAATATTAATTAAATAATTATCATATTATAAAATCAATTTTAAATTTAAAACTAATCATTAAATATGTTTATGAAAAATGAAGTAAGTTATAATAATGGAGATGACAGGTCATACATAAGCATGAGAAACATTTCCATTTTCCAATGATCATTATGGAAAGAAGGTAAGTTATATTTTATTATTACATAATAATCATAATAATCATATATTTATTACGTTATTTCGTTAAATATACTTATATATTTTATCCATGTGGTGTGGTAATGAAAATATAAACACATCACTCTTTGAAGGCGGTAGTGCACACATAAATGAATGATGCTATCATTTTTTATTGTGAGAAAAAAATGATATATCATATTTTTAAAATGATAAATATAAAATTTATATATTAATTATGTCATTTATATTACATAAATTTATTAAATTTGTCCTTATTAACTTTCATATAATGAATTAGTGATGGAAGAATCACATAGATTCTTCAGGTGGTAGTCCGCCGTACACATAAATGACATTATCATATCCCCTACAGAATGTAATGCAAACAATTGTATATAATATGATGACTCTAGATATATAATGTTTTTACAAATTTTACATATATACTTTATATCCAACTTAGTACCTATCTGTGAGTGGTGGTATTGAAAAAATGAATGACATCATTTCATGAGGCCATAGTACGACATAAACACGAATGACGATTTCGTAACAAATTTGATGGATGTGGAGGTGAATGCAGGTAATTCCCATAATATTAAAACATCTCAGAATATTTAATATAATAATTTTATTATATAATAATTTTTTAATGATAATTTATGGATGTATATGTAGAAATAAAATAAAAACACTCTTTTAAGAACATTACCTCTTCATTGGGTATCATCCTTAGGTTAGCAGTAAACATCTTTATAGGTTGTTTTTATGTAAAAAAATAATGATTATAGGATTTGATTAGTGATTTTAGTTGTGATTTGGGCTGATAGTTTCCAATCTAAAAGGGTTTCAAGGTGTGAAGAATATATGGGAGAGGGTGGCATTATATAAGTGAGTTGAGGGGAACACAAGTAATTTTTAAAAATATCAAGTTGTAACCACATTTTCACATGAAAACGGGTCCAAAATGAAGTATCATTAATAATAAGAAATTATAATGTATATATATAACCATTAATCATATTTTATAAAAATATATATGTCATTTTAACACTTTTAATTTTAGTTTAACCACTGATTAATCCATTTTTACCTTAACACGACAAATAATTTTTACAATTTCAACTATTAATTTTGGTCAAAAATAAAGTTTAACATACTAGATAATATAAATTATTATAATTAAAAACATGGAATCCATTTTTCCAAATTCCACTTATAGAAGCAGAAAATGTTAATTTAAAATTAATTTTCAAGAGGTACTGAAAAGTGGGGTTTCAAATAATTTTTTTTTCAAAAGTTTAAAATGTTTTTATATAAAAATTTAATAATAAAATGATTAAATTGATATATATTTTATTAATATATATATAATTTAACTAATTTTAATTTAAAACCAATTCGAAATATAATTTAATGTTATAGATACTTAAAATAAAAAGTTATTTTTCATTTAAAATTTAGTATTTTTCTCTATTCAATGGAAAATGAAATATTTTTAAAAAATAAAATTAATTCACCCTAACAAATTTTAATATTTTTTTTCAAAAATGAATTTTATTTTTTTCAAATAAATTTTCTAAAATTGTTAAAAATAATTTTAAATTATGCATGCAAAGCGTGACTAAACAATTTTTTAGAAAAAATATTGTTTTTAGATTTTTTTTATTTTAATTGATTATTATTTTACTTCTCATAAATATATAACCATAATTTTTATAATTTAGTGAGTACTATTCATATATTCAAATTTAACAACTATGGTATAATGATACACTATATTAAGTTTCATTTGGACTCGGGGTTTTGCATTCTAAAAACTATCGAAGAGATAAAATTTAATGAAATATTTTTCATGGGTTTTTTGAGCTTGGTATTGCATGTGACATATGATATTGAACGTTATATTATTATTTTATAATTATTGGGAATTAGATAATGTAACCCAATAAATAAATTGTCACTAAAAAATGTAGGAGAAATCATTAGAATAATTTTGATAGATATTCAAAGAGAATTGATGAAGAAAAATTCAAATGTTATTGAAATGGATCCCAAATCATCGATTCAATTAATAAATATCAACCAAAAAATTATATAAACCCCACATTGAATATTTATTTTATAAATAAAACTAGTTCCCTAGTAGGGTCCTAATGGATTTATATTAGATCATCAGGTTCTTAGTGGTTGATTATTGATATCCTTGTGGCCACCTTGGACATAACCAATCTTTTATATAAGAAATATACTCATTGTCTCTCTAACAAGAGTCCCAATGGATTGTTGTAGTGAATTACAAATTTATTTCATCTTTCATTCTCTCAAAAATTTTTCTCTTCCCCTTATAACTCAAAAATCCAACTAAAAAGACTATAATAATCATAAAAATTAAAAATTAAAATTAAAATCCACCAATGAAAACTAGATCCAATGAAAATTTCATACCATAATGATTCTAATCCCTAAGAAATAACTTCTGTTATCTTTGATAAATTATTATTTCCTAGAAATATCGTTTTTTAATCATTCCAAAACACTGCTATGAATAACCTCATACAAATATGAATAAATACCAAACATGTATCTCTACTACAAATGAATCCATACCACAATTTAATACTAAACCATATTCACATCCAATATAATGATAAATAAATAGTGGTACCCCAAAAAAACACTTATTATCAAAACATAACACAAAAAAAAATAAACATGAATGTTGATCTTAATAAAAAACATACCATAGTCAGTCTACACCAACTCATTACTAAAACATTGGGCAATATCATCCCAAATTCACCATTAATTAGAACTCATGAATTCATTATTATAAACCATGATTCACATGCCCCACTAACTAGAAAATATACCCATAAGGATATACAAGGAATTGTTCTACCCAAATGAAATATTTAACTATAGTTAAATGATATTTCAAAAACTCCATAATTATAAAAACAGTCCCTTTAATTAATTTTTTATCAAAATTAAGATTTCACTCATTACCCATCAAAACTCATCCTCAAAATAATCATGAATATCAAAATTTATTTTATTCCATCAATAAATAATTCACTTAATAATGATTTTATAAAAAATATCTTTTTGTCTCCATATTTAATATTAATTATCCCATTTTATATTTTTTAATAAACACCAAACATACTTATCCACCAATAATTTTCATGAAATTTCACCATAAAATATATTAGCATCTTTATCATAAAAATTTAAATTTATTCTATCATTTTATTAATAATAATTAAAAAATTTCTACAAATTGATAAATTTATATTTGTGTTTTCACTTTAATATACAATTTAGTAGGATAATGACATCTTGTTAATCAAAATCTCATTAATAAAATACACTCATGAAAAAAAATATAGAAAAAGAAAATTTAAAATAAAAAATCACTCATGCTGATAAAAAATAAACATGATTTAACCCAATTAATATAAAATTAAATTCCATTATAAATTTCAAAAAAATAAAATTCAAACCCTTTTAACAATTATTAAAATTAAAAATTTAGTCATGAATGTCAAGCATTTAATACGAGATATAATATCTCATTCTCCCATTCTTCACAATAAATTTAAACCTCACATTAATAATTTATAAAAATTATAAGAAATTCAATATAAAATTACAGATAAATAAAATTTCATTTTATTGATTTAAATTCCCAGTTTAGAAGGCCTTAATCAATTAATAATTTCATTAAAATTAATACAAATAATTTAACATGATATTTTTTATATAACACAAAATGAAAAAAAGTCATCCATCATAAATAACACACATCAAATCCTCAATGGTATTTTTTTATTATTACTGATTATTATAGAACTAACCCTATTTTTCTTTCAAATTTTATGAACCGAAGAAAAAATAAAAACAATATAAAATATATCAATCAAGGATAAATTTAATAAAAATTTGTCCTTTATAATTTATCTTTTTATAAATGTATCAAATATTCCACATCTTACCATTATAGAAATCACAAGTCTATAATTCCAAAATTTCTTTTCACTTTTATACATGTAAAAAAATTAATAAGAAAACCACATTAAATATAAATTTTAATCACTACATTAAATAAATATTAAATCTCATAATCAATTATAAAAATTAAATAGATAATATTAAATTTTGATAATCAATTAATATCATATATGTAATATGTCAATCATTCTTCATAAATCAATTTCACTACCCCATTAAACATATTTATATGATTTTAAATAAAAATTCAATTATTAATAAAATATTTAGTAAAACACAAATTATTTTACTAGTAATTGAATTATTTTACTGAAATAAATTCCATAAATCAATTAAAACACTAAGAACAATCACTTGTGTGATCAAATATATATATCATGTCCCTATTTATTGAAATGTTTCATCGACTGTACTCTATTTATAATTAATATAGATAAATTTAACATCCTAAAGAAGAATTTTTTTCTTGAATTAACCAAATAAAAAATCATCAAAACCATAAAACTAGTAATTTAAAACAGATGGACCATGTTAGTGTGGCCCAAAACAATATGAGTTTCAGCATGTATAGGTATTAAAATGAAAAAAAATATCAATTGATTTTTTAGGAAACCCATTATGTTGACCAATAAAATTACATAGGGAAATCCCCAAATAAGTTTTCTTAAATATCTCACTCAATCACAAGAAATGGTTATAAATACAATTCTAAACATCTACTCAATCATAACAATATCAAGTTTAGGGTTTGGAAATAGTGACCATGGTGAGGAATTAAGGAACACAACCAGCCTCAGGTTTCTATAGTTGATTTGAAGTATAGTTCAAAATGACATCAAATTATTTCCCCATGTTGCAAAAATACAGTCCATTATATTTGTTTTATTCTATCGGTGTATCTAAAACATATAAGAAAAATAACCATATTCTATTAATGTGGTATTAGAATGAATTTAAATGTATTAATGTGGATACAACACCTCAGAAAACCCCATGTACCCAGTTGGTTATCCATGAGTGAGATAGACCCCATTCACTTGGACCTTAGTTGGTGGTCATCTACTGTGTAGCTCGTGTGTTTTTCTCTAATGAATTCCCATACAAAAAAATTCACTTGTCATCCCATGTTGTATCCTTATTGAAGACCATAATGATTCTAAGGATTCAAGTGATGGTGTTCTTGGTGATGGTGATAAGGATTGTTGGTATAATTAAACCATGAACACTATAACCATAATGGGGATATTATAGTCTTGAGCACTGCACTTGGGATCGATGACAAAGATAATAATGTAGAATAGAGTGAATGTTATGATAATATTGGAAATAATCCCTGTACTAGATCTATTACCATAATTAATATTATTGGACATATTTTTATAGGTCAAATAATACATATATTTAATGAATCTACCCATTCCCATGAAATAAATGGAGCCTAGGTATTAATCTTCTAGGTACACAGCCACTAGAACTAATGACAACTTCTGTTCTTGGAACAAACCAAACATCACTGCTTGATTAATATAGCCATAGGAGATACTGTCTGGGTAGTAGATGATAACCAAGGTCATTCAACCAAATGCCCATATGATGATGATCATGATACTAATGCACTCATTTGTAGAATTTTTTTAGTTTTTTTTGAAATCCATTGAAGAGATATTTGTAGTCTTTGATATATATTCATTTCATTTGTATAAATTCATTGTCCACTGCAAGAATTAATTTTATAGTAATATGGATTTGGATTTCCCCCTATATATGCTAAAAAGTGTGTATAATGATTGATTTGGATGTATTTTATTGCAAGCTTTCCATAACTTTTTTATTATATTTTTATTATTTTGGGGTTTAAATGAGAATTAAATGGTTAATAATCTATTATTAATAAATATATGCTGAAGTTATAATTCATTCAATATTATCTTTAATTTTTTTATTTTTACTGTGAAATTTATTTTAATCTATTTGTATTAATTTTTATTCTTTCAAGAAAATAAATTCTTGTTGTTTTTGGTCAAATATTTATTTGTAAAATTATTTTTAAGGAAATAATGTTTAAAAGTTCGAGGGATATTTAAGTCAAATATATTTTGTTGGAATTAATTTTAAATTCATTGGTAAAAATTTCAAAATTCATGAATAATATAGTATGGAAATTTATTTTAGTTAGTGCAATGAATCTTTAATGGAAATATTTGTTTATTTTTTTAAGTGTGAATTTTAAATTTCCAAGATTCCATGTTTTGATTTTCAATAATCCTTGTTATTATAATTTTTTAATCAGTATTGTTAAAGATTAATACTCAAAGATAACTTTGTTTTTAGACTTAAACTTTTTTTAATTCACATTTTTTCATCTAGATGATTTTGTAATCAGTTTTTCTATTTGATTCCTATTTTTTACGAATTTTAAGTCATCCTATAATACATTTTTAGAAGCTCCCATATGATATTTTTGATAGAAAAAATTCGTATACGATTTTTGGTCTGTGAGGTATTTACAAAACCCACTATAAGACAATTTTCATTATCCCTTTAATAAATTTATATCTCAAAAAATAATTCCTCCTATGATATTTTAATATGAACCCTACTAGGATGTTTTTCTTCTTATTAGTGTGGAAGAATTTTTTAAGTCTCAATACATTGATGTCTCACTCATGTATATAAATTATCCCCAACTCCCTGCATATTATATTTTTTCCATCTATTTAACAAGATGTTGACTTTGTATGAGTAAGAGAATATCAAAATCTAACAATTCTCTAGAGAAGTTTAAAATTTAAATTTGCACATAGAATAAAAAAACAATGTTGAGCTTATGAAACCTTTAGAGTAGGATAAATTTTAAATAGAAACTAATCCCAATACATATATGGGGTTCTAACAAAGCATAATAGACCCATGGATATAAAACGAGACCCCAAATGAGTGGATCTATATTAGGATTGAATATTTGGGTTTTTAGAGATTAAACATTCACAACACTAATGGTGAGATACTAATGAACTAAAGGAGATGGAGATGATATTCTCCACATCGAAGGATATGAAGATTTACATGCCCAAGGAGAACTGATGAAAATTAAAAATAGGGACAATCAAGATTAAATTTGTTCAAAATTTTAGGATGAAATTGATACAAATATTTTAAGTGATGGGTATATCTTACATTGGAAGCTGATCTTAGCCAAAATTGATTAATAAATATGTCAAAGATGATAATAAATGATGATTTTAAGTTGAATGAATAAATTACACATAATGTTTTATTCTCCACATTAAAAAAATTTAAGAGAACGTGTCCTCATATATACCTAATTCTATAAATATAAACATATGTAATACTTTATGTTAGGGCCATGATAAAATTCCTTAATGAAGTCCAAGAATGATGATGTGTGCTATCATGCTTATCCATAATGAACCTTGGGTGTACTGGACTTATTTGTTTGTTCTGTATGAAACAAATCCCTACAAGCTAAGGATAATGAACTTATTATTCATAGGATTGAATTTTTTCAGGAATAAGGATATTGGTGTCGAAAAAGAGTCCATCCAGGAAGGGGTTAGGTGACTTGATGTTGAAAACTGTTAATAGTGTGCCAATTTTTTTATGAAGTTTGTGGGAGGTTCATACAAAGATATCCAAAGATGCAGAATAATTTATGTTAATTGGATCTTTATTTTGACCTATATTACTTTCATATTTGGAATTCAAGTTTCCTATAAGTTATATTTTTCCTGAGATTATATTTTTTGTTTTGGTTCAAGATGATCATAGTTGGGATATATAACTTAGTACTCATTGAATAATCTTGTATTGGTAGTGATGAATATTTGAGAAAGAAGAAAAAGATTTTACTATTATTATTTATTTAAGCTATTTTAGTGAATGAAGCAAAATTATGACTATGATGGTGCCAAAATTCTTATTGAGATGGAGTTAATATAGAAGTATGTGTGAATATTTAATTTGTTAGTATGAGAGAGATGCTATTATATGATCTTCAATGAAATATAGTTGAATGTTAATGAAACTACTATAACATTGATAAAAAATATTTTTGATTAAATTTATGTGTATATTTTTGATAATTTTAATTTGGATAAGAGTAAAAAATATTTATCAGAGGTTTTAGATAGACGTAAGGGGATTAAAAATATCAATCAAGGGTTTGGGATATAAGGAAGTAGAAACCTATCTTAATGGAGAATAATTTTTTACCTTACTTCATTTCCTTTGTTCTATTAATTATTATCAATAATTTTTTTTGCATTAAATAAAAAATATTATTTGAAAATATTAATTTGGGAATTAGATTTATTATATTCATATATCTTACATTATTTTTGTAATCATTTTGAAAAATGTTTCTTCTATTATTCTCTTCCATGTATTCTCTGATAGTTTTTTTGTTTTAGAAAATCAATGATATGTGATCTTGATTAAAATTATCAACTGTTGGAGAATTTATTTAGAATATTTTTTATATGTGAATTTTTCATTTTGGAGTGTAGTATAACAAAATTAAATAACAGTTTGATTTTGGAGAATTACACCTTTTCATTTCTTATGGTTGAGTGAATTATTAGTTGAAAACCATATAATTTTATCCATTTTAAGTCAAATATAAATATATAGAGGGACAAATCCAACTTTCTGATTGATGGAATGGAATATTTTACCATGAATAATGGAATATATTTTAAAAATTAGATAATAAAATTCCCATATCTTATGAATTGTTCATCATCACATGTATGCCAGTATTTCTCATTCCGTCACTTTTCATAGAACTTCAATTTTTTTACTTTACTCATTTCACACTGTTTCACATCATGAAATTATTAAAAAATTTACTATCAATTTTTTTTGAGTTGTTTTCTCTTTTCATAGTCCTTATTTTATTAGTCATTTCTAGTGGGATCAAACCCCCTTGTTACTATACAAGTTTTATGTAAGTAAATAAATAAATAAATGTTTTTATTTATTTAAAAGTAGATTTTTTTTGAATTTATTTGGGAAGGAATTTTGTTACCTAGTTGAAAATTAAAACTAAAAAAATTTATCTATATATCAAAAAATTATTCCCAATTTTTTTCTCAAAATACTTCGTGTGCTGTTTTTTACAACCTTTACAGTGAATTTTTTTGCAATGGTTCGTACATCTATTCAAGAACAAAGTCTATAAATAATAAGACATCCATTCCAAAAATTAATATTTATTTAATTTCTCTCATAAAATAAAATAAATTTAAATTGTAAAACCATAAGGAGGAAGTAAATAAAAATGAAAATTTAATTCAACCTCATCATAGGGATGCCATTTTTTGTGACATATATTTAAGGAGTCTTAATTGATAACTATTTCTACGAATCCTTAATATATTATGCTAACCCATTATTCTAGATACTATGAAATCAAACTATCTCTTATCTCTATATTTTCAACTTATAATGGACTTTTCAATAAAGAATCTATTTATTTCATTAGGTACTTATAAAGTGTGGTTCGATAAATGACAATGTGAGGACTTAGTGGGGAAGAGTTAAAATTGATTGTTTTCTCATTTATCTTGAAGGTAAATTCTAGAAAATAGTTTCAAAGATTAAATGAGGATATTTTTTTCATATGGGACTACGAGTTCATTTATTTTTTATAATTTTATATCCAAGAATAAGGACTTCTCATATTAGATATGAAATTAAAAGTTTAGTCTAGATTGAATGTGGTGCTTTCCTTAAAACTTGGTAGCAATTTTATTTCACTGCTTGAAATTCTTGAGCTCATGATCATATAACCTACCATCAAATATATACCCAAGAAATAACATAAAGATAAATATATGCATGAGAGTTTAGTAAAAAATAATATTTGTATTTTTTGGGTGTATCAGCTTAAAGTGGAACTTTTTGAAATCTCTAATAATCGTATCTCTATTAGAGGCAATGATTCAAAAAACATATTTTACATGTATATCCTTTATTATAAATTTGGATTTAGTGATAAATGGGATATATGGGATACACTTACATCCTTCAATATTGGATCCAATTACAGGTTCGCTGGAGGTGATTTCCATACCATCATAAAATAAAATTGAAGAAGAAGGTCTGGGGAATGTATTTGAATAGTGATATATAAGCATCAAACAGTTTCTTGTCCATGGAAAATCAATTTTACCTAGCATTTATTAGGGAAATTATACTTGGTGTAAAAAGCTGGTAGAAGTAATAATTGGATTAGTCTAGATAGGGGCCTTGGAATTTTTTATTCAATGTATAAATATATGAATGCATTATCCAAAAATCTAATGTGTAATTTTTCTAATTATTCTCTACTTCTCATTCTGTTGAAAGGTTCAATGTCTATGGATATGAATAGAGCGTTATTTTACTCTAATAGGTGGATAAAGTTTACCATATTTAATAATATGGTTTGTAAATCTTGTATGTATCCCACACAAGGGTTTTCTTGGGTGGAATTTCAGAATAAGCATTGAGTATTTAATGTTTAATTAATCTCAGGGATAAATGTAAATTATAGTCCTAGAATAATCTTAGTGATTATTTATAAAGAAATAATCCTACATGACATAAGCCTGTAGAATCTCTAGGATAATGATTCTTTTCACCTCCTCACTCTCAAGCATCATCTTCTATAAAAGGAATTATTAGATGAATAAAATGTGGAAATGGAGAGTTTTAGAACAAAATGAATGAGGAAATGAGATTAGAATATAAATTACTTTCATGATTGTATTTTTGAGAAACTATTAATTAGGATACTCATTGTGTACCTTATGTATGAGTCACAAAAATAGTTATGTCAATAGCATATTGCCTTTCATGGTTTCTTATTTAATGAATTTACTTTTATTTCCTTGTCACATGGTGGGAGAAGATCTCACTAGATAGAACTATGAAAATTATTTCTTTGAAAATATACCATGATATAATTATTATATGTATAACTATAGTCTTTAATTCATTCCTGAAAAATTTAAAATTAAATTTTATATTAAAACCCTTTACCTAGAATGTTTGACTGGTCCTAATGGGTTTCCAATGAGTTTTAACAACTTTTACTGGTAACTCATCAAAAATAGTTATAGAAGTTGTTCAAGATTACAAAAAAGGGGAAATTTTTCCTAGAGTTTCCTTAGCCACTATTATTTTAATTTTTCCTAAGGTGACCATGCCTAATGA
Organism: Viscum album; assembly: GCA_963277665.1. Classification (NCBI taxonomy): domain Eukaryota; kingdom Viridiplantae; phylum Streptophyta; class Magnoliopsida; order Santalales; family Viscaceae; genus Viscum; species Viscum album. Next base: position 124,468,241 of record OY728147.1, read on the forward strand.
TTTAGTACAATTTTAGCCTAATTTTTGTGAAAATTCTGAAACTATATTCTTTCCAAAATATTGAATTAATAACTTTATCATTTTCCACGCACCAAATTGATGAAAAACAACATTAATTTATCAAAGGAGTATTTAGGGAGAATTTTTTGCAGCCTAATAGATGATCTATGATATTGGTAGATGGGTGGTTATCTCCATCATTACATTGAAAATTAATATACAAAATGGATTATGATTGAATATAGTGGATAGTTTCCTTAACGTTATAAGATAGTTTAGATTTTACGAGTGGGTATATGCTATACTTTTTTATTTCTTCTCTTCACCATGGATCACCATCACTCTCATGGGAAGGAGATTCAAATTATTTATGTTAGTGAGGGGTCTCTTCCAAGAGGAACGTCTTTCTCGGATTCTGTTTGTCCTTTCCCATGATGTCCATAGTAGAGATCCTAATAAGGGAATATTTAATGGATTTTTATATCCATTTAGAGGTTGGTACATATTTTCTAGAATATCATATCTTTTATTCAAGGATTATATTATGTTATTCCGAAAAGGTATTAGTAATTCTATATAGAACTTAAATCATATAATGAATGCATATATTAGAAAAATTAGACAATGCACCAATGCTAACAAAATTAGGGTTTATATCTCTAATAATTTCTCATAAAAGAATTCATAACTAAATGAATATAGATTGAGTATTTCAAGAGAGAACATTATAATAGATTAATTTGGAGCACCATTGTCTTATTGTATAATTATCAACCAACATTTTAATTATATTTGAAATCATATTAAATGAAAGATCATTAATTATAAGACACAATTTATTTTGTTCATAGGTAGGATCAATCCGGTTAGTAGTTTTCTCTCTTCAATTATCATTCACATGATTTTGGTTTTTAGTGATCCTAAATTTTGAATTAATAATATTAAAATCGTACTTAACAACTTTATTTGGGACTCATAAAAAGAGGATAATCACTATTAGGATAGTTTTTCTACGATTTCTAAACTGGGTGAGGATGGGGGTTTACCTTAGGGGTTTTGAAGAAATTAAGAGTTTTATGAAAGATAAACTTTTCTGGGAGATGATACCAGGTCTTTCTCTCTAGAACAAATTTATTTGAAGGACATATGGTAAAACTCCCATTAGTTGGTATTAAATATTAAAAGGCTCTCATTTATGAAAAAACCTTCAATGTAACATTCAGAACATATTTTTAAGGTTTCGAGGGAAAAATGGTAAAGGTGAAATTAAATTCTTAAATGATAATTAGGTAATATATATCTTCTTTTTTATAAGGTTTCCTTTTCTAGACATCAGTTTCAAGTAGTAATTTATGTATTACTCATTTTTTAAAGTGTTTTTGAATGATTAATATTAGATATTTCTTTCCATAATCAAAATGGAAAATTAACTTGATTGTTGCATCTTTTCTGACTCAGCATCGAGTATCTTGAAAAGCACTATCTTACACAAAAGTATTCATATATTGAAAACAATGAATACTATGGAAATTAGTATATGGTGAAGGAAAATTACGTCTAAAATAAATTTACTCATCTTTCATATCCAATACTAGTATATCTCAATAATTGTGAATGTTTTAAAAAGAGGAATTTATATTTTCCTCCAGGCATATGTGTTTTGAGATTCTATCACGGAATCGGTTCTTAAACCATTTACTAAATGTGACTAAAATCATTGTATTTGGGATTATATGGGGGTTCTCATTCTATCCAAGGATTATTTTTTCTCTATCTTAAATTTACATAAAATGCATTTTGATGTCCATGCAGGTGCCAAAATAGATTCACAGAAGATATCAATTATTTCCATTATTGAAAGTTGAGTAATTTGGTAGTCTTGAAATGTAGACCATCACCATAATATGATTATTAATTATAATGACCTAAATAAAAAATTCATTTATCTCTTATCTTCCCCCGACTCACTATGTTAGAAGGTTTTTTTACATTAACTTGTTCAAAACCATTCTCCAATTACTAACTATTCTAGGCATGTTGATCGTGGAGTGGGCCCTGGTAGATTAGTCTATTCGAAGGCTCCAAATGAAGTTCTTAATCATAATAGTGATAGTTCCTATGTTAATCATATCATACAAGGAGGTTAGTGTCATATGTGATTTTGGGGGATCTATCGTAATGGATTTTATGGCTTACTTCAAGGAAAGAATATTTTCCCATGAAAAATCAAAAACTATGTATACAAGTATATCTATATTTAATGTGAATAATATAAATCGTTCAAAGGCTGAAATGGAATCCCCCATATATGTTGTTGCACTATTGAGATATCATCTTAGCCATTGGAGCATTTATAATTCTATTAGAGGTTACATAAATTTCATTGAAAATGTTATGGAGATTTCCCACAATTGATAGAGGAATTCATAGAAGATAACCCTCATAATTATAAAGGAGAACAAGAAGAGAGCCTTATAATCTACACAATCACTAATTCAATTACATTATATTTTATTAAATTTTTTTGATGGGATTCCCTCAGTTTTCATTATTTCCATCCCCTTGATTTTTTTTCTTATTATTACATACCTAATATAAATCTGCCATTTCCATTCGGTTCATCTTAACCACTAGTTTTATCCACATTTACTAATGTAAACCTTTTACAATGGACTCATAACTTATAGTCAAAATATAATAGATCTGTTTACTAGAGGTAATATTCCTAAAAAGTTAACGAAATATATAAATCATATTTTCAACACTCTTAAAAAAAAATTTCATAGTACAAATGTTCTATAAGATGAAAAATATATATAAATGAAAAAAATTTGGTCTAAAAAGAAATATTAAAGTTTTTTAATTTACAATGATGATCATAAAAATTTACTTATGTTTAAATTTTACCATTTTAGTATGTTTAGTAATTTTAGAATTTGTTTTTCTGACTTTGATATACCTTCTTAGCCTTTATTTTTTTCAATATTTATGGGTGTATTCCTATAATAAATATAGATATGATAAATTCTATAATAATTTTAATTTAGGATATATGAATCATCTATACCTCACTTAGAGAGAGGAGGGAGTGTTTCGACCTGCTACAACCCATATATTTTTCCCACAACATACAAAAAAATTCCAAATCCAATAATGTGACGAGACTTACATTATATAATGAAATTTAGAGGGGTTTATACATCGAATGATATTATAATGTACTCTAAATAGGATAACCATAAATTTTATATGAAATCCAAAATATATGACCTAAAAAATGAAATGAAAAAACTTCAAACAAATATTAGTGAAATGGATAGAGAATTTGGTGGTTGAAGAAAAAAGAAAAATTTATAAGAACAACTAAAATTAATCATATGGAGAATATTAATGTTGTTACAACTAGGGTTGGAGAAAAAATCATCTAAAAGCTTCAAAAGTCACTTGTAATACTCAAAATAAAATTTAAGAGGAATATAAATTTCAAAATCTATGTAACATAGAATATGGAAACCAAGAAAAAAAGGATGAATCTATGTATAAACCCACTCTTCCATGTAAAAAAATGTTAATTATGTTTGAAAAATATGAAAATTTAATAGAAATAGAGGATTGAGGTAGAACATGAAGGTATGGAAAATGTATTGAATATTTTTACCCACCCATCTTATTCCCAAAAATACTCCAAAAGAAATAATAATAAATGAAAATTTTATAAATTATCTAAATGGTTTGAAAATATTTTAATCAATATTTTATTCCATCAAGATTTAGTTTAAATACAATTATATTGGGAATCATTAATGAATATTTTTTCTAGTAAGAAATATTTTTAAAAATAACCTATATATGGGTTAATAGGGGAGTGTAGAGTAATATTTTCAAATATAATTACTTATAAACTCTAATTCGAAGATTTCTTTTTCATCTTATGTACCATAGGATTTAAAATTCAACTCATTTACTTATGCTACATTTTTTCAATCACTAAATTGATCCCTTTCTCACTATTTCAAAAATTGAAATCAAGAGAATGAAATCCCACCATTGATGTTATTTAGTTTGATGTCTACTCCATTACTCACACCATTGGGGGAGTAAATGTTTTTATTATAGGGGTTTCAAAATTACTTTTATGCATTTTTTTTGTCATATTAGGAATAGAGTGTGATAAAAAGTTCCCTATCAATCTCGGTACGACAATCTTAGTAACTTTTCGAGCTTTTATATATTTTAAAATGGGATGTTTATTTATAACCTAGGAAAACAATGTGATGAATAAATGATTTTCAAAATATGTAAGGAAGTTCCACTAGGTAAAAATTTATTGAGAGTTGAGCTTATAAAAATTTAATAACTCATTGATGAGGAGGGGGATAATTTTTAATAATTATTGATTAGAATAATATAAAACCCATTCATTTTGAAACTTATATAATAATCTATTATAGTCTAAAGGTGAAATATTTTTATGACTTTGAGGGATATTTTTTTCAACACAAGGATGATTTTTTATTGAAAAATGCTTTAAACCATACATGGAATTAGGTTGTAATGAGCTATATATTATTGATTTTAGTAGAGAAAAAGTTGTTTATATATCTCAGTTTTTTATTTAAGAGGGACATAAAAGAACCTAGGACACCTAGTATAATGATTCTCCCTTATAGTTCATAAACACATCCTGTTGAGAAAAAAATAATTCCTTATCACTATAAATAGTCATTTATAAGTGATAAATATTCATTTTAATCATTATTTTAGTAGAAATAGATAAATATTTAAGGAAATGTTGTTTGTTATCTTATAAAAGTTGAAAAATTGTTTTGAACTATCCCTAGTAGACCCTAAACCCATCACTCAAGCCACTCTGCAACAAGTCCTCAAAGGTGTTCCCGATCCTCATGGGATAGAAACAAACACCACGGTAATCAATAGATTAAACAATGTAATGATTTTTATGAAATACAAACAATAAATAAAATAGAATAAATAATTGATATCCTAATAAAAATTAATATAAAAATTTTACCGACATCATTTATAAAACAAAAATAAAAGTACAACTGAATGATACAAATAAACCAACCAAACTATATAAACAACTAACTCCATGTGACCTATATGTCCACTCTCTAATACAATGATCCCATGTCTCTCAAGGAGACTAAAATCAAGCTCAAACCAGCATAAGGGCTAAAAAAAGAGAACAAAACTATATGTGTGAGTATTAAAACTTAGTAGGTTAACCTGATATTCTATACCCAGTGAACATACAATTAAAATAACTGAAAAATCAATTTCATGTTTGAAATAAAATATATAAAAGAATTTTTTTCTAAAAAGGTTCCATAATGTGGATGTTATCATATTTTTTTTTTCAGTTTTTATAAATAAGAATGATAGAACAATTTCAAAATATATGAAACTCAAAAATGATTTTTTTTTCAAGAGGGATATTTTAAAGAAAGTAAACATTAAAATAAAATAGGCACGCTTCAAAATTTATGAAGCAATCACACTGTATGCTGATGGTGATTATAAAATATCCAATGAGTACAAGTCACGAGAACAACACTAGGCGCTAGTTCGTTGTGGGATCCAGGTACTTCGTACCTCGGTGTAAAAGTAACCAAAAAAAATATCCATTCTCATGAATGAACCACTAGTAGGGAAAAAATATCCATAAACTAGTGGTACCTACAATATGAAGCATAGTTTAGTTGGTGTTTTCATCGTCAAACTTGCTACGTGAAACATGGATGAAACCATTCTGAATCACAAGCACACTAGTACTTTCCCGCCCACTTAGATACCCATTATTCCATTTAGTGATCAATCATGTTACACATATTATCAAATAAAATTTCACATGAAATTTTCATTCCCAAATAATACACACACAAATAGAATGCAAACATTCTTTCCATTTCTTTCCCAGATCAACAAACCACTTTAAATTTTAATAAAACAATTTCAGGAAGTATAATGAGGATTTTCACATAAAATCCATTGAAAATGATATTTTAAGGACAAACAGCTAAAATTACCACATCAAACCAGATTTTTCATCCCCAAAACCATTTAATAAATCAATTTTATGGACCATAAAATGGATCAATTTATACAACATTATGTACACATGAAAACCATTTTTACAAAGAAAAATGCCAAACGTGCCTTTAAGCATTCTTAAAAAAACAAAATTTATCAAAATTAGAAATGTCACTATTTATAAATAGGTGTAAACACAGCATTTGAATAAATATAAAATTTACTTAAATCCCACAAAAACATAGGTTACAAATTCAAAACCCATCCATTTCTATAAAGATTCCAAACGATCCATTTACTAAAAACACATGGAAAAACACCCTAAAAATTGATACTAAATTCATTATACATACCAAAACGAGATTTTTACCCACATAAAGAACCCAAAAATATTATTCACATTATGAAAAAATTTTATATGCCAAAAAAATCATTTTATAACACATTGTACACACAAGAGATAATCGTGAACTTTCCCGAAAATGAGGCATGAAACATTTAATAAAAAAACTCTATTTAACATTAAAAAGGGTATAAATCCAAATTTTCATGACATAAACTTATTAATGTAGTCAAAAAAGGTTATAAATATCACAATACGTATGAAAAAACAATCATATCATTTATTTAAACAAGTTGTGTTCATGTTTATACGAAAAAAATCCATTTTACACCAAACTAGGAATAAATAACCATTTTTCACACCAAAAATATTATAGAAAGGTTACATAGTAACACTAAAAATGAATATAAGGTGTTAAGAGAAAGAAAAATATGAAACTTAAATAACAAGTGCATGTTCTTGGGATAACCTACCTCAAAACCAAGGTAGAATGGTAACAAACACCCAATAACACCTTCCTAGGGATTATAAACCCTAAAACTATGATTACCAGACCCAAATGAGAAATACCCATAAAAAATCATGGGATAAAATAAACCTAGGTCAATAATTACTAGGGGAGAAGATAGATCCATGAAAAATTGGAAGGAGGAGGAGGATATAGGAGAAAGGATAAGGAAACTAAACATGATAACTAGAGAACTCTTCATTTTCTCTTCGATCCATAACATTAGAGGAGAGGGAATGACTTGGAATTAACTAAAGAGTCTAATTAGGTCTGAATGAACTTAGGAAAGAATATTTGGGGAAAATAGTTAAAAAAATAAGGATTTATGAAAGAAACAAATTACCTTTTCAAATTTGGAATATTTAAGAAACCTTGAGGACGTTCGACATAATACACACTGAATATGATGTCCAAAGTGGAAAAAATGGACCATGGGGGTGATCTTAGGGTCTGTGGTCTCAAGTGTGAGGTTTAATGACTAAAAAATAGTAACAAGTGAATAATATATAAATGATTTTTTTTAAAACTGGAAAATGGATCATGGGATGGAATAATACCTGAATAAATAACCCAAATACTCAATTATTATGAATTATTTAGGGGTAAAAATGGATATGGATGGTTTTAATAGATCAGGGGAATCCAATTGGAAAGTGGAATGGGTAAAAATATTTAAAAAATAAAGGAGTTATAATAGAAACAACTTTTGTTTTTAAATCAAGAGATGAGATAATAGTTTGGATGAAATCTTGAAGTAACCCCACTTTTCTCCAAAACCCCCCAAACAAGATATGGAGAGCCCATGGTAGGATGATAAGAAACATATGGTACTTCTAAAAAATTAATCTCACCCAAAATCAAAGTAGGGATCATGATTTACAATGAATCAGATCAACACCAAGATATAAAAAAACCAAGTGTGACAATTCTCCCCACCATTAATGCTTTTCAACCCGAGAAAGTCATAACACTTTCGAGACGATTGATCAATGCCTAAGGATTCATCTTCAACATGATCCAGAATTTCAATCCATGTAAATCACATTTACCATTAATGGAACTTAATCCTATTTCCCAAACAAAACACCAAATCACAACCACTTCTCAAGAATTAACGGAAAGATCAAGTCACCACCTTCATAACCAAGCCAAGACCTAGATTATTGGGCCTTATCCCAATGAACCCAACAATCACACAAACCAAATAACACTCAAGAAATACAGAAATTGGGGGAGGGGGAGTTTGGAATGGACACCCCACCATTAGAGAATAATTAACATATGATAAATCCTTAAAAGAAATATTTATGAGACCCACAATGGGTATCCCCATGATTAAAAACTAAATATAAATAACCAAATGGGAATTGAAAATGCACTAGGAATGGGACTCTACCACACAGGCCCACCAAAACTCCCCCAAAAAAACCTACCAATCCAATCTGAGTGGAACACAACATGAACATTTAAACCATCCACTCCCAAACAGTGGGGTAAAGAACTGGTCTAACACTTTTTTCCTGGATCCAGAAGCCTGCCACTCAGTGAGGGGAGGGAAGGGGACCCAATAATTAGGCCACTGAAACCATAAAATAAACAAAGGAACTACTAAAAAATCTCCACCTACAAAATTGTAAAACCAAGACACACCCGATTCACATAAGTGGTCCACATAGGGACATTGATCGGAAACCCACACTAAGAAGGAACAACCATAGACACTCATGATGGTTAATTCCACCATGCTCTTTGTGAAAAGAGGAAATTCTAAGTGATGTGGAACCAAAATAGGGACATATAAACTAAAATTACAAAACTATGGAGGTAGAAGCTTAGTCTAGATCTCCACTCCTCTAGCGATTTCATGACTCTATGAAAAACTTCACTCCATGGCCTACGGATGGAGCCCTAATTTTTGAAGAATTTGTTATGCCGTAGTCAGGATATAAGGATCACAACACCCCTACAAAGCTCACTAGTACAAAAAATACCATCACCCAAAATAAACATAAGGACACACACAACCATTCTCCCTCAATCCAAACAAGGAGCAGAATGGACAAGGAACATGATGAAACAAATCAACACTAGCGAGCACTATTACCACAACTGAGAGAGTCTCCATAATAGGAAGGCACTTTAATCTGATCTCAAATAGATCTCTATTCCAAAAAATGGGCCAAGTCATAATTCAAATATGTGGATTTAACCTTAGGAATAAATCTTTAGGCTGATCAACTTGAAATCCTTCTAATGAATAACCATCTGTGGCCACATCATTACATCTAACACGTCTTTAGAAACCAACTAAAAACTATTCTGAAACCAATCCACCAATAAGATCCCATCTCTAGACATAACAAGATTATGAATTCCCGATAACATGGTAGAATAAAGAAGAAAAAAACATCTAATACATGGGGAAAACCTGCCACATAACCATTAGTTTATAAACAAAATGCCATGATTTTTCAGCACAAAACACTTTTGAAAAACAATCTAACTAGGTGGATTTCCACATTAACCAATTATGTTTCATCAATTATCACTCACATGAACATTTCTAAGCCACCCTGAGAACCAAACCACCATTCCATACCGGCCATCCATCCATATATCCATAAAAACATGCATATGAGCACAAATGAAAACACCAAAGGCTAAAACAAAACAAAATCATTCCAAAAATCATGTATTTTCCAAAGGCACAGTAACCACAAAGTCAAAAACCCTTTTCGTATTTCACAAAACAAACCACAGTTCATAAAAGATCATTTTATTAAAAAACTATGCCTTTTCATATTTAATAACATTTAAATCATTCAAGCTACTCCAAATAATGCCTTCCCATTTTAAAAAATCTAGCAAGGTATCTTTTCATAATCTGATGGCCATAGGGACCAAGAACCCTTCTAGAAAAACACCAACCACTCAAAAACAATTTCCAAAACCAATTCATTAGATAAAAATGATTTTCAATATCCCAAAAAAACTAATTTAATTTTTTTTAGAATAATCTTAAATTTATTCATACTTTGAAATGATTTTATTTCAACAAATCACAAGAATTGATTAGGGAAGATCCAATCCCCTTAAATCATTTTCACTTTATTCGCATGACATGTTTCAAAAAACCCAAATTTATAAAATATTCCTTAAATTAAATTTTAAAAACCAATTTCCAAAATTCTCACACAAGAATATTTTTTTTTAATTCATTAATTGTTCAAGAGGCACACAAAATGGAACTAGTGTCGGTGGGTGACTTGACCATATGATTGGTCGCCACATGACGGACACACCACCCACATAGGGTGCCTTCTTAGGACCATTAAACAACTCCACATGGATTTCTAGGACCTATGATCTTACAAATACCATTAGTACAACTCCCATTGTCATATCTCAACACCAAACAATCAATAAAAACCAAGGAAACTAATAAAACCATACTTTCCATGGAAACTTAGAGATCAGAATGAGAAAGAGTTCACAGAGATCTTACCGCGCTTACCCATAAAGTCCCAAAAATCCTACTCCATCTACCTTGACATCCCCTAAATTATAAGGGTGCTCTAAAAAGTAAGGTCCACTAAGATAAGAAATCCTATGATACTATTTTTTCACGAACCAGATTAAGTTGACCCTGAAACAATCACTCGGGCCGCTCCGCAGAAAAACCTGAAAGGCATTCTCAATCCCACCGAGTTGGAGACAAGCACCGAGGGAATAAATAGAGTAAAAATGGGAATTTTTTTTCCTAAATATAAACAATAAGGAAAATAGTGGAAAGAATGGAAAACCCAATACACATTTATACAAAAGTTGAACCGACATCATTTGTATAAAAAAATACAAGTACAACTAAATGATAAAACCTGAACAACTAGACCTAGTGACCAAATAACTCCATGTAACCTCTTGGGTGACTCTCCAACATAATTATCTGATGTCACTCAAGGCACCAAACTCAAGATGAAACCATAATAAGGGCTAAAAAAGAAGAAAAATATGGGTGTGAGTATTAAAACTCAGTAGGTTTTCCGGATATTATATTCCCAATCCACTTACACTTAAAACAATAAAAAATAAATTACATTTTTGAAATAAAATATATACAAGTATATTTTTCTAAACAATGTTCCATTCTATGGATGTTATCAGAAAAAATCTTGCATATTTTATACACAAGAATTCTTGATCAATTTCAAAAGATATACAACTTAAAAGTGAATTTTTTTTCAAGAGGGATTCTTTAAAGAAAGTACACTTTTTAATAATACACACACACTACTTAATTTATGAACCTAACACATCAAATTCCAATAGTGAGTAAAAAATATCCAATGAGCATAAGTCACAGGAGCACCCCTAGGCACTAGTTTGTTGTGGGACCCAGGTAACTCGTATCTCTGTGTAAAAGTAACCATAAAAAAATATCCATTCTCGTGCATGATCCACTAGTAGGGAATAAATAACCATAACTTAGCGGTCCCCAAAATCATCATCCTAGTTTAGTTAGGGTTTCATTCCCAAACTTTCTATATGAAATAGGTATGAAACCACTCCAAATCACTTGCATACTAGTACACGTCTTCCCACCTAGATACACGAGTCTCCCTTTAGTTCTCAATAAATTTCAACATATTATGAAATAAAATTTTCACATGAAAAGTTTATTCCCAAATCATAAACACACAAATACCCTACAAACATGATTCATATTTTGTTAATGGATCAATAAACCACTTAAAATTTTCATAAAACAATTTAATGATGTATAATGAGGCTTTGTAGAAAAAATACATTAAAAAAATTCAATTTTAAGGATGAACAACCACCATTACCATGTAAAAATATAATTTTCACCCCCAAAACCATTTAATAAATCAATTTCATATACTATAAAATGTCTCCAAATGATACAACATGAAGTACACATGAAAACCATTTTTACAATAAAAATTCCAACATGCATTTAAGCATTCTTCACAAAAACAACATTTATCAAAATAAAAAATTACACTATACATAAATAAGTTTAAAGAAACTATTGTAAGAAATATATAATTTATATAAAAACCTTAAAAACTCAGGTTACTCATTCAAAAACCTTCCATTTCTGTAAAGATTTCATACATGACATTTATTGAGAACAAATGCCAAAACACCCTAAAAACCGATACTCAGTTTATTGTAATACCCAAAACCAGATTGAACCCACATAAGGAACCTAAATAAATTTATTCACATGATTCCAACATTTTTCATAAGCCAAACCAATCATTTATAAATCCTTGAACACAGAAGAGCCAACCATGCATTTTCTTGAATGAGAGGCACACAACATTTAATAAAACAAACTCTATTTAACATTAAAATGGGTATAAAGACAATTTTTCATGCCAAAGAATTATTAAAGTAGTTTAACCGGTTCATAAACATTACAAAACATATTTAAAAACCAGAAAAACATTTAATTAAACAAGCGGTATGCACGTTAATACGAAAGAACTACATTTTACAAGAAACAAGGTATAAATAACCATTTTTACCCCAAAAAGATTATCCAAAGGTTTTATAGCAATAAAAAACATTCATAAAAGGTTATAAAAGAAACAAAAGATTAAATTTAAATAATAAGAAACTGTTCTTGGGAGAACATACCTCCCAAACAAGGCAGAATGGAAATGCACACCCGATAACACCTTCTTAGTGTTTACAAACAATAAACCTATGAATACCATCTGAAAAAAAGAAAAAACACCATTAAAAATTATGGGATAAAATAACCTTATGCTTTTCATGACCTAGGGAGAAGATAGAGCCAAGAAAAATTGGAAGGAGGAGGAAGAAGGAAGAGAAACGAGAAAGAAACTCACCTTGATAACTTGAGAACTCTTTATATTACCATATACACACACCTTTATAGGAGAGGGAAATTAATTTAAGAAAAATGGATAGTATCCTTATGCTTGGATGAAATAGAGAAATAAAAATTGGGGGAAAATGAATAAAAAAAGAATCATTTATGAAAGAAACAAATTACCTTTTAAAATCTTGATGATTTGAGAGACCTTGAAGAAGTTTTACCTAATACCCAATGAAGATCAGGTCCAAATAGGGAAAAGGGAACTTAAATGTTCTACTAGGCTCTCTTTCCTAAAGTGTGATGAGGAATTAATGAAACATATTAAAAAATTAATATGATATAAAAGAATCAAAATAATTTTTTAAAACCGGAAATATGCTCACGGGATGGCCAAATACTTGACTAAATAACCCCAATCCACTGTGATTATGAATTATTAAGGGGTAAAAATGGATATGGTGGTTTTAATAGGTCATGGGAGGACAAGTGTGAAGTATAATAGGTGATTTTTTTTAAAATGATGTATTTATAAAAGAAATAACTTTTTTATTTAAATCTAGAAATGGGATGACAGTTTTTCCCAAATAATGAAGTAACCACCCTTTTCTGAAAAAATCCCCAAAAAAGATATGGGTAACCCATTGTAGGATGATTAGAAATAGTTGGAACTTCAAAAATCAACATTAATATCACCCAAAACCCAAGAAAGGAATTAGGATTTCCAAATGAACTAGATTAAAACCAAGAGATGAAAAACCTGATGTGATAAAAATTATATAGGTTATATCATAAATAATATCAAAAATAGTATCTCTTTTTCAAAATTCATAGGATTAAAATAGAACACAACAACCAACCTAATGTAGATGTACCAAAAAGATCAATCCCAATATGAAATAGGATGTTGTGGAGGAATTTATCAAACTATTATATGATGGAATTATGAATCATATTTTAGAAAGGACGTAGGTCTATACGATCCAAGTCTTATATAATATGGGAAGATAAATAGTAAAAACTGATGAAAAATAAACAAAATTAGTTTCAAACAATGGATAAGTAGAGAATCTATAGAGACTATAAGAAGCTCATATTTTTTACTAGAATATTTTTCCCATTTTATTCTTGGATCAAATTCTTGATAGGTTGTATAGAAATTAATTTTTCTATTTTCTTGATGGTTATTATGGTCACATCCAAATTATCATTTCCTTATAGGATCTTGAAAAAACCACATTCACTTTTTCGTTTAGAAAATTTGGCTATTAGTGAATTAACTTTCACTTTTGTGGTTACCTAAACAGCTTTAAAATATGCATGATAGATATATATTTTTTACATGATTATGATATATACATAAATTTTTTTCTGATTCTTTTATTATAGTCAGTATCTCAGGAGATAATTATATACAGAATATATAAGTAGTTTTGGAGACATTTAAGGGAACAATTTTTTTTTGAATTCGAAAAATGTCAATTAATGGTCACTTAGATAATTTTACTAGGTCACAAGATATCTATGAGGTGAATATAAGTTGAAAATTATAATATAAAAGTTAATAAAATCATTATCCTCTATAAAATGTTCAAGGTGTTATATGGATTTTGGGGAATGATGGTTTTTCAATGTTTTATGAAATATTTTTCTAAGATCACAAGGACCATGTGTTACCTTTTAGTCAAATATAAAGCCTTTTATTGATGAAATTTTATTCAAATCATTTAATATTTTAAAATAAATACTCAAATATTCCCCAACCATCACCACCCCTAATATAATGTTTTTGTTTGGAATAATGCATGATACTAGTGATGTGTCCTTGGTGAATTTTAAGGAAATATAAAGTGAAATGATTTTATATAGTGTATTAAGAAAGTGGATTTATAGATAATTCAAAAAAGAACCAAACCACAATTGAGAAGGAATTGTTGGTTGTAGTTTTCACTATTAATATGATTTGGTTGTGTATGAAAGGTCCAAATATTATCTTTTTACCAACATTTAAGATATTAAGTATCTTAAGGATGAGAAAGAGGCTAAACCAAGAATAATGAAATGTATCCTTCTTTTATAAATTTTTTTAGTGATTAGGGATAAACATGGTGATGAAAATATAGTCGTTAGTAAACTTTCTAGGCTTCCCAATAATTCGAATAATGATGATATGAATATATATTATTCATTTATAGATGAAATAGTATTTTTTTGTTATATTGAAAGAATTTCCTTGGCATTAATATTTTGTGATTTTTTACTAAAATATTTATTCCTATGGACCTCTCACAAAACTGGATGAAGAAATTCATTTTTTTCTTAAATAAAACCAATGAGATGATCTTTTCTTTTTTATAAGGGTTTTGATTTAATCCTTTGAAGGTGTGTACTGGAGGAAGTGATGCAATCCATTCTTGAAAATTTTCACTCTTCCCTATAGAGAGGATATTATGGTATATAGTGGACTACTCATAAAATGATTCAATATAGTGACTGTTGGCTTATTTTTTTAGGAATTTAGGAGTCTATTAGATTGTTGTAAAATTTTTAAAAGATTAGGAAATGAAAGTAGTGATCAAGAGTAATAATAAAAAGTAATTTTAAAGGTTTAAATTTTTTTTGTATGGGGATAGAATTTTAGGGTATAATTTCTATATTATAAGGGTAATTAATACATTTTTATATCTTTAAACTATGTCTACATGTGGGTAGAGTTTGTGGAAGTTCCTAATAATCATGTTAGTAAAACACTAAAATTCTTCAAAATTAATATCTTTCATAGATTTGTGTTGCCCAAGGATTTTATCATAGAAAATAAAACGTAATTTTGGAACTTAAAAATCAATTCATTACTAGAGATGTTTGGGTGTGTGCACAATAAATGAACTATTTACCATCCACATTCTAGTTGAAAATTGGAGGTTTCCAATAGAGATGTTATTTTTTTTGGAAGAAAATCGTCTCTATATTCATGAAGGATTGGTATTATAAGTTAGATATGGATTTATTAGCCAATAGGGATGCATTTAAAATTCCCATAGGATTGTCCCCTTATAGAATTATTTTTGATTTTTTTTTCTCATTTACCTATTAAGTTGAAACAAATGTCTCTTATGAATGATAAGGCATTAAAATTTTAAATTAAAATATATGGTGAGAAGATATTTTTAATGAAATGTGAGTTAAAAGATATTATAGGATAATAATATGAAAATTATTGTGTTTGAAAAGAAATTACCAAGGATTTTTACAAATCTATCATTCAAAAGAAAAACATTAACGGTTGTCATAAATTTATTTTTAAATTATAGAATTAATATGTTTCATGAAATCTAAAATCTATATAGTATGGACCCTTTACACTCTTAATAGTGTTAATTAATTGAGTTATATAACTTTTATGGGAGGATAATAATTTTTTTAAGTGTTTATATAATTAAAAAATACTTTGAGGGCCTACCAAAGGGATTAAATACTCTATTGGTTCTTAAATTTTAGTCATTACGTGATTCTAATATGGGAATTTAAATTTAGGGCTTCATGAGTGCCAACCCATTATCATATTTTAATGTTTTATTTTTTTCTTGATATCATAACCAAAATATTATACTACTATGTTCTGTATATTAATCACTTTAGTTTGAATTTAGAGGGTTTAATTTTCATTTTCTCTGGTATGTTGAAATATATTTCAAATTTTCTAATTATTAATAATTTAACATTCATACTTTTAATGTTTTATAGAGGAAATATTAGAATTATTTCTATTAACCTATATAGAATAATTTTATGTCACATAATAAAAATATCACAATCCCATTCCCCTAGACTTAAACTTTGGTTTCACTTTTTTCTGAAGATATAATTGTGAATCATATATTAAACTATTTTTTAGAGTTTAAATTAGAAAATTAAAGGACTTTTTCGATGAAAAACATGATTCTAATATTTCATGCACATTACATGATTTAGACTATATCATAGGAGTCATTTTTTTATTTTTTTACTTTATTTATGTTCATTTAGTTTCATTAAAATATTTCTATAATTTTAATTAATTAAAGTACTAAAAATTGTTCTACAATTCAAATTTGTTTTATAAATTATCTTAGAGAATTATGGTGGTTTGAACTACTAATATTTTTCTTCTAAATGATGATGGAATTCCATTTAGTGCTTGATTTAATGTTTGTTTGAAAATATTTTTTCATTTCAAGTTTACACATGAAACTCGATTCAATAATCATATTATTTTTATAAAATTATGATGTGTAATATTAATAAAAAATTATTTATTAATTTATATTTCTTTGTTTATGTTGAGTGGAATGTATATATTTTTAACTTATTTATGGCCCCAACACATGAGATAAAAATACTACTTTAGAAATATGTTTAAATTGAGAATTTATAAATGTTTCTTCCACCTTGAAGTTCAATATTGGATAAAATAATGGGTTTTAAAAGTGGAGTATGGGTATCTCTTATGATGAAATATATTTCAATGTAGTTCATATAATAATACCCTTAAGTCGATGAAATTTTTTCTTTAAACTGAAATTGTTTTTCCTCCTTGAGTGATTTATAATTTCTATTAAACCATGGACTCAATGAACAAAATTAAATTATTTTCATCTCTTTTAAATAAATTTCTTAGGTAAAAATTTGAGATTAATGTTTAAAATTTTAATTGGATTTAAAACTCTTTAATGGATTTAAGATAATAATAATTACATTAAACTTTTATAAAACAATTATCTTAATCGTATGTTTAGATTTTCATTATTTAAACCCAAACTATTAGGTGAGATAATTATTGTTTCTTATAATTATTAATTCCACTAATCCATTTATTGGTTCCTAATTAGTTATATGAAAAAATATGTTAGTCTATTCACCATGAAGAAAAATAAAAATTTGAAGGAACAATTGAATGAAATTTTATGTTTTCTTAAATCCTTTAAAATGTTTTAAATTCAGTCTTTTTTTTAAAAAGAAACAATATTTTAACTAAAAAATATTCTTTTAAGAGATCAATTATACTTGCATGAGAATGTTTATGAAAAAATTATTTATTAAAATCGCCTGTTATCATAATGAAACATATTTCAGTTTTGAGATGAATTGACATCTAATGAATATTATAAATTGATTTATAGAAGGAATAAATGAATTTATTTGTGTGGTAATTTGATATGTCTTTATTTTAATTCAATTTTCCACATGTTTTTGATGATATTTTGATGATTTTTGTGTTTAAATGATCTTTAAATGTTAATTAATCCATTATTCAAAATTTAATGTTTAAATTGTAATTTTATCAATATTATCATTAAAATGTTGATTTTTGGTGGATAAATGATATTAATTTATTTTGGTTTAATTTTTATAATTTTTAAGAACTAAATTCTATTTATCATAGGTATAGTATTCAATGAAAAACTATTTTGATGTAATTCATATTTTAAAGTTACACTTATTATTATTTAAAATATCTTATGTTGGAATTAATTTTTAATTCATTTACTAAAATTAAAAAATTCAGGAATAAACTGGTATTAAACATTATATTACTTTTTTCAATGAACCTTTAATAAATTATCTTTTTAAACTCATTTGTGTGTAAATTTTATATTTCTAAATTTTAATGTTCTGATTTCAAATAATATATGTTGGAAATGTTTTAATCATGTTTTTTAATGTTTAATACTCACGTATTAGTATGTTTTGATGTTTTAATCTATTTTCGAATTTATTTTTTATCATCTTGATGATTTTAATATATATATTTTTTTCAGAAAATATTTAATGATTTTTTATGCTAGTATATAAGATATTTTTGGTATCTCGTGTTTGACATTTTTGATATAAAAAAATTATTATGATATTTTTCTTATGAGAAATTTCTAATATCAATTGTAATAATTTTTTCATTCTTCTCATAATAAATTTCACCTCCACCTAAGGGATTACATAATAAGATATTTTAATCTACTAACCATGTAATAAATTTTAAAACTGAACACGTAAGATAATTTTTCATGTCTCGCCACATTGATCCATATCCCGTGTAGATCATTTTTTACTATCTCCCTATATAGGATATTATTTCCAAAATCTGAAAAATATGATGAATCTATAATATCATAAAAATATATAAATAGAAAATATATTAAGGGAATTAAAACCATTTGATATGATATTAGAATTAGAATATGATGTCGATCTTGGGAAATCATTAGAGAAGGCCTAATGGGAAATCAAAAATGATCACGAGCCACTGATGAGTTCCTAAAAAACAACAAAACCACTGATAAACCAAAATTTATTAAATATTTTATTTTTCATAATTTATTTAATTCTCTCACACTTTTATTTATTTTAATATTAAATGAAAACTGATAATTTGAGCATGATGCTGAAATTTTCATGGAAATTCATGTTTTTTCCTATTAAAATCACTCTAGTATTTTCATCATAAAGTATTTTTAGTGGTGTATTTTAGTTTTATATTTTGTGGGAGAATTGAAAAATAATTTATATAAACCTTTATATTAGATGATTAATTATGGATCAACTATTTGGGGGGGGGGAGGGGTGAGAAGTGGTTATGAATTTAATCTCGATGTGAATCAAACTAGACAGATACCACAACGATATTCTGGCCATAACATTTTTATCCAATAAAGAATATAATGTAATTTTGAAATTATTTTAAAAATATTATAGGGATAATTTCATCAAACTAAAGGAACTTCTGGTTTACAAGTTATCATGGTAAAAAATGCGTGATAACTTGATTCATCCAAATTCTTTGAATATGCTAGGATTAAAATATTATCGTTAATTTTTCTTCAAAAAATACTTCAAAAAATTATTAAATAGGATATAATTTTTATAGAGGATGATAAATAAATGATGGAATAAGTACAAAAAATAAAAAATTAAAATTTTAATCCACTAATTTTTCTAAAATAAATGAAAATTTGAATCTTGAATGTTTTTAATGAAAAAAAATATTTTCAATACCAATTCGGAAATAAATTTTTACATATTTGACCAAATAAACCAAGATTTTTATTGATAAAATAGTATAACGACAACAAAAACTTTATTTAATAGGATATGTCTAGATTTAGCAATTAATTTTCCTAAAATATATAAACTTTATGGGGACATAATTGAAACAAATATATTCCACCTCCCTTGCCTATAAATATTTAATTCCACTTCTCTTCAAAGGATTAATTTTGTAGTGAGGAATTTTATAGGATTTTTTTATTTTTTTTATTTAATAGTTCTTATTGTTATATATTTATATATATATCATTTTCTCCCCTTTAATATTCCTTTTCTCCTCTCATTTTCTTTATTTTTTGTTTCCCCTAATATGTTCTATCTCACCTCCATAAAAATGGATAAATTACTTCAATGCTAGATTGAGGGGGGAAACATTAATTCTTCTAGTGAATTTCACTTAAAAATATATTTAATATTTTATTCTAAGAATTTATGTATTATTGAAACCATATTTGGTGTATATTTCACCCTATTTTCCCTACTATTGTTTACTTATTCCCATTAATCATTGTTCATATCTTTCTTTATAATAATGTTTCACACAGAGAGCTGGTGTAGTATTTCAGTGTTCATGTGATGGAGATTATCCAACATGAAAATGGTCGATGATGGATAATAAAAATTTAAATGTGAGGTTTTTGACTAATAGGTTTAATCTCAATAATGAATAAAATATTGAGAAATAATATTTTTATGAATAATGGAAACATCGTTATTAACTACTAAGAGAAACTAATTTCTTCTTACTAATTTTTTTTATATTACTTCATCATTTTTATTTATCTATGTAATATATATATTCTATATTTTATAAAAACCTTTTTTAGTTAACTTTGGTAAAATATTATTGTGGCAAAAGAAAAATAGTCTGTGGAAGTGCCCTCATTATGAGATCGAACCTAGGTTACATTCTATACTGAATTATTAGGTAATAAAATTTTATTGAAGTGATATTTATGAAAAATAACACACATCAATTTGGTTCTATTTTTTTTTGGAGAAACCTCACTTTAACAAAAAAAATTTATAAAAAAATAAAAGTCAACATAAATTTTTTAAAAATTAAATTCATTGATGATGAACCCTCAAATTCTTTAAGATAAATAGTTTAATTTATAGAAAAAATAGGTGAGAGGGGTTTAGAAGTCTACATATAGGTATGAGATATTTCAAGAGTTAATTAAGGAACTCAATGAATACATAGTAAAATAAATTTTAAAATCCTTAGAAAAAGATCTTGAATAATTATAACATTATTTTCCAGCATTTCATCGAGAGGTAGTTGGGGAAAAAAGTAGACCATCCCTCATAATTTCAAAGATGAAATCACAAATATAGAATCTATAATTCAAAAACCTTTTTTTCTAAAAAATAATACAGTCTTCCTAGTGTCATTTGACAAGGAAAAAACCCTTCAAGCTGGTCAGTTGAAGTGAGTGGACCAGACATTAAATATTAGTATTCTTGAATTTACAATATTACCAAACCAATTCACTAATAGATTTTTCCTTTTTGGAGTTAGTACCTATTTTTTCTTTTGAGAGTGATGATGATAATGATTATGTTACCACAACTTAGTAGTACATGGTTTTGGTATTTAAATATAAAAACCCAATTGTAGATATGTAATCTTACTTGGAAGACGATTATAATTAAGTGGAACATGAAAATTTTAATCATTTATATTTTAATCTTTATAAAAGGTAACAATTAAATGATTTTACATAATATTTTAAAGTGGAATAAAAAAATTTGATACTATCCCTAGATAATTTTAATATTTTAATAAATTTGGGGTCAAAGTAAATAAAGAGGACCTATTATTTTTCTTTCCCCTCATTTAAATCTATACTACAATGATATGGGGATGAAATTGTTGTACGTTATCCATGAAGTCCACTATCACTTGTGTGAAAGAAGTTTACTTTGGAAGGAAAAAAATGGGTCATTCAAATCATACATTCCACATCCACTATATGATATTGGGTGGGCACTGGAACTTCAAACTAGAGGCATTCAAAAATAAGCTCCCACTAATAGGTCTATTTAAAGTTATATCCCCTTTTATCCATATACTGTCTTTATATTTATTTACATTACATTAAATAAAATTCTTATTTACCATTTTTTCATCCATTTAAATTCTATTTGAAATTTTCTAGGGTTATAACTCAGGTATACTATGAAAAGAATAATTCCATGTGGTTTCATTCATGATATTTTATTTTTTTCTTTTTCCCTATTTATTTTGTATACTATCAATGAAGAGTAGTTAAATTTATGTGTGGGGGGAGATTCAACTTACATAAAAGTATTTTCATATTTTATTAGTTATTTATAAGAAAATTGAGATTCAATAAATATCCATTACCATTTAAATTATTTGTAATATTTTTTTAAGATAGTTTTCTTAATTTTGGATAAAATGGATTTTAAATGAATGTTGAAGTGAAAATTTTCTCATATATTTTAATTTACTGTAATTTTTATTATTCTAAAAGATATTTGAAATCCATTTTCATTAAACATTATGTAAAATTATTTCAACCCATACTGTGAAGCATTCATAACCCTTTTGATATATAATTCCTAATACCCACACTTTCTTGTAGAAACATGCATTTTTTGTGAAAACCAGAAAATAAGATTATTATCATTCAAAGAATTATAGTTCATGATTTTTTTCATATATTGAGGTATATATTTGGTAAGATACATTTTTATGTTGAGAGGTACCTTTTACATCAATCCTTTAAATCACCTATAATCCACGAATTGCCTTATAATATTAAGCCACATTAAATACAAATTTTTACAATCCTACAATGACTCTAAATATTTTTTTGCATATATATTTCATGTTTTATTATGTGTAAAGTGAACTTTGTGTGTGTAATTTTTGATGAAATTCAATTTTGGGTGTGTGAGGTATGTTTCATTTTTTTTGGTAGTGGGGAAAAAGAAATTATAATGAGTCAATATTCATTATATTTAATTTGTGTCATGCCATTCTAAAAATAAATGGGGAAAAAATTAAAAAATGGAATTTTTATTATGTAGTTATAAAAATTACCATCACCAGACAAGTGATATTAATAATATATTACATTATGTGGTGTTTGTGATATATCTTCTAAGTGAAATTTAAAAAAACAATATACAATTTAAAAAAATTAAAATGAAAAAGATAAAGGAATAATTTGGTGGATTTCATCAATTTTATTAATTAATTGACTCATAACCTATTTATTAAAAAAGGGGGGTGTTTTGATTCATATTTTGACGGAAAATATGTTATTTATATTTCTTTTCATTTTCTCGAGTAGTCAAAAATTAGTTTTTGATAGTTTATCCGCCACTTTTTAGTTATATAATTTTAAATGTTTTTACCCCCAAACACCTAGCCATAATAATATCGTTGAAAAATACCTCATTATTAATAAATATTTTATATCTCATGGTGTGTATAGATTATAATTTTCACAAGATTATGATGATACTTTCACTTTCTAAGTCTGATCATATCTTAGTATTTAATTTCTCTTGAGTGAAGAGTGACTTGAATTTCAATACGATGTGTGTTTTTATTAGGTTGTGGATGGATTTTTTAGTTTGAAAAATATTTATTATAAGAGAATTAAATTAAAATGAATTTATTTTCATATATTAGAAATAATAAGTTATGTTTTTTAATGTTTTATCTTAAATTATCTCATAATTGATTTTTGAGCGAATTTTGATATGGATATTTGATAATTGTTGAAAAGTATTTTAGAAGTGTATGTTCGGGGGAGTTGATAAACAATAATTTTATTGAATTTTTTATTTTTAATAATTTATTTTACATTCAAAAATTGTTCATTATTTGATGATTTAATGATATTTTTAAATTTTAGCGTGAAGTGTGAATTTTAATGGGAATTCCATTTTTACCCTTTTTATAATACTCCTGTATTTTTATCTTAAAATATTTTTTGTGATGTATTCTAATTAAAAATTTTGTGAGTGGAATATAAATCAATTTATATTAAATTATCATTTAGATGATGAAAGGTGGATATACTGTTAGAGGGGTAATAAATTTCTATGAAGTCAATGATGATTTTTATCTAACTGGATGGGTCTTACCATAATAATTCAACCATAACATTTTTACCAGAATATGGATTGTCATGAAATTTTGGAAGAGGCTAGAAGAAATAATTTTAAGTAATTATTTAAAAAGAAGGAAATTATGGTGTAGAAGTTAAAATGGTCTTAAATTTATGTGAAATCCATGCCTCCAGATTGAACGAACCTTCCATGTTTGAAATATTATCATAATTTTTAAACAATAACACCTTCAAAACATTGATAATGGGGATAAAACATCGATGGTGGATGATCAAGAAATCTTGTAACCAGTACACATACAAATAAATTCATGCATTTATCCATTAAATTATTGAAAAATTAAAGGACATTTGTTATATTTAATTTTAAGTGTTTTCCTAGAAAGAAATATTTTTATTATTAATATAGATATGAATTCTTAAATAATTGGAGTAATAAATTGATATTTTGATGGTGAAAATAGAATAATGGGAAGAAAAAGTTTACTAAAGAATTTGTTTCCAAATTTGAAAAATAATTTTCCTAAGAACATAATATTTTTTAGGATAGAGTTGAAAAAAATGTTTTCCACCACATTTTCAATTAAATATGTAGTTCTTATCCAATTCAAATGAGTGATTTTAGAGTGATTTGTTGTGTAGAATTTGTGTATTACTTTTTTTATGTAATAATTCATTTCTATATATTGTTTTTTCTAATATACTTGTCCTTATTTTCTATTTGAATTTATTTTTTTATTCCCCCACCATGATACTTCTTAACTCATTTAAAATGGAGAACTAACATTGGTTCTTGTTCGAGGGGGGATGTGGGGATTCCTTGAGTTTAATTTACTTCAACAATTTTTTATTTTATCTCAAGAATTGGAATTTTATTGAAACTAGATTTGATATAGGTTTCACCCCACATTCTCTTCCATTGGATTCTTATTCCCATTAAAAATTATTCCTTTCATTTATTATCATAATGGTTCCTAGATAGAGCCAGTGTACCATTATAGTGGTTTTCTGAGGAATATTATCCCAAATATAGAGCATTAGTGTGGGATAATAACAATTTAAATGGGATGGTGTCATGTTATTTTTTTATCTCATTAATGGATAAAATATTTAGAATTAATGTTTTTTAAGAACATTGATAGAATGTTTATGAACTCCTAATAAAGATTACTTTCTTCTTATTAATATTTTTTTCTAGTGTTTCCTATTTTTATGCACCTATATTTTTACTTATAAATATATTTATATATATAATAATTATTTTATAGAAAAGAAATATTTTTAATATAATTTATTAAAATAATTTAGTGAAAATAGGGAAAAAGTGTATGTTAGTGGCCAGATTTAGAGATCAACAATAGAGTGTACATTATCATACACTCTTAAGTAATAAAAATATATTGAAGTTGGATTCATTATATATCTTTAAAATCACCCATAATCTCATAAAAATGAAAAAAAGACTATATACAAGTTGGGATTTAGTATTTGTGGTTACATAGCTCAAACATGCATCAAATCAAAGTAGATATATTGAAGAACTGAAGGGGTTGAGACTAAGTTTTACCACTTCAAAGAATTTCAAGATCAAAATATTTTTGGGGGAACCAATTATGGTTAAGAATATATGCTCACAATCATAAATATATTTGAAATTTGAGGAATAAAATGATAAAAATATGGCAAGGGACAATGAAATTATACTATTGAAGTCAATCATGGTTGAATAATATTAAAAAAGATATCAAAGTTGAATAAAGAAATTTATTGAAAGTTTTTTACCTTTATAGGTTATATTGAAGTGGAAGGGGAATCATATATGCATAACACTATTGCTAAATTTTTTATTAGGGAACATTCCCGATGATTGATGAAATTCCTCAATAATGTCTAAGCAAGATATATCTGGATTCCATGCTTATCCAGAATGGAGATTGGTTATACTAGACTCATGCATGAGTTTATTTTTAGGAAGATCAAAATGAGTCTAGGATCATAACTTCATTCTCCCCATTTTGGGTCAATTTAGAATACAAATGATTTTACTAAGGAGTTTATTCAATTATGGTTCTAGTGAGTTGATGTCATTTAATGATGATAAAGGATGCTGTAATTTAGATAAAGTTATAGGGACATGG
The DNA here is from genome assembly GCA_963277665.1 of Viscum album. Lineage (NCBI taxonomy): Eukaryota > Viridiplantae > Streptophyta > Magnoliopsida > Santalales > Viscaceae > Viscum > Viscum album. The sequence goes on from OY728147.1 coordinate 124,494,345, forward strand.
TGATGATTCTAGGTAAATTTATATAATAGTTTGTGTTTATTGGATCTCTATTTTTATATGTCTAAGTTTTTTTTTAGGTATTTGAGTTCCCTGAATTCTAGAATCATCCAGAAATTGAATTATTTGTTCATGTTCAAGGTGAAGCTAGTCTGGGATATTTAGCTTAGTTGTCACTAAAGATATATCCATTGGTTGTGATTAATATTTGGGAAATTGGTAGGAAATATTCTTTCTATTTTTGATTAAATTTATTTTAGTATAGGAAGAGTAATATAAACTATTATAGAGTCTAAATTCTTATTTAACAAGATTTGAGCTAGAAGAACACATAAGGATTTATGTTTTTATAATTAAAGAGTTGTTATCACATAAATGAAAGTGAAAGGTAGCTGAAGTGATCCCATTTTGGTAAAAAAATCCATAAAAATAAATATTTTTATATATTATTGAGAAGTGTAATTTAGATAGATATTATCCTTTTTTTCAGAGGAAGCATGAAAATATTGTGTCATATAAAATCTCGATTGAGAATAGGGGATTGAAGGAAGATGAAACTAAAAATCAACATAGAATATTTCTTTACCATCATGTATTTTCATTATTCAACTAACTAAAATGAATTTTATTCTATATTGAAGTGAAAATTATTTTTGGATAAATTTAGTTGGGGAATTATATTTATATGACTCATATATTTTACTTGTTTCAAGTTAAATTTTTTCAAAATTAGGCTTCTATTTTAAACTATATCTTCTATAATAGTTATTAATTTTTTTTTATTTTCATGAATCAAGGAAATTTGATCTAAATTAAAATCATCAAATTTTGTATAATATCTTTATAAGGTTTTTAATAATATTATTTTACATTATGATGGTAGTATGTGAAAATAAAATGATAGTTTGGTTTTAGTGAATTTAACTTCATCAGTTCTTATGGATTTGTGATTCTTTTAGTTTAAAAACTGTTGAATTTAATAAACTAAAAATTAAAATTCACAGAAGAGGGGTTCAACTTAATCTTTTTAATTGTTGATATAATAAATTTATGTATATATAATGGAATATATTTAAAAAATTATAAAATAAAAATCCACCAAACTTATCAATTTGTTATCACCACTTTCCTACTTTTTCTAACTATCATATTTTAAAATGATTCACCTTTATTCATTTAACCCATTTTACTCTATATAAAGTCATGAAAACCTCAAAAATATTATTATTAGTTTATTTTTATGTTGTTTGACTGGTTTTCAATATTTTTTCTCTTTTTTTCCACATTTTTGTTTTTTTTTTCTCATTGGGATTAACTATCATTGTTACTATACTAGTTTGATGTAAGAAAATAAATAATTTTTTTAGTTCAATGATAACTATAAAGAATCATTTTCCCAAATAGTATAAAGTTCCCAAGCATAATTCTGAAATTTATTTAGGTCCACAATAATACACTTAAATGATGAAATATCTTAAAAAACTCATATATCATTAATTTTTTTAAATTAGGCCCATTGAAAAGCTCACAACCGTACATGCTTACTCAACTCAACTAACATTCACATGTGCTCATCCCACCATAAACCACATTAAAACACTTCAAAATTTATTGTCCCACCCTACCACATATCCATCACAAACCCCAAAGCCCATGATGCACAAGCTTATTTTACATTACTATATCAAACTCAATACTGCCCTTCCCTAGTGACTGAACATCAACTATGATTTTACAGGATTAGTATAGAAAAATATAATTTATAAAAAATCCCAAAACCTAATCTATTTTCTACAAATTTACCAAAAATTAAAATATCCAAAAATAAACCATGTTGAAACCACTTTGTAATTTTCAACCTCAAAATGATTATTCCACCGAGGATAACCATCACATGACCACATGTTTTCTCTTGGATCACCAAAGGATAGTGACTTGAATTTAGTTTCTATGAGTGTTTATTTGGGAGAAATTTACTATATAGGAATAATATGATGATAATTCATGTTTTTATATATTGAAACTCAATTGATATAATCAATATTCAAATATAGAACATGAAATATTAATGTAAATGAATATAAAATTTTTGATGAAATATAATTCAATAAATGAGAAAAGCATGGTAATATCACCAAATGTATCTTAATTACTTTTTATTATCTCTCAATGTCTAGAATATCAAAAAAATTAAGGATATATATAAGAAAATAAATTGAAATCCATCATCTCAAAACCATATGGATGTAAAATACGTGATATCCAAAATTAATGTTCTGAATCAAAATGTCTCCATATTTATATATAGAAGGAATAATTTGGTAAAATATTTATTTATCCTAAAACCTATAAAGTGAAAATAAGGAAAAAAATATTAAAAATAGAGGGATTTTTTTTACTAGAACTACATTTCTTTTTATAACAAATAAACTATAGTTTTTAAACACTATAATATTTTTAAACATATATCTTCAAAATAATTAATGGTGAAAAAAGACATGATTTAACTAAACTATTCCTCTATAAATAAATGAATAAATCTGATAAGAATTCTAAAAAATGGATTAAAATAAAATGTGTATTCTAAAAGAATTGTGTGTTATAATCTATGAACCCAATGAAATATTGTTACAAAAATCAATCATTTCTAACAATTACTATATATAACACTTGTATTGAAATTGAATCAGCTATGAGAAGCATTCTAAAATAATTAAGATCAATGGGGAAAGATCACTTCCCATAAAATAATATCTATTAAAATTTATTAAAACATGAATAAATTAGGTAACATTAAGATATCTTCATTTATGATCTTTTTTTGATAGATTATATATAGAAAAATAGTGCATATCAAGGTGATTTTTTATATTCATAATTATATCATTAATGGTTTAGGACAATGGGTAGATATTATATGAGATTTAAATTTTATGTGAATGAATTTATAGTATTTTCATATTAATTTCCCATTACAATCTTATAAATAGAGATACCCTTCTTCATTTGAACATACAACTTGATATTGTTTTAAGTATCTCTTCTGGTAAATATCTCTACAATTTTATATGTAGAAATATATTTTATACATATCTTAATTTAATATTATTCTATACAAAAATTGAATTTATTCTTCTTCTATTTATCATTATATTTAATACTATTTTATTATTTTATTATTTTTTATTTAAACACTTATGGAATGATTAAAATAACTATTTCTCATTCTTCATCCAACAGGGAATAATCTTCTACCGATTAACAATTTTCTTATGATGAATGGTGTTATAATGGAATTTAACTCTCCATCTCTATGATAATATTCTTGCAAAACTAGTAAGATAATACTTCTCCTACCTATTCTATAGAGACAAATATTAAGAATTTTAGGATGATATGGGAGAGAAGACTGGTGGATGAAATGATATGTAGATAACAAGAGATTGGGATGAAAAGATAAGTGGATGAGAAAATAAAAATTACATTTTTTAGTTTTATTATATTAATCATGTATTTCCATATATAAATAGTATAAATATGATTTTCAACACACTAACTTTCAAATTAATAATTTTTTTCTCAATCAATCAAAAAATATTATTTTATTCTTACTTATATGTTTTACTATTTATACTAAATCAATGAAATTAGATAGTAGAGAATATGAATCTTACAAGAGTATTAAAATAAACAAAACATGAAAAAAAAGCTATCATATAATCAAATAACATTCAAATATAAATAAGGAAATACCCACACATAAAATTCACACCTGATAGAGTTCATCTATTGGAAAATGATGAAGTGACCAATATTTTCTAAAAAAAAATTAAATGAGGATCTACAAATAAAAATTATTAATTTAAAACACATAATAAAACTATAAACCATATACATTATTTTCATTGATTATGTATTGTGTTTTCAATTCTATGAAATTATTTTTTAAAAAGGAGATATTTTTTTTATGTTTTGATTTTATAAAACCCTTTACTATAAAATTCTTAGTCATTAAACATTTATGTTAAGGATATTTTTTTAATTATTTTTATATAATTTTTCTATTATATCACTAAAAAAATATTAATATAAATTTAAATAAATATATTTTCTACAGAATGTTGTTGTTTATAATGGTGAATATTCAACTCCTACCATTTAAATGAGAACTATCTCTTTTTCTAATAGAAATTAACAATCATTCATTTTCCATTCGGGGTAACTTTTTTCTTTCCTATAATTAATTTCTATTAGTTTTTGTTTGTAATTGAGGCATATTGTTTACATTGTACCATAGTTAAAGCCATATTATCTTAAAATAGTGACTAGTTTAAGTTGAAATCTATCTTTATCTTAAAGGGGGATAGTGTGATCAAGGGGGTATATGAGATGAAATCTTTGTTCAATGAGAGAATAAATGAAAATCTCAAACACACCTATTTTATTTCATCAACTATTTCAATTCATCAATAATAATTAATGAAAGGTTTTATATGTTATATTTATATATAATTGTATAGATTCATGAAATTATCTAATAGGGGGATATAATTTGTTCACACTTTAGATAATGTAATTATTTTCATCTAGAATGATGCACTTTAATGCTAAAATTATTTATTTTATTATAGTATATTTTCCATTTTAATTTTCTTGAGATATATAAATTAATAAGAAAACATAATATTCCTAGTGAATTGAATAAAAGAAAAACAAATTATATAACATATAGAACACAAAAAATATGGCAATACCAATGGTATTCAATAGAAATGGATAAAGAATTTAATGGACTAAGTAGAGTAAAATTAATGAATTATATGGAATCAAAATTAATATATTAACTCCACATAAAAAAATAATATAGTAAGGATAAAAAATGAAGAAGATTATAGAATATATGTAATTAATTTGACTCTTCTATTCAAAGTTCCAATTCTATCAGATTTTAAAAAATAGATAATGAATCATAAGGGATATATTTTTTTATAGCTCCATATAACATCCAATAGTCATATTTCCATTTGAGGAGATATAAATTTAGCATATTGATGTCAGATCAAATGGATAAAAGGTAAATGATGATGAAAGAATCCATGTTAACTACAATTATATAATTAATGAAAATCAAAATAGAAACAATATTAGTTCCAATAAATAAATTTATTAATGGTTTAGTTTCCAAATCTATATAAATTACGAAATAATATTATTTAAATAGTTTAATAGTTGATATCAATTGTGAGAAAAAGGACCATACTATAGTAAATGTGAGATTATACATATTGAAACCTACCTTTTTTCTTTTTTCCTCAAAATCTGTTAAAAGAAAAAACATTATTCATATATTTATATTCTTCATCTTTAATTCATCACACTATAAATTTTTTTAATAGTTTCAAATTTAATCAAGGAATTAATATATCAATTTTATCATATTATCCTTTTATTTTCTAATCTAATTTAGTTTAGGGAAAATACTTGTATTTTGATAATATTTTAGTTGAATATATATCAAGTATATGTGTAATGATTCCCAAAAATTGAGATATAATATGGATTATATTTTTAGTAATTAATTAATTTTTTAAAATTGATTTCACACATGTTTAGAAAAATTTCAATGATGGTGGAAAAGTTTTGGAATTTTACATGGGCCATATTTCTGAAATTAAGTTGTAGGAGACACTATGTTTCCTTTATAGGGGAATTAATTAGCCAGTGAAAATTATTGGGGGATCATAAACTCAAAATTACTATTTATTATTTAGTGATCCATATAATAGGTGTTCAGTAATGAAGTGGGTACCTAAAATAAGTGTATTGGGAACCCAATAGTCTTTCTAAGGAATGCCTTAATAGATCATATAGAAAATACTAAGAAAATATTTTTTAATATACTCATCTTCATATATTCATTACATCCTTAACTAAACATCCATTTTTTATTCCTCTTTAATTCCATTATCTCCCCACACCTCAATTAACATCAGATTTAAGTGATTTAAAGTGTAATATTTCTGTTTTTGTAAGTTAATCATCCGAAAAATGTAATATATGGTTTATTATAATATTTATTCTTCTATCTATAAACCCAAATTAATAGGGTTTTAATTATAAATTCATATTTCAATGGATTGATATTTATTTAATAAAATCCCTTCCTATATATTTCTTCTAAATGATAATGGATGATGTTCCTTAATATTCTTTGATGTATAAAGGGTTATAAAAGAAATGAAATTCATGTGGGTTGTGTGGGTGTGTTTGTTTACTCTTCATAGTTTGTTTAAATGACTAGGTTGATGTGTTGAGATGAGAACTATTCCTAGGAACTTCTTTTAAATGAATCTTCTAGGTTGGAACCCAAATGGATGAGATTTGAGGTTTATATATTATAGGGTTTCCTGGTTGGAAAGTGAGGTTCTACTTTGGTGAATTGGATTTAAAGAGGTAAATTAAGGTTCTTTTATCAACATCGTAGTTTGTTAATGTCTTCCATAAATTTTTGGAAAGGATGTTATTAAGTGGGAATTTTTATAGATTGATTTGTGTTAGGTGGTGACATGAGAGTTATACAATTTATAGGATCCCATGTTATAATTAATATAAATAAAGTTATCTAAAGTAATTAACTTAGTAATTTATGTGATAAAAACTAGGGACTGTTTAAATTTTTGGATTTTATTCTTATTAGAAATCAATTATGTAATTTTATAATATATAGAAATATAATTTTTGTTATAGTAATATGTGTGGAAAATAAAAATATTGAAGTTTGAGGACTAGGAGAGGGAAATTATTAGTAATTGTAAAATTTAGCAACTGTATGTAAAATTTCATTCAACCAGATACTCAATGCCCAATACATTTTGTTTCTTCTCATTAGGCTACCATTGAGTAACCGATAATACTTCACTATTTACGTGGTATAATTGTGTTTTTAAAAAATGTGGGAAATATTTTCATTTTTCATTTAATTTATTTAATGCTAATTAGGGCCCCTTTGGTCTTATTCTATGTAGTTTAGTTGAATTTATAAAAATAATTATCTCTTCTCCCACCACTTCTATTCTTATTACCCACTCAAATCGAAGATGTTCCATGGAATCTTGGGTTACCAAAGATTCTTTATCTATATCTTATTACCTCTCCCTCACTTCTTTATTATTTTCTCTCAAAGTAATTAAATATATAAAATTATGATTCCACTAATGTATAGTTAAATTATATAGGTACTAAGGGACTTATTATTTTGTAGTTAAAAAAAGTTATAAAGGTTGATTAATTTATTTTAAGAATATTTTTTAACATAAGATGATTTATTTAAATATTTTTAGGGTGTTTCTTGGATTATGTTATAATTTGTGAATATTTATGTTAATTTAATTTGGGATTCTATTTGTTTCTCTGTCATATACGTTCTTTGATTTAGGTATTAATATTTAATATTGCGATTGAGTCTTAATAATAGAAATTAATGAATCTTTTGTTTCATATATTCAAAGGTCTGTATCCTTCTTGTCCTTCATGTTTTTTATTGATCCATGTTTAGATGAATTTATTTGGTTTTTTCTAGGCATAAAGTTTGTTTATATAATTTTTGGTCTAAAACAGGTATTAACATGTTGTGGTGAAAGTCATGATGGTCCCTAGTTTTCCTTGGAGTGAAATGGGAGGGGGGATGGATTATAAGACGTGTTTATAAAGGATTAATCCTATGATCTAATAATTAAGAAAGATCACCAGGACCATTTTGAGGCCTTTTTAAGGATAAATATCTTATGGGTAAGTAACACACTGTAGAAAAAGCTATTTTTCTCAGAATGTCCAAGAACACCATGGCCATGGATTGGTCATGGTGTGTGTCATTGGGATAGACATGATATCTTTGGAATATAATAAATGATTAATTCCTCCATATATATACACAAATGAGTCTTTTTTGGCCATGAAACCATGTTTTAGCATAATAAGGGGTGACTAATGCTTTTCTCAGTAGTTTCCCAGTGATTAAACTACCTAATTATCATCCCCTTTTAATGATCAGAAATTGTGGGTCCTTTTTGACTAAGGGTTGATTAGAGAAATTTAATTTATCTAAGACCAAATATATTCCCTTTTTACATAGATAATCCCTTTACATTGATTTCTATAGGGCCTTAAATAATCTTATATTCTTGGTGATAATAGTTTTTGGAATTTAAGTGGAGAACACCTGTGAGTATTTCTTGTTCTGGAAGAATTCTTCTCTTTCTTAAACAGTCATGGAATGTTTCTGTTATGACTTAGACTATGGTTTTTTTGTACTATATAATGGTAATTGATAGTATTAGTGTAATATAATCCTTTCCTGCGGATTTCTTGAATTCTATGAAATTTCAGTGGTGATTATATTTGTAAATCTTATATGGTACAATTTGTATATTCCTTGCTATTTAATTTATTATATGTTTAATATTTTAAAATGTAGAGAATAAATTATTGAGATATATTTTTCCTTAGAATGTTACTCTTTATATATGGATTTTTTCATATCTAGTTGAATGTATATTTTAGAGTTTAGGTAGAAAGGTGTCCTTGATAGACTTAGCCATCTCTTTAGAGGGGGAGTCTGAATGACATGAATCATTGGTGATGGACTGGACAAGATGGTTAGTGCCTTATCATAGCATGTATGGGGTAATTTCATAAAGCCTTTAGAATTGTGTATATATATTTTGGTGTGATCTACCAATGCGTAAAATCCACGAGTATGAGAGAGTGTCCATTATACCTGTGTCCCATGTGTATATAACATCATAAAAAAGCAGGTAACCATAAGTAATGGGAAAAATTCTATTAAAGAAAAGTTGGAGCAGTTCCTTAATATTATAACATGTTTTTCATCAAAGATGAAATTTTTTGACCTTAATATAATTCATGTATTATTTCCTTGATGGAATACAAATTTACTTGAATGATCTAAGTCATAAGGAACTACAATGATACACTTCCTGAATTATGATGATGTATGTATGGTCGGGGTTCTGGGTAGATCGGTTAGAGCATGCTCACACAATGTACATGTGGTTATTTGCATATGTTCAATTTTAATTTATTTACATGTCATATACATATTTATACAAATGAACTTATGTTAAGGATGAATTAGTGGTGTCCTAAGGGGTTTATACTCACACCTTTCATGAGGAACTTAGTGTGCATGAAAAATTCATAACTAGGGATCTGATAAAAGGAAAAATCACTGCAACATGTTACTGAGGAGCACAATGTTTTTAGATAGATGTTATACTAGGATATAATGTAGACAGTTTCTATTATAATTTTATTTCTTTATTTATTATTTCTAGTTTTTATGAGATATTTTTCGAAGTTTCCATGTTGTGGTTTATTGATTACTTATATATGACATGGAGAAACATTTGTTGTCTCATATATTTATGTAATTATTCTGATTTTATTTGGGATTATGATTATGATATACTAATTTATGAGGTATATGATTAATGAGGGAACAATATCACTATGTTAGTATAGAACCTCACTACAAGCCCAAAACCTCATGCATATAGAGAGGTGCACGTGAGGTAATGCTGAACATCATATTAGACTATGGGGTTCAGTTTGGTGCATTACAAAGTGTTATCAAAGGACCTAAGTTTACTTTCTCTATTTTACTTTCAGGTTATGGGAGGTATGAGATATGTTGTGTGTAATTTGGGTAGGAAAGCTTCCAATGCCTATACAATTCACGTGTAATAGACCTCTTAGTAACTAGTGATGGAATTATTATTACAGTTTTATGGGATTTGAGAGTATTTTTGAATTATGAGTTGACACATGGGATCATATTGCATATATCATCCCATTATGTGAAGTATAAGATTTATTTAATTTAATAAATTGATTGTTCTCTCTATTCATGATAGTGCTATATTCTCTATTGAATGATTTATCCACGTTGAATTAGTTAGTTGAAATTGAACACATAGTGTGTTTTGTATATATATTATTTTGACTAACATGTAGGTATAAATTACTTTACATGATCCTTGGTAGTAGTAGTAGGGTTATACCTTGACTATGAGTATCTCCTTGGATAGGTTTTTGGATAAAAATTATCTTTTGTTCAATAAATCTACATAATTTTCTACATGAATGTTGATATATGTGTTCTAAATGTTTATTTGGAATTTCAAAAAACTTCCACCTCAAAGATTCCTAATTTCTAATGCTCGGGAGGAAACACTCATTTCACTACATGCATCGTTGGAGGATACACCTAATATTTCTATTTCACCTACGTCAGTGGTATGAGAGGTGAAACATCCCCAACCATGATTCTTATAGAAGAGGATAGTTGACTACTCTTGATAATTTCAGCTCCAATATCCACCATAATTCTAGTTCAATAGTTGTTTATAGGATTCTAAGTACTGGTTTGATATTACAAAGGTCATATTAAAATGGATAGAGAACCTAAGGGTATAAAGGTGAATCATGAAGAAATTATACTTCAGGGATCAGCCAGGAGGTAGTGGGGTGTCATGGGATAGATAAGTATGCATATGGGTCTTATATAGGAGCCCTTCAAGGAGTTTTTCCCTAACATGATAAAGCTGGATAGAGATTAGGAATTTATGGAGCATAAGGAAAGGGTGAATACAATTTCTGCTAACTCAGAATGTTTCATGGAGTAATTTCTTTTTTCTCGACATTTTGACAAAAATGAGGCACAAAAGGATAGAATGATTAATATCTTCCTTCATCTAGTTATCAGATTTTAGGTCATGGGTTTTTACATGAAGATATACATTGTGGCGCTTCTCAAGGCCTCGACTTTTGAGAAGTGGATATAAGAGGAATGTCATTCAGGTTTTTTCCCAAATTATATTATATAGATGACCAAAAATATTATCATGAAAATTGGTGCATCTTCTGGTAGTAGGAACATGAATTATGAAAAGATACAATAAGTTGGTAGGTACTTGAAGTAGAGTATACCCCCTTCTACTCCCCATATGGGGGTATGCTTAACAAAGTGATATAAATATAGATAAAATGGATATTTTTGAATAGAATGTAAAATGTTAGCTAAGAAATTTCGTTGATGTGTCTTGATGATAAATCTTTAGTATTTTTATTCTAAGATGCTCTGTCCATATTTGAGGATCATGTATTTTTGTGGAGATAGGAGTCCATAATAGAAAACCCATACACCATAGATATGTGACTCTTTTGAGTCATGTTCCTTAGATATCCATGAATTATACGAAAGATGAGTTTCCAGCCACCTATGGATAGGGACCTTCTATAGTTAGTGGTAAAATATTAGTTATCTTTATGATTTGTACTTCTTTATTTTAAGATGGTGCTTCCAAATTGTTTATATCTACTCAAGTTAATAGACTACTTCACTTGTCGGTTATGTTATTTTCTGAGTTAATTTCTCTTGACACAAATTTGGGAATGAAACTTTGCTACGTCTAGTGGTTAACTAAGTATCCTATAGCTGTTACTAACAATGGGAATCTCTAGTAATTCATGATATTAATTTTGAATTGTATAAATGTAATATTAAAAATATGATGGTTAACTAGTTATTGAACTCATATAAACTATTATAAGAGAGTCCCATCTTCTACTATTCTTAGAAGAATGAGGTACATGTTGAATGGTGGTAGGTATCTTGTAGTAAGTAGGATAGGATTAAACATTAGTTAGATTGGAGTAATCACAATTAATTTAGTAGTCTTACCACTTGCAATAGAATTAATATCGATTCCATCTATCTTTCATCCATTAGAGTATCATTATAAAGATGTTTTCTCATAATACTTCTCACATATTACCATAGAGAGACGAATGGAGTTTGAGATTGTCCTTGTTAATGGGGAATTACCAACATTATTTCTTTATTATCATATGAAACCAACTGAGTTAAGATAATTGAACAAGAAGTTGGAGTAATTGGAGGTGAAAGGTTTTATTAAACTGAGAACATCAACTTTGGGTGGTTCAATATTGGTTTAAAAGAAGGTAGATGATATGATATATTTTTTATGGACTATTGGAAGCTAAATCTGTTAATAATAAATAACATGTATCCTTTTACCAATAACTAGTGATCACTTGGACTAGTTTTGGAGATCCTGGTGGTTCTCTAAGATTGATCTTTATTCACGCTATGATTAACTATAGTTTAGAGATGAGGATATTCCAATTATAGTGCTTAGGATTAGGTATGGAATTTATTAGTATGTTTTCATTTATTATAGTTTTAACAATGATAAAATGGTGTACATGGATCCCACGAATAGGGTTTCCCTCCATATGTTAACTCTTTTGTCAATGTGTTCATTGATGATATCCAAACATATTCCAAGACTATATAAACGCATTATAGGTACCTAGATATTTCAATTACCACAGTCCATGAATGTATTCTATATTACAAAATTTTAATGTGTCACTTATATATTAAAGAGGTGTGGTACCTAGGTCATGTGATTTCATTGGATAATATTTCAGTGGTTCTGGAGAAGGTAGATCTTATGATGTATTGGACAGATCCCAAGAATATTATTTAGATCCCAATTTTCTGTTGGATGGAAAGAGACTATCAATGTTTCATCTAGGAATTATAATTTTTGGAATAACCAATGATAGAGTTTACCCAAAAAATGAGAAGATTTTTTTTGTGTTCCGATCAATGTGAAGAGGTCTACCTTGATCTAAAGAGGAGATTAAAGACAACCTCAATCATAAACCGTATAGATCATAGTCTTTGATACATGGAGTGTTTGGATTCCTTATGTCTATAGTTGGGATCTTTTTTGATTCATTGAGAATAGGTTGTCACCTATGGGTCAGGTCATATGTGAACCCATGAGTATTACATCCTAATGCATGATTTAGAGTTGGAAGCTATTAACTAAACATGATGTTTTGGGAAAAATTTATCTTTAGTAAGATACTTTTTGTGCAAAAACCATAATATACTTTTCTAAATATTAACTTAGAAGGATTTAATGTATAAGGAATAGGTGCTCAGTACAGTATCTATAGACACATGACTGGGATATAGACTATGTTCTAGGGAAAGTTTTTTTTATTTTCTTTTAATAAGAAAATGATAGATATATAAGATCTTGGAGAGAGGCCTATACAGGTGTAATGATGTTAGATGATTTTAATGACTGAATGACTTATGGATGAATTGAATGATCATGGATTTTTGACTTGTGTGCCTTTGGGGGTCATGTATGTAATAGTGGATTGATTGAAGATTGGAAAAGATTCAGAACTCGAGTGAATATTGATGTGAGAGCATTTTGTGGGAAATGATCCAATTCTTGGATAGTACGTAGATGATTAAAATGTAATCTTTATTATTGGTAGAGATAGATTCATTGAGGTAAGTGCTAAGGAAAGACTATCATGCATTAAACTTAAAAGTGAACTTAGGGTCAAAAAAGATATACCATGACATCTATAATCATATTTGGTGGCTAGATATAAAGATGAAGATTTATAGTTTTGTTTCAGTATTCCATACCAACTAGAGGGAAAAGGTTAATAAGAATCATCCTAACAGGTTTTTTAGCCATATATAGTAACATTTTTGAAAATTGAATATATGATGATAGACTTCATGACATGGATACCAAAAACCATGAGAATTCATGACACCATTTAGGTTGTGCCAGATTAACTGATGAATACAACACACTTATTTGGAATCTAAGAGATCCACTCAACTAATGAGATATGAGATATTTGTGTTTGAAATATTATATGAATATAAAGAGTTATTTCCTGTATCATATTATAAATAGATGAGTGTTTTAAATCACAATTCTAGAAAGTATTATAGAATGATTTGGGGATTTAGTTGAAGTTGAGTGTGGAGTATCATCTATAAAATGATGTAAATTAAAATAGAACAATTCAGATATTTGAGGATATGATTTTAGCATGCATTATGGACTTCATTGTAGTATGATATAATCATGTAGCATTGGTGGAGTTCCTTTATAAATATATTTTCTAGGATTCTATTTAGATGTAACCATTTCAGGCTTTCTAAGGATGACCATTCCACTCACCACAATGTTGGCATGATATGGGTGAGGAAATAATTTTTTTGTCTTATTTTGGTGTAGGAGACCTTTGAGAGAGTGTAGTTGATTATAAAGTTGTTAGCTACTTCTCAAATTATATAAGGATCTATCCTTGAACATTACATAGTATTAATCTTTAAGTCAATAATTAACTCTTTTACATCTTTAAGATGTTTATCATTTAGATTTTTAGAAAATAATGTCTTCACCATTAAATAAATATATGTTTAATCACAATGTGCAAAATTTTACTTAATATCCACTTTTCTCAGGATGAAAAACATTTAAGATATAACAAGGTTTCTTCTAATAATATATCTTCATTATTTTCATCTTTACCTCATATTTTTCACTACTCATCCTTACAACCCCATGAAAAAATATTTAAATTATTGTATGAGAATAAAAATACTAGTAAGGGGAATATAAAAACAAATAAAAAACCCATTTTTCATGAATTATAATAAAAAAATATCTTTTTAACAATATTTTTTTGGCTCAAAATAATAATTTCCTTACCCAATAAATCTACTTCTATTCCCATAAATATTCATCAAAACATTTAATAAGATAAATTAATGGAAAAAATCCTAATATTTTCATTGAAACCATGAAAATCTCATAATTTGTGTCTCAGAAAGGTATACATTACACACTTAAGAAATATAATATACTTTTCTCTAATCATGAGTCCATTAATATACCCTATTAAATCAAAGGGTTTCTATGAAAAATCATTGATAGAATAGATAAATCATAAAGGTAAATTGGGAAATTACATTCATATGAACCCTTCCATGTAGAATAAATAATAAGTAAAACTTACAACATTATTATCTTGAGAAGATAATCATTATGCAATGGAATATAGGGATATAAAAAACCCACCCATACTTAGTTTATAATAGAACCATGCCTCCTTGGATTATAATGGAACCAACCATCCATGATTTATAATGAAACCACCCATCCTTAGTTTAAAATGGAATCCCCCCATACATGGTTTATGAAATAAACACCTATCATCATAAAAAATTTCTAAGTACCATAACATGATCATAAGACATGAAATCTTTCTTTTCCACCACCATGATCATAAATATATTCTTAGCATGCATTTGGATTTTTTTTCTAGATATAGAAATATTTAATAAATTTAAATCCATTTTCTAAATAACCATTAAAAAAAGGAAGGATGTGCTTTCATTGAAGAAAAAATTAAATATTATAAATTAATCTAGACCTCAAATAATTGTTATAGTGGTGGGAAAAACCATTAATACCGTATACATTAAAATATATTTTTTCTTTTTTATATAAAATGGTTTCGTATAAAATATGTAAAAAGATTCATTTTGAATGACTTTGAGAGAACTAAATAATGTAAGATAAAATTTACTTTATAATTAAATTATGTTATATAAATTAATCCATAAAATAATTTTAATAAAATGGACATGTATGAAAAATGTTTAAAATCAAATCTTGAAAACATTTGGAATGAGTGTTTCAAATTAAAGTATCCTCTAACTCAAATCCAACTCATCACTTATGGAATTAATCTTCCTAAATAATTAAATTATGTTAATTATTTACTTTCTTAATAACACTTGTCATCTTTACTATTAATTTTAATTTTCACCATGTTATAATAAATGACTTAATCAATTCAGTTTACATTGTATATTCTGACAATATTCGGATCATATGTACCAAATGAATTTGGAAGGATGACTATGTTCAAATAGATCATTATTAAATAATATAAAAAATAATAATCACAAAATAGTTATAATTTTTATATATTAAAAATAATTTTAAAACTAACCATAAAATTTTGTTATAAAAGATGAACAACATTACAATCATGGACATGGTAGGCCAAAGATACACATGAGTAACATTTCCATTATTCAATGAGATGGATGGAAATAAGATTAGTATTATTTTTAATTTCAACAATTATTATTATTTCATAAATATAATTTCATCTATTTAAACACCCTTATATATAGAATCCATTTAATTCTTTCAAAAAAAGAGAATCACATCGCATCATGGTGGTGGTAATCAACACCTACGCATTAATGGAATTATAATTCATCAATGGATGGTTGTGTAAGAAATTAGATGATACATTATCCTTTTAGAATTATACAATTTTCATTAATATCACACACACACACACACACACACACACATATATATATATATTAAACCCATCAGTATATCCAATTGTGAGAGGGAATGTCGGAAAACAAATTATATTGATTCGCAAGTCGGGCGTCCACCGTACACATGAAAAATGGATTCATTTACCATTTTATAGAAGAGGAGATGGATATTGAATATTAAATTAAATTAATAAAATCTTAGTATATGTAATAAAATGGTTTTATTATTTTTTCATTATTTAATAATATTTTGTTAAGATATAAATATAAATAAAATGATAACCCTCAGTTAGGAACTATACCCATACTTCAGTAAAACTCCTTAGGTTTACACATAAATCCATACTAGGATGACTTTATGATTAAAAGAATTGAAAATATGAAGTGGGTAGGGATATAAATATGGAAATATTGAAGGTATTGGTTGAGAAAGAGTTATCAAAAGGTTTAATGAAGTGAAGAGAAGGATCCATTATATAAGTAAGGCGAGGGGTAATCTTATAATTTCATAAAGTACTAAATTAATATAAATTAATTTTCATGGATAAATGAATAAAAATTTATATAATAATATTTTATGATGTTGATTGATCTAAATAGTCACACAAAATAAAATTTTCACATGTTTAGATTAAATTTCTAGGCTTATCATTTTGTTTTAACCCATGCTTATCCTTTTTTAAGTTTCAATGATATCAATGTTTTTTACTTTTTAGGGGTAAATAAAGTTACAATAAAAGTGAAAGTGATGAATAAATTTTCCATGTTTAATTTTTTAAACCAAATCCCATTCACTTGGACAAATAAATATTTTAAGGAATTTTTTATTAATTTATTAATTACTGCTTATTATAAAATATCATTAATATCAATTTTATAATGATTCAATTATTTTTACTTTAGAAAAACATGAAAAAATTGGAATAAGAATATATTCAATGAAAATATCCATAATATTCTATTTTTTTCAATAAATTTTTCCAAACACTATAACTCACCAAAATGATATTACTTTAAGAGATTTAAATATCAACTACATGATTTTTCTACTGCATCAACATTCACCGTGTTAGTGTTTTATAATTGATTAAGGTAACTATTTGATAACTAAAAATTAAAAATAAATTAAAAAGAAAAAAATTAATTAATTTTTTAAATAACTAGTTAGAGCCAAACATTAGTTATTTTTATCCTTTTTGAAAAAAATTATAGATATTAAAAGAAAGTGAGTGACTCTTTTGACATTATACAATATATAAATATTATAAATGTAAAAATTAATGATAAATGGAAACAAGAGGTCATATTTTAGATGTTTGGATTAATATAGAAGAAATATACTCATCATATTAAACAAATTAAAGTGATTGAATAAATTTTAAATCTCAATACATTAGTTTTAAAAATAATCTTCCCATATTACATTTATAATGGAAATAATAAATTACTATAGTTACTACTCATAATGAAAAATACATAAAGGTACCTATTTACCTAATTTTTTCTTCATGATTAAAATTTTTTAATCCATTTATAATGATTAAATTTATATAACTGCCAAAATTTAATTTAAAATTAAACAAGAAAAACCCAATGAAAAACAGGTTTTTAGATAAATTGTTTTCTAGTATTAAAGTGTTTTATAACAAATTCAAGTATAAAATTGATTCCAAAGACCATCATTGAATTATTTTTAATTAAAAAATTAATGTAAATTTAAAATGATTCTAAAATTGAATTTTACTATGTAAATACATGAAATGAAAATACAGTTTCCAATAAAAAGGAGTAATTTTTATTATTCATTGTAAAATAAAGTTTTTTAGAAAAATCTAAAAATTTCATCCTAAGATAACTTTGAAATTTTTATTTTGAAAAATTAGTTCATTTTTCAAAATTAATATCCTATAATTAGAAAATAATTATTTTAAATGATACAATATAATGATTGTAAACCCTATTTTTTTTGAAATAATTTTTTTCCTTTTCACTGAAATATTACATAATATTACTATAATTAATATAACTATATAAAATATATTTAATGAATATAAATGAAAATTATTCATATTAAAATTACTTGGGTTGTTACATTCTTCCCCGTTTTGGAAATTGTGTCCTCATAACTTTACCCATTACATAAAAAATGGGAGAAGATTTACCTCATAACATTTCAAAATTCCCATGTTTATTATTAAAACATTTGGATTTCCATAAAACCTGAAGTGATTAATTTAATTATTCATAAATACATTTTATCTATCGTAAATAATTTGATTCTATTATACATTATAAGAACTATTTTCTTCATATTAAACTACTTCATCTCTCAAAACATGAGATGCATCTAGGTCATATTTTTTTAAACAAAAACCTAAAATATGTGATGTACGAGATATAGACTCAGTAGAAGGCTATAAGGACCTAGCCTTAAACCATACTTAATCTTGAGTTATTACAAGATTACACATTGAGGATCTTTTCAGGTTTAGTGTTTTAGAGAATTTGATCATAAAACTTGCATTACATTCCACATATAAACAAAGTGGTTACATAAAGATAGTATTCTTCATTCCCATAAATGGAAAAACATTTAGAAATAAAACATGGATTATTTCTTGACACATCCTTGACTCTATCATCTTATCATGTACCTTTCCCTTGACCTGTGAAAAACATTTCAAAAACTTGGGATGAGCATAAAAACTCAGTATGGGTTATAAAAAAAACATGGAAAGGAAACATGAGTTCATATATACATAAGAATGAAATCATACTTTACCCATAAAACATAGGCACTTTAACATACCTCATAAAATCATGAATAAATCATTGAAATCATAAGACATAAAGGTAACTTGAGGCATTCATAACATTCTTACATAGGGAGTAACCCTCTTGGTTACGTTTGGAATACCCATCACAGTATATTCCCTAAAATCTCTTTGGAGAAACCTTAACGTTTCACTCCTTTGCGTTACCCAATGCATTGGAGAGCTATATCGGGCTCACCCGCCCTTAGTTTATCACGGAACCACCCGTTTTCATAATAATGCCCAAGAACCTCAACATAATCATATCACGTAAAACATGCATAAAGGAAACATAACATTCCCACCTTTCAATCACAAGATATCAATACAACACATTGATATAAAAACATTATGAAATCCATTTTCTATACCAAAATAAAAGAAAATTAAAACATGGTATTTATTTTTCTTTTAAAAAGAAGGTATGGCTTGTAGAGGAAGCCGAAAATCAAATAACGGTCACGACGGCAAAGAAGTCATTGTCGCCGCATACGTATGACAAAAACATTCCCTTTTTTCGTTTATTAAACACTTCGTATAAAAAAGATTTTTTTTGAATAAATGGAAAAGTCAAAGGGGTTTATACACCGTATAAAAGAAAGTTGTGTATAAAATAAAATATTCCTCAAAGAAAGGAGATTGAGACGAAGTCCCATACCTCGTATCCGACTTGACCCGGCCGTTCTTTAATCTCCTGAATAATAAACTTGAGTTAATCTCTACTTGATTATGAATCTTTTTCAAGTTCATTATTCCTTTTATACCATGTTATGAAAAATCATGTAATCAGTTAAGTTAATAATGTTCATTTTGTCGGTATTTGGTTCTTAAGTCAAAAATAGACTTCTTACACTTACATGTTGTTAATTTGGTCAAAGGTTAATTATATCCATAATGGTATTCATGATGTAGATATCATATATATCATATATATCCAGTACATACATGCATTTATAATATTACATAATCATTTAGAGGTAAGAAATGAAATGCACCGTTCATGGAGACGGTAAGCCGTACGTACGCATGAACGCTACTTCCATTTCTATTTCATATTTTCTGGAATGGAATCATAATGATATAAGAGTATATTATAATTCCAGTATAATAACATATATAATATCATTATCTTTATCCTTTACACATCCCACATATGGTATTAACGAATCAAATCACTTTCAGGGGGCGGTAGTCCGCACTTCCTAAAATGAAGATATCGTGTTTACCCATAATGGAAACCATAAAGGTATTCCCAAAATGAAAAAAAAACAGAAGCTTAAAGAAAACATAAACATATTATATATCATATGTAAAAATAGTGACATCATAATGACCACCTTTGAAAGTGTTAAATGAGTATTGAACAATCATCGTTTCGGGAGGCAGAATTTTTCCATCCACAGAAACTGTATGTTCTTTAACCATTTGATGTAGTTGTGTGAGTGTGTTGCTCAAATATATCTTATAACAACATCCTAGTATATTGAAGATACTGGTTTTGTTACAAAAGAAGTAAATAAAAAGAGTTTAGGGGGTTGGAGAAGCAAAATAAAACAAATGAACATGAGAGAATGAATTACCTTAAAAAGTGTAACTCCTTTTGATTTGAGCCTAAAGGCTTCCTTTGAAAGGATTATTCCCAAAGGGAATCCTCTAGGATGAGGATAGGGATGTGGAGAGAGCAAATGGGCAGGGCTTGGCCGAGCCAAAGGCTTGAGGAGTGTGTGAAATGAGGTAGAGGTGGGGGCCTTTTATAAGAGGAGAGGAGGGGCACTTTTGGTAAGTAAAGAAATATTACTTTATTTGAAAATGTGTTTCGGTTTCAAAAGGTCCCACATTGATATAATTCGTGGATAAGGTGATAGGGCTTCGAAATCCACTCATCCAATAAGTTTTGGACATGTGTAGTTTATAGATTTTACATTATCTTTCCATTTTATTTAAATCGTCAAATAATGATGTCATCGCTGCATCATTATTATGTCATAAATAATTTAATTTATTTAATGTCTAAAAATCATATAAAAATACTATGATGTATTAAATCTTTTTATCTTTCCAATGAATATTTATAATCAAAAATCGGATCTTTATAACCCCATATAAAAATTGTTTTCGTAAAACATCTCTTGTTTGTGTCATTTTTACTTTAACATTTAATAAAACGTTATTTATGTCATTTCCAAACCAAAGTGTCTCAATGGGGTCCCCAAGTTTACCCATGGCTTTTATTGGTCGTCCATGACACAACCAATAAGGTTGGGACATGTGTCTAGGTCATTTCATATTATTAAAGCATTATTTATACCTTAAACTACACTAATTACCACTAATCGCGATTAAGAACTTAATAAGTTACTATTCACCAAAAAATTGTTTTAATCTCATTGAACCACATTTTACTTCTTAATGACAACCATGTATGTCAGATTTTCAAAATTAAATACACATTAGTGGTAAACTTTCATTTAACTGAAAAATCAGTTTGCTTGATTACCACTTAGTGGTTTCGCTATTCATCAAAAATTGAAGTTTTTCAGAAAATTACCAAAAATTCACCCTAAGCTATATTTGATATTACGAATTCAAAAATGAAGTCCATTTTACAAAATTCAAATCATATAAGTCACATTAATTAATTCAATAATTAATTCCCGCTGCTAGAGAAAAAAGCGTGTTTTTACAAAACAATAAGTATCAAAAGATTGACACCAGTTTAAGTCTAATTTCAAAGTGAAATTTATTCCAATGACCACCATTGGATAAAATGGTAAACATATATTCTAATTTCACTAAAAAACCAATTCAAAACATAATCTAATCATATAAATAAATTAGATTAAAAAGCAGTTTTGATGTAAAATGCAGTATTTTTCACTATTCATTAAAAAATGAACATTGTCAGAAAAATACCAAAAATTCACACAAGGTAAATTTTGATGTCCCAATCATAAAGGATAAGTTAATTTTGACAAAAAATAGTTTATAAAATTGTCAAAATATAGATTCAAAAATGGTTTGCCATCAAACGGCAGTAAAACAATCTTTTAAGAATATTAGTGTATTCCATGCATAAGATTGTATTTATTTTCATTTTAAGCCTCTATAACACTATCTTAATCATTAATAGACATAGATAAAAATATCTATTATTCATTACTTACTTGGGATGTTACATCCTTCCCCCCTTTAGAAAATTGCGTCCCCGCAATTTATTTACTTATCGAATAAATGTGGGTACTTATCCCTCATTGCATTTTCAGATTCCCATGTTGCCTCTTCAATCATGTGGTTTTTCCACAAAACCTTTACCTTCTTAATCACCTTATTTCGTAACACTTGATCCCTGTGGTCAAGAATCTGAACCGGTTGTTCCTCATAAGATAGGTTCTCTTCCATCTGAACTACCTCTGGACTCAAAACATGAGATGGATCTGGAATATACTTTCTCAACATCGAAATGTGAAAAACATTGTGCACCTGAGATAAACTCGGAGGTAAAGCCAGTCGGTATGCAACTGATCCAACTCTCTCTAGAATTTCGTATGGTCCAATGAACATTGGACTCAACATTCCTTTCTTACCAAATCTCATCACACTTTTCCAAGGAGAAACTTTGAGAAAAACATGATCACCTACCTCGAAAGATAGATCCTTCCTCCGGTTATCCGCATAACTCTTCTGCCTGCTCTGAGCTGTTCTCATGTGTTTCTGAATCAGCTGAACTTTTTCTGCCATCTCTTCTACCAATTCTGGTCCCATCAACTTCCTTTCACCCACTTCATCCCAGAAAGCTGGAGTTCGACACCGCATCCCATATAATGCCTGAAATGGTGCCATCTGTATACTGGAATGGAAACTGTTATTATATGAAAACTCAACCAAAGAAAGATGTTGGTCCCAACTTCCCTGGTAATCCATAGAACAAGCTCGTAGCATATCCTCCAATGTCTGAATTGTTCGTTCTGACTACCCATCTGATTGAGGATGAAAAGCTGTACTAAAATTTAATTCAGTACCCAACGACTTCTGAAGGCCTTTCCAAAAGTTAGAAGTAAACCTGGGATCACGATCCGATACAATGGAGAGAGGAACTCCATGTAACCTGACTATCTTTTTAAGATACAAACAGGAAAGTTGATCAAGAGAGAAAGTATCTCGTATAGCAAGGAAATGAGCAGATTTGGTCAAGAGATCAACAATAACCCAGATTGCATTATTACCTCGAGATGTCTTCGGTAATCCAACAACAAAGTCCATGGATATATTCTCCCATTTCCACTCTGGCACTGGTAAAGGCTGAAGCATCCCTTTCGGTAACTGCCGCTCTGCTTTAACCTGTTGACATGTCAAACACTTCACAGTAAAATCAGCAATATCTCTTTTCATTCCATCCCACCAGTAATACTCCCGCAGATCTCTATACATCTTAGTACTGCCCGGATGAACTGAAAACGGAGAACTATGAGCTTCACATAACAACTCTCTCTTCAACTGTGAATCACAAGGCACACACAATCTCTTCCCAAATCTCAAAACGCAATCATTATCAATGTTGAATTCAGGCAACTTACCTTTCTGAACCAGCTCTACCTTTTTCTGCAACTCACTGTCTTGCTTCTGTGATTGCTTGATTCTATCTGATAGAGATGATCTCACTGATACCTGAAACAAAACAGAAGGACTTCCTGCACCAACAACTTCTATGCCAAAGTTCATCAAATCCTTAACCAAAGGATCACGTTCCAAACTCAACATTGTTAATGAAGCATTACTTTTTCGACTCAAAGCATCAGCCACTTTATTTGCTTTTCCTGGATGGTAATGAATTGTACAATCATAATCTTTGATTAATTCCAGCCATCTCCTTTGTCTCATGTTTAACTCTTTCTGAGTGAATATATCTTTTAAACTTTTGTGATCGGTATATATTTCACACCTTACTCCATACAAATGATGCCTCCAAATTTTTAAAGCAAAAACAACAGCAGCTAATTCCAAATCATGTGTAGGGTAATTTACCTCATGAGTTTTCAACTGTCGTGAAGCATAAGCAATTACCTGATCATTCTGCATTAAGACGCAACCAAGTCCTTTCAATGAAGCATCACTGTATATAACAAACTCACCATTCCGGGAAGGTAGTGCCAAAACTGGAGCATTCACCAATCTTCTTTTCAATTCCTGAAAACAATCATCACATTCTTTTGTCCAGATAAACTTAACACCCTTCCGAGTTAGCTTAGTCAGTGGACTAGATAACCGTGAAAAATTTCTAACAAACCTTCGGTAATAGCCCGCCAAACCAAGGAAGCTAAGAATCTCGGTTACATTTGTGGGTCTTGGCCATTCTTCCACAACTTTTGTTTTTGCAGGATCAACAGTTATTCCATCTTTAGAAACAATGTGACCAAGGAAAGAAATTTGTTGCAACCAAAACTCACACTTGCTGAATTTCCCATACAGTTTCTTTTCTTTTAAGGTTTTCAAGATAACCCTTAAATGTTTTTCATGCTCCTCTTTACTTTTAGAAAACACCAAAATATCATCAATGAAAACCACCACAAACTTATCCATAAACTCATGGAAAATTCTATTCATTAAGTCCATGAATACAGCAGGTGCATTGGTTAGCCCAAAAGGCATTACTACAAATTCATAATGGCCATATCTCGTACGGAACGCGGTCTTCAGAATATCTGCCTCCTTTACCTTCAGCTGATGGTACCCCGATCTCAAGTCAATCTTTGAAAAAAACTGAGTTCCCTGGAGCTGATCAAACAAATCATCGATATGAGGCAAAGGATATTTGTTCTTAACAGTGATATTATTCAAGGCTCTATAATCAATGCAAAGTCTCATAGAACCATCTTTCTTTTTAACAAATAAAACAGGATCACCCCATGGTGATGTGCTAGGTCTAATGAAACCTTTCTCTAATAAATCTTGCAATTGCTCCTTCAACTCTAAAAGTTCAATTTGTGCCATTCGATAAGGGGGTTTTGAAATTGGCTTAGCATCAGGAACTAAGTCAACAGTAAACTCAACTTCCCGATCTGGTATTATTCCAGGAAACTCATCAGGAAAAACATCAGGATACTCATTTACCACTGGCACATCATTAATCTGAACAGTTCCTTTATTTTCAACGACGTGTGCAAGGTAACATTCATTTCCATCTTTCACAAGTTTCTCGGCCTCTTGATATGTTATCAAAAGTAAGGGTTCATTCTTGTAAACAAACTGAAAGTCTTTCTGAAAAGAAACTTCTTTAGCTCTACATTCAATCTTAGCATGGTAAATAGAGAGCCAATCCATACCCAGGATAACATCAAACTCAACTAGAGGTAGAACAATAAGGTTTGCAAGTAGGTTCTTTCCACAGATAAGGATAGGCAGATTCTTATAAATTCTTTTTGCCTCGACACTTCCCCCAGGTGTGTTTACCAAAAGTTCAGGAGTCATTTCTTGAGATGGTATTCCCATTTTACTAGAAAAGGTTTCAGAGATGAAAGAATGTGTAGACCCCGAATCAAAAAACACACTGGCATAATCTGAAAAAACAGACAAAGTACCTAATACAACTTCATTTGATGGCCCGACATCTGCTGAAGTAGTTGCAAAAGATTTCACCACCCCTTTCTGCTTGTAGTCTAACTGCTTCCCATCACTCAATCTCTTTGTCGGACACTCGTTTGCATAGTGACCCATCTCATTGCACTTATAACATTTCACTAACTATAAATCAAATTTTTTCTTACCTTCACCTTGATCCTTTTCAGTGCAATCACGAGACTTATGTCCCATCTTACCACATCGGTAGCACTTTCCAGAATTCAGAAGACATTCCCCAGCATGCCTTTTGCCACATTTATCACAAACTGGAAACTTAGTTCTCTTACCATCAGAATTTTTTGAAGAATTCTTACCTTTCTCCTGCCACCTCGGTCTCTTCTTCTGCTGGTTGTTATAGAACACTTGGTCATCGACAAAATCCATTTCCACCTTCTCAGCACATCGAACAAGCTTTTCATAACTATTAAACTCTCGAGAAGCTAATGCCCTTCGATATTTTGGCTTTAATCCTGAGTAAAAATGATTGATTTTACTATCAAGGTCTCGAATAAAATTTGGATCATACCTTGCCAATCGAGTGAACCTTTCTTCATAGGCAGCCACTGAGTCTTCCTCTTGCCTCAATTCCAAGAATTTATTTTCCATCCTAAGTCGAACAGCCTTAGGAAAATACTTCTCAAGAAACATACCTTTGAATTCATCCCAGTCAAGAGCATCAATCTCATCGGCGTCCCTGATATTTTTAGCCATAGACCACCACTGATCTCCTTCACCCTCCAAACGGTAAATAACAAGACTAACCTTTTGATTGTTTGAACACACCATGACATCAAAAATCTTCTCCAGTGCTTTAATCCACCCTTCAGCTAGCACAGGGTCAGATGATCCTCTGAATGATGGTGGATGTTGCCTCATGAAATGTTCCACCACTGACATGTTCCTCTGCGGTTGTTCTGGCTGATCTCGTGCATGGATTCCACCGCCATTTATCGCTTGAGTCAACTGCGCCATTACTACAACAAACTGTTCAGTTCCAATTCCGACCATTTCTGGATGCTGATTCGTAAGGTTATTTCCTTCTGTATGCCTTCCTAGCACTGCTTCCCTGTTTCCTCTACGGAAAACCATTCTGAACAAACATGTCTTAGATGAAGCAACATGGTAAACTTTAAATGCTATATCATTTCGAAAAAAAAATATTTTTGGATAATCATTTAATAGAATTCTAACTCCTAAAGTTATCTAAACCGACCTCTGATACCAACTATAAGGCCCCAGCCTTAAACCATACTTAATCTTGAGTTATTACAAGATTACACGTTGAGGATCTTTTCAGGTTTAGAGTTTTAGAGAATTATATCATAAAACTTGCATTACATTCCACACATAAACAAAGTGGTCACATAAAGATAGTATTTTTCATTCCCATCAATGGAAACACATTTAGAAATAAAACATGGATTATTTCTTGACACATCCTTGACTCTATCATCTTATCATGTACCTTTCCCTTGACCAGTGAAAAACATTTCAAAAACTTGGGATGAGCATAAAAACTCAGTATGGGTTATAAAAAAAACATGGAAAGGAAACATGAGTTCATATATACATAAGATTGAAATCATAATTTACCCATAAAACATAGGCACTTTAACATACCTCATAAAATCATGAATAAATCATTGAAATCATAAGACATAAAGGTAACTTGAGGCATTCATAACAATCTTACGTAGGGAGTAACCCTCTTGGTTACGTTTGGAATACCCATCACAGTATATTCCCTAAAATCTCTTCGGAGAAACCTTAACGTTTCACTCCTTCGCGTTACCCAATGCATTGTAGAGATATATCGGGCTCACCCACCCTTAGTTTATCACGGAACCACCCGTTTTCATAATAATGCCCAAGAACCTCAACATAATCATATCACATAAAACATGCATAAAGGAAACATAACATTCCCACCTTTCAATCACAAGATATCAATACGAGACATTGATATAAAAACATTATGAAATCAATTTTCTATACCAATATAAAAGAAAATTAAAACATGGTATTTATTTTTCTTTTAAAAAGAAGGTATGGCTTGTAGAGGAAGCCGAAACTCAAATAACGGTCACGACGGTGAAGAAGTCATTGTCGCCGCATACGTACGACAAAAACATTCCCTTTTGTCATTTAGTAAACGCTTCGTATAAAAAAGATTCCTTTTGAATAAACGAAAAAGTCAAAGGGGTTTATACACCGTATAAAAGAAAGTTGTGTATAAAATAAAATATGCCTCAAAGAAAGGAGATTGAGACGAAGTCCCATACCTCGTATCCGACTTGACCCGACCATTCTTTAATCTCCTGAATAATAAACTTGAGTTAATCTCTACTTGATTATGAATCTTTTTCAAGTTCATTATTCCTTTTATACCATGTTATGAACATCATGTAATCAGTTAAGTTAATAATGTTCATTTTGTCGGAATTTGGTTCTTAAGTCAAAAATAGACTTCTTACACATACATGTTGTTAATTTGGTCAAAGGTTCACTATATCCAGAATGGTATTCATGATTTAGATATCATATATGTCATATATATTCAGTACATACATGCATTTATAATATTACATAATCATTTAGAGGTAAGAAATGAAATGCACCATTCATGGAGACGGTAAGCCGTACGTACGCATGAACGCTACTTCCATTTCTATTTCATATTTTCTGGAATGGAATCATAATTATATAAGAGTATATTATAATTCCAGTATAATAACATATATAATATCATTAACTTTATCCTTTACACATCCCACATATGGTATTAACGAATCAAATCACTTTCAGGGGGCGGTAGTCCGCACTTCCTAAAATGAAGATATCGTGTTTAACCATAATGGAAACCATAAAGGTTTGCCCAAAATGAAAAAAAAACAGAAGCTTAAGGAAAACATAAACATATTATATATCATATGTAAAAATATTGACATCATAATGGCCACCTTTGAAGGTGTTAAATGAGTATTGAACAATCATCGTTTCGGGAGGCAGAATTTCGCCATCCACGGAAACCGTATGTTCTTTAACCATTTGATGTAGTTGTGTGAGTGTGTTGCTCAAATATATCTTATAACAACATCCTAGTATATTGAAGATACTGGTGTTGTTACAAAAGAAGTAAATAAAAAGAGTTTAGGGGGTTGGAGAAGCAAAATAAAACAAATGAACATGAGAGAATGAATTACCTTAAAAAGTGTAACTCCTTTTGATTTGAGCCTAAAGGATTCCTTTGAAAGGATTCTGCCCAAAGGTAATCCTCTAGTATGAGGAGAGGGATGTGGAGAGAGCAAATGGTCAGGGGTTGGACGAGACAAAGGCTTGAGGAGTGTGTGAAATTGGGTAGAGGTGGAGGCCTTTTATAAGAGGAGAGGAGGGGCACTTTTGGAAAGTAAAGAAATATTACTTTATTTGAAAATTTGTTTCTGTTTCAAAAGGTCCCACATTGATATAATTCGTGGATAAGGTGATAATTCTTCTAAATCCACTCATCCAATAAGTTTTGGACATGTGTAGTTTATATATTTTACATTATCTTTCCATTTTATTTAAATCATCAAATAATGATGTCATCGCTGCATCATTATTATGTCATAAATAATTTAATTTATTTAATGTCTAAAAATCATAAAAAAAATACTATGATGTAGGAAATCTTTTTAGCTTTCCAATGAATATTTATAATCAAAAATCTGATCTTTATAACCCCATATACAAATTGATTTCGTAAAACATCTCTTGTTTGTGTCATTTTTGCTTTAACATTTAATAAAAAGTTATTTATGTCATTTCCAAACCAAAGTGTCTCCATGGGGTCCCCAAGTTGACCCATGGCTTGTCTTGGTCGGCCATGACACAACCAATAAGGTTGGGACATGTGTCTAGATCATTTCATATTATTAAAGCATTATTTATACCTTAAACTACACTAATTACCACTAATCACGATTAAGAACTTAATAAGTTACTATTCACCAAAAAATTATTTTAATCTCATTGAACCACATTTTACTTCTTAATGACAACCATGTATGTCGGATTTTCAAAATTCAATACACATTAGTGGTAAACTTTCATTTAACTGAAAAATCAGTTTGCTTGATTACCACTTAGTGGTTTCACTATTCATCAAAAATTGAAGTTTTTCAGAAAATTACCAAAAATTCACCCTAAGCTATATTTTATATTCTGAATTCAAAAATGAAGTCCATTTTAAAAAATTCAAATCCTATAAGTCACATTAATTAATTCAATAATTAATTCCCGGTGCCAGAGTAAAAAGCGTGTTTTTACAAAACAATAAGTATCAAAAGATTGACACCAGTTTAAGTCTAATTTCAAAGTGAAATTGATTCCAATGACCACCATTGGATAAAATGGTAAAAATATATTCTAATTTCACTTCAAAACCAATTCAAAAAATAATCTAATCATATAAATAAATTATATTAAAAAGCAGTTTTGATGTAAAATGCAGTATTTTTCACTATTCATTAAAAAATGAACATTGTCAGAAATATACCAAAAATTCACACAAGGTAAATTTTGATGTCCCAATCATAAAGGATAAGTTTATTTTGACAAACATAGTTTATAAAATTGTCAAAATATAGATTCAAAAATGGTTTGCCATCAAAAGGCAATAAAACAATCTTTTAAGAATATAAGTGTATTTCATGCATAAGATTGTATTTATTTTCATTTTAAGCCTCTATAACACTATCTTAATCATTAATAGACATAGATAAAGATATCTATTATTCATTACTTACTTGGGATGTTTCAAAGGCCACCCATTTTGAAATAGATCCATCATTTTATATGATCTTATACAGTCCAATGAATCATAGACTTAACTTCTCATTTTTACTAAAACACATTGCACTTTTCTATAGAGATAATTTACTAAAAACATGATCACCTACCTTGAAATAATGATATTTACACTAGTTATATAAAATAGTTTTAGAAAATATCTAGTAATTCCTCATTTACAGATGAATAATCTTCACCTTATCAACCATTTCTTATTCCTATTCAGATAATAATAACTTTGTTTCCCCAACTTCATCACAACAAGATGGAGTCTAACATCAATTTCTATGTAATACTTTAGAAGATTCCATTCATATACTGGAATTAATATTTTTATTATAAGAAAACTCAATACAATTTCAATTTTGATCCCAACGTCTTTGAAAATCAATTAAACAACCACCTATAATATCCTCAAAAATTTTAATCATTCACTCTGACTGTCCATTAGGCTTATGATGAAATGTTTTACTAAAATTTAATTCAATATCAAATTACTTCAAAAATAATTTTCCAGAAATTATAGATGAATCTAATATTTTTATAATATATAATTTATCTATATACTCAATTTAATCTAATTATCAATTTTTTATAATGAAAATAAAATGGGTCCAAATACATATGATCTTATAGGGAAATAAAATGAGAATATTTAGTTAAAGAATAAAGAATTACCTAAATCACAAATTTACTTTGATATGTTTTTGTTAATACCACCATGAAATCTAAATACATATTCTCCAATTTCCATTTTGGCACTGAAAAAGGCGAAATTATCCCATTTAAAAATTTTCTTTTTCTTTTAACATGTCAGAAAGTAAAAATATTCATAGTAAAATCAGAAATATCATTCTTCACTCCATCCCAATAGAAATTTTCATAAAGTTCTCTGTATATTTTTATTCTTCTAGAATTAATAGAAAATAAATAACTAAAAAACTCATTTAAAATTAAATTATTCAATGTTGGTTCACATAAACCAATGAACCTTTTACTATATATAAAAAACACATACATAGTAAATATTGAATTAATAAAACCCATCATTCCTTCCAAACTCTAACATTTCCTATTACTCATGGTCTTCATTATGAGATTTATTAATTATACGTGATATATTCAATTGTATTATCACATGAAATAAAATAGAGCGAGTCCCTATATGGAAAATTTTAAATCCAACACCCACAAAATCATTAACAAAAGGATCCCATTCCATATATAGTATATTTAATGTATCATTATATTTCAAAATCAAATAATTAGCTACTATAATTTTTTTAACATAGATGGTAATAAATTTTTTAGATATACTAAATTATAATTTCTATCCATATAGTTTGCATCATGTTAACTTTTTCTGAGTGAATATATACCTTAAACATTATGTTCAGTATACATTTCATACTTAATTACATATAAAATACGACTCTAAATATTTATAAAATTCACTAAAAATTCTAGTTCAAGGTCATTTATAGGTTAATTAAAATGATTAGGTTTTGAAAAACATGAAGAATAAAAAATTACTTGATCATTTTGCATTAAAAACCGTTCTATTAAAAGAATAATTGTTGGAGATAACAAATTTAAAATTTCTTGATGGAAGGGAAAAAACATGAGAAATCACTAATATTATTTTCAATTCTTGGAAACTTTCATCAAAATCACTTATCTGGATTAACATATCTCCTTTTCATGTTAACTTTGTTAGTGGGATAGATAACCCTGAAATGTTTTCAAAAAACCACTAATAATCGAATAATTTCCCAAGAGAATTATGAATATCAAAAAAAAAAAATAGTCTTTTCCATTCATCAACCACTTTAGTTTTAAGAGGATTAATTTTAATTCCATCATTATTTACGATATTTCCAACGAATCAAATCTATTGTGACCAAAAATAACATATGATAAATTTTTTATATAACTTATTTCCTTTTTTGGTTTTCAAAACAATCCATATATTTTTTCATAATAATCATAACTTTTAGAATAAAATAAAGTAGAACCAATAATCACAACCACACATTTATCCAAAATATTGATTAAAAAATGTATTTATAAGATCCATGAATATATGTAGATTTTTTTAACCAAAGTGGTATAATCACAAACTCATAATGAGCATGACTAATATGAAATGTTGTCTTATGGACTTCATATTTATTTACCTTCAGCTGATGGTACCCAGACATTAAATCAATCTTTAAAATATATTTATCTCTCTGGAGTTGAACAAAAAAGTCATCAATATAAGGAAACATATACTTATTATTAATATTGATGTTATTCAATTCTCTATAATCAATGAAAACACATATGGAACCATATTTCTTTTTAAAAATTATATATGATCACCCCGTGGTGAAGTAATATTATAAATGAATTCATAATCAATAAAATATTGTAATTGGGTTGTCAATTCTATATGTTCTAATTGATACGTTTGATAAGGGGCTTCCTATGTTGGATTAACAAAATGAACTAAGTCAATTAAAAACTCAACTTCCTAATCATGTACAATACAAGGAAAAAAATCAGAAAAACATCCATATAATCTTTTAGCACTGACACATCATTAATCTATTGTGTTCCCTTGTCATTAATAATATGAGCAGAATAACTTAAATTTCTATATTTTAACAGTTTGTTTCAGATTCTTGATATATTTTCAGTGCTATGAGTTTATTCTTATATAGCAACAAAAACAAATTTTAAAACATAATTTCTTAAGATTAAAAAACTATCTAACCATGATAATCCAAAATCCAATCCATTCCTAGAATAAAATTAAATTATACAAAAGAATACAGAATAATGTTTCAAGGGAAAACCCTTCCATATATGAAAATAACAAGATCATTGTAAATTCTTGTTTCATTAATACTACCCATAGATGTTTTTGCCAAAAAATATTACGTTTAATTATTGTGGAGAAACTTTAATTTTACTCTAAAATTTATTAGAAATAAAATTATTTATATTCCCTAAATCAAAAAATACATTACACAATTTGAGTAAATAAGTAATGTAATTATCCCCACTTCAATCAACGGACAAACATCTAACTATATAATTTAGAATATTTTAACCACACCCTTATACTTATAATATTGATGCTTCCCATCATTGAGTCTATTCTTGGACTAGTGTCTCTATAGTGACCTATACCATAACATTTAAAACACATTATGAAAAATTTATTGAAAGAAGTCTCACCACTACAAAGATATTTTTCATTGTAATAAGAAGACAAATTTTCAAACTTAACACATAAGAATCACTTCATTAATTTTTTAAAACAATTTCTTGGCTTATTTTTTCCACACCTAACACAAAATAAAATAATTATTTTCCCACCTTCAGATTTATTTGATGGACACTTCCATATTTCCTACCATATCGACCACTATTTCTTGTTTTTGTGAAATACATGATAATTGAAAAATTTATTATTTAAATTCTCAACACATCAAACAATTTTCTCAAAACTTTTGAATTAATGAGAGTAAAATGAACTTTGATATCTTGTATTGAACGAAAAAAACTAATTAAGTTTAATATAAAGATTATATAAAAATTTAGCGTATACCTTTCCAATCATTTGATGTTTTATTTATACACTACCACAAAATTAGTATACTTTTTCCTCAATTCCATGAATTTATTTATCATTCTCAATTGAAAAAACCATTGAAATTATTTCCCCATGTAAAGATCCTTAATTGTGTCATATTCCATGGAATCAATATTATCCCTTCCTCTTGTATTATTATCCATTGACCAGTATTTATTGAATTCGTCATTTAATTATTATACATAAAGCGTTACCTCTTGATTATATGAACAACCGATGACTTTGAATATTTTTTTCAGTTATTTAATCCACCCCATAGATACCACTAGGTTTGAAGATCCACTGGATGGAGGTGCGTGATGTCTTAAAAAATACTCCTCCATCAACAAATTACTATATGGGAGATCTAGTTTATATATATCATGGATTATAATAACATTTAGAGCCTATATAATCTAATCCATCATAGAAAAAATGACTCAATTCCAATTCCAACAATTCTAAAATACTAATTTGGATGGATATTGTCCTTTTGGTTCCTTCTTACTTTAGCTTCCCAATTTACTCTATTGAAAACCATTATTAAAAAACATAGTTTAGATAAAGAAACATGATAATAATTAAAATATATATCATTATAACCATAAATGATAACATCTTAATATTATTTAAATTGATTATACAAACCTTAAATATTATCTTAACCATTACTATGATACCAACTACAAGGTCCCAACTATAAAAATTACATAATATTGAGTTTTTAGTCAAGAATCAACTCTTTTACATTTTAAGTATCTTTGCAACCTATACATTTAGATAATTATGTCATCAAACATTCATAAATAAATATTTCATTATAAGGTGTAAAATGACACATATTATCAATTTTTATAATAATATAAAACTTTTAAGATATAAATGTTTTATTTTTTCATATCATAACTTCTAAATTTTCATCCTAACCACAACCTTCTCCTTTCAAATACTTATGAATCTTTGATTTTTTGAAGCATTAGATGAGAAAATAAAGATTAATAAT
Source organism: Viscum album (assembly GCA_963277665.1). Lineage (NCBI taxonomy): Eukaryota > Viridiplantae > Streptophyta > Magnoliopsida > Santalales > Viscaceae > Viscum > Viscum album. Next base: position 124,529,525 of record OY728147.1, read on the forward strand.
GGACATATAGAAAAAAATAAAGAAAATTGTTAGTCCAAAAATACTTATAAAAACAATTCCTTTTTCAAAATAAAACCTAGTCTCAAAATAAACATTTTCATACATAAGAAATCAACTTCTTCACCCAAATAGTTTTAGGAAACATTTTTTAAGAGATATTAAAGGAAAAGTAAAACTCATGAAGGTTTCATTGAAATCATGAAAAAATAAAATATTTTTTTTCATAAAGTAATACATTTCACTCTTAATTAGTATCATATTAATTCCTTTAATCATAAGATCATTAACTTAACTTATGATATAATTATATTTTTATAAAACCCATAGAAAGAATAAATAAATCATGTAGGAAACTGGAGACATTATGTTAATAAGAAATTTTAAAATTGGAATAAACAACATGTTAAACTTATAATATAATTATTCATATAAGTTAATCATTACACATTGAATTTGAGTTATATAATAGACCCACCTATCCTAGGATTATAATGGAACCATCCATACATGGTTTATAATAGAACCCCTCATCCATGTATTTTAGTAGAACAACCCATCACTAGTTTATAAAGGAACCACCAATACATGGTTTATAATTGAACCACCTATGAACATCAATAATTCCCAAGAACCATATCCTAATAATAATACATGAAAGAATTCATTTCCATCAACATACTCATAAAAACATTCATTTCACCAATAAAAAAACTTTTCCTGATATTGGAATATTCGTTCCATTTAAAAACCTTTTGGAAAACACCTAAAATAAAAGGAAGGAGTGTTTTTATTTAAATAAAACAAGAATTCCTATCAAGGAATCCAAATATCAAATAATATTTATGGTGGTGGGAAAAACCATTGATGCACTATATGTCAAAATATAATGCTCCTTTTTCCTTTTTTTCAAAATGTTCTATATAAAATATGTAAAAAGATTCATTTTGAAAACCCTTTTTAATGAAGTAAAAAGTGACATAAAATATCATGTATAATTCATTTATGTCTATATGAATACATCCAATTTTTTAAGAGCATGGAAATGGAATAAAAATATATATAAAATAAATCTTGATCACATTTAAAATGAGGTTTTTAAAGTAAATTGTCCCTTAAATTGAGTCTAACTAATTATATATGCTTTTATCTTCATAAATAGTTATCATAGGTTAGTTATTTAATTTATTAATAAAATTTTCTCATTTTATTGTTAAATTTATTTAATTACCATGTTTCCATAAATCACATAATAAATTATGTTCTCATCATAACTTATGATGATATTCAACTCATTTTTCCAAAATAACTTTAGTAGGATGACTATGGTCGAAGAACCCATTATTACATAATATCCATCATAATAATAAGGGAATAATTATAATTTTTATATTTAAATTAAAATTTTTAAACCAATAATTATATAATGTTATGAAAAATAATCTATGTAATAATCAAGGAGATGGTAGGTCGTACACATGCATGAGTAAAATTTCAATTTTTCAACATACAGGATAGAAAAAAGGTAAGTATTATTTTTCATATATGGAAAGATTATTATATCATAAAAATATTATTTTTTATAAATAAAATTATTTATAAAATTGATTTAATATGATTATTAAAAACAAATAAAATCTCTTTATGAATGTGGTAGTCCACACGTACACATGAACGACGTTACCATTTTTCAATGGATGTAAAGGTAAAAAAGTAGATGAAATATTATACTTTAATAATGATAAATATTTCATTAAGGTAATATATATATATATATATATATATATATATATTAAATACATCATTATAACCATCCATGATAGGCAGTGAGGGAAAACTAAATATATCAGTTCATGAGGGGGTAGTTTTTCTTACACACGAATTATGGTTTTATTTCCCATTTGATAGAAGATGGGATAATTATAGGTCATGAAAATAAGAACATATTTGTATAATCAAGATAGCATTTTTATTATTTTATCATGGTTGATTAATATTTTATCATGATATAAGATGAAATAATTTGAAAGATCTTAGTTATGATCTATACATCTTCTTTGAAAACCTATTTAGGTTTATACCTAAATCCTTCTTAGAATGATTTTATGATAAAAAAAGGACACTATATCTGGTTTTTGGATGTATGGAAGGGATTTTGGAAGCTATTTTCTAGGTTATAAATCTAAAAATATGTGAGTAAGAGAGGATACAATGATCCCTTTTATAAGTAAGGTGTGGTAAATATTGGAATTAGTTAATGTATTAAGTTAACATAAATAAATTTTCATGTATAAATGGAAGAAATTTATGTAATTAAAGGATTGAATAAAGTTAGGTATAAATCATCTCAATAAATAAAATTCTGAAAAATTTAGATTATTAAATTCCCTTATCTATTTTTTAAACCCCTCTTAACCCGCTTGACAATTATGATGATATCATTGTTTTTTACTCATTAGCGGAAAACAAAGTTATTATAAATTGAAAAGTGACTAATAAAATTTATTTTATTTAAATGTTAAACCATATAACATTGAACTATAATAGGATATTTTTTAGTAATTTTAAATCAATTAATAAAATATTATTTATTATAAAATATCATTAATATCTTTTTTAGAACTATTCAATTAATTTGACATTGGAAAAACATGAAAATAATGAAATTAAAATATAATATACTAACACATCCATAATATGTTATTTTATATATAATTTTTTTGTAACACTATGAATCATCCAAACAATAACACTTTAATTATTTTAAAATCATTTACATGATTTTCTATTTCCTGCACAAGCACCAAGTCAATGTTGTATATGAATTTAAGTTTATTATTCCATCAATGAAAATTTAAAATAAAATACAATGATACGAAAACGTCATTTATATTTAAAATAAATATTTATAACCTCAAATAATATGTTTTTATCCCAGTAAATTAAATTATTAAATATTAAAACAAAAAGAGAGAATCTTTTGACTATAATGTTTACTTAAATATTATTATGGTCAAAATCAAGGATATATTACAAAAGGAAATAGTTTCGAAGTTTGTATGATTATAGAAAACATATTCCCATATAATAAAATAAGTACAAGTGCTTGAATACATTTTAATCCTTAACACATTAGTTTTAACCCTAACTAAAACAATTCATCTTTACCGTGGTAACAAAAATTTACATTTGTTACTATTGAAAAGAACAAACATTAAATGGAAATATTTACCAAATTATGAGATACTAATCTGAAATAAGTAATTAATTATTAATTATTCAATTTCAATAATTTGAATAATTTAATTTAAAATTAATCCCACAAAATGTGACAAAAACGGTTTAAATAAAATTAATTTTTATTATAAAAATGATTTTTATACCAAATTAAATTATAAAATTCATTCCAAATACCATAATTGGATTATTTTTAATAAACATTAAGAAGTAAAATTTATAAATAATCCAAAATACAATTTTAATATTTAAATACTTGAAAATAAAATGTATTTTCCATCAAAAATCATTATCTTCACTACTCATTGAAAACATAAACATTACAAAAATGTTTCTAAAATTAATCCAATGTTAATTTTTATATACAAAATTCAAATCTATATTTATTTTTTTTAAAAAAAATTCTATAATTTTAAATTTAATCATTTAAATAAAACCACATTATGCTTGAAAACACAATTTATTTATAAATAAAGTTATTTTCATTTTAATAGAGAAATTAAATAATTTTATTATAATATAAATATAAATATATAAAATATAATTAATGAATATATATGAAAATGATTTTCCTAATAGTACATGGGTTATTAAAGAGTAGTAATTGATTGTATTATTATTTTTGGATATGACCTTTGTATTTCTCCACTGGTGGCCGAGTTTTCTTAAGGGCATTACATCAGCTGGGGTATCATCATTTACTGAAGTAGGGGAAGTGAGTGATTTGTTTTTGGAAACTATTTGAGATCACCAAACAAATTAGAGTAGTGTCCTATGAAATGAAGCTTCCTAAAAAACATTACGGCATTCATGAGGTGTCCTTCATTCCTCAATATCATAGGTATATGCCTAATCTTATGCATGTGAACAAATTTATGGATATTGAATTGCATCCAGATGCATCTTTTTTGGATATCCCCATATAAATCAGGGAAAAAAGTGAGAATTTGTTATAAGGGAATATTGTTCCCCTTTTTAAATTATTATATAATAAATGAAAATTCAAGTAGGAAATAATAAAATGATATTTTTTGGTTTGAGAATACTCGTCTATGTTGTTTTATAAATGCTTCTAGAGATGGTTCTCAAGGATAAGAATACCATATATGGGGATTTTTTTAAGTACAATAATTTTTTTTTCATGTTTATGAATCTTTATTTCCTTCTAATCCTTCAAATATTTGTGTGAGGACATATTTGGGTGAAGTCCTTTGAGCATTGAGTAAATTAAAAGTGAATTTAGATAGTTTTTGGTCTAAAATGGGATAGAAAATTGGAATGGAACAATCCATGGTAGTGGCTAGTTTTCCTCATTGAAAAATGGGAAATGGGAAAATGGATAGCCAAGCCATGACCAAGACTTAGTGTTAAAAGTCATCTCTTATGATCCATGTCTTAGGTAACATCACCATGTATATTTTGGATTTTGTGGTGATGTTAAATAGCACCGGCCTTAGGAATTGGATGTAAGGAATCCATTTTTCATGAGGTGTTAAAGAACACCATGACCATTTCCATGCCATAGTGTATGTAATGTAGATGGTCATACTATATTTCCAATTGATGAAACACCCAATTCATCAATTTATATCTAGAAATGATCCATGTTTGGTCTTTGATGAATTTTTAATCCTGATTATGGTACAATTAATGTCTCCTTTCATTCATGTTCCTATGATTCATCCCATTTATTATCCTCCTCAATAAGAGATTTGTGGTTTTGGAATATTTTTGACATTGGGATGACTGAATCTATGGCCATCCTCTGAAACAATATTTTTTCTTTTTTTATATATATTTTATTTTTTTTACCAATCTAGGACCTCAATTCATCCTCTATTATTATTTATTCTAGTTTTTTATATTTTAGTTGAGATCTCTTGTGAGTATTTCTCATTTTGGATATATTATTCTATTTATTTAATAATCATGGAATGAGGATGTTATAACTTAGCCTATGATTATTTTCATATTCTAGAACATTAATTCTCAACAATAGTGTAATTATACCATTTCTTGAGGTTTTTCCATTATATGATTTTTTTAGTGGCAATTCTCTTAGTGAATCTTCATTGGATAGTCTCTTACATTTTTATCTTTGATGATCCTCTCATAGAATCTCTATTCTTGAGCCCTCATGTAATATTAGTTATGATATTAGTGTCTTTGGGTGTGATATGGTTTTAGTGATTACTTACTCGGAAAACTATGATGTTTTTGTTTATGATGATGTGCTAGAAAGTTTTTTACTGCATAGAATCCATTTATGTGGTTATTATCATGATTTGACATCATGCGCTAATGATTTATATAATTTTTTTATTTTCATCACATGTGTGTACATACATATCCCATGAGACCCATGTTTCATGTTGATCAAATAAGTTTGAGTTTGTTTGTGGATATCAATACGTGTGTTTGAAATGATTGATTGGTATAATTTCTATATTCTTTACTATGACATTTATTACTTTTGTAATATTTCATATCCAGTGTAAATAATTTTTGAGAAATATTTTTCCCTATTTTGTTTTGTATTATATGTAGTTTTGTGTATAATAGGTAAAATTTCAATTTTAGTGTTCATATTGACAGGTGGACTTGAAATAATTATCTGAATCCTTAGAGGGGGATCGTAGATGACATGACTCATTAGTGGGGAATTTCATTGGATTGTTAGTAACTTATATTTTCAATTATGTAGAAAGACCATATAGTCTATGGAAGAGTTTCTATATATGATGTTTTGATCTATCGATGGGGAACACACTTATATATGAGAGTGTTTCCAATATATGGGTTTTCCAAGTGTGCATTCCATCATAGGTAAGCATGTAACCATGAGGCACAAAAATACATTCCATTAAAGATGGGTTTTGAGTAGTTCCTTAAAGGTGAAACATTATTGTTCATAATGGGGGATAAATTTTCTGTCAAATAAGGGAATGGTTTTTTTCCTAGTATTGGATAGAGTTATTGAGAATGTTCTATGTTGTGCGGTAATACAATGATACACTAATGGAATGGAACCGAAACATTCATGACTGTGGTAATAGGCACCTCGGTTAGTGCATGTCCATTCAATGTATGTATGGTTATATTATTTTTTGCACATTTAATTTTTTAGTATGTCATAAACAACTATATACATGTTCACTTATCTGAAGGATGCATTGGCGGTGCCCTAATGGGTTTCTTACCACACCATACATGGAAATATTTTTTTATATATATAATTCATGAATAAAGAACCAAAAAAAGGAAAATTACCAATGATTGATTACCAAGGATCATATAGACAAGAAATAGATGTGGTATCCAGACAAGATCTAGAGAGACACCATAACAATTTTATTTCATTATTTATAATTTATACTTATTCTTCTACAATAGTTTAACTACAACATTGGGGGTCTATTGAATATTTATATATATGACATGGAACAACATATTTTGTAGCACATATGTTTTGTTATTCTATTGTTCATTTGGATTATGATTAATGACAATGATTATTGAGGATATAGTCTCCCAATGTCACTCTAGACCCCATCTTCTAGTTGTATCCCTCTTACATATGGGGAGGGCTGCATAAGGTTATATGAAACTTTGGATTATACCTATATGTTTAGGATGAGGGATTGAATTTAATTATGGAGTTTTTTTCATTTGGTTTATTTAATTATGAAATAGGGTTTATAAAATTTTGGAGGTTTCTTTAGGGTTATTAGAGTATGATAATCCCATAGATATATGGAAATGGTCAATGGTATGAACCCTTTATATGTTTATTTAGGTTATTATGGTTATGTTACTACCACTTGATTTATAATTTTTTATAATTGTTAAAGGCTATTTTTAAAATTATAAATGGGAACTTTTAATAAGTATTTTGGAATATTAAACAAAATAATTTAAAATGGGAATATCAATGAAATTTTTAGTTATTCAAGATTTATTCAATTCTCTAATTTACTAGTAACACAAGTTTATGGAATTATGGTTCTTTGATAAATATCAAAGATTAAGGATATATCTCTACATTCTAGTGAAATTTTATTTTTTTAATTTAGTATGGGAATAATTTTTGTTTACAATGATTTTTATTATACCTACATTTTAATAATTTTAAGGGTTATGATTGGTTTTGAACCATGGAATATTAATTAACATAAATATCTTTCATTATTACACATATTTTCCATGAGTTCTTTTTCATAAAAAAAAAAGTCATTTAAATTTTATACACAACTTGAATAAATCAAAATCCCATGAACAAAACTTAACCATTCTTTAAGATGTTTCATTAGTGGTGATGTGATTTATGGGTCTAGTTCACTAAAAATGGATGATTTATTTTCATGATATAAAAATATTTTACTAAAAATTATTAGTGATGTAAAAGGAAATTGTATAAAAAGAAAAATCTTTAAATTATTATAATGATCTATTTTTATAGGAACTTGGTGAAAAATATTACATTACAATCCCCTAGAATATTTAGTCAAAATATATTATTCTAAAAGTATTCTTCAATACCCTATAAAATTTCATTTTAATGTTATCTCTGGTGAAATATATGGATTGGGTTCCTCTTAATTTTCCATTATTTTCATTATAAATATATTGTTGTCAATTATATCATTTGGAATTCTTAAAATTTTTATTGTTTTTATTGTGAACAAAGATGTAGATCAATATGTGAATTGTCTTACTATTCTCATTATAGTTATGGTTATATTATCTATTATCACAATTTATTTAAATTATAGTTTCTATTATAGAAGTGTTGGTGTAATTGTCCATATAGAGGGTGTTTATGATTCCATTTATTTTATTTCTCTATATCTGAATTATGGTACTATAATTACTTGATTAATAAAATTTTTCCCATTAATGGAAATGATTTTCATTCTAATTACTATAGGAACATTATTTGAGTGAGTGGCAATTATTTTTATAGGGGCATCTCTTTATAAGATGACCATTTACTTTACTATAAGTTTGTATTATCATAATATATAATTTCTAAGAGTTGTTTGGATAAATGTATGTGGTTTTTACACAAATTCACATTTCAAAAACAAATTCACTTAAAATGAATTTTATTAAACTAAAACTTTTCATGTAAATGTGGTGAAATCATTGATTATATCTATTATGATATATACACATAATTTTGGAAATATTATTATATTTATTTTTGATGGTTCCAATGATGTGTAAATTACTCATGTCTTAGTTGTTTCCAGTTCCATATTTATTTGTTATTATCGTTATCTACTAGTATTCTTTGAATATCTTTGTACAATAGATTATATTTAGAGTATACTATTGGATAAGGTCTTTAGATATGTGATATTTTTTTATTTTCATATTATTTTAATATTATATAAATGTGTATATTTCCTACTTAATTTATTTCTATGCACCACTTTATAAAAGTTTTAACCATATAATTATTATTCATTAAAATGGAATCATTGATTTTTCCATATTTATATTGATATTAATTATTCCATAATTATCTATATATATATATATTGTATTTTCAATTTTATAGGTTTCAAGTAACATTACCAGGATATTATGTGTACCCTTGCTGTACATAGTGAAATTCGGGTGCCTATGAACTCATTATTTATATATATGTGTGAGTAGGTACACTTTAATACCTTAATTGAGAGAATATATATCCTTTATCAATATGTTTCACTATTTTGTTATGGCTAAGAAGAGATAACCCCTTCCCAAAAACATTTTCTCTCATAAAAGAGGATATAGATATAATACATGTGCGTTACAACCTCTTTGTTTTAACCAAAAGTATGTAATGCCTATTCTATATTTAAAACTATGTTTGAGGATGGTATGCTTTGGGTTGGATTCTTTTTACATATAGAGTTACCTGTTACAGTTATTATATGAGTGTTAATTATTAACATGATTTGACAATTTTTGTGAAATTGATTTTGTATTATATTTATTAATGTGTAGAAAAATTATAATGCATACACCTAATCATTATGTATGTGGGATAATATCTATTTTTGTACTACTGAGTTTTTTTATTGACACCCAATATGTAATGTTTGATGGAAATGTTACATAAATTGTCATATTTTAGGAATAAAATGGTATGTAGGTATTTGTTTGGATACTTTATGGATTTCTAGTGAAAGGATTTCATAGGTGTGGTTTCAATCTCCACTATGGTGTTGGAGAAAAGGAGGAAATGTTTGGAAGGATATATAGTGGAACATTTTCATATATTAAGTTTATTATTTTAGTGTTTTTATGTCACTTCCCCTCCCTCCAAAGATACACCCCTAGGATGAAAATTGACAAAGTGATATAATGACCTCTGAGTCCCACCTCCAAGAGGCCCCACGTTTGCGACTTGCACCAAGGGTATACAAAAATCACAAAATTGGAGGAATGGACCTTAGTAAAAAACAACATTAGGAGATAAGGTAAATAATCCACAAAACAAATCCATGAAATTATATAGGAGAAACCAAAATCATCCCACACACATTAATAAATAAATCATGTAAAAAAAAATTCTCCAAGGTATGTATTGAAAGTAAAACTAAAGTTGCGAAACAACAACTATCCCCATGGTCTGAGCTAGTAATTCTTAGCATGGTCTACATGATACTCCAAGAAACTTTAAAATAGATGATACAGATGTAGGTTGATCATAAAAGTATACTTAGTAGGAAAAACCAAGTCTCAAGGGACCAAGTGGATGGAGAATCCAAATGCACCTGTAAGAGACTAACAAAACTAAACAACACCTAAAAAAGTATACAAACCATCCCAACCTCACCAAGGAACATTGACCAAATAACACAAGCTGAGTAAAATAAAATAGTGTAGATAACATCGTTAATAGGTAACACGCACCACTTTCCCACTGATCAGCCACTCTAACACCCTAAGGAAAAACTTCTTAGTGGTCCTACCTCATCCGAACATATCAGACCACATCCCTCCAACACACACCTAGAAGACCCATAATATCCCACCCAAACACATATGGGACATCATAACACCGACAATCCCATCTGCACACACTTGGGTGAAAAACCACATCACAACCCATATCATCCCAAATACACATGAGTTATATATCCCATATCATCATGAAGACACTACAGAAAAGTTTCACATCTCATCCTAAAAACACATGGGACACCCCATCATAACTTGCCCGCACACACCTAAACCTCACATTACAACATAATATACCTAAAGAAACATGGTCCGTCTCTGTCTGGAAAAGTGATAAGGGAAGAGAAGGTGGCCATCCATCCATCCTCACACCTGGATGTTTGGAAAATACACCCTCCCCCATGACTACAGGGGATTTCAACACATAATTCTAAAAAGGGTTGGGTATGTATATAAATCACAAGAACATATAGTATATATACATATATATATAGAAACTACACAAAACCCCATCCTATGGGATTCAAATCAATAAAAAACCAACTCACAAGACCCCCATACAAGTTGCTAACTCTAAATTCACATCCCACAAAAGAAAGACACAACCAATGTTCTTTTCAATTCATTAATTATAACAAAAAAAATCTCCATATTTTTACCATTTAAACCACCCCATTAATATTTATTCATTTAACCATCCATATCTAGTCAAGAAACTATCATGAGCAACACATACCATAGAGAATATACATATTAATTTCATAGGGTGAAAAGCTATGGTAAATTAAATAGGCTTTGCATTATCTCTACCTTCAATACCCATTCATGATAAACTACACACCAACCTCTAGATAGAGGGTGAAGCTTTATACATGTTATTATTGGAGGAAACTCTGTTCTAATTACCCATACCAATCAATATTATCCTTATTCAATGTCATCATACCCAAACCACCACATTAATAAAGAAAACCCCAAACTCACAACCACATCCAGAAACACACTAAATCAAAAATAGATTTGCATCCCTACAGCATAACCACACCATGACCATATAACTCTACTATACAACCACACACATCCACTTCTCCCAAAAAAAAGAAAAAAACAAACTACACATCACATCATATGTCATAATAAAACATATTTGGGTTTAACATTGGGGATATTTATCAATTTCACTTCTTTAAATTGAGGGTGTTATCATAGAAGTCATTATATGCCAAGGAATCTATTTAATTTACTGAATATATATTGATAATCATATATATATATATATAATCATTCAAATAGAAATCCAATAACATGCATTGAAAACCCATTACAGGTGCAAAAACAAGGACCCCCAACAAATAAGATTTGTAGTGTGTAGTTAGCCCACACACACCATAAGATAACTAAAAAACACTGCAAGACAATTCATCACCTTCAAATCCCTTGGTATATTGAATTATAAACCATTTTTATTATTTTTATTAATATAGAATCAACTCCCTTGAAAAGGGAAACCATCAATATACCCATCCCTCATGATATAAATAATAAGAAACAAGTGAAAATTATTACGTAGAAGAGAGATTATTGACCCTTATTGGTTGCACAAAAAATAGGGGCATGCATGCAAGAGAAATGAACTTATATGGAGAACTGAAACCGATGGAAGCACTAAGGCTTCACGACACCAGGGAAGAGGGAGCTAGGGTGTCTCAATCCAAGAGAAACGGAAACCCACAAATGAAGAGAAGACCTAAACTTTAGAAAATCTTGATCCTAAATAACTAGGATTGAAGCATGTTCAATTGACATTAAAGACATATCAGACCAAAACCCTGTGGTTTTGATAGTCAAGGAAATCATTAGGATTTTATAATATTAATACACTTCAAAATGGAACCAAAATCCCTTAAATAAGTCATTAAGAAAAATTCCCATGAAAAGTCATAAAATTGGAAAACTAGGAAGACTGGATAATTGTTGGAAACGAGTCACTTATAAATGTGGGGAACCTTTGGGAATGAGTAACCATTGGATGTGGGGAACTATTGGGATTAAAATCTTACCATTATCAGTGAGACACCACCAGCGAGTCACTGCCAGTGAGTCACTTCGAGCGATACATCACCAGTCAAGACACCTCCCAGTGAGTCAAAACCGAGGTGACCTACCCCTAGAAATGACTCACCACTAAGGAAAATTACCTATAACCGATAGTCACTACCTGGGTGAGACACCATGAGGCTGAGTTACCACCAGGTTGAGTCACCTCTAGGATAAGTCACCTACAGGGCGAGTTAGCACCAGGGAGAGTCATCGCGAGGGTGATTCATTGCTAGGGTGAGTCACTATTGGAACGAATCACCATTTGAAAGCTCAAATGTCTCCAAACGCACCCTAAAATAACAATAACACCTCAAAAAAGAGGGTTTTAAACAAAGTAATAGATTGGAAGGATTCATTCCATTACACTAGATACCTTTCAAACTATTCTCTCCCTTGAAAATTCAAAACCAACCTGATTTAAAGAGTGGAATGGTTCAAAAAACCATCCCTTAAGATACCTATCAAGGATATCATTACACCTGAAACACTACTACCAGATAAACACATAAATATTAGATGATAAAATACCTTGTGTTGTTCAAAATTTAGAGTGAAAAATTTTACAATCAATAACACCACGTAGGACATCTGTAAACCAGACCTCATTATCATCGGTGTTGACACATCAACCCGAACAACCACAAAACACACTGCACAACCACATGATTCCTCTTATCACACATCCACACTACCAACCAACCACTATACAACTATCAAAACATCAGCGCATCCCAAACCAGAAAACTTTACAACTAATGAACCACACCATCCTGATATCCTGAATAAGGGAACATTGCCTCTAATTTGAAGATACTATCTACTCTAGGAGGCACTGACTCACCCACATGGGTTTAATCTCATCATAATTAAATATTTTGATTAGGGATATGGTCCTCCCCATTTCATATTTAAGGAAATTATCACACATCACACCACACACAATAGAAACTATGGAAACAACTCACATCATAGAATAACAAGGTCTTAAACAATACATCATAATGAAAAACAGAGTAATCCAAACTGAAAAAACTCTGGGTACGGGTCATGAATTTGTGTCTCTTACTCCAAAGTACTCTCCCCCAGTCCACTATTCCTCCATAACACATGAACCAAGGGGATGGTTCATCCTCGAAGAACCTTCTATTGGTGATCTTGGGTCTCCACATGGTGCTCCACAAACATCACATCAGCCTTGATATAATACTCTCCCCCATCAATGATGTGGGAGTCATCGTGAAGATACTGAATAAGTTGAGTGATGTGGAAAATGTTTTGGATACTCTCTAACAATGGTGGGAACTCCAACTGGTACACCACCTCACAAAATCTCTCTAACACCTCAAAGGACCCAACTAACCTGGGAGAAAGATTACTCACTCTTCCAATGCTCCACTTCCCACACTATGGGGAAACCTTAAAAAAAACTATCCCCAAACTCAAACTCCAAGTGCCTCATTATGAAATCAGCATAACACTTTTTCCAGACTTTCACTACTTTGATCCTATCCTGAAAATACTAAACATTCTCTGTCTTTCACTACAACAAATTGGGAGAAATAACAGCTATCTCCCAAACCTTCGTCTAACACAACGACGAATGACATGGTATACCATAAAAATCCTCAAATGGTGCCATTCCAATTAAAAAGTGATAAATATTATTATAAGAAAAGTATATCCTTGTTAGGTGATGCACATAAGATCCACCAAAGTCCAAGACACAAGCTCGCAACATATCCTCCAATGTCTAGATAGTATGTTCTGTCTGCCCCTCTATCGGAGGGTGGAAAGTAGTACTGAGGATAAAATGAGTGCTAAAAGCATGTTTCAATCGAATCTAGACTCTTTTGGTAAAACGTGTGTCTTGATTAGAGACAATGAACCACAAAACTCTATGAAACTGCACCACCTCATCCACATACCTCTTAGACAAGGTATGCATACACCCGACTCCAAGATCTCTAAGAAGCGAGATGATTTATTCAACCGATCCATGACCACCTAGATTGTATCATAACCATCCTATGATCTGGGTAACCCTATTATGAAATCCATAGATAGTTCATCCCACTTATCATCAAGAACATCCAAGGGTTGAAACAAACCACTAGGAGCATGATGCTCAACCTTTACCTGGAAAAAAACCAATCACCTAACCACAAACTCAGGTACATCCCATTTTATCCCAATGCACAAAAAATTCATCATCAAGGAATGATAAATCTTAGAAACACTTGGGTGTACCACTAATGGTGATATATGAAACTCACAAAGGACCCATTGTGCATTGATACCAGAACAAGAAACTTCCAATGAAACAACATCTGGTTTTGAATATCCTCCAACCATCTATCCATACATCACAATGAGAAACATGATCATAAACACCTATTCATTTGAGTCTCCCCACTGAGACTCCTCTACATGCTGCATCAAAGAAAACTTAACTGTTATCCGAAAAAAATATCCTTTACCACCATCAAACCTTGAATATATTTGAAAGGATCCCAAGGCCTCCAATTCTCTCCAATCATCCCCAAACTTTTGAAAAACACCTTTCCATGATTTCATGCTCAAAGAATCATCCACAACATTCTACTTTACTGAGTTTTAAGAGATCTCAAAATCAAAGTACTAGAGAAACTCCATCTACCTACACTGCTATAAGTTCAGGTCACGATAAAAAAAATATATACCTCAAAATCTTGTGGTTAGTGAATACTACAAGTCACTCCCGAATGAGGTAATTCCACCACAAATTTAGGGAAAACAGAACCACTAATAGATCCATATAATGGGTGGAATAGTTACATTCATGAAAAATTAACTACCTAGACCCAAAAGATATCACTGCCTTATACTACATCAGCAAACATCCCAAGTATAGAATTAAAGAATCAAAAAAAAAAACCTCAAACATCACCCCTTCCTCTAGAAATAGGAAAACTAGATCACTAACCAACTCCACCTTCAGGTAACCGATGGATTCCTGACACTAATCACTCCAATAAAATGCTTGGTCACTTCTAGTCGATGTTGTCAGTGGGGATGAAACTCGAGATAAATTAGGAAAAAAACCTTCGATAATAGCCTAAAAGACAAAGAAAATAGTGAACCTTAGCCACATTCTTGGGTGTTACCCATGAAACAAACTCTTCAACCTTCGACAGGTCAACTGACACACCCTATTGAGACACCAAATGTCTAAGTAAATGTATCTATCATGTCCATAACATACACTTGGAAAAATTTCCATAGAGATGCTGGTGTCGAAGGACATTCATGAAATTTAGGATATTATCAACAAGTTATTCTTATACCTTTGAGTAGATCAAGATGTCAATATAAAATATGATGAAGAACTGATCTATGAACTCATAGAACACTGAGTTCATAAGAACCATGACCAGAACTGGTGCATTCATAGCATCAAAAGGCCAGACTACAAACTCAAAGTGCCAATATATGCACCTGAAGAATGTCTTTGAGATATCAGTATCCTTCAACCACAATTGGTGATATCCAAACAACATTTAAAAATTTTAAAACCAACTCATCCCTCTTAGTTGGTCGAAATGATAATCTATCATCAAAAGACCATAACATTTCTTTACCATCACTTGATGTAGCCTCTGATAGTCTATATACAACATCAGACTACCATATTCCTTCTTGGATAACTACAATAGAGCACCACACAATGACACCCAAGGCCATATGAAATCTTTATTCACTAGAACACCTATCTAAATCATCTAATAATGAAATAAGATGGTGACATTTGATAAAGATCCATCAAAATTGGAGAAGCATTGGGCTGCAAGTCTATCACGAACTGAACATTGCATCGAGGGTGTGATGTCACAACCCCATCCGGAAAAACATATAGGAACTCCCCAAAATCCATGGGAACCTCCTCTATCCAATCATCTACTAATCACAAAAACACCTTAGCCAAAAAAATAAGGGGATCTATATTCCAACTACCCACTTGAAAACACCTCTCTCTAAATAAAACCACACATTGGCCATCCATATTCGAAAACCTAACACTCCTCGAGAAAAATTTGATAACAAAAACTATGACATTTAACTATTCAATTTTGATGTTGAAATCATATGGATTAATCTTTTATTTGAAAAGGTCCCCATGGGACTGATGTGGCCCCATCATTAGTTTACACCATTGGCACATATAAAACAAGATGTTTTTGGCCTCTGGCTAGTGTAGTCAACACCCGAGGTATGAGAAGCCTCTCTATGTCCAGTCCTAGAGCATGGGATAGAGTGGTGAAACTAAGGAGTGCGAAGATCCTGAATCAAATAATGAAAAAACAAGATTACTAAACAAATTGATCATACATCTGATGGGATCTGGCCCCTTTGGAATACTTTCCTCCACTACATACAACTTACCACACCCAACTCCTCTACCTATCTACTGATGACCGCCTCCATGACAAATCTCGAGTCATGGTCCCTAAATCTGAGGAAGATCCTGAGGTCATACCACCTTGCATCATCTCCCCTCGATGTAGCATATGCCTTATACCTATGTGGCTGAAAGGCTCTCACTAGAAATTGTTGTTGAGGCTGCTTTTGGACATGTAAACCTCCACCAAACTAATCTTAAATAGCTATTGTCCATTTTCCATGGAGATAGCTAGAAACCCCATAGAATAAACAAGTCGGTATTAACCTATCATGAAAAGAATAGAAACAAGAGGGTCCAAAGAGAAGATACTGAGGTTGACTCTTGGGTGGTCGAAACCTCGATGGTCCTGACACCTACCACATGTTACTGAAAAATATTACCCTTGAGTAACCCTTGCATTTCCCCTTCTATGTTAAAACTCCTCATCAGTGAATCCGCTCGATCACCTATTTTTTCTTCAAAACCTCCATGTATGTCATCAATGAAATGGGAGTAACTATATATTAGATTAGAGGATGGAGCGCTTCCTCAAGATGCCTCACTCGGGACTCATCAAATGGGAAAAGATATGGAGAAAAACAAAGAAGATCCATGAAGATGATTCCCTGCTCCCGCACTAACATACTACCCTGATGAAGGGAGATTAGTTTCTTCTTATTCTTAGCCTTAAAGGCCAATGAGAGGAACTCTACCCAAAACTACTCCTAGAAGTCAACCAAAAAATGTATCCCTCCTTCCCCTATCTTAGATACAATCTTCACCACTAACAAGTAGATGCTCGCATCTGAATAACATTCGAAGGGACTCTATACTCTCTTGAGTCCCAGATCAGGCAGAAGGAGATCTCCAACTCCTCTAGATAACATTTTTTCTCCATGTATGAAACACTACCATCATAATTTTCCTCGTCCTTCTACTAAAAGGCACACAACATCCTCTAAACCCAATCATCCTAAAAAAGATCAACCCTCCATCAATACACTGGATCAACACACTGAACCTCCGCTTCTTTATCCACACATTGATGACAACTAGGAGCTATTGATGAAATGAAAACAAGGATTTCCCAAGCCCTAAATTATATATTTTATTAAGATTAATTTTAAATCTCTTAATCAATTTTAATTAATTTTCCCATTATAACCTTCCCAAAACCACCATATTTCAAAAAAGAACACTATTCATAAGGATTAGTGAACCAATCATAGGTCTCTAACCTGCAAACAGGTCCATATACCTTAGTAGTTGTATAGGTTCAGAGTTCATGCATTTTATCACATGGGGTCCTAAAATCCCATATCCTAGCCAATCTCTCTAGCCTATGTCACATACGAAGGTCAATTAGTACTTTTTTCATACCACCCCAGGAAAAACTCATTATTACAAACTCCAAAATCAACCTTATTTATCATCCTCCCTTTAATACCACTATGTTAAACCCCCTTACTCTAAAGATACCCTTATGGGTTGGTAATGAAGAAAGGGAGACAATGACCCTTGAGTCCCACCTTTAGTAGGCCCAGTGTTGGAGAATAACACCAAGGGTATGAAAAACCCACAAAATTAGAGGCATTACCCTTTTATGAAAAAAATATCTAGATATAAGGTAAATCATCCATAAAAACTCGAAGGTCTAAAATAGAAGAAACCAAAATCATCCCACATGCATGCATAAATAAATAAAGTACAACAATAGTCTCCAAGGTATGTACCAAAAGTAAAACAAATGCAGAGACACAACAAATATCCCCAAATTATGAGATAGTAATGCCAAGTATGATTCAAATTATCCTCCATAAAGCCTGAAAATAGTTGATATATATGTAGGGAGAGAATAAAAGTATACTCAGTTGAAAAACCCAAGTCAGTCATGCACAAGTGGAAAGAGAATATTAATATGCTTTGAGAAAACCGAAAAACAAAAAAACTACTAAAAACATATATTGACCATCATAAATTCAGTAGGTCGTGCTTAAAAAATAAATAAAATGAAGTAATATAATATATCGTAAAGCACATCAATGAAAGGGTACCCCGCACAACATTACCACTGATTTTTCTCTCTCACACCCAAATAGATAACATATTAGCACTCCTACCTCTTAAAAAAAATATCAGACCACGTCCTGATCACATACAACTGGACCATACAACATATCCTGACCAAACACACCTGGGCCATCACAACACAACACATACTACACGGACACACCTAGTCCAAAAACCACACCAAATCAAATTTCAACCTGAAGACACCTAGGATACATATCAGATCCAATCCAGAATAAACCTAGGACATATATCAAATGTCATCACAAAAACACTTGAGACACCACATCACATCTCACCCCCGCAAACCTGGGCCTCACATATCAACAAAATCTGCCTGATGAAACTTAGGATATCATCACCTGGAAGAGGGAGTAGGGAAGAGAGGATGGATATCCATCCATCCTCCCATATAGATGTTTTGAAAAGATATCCTTCCCCATTACTATGGGGGAATTTTACCCATAGTTCTCAACAAGGATGGAATGTGTAAAAAAATATCAATAACATATAGTGTATATACATATAAATAGATATAATACACACAAGACCATATTATGGGATTTATGACAACAACTAACTAACTCAAAAGTCCCACATATATGTTTATACCTCTAAAATAAAAACCCACAAAAGAAAGACACAACCACTGTTAATTTCCATTCATTAATTATCACCCAACCAATCTCTAAATTTTTACAACTTCAACCATCCCATTAGTATTTATTTATTTAAACATCCATATATATATGGGAAAAAATCAATCACATTACCTAATAGAGTGAAAAGATATAATCATTTTATAGGGTTAAAATACTTGATAAATTAAGATGGCTTCACATTACGTCTGCCTTCAACACCAATTCATGATAAACCACACACCAACCTCTAGACATAGGGTGATGTTTTTTCCTGGTTATTAATTGAGAAAAATATAGGTGAATTACCCATACCAACCAATACTTTCC
Source organism: Viscum album (assembly GCA_963277665.1). NCBI lineage: Eukaryota > Viridiplantae > Streptophyta > Magnoliopsida > Santalales > Viscaceae > Viscum > Viscum album. The sequence continues at coordinate 124,549,271 of OY728147.1, forward strand.
TTATTCAATGTAATCTTTCCCAAAAAACCACATCAATAAATAAAACCACCAACTCACAACCACATTCAAAAACACACTACATCATAACCAGTTTCACAGCCTTACTACATAACCATACCATTCCCATCACACAACCTCTATAAAACCAAACCCATAACCCACCCTCCCACTATCCAAAACAATAAACACATGAAATAATATTCCATAACATAACTTATTTAGGTTTAACATGGGGTTTATTATTCATGTTTAGTTCTTTAATTTGAGGGTATTATTACAGAAGTCATGAGATCTCGAGGCATCCATTTAATTATCCGAAAATACTTGGTCAATAATTTATATATATATTAGAATTAATGTATAAATAAAAAAATTCATTCAAAAACACATATAGATGCACATAGAAGGATCCCCAATGACCACAACTTTTAGTGGGTAGTTAACCCATATAAATCATAATATCAACAAAAACAAAAACACAGCAAGGCCATGCATCACTTTCCCAGCCCCCTGTATATTGATTTATAAAATAATTTGATTATATTTATTAATATGGAATAAACAATATTCATATGGTAAAACATCTATATACCACCACCACATGATCCATAAAATAAGAAACAAGGGAAAAATCCTACACAAAAGAGAGATGAATGAAACATTCTAGTTGGACAAAAAATAGGGGCGCTTATACAAGAAAAATCCACCTATAGGGAAAACTTGAATAGAAGATAGAACCAAAGCAAGATGATACCCGAGAAGAGGGGTATTTGTAATCTCACAGCAAGAGAAAGGGAAACACACACACAAATATAATTACTCTACTATAGAAAATCCAGATCCTAAATCAATGATATTGAAGTATTTTTAATTTCCATTAAATGAATATATAAACAAGAACACATGGATTTGAATCTAAAGAAAGGATTAATGTTTTTAGAAGAATAATAAACATTGAAATTGCTCCAAAATATAATAAATAATTCCGTATTAAAAATTCCCATCAAAAGATGTAAAACTAGAAAACCGGGAAAACTGGATAACTATTAGAAATGAGTCCCCAATGGATGTGAGGCACCATTAAGAATAAGTCACCATTGTAAGTGAGGAATTTTTGGGATTATTAGATTACCACCTTTATTGAGACACTTCCATCAAGTCACAGTCGATGAATCACTACTAGCATGTCATCGCCTGTGAGTCACTGCCAGTGAGACACCGCTATGCGAGACACCACAAGGCGGGTCACTGCTAGGCGTGAGTCACCGCCAGGTGTGAGTCACCACTAGTAATGAGTCACTGCTTGGGTGATACAACACCAAAGTGAGTTACTATCAGGGTGATCACCGCTAGGGATAATCACCACTAGGGTGAGTCACCTTTAGGGTGTTTCACCATTAGAGTGAGTCATTATTGGATCAAATCACCACTAGAAAACTCACATGTCTCCAAAAACACCTCAAATCCATATCATCTATAATAATAAAGTCCTTATAAAATTAGTGGTCTATAAGGGTTTGGGACATTACATGTTATCCCTTATTTATATTAATATAATTTCTTCAATTCCAGTTTAGAATTTGCTTATTTTTTACTCTAATATAAAATACAGTTTATAATATTATAGTAGGAACCATCAATATACAATTCCATTATTTTTAGTGAAAAAGTTTCTTATTTATATTTCAAATGTTTTATATATATTTAAGTCATGAACTACTTTTATAAGAACTTGACATTGAAGTATTTTATTATTTAAATAGTGTAAATTCTTTCAGAATTTTGAAACGAGACACTAAGTGAAAGTATCCTTACATTGGTGTTTAGGGAATCTAGTTGAGGTTTTAATTGGTCTACTTTTGGGTACTATTGGAGTTTTTAGGTTGGTTCATTACAAAATTATATCAATTTAGAGTAAGTTGAAATGTGTTTATCTAGTGGGTCTTTTGAATGGGTGGCGAAACCTTATTTTAATTGTTGGTCTTGAGTTTCATGAGATTGTAAGGGTACTTGTGGTGACTATATATTTATATTTAGAAAATGATTAGTCTTGAGTACTATGTCTTAAGAATGGATGGATTATTATTTTTGATTATATGTATGTATGTTATCAAGATGAGAGATATGATTAATCTCTCCTCATAACTTAGATATACTTTCCATTAAAATGAATTTAAGGAAATGTCAAAGAATATTATATATTCACATTGTGATTTATCTCTCTCGAATTTTTGGATATGATTAGTTAATCCTATATATTTACACACATGTTCTAATTTAATTTGATGAAATATTTTAACCTAATAAATATTTCTTATCATGTATATTGTTGTTTCAGAAAGGCTTAGATATGATTCGCGAGGTGTAATGAGTATGTAATATGTAAAAATTATAAAATTTTAAAGTATTATTAAATACATATAACAATAATACATTATCTAAAATTGTAAATGTTTAGTTTCATTGGAGACATGATTAATAATTGACTTATTTTATTAATTATCTTAAACATATACCATAATGTTGATATCACATAGTACCCTAATTATAAATTTTCTACTTAAAACTATTCATCAAAACCTGGGGAAATAGAAACATTATAAAAAGTGTTAGTGTAGATATTGAACAAGGAAAAAATGGGAGATATAAATTGATGATCATAGGTGAGAATAAACCATAGAACATGCATCATAGAATAATCCTTATCCATAATATAATGCACGGTACATAAGATTTATATATCATTAGTCCTGAATCTTGATCCTTGGGAGAATATCATAATCATATAACATAAGTTTATTGTATAATATTGTTGCATAAAAATAAACAAATAAAATAATTTCCTTAGTCAAGGATCACATCTAAGTCTATGATAGTTGAAAAATTATCATAATAGATTTGGTTTACTTCCCATTCAAATAAATATAAAAATCATATTTCATGGATTCTCTTGATGAAATTTATCATGGAGAAGGCTTGGTATAATTACCTACGTACCATCTTAGGATTGGTCTAACTGCTCTTGTACCATCATAGGCTTGGGATAATCACTTGTGTACCCAATTGGTGTTGGGAAAAACTCCCAAGTACTCTTGGTATTGTTAAAACCTTCCATATACCATTTTTTGATAATGAGATATAAAAAATTACCCAATTCATTAAAGGACTATAAAAAATATAGCTGTAATATAATAATAAACAATCCATATATATTCCAAAAGAATATATGATCATTTATTGATCCTTTTTCGTTTAATTAACCCTTAAAAAAGAAATGGGTTTCATGAAACATTCTTAAAACATCATCATCATAATCCATATAGTTAAAGGAAGTGGATTATATCTTAACATCATATACCCAGTGAAATAAGTCAATCCATAAATGATGTAGATATAGATGAAAAATAATATTATAAGATCATTAGAAATATTATTTAAAAAACAAGTGAAAACATCCTTTTGTTTTCGCATATTTTTTAAAAACCATGGAATAATGTATATATTATATTTTATAAATACTATCGAAAATTATATAGGGAAATTAAAAACTAAAAGTGATCATTATGCTAGGAAAATGAAATCCATTTTAAAAATTAAAATTCTTTCTTTTTTAAAAAGACAAAAAGTGAGTTATATGGATTTTTTTTTTGAAAATATTAATTTTAATCATATATTATGAAATTAAAAGGTTGTAGAAAATAACATTTAAATTATTTAAAATTCATTGAAAAATGTAATAAAACAATTTTGAAGAAAATAAAAATGGGAGATAAATATTTTTTGCAAAAAAGAAGAAATAAGGTATGATTTTCTTAAAAATTTCATCTATCCTCCTTGAGTAAAAAGAGGGGAAATTAGAAAAAATAGTACATGAAAACCTAAAAAAAATATTATAAGAAAATATTTTTTCAAGAAATAAATAACGCAAAATTTCTTACAAAATAAATTGAAACATAAACCATCCTGATAAAAAGTGAGATTGTAATATAAGCCTTTACCTCAAACCCAAAATGGGTTCATATCCACTTTAACCACCTGTATATAAAATTTAAAATTATTATTAAAAAAAATATTTTCATACTTATATTACTTTATATCATTCTATTATAATATCTGATTATGATTTTATTAATAATTATTTATTAAAATCAATATCTAAGTGTCAATTATTCAGTTTTACATATATATTTTGGTTCATCAACTATGGTCTTCAAAAATTGGTCATAATTTAATTATTTATATAATATTAATAATTTTATAAATATAATATTTTTTTATTAAATAAAAATCTTGAACCATCCATGTACGATGCTAATGAAAAATTATTTACATCACTTCATGGGGGAAGTAGTCTGTTCCTACACAAGAGTGATATTTTCATTTTTTAGTAGATTGATATAAAGAAAGGTAAATAATATGTTATATTTGAAAAATAATTATTATATAATAAATATCAAATATATATTCATTAATTTACTCTATATAACCATCCTTTATATGTGGTTATGAAAAATTAACTACATCGCTTCATGGATGTGATAATTCGCACGTACCCATGAGTTACACTTTTATTATCCACCAGATAGAAAGGAGATAAAAATTGGATATACAATGAACATAATAACTTTTTATTATATCACTTATACTTATTTAAAAGATTTATTTTGTTTATGGAATATTTGGAGGAGCTTTAAGAAAAAAAAACATGAAATTATTTGGTAAGAACATATACCTCTTCATTGGATAATGTAAATTGAAAAAAACCTTAAGGAATTTTTTATGGGTATTTTTGGAAGAACCAAACTACTATGTCATGGATAAAGATGTTAGAAAAGAATTTTCATAATTTTTTTTGAGTTAATGTGCTGATTATTTCGTATAATTGAGAAGAGGGGGTGCAATTTTATATTCCAGGGGAGTGGTACAATTGTAAATATCGTTAGCATTAAAATAATGTAAAGTCATTTTTATATGAAAGTGGAAAAAATACATAGTTTCAAATATTTAATAATTTATGTTCAAAATACACTGAACCAATCATATTTAAAAAACTTTTAGTGATAATTTAAGCCTTATCTCTTAGTTGAACCCCCTCTTTAATCACATTAACTATTATCATGGTGATAAGATATTTACGATGATAACTATTCATTATAGATTAAATATTAAGTGAAATTATTACCTTATTTTAATTATTATTATTCAAAATATATAATTCAATTTAAAATATCAATTATTAGAGTTTCAATAAATTAAATCCAATACCAATGCACAACACAAGTATATTCTTGTTTAAAAAAATGTATATTTAATAATTAAAACGGTTTTATTATCACTCATTTCTTTTTAAAAAAATTTAGATGAATGTTAATATTTTTATGAAATATATTTCCCACACATTTTATTAAAATAATTAATAAATATTTATTAACAATATTTATTAATATAAAATAAATTACGCACATAAATAAATAGTTTTCTAAAAAATAACTCGTTTTATATTTATATGATCTTATATTTATTTATAACCATTTGATAATAAATGTATGAATGATTATTAATTTTTATAAAAGAATTAAAATTAATTTCACATCATTATAATACATGAAATAAGAGAATAATAATTTTAAATAAAACATATATAATAAAACAATGTTCTTAACAATATATTTCTATTTAACCAAGAATAATTATTGTATTACTTATTTTAGTTACACAACTGATTTTAAAAATTATTTTATCATGTAATTTTATTATAACTTAATTCATTTTTATTTTAATAAAACATTACACACATATGGTGGGTGTTGTGTGCATCCAAAGTTATCAAACAAATATAATTATTTAAGAGAAATATAATCTAAAACCATAAGATATTACATTTGACCCCCTTAAATGAATTTCTACCTCAGAAATTTGATATTTTAATGTATATATATGATGATACGTTTTTTTAATTCCATCCACGGGATCATACCTAATTTTTATAAATTATGGGGTTTCTAAATAACTTTAATCTAGCGTGTGTTCATATTCTATTGTACTTTATCTCCTTGATGCAGAAAATCTACAACTTATTACTTATAAGAAATATCATGCTAAAAATGTACTTCATTTGAATTTGGTACATTTTATAGATCATGTATGTGCTTCATAAAATTATATACATAGAATTCATCATCAAATTGAGAGAGGTTTAGTGGAATCATTAAATGATAAGCTATTGTCCTGATATGATCAAGAATCTCATATACACCAACATAATTGGGAATCAACTTCACCTTATTCCCAAATCTCATTACATAATTGTAAGGGGAAATTTATAGGAATATATTCTCATAGACTCTGAACTCTAGATATCTTTTTCTATTGTCTTCAGAATATATTTTATCAAATTTATGCTTCTTTGAGGCGATGTTGAATATATCTAACTTTTTCTACAAATTCCACTTTTAGCTTAGGTCCTAATAATTTTTTCATTTTTTATAGAAACCTGAACCTTATAAACATTTAATTTCATGACTTTCAGCAAATAATTTCATAAAATAGAAACCAATGATCTATAGGTCCATTTCCCATGGAATGTTAGGATTATAAATACAATGATTTAATAAATAAATATATATTTAATATTTCAATATATAGAAGGGTATCTTTAATTCCAATGATATTATAATACCATAAAGGATAACCTGAGGAAATACAAATTTATTAGGGTGAGCTATATATCCTGGAAAGGGAATAAACTTACTCGTAAAATATAACCATCGAGAGGAGAGTCATAAAATGACATCGTAATGTAAAATATCACATAATATAAAAAGGAAGCATAACATTAAAAGTATGATGAAATTATAGAAATGTGTCAAAATCCCAAAAATTTCATTATAAGTATAAGTCAAGAATCTCTTCTAAGACAACATAATAGAATTTGTGATGCGGACTACCTATGAACCATACTTATTATCTAATGAGATGAAAAAAATTACCCAATGAGTTATATATCTATCAAGGAACACCTCTCATATTCATAACATGTACATGAATATGTCTTCTATATTAGGAAATTAAAAATAAGTAATAATCATAAGAAAATCCTAAGAAAAAGAAATAAGACACATCATATTGTATAGAGAATAATCAAATGGCATATCATAAACATTCCAATGAAAGAATGGATTGATCATTGTTTGATGAAAATAAATGTATAAAATTTATTTTGTTAAAAAAATTATGTTCATCTTATGTGAAGATATATTAAATAGGGAAAATTAGGTTTTTAAATGAATCACATAATCGTGGTTTTAAGGAAAGGGTAATGAATATTTTAAAAGGGAAAGAGCTCAATAATATTTTTAAAACATTAAATAAACCATATAGTTTTATAAAAAATAAATTAGTGTTTTTAGAAACAATATGAGTTTAAAAATAATTCTATAGAGTGGTACATAAAAATAGGTATGAATCAGACAAGGTCTCTCTTCAAAACTGGTTTCTTAAAATAATGAATTAAGATAGGAATTTGAAGCAAATGTATTATCCCATAAATAATAATGTAAAGTAAACTATTTATTTTTATAAGGAACATAAATAAATAGTAATGGTGGTTTAAAAAATATAATAAATGGGAAAATAAGGAATTCATAACCCAAATGTATGAGGGTCGTTTATAAGTTCCCTTACCTCAAGTCTGTGACTCATTCAGTATGATTGTACAAATTATTTAATAATAAAATTAATTTTTTTAAAAAAATATATCATGATAAATTTTAAATATATTTTATTCATCAATATTCTTTTATTGTTGTTTTAAATCACTTTATTAATATTTAATGTTTATTCCTACTCTTAAGGGGGGTAGTTTAGGGTTCTAACACATCTTCAGTTTTTGGATAATTATGGAATAAATTTTTAATGGAGAATGAAACTAAAAAATTAAAATGAAATTATATTATTATCATTAAAAAAGTTTAAGTATTCCCATATATCTATAAGTGTTATGGTGTAGGGAAGATTCATTTATTAAAAAGTTTATCGTTACATAGATTTTTAAGTTATGCATCTTTACCAACCATCATGAACTATATATTTTTATTTAATTTAATGATTATTTATATATTACTAAACATGAAATAAGTTATAATATAATTTTTATTATAATTTTTTTCCATAACAATATTTGTATAACAATACCTGTGGTCGGTGATGAAAATGAGACATGTCGTCTATTAAGGCGGTGAACCAACCAAAATATTGGAAACATTTTCCTTTTAGAGTAGATTTAAAGATGTTAGATTATGGATATTACATTCATAGAGTAAAAATTATGTTTATAGTTTATTATAACATGATTTAAACAAATAGTATTTAATATATTTGAGGAGGTAAAATATGTAAGGAATTTAAGAGACTTCTGTAGAGAGTATTACCTCTTCCATTGGAAGTTTACTCTTAGGCTAGACATTTAAGGATCCATAGAATGGTCTTTTGGTAAGAACATAACTCATTGAAAATAATAATTATGGTTTGTAAGTTATATGGGAATATATTTATAATGTAATGGAACTTAGAGTGTGAGGATAAGAGGGGCGGTGAAGGGTGGCTTTTATGAGTGGTGGAGAGGGGTATTTTTGAATATAATACTTATTTTTTTTCTAAACACAAACAATAGTGATTATTATTATGAAAATATAAATTAATTTTTTTTCATGTGAGGTCAATATTTTAGTTTCATACATCACTCATTATGAAACTAATCATGTATTTACTAATAATTTAAAATCCTACATTATATCGTATTTCACTATTCAGAAAAATCTGAATGTTTTAAAAAAATACTTAAAATTAACCCTAATACAATTTTGATGTTCTGATTCCACAAATGAAATCCATTTTTTGAAAATAATTTTCTATAAAATATAAAATTAAATTTTAAATAAAAATATTTGTTCTTTAAATTTTTTAGTTTTTATGTAAAAACCGACCTTTCAAACAAAAAAAATAAACCGAACTTTATAATATTATATTATAATTTATATACAAATTGATATTATATTAATATAATTTATTTTAAAATTATATATTTACTATAAAAAATTATTTTAATAAAAATTAAACACATATATTGTTCTAAATTTACAATTATGAATTCTTAGTGTAAAAATTTAATTTTTTCATGTTGACACATATATTTAAATATCATATGATTTAAATTTATTATATATATATATTATAAAGTAATAAACTTTTATTTTACTATTCAAAAGGTATAAATACTATTTTAATTGTTAGGTTATTGTTCTTAATAATTAGATTTACTACTCGAACAATCATATTTGTCTAAAAACTCCCTATAAACACCTATAATTTACTTCATTCATATTTACTTTAATTTTTCTGATTCTAAACATATTCATTCCCAAAATTAATTTTACACTACTAGAATTTTATTGTTTTTTTATTTTTTTTGTGAGTAGGGTGATCTTAGGAGATCAAGATGATCCAAATTTTATAATTATAGTTATTTGATTTTATATTTTATTATATTCCCATTATATTGTTATAAATTTTATTAGGATTAATTTTAGGATAAATTTATTATTTTCAATTTATAAAACAAGTTATTATTGATATTAATTATTTTTTCCTATGTATTATACTATATTTAAAAGTGTAAAACTTTAAAAAAACAAAGAGGGGGAATTTCATTCATAACAGGTTACATGATTACATTATTTTCCCATTAATAAATTATTCCCTAAAACTTTCAATTCATGTACTATACTGAGAAAAGATGATGATATTTTTTATCTAATACATATTTTGGTAAAAACGTTTCTTATTTGTACTTATGATTATGCCAATGTACTTTTATAGGATGATTTTTATTTATGTGTGCAACTTTATCCATATAGTAAAAGATCTTCGTAGGTTTCTTCTTACAAGAGAGATTATTCTACAACTGTAAAACCTTGGGATTTAGTAAATTTTAGCAGTCTAATTTGTACATCCTCAATAGGGATATTTGGAACATTTCATATACATGAGACATTTTTAATTTTAGTAAAAGTTAATAAGACACAACCTCAATGAGATAAAGATGATCAAAGGGACCTATGTATCTAGGTTTTAGTATTACCTTCTTCTTAGGCCTCAGGATTGTTATCAGTGGAGAAGTAAAATGTATAATTAACCAAATTTGAATAATATTTCAATTGATTATTTTGAAAATAATTTTTTTTCATCATTGAAGGACTAATTTATTTACAGTTTTATAGAATTAGGTCATCACCCATATATAATTAAATATTACCTCAAAAAGTGGAAAAATCTAATCAATATCCATTTTCCCAACTATACATAATTTTTGAAGACAATACAAGTTTTCCTTTTAGATCATATATTCAAAATTTTTATCTTGGCCTCATTTCTATCTCTACTCATCCCTAAAACCCATTTAAAAAATATAAAAATGAGGGATGAACAGAAAAACCTCAATAAAGGGTATATAAAAAAAGTATGGAAACCAATTAGTGTATGAATATTATTTATTTATTTTTTATCATAAAATTTTATCTCAAAATAAAAAGTTTCTTATCAGATAAATCAACTTAACTACCTAATTATTTTTATAAAAAAATAATTAGAAATCTTAATGGAAAAACAAAACACATAAAGGTTTTTTTCCATCATAAAAAACACAAGATTTTATTTCACAATGATATATATTATGTCCTTATAAAGTAATATAAACATTAATTTAAACTTAATAACATTATCTTACCATGTAAAATCATTTTATTTCCCTAAAAACCTATATAAGTAATATATAAATCATTTTGGTAACTTGGAAAAACATTTTCATATAACTCTTACAATCACTCATACAAATGGATTAACCTATAAATTAAATTCTTATAATATCTTCGGAGAAACCTATTATCGGTTAACAATATCCATTTACTAAATTTATTTGACATCTAATTTTGTCTCACCCATCATCATGAGCTATATTCGGTACACCCATAATCATGAGATAAATCAGAGTCAACTGTCATCATAAATGTTTCCAAAAACCATTACATAATAATTATAAATTAAATATTATATTTTCATCATTACACTAAAAAATATTCCTTTGACCTAATAGAACTAAATTCATGGATATATTAATATCCATTACATTTGAAACACATTTGAAAAATAACCACAACAAATTGAATAAGGGTTTTTATTAGACCAAAAAATAGAATATTATAATGGAATCCAAGAATAAATTAATATTTATTATCATGTGAAAAATCATTGATGTCATATATGTTAAAATAGAATATTCATTTTTTCTTTTTGTTGTGGTGATTTGTATAAAATAATTAAATAACTTCCTATTTACAAGATTTGAAGTAAAGTGAGAAGAGATATAAAATGCCCTCTATAATTCATTTATTTCCATATAAATACTTCTAGGAAAATAATTTTAATAATATGGAATTGGATGAAAATAATTATAAAATAAAGCTATAAAATATTTAATAAGGGGTTTTTAAGGTGAGGTGTCCCTTACATTGAGTATGACTTGTCACATAAGTTATTTTTCTCATGTATAATAAAATTTTATCCATTATTTAGTTTATTTAAAAACTTTTAAATGTTTAATAACTTATCATTAATCTATTTATTTAATTTATTTTTATTACATATTTAATTACTTTAGTAAACTCCACCTTAGGTGTTTTGAGGATGTTTGGTTCATATTTTCAAAATGATTTTGGTACGTTGATTGTGGTCAAATATTTCACCATTAAATCATACCTAGAATAATAATCATGATAAAATATTAATTTTTCTACAATAATTATAATTTTAAAATCTATATTGAAATATGGTTATGAAAAATGAATTACTATAAAAACATTGATATAGATAGTCATTCATATGAATGAGAAACATTTCTATTTTCTTGTGAACATGAGGTAAATAATGTAAGTATTATTTTATCTTTATAGAATAATTTTTATATCATAAATATAATTTTATCACTTAATACATGATTAAAAAAATATCCATGTGATGTAGTGGAGAAAAATGAATGACATCGCCTTGTGGAGGTAGAAATCCACACATATGAAAAAACGTTGTTAGAATTTTTCAATGTATGTAAATGTAATAAAATATATTATAAATTAGTTTTGTGGAATGAAATTTAATTCATTAATTTCATATAAATATATTAAATCATTAATTATAATTATCCATGAGAGACGATGATGGAAAAAAATTACATTGGTTTATCTGAAGGAAACCAACTTTTGTAATTTTTTGAGATTTAAAAGATTATAAAAAGCCATATTTTTAATAATTTATATGTATTTTTATATGAAAATGTAAATTTTTAATAAAATTCAACTGATAAGTGTTTAAAAGAATATGCGTAAGGGAAAAATCCTAGTTAATACCTTAAAATATTCGATGAAATATATGTGTAGTTGGGCGCTGAGTTCATGCGAGATTTTGAGGCTCGAAGAGTCTTTGTCTAGAAGGAATAAAAATACCAAATAAATTATATTATAAATGTAAGATTTATCCAAAATAATTAATTTCTCTCAAATGGTATGTCGTATGTGGAATTTGAGATCACAGTTAGGTCCAGAAGACAAGGTTTACCCTAAGAAGAGTATAACTTTTATGCATGTCATGTGTTTTGAATCATCACATGCTATAATTATATTTTAATATTTAATTATTTTATTTTTAAATAACAAATAATTAATATTTGTGAAATGTGTGTCATATGATAAATATGAGACTACTGTTAGGTCCAAAACATGGGTTTTACCTAAGATAGGGTATAAATTTTATGTGATTAAGGTGTTTAGAAATATCACACATGATAATAATCTTTTTACAATTAATTATTTAATTTTTAAATTTTAAAATAATAAAAAATGAATATCTCTCATATGATACGTTATATGAGAAATATGAGACCACTGTTAGGTTAAAGATGTGGGGAATCTCCTATGCGGGGTATAAATTTTGTGCACATTGGGAATTTTGTGAGACCAGAATTAAGGTTAATAATAATTATATTATTATTATTATTATTATTGTTGTCAAAGTAATAAAATGAAAAAAATACATGAGTAATAAAATAATTTCATTTGTGCTTAATTTCTGAGAAATATTTCTCCATGGATGATTTATTAGGAGGATAGAAAACAATAGTGATATTATTACTTTTCCCACAAAAATGAAATGGTGTTATAAAATATAAATTTATTAATTACTCAGTATTTAATGGATATAATCATTTTTCAAATTTTAATTGTGGAAATTATTAGAGATAATCAATTATAAAAAAATATTTCTTGTTATTATTATTATTAACTTGAAAATATATATTTTTTGGTGACATATTAAATTATGTACCTATTTATATGGATATATATATACATATATATATATATATATGTTTAGGTATATATATATACATGGGTTATATATATATATTGGTGTATATATATAAGGTGTGTGTGTGTATATGTATATGTGAATTTTAAAATATTGTCAATATTTGACTAATTTTGTTTTTTAATAAGTTAAAAAATAGAAGAATCGTGTCATAGGGATAACACATGGGATTGATGGTGCAGAGAAATAAATTAATAGATAAATAAATGAATCAATTAATTAAATGAAATGAAAAAAGAATTTTTTAAATGCGGAAGTGGGAATCTCTTAGAGATTATCAAAGATTAATTCCATCCCCACATCTCACTCCTTATTCTCCCTCCATTTTATTATTTTTTATTTCCTTTTAATTTTTTTTATTTTCAAAAAATCACTATTTGATAACTTCTTTGTTACTAACCTGATTCATATATCATCAGTGTATTTGGATTCATCTCGACAAAAAAAAAAGCTAAATCAAAGTTTTTTTGAAGGTTGAAATGTATGTTCAATATATCTTTCATATATTTTAAAATGGATGATTTAGAAAGATATTATCATAAGATAAATTATGAAAATTGTTGAACAAAAATCATGCAATTTTAACAAAAGGCAATTTCTAAAATTATCAAATGATAATTACAACGAATTATAAAAGGATAACTGAGTTAAATTATCTAAAGGTAATAATATAGAATTATAAAATAATAATTTAATAGAAATTATTATATGATAATTACAAATGGGTAAATTACTGAGATAATAAACGTATAATTTTTTATCAATTCATAATTTTGTGAATTATGAAGAGATAATTCCACAAAAGTATCAAATATAATGATGAAAATTATAAAATGATTATTTCATTGGATTATCCAAAGATGATTATAAAAAGAAAATTTTACTAAATAATAAAATGATAATTTATAAAAAAAATTATATAAAATTATTGTATACTGATGGATAATTTTAAGTAAAATTATTGGAATATAATTAAAAAATTTTACAATGGTAATTGTAATAAAAATTATCAAGTGAAAAACATATTGAATCATTAGAGGATAGTTATGAAAGTGCCAAAGATAATTACATGTGTTTTCTAATGCATAATTTTAAGGAACACCACAGGTTTTCTTGATTTAATTTAGTGTTATAAAATATCAAATGAGGTTTTATAATTATTATCGAAGATAATATTAGAAGTGCATGTATAGGAAGAAAATTTGGAATTTGAAATAAAATAAATTGTTTTGGTTTTAGGAATCCATAGCATGTTATCTTATTTTCTGGACAATGTGTTAAATTGGTTTGGGTGATTACACCTTTTAAGGACTTTGCTGTTGAAATTGAGCACTTTGGTGTAGGAGATTCGTTACCTTTATGGGTCTTGTATATCTATGATGTTATCATTACATGATGTTATGCTAGACCAACTCATGTTTATTTGGATATGCATGTGGATGTGTGAGTAGTAGTGTGTGTACTTGTTTATTTTTGAATATTCGGACATTGATCTTGGTGAGACTTATCATTCCTTTTTATGAAATTTTTTGTGTGTCTGTTTCATAGCCTATGGAATTGTTTTAAAGGTACTAAGATACTTAGGTGGAGCCTTTAGGATGGGTGTATGAGATTACCCAACTTGACACAGTCCAAACACTCATAAAGGTTGGTTTGGCTACCCCAATAGAAGAGAAATCATAGTGACTAGCTAGTTGGTACTAATATAATTAAGTGGAGACTTGAGATTTTCTGTTTGAGGTTAACCAACCTGAAACAGTCATAACATCCTTAATGGAGGGTGTAGCCACACCTATAGATGTGATATCACAATGGAATGTTTTTTGATACCGAGATACATAGGTGGAGCATTGAGGGTGGGAGTAACAAGGTATATTGGCTGGTTACCCATCTTGACATAGTCCTAACACCCATAAAGAATGATGTGGCTACCCCCGTAGAGGGAAAATAATAGTGGCTTGCTGGAAAATAACGGTCATGGATTTCTACGGAATTTGTTCGTGGGTGATTAAACGAATAAGTGGACCCAAGATAGACTTGATGGAACATGTGGTGCTCTAATAAGATCCTACAGAAGGGTGGGGTGAGCTATGAGACCTTGATGGAGGTACATGTTTTCTTGAAATTAATACAAACAACGAGCCAAAGAAGGTGTGGATGAGGTTCATGGTGGCAGTTGCAGCTCATGTCGACACGACACATGTATGTTTACTATGAATTTTATTATTTCATGTAATACAATATTATATATATTGTAAACTTATGGTAAGGACACATTGGTAGGATCCTACTACGTCTTGTACTCACACTCTACAATGTAATTTCAATGCACTTATATATTTCGTGACTAGAGATCTAGTGAAGTGAAAAGGCCCTATGGTGGATAGTTGAGTGCTGTAGAAAGGAGCTGGAGAAGACCAAGAGAGACACTAATGTACCCTACATATGTTTATTTATTTACTATTCTGGTATTCACCTAGTTCTTACACTATGGAATGGATTAATACATTGGGTGGTACTTTTATATGTGTGTAATTATTCAGTTTTGTCATTTTACTATGATTATTTATTCATTATTTTATTATTGTTCAACATTATCTTGCTCGATGACATGATATAGAGGGTATAGTCTTTCCACTATCAGATTTAGACCCTAAATTTTAGTTAGATGCCTATTGCGTATGTGGAGACATGCATTTATTCATATAGCATCCAGGTCAGACTTAATGGTTTGGGTCAAGAGGTTAAAAAATGCTATCAAAGTGCAGAGAATCACGAAATTGTTTATTATATTGACTTCATATGGGATAGGATAGATAAAAGATAAGACTGTTCAGACTCATGATGGATAAGTATGATAGTGTCTGGAAACCACTATATATTGGAACTATGAGTTTCCATTAAATTGTGAATTTATCTTTTCTTATTACTATTAATTAAATTCACCTTGAGTGATGCACATGATGTTGAAATGTGATTTATGGGATTTATGTTATCTTTTTACATCATTAATAGGCATGTAGGTTCAAATTCCATATATATAACTATTATTATGATGTGTAATAGTAATTTAATTAAATTCATTGTCTTGTACTATCTATTCTAGATAGTTTCCCTGTTGGATATATCTATTTACATGATTTTTGATATATCTTAATTGATTTAATTAGTTGAAATTTGTATGCTATTATGTTAATATATATATGATGACTGTGACTAATGTGCATGGATGAAACTAGAGTCATTATTTGGAGTGGTATACCTTGGGTCGATGGTAGACTCCAAGGAAAACCTTTGGTGATCCCATAGACTGGTTAGGGATTGTTATGTTCCTAAGTTCCTTCATGAGGTAGATATGAAACCTCATAGATGTTTGAAATGACCGCCATCTAAGGAAGCCTAGGATATCCTAGTGCCACCACCTATGGTACAAGGGGATATATCCCAACTCGCTCATAAACTAGCACTAGATATTCCTAGATGAAGAACCCATTCATCCAACACTCTTTTAGATAGTGCATGTACTATGAAGAGATACACAATGAACCATGACCAATCAGGATTAGGATTGTAAGCTCCAAAACCTTATTACATTCTATGGTACTAGTGGCCTACAAGATTAAAATGATTGTCTTGACCTTATTGAAAATATATTTTAGCTAGTCCATACTTCTAAGGGGGCACATGATCCTACAGACCTTAATTTTCCAAGGATCTACTAGGAGATAGTGGACTGCCATGAGTCAATCTGGGAGATGATAGCGTCTTAATTGGTTGAATTTCAAAGAACTATTTCATGAGAAGTATTTTCGAAAAACTAATAAAAATTTACCACGCCAAAGAGTTCAATGAGTTATAGCAAGGTTTTATAACTGTATCTGTATACTCTGCACATTTTTCAGAGTTTTATTCTATTTTATTCGCTCGAAATGAGGCACATAAGGATCAAATGTTAGAGATATTCCTTTTGTTGGAGCTCAGACATTAGTTTAGAGGATTTTACCTACAAAAATACTCAAAGGTTATTCATAATGCCCTAAACTTTGAGAAAGGGTTGGAAGAGGATAATTAAGTATACTTACATACAACTCAAGACATGCTAGTGATTAAGTTTTTCCTTACCTCTATAGGAGTCTCATTTGATAGTATGGAGAGAAAGGTAAAATAAGAGCTACAGAAAGACCTAAAACCAGCTCAAAATAGAACTTATTCAGTACACTTTATGGAAGAGAAGTGATATCGTTTTGGGATATGAGGTCATTATAGTAGAACATGTATGAAGACAATAGTATACATCAACCACTATTGAAAAGATTGTCATCATTGATGCTCTTGATCAAAGTTATCCTAGAGGAGTTCTAGAAATTCAGGTCAGGATGGGAGTGGAAGAACACATAAGTGGATACATACTCCCATGATGAAAATGACTCAAGAATTTTTTGTACATGGTCATATAGATGAGTAAGTCCATGTCTTTGTAGTGTATCAAGAACCAATAAATGGTATTAAGAAACTTTTTACTGTATGAGGTATAGTCTGCAACATGTCTTTTTGATCTTAATACTTGTTTCATACAAGTGTTTTCCTTATTTTTTCATGATCTGTGTCTGTAATTGAGTTACCGGTATAGTTATGATCCCCTAACATACCTTTCTATAATACAGAATTTATGGATATTCATCAATCTTTCATGCTTGACATTAATGGTGAGTGGAATGATAACCTAGCCTTGTATGTGATCTCATTAAATAATAGTTACCAAGCATCGATTCAGATGAAATCTTATGAGGATATTTATAGGATACCATGTTGATCATCACTTGTTGGCATGAGATAGGTGAGATAGTAGTTGTGTGGCCAGTTTGGTCTCTCACGTCACCAAGAGAGTGAATCTGATTGAGATACGGTCGTTCACCACTTAGAGAAGGAAATAAATATAAGCTGACCATACTATGAGGTGTTTGTAGTTTTTAACGGGGGATCAAGTATTCTTGAGAGTGACCCCTATGTTAGACATGTAATCTAAGGAAACAACGAAATATAACACCAAAATTTGTGGGTCCATTTGAAATCACCGAATGATTTGGGACAATAGGGTACCATTTTGAATTTCCTCTACAATAATGAGGAATGCATGATGTGTTTCGTGTTTCCCAATTTTAAAGGCACATGATCAATCCTATGCTTGTTATAGATTTTTTGGATGTTTGAGTTGGAACCTGATGCATATTTTGAGGTGTTCCCAATGTGGTTTATGGATTGAAGAAAAAATATTCTATGAGGAAAAGATGGTACCACTTGTTTGTTTTTTTGGTAGTAGAGATTTATCTAGGAAGAGACATGGGAGAATGAGTATGAAAAATGAGCTCAGTGGAATGAGTTTTTTGAGAAAGGAAACTAGAGACACTTCTCAGGGATGAGAAGTAGATAGATGGGAAGAACTGTAATATCATAAAATTGTTAATATAATAAAAAAACATTATTGTTAATAATTTATAATTATTTTTACATGAAAATGTAATTTTTAAATAAAAATGACATTACAAATGATTAAAAGGATTTGATTAAGGGTCAAATCATAGTTAGAACCTTCAAATATTATATGGAATATTTTTGGAGTTGGGCGCTGAGTTTGTGCAAGATTCTAAGGCCCAACGTGGCTCTGTATAGACAAAATTAAATTATTAAATATATTATATTATACACGCATGTCTTATCCATAAAATTGATTATCTCTCAAATAATGAGTAATATGAAGAATGTAAGACCGCCTTTTGGTTAATAAGGTAGGGTTTACCCTAGGAAGAGCACAACTCTTATGTGCATCATGTGTTTGGAAACATCAAACATGATAGTACACTTTTCCAGATTAATTTTCTACATATTCAATTTTTAAAAATAATAATTAATTTATATCACTAAAATGGTGTTTCATGTGAGAAATATAAGACCATCGTTAAGTCTAGAATTCCTGGTTTACTCTAGATAGGGTATAAATGTTATGCAAATTGGGTGTTTTGAAACATCTCATATGATAATATCTTTTTTATATTTAATTATTTAATTATTCCTTTTTTTAAATAATAAATAATTAATTTCTCTAAAATAGAGTGTTGTATGAGAAATTTGAGACACATATTAGGTCTATGATATGAGATTTATCCTAGGTGAGTTATAACATTACACACTTTAGAAATATAGTCAGATTTCACTTAATGGTAATAATAATTATACTATTATTATTATTGTGTGTGTTGAAGAAATAAAATTGAAATAATACATAATTAATTAAATAATTTTATTTTCTCTTAATTTATAAGTGAAGTTTCATCATGGGTGATTTGTTGTGAGGTTAGAAAATAATAGTGATATTATTACTTGTCCCTCATAAATGCAATTGTGTGATTAATTATAAATTAAAAATTGGTTATTTATTCTTTATTTAATGTGGGTTATTATTTTTCAAATGATAATGGTGAATATTAATAGATATAATTAATAATAAAACTAATAAAAATAATAATTATTATTAATTTGAAAAAGATATATATTCTTGGGTGAAATTTTAATATATATATATATATATATACATTTGGTTAAATATATATTTGTGTGGGTATATATATATATATACATGGGTCAGATTTGTATGTATATATATATATATATATATTTGTGGCTATTTATATAAATGTGGTGTGTATATATATATGAATTTAAAAATATTTTCAATGATTGATTAATTGTGTTTTTAATGGTTAAAAAATGAATGAATTGTGTCATGGGGGTTGCAAATGGCAATGATGGGTGGATAAAAATACGTTAATTGGTAAATAAATGAATAAATTAATTAAAGTAAATAAAATAAGTTACTTTTAAAGGGGGAATAATAATGACTCTTGCTTTTCATACACTATCATTATAGAAGTTTTTTGAAATACTGAAAACATTATACAAACAAAAAACCAATGATTGTACTATTATAGTGCCTTTGGAAACCTAGAAACATGAAAACTGGTACATAAATGAGCAATATTATGTCCCACTGGGTTCTTCTTCACTAATATCCTTCTTAGACACATCAGAAAAAATACATATCTTCAAAACCTAGGGGAAGGAAAAATTTAAGGGGGTTAGCTCAGATGCTCTGTAAGGGTAATAAAGGTAGATACATAAGAATAATCATGAGCATAAGGGTATGATAACATGATCATTTTAATGATCATATTTTCTCTAGTTTTATTTTTATAAATTAATTAGGAAAAGTTTGAGACCAAGTGTTGAGATAACGTATAATTCTGAGGCCTGGTGTGCCCGAAATAGTTAATTGAATTTTGTTCAGGTTTTAATAAATCACACATGCATTTTTTCTTTATAATTGGAATAATTTTTGATCCCGGAACCCGTTTATATGTTAATACCGTTTTAATGAAAAACTACCCCTAAACATTATTAAAACTAAACATAATTCAATGAACAATTCTAGGAACACTGGACCTCAAAATCACAAAATGTTTCATTTCCTTGTCTCAAAGATTTACAAATTAAATTATAAAAATAAAAATAGGCAAAATTCGAGTCATTAAATTACCCCCACATTAGGTATTTAAGTCCCTAAAAGACAAAAAAAGGATTCTCAACAAAAGGTGTAACACCCCAAGATTTTACGAAAAATATTCCTTTTAATTTCATCAATGTCTTGTGTTTTACGGTACACCAAAAGGAGCTTGCACAACACACATCCCTGACTTGGTTTTCATTACACGCAAGCGCGACCTTCCACGATAGCGTGTGTTGTACGTAATACTGAGTTTCGCTAAACAATGATATGCTATTAAAATATTATTAAAATTAGCCATTATGAATAGTAATACCCACTTTTTGAAATTTTATAAATTTTATTTTTGAACATGGACTTCATTTTTGGATTCGAAATATCAAAATTTTCCTATGGTGAAATTTTGGTATTTTTCTGGAAACGTTCAATTTTTGATGAATACTGAAAACACTGGGATACTATTTAAGAACCGAATTTTTATTTAAATAATTATTTATTTTATTTAAATTTATTTTAGGTCAAAATTGATACATAATACCTATATAAGTTCAATGTAATTCATTGGAGTAATTTTATAATAATTTTAGATATATAAAAATTTCATTGATCTTTTCATCGTCTTTTACCCACCTCCTAGGAGAATTTTCAAATTTCGTAAACCATAATTTTACCACTTCTATGAGTGGAATTTCAAAAAATCATAGAGACACGGTTGATTTCAGTAAGTAAAATGTCGTTCAATGAGATGAAAATATTTTTTGGTGAATAGTAACTTTTTACTTTTATTTAGCACGGTTATAAGTAAATAGGGTAATTAAGGGTAAAAATGATATTATTATTACCCTAAAACATGTCCTAATTCTATTGGATAAGTTTAATTCGACCAAAAACAACCTTAGGAATAAAATATGACCATTTAGGCCAACCTGGATTAGATTAGGACATTTATTATTAATTTATTTAAAGAAGGGTTAAAATAGTAAAAATCAAAGTTTAATACGTAAATAATTTTTAATATAGGGTTATACATAAAATAAATTCGACTATAATAATTCATTACAAATATAAAAATATTTCCTACATAATGGTATTTTATTTGTAATTTTAGACATTAAATAATTTAATTTATTTATGACACAAAGATGATGCAGTAATTATCTTATTAATGAAATATTGACATAATTGATGTTATAAATACCCAAATAAATGTAATTTGAGACTTTTTATGAATTCCACTAATTTTCTAGCTTAATATGACATGTTTTTATTGATTTAATGAACTTTTTGTGAACTAATAATTCCGTTATGATTTTCAAAAAAATCAATTACTAAATAGTGTCAAAATTGACCTAAAATAGTTTTAAAAAAATATTATACTATTAATTGTTATTTAATTCCTAATAATCTAAGGTTGGGAAAAATTACTTATATAAGGTTATATATATTAATAATAAACAAATTGGGGTTCTTTTTGCTTGTTATAGTAAGTTTATTAATCTTATAGTGCAAGAACACAAAAAGACACGGTAAAAGTAAAATTATCTAACTTAAAGTTAAATATAAATGATAAGGTTAAAATAGTAAACTAAGTTTGTCCAAATTCTTTTGTATGAGAGGATTTCGACCCATACCCACCTTATATTCGAAATAAATCAATTTGGATCTATTTAAAACCGAATATGGCTTTATAATAAAATAATATTTTTAGTTTTTCCAAAGGTGCCCCTCTCCTCCCTTATAAAAGGGCACCTCCTCCCTCTTTTCCTCACACCACATTGAGGATTCAAGCTCAGCCAAACCCTTCCAAATTCTCTTCTCCAATTCCCTAGAAACATCCTAGAGTTCCTGGTCTTCTTCAAAGACCATGTTTAGTGCCCTAAAAGGAGGTCTCAAAGAAACACTTCAAAGAAGCGGTAATGTCCGTTACCAATTCTTTCAACTTTATTTCTTCTTCCACTTTTTATTCTTTAGTTGTTTCATTATTAATTAATAACATTTGTATCACTAATATACGGATATGTTATTATATGTATGAAACAAACCTATTTCTCCATTTATCCATCCTACGGAAAATGAAATCACCACACGTGCATACATACGGAATACCGTCTCCACGCCGTGGTGTAATCTATTTTCCACCACCACCTTAATTGGATGGGTATAATGGTGTAAATAATAACTATATATGATTATTATAAAGTGATATTGATTCTGAAATAGTATTCATACACTCCAATACAATTCCACAATCATGGGAACGATATCGTCGCTCGTGCGTACGTACGGAATACCATCTCCACGATGTGATGCGACTCGTTCTACATGATATTCATTGCATAATGATTATATAAATGAATTGAATGAATGAATATGATATATATTACAATAATTTCATTCTGTAAATGAGGTATATATATAACCTAAATAGAAGAATAAGAATTTATTCGACAAAACACACATAAGAACAAAAAGTAATAAACACCCGAATAACAAGTAGTAATGAAATATTACTAATAAGAAGCTAAGAATATGACCATATATGATATCATAAAAATAGGTACGATTATGTAATAAGTAAATAACATTATTTAAATCATTATACAGGCGGTTTGGACACTTATGAAGCAAATCAAACCTAAGGTAAGGGATAATTTTGCAAATCTCATTTTTATCCGAGATTGCTTATTCGTAATTATTTACTGGGTGTTATTGCTATCATCAATTTCCATGTTTTATAAAAGTTTATTCATGTATTTTTAAAGTCTTTTTTACCCATTTGGACTTTTACCCCATGGTATGGAAGGAATCTTTCTTTTATTTACCCTACAAAGTACTTTTTGACTTTTCCGACAAAAGTACGAGAAGAAAGTTTTTTTAACGTATACGGCATGAAAGGATTTTTATGGTTTTATAAAGACATATTTTCTTGAAGCTTCCTCCAAAATATTTCATCACTATTTTAAACAAAATCATTTTCTTTTAAAATTTCATGAAGTTTTGTGAAAAGAAATTGATTTTGAAGAATAAAGGATATTTTCCTCAAGAATTCATTTAAAGTTTTTTATCAAAACCATTTTCCATCTAAGATGATATGATTTCATATGTGTATGGTTCAAGTATAAAGTCTCTATGATTTACATGGTTTCACTTTTCTTATTATGAAATGATATCCATTTATTTTATATGGATTATTTGATGATGGGATGATGTTTATGAAACCCATTTTATTTATTGTGTTATTATAAATGATATATATTTATTTTGTGGTACAAGTAAGAATTTTTAATTATGAGATGGGTGGGACCTATATCTCCCTCTAAATAATTGGGTAAATATTTTATATCTCATGAGTTAGACCTGGCTAGAACGGTAGGTTAAACTGGTTCAGTGAAACCGGACTGAAACGAGGAGTGAACTCGGTTCAGAAATGGAATTTGTCCACTAAGATAGTCTTGGCAATGAATCTTGACTAATAAGAAATGATTCTCTATTATTATGTGTTTATGCCACAAATTTTCATGTTTTATGTTATTAATATTGGGATTACATTTCACTACTATGATTTATCCCATGTTATGATGTTATGATCTCTTTTGCAGTTTATGATTTCCAAAATGTTATGTTCTTATGAATATGATGTGAATGATATTTCATTTTTTTACCCTTACTGAGCATTTGAGATCACCCTTTTATGTTTTCTTTTCCCCAGGATATAAAGAAAGGTTTTAGGTAAGGAAAAAAAGGTAAGATCTTTATGGGAGATGTTGAAGATCTTTCACCACGATTAGAAGATTATATTCCGAGTTTCCAAAGACACTAAACTATTACGGTCCTTGTGTGTGTGTTTTTTGTAATGTACTAAGTATTCCGAAAATGTAATGTAATTTCCATATACGTCAAGCTTAGGGTCTCTACAGTTGGTATCATAGGAAAGGTTTAGTCAACCTTTGGAAACTAGGATGTGAGAGCTTTAGTGAGACCCCTATAGATATTTCTAAGGTATGTATAGGTATGTCCCTAAGGTTAAGTATAATTATAGGTTATAATACTAGAATTACGGTAACCTAAGATGTTAGATATTTAAGGTACTCTCACTTTATTATGTTCTTTTCCCTAGCATGATTTTTGCCTCTCACACTATTCTTTTTGGGTTTTAGATGATGGTTGGGACCTGAAGAAAACATGTTGATCAATGTAATGGACAATACATTGATTGTACTCCTGAAAAAACAAGTGTTATGGGAGATGGAGTGAAAAATATTATTGTTTTACTTACACAAGCTATGAATCATTCTGGACATCCAAATGAGTAGAGAAGGGAACAATATTCTATTAAGTCTTTCATTAGGCAACATCCACCTTCTTTCAGTGGGTCTTCTGATCCACTTGTTGCTGAACAATGGATCAGTACCACTGAAATGATATTCTCAGTTCTTCAATGTTCTAAACATGATAAATTCATCTTAGCAGTATATCGTTTGGAAGGTGAAGCTGATCGATGGTGGAATCTTATCAAGAATATGAGGCCAAGAGATGAAATTGAGTCCATGGAATGGGACGAGTTCAAGAACTTATTTTTCAATAAGTACTTCCCTCGTATTTTCAAACAAATATAGAGAAAGAGTTTCTTGAACTAAAGCAAAAGGATGATGAATCTGTTGGTATATACGAAGCGAATTTTACAAGGCTTGCAAGGTATGCATCTGGCTTTATCATCCAACCTGAAAGTAACGTTGATCGATTCTTCAGTGGCTTAAAACCAAATCTTTGAAGGGAATTAGCTATAAGAGACTTCAGTAGCTATGAAGAAATTGTGCGTTGTGCTATTAATGTTAAAATGGATGATGTTGTCACATATCCATCTCATGGTTTTGACAAGAAACGAAAGATGGAGTTCAAGGAGAAATCTCAGAATAATGGTGAAAAGAAGATGAATGTTTCCTTATGCTGAATGTGTGGAAAGAAGCACGGTGAAGATTGTCTTAAAGGGACTAGAAAATGTTTTATGTGTGGAAAAGATGGTTATCGAGCAGCTGAGTGTCGAAGTAATGGAAAAATGGTTTCTAATGGTGTGAATAAAGAAAAGACTGCAGAGAACGCACCAACAACACTTCAATGCTTCAAGTGCAATGAAATGGGGCATTATGCTAATCAATGCCCTAATCCAAGGGTTAATGATGATCGACATGAGAAACCACTTAAGGTAAAGGACAAAGGGAAGTCACATGCGATCACTATTGGCGATGTTGAATATGTCAATGATGTGGTGGAATGATTAAGTGTTTATGTAATGGGATTTCAAAATAATGTTGTGTATAGTATCTTGTAATATTGGAATATTTATGTATTGGTCTATTATGGGTTTCAATAATTTTATGGTACCGGTAACCATGGAAAGTGATTGAGATATTTTTGGAAAGAAGATGATATGCGCATAATGAAGGGATAAGAAGATAATGAGATCTTGATTGATATAAGGACTAAGTGATATCATGGTTTGAATATAAATAATTTTGGGGATTTTGGTTTGTGGAATGTGTTAATTTTTAACTAAATTAATGTTTTCACTAAGGTTCAATGGGTATTCATTCTTTAAGAGAATACATGATTAAGGTATTCACATGTTTGTAATTTTACCAACAAGATATAACTTATGATATATGAGGGATAAATGATGGCATTCACGTGATTGTTATGTGACATTTCAAGTAATCATTTTCTTGATATTGTGAGCTTGGACCGAAGTATTTTAGATAAGCCTAAAGATTAGAATGGATTATGTTGGACATAAGTTAATATTGTTTAAGGATATGACTTTTTTCGATATTATTTATGGGATGTTATAGTAATATAACTTTAGAAAAAGGACATCCTGCAGGACAGGCGACAACCCATCGCGTCGGACAAGGCTGTGGGAATCGAACCCACAACCGAAGTGCGACTGGCCATTATCGTCTACCACTGGCCTACAAGATGTTCCTGGTTAGTAGAAACTAGTTTTATTTTATTACGCGGTATGATATATGAAGTATAAGTTCGTTTTTTGGAATCGTATACGATTAACCTCACCATAGATGGACTTATGTATATTTGATAACATTTGCTAACCTTTTGTTTGAAACAGATGGAATGACCCATCATTCTATCACATGATCTATTGACACTTCATGAATAACAAATTCAACTTCATTTCTTTAAGAGATGAAGTGGAAATTGTTCAAAGCACAAACAACTGTGAGATTGTACCAAAATAAAGTAAGTATTTATTCTAATTAAAATTTTTCAATTATAGGGAAATGATCTTGAAAACCAAAAATGTTGTCCTAGTACCCTTATATCCGATGAATCAGATGGTACCCTAGATCATCACAAATTTATGGCTTTGTGATTTTTGGATTTTTCATAGCCATGTTCTCTACCACTCTCCATCAGAACATGACGGTTAGATTTCTCTTCCAAATCTATATTTTCAGCTATGTTCTCATATGTGGAAACCCAGTGATTAGTTAATTTGGGTAACCGTTACGTTTCATACTTTAGTTTTTAAAGCCAATTTTTGGTATTCCTTTTTACGATGTGGGTTTCTATTAAAGAAACTTTCGAGTAGTAAACCATTTATAACCCCGAAAAATTTCGAGGGTGAAATTCATTTTAAGGGGGGTAGAATGTAACACCCCAAGATTTTAAGAAAAATATTCTTTTTAATTTCATTAATGTCTTGTGTTGTACACTACACCAAAAAGAGCTTTCACAACACGCATCCCTGACTTGGCTTTCATTACATGCAAGCGCGACCTTCCATGATAGCGTGTGTTGTACGCAATACCGAGTTTCTCTAAACAATGGTATGATATTAAAATATTATTAAAATTAGCCGTTATGATTAGTAATACCCACTTTTTTAAATTTTATAAATTTCATTCTGGAAAATGGACTTCATTTTTGGATTCGGAATATCGAAATTATCCCATGGTGAAATTTTGGTATTTTTCTGGAAACTTTCATTTTTTGATGAATAGTGAAAACACTGGGATACAATTTAAAAACCGACTTTTTATTTAAATATTGATTTATTTTATTTAAATTTATTTTAGGTCAAAATCGATACATAATACCTATATAATTTCAATGTAATTCATTGGAGTAATTTTATAATAATTTTAGAAATATAAAAATTTCATTGAACTTTTCACCATCTTTTACCCACCTCCTAGGAGAATTTGAAAATTTACATAAAACTTAATTTTACCGCTTCTATGAGTGGAATTTCAAAAAATCTGAGAGACACGATTGATGTCAGTATGTAAAATGTGGTTCAATGAGATGAAAATAATTGTTGGTGAATAGTAACATTTTACTTTTATTTACCACGGTTAAAAGTAAATAGGGTAATTAAGGGTAAAAATGATATTATTATTACCCTAACACATGTCCTAATTCTATTGTATAAGTGTAATTCGACCAAAACCAACCTTAGGAATAAAATATGACCATTTAGGCCCACTTGTATTAGATTAGGACATTCATTATTAATTTATTTAAAGAAGGGTTAAAATAGTTAAAATCAAAGTTTAATAAGTAAATAATTTTTAATATATGGTTATAAATAAGATAAATTCGACTATAAATATTCATTATAAATATAAAAATATTTTCTACATAATGGGTTTTTATTTGTAATTTTTATACATTAAATAAGTTAATTTATTTATGACACAAAGATGATGCAGTAATTATCTTATTAATGAAATATTGATATAATTGATGTTATAAATACCCAAATAAATGCAATTTGACACTTTTTATGAATTAAAAAAATTTTATAGGTTAATATGACATGTTATTATTGATTTAATTAACTTTTTTCGAACTAATAATTATTATTTTCACAAAAATAAATTACTAAATAGTGTCAAAATTGAAATAAAATAGTTTTTAAAACAAATTTTATACTATTAATTGTTATTTTATTCTTAAAAATATAAGGTTCGGCCAAATGACATAGATAATATTAGATATATTAATAATAAACAACTTGGGTTTCTTTTTGCTTGTTATAGTATGTTTATTAACCTTATAGTGTAAGAACACAAAAAGACACGGTAAAAGTAAAATTATCTAACTTAAAGTTAAATCTAAATTATAAGGTTAAAATAGTAAACTAAACTTGTAAAAATTCTATTGGATGAGATTATTTCGACCCATCCCCACCTTAGCTTTGAAATAAATCAATTTGGAGTTATTTAAAACCGAATATGGATTTATAATAAAATAATATTTTTAGTTTTTCCAAAGGTGTCCCTCTCCTCCCTTATAAAAGGTCACCTCTTCCCTCTCTTCCTCACGCCACATTGAGCCATCAAGCTCGGCCAACCCTGAAAAATTCTCTTCTCCACTTCCCTAGAAACATCCTAGAGGTCCTGGTCTTCTTCAAAGACCAATTTTAGTGCCCTAAAATGAGGAATCAAAGAAGCGCTTCAAAGAAGAGGTAATGTCTGTTACCGATTCTTTCAACTTTATTTATTCTTCCTCTTCTTCTTATTTAGTTGTTTCATTATGAATTAATAACATCAGTATCACTAATATACTGATATGTTATTATAAGTAAGAAACAAACCTATTTCACCATCTATCCATCCTATGAAAAACGAAATCACCACGCGTGCGTACGTACGGAATACCGTCTCCACGCCGTGGTGTAATCTATTTTCCACCACCACCTTCCTTGGATGGGTATAATGGTGTAAATAATAACTATATATGATTATTTTAAAGTTATATTGATTCTGAAATAGTATACATACACTCCAATACAATTCCACGATCATGGGAACGATATCATCGCTCGTGCGTACGTAGGGAATACCGTATCCACGATGTGATGCGACTCGTTCTACATGATCTTCATTGCATAATGATTATATAAATTAATTGAATGAATGAATATGATAAATATTAAACTAATAACATTCTGGAAATGAGGTATCTATAACCTAAAGAGAAGAATAAGAATTTATTCAACAAAACACGCATAAGAACAAAAAGTAATAGACACCCGAATAACAAGTAGTAATGAAATATTACTAATAAGAAGCTAGGAATATGACCATATATGATATCATAAAAATAATTATGATTCTGGAATAAGTCAATAACATTATTTAAATCATTATACAGGAGGTTCAGACACTTACGAAGCAAATCGGACCTAAGGTAAGGGATAATTTTGAAAATAACATTTTTATCCGAGATTGATTATTCGTAAGTATTTACCGGGGGTTATTGATATCATCCATTTCCATGTTTTATAAAAGCGTATTCATGTATTTTTAAAGTCCTTTTTACCCATTTTGACTTTTACCTCATGGTATGGAAGGAATATTTATTTTATTTACCCTACAAGGTACTTTTTGACTTTTCCGACAAAAGTACGAGAAGAATGTTTTTTTTAACGTATATGGATTGAAAGGATTTTTACGGTTTTATAAAGCCTTATTTTCATGAAGCATCCTCCAAAATATTTCATGACTATTTTAAACAAAATCTTTTTCTTTTAAAATTTCATGACATTTTGTGAAAAGAAATTGATTTTGAATAAGAAAGGATATTTTCCTCAAGAATTCATTTCAAGTGGTTTATCAAAACCATTTACCATCTTAGATGATATTATTTCATATGTGTATGGTTCAAGTATAAAGTATCTATGATTTACATGGTTTCACATTTGTTATTATGAAATTATATCCATTTCTTTTATATTTATTATTTGATGATGGGATGATGTTTATGAAACCCATTTTATTTATTGGGTTATTATGAATGATGTATATTTATTTTGTGGGAGAAGTAAGAATGATTTAAATATGAGATGGGTGGGACCTATATCTCCCTAAAATGCATTGGGTAAAGTTTTTATATCTCATGATATAGACATGGCTGGAATGGCAGGTTAAACCGGTTCAGTGAAACATGACTGAAATGAGGAGTGAACTCGGTTCAGAAATAGACTTTGTCTACTAAGATGGTCTTGGCAATGAGTCTTGACTAATAAGAAATGATTCTCTATGATTATGTGTGTATGCCAAAAAGTTTCATGTTTTATGTTATTATTATTGGGATTACATTTTACTACTATGATTTATCCCACGTTATGATATTATGATCTCTTTTGTAGGTTATGATTTCCAAAATGTTATGTTCTTATGAATATGATGTGAATGATATTTCTTTTGTTTACCCTTACTGAGCATTTTAGCTCACCCTTTTATGTTTTCTTTTCCCCAGGATATAAAGAAAGGTTTTAGGTAAGGAAAAAAGGGAAGATATTTATGGGAGATGTTGAAGATCTTTCACCATGATTAAAAGATTATATTCCAAGTTTCCAAAGACACTAAACTATTACAGTCCTTGTGTGTGTGTTTTTTGAAATGTACTAAGTATTCTGAAAAAGTAATGTAATATCCATGTACGTCAATCTTAGGGCCTCTACAAAAGGTGAGGGAACTGAGCATGAATCGAAGCCTCCCTCACCCATGTGCTCTCCTAGAGATTCTTGTGCCACCACTGAATTCACACTAGAGAAATCAAATATCCACGAGGGATCCTCTCCTATCGATCCTCAATATCCACTGGGTACTCTATAAAATTTTCCCCATCCTCAATGTCCAACTTTCCCTATTCAATGATGTTCTATGGATCATGCACATACCTTCACAAGACATGATAGCTGTGGCAAAAGACAATGCAGGGGTGAGTAAAATAATACTCAATAGGACACCCCAAAACCACAATGGAATACCACTAAGAAATACATGAAGTAGACCACAATGAAATACATGATGTATACTACTAATAAATACAAGAAGTATACCATGATTAAATAGAATAAGTACACCACTATGGTATAAATGATGTATACCACAAAGAAATAGATGAAGTATACCACTAAAGAAACTCATGTTGTATATTCAGATCACACAGATACAGTTTTATAGCATGAAAAGAAGGGTTGTCAGTCATAATCCATAAACACCCAGTATCGATAACATAAGGAGTGCCAATAACAAATAGAGTGTTGATAACACATGGAGTTTCAGTAAAACACGGAGTGTCGGTAACACATGGAGTGTCAAAACCCCATGGAGTGTTGATAACACATGGAGTGTCACTAACACATAGATTTTCGAAAAAACACAAGGTGTCCCTAACCCATGGAGAGACAATAAGTCATGCAGCCCGAAGTCACTTAGTCACCGAGTCTGGTAGTCA
Source organism: Viscum album (assembly GCA_963277665.1). Lineage (NCBI taxonomy): Eukaryota > Viridiplantae > Streptophyta > Magnoliopsida > Santalales > Viscaceae > Viscum > Viscum album. The sequence goes on from OY728147.1 coordinate 124,581,567, forward strand.
CTAATTCATATCCAACCACAAGATTTCATTCATAGAGTTCTTTTACTGGGAGATCCTACAACTCAATCAATTAGGTCGTATTCCAACTTCCATAACAACTCACCTAGAGTATCTTAAAAAGTATTATCTCATCACAAGGGTCCAAACAACGCTAACAGACATGCGTAACATTCAAACCGGGTGTTTGTTTGATGATCCATTTGTGGAGTTGGGACCCCTGTGAGAAGACAATAATTTTAAGATACTCTAAGTGATTTTTGTGGAAGTTGAAATATGACCTAAAGGATTGAGGAGTAGGTTTCCCCGATACAAGCATGAAATAAGGATAATCCTGCAGCCAGATGTGACTTAGTGACTACATGAATGACTGACTACGTGACTTGGTGACTACATAAATTGGGGGATCCATGAATTATCGACACCCCATGTGTTATCAACACTCGATGTGTTATCGAAACTCTGTTTGTTGGAGACACTTGGTGCATTACAAACATTATGTTTGTTACATACAATATGTGTGTTACTGACACACCGTGGGTTAACAATAATCCGTGTGTTACAAACACTCCATGTTTGGTTGACACTCCATGTGTTATCAACACTCTATTTGTTATTGATACTGAGTATTTTGTGGACTAAATATAATAATCCTTCTTTTCATGCTATAGACTTGTACCTGTGTGAGTTGACTGTACTTCATGTGTTTTTTTAGTGGTATAGTTTGTGATTTCTTCATGGTATACTTAGTGTATTTATTTATGATATAATTTGTGTATTTCTTCATGGGGTACTTCATGTATTTCTTTGTGGCATTCCTTTTTGGTTTTAGAGGGAGCTACTGAGTATTGTTTTACTCACCCCTGCAGGTGATATTCCCACACGTGTCATGTCTTGTGCTGATGATTGAAAATTTTATGAAGTTTTAGGTGGACAAGGTCTTAGTGGTTTTTAGAGTTCTCAAAAAGATGAGGTGTGCTCCTACGACATAAGAAAACTTTTTTACATGTACCCTTCAATTAAGGTTTTTTGTGGTCGTGTTTTAAGAACTTGTGTGTTCACTTTCCAGACTCCTTTTTGGGTGGTATTGTATTCTATACCTCTTTACATTCCATCTTTCTACCATCACACTCTATTTTAGGTATCTTAGTGTTATGTATGCTTGTTGACTTAGTGTTTAAAATTAAAAAATTCTACTCTTGCAGATGTGTTCATGTGTTCTGGTAGTTAGGAAAAGGCCTCCCATTTGTTGGATATGCCTACTCAGTGCTAGTAGTCATCCTCTGGCCTATTGGATGATGGATTGGGGTAGTTATGGCATGAAATCCTCTGATAAGGGTCTCAATAGAGTGGTATCAGAGGGGGAAGTTCTACATAAGGACTGGGAGTCTAGGAGGTTGGTTTGGCCTAATAGTACTGAGCATTTCGATTTCATGATTCATGCCATAGAATCTAGTATTGGTGTGGTGGCTGATGTATCCATACAATGGGACTCTGGATATCTACATTTTGTCTCTGTACAGGAAAACATTGGTTTCAATGGATAAATGGTACATGCATCATATAGGATTTTTCGTGTGTTCTCATGTCCTTCTTGGGTCAGCTCACTAGGTACACTCTATTGATTGTGGTACATCATGATATGTTTTAGGATTCCCATACATAGATATCCAGCCAGGATTCTGTTATGTGATCATGAAATTGATATGTGAAGTGATGAGGTGTCGTTACAGGGTCCTATATTGGAGATACCCCATGCACCAAAGATGGAACCTTCAGGTGGTTTACCAGTGATACCACCACCTATTGAGTAGTTGTTACAACTAGTGCTAATGGATGTGGATTCATGTAGACTGATCATGTTACATGACTTACAAAGGTAGTGGAATTCCATGTTTAGGGGTGTTCTAGACCCACAGATTGTTGAGTACTTGCTAGAGGTAGTTACAAATATCTTCCCCTTTGTTACGGACACATGCCAACAAGATGTAATTCCTTTCTATTAGTATTATTTTGGGCTTAGGGGGGTGGTGGGGGAGCTTAGTGACCTAGACACATGATAAGGTATCTATCTCTTGGGTATTCTTTAAGTGAATCTTCATAGGTGAGTTCCTCCCAGCTACGTTATGATCAGTGTGCAAACATGAGTTCCTGCATTTTCAATAGGGTAGTCAGACCGAGGTAGATTACTCAGTGAGGTAAAATGATCTTTCTCACTAATATAGTGATATGGTGTGAGACCCATTCTGTAGGGATCATACCTTTGATTTGGGGATACTTTAGGATATCTGGGTATCCATGATATAACTTATCATCCATACATATGCAAGGGTACTAGAGAAAGATCTACTGGTGGAGAGATTTCAGGCAGAGTAGAAGCCATCAGTGGGAGATACCAGTAGGCACCAAGCAGTTGACTCTTTAGAGGTAAGTAGCTGACAACAGACACAAGGACCCAAGCTAGTAAATCACTATATGGGACAAACCCAGGAGACACGATCAATGTTTTGGGGATCCCATGTCAAATAAAGTTAATTGAAGGACATGTTGTGTTACTCATGTGTTAGTCAAGGATATCTAGCACAAGATTTCATGACCCATCGTACAAATGGATAAGAGATAGTTGAGGAACCGCTGAGGAAGAGGAGGAGACACAAGTAGAGTTGTCTTTAGGGCAGAGGGCATTCCATAGGAGTTGGTAGAGTAGTAGGCGGTGAGAAAAGGTTTGACGTATTACCACCACCACCCGTAGGTGGTCCACCATAGGCTCAAGGAGCTACTGGATAGGGACGAGGACATCTAAAGGTGATGGAGGATTATGACCCTAGAGCTCTAAGGATTATTAGAGGTACAATCTATGTATTTTTCAACCTAGTAATTGTTTTGATAGAAACATGTTCCACTAATTTTTTTCTTTCCACAACCCTTATTTGAAACTCATAGATTCCTATTGAACTGTTGACTCAACGCTTATGTTTAGAGACTCATACAAGAGGGAATTCAATGACGAAACACTGGTGTTGACAGTGTGAACATAGTATTGTATGAGATAGTTTTGGTTAGGATCCCCTAGTAGTGGCATCAAGGCCTTATGATACCATTATCAGAATGGACTGGTTAACCATAGTGTATGCTAAGATTGACAGGTTTAGGAATAGAGTGTGGTGTTTCTGTGGGGATGGGACCAATTTTTCCTCTATTCATGAAAAGGAAATTCTTGCAGAATAGGATGGACTTTCTCATAGGAGGTTGTAGCCAATTACTCACCAGTTGGATAGCCTTACCCTTTGTGTAGTGGATGATAAGAGTCCTCAGTTTTTTATAGTTGTGGTGGACTATTTGGAAATCATTCCTACAGATGTCCCCAGATTTACTCCATATATAGAGGACAACTTCTTCATTGATCCTTACCCTAGGAAGAAAATGATATCTACACCTTCATATCATATTTTTCCCATTGATCTTTGTGAGTGAAGTGTACAGTTAGAGGACTTGGAAATTAAGGGATTCATGAGACACAGTGTTTCACCCTAGGTGGCCCTAGTTTTTTTTGCCAAGAAGGAAAATATGAGCTTGATGTTATGTGTGGACATCCAGAACCTGAATCAGGTGACCATAAAGAACAAGTATCCACTATAGAGGATCGAAGACCTCTTCGATCAGCTGAAGGGAGTGAGGTGGTTCTCAAATATTGACCTCATGTATGACTATCACCAAATTAATGAACATTATGTTGATGTACCAAAGATATCCTTCAGTTGACATTATGACAACTAAAATTACTTGGTGATGTCATTTGGTGTGAAAAACACCCCAACAGTGTTCATGGGACTCATGAACTAGATCTTTCATCAATACATTGACCGGTTTAGGGTGGTCTTCATTGATGGAATATTAGTGTACTTGGAAACAGAGGAGGAGCCATGATACATTTGAGGATGGTCATAGACACACTCTGAGTGCACCAGGTCTATGAGAGTCCCTTGAAGTGGGTGTTCTATATTCGACTGGTTCACATCATGGGACATGGCATTTCAAAGGCTAGAGTTGCAGTGGATCCAGTAAAAATTGAGGCGGTGCTTACATTGATTCCACCCAAGAGTTTTATTTAGGTGTGGAGTTTCATGTATTTTGATGGGTACTATTATAGTTTTGTACCTAACTTTTCCAGAGTAGTATCTCCCTTATCTGCTTTGACAGGGAAGGGAAAATCCTTCATGTGGAAAGATAAGTGCTAGCAGTCCTTTCATGAGCTGAGGCAGAGGTTGACGAGCACTCCCATCTCGAGACTACTAGAGAAGGGAATCATGTATGTAGTGTTCTAAGATGTGTTTGGGACTAGGATTGGTTGTGAACTCATGTATGGTAATGTGGTGATTACCTATGGTTCGCGCTAGTTGAGACAACTTGAGAAGAACTATGAGACCCATGATCTTGAGCTAGCAGTGGTAGTCCTTACATTGAATATGTGGAGACACTACTAGATGGAAGAGTGGTTTACAATTTACTATAATCACAAGAGTATCAATTTTATGTTCTCATATAAGGATCTAAACTTGAGAGATTGGTTTTGGCTAGAGTTCCTCTAGGACTATGACATTGAGATTGTATTTACTCATGGGAAGGGGAACATAGTGTAGGTGATATAATTATGAGCTACAACATGCAGTTTCTATGTGAGGCCTTAGAGAAATTTTCCACATTACAGATATCCACTGTGGATGGAGATGGAGTATCTTACCTTTAGTCGATGGTTTTGACCCATCCACTCTTACAACAAGTTAGGTAGGAAAAACTTTGGGATACTAACTGCCACACCGGATGTTCTTAGTTTTCTATAGTACATTCATTTGATGGATATTCCATTAATGGGATTCCTGTCATTCATTTCAGATGAAAAATAATTATACCAGTGGTGTTTTTTGAAGAGGTTTTGAGGTAGTTTCAAATATCCCCTTTGGAGGTACACCTGGGTGTGGTAAAGATGTACCAGGACCTCTGACGTTAGTTCTAGTGGCTGGGGATGAAGAAGGAAGTGGAAGAGTTCATTTCTCGATGCCTCGCTTGCCAATAAGTGAAGGCTGAGCACCATGTTCCAGTATGCTTGACCCAACCTATTGAGGTTCCAGAGTGGAAGTGTGATGGTATATCGATGGAATTAATGATGGGATTACCACACAATACATGGGACAAGATACCATCTTGGTGACCCTTAAACGACACACCATGTCGGACCACTTCCTACTGATCTAGGATAAGAGTTCAATAAAGATATTGGGACACCACTATGGGACATAGATAGTTCAACTTCACCGAGTACCATCAATGATCAATTAAGCTCATTATTCTCATTTCACATCTTGGATGTAGAGGGTATTGTAGGAGGAATTTGGGACATCGTTATGCATGAGATTGAAAATTCATCCCTAAATGGATGGACAGAAGGAGAGGAATATTCAGGTTATTGAGGATGTGCTATGCTATTTAATCCTAGACATTATCTATAGCTGGGAGGATCACCTACCACTAGTGGATTTTGCGTACAACAACAACGAACACTCCACCATTGGTATGGAACCATTCAAGGACTTATACGGATGACCATACCTGTCTCTACTGTTCTGGAATGACTGAGGAGAGTCATCACTCATGGGTCCAATGTTTTTATGTGCTTTCACTGAAAATGTGCAGATCATCCATGAGTAGATAAAGAATGCAAAGAGAGAGCAGAAGTTATATGAAAATAGAAGATGAAGGCCTCTAGCGTTTGAGGAGCGAGACCAAGTGTTCCTTTAGGTATCACCTCGATGGGGATTGTAATGTTTTGGTGGGGGTGGAATGTTGTATCTGAGTTACATCATACATTTTTAGTTTTTAAGTAGACTTGTTGAGGAGGAGTACCACATATCTCTACACTCATAGTTGTACTCAGTGAATGATGTCTTCTAGGTGTTTCAAATAAGAAGGTACGTGCATGATCCATCACACATCATCAACTGAGGTGAGATGGATGTTGAAGATGACGATACTTTTGTAGTGTACCAAGTGGAGATCGAGGATTTATAGGAGAGGATCCTGTGTGGGTTGTTTACTCCTATGGGGTACCTTTGGGGATAACACATGAATCTCTAGGAGATCACTTGGGAGTGTGAGGCTCAAATTCATGTTCAGTACCCTCACCTTTTTATTGAGTTTCCTTTGTTTTTGATTTCGAGGACGTAAATACCTATCACGGGGATTATGTAATGACTTGTATTTTATTCAGTTTTATTTTTTATAAATTAATTTGGAAAACTTTGAGACTAGGTACTGAGACAACTTGTGATTCCAAGGCTTGGTGTGTCTAGAAAAGTTCGTTGAATTATGTTCATTTTTTAATAAATCACTTGGGTGATTTTCCTTTAAAACTAGATTAAAATCTAAAAAGGTTCCCAGATTGAAAATTTATGGGAACCACAACATAAACAATAGATTATTTACCTTACATGGGGCCTAACCTACACTAACACATATTGTGGGTTAACTTTAGTTTTTGGATGTAAACATAATTAAAATATTTAATAAAAATATTTTATTATGACACAAAAATTATTCTTTTTTCAGGATTTTTAGGGTTACATGTTTATCAACATAAACCTAGAGTTTCTCTAAGATAAATAGAAGGATGATCTTTCAACGAATCCCAACAAATCATTGATCAGATCTTGGATTGAAGATGAAAAAATCGACGAACGATGACAACACACCTTCACCATTCCTCAACGACCAATCCAATCCCAAGGTAGGGAATTTCTTCTTTTCAATTCTTTTGCAATTATTAAATTCAATGATTAACATGGAAAAAAATGTATAGGTTGATCCTCAGTTCAGTCATTCAAGAGGGATGGTTAATTTTCATTGAAAAAAATGGGAGATATAATCTATGTTACTTCATAAACCTTTATTATTAATTCATTTAGAATGGATCGATGATTGAGTGACTAATGACCAAGGTTCAATCCTTGAGTTATTCCTTATTATTTTATACCTCCGATATTCTCTTCATTAATTGGGTTCTTCTTGTTTTATGATTGAGAAATTAGTGTTCCTTCGATTTAGGGCGCAACAATCTGAGATCAAAGATCCAACCCTGTGACAGCACAATGAAGGTCTGCCGACGATGGGGACAAACAAATCGAAGTGATTTAAGATATATCACCCTTCAGAAGATTTTTAATAAAATGTATATTTATTAATATCTGATCCCAGGGAAATTAAAATCATGGACCTTGGATCATAGGTGTGACTTCGTTTCAAAAAACAAATCACCTGAGGTGAACTAGTGTTTTGCGAATGGGGAAACTGATGCACTGGTGGTGCACGCTGTGGATGAAGCAGCTGCATGAATGGGGTGGGATATATTAGACCCAAGGCAGGCTTCTTTGGACCCACAATAGTGGGCATTGTCCATGATAAGAGGCTACACTACTGTCTATACAACGATGCAAGGTGCACCGCGTCGACCAGTGGGGAACATGGACATGGCTTACTGTGTGTGGCATAGAGGTCGGCCCATGCACATACAGGCAAAACCAGGTCCATCAGGCTCTGAAGGCATAGCCAAGTGGGCTGTGCCAGTTCAGGTTTGACCGAACTGGGAAGGGTCGGGTCGACGGGTGGTTCGTGTTGGGTCCAGTGGGTCAGACTGGACCCGGGTCAGACCATTTTAGTAAAACAACTATAGAATTCAAACCATGTGTCAGTTTGACAAGCCATTTCTATAACTCAGACCCATGTGATGAGATGGTAATTTTGAGATAATCTATGTGTGTTGTTGGGTAAGCTATCATATGACCTAATGGCTTGAGGAGTGGGTTCTCCCAATACAAGCATGCTGTAGCGGAATCCCTTGACTAGCAGTGTTCTTGGAGACTATGGGATCTTTTTGACTATGTGACTTGGTGACTATGTGAATTAGTGACTATATGAATTAGTGGTTATGTGACATGGGGGATACATGAATTATCTACATTCCATGTGTTAGCGACACTCTGTGTGTTACTAACACTTCATGTGTTACCAACACTCCCTATGTTATTGATACTATGTGTGTTACTAATAATAGGTGTTCTGTGGACTGTAAATGATAATAATCCTATTTGTCTTATATACTTATACCCATGTGAGATGATTATACTTCTTGTGTCTTATTTTTGGTACAATTTTTTTTTCTTCATGGTATAATTCATTTACTTCTTTGTCGAATATATCATGTGTTTCTTCATGGTGTATCTCGTGTATTTCTTAGAAGTATTCCATTGTGGTTTGGGGGTGTGATAATTTGTATTGTTTTACTAACCCACACAAATTATTTTACCACACATTTCATGTCTTGTGTATATGATCGATGCTTAGATATATTTCGTGATGGACCAGGACTATGCGGTGCTTAGAGTTCCCAGAAAGATGAGGTGTGATTCAATGAATTTAGACATCTATTCTATACGTACCCTTCTATTATGATTTTTTACAGATGAGTTTCCAGAACCAGTGAATTCAATATTACAGACTCCATTTTGGGTGGGATTATATTTTGGCCCTATTTATGTTCTCTTTTTCTACCGCCGCACTGTATTGTTGGTATCTTAGTGGTATGAATTCTTGTTTACTTAGTGTTTTACATTCCATCATTTTGGTGTAATTGATGTATTTTTGGGTACATGTACTAGAAATATTTCCTCCCATTTGTGGGGTATTCCTACTCACTAATATTTTCCAGCCCCTGGCCCATTGGAGGTGGTCTTGGGCTAGTCATGTCATAGGACCCTCTAGGACAAGTCATGATAGTGTGGTATCAGAGCTAGTTGATTATAATTAAGGACTAGAGTCTGTGAGGATGGTTTGGGAAACAATGTCGAGTGTTTCAAGTTTGGATTTTAGGAAAGGGAATCCAGTGTTGGTGTGGTGTCTGTCATATCAAAATGTTGAATCGGTACATGAAAAAAATATTTGTAGAAAAAATAATGTTATATGAATCATATATGATTTGGGTGTATCCTTATTTCATTCTTTAGTCAACTCACCAGGTATACTCTATTGAATTTGGTATATCTTGATCTATTTGAAGAGGCCTCCATGAAGATAGCTAGCCATGATTCCATTGCGTGATCACGAGGATGATCCACCTTGTTATGAGGTATAAGTACATGAGCCTATACTGAAGATACTCTCTACACTGGAGATTGCACCTTCAAGTGGTTTACTATAGATTCCATAAAACCTTGAATAACAGTTACTACCTACACTATAATATGAGGATGGACACATGATGAATGGTTTGCCTGAGTTCCAATGATAGTGAACTCTCAAGTTTAGGGGTGAGATAGACCCCCAAATAGATGATGAATAGCTAGAGGCAGTTACACATGTCTTATGCCCTATGAGGACACCTACTGATTAGTTGGTAGTCCTAGCAGTGAGTCTTATTTAGGGTTTAATGAGGCGATCATGGTGCTTAGTGACCCAAACATATGATCAGGTGACTCTCTTTTTGGAATATTTAGAGAAACTATTTAAATATGAGTTCTTACCGAATACTTTATTCCCAATGTGTATATATGAGCTCCTATATCTGTAGTAGGGTAGTCAGACTGTCGAGGAGTACTCGACAAGGTTTACTGATCTATCTCTCTACTCCACATATATAGTGTGAGACCCATTTTAGGGATTAGACATCAAATTAGAGGATACACCATGGGATCATGGAATTCCTGATATCCCTTAGCATTCCTATATATGATAGGGTACTAGAGTGATCTGTAATAGTGGAGGGATTTCTTGCTGAGCAGACGCCTGGAGTGGGAGCTACCAACAGGAAACTGGGAGTTGAGTCTTCGGTAGTAGGTACCTGGAAACTAACTAAGGGACCCAAGAGGGTCATGAACTCCAGAGTAAAACCCCAATACATGAGATTAATGGTTCATGGATGCCAATGTAGAGTAAGTCAGCTGAATTACATGCTGTGTTACTCATGAAACATTTAGAGATATATGGCACGAGATATCCTGACCTACCATACGAATGATCAGGAGACAATTTCGGGACCACCAAGGTTGATGAGGAAGCATGAGAAAGGTATTCTGTAGGTTGGAATATGTAAAACAAGAGTAGGTACAATAGTAGTTTGTGGGTGGAGGTTCGACATATTAACACCACCACCCTCATTTGGTCGACTACGGGCTCAAGGAGTAGGTGGATAGGGATGAGGAAAGCTATAAGAAATAGAGGTTTCTAACCCCTCTCCTCTATGGATTATTAGAGGTATGATCTGGGTCTCTTCCACCATATATATAGTTTTTATAGACATAGTTTCCAATCATTTTTTTCTTTCCATGACACTTGTTTGAAACTTGAAGATTCCGGTTGAACCATTAACCTGACCCTTACTATTAGAGACTCCTACGAGAGGGGATTTTAGGATCACACACTAGTGATGATTTTTTGACCATTATATTGAAGGAAATATTTTTGGTTTGGATCTCATAGTAGTAGAATCAAGGACCTACATTTTCATTCTCAGTATGAAATTTTTATCCAATGTCTGTGCTTAGATTGACTATTTTAGGGGCAGATCGTGGTGTTTTCACAGTGATTGGACAACGTTTTCCTTTTTTGGTGAAAAGGAAATGCATGCATCATAGGATAGAATTACTCATAAGAGAGTGCATAAGATTACTCATCAGTTTCCTTGCATCACTCTCAGTGCGGTGGATTATAGGAGCCCTCAGTTTCTTGCAGCGGTGGCAGAGTATGATGATGTATTTTCTAATGATGTGGTAGAATTTATTCCCCACAGGGAGGCTGACTTCTACCTTGATATGTATCCCAAGAAATGAACAATATATACACCAACATATCAGATGGCTCCCATAGTGCTTCTTGAGTTGAGGGTGTATCTGGAAGACTTGTAGTTGATGGGATTCGTGAGACCATTTGGTTCACCATGGGCGACCACAGTTTTGTTTTCAAAGATAGAAAATGGGAGCTTGAGGTTATGTGTGGTCTTATGGAGCCTTAATCAAGTGATCGTGAAGAATAACTATCCACTACTGAGGATCAACGACCACTTAGATCACCTGAATGGATTGAGATGGTTCTTGAAGACTAACCTGAAATCTGGTTATATTCATCTTCCTGTATAGGATGAATATGTACCAAATAAAACCTTCATATTTCAGTATAGACAATATGAGTGCATGGAGATTTCATTTGGCATGAATAATTCCCAAGCAGTGTTCATGGGACTCATGAAAAGATATTCTAGCCTTATATAGACCTATCTATGGTGGTCTTAATTGATGACATCCTGGGGTACTCGACGACCAGGGAGGAGCACACGATACACTTGAGAATGGACATGGACACACTCTAAGAGTACCAGATTTATGTGAATCCCTCTATGTGTCAGTTTTTTATTCATGGGGTCCACTTTCTGGGGCACATCATTTAATAGGTTGGAGTTTAAGTAGATCTAGTAAATATTGATGTAGTGATTGATTGGGAGTCACTCAAGAGTGTTACCGAGGTGTAGAGTTTCTTGGGTTTGGAAGAGTACAATTAGAGGGTTTTACCCAACTTTTCTAGAGTGTTATCACCCTTTATGGATTTGAAACAGAAGGGATAACCTTTCATGTGGATAGAGAAGTTCCATAAGTGCATTTAGGAGTTGAGGTAGAGGTTGAAGAGTGCTCCCATATAGATATTAAAAGAGGAGGGCATTAGATATGTAGTGTTCTATGATTCATCATATATTAGGATTGGTTGTGTCCTAATTTATGGGAAAGCTGTGTTTGCCTATGGTTCAGACTAATTGAGATAGCATGAGAAGAACTACAAAACCTATTATATTGATCTAGCAGTGGTAGTCTTCGCATTGAATATGTGGAGACTCTACCTAATGGGTGAGCTTTTTATCATCTACTATGACCACAAGAGTCTCATGTGTATCCTCTCTCATAAGGACCTAAACCTTATATATAGGAAATTGATAGAGTTCCTCTAGGACCATGGAATTGATATTGTCTATACTCCTGGGAATGGAAATATAGTGGTAGATTCTCTCAGAAAGGGATCCATCTTGTAGTTGCGGAGTGAGGTAGCAGAGATAATGGTAATGCTGTAGATATCCTTTGTGGATGGAAATGGAGTAGATTACCTGTGATTTAGGGAAGCACAACTTAGAGATAATGACTATGATAATTTACATGCTCATATGTCCAAAAGGGATTCCCCTAATGGATATTCGAAGGGTGGGGAGCATGTTGTTCATTTCAGAGGGTGAATAGGTTTTCCAATGGCATTGTGGGAGGACGTTTTGAGGGAGTTACACATATACATTTCAGTGGTACATCACATTTTGGGAAATATGTATGAGGACTTACCATGTTAGTTCTAGTTGTTGGGGATAAAGAATGTAGTGAACGACTTCATTTCTCTATGTATCACTTTCCTGCTAGTGAAGGCTGAGCACTAAGTTCAAGTAGTCTTGACCCAATATCTTGAGGTGCTAGGGAGGAAGTGGGATGATATATCTATGGAATTAATTATGGGTTTACCATTCATTCCCAAGAGATACAATATCAACCGGGTGATCATTTACTGACTCACCAATTCATCCCATTTCTTATCGATCATAGAGTAGAGTTAAATAAAGAGCTTTGGATGCCTCTACATGCAGGATACAGTTCATCTTATCATAGAACCATCAACGATTGTTTCTGATCATGATCCTTACTTCACATATCAGTTTCAAAAGGCATTAAAAGAGGAATTTAAGACTCAGTTACCCTTTATAATGAAGTTTCATCCCCTAAAGGATAGCTATATTGAGAGGACCATTCATGTTCTTGAGAATATTCTATGTGCTTTCATCCTAGACTTTATCTGTAATTGGGAGGATAACATACCACTGGTGGAGTTTTTTTACAAAAAATAACTACCAGTCCATCATTGGTATGACACCATTCGATCCATTGTACAAACGAACATGTAGGTCACCACTATGCTTAACTGAACTAGGAAAGTCATCACTCATGGGTTCAAAGTTGGTAAAAGTTTCCACTGAGAAGGTGTAGATCATCTATAACCGGATGATGACTACATGGAGCCATCATAATTTGTATACTGATAGAAGATAGAGGCCTATAGAGTTCAAGGAGAGAGAACATATGATCCTTCAAATCTCACCTCAATGGGGATTGAGGAGATTTGGCTTGGGCGATAAGTTATCTCCAACATAAATCAGGCCTTTTTAGATTCTTCAGAGAGTTAGAGAGGTGGAATACCCCTAGATCTACCCCTAAAGTTTCACTAGGTGCATGATGTCTTCCACATGTCACAATTGAGAAGGTACATGCATGATCCATCACACTTCATCGACTGGGGAGAGTTGGACATATATGATGGGGTGACTTTTGTGGAGTACTTGTTGGAGATCGAGGATCGAAGGGAAGTGATGCTTAATGGGTGGTCGATTCCTCTAGTGTGTGTTTGATGGAAGCATAAGAATCTTCAGGATAACAAATGGGAGTGGGAGGCTCATATTCATGCTCAATACCCTCATCTTTTGGTTTTGTAGTCCTTGTTTTGGCTTTTGAGGACGTAAAGACATAAGGAATAGAAAATGTAATGACTCAGATATTCTATGGTTTTATTTTTATAAATTAATTGGGAAAATTCTGAGACCATGTGTTAAGATGAAAAGTGATTCTGATTCTTGAAGTTCTAGGAACAGTTTGTTTAATTATGTTTCGTTTTTAATAATGGAAACATGCAATTTTTCTTTAAAATTGGAATAACTTTTAAATGGGTGCCAAGATTAGAAATTTGAGGGCACCGTTTCATTCATAATAGCGACTTTACCTTAGGAGGGGCCTAACCTTGACCGGAACATGTTGATGGAAAATGTTAGTTTTGTATGTGAATGTCATTAAAATATTTCATAGAAATATTTTATTGTGACACATTAAATCTTTTTCTTAATGTTAAGGTTTTTCAGGGTTCTAGGGATATCACTATAACCCGGGAGTTTCCATGATACAAAGAGAAGGATGATATTTCAAATAAATCCAATGGATGAGAGATTAGATATTGGATCAAAGATCAATGGATAAATGAATGAAGAAAACACATATTCTCCCCTTGTAAACTACCAATCCAAACTATAGGTACTATTTTTTGAGTGACATAGTATTATCTTTCTATTTACTTTCCATCATTTTACTATCATACTCGATTGTTGGTATCTTAGTGGTATAAATTTTAATTTACTTAGTGATTTATATTTCATCATTATTAGATTAGATGTGTGTGTGTGTGTTTAATTTCATTGGAAAATGAGTCCCATTTGTGGGATATTCTTACTTGGTGCTAGTCACCAGCCCCAGGCCTATTAGAGGAGGGCTTGTGGTAGTCACAGTACAGGCCCCTCTGGGATGGGCCATGAAAATCATGAAAACAGAATATCATACCCTGAATATCAATGATCATAAACATTAATCATGAAATAAATCATTGTAGTTTATATGAAATGAATTATAAGGAAATAAAAACATAATCCATGAAAGCATAACTTAGGAATAAAACATGAAATTTTTATAGACACATAATCATATATAATTATTTAAATGGTAGTCAAGGTATCGTTGCAATTGCCATATTAGTGGAAAAAGTCCTTTACTAAACTGGGTTTACACCCTGTTCTAGACCTGTATTGCTAAACTGAGTACACTATTCATTCCATCACTATAATACTAAATAATTTTATTTCTTATTCTAGACCTATAATACTAAACCGGGTTTATTTATCATTCCATCCTTATCTATATCATGAGATATAAATATTTACCAAGTGCATTAGAGAGGGATATAAGTTTAACCCATATCATAATGAAATCATATATACATGCACCACAAATACATAAAAATCATATCATAACCCTTGATATAAAATGGGTGTCCAAAAAATGTAATCATATCATAACCTGTGAAAGAATACATGGTTCATAATCATTTCATCAAAGAATAAACCATTAATGGAAGTTGGTTTCAAAAGATTATAACCCATGGAACAGAGATAGGTGTTGTAAAAATAATTCCATCAAAACCTAAACCATAAAAGAAATATTATTAATGGAACCTTATGATTATTTCCTAGAATGGCATGAGTAACATACACAAATGTCATATTAGATGGAAAATAAATTGGTAAGATATTTAGAATTTTTTTTGAGAAAAAAATATTTTAATTTCAAAAAAAAGTCTCTTTAAAAAATAAAAAACATTCCAAAAACATTTTCATGGAAATAAACATGAAAGTGAAAAATACAATATTTTAAAACTTTTTGTAAACCCTTTTAATTGAGAAAATATAATGAGTTCTTGAAAACATTTTGGAAAAAAATTTCCCAGAAAACATATAAATGGATCTTGAAAACGTTTTGAAAAAATATTTCCTTGAAACATTTTAAAATGAGCATAAAAACATGTTTAAATCCATTTAATTGTATATAATTTTTAAAATTATAAATGAGGCTTTAAAACATTTTGAAAACCATTTTCCATGAAAATTTATAAAATAATCCTAGTAATATTTTGAAAGAAAATTTACTTGAAAAATTAAAAAGGAGGATTAAAAACATTTTGAAAATAATTTTCCTCTTAAAAATACAAAAGGAATATTTGAAAACATTTTGAAACACATTATTCATTAAAAAATTATAAAATAATCTTAAAAACCTTTTTAAAAGAAATTTCCTTGAAAATTAATTGAAAACTTATACCAAAATTATGAAAACATTTTGAAAACCATTTAGTTGAAAAACATTTTTTAAAATATTTTGTTACAAATTATCCTTTTAATCAGGAAAATGATGTTTTATATAAATGAAAATGGGTAATTCCCTACTTTTTGTATTAGGTATGTAGAACATTAAATTAATACGGTTAAAGGATAAGAAAACTACTTGTTTAGAAAAAGACAAGAATATTAAATTGAAAACATTGGTAAAAAAAGAATTTTAAAATTTCTTTTAATGATTATAATATAATATTAAAGTATTCTTGGAAACCATTTTTGGAAAACATGGTTTTTAAAGAATATATATTTCCGACTGAAGATAGGGTAAAGTTTGGATTTCTTATAAACACTTTCTTAACTATCTTATGTATGGAAGAGTAGAAAAATTGTAGCAATACATGAATATATAAGGAATAACCAAAGGAAAAAAAAATCATTAAGGTTCTTGAGATATGTATTATACTATTTGAACAATGTAAAAACAATCATAAATAACCACAAAAAGTGATGATATTGTTTCAATAAACATTTATCACATTGTCTTTTTGAACCATACTCCGCATGTAAGAAAGTAAAGTTAATGTGTCTTATAATATCCTGAAATTAATTATATTCAAGATATAACATGTCCAATGGATGTGTATACACCTCGATAATGACTTTTGGTGTATACAAAAACATGCATCTCAATGAAAGAAAATTGAGAAAAAACTGCCTTACCGATTCGGTAGCTTTTGAAACATTAACATCATGAAATAAATATCATAGTATGGAAATGTAAATACCTATATATTTAAGTATAATAATCATTTAGTTCATTTATGTTATGTATACACACCACACAAAAGTAATGGGTGGTGAATAAATCACGTATCTCATTGAAATAAAAAGTGAGATGAAATCCCCTTACATTTTGTCTTGAATATCTTCGTACTCATACATGATTCCTGTATAGTAAATTTAAGTTTATTATAAATATTTTATAAAATAATATTATTATTTTAATACCATAAATGGTTTTATTATTTTCTGATATTATCTTCTTGTTAACAATCCTATGTTAAGATTTCACTTCGGGTAATATTCGCTTTGTTCTTCTCATGTGTCTTAATTGGTTTTAACTTTGGTCCTTATACTTATATTATGATTCGAAAAATTTACAGCATGATATAAATATCATTTATATTCATTATATTTTAATAATAATAATCTATTGAATTTTATAATTTTGAGTTGGATTTCACCATTCAGGGAGACAGTAAGTCATATGTATACATGTATGTTGTTTTCATTTTTATTGTGATATTTAATGAAAGAAGGTAAATTACATTTGTGTATTTATATATATTTTGACATATCATTTTTACAGTATCATTATTATATCTCCTATATCATATATGTTTTCAAATCCCATACACAATACATTCCATGTAGTGTTTGAATGAATCACATCACTTCAAGGGGGTTGTAGTCCATACTTCTTCAAATGAAATTATTATATTTACACCAAGTGGAATCTATGAAGACATGTCTAGTAAAATTATCATAGAATATCAAATAAATAATAAATATAATATATGACATATATAAATAGTTTTTTCACTATAAGGTCCTCTATGAGATGAGGTAAAGGAAAAATGAACATTCGTCATTTCATGAGGCGGTAGTTCACTGTACACGTAACAAATATGTTCGTTACCCATTCAATAGAAGTGTTTGTTAGTTTAGGTTAAAACCATAAAAAAATAATAGTATATTTAGTATTTTTTTATCATTAAATCGTGAAATAAATATATTGGAGGGGTTTAGGTAAGGAAAATAAAAGAAAGGATCGAGAGGGAAGATATTACCACTTAAATGGGTAACTCCTTTTGGTTTGTGCCAAAAGGCTTCCATGGATTGGTTTCTTCCAAAGGGTAGGCTTTGAGGATTAAGAAATATATTTTGGGATGTGTATTGGGAAAATATTATCTGAATTGATATGGTTTTATAGGTGTGAAAAATATGGATAGGTGGGGGACTTTTATAAGGAAGGGGAAAGACACACTTTCAATTTTTTTTTTAAAAAGTTACGTGTACCCATGTTTTTACTTATAATAATTCATAAAAACAAAAAAAACTCAATAAATTAATGTTAATGTCCTAATAGTGTTCAGAAAATGGGTGTTGGGTAAGTTCCTAGGTCTTTTTAGGTCTAAAATATATGGTTTAATACTTTGTTAACCAATTTTTTCTCTTAATCATTGTAATTAATTTTAATCAGTTTCACTAATATTTTTGGTCAAATACTAAGTAGAACTTATTATACATTATAAATTACTCTGATTCCAAAAATGGAATCCAATTTTTCAATGTCTAATAATATATTTGGATGAAATTAAATTAATATTGACCCTGCTGATGGGACGACACTATGAGTTTTTAATGTAAAAATGTTCAAAATCTTGGTATGTTTTTATTCCTAAATTCAAAGTGAAATTGATTCCAATGTCCAAAATTATATTAACAGATACCAATATCTTATATTTAAACTTTTAAATCGAATTAAAATATAATTTAAAAATATAAATAAATTATATGAAAAAGATGTTTTGAATTCAAATAAAATATTTTTATCTATTCATTTAAAAAATGAATCCTTACAGAAAAATAAAAAAAATCTATCCTAAACTAATTTTTATGTTTCTAATTAATATATGAAGTTTATTTTGACATATTAAATCTATAAAATTTCGAAAAATTGGATTTAAAATGGGTTATCTATTAAAATTAAGCAAAACATCTTTCATAAAAATACATTTTTAAGTAAAAATTAGGTTTTTTCTTATAATATTTTAATAAAATCTACTAGATTAATATAAAAATAATTTTATTGAATATATGATATATATATATATATATATATTACATTAATATAACTCTGTAATAGTAATTAATTTAATTTATTTTGTTATAAATCTTTTGGGGCAGTAAGAATAAATACAAATCTTTTATATTCTTTTAGTTCTTATATTTTAAATTATAATTAATTAATTAAGTATAAATTCATATTATATTTGTGTAAAACATATATTATTCATATGTTTTTTATTACTAATAATTTAATTTCTAGTTTATATTAAATAATATATCATTATTATGTAAGGCTCGGTCTTGTGTGTTACACATGCCATCGAAGAAAGTCATTGTCGCATGTAACACAAATTTACCTTGGTGTACCATGTAGAGAAAAAAATAATTTGTGTTTCATGTAGTTAATGGTTATATATTTTTTACATATTAT
Source organism: Viscum album (assembly GCA_963277665.1). Taxonomy (NCBI): domain Eukaryota; kingdom Viridiplantae; phylum Streptophyta; class Magnoliopsida; order Santalales; family Viscaceae; genus Viscum; species Viscum album. The sequence goes on from OY728147.1 coordinate 124,600,682, forward strand.
GTAGGTGGAACATAGTTATTTAGTATAAAATAAAATATTTTTAGTGGTGCATGAAATAAAAAATATCAAAAAGAATAAATTAATTCAGTAAAATATTTTATCAAATCTCAGGATGTTAAATTCCACCCCTTTTAAAATGAAATTTCCATTAATTTTTTTGGGTTATTAATTGTTTAATACAAGAATTTTTCATTCAAAGAAAACTGCATCTTAAAAATGAATATGAAAAAGTCCCTGAAAATGGAATGTTTGAACCATAATGTCTACCCAAAGTAAAATATAACTAGATCTCTTAATAGGAGAACATAGGTTGAAAGTGAAAACATGGATAAGGAAGAGAAATATTCATGTTCTGTAGGATAGTGATAGAGAACATGGTTAAGATAATGTTAACAATTAGAAATATATAAATATATGATTATCTATGGGACCATTAGATTCATTTGAATTTCTGTAAGGTTGAATAATTTTCATGAGAAGTTATACATACTTGATTTCATTATATTTTATAAGTAAACTATCACCCTTTCTTCATGTATTGACCAATTTCCATATTAAATCTTTTTGTAAAAATAATGGTTAATTTTTTATTCCTAATGCACTAAAAAATCATGAGATACATTATAAGTCATCCCATATCTCTTTAGTTACAATAAACAAAAATTTGTTAGAGCGGGGTATACAATATGCATAAATCCCCATGTGGTGAGAAAATACTTTAATCTCAAAAAATTCATCTAATTTTTCATTTAAAAATACCATAAAGGGTTAAAATTATAACCCTTTTGGGTGATTAAAATATAAATCATAATAAATAATGACAATAAATCAATTTAACATTGATCCCCAAATATCAAAAATTATCTCTCGGTTGTTACATTCAAACATGTGAATATCCTCATCATATATTCTATTGAAACATTGTAATAAGTTGAATTACCCTAAATCCTAATTGAAAACATGCATGATTACTTATTAAAAAGGTTACTGTATATATTCCCTAAATCCATGAAGTTTTAAACATCATCCATGATAACATAGAACACTTTGTCCAAAGATCCTCTATCAACTCTGAGGTAATCATTACCATCCAATACACATGTTCATATCCAACATATATTTATAGAAACAAAATTATCTTAACATATAGAACATATTAATTCTATCTTACATTAATCAAAAAATCACCTTGTCATTAACTCACTTTTCCATTCCATCAGAAACATTCAACGTAAACATTTAAATCATTAATGAGAAACATAAAATAGACAATACTTTTTTATTTCACCATTGATATAAGCTAATTCCTGAACCCTAAATACATTAAAACTTCTTATTATCTAACTTCATCCATATACCATAATAAGGATACCTAATTATAATACTTAACACCTCTTTCCTATCACATTTATTCTATAGTTTCATCATCATGAAGAACATAACCATTATTGAAACCACCTTGCTGATTCTCTTCAAGAGAATTACACTTTAGACATTTATTTGTGTAATGTCTATTTATTTAACACCTAAAACACTTATCTTTTGACAAAACCTTTTGGAGGACAATATTCTCCACTATTTGGTTAAGAGGACTCTTCATTTTCCCCTTAAAGTCACTTTCTTTTTTTCCTTCTTTTACACAATAAAATTAACTTCTTTTTACACTAAGACATTCAATTAGGTGATTATTTCAAGATTCATAACACAAAGGAAACGAAATATTCTTTCCTCTATGGTCTCCATTACCAGAATTCTCAGTGAACTCCTTCCTCATTTTCTTGGTTGACCTGAGTGTTGGTTAAGGTACACATTATTAATCATGTTCTATGAATAATGATTAGGCATGATAACAACATATATCACTCCAGTGATTGTCCCACTTGATGGCTCAATAAAAAATAATCCATCACATTCAATGTTACTCTAGTTCATTATGGTTCCCTCCATTGAATAAAACCAGAGTCATAGTGTGAGAATTACCTATCATAGTATAAAACAACATAGTATAGAAAGAAATTAATTATAGTATGTATAAATAATGACAAATTTTTAAAACTATGACACAATAGGTTCATATTAAATTATTCTTTTCCAACCTATATTTAAATCCATCATGATGGTTCTTGAAGAGTTTGTGATTTCACAACTTTTATCCCCTGAGAGTGTCAAACAAGGTACGAAACAAGGAATTTTTCATGTATTTGATTACCCTAAGTTAGGCTCGGAACATATAGTTAGATTTATTACATCTAGGTATATCTGTTCCAGCACCACATCCAATTGTAGTATCTATACTGAGATGTATTTCCATTAAACCACAAACTCTATCCTTTTCCAAAATTCCAACACATTTTCTTTTAATTTTCCTTATACTTAGACTTATCCCTAGACATGTACTAGGGTTCTCATTAAAATTTCTCATCCTATTTTTCAATGGTTATTTAAAATATTTCTCTTATACCAACTATAGTTAATCATTATTTTCAAACATTAACATTACATAACTTTTTCCGATTACCTAAAACATTGTACAGATGGACGTTTAAACACCATACTAGTCTAGTGTATTTGGAATAATGGAAACAGAAACACTATTACATAAATGAGATACATCATCTCCCAGTGGGTTATCTATGTCTAACACCCTTTCTAGACCCTTCAAAAATAATAAATATCTTCATAACATGGGGGGAAGGAAACATAAAATTGGTGAGATTAGATGCTCAGTAAGGTTGATAAAGGGAGATACATGAGAATAATCATGAGAATAAGGATATGAGAACATGATCATGAAAATATAAGATCATACCTTGCATAAAAATTATAATAATCATTAATCATTTCATAAATATTGATAGTTCATAGTACATGGATCATAATTAAATAAAGAATATAAGCTAGGAAAACATAACATTAGAATAAGAAAAAGAACTATATTAGAAACATAATAATATATAGTGATTTCCATAGTAGTCAAGACAACAATTACAAGGCCATATTAGTGAAAAAATTCATTAACTAAACTAGGTTCACACCCCATTCCATACCTGTGTTACTGAACTGAGTTCAATCCTCATTCCAGCTATCTAGTACTAAAACGAGTTAATTTTTCATTCCATCACTGTAATATTGATTGAAATTCATTTCACATTCCTTAATTGTCTATATAATGAGATAAAAATACTTATCCAATGCATTGGAGAGAGGTATATGTCTCACCCATCTCATAATTAAATTATACAATCATGTGAAACAAATTCATAAACAATAATATAATAACCCATGAAGTGAAATGGGTGTTATAAACATGAAATAATATATTAACCTATGAAAAATGATCAATTTCATAGTCATTTCATAAAATAATAACCCATTAAAGGAAGTGGGTTTCAAAATAATATAATCCATGGAAGAGAAATGAGTTTCACAAGCATCATTCCATCCAAACAGAATCCATTCAAGAGAGAATATGAATAGAAACTTTGTATTATTTACTAGACAGTATTGAGAAACATCAATAAATGTCATGTTAGATTGAGAAAAACATGAAATTATATTTGGAAAACATTCATTGAGTAAAATATCCTTACATATTTAGAAAAATTCTCTTTAAGACATAAAAACGTTTTGAAAATAATTTTCTTGAAAATAAACTTGAAATTTTATAAATAAATATTTCAAAACATTTTGGAAACATTTTCCATTGAAAAAATATAATGATAGATTGAAAATTTTTTGAAAACCATTTTCATTGAATACTAATAAAAGGATATAAAAAATGTTTGGAAACCATTTCATTGAAAATATGTTTCAAATATATAAATTATACTTGACATCATTTGGAAAACCAATTTCTTTGAAAACATATAAATGAATCTTTAAAATATTTTGAAAATAATTTTCCTTGAAAAATTATAAAACTATAATTTGAAAACCATTTTCCTTAAATACATATAAAGGAATCTTAAAAACATTTTAAAAAACACTACCCTTGAAAATATATTTGAAAACATACAAATAAGCCATGAAAATGTTTTGAAAACCATTTCTATGAAAAAAAAATTTATAATTTTTTTACGAATTAAAATTTTAAAAATGATAAGTAAAAATTATAGAAATGATAGTGGGTAAATCCATACATGTCATACAATGTAAGAAAAACATTGCTTTTTCATGACAAAATGTCAGAAAAAATGCCTTATTCAAAAAGTTATAAGAATATTCCATTGAAAACACTGTGAAAATACAAGAATGGGAAAACATTTATTTTAAATATTATAGCATAATAGTAAAATATTTTTGGAATCCTTCTTTAGAAAACATGGTTTTTAAGGAATATATATTTCTGACTGAAGATGGGGTAATGTAGGGCTTTCTTAAAAACACCTTCTTAAAAATATTTTGTACCAAAGAGTGTAAATTTGGTACCAATACATGAATATATCATGAATACCCATAGGAGAATAAATTTCATGATTGTTCCTGAGATATGTATTATATTATTTCAACAACTGAATCATTATCATAAAAAATCTTGAAAAGTTATGAGATGGTTTTAATGAACTCTTATCACTTATTAACATTGAGTTATACTATCCATGTAAGAAAGTGAAATTACAGGAAGCTTAAAATTTCATGAAATGATATAAATTAAATATAAAAAATTTTAAATGGATTTATATAAACCTCAAAAAATAATTTAGGTGCGTAATAAAGCATGTGTCTAAACAAATGAAAATTGAGACAAAACTGTTTTATCGATTTGGTTTCTTTGGGAAAATTAACCCCATGAAATAGATATAATATAATTTATTTTTAAATACTCATAAATTTATATATATGAATCTTTTAATAAATCCATGGGATTTATATAGACCACACAAAATTGATTGGTGGTGATTAAACAATGTATCTCATGGAAACTAAGTGAGATGAAATACCCTCACCTTGTGTCTTGAATTATTTCATACTCATTAAAGATTCCTATATAATAATTTTATGTTCATTATACATATTATAGATAATAATATTCTTATATATAATAACTTATATGGTTTTATTGTGACATTTTATTACCTTCTTGTTTACAATCCTATGTTAAGGTTTCTCTTTGGATAATATTCAGTTTGTTCTTCTCATGTGACTTAATTTTCTATATCTTTATCCCTTATAATAATATCATGTTTTCAAAAATTTACACCATGATATAAATATAATTTATATTAAATATATTTTTAATATAAAAATCTATATAATATAGAAGTATGAAATTCAATACACCATTCATGGAGACGGTAATCCTTACATAAACATGATATGTGAATATATATTTATATAAATCATTATTAAAATAGTTTTATTATATCATATATATATCATATAAATTCACTAAACCCATCATTAATAAATTCCATGGACTGTGTGAATGAATCACATCACTTTGAGGAGAAGGTAGTCCACACTTCCAGGAACAAAATTATCCTATTTACACAAAATGGAAATCATAATAATATGTGTTTTAAAAGGATTAAATACTATTAAACACATAATAAATATATTATATAATATATATAAACATAGCCTCCATCATAATATTTTCTATGATAAGAGGTATTGGAAAAATGGACAATCATCGTTTCGTGAGGTGGTAGTTCTCCATACATGAAAACAATATGTTCATTACATATTAGATAGAAGCGTGTGTATGTGTAAATAGAAACATTTGAGTAAAAATAATAATATTATATTTAGGATTCTGTTTCTATTATAAAATAATAAAATAACGAGAGTGTAGGGGTGGAGAAAGAAAATTAAATAAAGGATCTTGAGAGAAGTCATTACCTCTTAATCGGGTAATTACCTCGGGTTTGTGCCAAAATACTTCATTGGATTGATTTATTAAAAATGAGAGGAATATATGAGGAATGGAAGGATTTTTTGAATTTAATTGTGCATATATTTTCGGATCCCATGTGGTTTGTGAGGTGTAAAAAAGATGGAGAGTTGGGGGCCTTTTTAGAGAAGGGAAAGGAAACACAATTCATTTTTGAAAAAAAGTTTGGTGTACCCATGTTTTTAACTAAAAATGACATAACAAACCCACTAAAATAGATAATATAATGTTAATTGATGATTAATTACCATAAAATGGGGTTTATACAAGCTTCTATGTTATTTTGGTACATAAATTAAAGGTTTAGTACTTTGTTATCATAATTTTCTCTTAATGATTGAAATTAATTTTAATCAAATTCACGAATATTTTTGGTGAGAAAATAATTTGATCTTTAAAAAATTATAAAGTATTCTGATTCAAAATATTTAATAAATTTTTCCAAAATTTAATCATTTAAGGGATATAAATTAAATTAAAAATAATAATAATGGGGACAGGGCGACACTATGGGTTTTTAAAGTAAAAATGTTCAATAGTTTGATATGTGTTTATACCTTATTTAATAATGAAATTAATTACAATGATATAAATTGGATTAATTGATAAAAATATTATTTAATTAAACTTTTAAATTAAATTAAAATATAATTTAACGTTATGATGAAATTAGATGAAAAATATGTTTTGAATTAGAATTCAATATTTTTTACTATTCAATATAAAATGAAATTTTACATAAAAATAAAAAATATTTATCTTATTTTTTTAAGTTTATAATTCAAATATCATGTTCATTTTTAAATTTTAAATGTATTAAATTTCCAAAAATTTGATTAAAAAGGATTATGCTTTAAAAGGATGTAAAACATATTTTATTAAAATATAGTTTTAAGCCTAAAATTATGTTTGTTCTTATCTTATTCCAATAAAATGTATTTGTATAATATTAATAATATTATATTGTATATATAAAATATATATTACATTAATATCACACAATAACTATAATTAATTCAATTTATTATGTCAAAAATTCTTTGGGGTCATAAAAACAAAAATATATCCTTTATATTCAATTGCATGGTATATTTTCAGTTCTAATTATTTGGTAAGCTATAAATTCATATTATATTTGTGTTAACCACATATTTTTAATAATTTATTTATTAATACTAATTTATCAGCTAATTTATATTAAATAATATATCATTATTCGAGAAGACTCAGTCTTGTGTGTAACACAAGCCATTGAGGAAAGTCATTGTGGCATTTAAGACAAGTTAACAAAAGTGTGTCGTGTAGAGCAAGATAAAATTTATGATCAGTGTAGTGCATGATTAACTTGGTTTATATGAATAACATAATCCAGACATAGTTATTTATTATAAAAGAAACCATATTTAGTATTGCGTGCAATGAAAAAAAATCAAAAAGAAGAAATTAATTTTAAGAAAATATTTTACAAGATCTTAGGGTGTTATAGAAATGAGAGTCATATAGAGATTCTCACATATGAATTTCATCCCCATAAGACATCCCTTAATTTCCCACTATTCTAATTTATTTTTATAAGTTTCAAAACTTCTCTCTTCATTAACATATCCATTACTGACCCGATTGACATGCCATAAGTGTAGTTGGATTCATCTCGACAAGTAGAAGGTAAATCCTAATTTATATCAAAAGAATAAAGGAATGTTAAATCCATCCTTTATCATTTATTAAATGTACAATTTTTTAAAAAAATTATCAAATGATAAATTAATCAAATTATCAAAAAAATAATTGTATAATTTTAATAAAGATAATTGTGGCAAATTATCAATTGATAATTTCACATTAATAAAAATGATAATTTTGAATAATTTTTAAAATTATAATAATGATATTTTAATTATGATATTGTTGTAAAATTATCAAAAAAATTGTGAAATTTTAACAAAAGAAAATTTCCAGAATTATCATATGATAATTATAGAGATTTATGAAGGGGTAATTGAGTGAGATTATTTAAAGGTAATAATATAGAATAATAAAATTATAATTTTTAAGAATTTATTATAATATAATTATCAACGATTAATTTATGAAAATGATCAAATAATAATTTATTATAAAAGGATAATTGCATTATGAAGAGATAATTACATGAATTTACAAAAGATAATTATGAGAATTATAAAATGATAATTTCATTGGATTATCCAAAGAGGATTAAAAAATGAAACTAAATTAAATTTACAAATAATAATTTAGAAAGAAAATTATTAACAATAATTATTTAATTATGATGGATAATTTGTAGGAAAAATTATTGGAATATAATTATACAAATTTTCCAAGGGTAATTATAGGAAAATTATCAAGTGACAAATATATTAAACCATAAAAGGATAATTATACAATTTTCAAAGATAAATATATGGTTTTACTAAATAATGGTTATTAGGAATACCTCACCTTACTCAATTTAATTTAGAGTTATAAATAAAAAATTTGATTCTATTATTATTATTAAAGTGAATATTACACGTTCATGTGTATAATGATAATTCAAGAATTATCCAAGAGAGAGAAATTATTATCACATGTGATATTTTATATATTTTTTGAAATAAAATAGTTTTATTTATTTTTAGGAATACATGGAAAGTTATTGTGTTTTCTTGTTGTTTTACAAATGTGGTTTGGGTGATTACACCATCGATGAAATTTGTTGTTGGCATTCAAAACATTGAGGTACGAGGTTCCTTACATTTACTAGCCTTGTATATCTATGATGTTCGCATGATGTGATGTTATTCTGGACTGACCCATGCCTATTTTGAGATGCATATGGTTTTGTGAGTATCCATGGGTGTACATGTTTATGTGTTATTATCGTGACTTTGATCTTGGTGAGACATATCAATAATTTCAATGAAATGTTTTGTTTGTGTGTTTCATAGCCTTTGGATTATTTTTACATGTACTATGATACTCCAGAGGATCCATGAGGTTTGATGTATGAACTTTTCTAACATAATGCATTCTTAACGTTCATAATGGCCATTGTGGTTACCCCAATAGAGGGGAAATAATAATGACTAGATGGAAGGTACTATGATACCCATGTGGAGGCTAGTGGTTGCGTGCATGTGGTTACCCAACTTGGAGCAGTCCTAACATAATTAATTGTGGGAGTGGCTACCCCTGTGGAGGGGAAATCATAGTGACTAGCTTATGAATACTAAAATATAATGATTGGGCTATGAGGGTGAGAGTTACATGGTCCAATTTCTATTTAACCATCCTAAAATAGTTCTAACATCCTTAAAGGTGGATGGGCCTACCTTTGTAGAGGGGAAATCATAGTGGCATTACTGATGATACTAGTCATGTATTTCTACAAACCTGGGTGGTAGGTGATTAAAAGGATAAGCATACCAAAAATAGACTAGATAGATTGTGAGGAATTTCTTTAAAACCCCCTAAAAGGGTGGGGTGATCTATGATTTCTTGATGGTAGTACGTGTGTTCCTAAAATTCATACCAACAATGAGTCGAAGTAGGTGAGTTAAGGGTTTCTATATCTTCGTTAGCACCCAATGAATCGAAAAATGTATGTTTATTAATAATTTACTTATTTCATGATATACACTACTGTATATATTTTGAACATAACATAAGGATGTATTGGACGTCTCCCACAGTGTTTTTTATGCACACTCTACTTAAGAATTATAGTGCATTTTTAGATTTTAAGACTTGAACTGAGTAAAAAAAATCAGTATCGTGGATGGTTGAACGGTGGAGTATAGAGCTGGAGAAGATAATGATAGACACCAAAGCGACTTGAAAATGTATATTTATTTAATTTTTATGTATTTACCCACTTCTTACACTCGGTACATGATTACCAATTTGGGAGTTACTTTTATATGTATGTCCTTATTAAGTGTTGGCATTTACACCAATTATCTATTAATTGTTTTAATAATTTTCACCATTTTCCTACTCTATGACAAGATATGAAGGATATTGTATCCTAAATATTTGATATTGAACCTCACTTCTAGTCTGAATAATTTTTCATAGGGAAGGTTCACATGAGGTTATGTTGCATATACCTCAAACCTAGTAATTTGGGTTGACATTTTACAACTTTACACATGAACTATGGTGTTATTTCCCAATTGATGTGTTTGGAGATAGATATAGGTTATGAAATTATCGTAATAACATATTAGTATATAGAAGAAATCAGGGTTACTATTTATTCATGGTTGAAGAATATTTTAATGATTTAGATGAATAAATAAACTAAAAACACTTATTTAATAACTATACATCTTCTTTGAACAACCTCTTTAGTTTTATATAAAAATCCTTCCTATATTGTTTTTACGATCAACCCGGAGACTCTATGAAATGGGTATGGATTTTAGGTAGCTATTTGGACCATATTTTGTGAACCCAAAAGGGTTATATGTGTGGGGAGGAGAGGATTGTGGGTGTCCTTTTATAAGTGGGGGAAAGAACACATGTGGAATATTTCAGAAGATTAAAATATATTATGGTTTTACATAGATAAAATGGCTCACAAATAATCTATTTATGAATATGAGATTATATAGGTTTGAAATATTGTTATCTAAAAGAATCTAAAGACGTTTTTCAATCATTTTAACCCTTATAACATTAGTTTAACCCTCAATAATCCCATTTTAACCTTAATAGATGTAAATGATTTTTATTATTATTACTATCTTGTATGGAAGAAAAATTAAGTTGGAATTATTACCAAATATTATTATAATGAATATAAATCTATAAAACATAATTTATGAAAACTAAAAAGACATGAAAATTACTTATTTTAAAATTAACATGTTTGTTTCTTTATTCTTCTTTTTAGAAATTGTGTCCCCGCATTTTATTTACTATTTAAAAAAGTAGGGATATATTTCCCTCATTTAATTTTTTGATTATTTTATTGCTTATTAATTAATATGGATATTTTCATAAAATGTTAAAATAATAAATCAGTTTATTCTGAAACACCTGCTCTCTGTGGTCAAGAAGTTGTACTGTAAGTTCTTTATAAGAAATATTTTCTTCCGACTAAACTTCTTCCAGCATCAAAACGTGAGATTCATAAGAAACATATCTTTATAAAAAAAAAATGGAAAACACCATGAACCTAATATAAAATCATAAAAAATTCAACTCATTGTGAAATCGTTTCAATCTTCGATATAATTTCATAAGGTCCAATTAATCGAAGGCTTAACTTTCCTTTTAATTCTAAAATTCATAAAAGTTTCCATTTATATACTTTATTAAAAAATTGATTGACTAAATTTAATGAGTGGTATTTACTCTAGTTATAAGTATATATTTTATAACTTCTATAATAATTTCTAATATGATGATGAATCAACATTACATTATCAACCATTTCTTCTAAATATTCTGGTATAAACAACTTTATTTCCCCAAGTTCATCCCAATAAGACAGAGTTTGTCACCACATTCCATATAATCCCTCCAAAAGATCAATGTATATACAAGAATGGAATTTTTTTATAAGAAAACACATAAAAATTATGATATTGATACCAACATACATGATAATCCATTTAATAATTTCCAAGTACATCCTCCAAATCATGAATCATTTTCTCAGACTGTCTATTAGACTGAGGATGAAATTATGTAGTGAAATCTAATTAGTTGTCCAATGAATTCTGAATTACTTTTGACAAATTAGAAGTAAATATAGGATTTTGATCAGATATAATAGAAAGTGATAATATTTGTAATTGAATTATATCATTAAGATAAAATCGATAAAGTTTATCAAAATACATAATATCTCAAATGGTACAAAATGATAAGATCTTGTTAATCAATCAATAATTACCCTAATTTCACGATTAAATCAAGATTTAATTGGTAATAAAAACCAAAAACACATGTATATGTTATCCCATTTATATTAAAGAATTTTAAAATGATGAAGGATTCTGTTTTGTTATTATGGTTCAGCTTTAACCCTTTAGAAAGTCAAACATTTTGTAGTAAAATTGATAATATCTTTATTTATTCTTTCCCACTAGAAATGTTCACAAACATATATCTACATTTTTATGGTAGAGAGTTGAATAAAAAATAAAGATATATGATCCTCACTCATCAATTATTTATTTAATTGGGGACCACATAAAAAATATAAAATTTTCTGAATCTCAATCCAAAATCATTACCCCAGTTAATTTTGGATACATAACTTTACTAACTGATTATAATTTTTTCCTATAAAACACGATCATCCAAGTATGATTTATAAATTATGAATTAAAATAAAATTGTACTGTCATTTAAAATAAAATAGAGTGAGTTCTTACATCTATAATTTCTATAAATACCTTCACCAAATCGTTAACAAAAGGGATATTTTTGAAATGTTACATGGTTAATATAGCATTATCTTTAGGAATCAAATCATATGATACCCTATTTTCTTTAACCAAATTTTAACAAATTTTTCTTTCATAATCCTTTATCAATAAAATTTGTCTACTATATCCCATGTTCAACTGCTCCCATGTGAATATATAATTCAAAATTTTATGATCAATATAAATTTCAAACATTAGTCTATATAAATGACATATCCATAATTTTAAATTAAGCAATAGTGATTCAAGTTCAAGGTAATGTGTAGGATAATTTTTCTCATGGGGATTTACTTGATGTGATGTATAAGTAATTAACTGATCATTCTGAATTAAAACACAACCCAGTCCTTTAAATGAAGAATCATTATAGATAAAAAGAACAATATTTATTTATGGAAGGTCCAAAACTAGTAGATTCAATAATATTTTTTTAGATTCCGAAAAACAAACATATCATTACTTTTTATAGATGAACAAAAATTATTTTACTTTTTTCTTGATTAGTGGGCCAAAAGAAGTGTTACATTTTTAGTAAATCATTAGTAATAGCCTAATAATCCTTGAAAACAATGAATCTTGGTGACATATTTAGGTCTCGGTCATTCATAAACCAATTTGGTCTTAGTGGGATCAAAATCTATTCCATATTTATTCACATTTTTTGTAAGTAATAAAATCTAATGTAACCTAAAATCATATTTATTTAAAAATTTACATAACTTATTTACATTAAGGTCTTGAATAATAGTCCTATGATATTTATGAACCTAAAAAAAATCGAATAAAAAAAATATAAATGAAATAAAAAACAAAAAATTTAACTAAATATTCATGAAAAAATACATTCATATGATCCATGAATACAACTTGAGTATTCGTTTAGAGAAATGGAATAACAAAAAAATCATAATTCCCATAACTAGTATGGAACATTAACTTAATGATTTTATCCTCCATTACCTTCATCTAATGGTACACAAACATGAGATTAACCTTATAAAAATACAAAGATACCTAGTGATGATCAAACAAGTCATTAATATGAAGTAATAAATTCTGATTCTTAATACTAATTTTATTCAATACTGCATAATCCATTAAAATCATCATGGAATCAAATTTATTTTTGATAAATAAAATAAGATCACCCCATGGTGAATTTCTATGATGAAAGAAAACTTTATCAACTCAATCTTTTAACATATATTTTAATTTAAGAATTTCTACTTGAGCTATTTGATAAGGTAGTTTTAAAATTATATAAACATCAGGAACTAAGTCAATAATAAATTCGTCTTCCTTATTAAGTATAATATTAGAAAAATCATTCTAAAATACATCAACATATTCTTTTACTAACAACACATCTTTAACATGAACATTTTTTTTGTTTCAAAAAATATGAGTAATAAAATATTAACTTAAATCTTAATAGTTTCCCAGATTCCATATATTCTATAAAAGGTATGAATTTTTTATTGAATATAAATTTAAATTCATTTTAGATGATAACATTTTTTTATTTCAAATATATCTTAGTATAATAAACTAAAATCCAATTTATACTGAAAATAATATCCAATTTTACAATTGGAAAACCAAAAGGGATTATTTTAAATACCCTTACATAGATAATAACAATAATATCTATCTAAATTATTATTTCCTTAATACTACCCCATGTTTTTTTCCGAATTTCTCTATATTCATTTCCAGAGGTGAAATTTTTAATTTCACCAGTCAATTTCTTAGAAATAAAATAACTTGTAGACACCAAATAAAATAATAATTTTTTCATAATTTGAATAACCATTTAATGTATATTTTACCGCTTAATTTTATTTCCCAACATCTTCCGAATTAGGTAAAAAGGATTTCCCCACACCATTTTAGTTATATTTTTTTATTCCCAACATTTTTACCTTATTGAGATACATATTCATATAATGACCCATCTCATTAAATTTGAAACATCATACTGTATGATTTTAAAAAATGGTCTCACAAAAAATAAGATATTTTTCTACAAAGTCATAATCCATATGGCCAATAATACCACATCAAAATTAGTTCTGAAATTTCATAATACATTCCCCATGGTACTTTTTTACCATAACTATCACAAAAAAGAAACTTTATTTTTTTATTTTTAGATTTCATCGATAGATTCTTCCCATCCCCCTACAACCTGGCCCCCATTTTCTTCTTTTATTAATAGGAAACTTGATCTTTGGAAAAATCAATTTTTACCTTCTTAGTAAAGATAAAAAGTTTCTCATAATTTTTAAATTCAAGAGATATACAATTTATTTGGTATATTGAATTTAATTGTGAGTAAAATTGATTAATATTACTATTAAGATCCAAGATATAGATTGGCATGTACTTTTACAATTGGGTAATGTCTTATTCATATGAGAACATAATATCTTCATCATTTTACCTCAATTTTTATAATTTATTTTTTATCCAATGTCAATCATCCTAGGCAAAATATTTCCTTAGGAAAATATTATTAAATGTATCTCATTCCAAGGCATCAATCTATTCCTTTATTACAGTATTCTGAAAAATTGATCCCCTTGATTTAATTCACCTTAAAAAATGTATATAGAAAGATTTATATTTTTTCTATATGGCCAAACCACGAAATTAAATATATTTTATAGAGCATTAATCTGTATATTAGATACCACTTATTAATAATATCCACTGAATTATGGAGGTTGTTTTCTTATAAAATGATCCACTATTGACCTGTTCCTCAATGGTAGAACCAATTGCTTCCTAACATAGACATAACCACCATTTATTATATACACCAATTGAGCTATAAGAACAAAAAAAAATCATTTATAATTCCGACAATTCCATGTTGTTGATTAGGAAGGGTATATTCCTCTTGGTTCTTTTTGAGTTCAGATTTTTTGTTTCCTTTATGGAAAAACATTCTGAACACACATCTTTTTGATAAATAAACATGGTAATATTCAAATTATAAATAATGATAACTTTAAATTAGAATATATTAAAGATATTTTTATACATTTTCCTAACTCCTAAAATTATCTAATCATTTTCTAAGATAACAAATATAAAGACCCGACATTAAATTATATTTAAATTAAATATTTAGAAAAGCTTCCATTTTATTTAATTATTTAATACGTTCTATGTTTATAGTTTTATAGAACTAGCTAATAAACCTTATATAATAAAATATAACCTCATATTGACCACATACATATTTCTAATTATCAATTTAAGCCTAAAAAATCTTTTTATAATGTGTGATTATCAAAAAATAAGTAAGGGGAATATAAGAAAGGAATGAAAAACCATTATTCCATAAATAATTTTTTTTCATAATAGACTCCGAGATAATTGTTTTTTCTTACCCACTAAATCATCTTCACTACCAAGATATTTTTACAAAATCTGAATAATTGTTATAATATTTTTAAAAATCATAATGTAAAAAAACTACCATAAATGTTTCGTTTCCATTATAAAAAAACATAGGAATACTTTTTCAAAAAGATAAACATTTCACCCTATAAAAGTGGAATAATTGTTTTTTATTCTTAAATAAATTATCTTAACTTTTTTAATCATAATATTTTCCTAAAAACCATTGAATGAATATATAAATAATTTTGGAAAATGGTAACATCCTTTTTATAACACTCAAACAATCACTCTTGCATGTTTAATAACCATCATGCTAAATTCCAATAATCTCTTATGAGAAATATATAACTAATTAAATCCATTCCTTTACCCAATACAACGTATATATATTTCGAGCATAATCATCAACAAAAAATACTTCTAAAAACCATAAAATAATCATAACACATAAATTCTTTATTTTTTTATCATTACACTCATTAAAAATATCTTTTCAACTATAATATAAAAATTCCAAGATATCGAAATACCACTTCCATTAAAACCCCTTTATTAAAATACCCATAACCAAGGGAAAAGGTTTTTAATTTATGTACAAATAAAAAAATATAAACTTATACAAATAAAAAATAATGGTTATTATGTTGGTATAATCGAATTATGTATTATATGTTAAAAAAGGAAATTATTTTTCCCTTTTTTCAAAAAATTTCATATAAAATATGTAAAAAAATTACATTTTGAAAACCATTAAATGAAATAAAAAAGAGACATAAAATATCATTTATAATTAATTTATTTTCATAACAAATACTTTCACAACATAACATTAAGAATATGTATATAAAAAAACTTATTTAGAAAATAGATCTTTAAAATATTTAAAAAAAAATTAACCTAAAGTGTCCCCTAACTTGAGTATAAATTTTCATGTATAGTCCTAATATCCTATATAATAAATTTTTATAAATTATTTAATTTATTAATAATATATTAAATTTTTAACTCTTTATCATTAATTATTTATATTATATATTTTAATCAGATATACAATTATATAATCATTATGCTCCATATTGGGTGTTTTGAGGATGCCCATTTTATAATTGTAAAATGATTGTGGTATATTTACCATGGTAAATGAGATAATAATTACATCATATATAGATCAATAATAATGAAATAATAATAACTTTTATATAGTAATTATAATTTTAATATCAATAATGAAATATGGTTTTGAAAAAATGAATTACGTTAAAATCTTAAAGACAACAAGCAGTATATACACATAAGTAACATTTCCATTTTTCAAGGAACATGAGGAGAAAATAAAAAGTATTATTTTATCTTTATATAATTACAGTTTTATCATATACATCATATTATATATTTAAATACATTTTCATATACCAATCATGTGATGCAGTGATGAAAAATGAATCATATCACCTTGTGGAGGTGGTAATCCACACGTATGCGTGAACAACATAATCATTTTTTTTATAAATGGAAAGAAAATAAAACGGTTGATATATTATATTTTATTAATGCTAATAACTCCATTAATATCATATAAATTAATTAAATCCATAATTATTATCCACTGTGAGAGGCGGCGAGGTTGAACCAATTACCTCGATTTGCGCAGTGGTAGTACACTGCAGACACGAACAATGGTTTAATTTCCCATTTGATGGATATAGGTTACGAAATTAACATAATAAAATCTCAGTATATGGAAGATACTTATGTAATTGTTTCATCATGGTTGAATAATATTAAAAGGAGTTAAAAGATGAAATAAAAAACATTCTTGGTTAATAATTATAACACTTATTTAAGAAACCTATATAGGTTTATACCTAAAACATTCATAAGATATTTTTTATGTTAAAAAATAGCCTCTAGGATGTAGGTATGGATATTATGATGTGATTTTTATTGGTACTCTATGAACTAAAAATATTTTTATGTTTTTAGAGTAGAGGAGAGGATATGAGAGTGGGTGTCCTTTTATAAGTAGAGAAAGGTCACAATTAGAATTTTACATATGATTAAAATTTATTAAGATATTACTCAAGTAAAATGGATAAGAAGGACCATTTTTAAATATGATATGATATAGGGTTAAAATATGGCCATCCTATAATATTTATATAAGTTATAGTTCATTTTTACAATATTACTATTGTTCAATGCACTGTAAAACTCTTTTAACCTTTACCAAAGTAACAAATATTTAATGTTTTTATAATTACTTATGATAAAAAATTATGTTAACCTTGTTAAATAAAAATACTATAATTAATATATCTTTATGAAATATAATTTATTATTATTAATGATACATTACAACTGATTATTCTAACATTAACCTATTTGTTACACAATGGAACCCTTTATCTTTGACCTCAAAATTCAGATCCCAATGAAGATTATTGATATAGTTCTTTAATATAATGTGTGTGTCTTGGATGTTTTTATGGATTTTATTGACTTTAGTTGTCACTTATTTTACTAGTCCAAGTCCAAATAACATATTTTACCCATATTCATACCAACATGTTGATGTTCTATATTTATTTCCATAGAAGGAATCATAATGATCCATCTAAATGGTGGAATGGAACCTATTATTATATGAAAAATCAACCGAAAGAATATATTAATCCCTAGTTCGATTAATTTATATAAATAATTCTATGAATGTATCCTCATGTGTATAAATGGTTCTTTACAATTTTATATCATCTTAAGAGTGATATAAGGTACTTAAATTCACCAATATGTTGATATAATTTTAGGGTCTCTTCCATAATTTTTTTTAAACATTGTATCTTGATCAAATGAAATTTATATTGTTGCTTCATCCAATATCACCACATACTTAATGCATATCCTTTTAAGTTGAGGATGTTACAACACCTACAAGAAAGAAATGTAATGGGTAGTATTTGAAAGATTGTCTACTATAAAAAACAGGAATTGTTACCTTCGGTTCCCATTAGAAGACCCATGACAAAATCCAGGGTGATGTTCTCTTATTTATATAATAGTATGGGTAATGGTTGAATTATACCATTTAGATTTTCTACTTTCCACATTCACTTGTTGACATTCTAGAAACTTTGATTAACACTCCATAATCTTCTTCTTATTTTCCCAACAATAATGTTGTTGGAGATTAATATATATCTTTGTGATCTCTAGGTAGATAGAGAATATTGAGATATGATAATTAGTTAATAGATAATTCATTTACTTAGTATCTAATGGTATGAATAGTTATTAATCAAATCTCATTGCTTATTTTCCAAAATATTATATTCTAATGATTTCCCCTTCCTTTTATCTTACACATTTTTACTTATCAAAACATCATTCCATTTAGATTCTTTAATCAACTCCAAAATAGATGGTTTGATAATAAATTTATAAAGGTAGGATATGGTTATTTCCTTTATGATCCCCATGTCCACCCTTTTTTTTCGTAAAATACTATATCCTTCTCAATCCTTATAATGGATAAGGTTCTAGGATATTTTCAACTTAGAGAATATTCCACTCTACATTATTTACCAGGATGATAGTGGATTAAACAGTCATAATCCTTTAATATCTTTAACCATCTTCATTAGAACATGTTGATATCCTTCTATGTGAATATATACTTTTTGATATTATGATCCTTATATATGTCACACTTTAATGCGTAGATATTATAAAACCAAATATTTAACTCAAATATTACAATAACAAACTCTATATAATTAATTATATAATTCTATTTATGGGTATTCAACTATAGAGAGGCACATGCTATCAATTTTCTTTCTTCAGGAGGGAACACCACTTTAAATTTTTTGAGTAATCACTTTAGGTCCAAAATCCTTTTCCACAAACGAGTAGTTTTACAGTAGTAGTTTTTATTTTCCTCTTATTTAAATCCTTGAGACTCTATTTTCATTAATCAGTCTAGAAGAACATCACACCCTTCTAAGTTAACCTGGTTAGTGGGTTTGATAATCATGAAAAGTTTCTCACCAATCACATATTTTTCCCAAATAATTCGAGGAATATATTGACCTCTATTATATAACATGGTTTAATCCATTCTTAAATCTCCTCTATTTTTTAGGGATCCATAAATATACCTTCAATTGTGATCAGATGACATAAGAAGTATACTTTTTATCTCCAAAATTAAAACTTTATGAACATTCTATACATTTTATCCTTTATTAGTGTCATTATAAATGTACTCAAATGATTATTATTCTAACCATAAGTTTTATATTATATGTGTATATCATTTATAAAGACTAAAAAAAATTAATTACGGTAATATCTAAAAAATATATTCATTAAATATAAAAATATTTTTGAAGAATTTGTGTGTTTGAGAGGAATTAATATGAACTAATATTGTATATACCTTGTATAAAAAATAGTTTTGGGTATATCCCATTTCTTAACCATTATTTGATGATACCCTGACCAAAGGTCCACTTAATATAAGAATTAGGTGATGCATATCTGATCAAACAAGACATGAATTTTTCTTAGGGGGATAATTGTTCTTTATCATTATTTTGCTGAGTTCTCTATAATCAATGTATAGATGCATTGGAAAATCCTTATTCTTGACAAATAGGATTTTTTCTCATGATGGGGAAGTACATGGATATATGAAACCCTTTTATAGATTATATTAATGACATATATTTAGTACTTATAGTCCAATTGGGGTCATTCTATAGGGAGTATTATATATCAACATAGCTCTAGGTATAAGTTCAATTGATAATTTAGCCTCTAGATTATAAGGAGGGCCCACAAATTCATTTAGGAATACATTTGAATATTCTATTATAGTTGTAACGTAGTCAAGATTATTACCCTGAATTTCCTCAATTAGTTGATTTAGATATTCTTACTCAAAAGGAAATAGAATCCATGTTCGAGAAGAAATTTTCAAATTAGATTCATTCTCCTCCATGAAATAGTATAAAATCAGAGGATGATTTGGGGCATGGATAATGACTTATTTCAGATGAAAATTGATTATGGATCTATAAAAGGACATCCAATCCATTCCTATTATAACATATAATTCTACTAAAGGAAGTATGATATGATTTTATGGGCTATTCAGGCCAAAAATATTTACTGAAGAGGTGGTATATGATTGAGATAAATTAATTTACAATTTTCATTCTTCACATATAACACAACCACTATATTTTGAGATGGTGTTTGAATAGTTATACTAAAATTACATGATATGAATGAATTCATAGAACAAGAATCCAATTTCACATATAATATTCTTGAATGAATAAACATAGTACCATTCAATACTTTATTATTAGTATCCACTATAGGAATAATGATAACATAAGCCTTATCATTCTTTCATGGACATAGATGTTGATATCTTTAGTTATCTTTTATAACCCATGGATTTAGGTAATCATTTTCATTGTTTCCATTTTCCAAACAATTGAAACAATATAGCATAAGATGAGGAATGATTGGAACCCTTTTTTATTCGACCAGACTAGTGGGACAATTTATATCCATTCAGATTTCACTCTCTTAATTCCTCTCCCTTTCACAAATAAAACAAATATTTTTCCTGTTTATATAGTTTTAAGGTTATTTCATCCCCCACATATGACACATGGGATGTTGGATTATCATTATGCCATGATTTTTTTCTAATAAACCTCTTGATTTAATCTAAATTCTCATATTTGTTCTCGAGTACCTCAAGAAAATTATGAATCACTAATAAACATCCCAGATTTAAAGGCACAATGAAAATGTGATTCATAGCTTTCAATGTTTCTAGTTTCCATAAATTTTCAAGACCTATCTTTATCCCACTGAAAAAACAATAAATCTTACCTCCAGGTTCAATGATATAAATAGAGGTGTATAGTGAAAGACTTTTGAAGTTTACCTCATAAGACCTCAATTATTCATCATCCACATTCATGAGTTCATGTAAATCCATCTTCATTTTTGGATGGAGAGTGTTGGGATAATAATTATTTAAAATATCATTTTGAATCCTTTCTATTTAATGGATTTAATTTCCTCATTGTTATTTTTATTCTTTATCAATTTACACCACCAAACAAATCCACCCTCAAGATTATAAACAACTAGAATTAATTTCTATGGTTCATTTCACTAGTGTATAGAAAATATATTATAAATAGAATTTATCCGTCATTCTATGATTAGGGGATCATAAAATCCACTAAAATATAGAGGCCTTTATAACATAAAGAACTTAAACAAAACTTGTTATATATTAGGATAAGGAGGGAGTTTTATGTGATTTTTGTTATTAAAAATAACTTATGTTAGTTGTGTAAGTACAACCATGAATCTCTATAATCTTGATCCCATCATATTAGGTATTTTGTTTGGGTAATCATTGCATTTACTATAATATATTTTGTGGACACAGTTACTTATATTTCCATAGTTTTTCTAAAATAAAGTAATGTTTGTGATAAGGATACATGATTTAGTATGCATATAAAGAAGAAAAACACTTAACATCTATGTAATATCATATTACCCTAACATATGAATCTCTATATTCATATCTAGGCTATCCATGGTCATTTTCATATTACATTTCCCTAATGAATGTTTTAAATAATTCGTAATTTTTTGTAAGGATTATGGTAAGATACATAATAATATAACTTAGGAATATTAAACTTAGTATGAAGAAATACCCACAACTCATGCCAAGGGTATAAATCACTTTATTTACAAACTATTTTTTTATGGTTATTATGGTTCGAAAACTATATCCACTTGTAGTATCAGGATAAGGATGTCATTGCTTGGATACCATACACTCCATTAAAAAAAATTAGGATTTTTTCCTATAACTAGAATTATCCTTATGATTTTCAATATTTTAAGATAATATTAATCCTAAAAAATAACAAAAACATTATCTAATACCAACTATAGAAAAATTAACCTTATATACATTTTATTTCGGGATTTCTAACAACCCATTTTATAAAATACAAACCTAGTATCTAGTGTTGCATTGTATTTAGAAGATTATGAATATAAATACCAAAATATATAAACATAACTATATATTAATTATATTTTTCCCCAAAAAGATCTCTTAAATTCCAATGATCATTCAATACAACATAGAAAATGGGTGAGATATAAAGCGTAGTATGTGAACAAATATATTAGTGACATCTAACAATTGTGAGGAGATTCATAGCATGATATAATAAATAAGAAGATCACATAACATAAAAACAAATAATAATGTAAAATGTATAATGGAATTATAAAAACTTGGAAAAAAATAAAACACGAACTTATAAGAGAAAGTCAACGATTTCTTCTAACAAATCAAAGCATTTAATACTAGGTTAACATCCTTTGGACCATATGTTGTATCTCATGAAATGAAAAAAGATCCAAATAAATTAGGGTGCTATCAGGTTTAAACCGTAATATTTATAAAATTTACAAGTAAATGTGTTCCACTATAAGAAATCAAATTTTGGGCATTAGCATTAGAAAAATCACAAAAAAAATGAAATTGGTTATATAATTTTGTTTTAGAGAGCAATCAAATTCAACAATATAAAGAGTACCATAAAAGAGGGGATTTAGAACTCATGGAAATTTATAAATTAAAAAATAATAGTTGGTAATGAAATTAATTTTTAATTTAAGTGAATACATATAAGAAGGTGTAAAATAACGTTTCTAAATAAACCTAATAATTACAGTTTTAAGAAAAGGGTAAAGAATCTTTAAAAAGTGTAAGGAAATAATAATTTCATTAAAACCATAAATGATCCCAAATGGTTTTCCAAAAAATAAATAAGGTTTTTTCATAAAATATTAAAGGTTAGATATCAATGGTTGGAGTGTTATATAAAAATAGATAAAAATTAGATTAGTACGCTTCCATGAAAGTTTTCATAGAATAATTAAATGTGATGGGAATTTGAAAATAATACTTTATCTCTAGAAAATGAAGTTAAATTAAATTAGGTATATATTTGAGGAATATATATAAATATATAATATGATATTTATACAATGATAAGATATATGAGAACAGAAAAATATAAAGGGAATGTGTATCTCAAAATTATTAGGGTAGTTCATAAGTTCTGTTTCCTCAAGTCCATGGATCATTCAGTATAATTGAATAAATTATATAATAATAAAACTAAAATTTAAAAATAATTTCATAAAAACATTAATCAATTATTCATTTTTTCTATTGAATTTTTTTGATTTATTTTATTAATAAAATATATCTATTCTGACTCTTGATGGTGTTTTTTTAGGTTTCTAACGCCACTATGGTATGTGGATGAATTTAAAAGTTCATTTTAGATGGTATTAAAACTAAATAATTTAATTTAAATTATATTAATTTCATTAGTTAAGATTAAATGTTCTCAAGAGTCCATATTTGTTCTGAAATATGGATGAGTCAATTAGTATAAATGTTATCAATACATAGTTTGTTCATTTAGGTGACCTTACCAACCCAAATGAACTAGATTTATTTATTTATTTTAATGAGTATTATTATATTATAGTTCATGAAATATGTTGTAACATACATATTATCTTCATATTTAACCACAATAATATGTATATAATAAGCAATGAGAGTGATTGAAGTGCATAGGTGTTGAATTTGTTGTCAATATGGATTGAAGTGTATAAGTGTTTCATTTGTTATCAATTATAAGTCAATATGTGAATGAATGGTATTGAAAAATAAGTTGGTGAATCCTTGAAGAATTGTTGTTGATTTAAATAATTGAATTCTACACTTCATCAATTCTCTGAGTGGACAACTCTGATGATTTTTGAACTGGTCTTAAGTTCCAATAATTGTTTCGAGGTGATACAATGTTACAACACTTGAACAAGCATAAAAAATACTCAATTGGTTACTTAGTTTTCATACCAAGTACTTATACTGTTCCATTACCAAAAAATGAGCCAACCATGGAGGGCCAGCCAAAGTACTCACCTCAAGAACATGCGGGACCCAAGGGTCAACCATGCTCAAAGGAAGCCCTCGAGGCTAACCCCGCATGAGGCATGTGTGCATGGGCCATGTGTAAGCTGGTAGGTTCCACACGGTGATGAACCCATGAAACATGGGTGCTAGGTGCGCGCCCTGAAAAGAAGAGTGTGTGCTAAGAGCGTGCTAATAGGAGAAATGGTGTAGGGAAGCACCGGATGGGGGAGAGGAGTAACCTAGCGTCAAGGAGGCTAGATTTGATTGTTAAACTGCAAGAAAACCGTGGCCCGTTTCGGTGTGGGATGACATTATAAAAATGAGAAACTAATCTTGGTCATCCATTCTGACCCCGTACCCGATCACAACTGCATGATCTATCCCGCATCTCACAATATAATCACCGTCATCCATGATTAATCCGAGGTGATCCAGCGACCAAGGAGAGGCACCGAGTTTTTCTTCCACCTACGGACAACCGAGCTCCACCCGATGCCGCTGCTCGCTGTAGATTAAGCTGATCAATCGATATTGAGCTCTCGACCACCATTGAAGCTCAAAGTTTGTTCATGATGATCATTTTGATGAAATTAATACATGAATTCATTAAAGGTTTCATGCTTGAAATGAGATTAAAAAATTATAAGGAGCCCGAGGCAAACAAAGTTGCTGAGGGTGCACTGCCCATTTGATGTACAGGGAAATGGTTTTCATGAATTCTTAAATGCATTCACGTGATGCACTCAATGAGAAACAGGGATCCATGGGTTGACAATTAAATGGGAAACACTAGAGATTTGTGGGATATCTCATCCATGTTTGAAAATATTCAAAGATGAAGATCTCAGATATTTAATGCTTTGTATCTCATGGCATCTCACGTGGATTTGAATGGTGTTCCTCACCTATAAATATAGATCTCTCGACCTAGGCTCTGCTATTGAAAATATTTAGAGAAAGTTCTTATTTCATTGATAAATAGTGAACTGCGTGAAAGGATTCACATAGCTGTACTACGCGAAAGAGAACAACACAAATCTTGTAAAAAGTAGTCTCGCGCATCGCTTGTGTGAAGAGAAGAAGCGCGAACCACTCAGGTTCGTGAAAGAAGAGTTCTGCACCCTCAACACAAATCTACCCACAAGTGCGCGATATGTTCTTTGAACCATCACTGTCTCATTGTGGATGTAATCTCGTGGATAAGACAACCAGTTCTCGACAACCTTGTAGCACCTTCGTGAAGATAGAGCCGATAACTATTCTTGGTTCTGAGAACAAGAATTGTGCCCTCCTATTTTCATGAAAAAGATGAAGACCATCCGTTCAATATATATAAACATATATATATATATTCTATTTTTTGTTTGAAGGATTTGGATTTTCTAAATACAACACCCTTTGCATGAAACCAAGAAAAGGACAGTGTTTACACACTATGCCATAGGAGAAGAAGAAGACTCCCGAGGCTTCATATTCTAACGAAGGAAATAGGAGAATGAAATCATGATGCACATGCATGAATATGCACGACTTGTGACACTCAAGTGTCCATGAACAAGGTAAACTATGGGCATCACTAATTTGGTCTTGAAGAAGACCCATGCAAGAACACATAAAATTCAATGAATTAAATAAGACAAGTGTGTGAGTGCTATGACTAAATGAAGAGGAGAAAGAAATGAAGAGAAATAAATAAAGTGAAAGAGAAGAGATTTTGTGTGTGTTCAAAGTGTTACACCCATTGAGGTTTTCACAAAATAAATTAAATTTTTTTTGCATGCATGCATGCATGCACATGCACATGTGACGAAAGAATCAAAAGTGTGTGTGAATGGTGAGAGAAAAAGAGAAGATAATGCACGGTCAAAATCAAGATACCCGTGCATGAGATCATGAATTAACAGATTCACATGTGTTAATTCAGATGATGAAAAGTGAGATGATCTTCAGTGTTTTAATAATCACATAAGTGTATGTGATTATTTCCATGTAAACAAGAAGAAGTTTTAGTGCCTTCATCTATTCCACTAAGAAAGAAAAATATGATATTCCCATGAAATTCATGAATGATGTGAAAGAGAAATTAGAATGAAGCCAGAATAAATTAAAGAATCTCTTGTATCAAATTATTCAGTAATTGAGAATACAAGACAAGATATAGTACTTATATTGTGGAACATCATTCTTCCATATTATATTCTTGAGGAAGTTGTGTGCACCATTGGGACACATCTTCATGAGAAAAGGTATTCATCAGAAGAAGAAAGAATTTTCTGAGCATTGTTGAGACTGAGAACTGATCAACTCAAGTGATAAAAAATATTGAACAAGGCCAACATACCTCGTAAAAGGTTGTTGATGATCCTTGAATATATTCATAGGTAAGTGTGATTTAGCAATCTTGTGTGAAGAGATCAGAAGGTCATCTATAGTGAATCTAAGAAGAACATAAATAATGATGTTTCTTGTGTGACTCAAGATCAAGAAGGATCTTGTGAGATTTAGGGAGGAGAAGAAGACTTCAGTGAGACTCTGGAGCAAGCTAGTGGGACTCTAGTAACATTGTGTAAAGCAGTATAAAGAACCTCCTATGGGACTCATTCGAGATACAATGTGACTCTGTATCTATCATTGTAATTACTAACAGAATTATAGTGGAGAATCTATGTTGGGGAGAATAACCAACACATCAAAGAGTATGTCTTGGAACTGAACCTTGTAAATCCTTGGGTTCAGTGCCTTTACATTTATAGCATCATTCGAGGTAAGGATGAGAGAGACAAGAAGAGTGGACCGAGGATTTAACCAACCATAGAGGTTTAATTGAAATGTATCAATTTGTAAAAAGTTTTAAAGGGATCACCGATTCACCCCTCCCCCTCTCGGTGATTCACACTGATCTGGGAACTTCAATTGGTATTAGAAAGTGGTTACCTCTAAAATATCCAAGGGAGTATTTATGAAGTTCATATTTGAGGATATTATTGAACAAAGTCAAATGTAGATACCTTCCAAGACTTAAAAGAATATAATGAAGAAAAAATCAAGGAAGATAAAGATGATTCTTACTACTATTAGGGAGACACCATCTACTGAAGGTAATCTGAAAGGTACAACGTGTGATAATACTTATTATTCTTTTGATGATGTATGCTCAAGATGTGATGATGATAGATCAATTAGTGATTTTTAGACTACACTCAAAGATCATCAGAATAAATTCCCTAGGGATGTCGCAAGACACATTTTTGTAGGCATTAATGCTTTTCAAGATGAAAAAATATAGCTGGAAGAAGAAGCTAATTACATGGAAGAAGCATTGGAAAAAAGGGTTGACATGTCCAACACTCTCACAAAACAAGTGAAGGAAAATGAAGAAACAATTTCTCTTGGCAATGAAAGATATTCTCAAGTTACAGAAGAATTTCAGAGATGTATTTTTGAGAATGAATTATTTGAGATTGTATTTATTGAAGCTTTCCATGCATTTGAAAAGTTGAACAATGTTTCTATGGTTGTCAAAACATCTCAACTAGAAGACAAATCCAATAATCTAAAGGATCTTTACATCTATTTGTAACAATTAAGAAAAGTGCATGAAGAAAAAATAAAAATGTTGAAGGATAATTGATAAAGCAAGTAGATATCGGTTGAGGATGATAAGAACTCTCTAAACATGAAGTGTTCAGAGATGGAGGTGAAACTGAAGAATCAAAAATCACTCCAAGATGGAACTTCCCAATCAGATGAAAGAAGAGATGTTTCCACTCAAGTTTTCATTGAGTAATTTGATTCTAATAGAAATATCAAATTATCCTCTAATCCAATGTCAACATCCTCCAAGAAGAAGGTATCTAATAACAAAGTTACATTTGTTTCTATTAATGTTGTTTCATCTGCAAGTACAAGTTCAAAGCCAAAATTTTGGAAGATGTGGATTGATAAAAATGACAACACAACCATAAAAACATGAAGGGTTTCTACCAAAATGATTAAAAATAGAAACTCCCAAAATAATGCTACAAACAAAGAAAGACTATTCTAGAAATAAAAATGTACTAAATCTATCTAGACTGATACTACAAGTAAAATATGTATAATTTTTTTTGCTATAGTTAGTGTTGTTTGAAGTTTGTGCATTAGTCCATTGATTGATGGAATAATATGTCTGCATATGAAAATTATAGAAGGCCTACATTCATGGAAAGTAGATGTGAAGAAATTAAGCAACTTACAAAGAAAAAGCAGAATACATAGATAAAAAAAGATTTGTTTACTATGAAAAGATTTGAATATCTTGAAAACTTATTTGATAATTGCAACAGAAGTGGTCATAGTCATGTTGAGTGCTGGTTTAGTCCTACCATGCCTATGGAATATGATGATAAGAATAATAGACCACAACAAAGGTAGGAGAAGGAAAAAGAATTTGAAAACTCTTCCATTTGGAATATGAAAAACAATGAAGTCAAGAAAACAGTGACATAAATTATTCCCAAGAAGAAGTTCAAACCGAATTTCAAGAATGTCATCTCAAACAAGAAAATATGTTTCAACTATGGAAAAAATGGTCATACCATGGATCTATTCAAACAAGGCATGGAAATGAATTTAAGCAAGTTAAAAATAAAAAGAGAATCAATCCAGAAGAAATTGGGATTGACGGAAGACATTTCTTAAGATAATCCTAATAACTTTCATAAGAAAGTTAACATGAAGACAACACATAAGCCATGTGGAAGGTATAAATCAAAAAATGGAAAGGATTTTTTAGTTATCAGGCCTAATAATTTGAAACTTTCTAGAGAACTGCAAATGCATGAAGATAAAATACTATCTAAAGCTAAAGAAAATGGAAAAAAGGTCATTCCACATGAAATTGAATTAAAATTTCACGAGAGGTTGTTAAAACATGATAACCCAAGTGTCTCATAACTATTGTGTGCAAGGTTAAAGAATTATGGACTTTATGAAAAAAAATATTTAACTATTTTACCAGGATAAATGTAGAAAATTGAACAACATTCGCCAAAAGCTACTTCACTACTGATAGAAGCGAAGAAAACAATACACACATGTTAAAGGTCAATGGAAGTAAAGAATTCATGCTGAAAATGAAAAATAAAAATCTCAAATAAAGACGATACATCAACATGATGGGTACTAGACACATTAGAGCTACATGGAATTGTGTTCTTAGGTTGAGAGAAAATTCTCAGCCCTAGTGCTTCAATTATGAATCTCACAAGTGTTCCATCTTATTCCCTTATACTTTTTCTATACACATGTTCTTACATTGCAGGGAATTGAAGATAATGTTCATTCTTAAAATGACAATTGAATGAGAAAAGTGGATAACTACAAGTTCAACTCATTATTCATGATTTTGTAATTATTTGAAGTGATCCACAATGGAAGATTATCAAAATTCATATCTTTAAGCTTATTTGATGATATTCTCCCCCAAAGAAAATTCAAAGGGATTTTACCCCTTGAGAGGGAGAAAATATGAAAGAGATGATATCATTGATTATTTCATAACAAATCTTGAAATTCATATCATCTCAGGAAGCTGAAACTGAGGTATTCCAATAACAATTTCATCCTTTGGACATAATTGTTTTTATCTTATCAATTAAGGGGGAGTGCTTTATTAATTAAAAGATGGGATAGAAGGGGAAGATGCATCATTTCACTTGAACTTTTTAATATGTATGGTAAAGTATGTGCAGGATTTAGCATTTCATTGATAAATATGATTTTTTACCCCTGTGACAAGTGTTGATACATTCTTTGCATGATTTCACATATATGGTTATTTATGGACAAAACTGAAAACCATGGTCATATCTCTCTTGTTTTCTACACAGAGATCGCCCAAGTATTATTAGAGTTTATTTACAAAAGGAACTTTTTTAATTTAACCATGTGACATCATCCATTTCTCAAAAACATTACATAAGACATTATTCAAAGGGAGGAGGACATGTTTTTGAAGTGACCCCCCAAAAACCTTTGAATTTGGTTTCCAATTAGGGATAGAAAAGTTTGGCACACATATCGAACCATACACCGTGTGATTAAGTGATATTGATAACAAAATAAAAAGGGGGAGATTGAAGTGCATAAGAGTTTAATTTTTTGTCAATATGGATTTAAGTGAATAAGAGTGGAGTTTTTTGTCAATGAAAAGTAAATATGTGAATGATAGGTATTGGGAAAGAATATAGTGAATCCTTGGATAATTGTTGTGGATTTAAACTATCGAATGATACACTTGATCAATTCTCAAAGAGGAAAACTCTGATGATTGTAGAACAATTCTTAAGTTTCAAGACTTGTATCAAGGTGATAAAATGTTACAACACTTGAAGTAGCACATGAAATACTCAATTTGTTACATCGTTTTTATACCAAGTACTTAGACTGTTCCTTTACCAAAAAATGATCCAACCATGGAGGACTAGATGAGGTCCTCACCTTAAGAACCTACTGTGACTGAGGTTTAACCGTGCTCAAAGGAATCCCTTGAGGACATCCCCACATGAGGAATGTGTTTGCGGGCCATGTGTAAGCCTGCAGGTGCCACACGGTGATGAACCTGTGCAGCATGGGTGCTAGGTGAATGCCTAGAGGATAAGAGTGGGAGCTAAGACCACTCCCACAAGAGAACCAGTGTAGGGTGGCATAGGAGGGCGGAGAGGAGTAATCTAGCGTCAATGCGGTGTGAGTTTATTGTTAAACTGTGGGAAACCCAAGACCTGTATCTATGTGGGACAAAATTTTAAAAACACACGACTAATCCTGGCTATCCATCTGATCCCGCGCCCGGTCACTACCGAATGATCCCTCCCATATCTCACAATCTAATCATCGCCTTCTGTGATTAATCCAAGGTGAACCAATGGCTAAAGAGAGGCACCGAGGTTGTATTAAACCTTCGAACACCCTAGCTCCACCTGATACAACTGCTCGCCACAAATGAAGTTGATCCACCGAGAGCGATCTCCCGAAAACTGTTGAAGCTTGAAGTTTGTGAATGATGATCATTTGGATAAATCGAAAACATGCATGAATTATAAGTTTCATGCATGAAAAAAGATTAATAAATTTGAAGGAGCCTGAGGAAAATGATGTTGCCTTGGGTGCACTGCCCGTTCGATGTACGAGGAAATGGATTTCATGTGTTCTTAAACACATGAAGGTGATGCACTCACAGAGAATGAAGGATCTCGTGGTTGAAAAATAAAAAGAAAATAATTGAGATTTTCTGGATATCTCATCTGCGTTTTAATATATTCAAATCCAAATATCTCATCTATTGAAAGCTTTGGACCTCACAACATCTCAAGAAGATTTGAATCGTGTTCCTCACCTATAAGTACAGATATATGGACCAAGACTCTATAGTTGAAAATATTAATGGAAATTACTAGTTTCTCTAATAAACAGAGCCATACGCGAAGTTTTCCACAAAACCCCACTGCACGAAAGAGAACTGCACAACTGTTGCATGATGCAGTCCCAAGTGTCCCTTGCGCTAAGAGAAGAAGCGCGAATCAAGCTGGTTCTCAAAATAGGAGATCATTACCCTCTGTACGAAGCTACCCATAAGCGCATTACAAGTTTTTTAAACCCTAACCATGTCTTTGTAGAAGTAATACCATAGGTAAAACAACCGGTTCCTCGAATACCTTATTACACCATCACAAAGTTAGATCTGAGAACCATTCTTGGTTCTGAGAATAAGAATTGTGCCATCCTTTTTTCATAATGACGATGAAGACACTTTTCTCTCTCTCTCTCTCTCTATATATATATATATATTGTTTTGTGTTTTTAGGATTCAAATTTTTTGAAGACTACACCCTATGCATGAAAACAAGAAAAGGATAGTGTGTACCTACACCACCCTAGGAGAAGATGAAGGCACCCGATGCTTCATGTTCTCACGATAGAAAGAAGAGAATGCATGCATGATGAACATGCATGCATATGCATGAGTTATGAAACACAGGTGTCCAAGAACAAGGTTAACTGTGGGAAACACTAATTTTGGATTGAAGAAGACCCATGGAAAAATACATAATATTGAATGAATTAAATAATACAAGTGTGTGATTGATAAGACCCAAAATAAGAAGACAAAGAGAAGAAGTGAAAAATAGAAGGTTAAAGAGAAGAGATTTTGTGTGTGTTTAAAGTTTTACACCCATTGGGGTTTTCACAAAAGAAGGTAAAAAATAATTTTTCATGCACACATGTATACACATGCACATGTAAAGAAATAATCAAGTGTGTGTGTGAATAGTGATAGAATAAGAGAAGACAATGGACGTCCAAAATAAAGATACCCATGCATGAAATCATGCATGAGAATATGCACGTGTGTTAATTTAGATGATGCAAAGTGAGTTGATCTTTAGTGTTTGAATAATCACATAAGTGTACATGATTCTTTCCAAGTAAACAAGAACAAGTTTTAGAGAATTCAGCTATTGCACTAAGGAAGAATAATTTGAGATACCTATGCAATCCATGCATGAAGTGAATGATAACTAAGACTGAAGTTAGACTGAATTAAAGAAGCTCTTGTATCTGAGTGTTAAATAACAGAGAATCCCAGAAGAGAGACAATAGTGATATTTTGAAAGATCATTCTTGAATATTAAAATCTTGATGAAGTTGTGTGAACAATTGGAACATATCTCAGTGGGGCCGGGTCTTCATCAAAAGAATAAAGAACTGCCTCAACAATGTTAAGACTGAGAACTGATCAACTGAAGTGATCAGAAATATTGAACAAGGCCAATAGACTTTATCAAAGGTTGTTGAAGATCCATGAACAAATTCTCAGGAAAGTGTGATTCATCAAGCCTGTGTGAAGAGATTAGAATATCATCTATAGTGAAGCAAAGAATAACTTAAATAAGGAAGTTTCTCTTTTGACTCGAGAGCTAGAAGAACCCTGTGAGATTCATGGAGGAGAATAAGTCTTCAATGAGACTCTGTAACAGGCCAGTGGGTCTCTGGTAAAACTGTGTGAAGCAGTATAAATAACCTCATGTGGGACTCAAAAGAGATACAATGTGACTCTCTATTGACCCTTTTAATTACTAACCTAATTATAGAATATAATCTGTGTTGGGTAGAATAACCAACACAACAATGAGTATGTTATTGAATGAAACCTTTTAAATCATTGTGTTTTGTGCTTTTTCATTTAAAGCATCATTCGAAGTAAGGCTCATATAAACAAGAAGAGTGGACCGAGGATTTAACCATCCATAGATGATTAATTTAAATGAACCAATTTTTCAAAATATTTAAAGGGATCACTAATTCACCTCCTCCCCCTTTTAGTGACTTACACTGATCTAGGCAACTCAGTGATGGTGAAGACGAGACACATCATCCCAGAGGTGGTGAGCTAACCAAAACATGGTTGACATTTTAATTCTATAAATGATGAAGGAGGGTTATATAATAGATATTACATTAATATAATCATTTTTTCATAAAAATATGTATATAATATATTTTAGGTGGAAAAATATGTATGTAATTTAAGGGACTTTGATTGAGACTTTTAACTCTTCCTTTGGATGATATCGATTTGAAAAACCCTTAAGGATTCATATAATGGTATTTTGTTAAAAATAATACCATTGAAGTTGGATGTATGGTTAGGGGCATATTTGGGTAGAGAATTGGAATGGTAAGAAACATAGAGTGTGAGGAGAAGAGGGGTGGTGAATTGAGGTTTTTATAAGAGGAGGAGAGGAATGTTTTTTAATATAATACTCATTAGATTCTTATTTTTTCCTAGGACTACTAATAGTGATTAATATTATGAAAATTTAAAGTAATATGTAAATGTAATGTTGAGATAATGGTTTCTTACATCACTCATTATTAAATTAATCATGTATTTACTTATAATGTAAAACCCGATATTTTATCGTATCACTATTCACAAAAATTACACTATTTTAAAAAATACCCAAAATTTATGCTAAGATAATTTATACGTGACTATTCCAAAATAAAACCCATTTTTTAAAAATAAATTTCAATATATAATATATTTAAATATTAAATAAATTATTTCCTTATTAGAAAATTCTAGTTTTTATGACAAAACCAACATTTCTACCCATTTATAAAATCATTGTGCACTTTATAAAATTATATTATCATATATATAAAAATAGATAGGGTTTTATAAGAAAATTTTATTTTAAAATTTTTAATTTACAATAAAAATGTATTTTTCGGATAACAAAACATATATATATTCCTAAAATTATAACAATTCTTTCTTTGCATCAAAATTTGATTATCATGTTCACACATTTATTTAATTATCATATGATATAAATTATATATATATATTTTTTTATAAAATATTAAATGTTATTTTTTTATTTTTCAATGGTCTTGTTACTATTCCAATAGTTAGGTAACTATTTATTATGGTTTGTTTTACTATTTCAATGGTATTTTTTCAATAATAAAATATGATTTATACACCGTATAAATTCTTTCAATTTACTTCAATCATCTATAATTTCAATTTATATCATGTTTTAATACTTTACATTCTGAAAATAAGAATTATATTCCCAACATTATAGTTCCTTTTATATTTTTTTGAGTGAGATAATCCTAGGAGATCAAGATTATCTAAATTTTCCTATTTTAGTTATTATACTTTTTATGTTTATTTTTACATTTTTATATTATGCATCTTACTATATATAATTAATAAAGAATTTAATTTTCCCAATAAGTATAATAAATATTTCATGATTTTAATTATTTATTGTATACATATTATACTATATTACTAAGTGTAAAACATCCACACAAAAAAGAAATTCTGGATGGGAATTTTATTCATAATGGTCTGGGTGATTTAAAAAATCATCCCACTATACTGTATTTTTACACTTATTTATAAAGAGGGATTTATTATAATTCATATAGAATACTTGAGTGAGTGTACTTAAATAAGAAAAGTTAACTAGTAGAAGGTTTTAATCCTAAAATCCTTGGAAATACATAGAGACTAATATCATAATATCTATCAGGGTCTAAATTGTCCCATCATATTTACCATATGTCTGAGGGTGATATACAGTGCTAAAGTTCAACTACGCATTAAATTGTTACAGAAGAATTCTCTATAACCCTGAGTTAAATCATGTACCTCGATCTAAAAAAATTCATAGTGGTTCTTTGTAAGACATTACCACTTCCTCAAGGAATATCATAGAATGTTTTTCTAGTGAGAATTATTTTCTCATTATATTTATATGTGTTGAATATATAAGGTGATCGAATATAACCAAAACAATTTTATGAAAAATAAATGCCTTAGGGATTCCTATGATGAAATGTATAGTAATGTTTTCTTATTTACATACAGGTATGGGTAACATTTTCATCATCCCCTTAGACTTATGATATTCTTCTTAGCTTGTTTAATTACCAGTCATTGAGAAACATACTCTAGAATAATCCATTTCACAATATATCACTAGAAATTCTCTTTGAGATCATTATACGTATTTGTAATTCAATTACTAATAAAGTATGATGAGCTTTATGCTTCATCTAATAGGCTTTAACTCAATTCCAATATTAAAGGAATACATATCAGATTATTGAATTTTATCAATCCCATATAGTGAAGGATGAACTCCCGAACATTTATTATAGTCTTTTTCAATTTTACCTATTACTTATGTGCCTATTTAAACTTTAATCAGATTAATGGTTTAACAATCATCCAAGGAAGATAATATTTCTCCCTTTTTTATTATTTAGAGGTTTATTACTTGAAATTCCCTATGTATTAGATCCTTTTAAATCCAAATTATAGAAAATATAGCTCGATTATTCTAACTCAATGCATCTTCCACCTTATTTACTTTCTTTGGGTGGGAATTTATTGAGAAATAATAATGTTTATTCAACTCCCAAAACCTTTTCTTTTATATATTTAATGCATCATATGTTAAGATATACTTCAAGATTCAATTATTAATATATAGATCACACATTTTACCATTAAGATAATTCATATATATTGAAAATAAAAAAAGTAAAAATCAAAGATGAAAATTAGAAGTGGGTTAATGTTTCTCATGAACCATAAATATTTATTAGGATAACCCTACTACCATTTCATTTTAATGATAATATATCCCAATAACTTTTTTTTGCATCACTACATATTATAAAACCTTATTTCAGGTTGGGTAGTATAAAAATAGGTTCACTGACCAACCATCTCTTCATCTCTTTGAAATTTCCTTCTCATTAATTTTTCCAGAGGAAATCAAGTTTCTTTTATAACAACTTTCTCATTATATTTGATAGTCATGAAAAAATTCTCAGAAAATTTGATAGTATCCATCCAATCTAAGAAATTATCTATTCTAAATCATAGTGTTTTATATGGTATATTGATTTACAATACTCATATTTGAGGGATAAAAAAACATAAAATCACTTAAAATTATGTGACTAAAGAATGAAAATTTCTATAGAAATAATTTAGACATGAAGAATTTGGAAAACTTATCCTTTTTTGAGGTCTTAAATACAATATTAAAATTATCTTAATGTTATTCATTTCTCATGGAATATATAATAATATCATCTAGAAATATAGACTCAATATAATCATGTTAATCTATAAAGACTCTATTTATTATACCCAAGATGATATTGGAGGAATTATTTAGTCCAAATGGAATCAATGTAAATTAATTATGTCTATGCATTATAATAAATGCTATGTTTGGTATATTCTTTATTTTCTACCTTAACTAATTATAATTAGATCAAATATAAATCCTAAAAAATTATTTATCTCTATGTAATTAATTAAAGAATTCTTTAATACAGGGTAAATGACACTTTCTCTTGATAGAGATTTAATTAATTTCTTGATAATCAATACAAAGACACATTGACACATATTTATTTGTAATAAAATAATTGGTCAAACCCATTTTTTACACTAGGGTATATGAAACAATTTGCTAGATTTTCCAAATGATTCTTTTTCATTTCCTATAACACAATTAGGTACATTTCATAATGATTTTTTAAACTAGGCACAACATCATGTTTTTATTCTATTGAAAAATAAACTTCCCAATTCAGTTAAAGGCTTGGTAACACATTGAAAAAGACATTGAAATATTCCCAAAAAATATTCATATCCTAAATTTTTATTTTATCCCCAAACATTTGAGATAAATACCCATACTGAATGGGTAGTAAGATCCATATAATGGAAGTAATTTATATTGGATGTTCATGTTCAAACTTTTATGGATAAAGGATCAATAAATTAACTTAGAATATTATATACATCATTCCATCCTTAAAAATTTAATTGGGATCCATATATAGAGACCCAATCCTTTTTGAAAATCACATAAAAAACTACTATAGAAAAAATGAAAAGATATATAGAAATTACATTCCAATGAAGCTTAATCATAGAGGATATATGGAATTTCTATGTAATTTGTATACCCTTAGGTGTTTTCTACAAAAATAAAAATATAAAAATTGATATTGTAATTTCATATTATATGAAAATGTATCATATAAAATAGTGGGTAGAAACTGAATCAAATAAGATATATACAATTATGATGTGTATGAAAAGTTTACCTTTCAAAACCTCATTCTCAGGACCCACATAAGATGTTTCGATTTTATAATACTTCACTTTTTTACTTTTTATTAAGAGGATATTAAAAATAATTTTCATCATTAATCCTTGGACCCATGAACTAGTTATCATAATATCAAAACTCTTTGTAATTATAGAATTCGAGTGTGGTTGGAAAAATAGGTTTACATTTCTCTCCATTCATTTAATTAGATGACTTATTCACATCACTTCAATAATCAAGTGATAAATGAACTTATCTTACAAATATTGATGAATTTAATTATTTTACATATAAAACATCTTTAATGATTATTCAGATATTTTTAGCATAAAATAACATTAATTTTATTTTCTCTATTGGTTTTTTTTATTCTCCATGAAATAATGTTCTTTTTTTGTCATATAAACCATGAGAACTGTAGAAGTATTTACTCTCCATTTCTACATTTAGAACACATAATATGATTTCTTAATATATATCCATTTCACTTACATCTAATTCATTTCTAATAATTGGTTTTGAACAACTAAACAATATATTAGTTTTTTTCATTATGGTTAATGATGAAACTAGAAGCATAATTTGAAATTCTAGTGATATTTTCCTTATAAATACATATGGAATCATCATTTTCTACTTTTGTTACATGAATTAAATCTCCATTTTAGTGTGAAGTGTTCAAGGAGTATACTTAATTAAAAATAAATTATTGAACTCATCCTTTTCATGGAGTCAATTTGTTCTTCTTACATAATATCCTTGACAAGAGTCTACCATTTACCAACATTCCCTTATAAATGTTATAAAACCAAAATAACATTCTCATGGTCCTAGAGCTCTAGAACATATAATATCTTTTCTATATCCTTTATTCATTTCATAGAAATAATTGGATTAGAGGGCCCACTAAAGGAAGGTGTTTGTTTCAAAATCAAAGACTCGCTAGTGAGTTTTTCTATTGTTTTAAAATTTTAAATTTCATTTTGATCCATTTTTAAATTCATAGATTAATATATTTTAGTGAGAAAAAAAAATTCCATCCAAATTCCCATTAAAATTTGATTACTCATGAGTAATAGCATTTAATTTTCCATCAAATTAGTTTTTAACATTGTTTCTTCAAGTTATAGAAACTAAATAAAAGTAATTATCATAGTGTAAGTATCGACTATCTATAATAAAAATGGGGAATCATATGATAATGAAAATAATTCTTAATTTTTCCTAAATTATAAAACCCACTTATCAAATTATGAGTCATTAGGTTAATCCTATATCATATTAGTTTAATATTTCTTGTCATAGGTTTCATAAGCTCATAT
This sequence comes from Viscum album, assembly GCA_963277665.1. Lineage (NCBI taxonomy): Eukaryota > Viridiplantae > Streptophyta > Magnoliopsida > Santalales > Viscaceae > Viscum > Viscum album. The sequence continues at coordinate 124,640,518 of OY728147.1, forward strand.
ATCATAAATTAATATAAAAAACAACTAAAACCTAATCTGATATATACTAAAGTTACCTTATCATCAAATACATAAATATTATGTGATGTTTTAGACCTTATGACCTGTTATATTGTACAAATTCTAGTGGTGGATATGTCCAAGGTATGTTTTGTGGGATTTAGGGAGCATGTGGCGGAGTTATAGAAAGAATTATTCTTAGAGAATAATTTTTCAGATAAAGGATTGTACTACATGATAAAGAAATTCATTGCAGTGTGGAGAGACCAGTTATAACATAGAGGCTCATAGGTGGAGTTTTGTTGGTTTTTCAAAATTTATCACGATGTAAACATGGTTCACTGGTTGCGGAGTGGAGTTATTGTGGGGAGTTTTATGGTTTTATTTCTTTTAGGGAAGATATTGCATGGAGTAGGGATGTGATATTGTCCTTTTCTTGGTAGTTGTGTACTATGATGTAGTGGTTTCTCTTTTACCATGGTTGCTTCCATAACTTATTGAATCTATATTTAAGACCTTACTATGTTTCGTGGACACAACTTTGACCAGACTCATTATATCATGAACCCCATGTTCTATGATGTTATCAATTTTCACTAGTTCATCAATGCTATTAGGGGTCTTGCGATATAGTCTATGGTATATAGACTTCTTATAAAATACCAAAATCCCTAAAACCCTACATTTATTATGGATTTTTTCTCAGTTCTTGGGTGACCCAAGTGAATCACTAAGAGGTATTTGAGCCCATTTTCATTTTTTAAACCATATCATTGAGATAGAAATAATTATATGTTCCATGAAAGTTTCATTCTTCACTATTACCTTGTTTCGTTTTATTTTTTTATCCAGATAAGTATTTTATACAAGAAACTATTGGTTTTATTATTATTTGGTAAGGGAATGGTATGTTATCTAGTGTTATAGGTTGAACATGGTTTTTTCCATCATTTTTTTCTTGGTAGTTGTCTTCCTTTTGTCTCAAACCTATAACGTAGTTCAGAAAGAATCATTTGAGGTAACATATCATTCATCTCTATTTCGGTTGTAAATGAAGAAAAGATCATTATTTTTTCCCTTTTAAGAGGTATTATATACCTTCCTACTATAGATAAATAATTATATAAATTTAAATTTAATGTTGAGAGAAATGAAATGCATGTTTTATCAATTTTATGAAATAGTTTTTGAGATTATATATGATTGATACCTTGCTGAATGTCATGACCATTGAAGGATTTGTTTTTCATAAAGTTAATATGAACACAGACCCCTTGATGGTTTATTTTTGGATACAAATATATTGAAATATATCTAATAATATATATTCAGATAATAAATTGGACTTCTATATATATTTGGGTTTTTGTGAGAATTAACTTGAAAAGTAAAGTAAATGTGTTTAGAAGCCCCCATTCAAATACGAAATAAAATATATAAATATGTGAAAATTGATTGTGATGTGTGGTTGTGGTTTGTTTGGAATATGTGGTGCGACATAGATTTAATAAATGGTTTTTGTGATATATATGTTGTTTTTGTGATTGGTGGCGGATATGTGGGTCTTGTTTACAAGAGAAATATGATTTTTTGTATTTTTATGTGGTGTTTTTCTATATAGTGATGAGATAATTTATTTATTATAAAACAAAAATATAATCATATAAAATGGGTGATGAAATATTGATTTAAAAAGGGATGTATGGTTTAAATATTATTTTTAAATATGAATTCAATGTGGCAGAAAAATGTAATTGGGTACTAATGGAAAATATGGAAATTATATGAACATGAAAATAAAGGTGGGACATGACTTGTGGTTTGTGGCAGGTTTTTTCATTGTTTTTCATTAAGAAGTGAATTGTAAATATAAGAGATTGTGATGATTTTTCTGATGATGAGTGTTCTGATGAAACTCTTTTTGTGAACCCATAGGTTATTTTTTATGTTTAGGCTATTATATCTATACATTTTCTTATTTCTATACTCCCAACCCATTCCCATTGTACCAACAAAACAATATTATTTATGGGTGATTTTTACGGCATCTGAGTAGTGAGGATAGATGTCAAGATGGCCCCTCTACCATCTCTCACTTCCATCAAATGTTATCATTTGTGGGATATGATTGAAAAAGTCAAAACTTCACTTTTTGTTTGGTTTGATGAGGTTGATATGGTGGCTTATAATTGAGGGTCAAGATTGATAGAAGGGGGAATGAGATTGATGTCGTTAATATTCATGGTACCCAATTATTATTATTCACATATGGTTGTGGTTTTGATGTGATAGACCAAGTGTCTTAGTGTGAGATGTTATATGATGGACAATTGTCTTATATTGATATATGATGTCATATCCTAGGAGCCTTTAGGTTAGATGTGATATGATGTCCTAGGTTTCTCCAAGAGATGTTTGATATGATGAATCAAGTGTCATCAAGAAGGATTCCATAGAAGAGATGGGAACATCAGGATGTATGATGTTTGGGCGTGAGTACAGAATACCAATGGGAAGGTGGCTTGGTGTACCTTATTTTCAATGTAATCTTTATTATGTTACAATTTTTGAATGTATTATTTATTGAGTATGCCTTGGTGAGAATGGGATTGATTAGTTGGCCTATTTAAAAGATGATGGTGCTACTGTTTTCTCACTATTTCATTAGTATTAACTTTTCACATGTGCATGAGAGACTTTGGGTGTGATCCTACAAAGTATACATGTTTTCTCAAACTATGTGTATTAATTTTTGTAGTTTTTCAGAAGGTTTTTATTCACCATGATGGACATTAATATCTAGAACATCAGGGACGTTTCTTTATCCCTTATTTTAATTTAACTTTTGGGTACAGTATTTTGAAACTATTTGAATTTGTTTTATTTAAACTTGTATTATGGGATAATTTTGGTTTCCATTAATTTTTTATTATCTTTTTTTTATTAGTCGGTTTCATTATATCTTCCAATCATTTAATATAGAGGGAAATGGCTTCTATTTATGAGATTTTATATCCCTGGTAATTTTGGTAATCCTAAAACATACTAAAAGTGGGACATGAGGGTTTATTTTCTTTCCTCTTTAATTGTCGGCCTCTTAGGGGTACCATTAGAGGGAGGGGGTCAGGACATAGTGGCATAAACATCTTATATTGAAATATAGGATGATGTTTTGAGTTTTGCACAATTTGGTTTGCATTGATCTGTAGGGAAATGATGTAATTTTATCTTTTTAATGAGATAGTCTAAGGAATAATAGCTAGGATATAAAATTTTAGGGGGCCTTGTGATCTGATGTAATGAATCTAGGAAAATAAGACAACCTAGTGTGGCAATACAACTTACAGGGTAGATACAAAGGATAAGTATATGCTTTATGACTAGTTGTATTCTTATCTGATTTGGGGGATATTTGGAAGTATAAATGAATTAAATTAATCTAAATAAAATTACATATTACCAGATATATGATATACTTGACATTCATTTAATCTATGGTTCCCTAACATCATCCATGTATAGTTTCGGGTGGTAAGGTTTACAAAATTGACCCGAGTGATTTTTGGTGGGTTGAACTGGTTGCAGAGGAAGATTAGTGGAAGAGGATGTTGTGTACCTTCTAATAGCTATCATAGGATAGGGGTGTGGGAATCATATCTGATCTAGAGACATAGCACATGTTGGAGGATCTAGATATTATGTTCAGTTTTATATGGGCTTGGTAAGAGTATCATGCTATTTTAAAAATCAGTTAAATGATAGGTGCAACACATTATGAGAGAATGTTGTATATTGGTGAGTAGAAATAGGATGTAATAACTTTTTAGGACTTTTATAAGGTGTTCTGATTAGAACTTATATCATCGACCATGAAGGTAGTAAGATAGATGAAGATTATTTCTCTTCAGTTAGGGAGTATATCTATGTGATATCTTAGGATAATGTCAAAGGATCTTTTTTTGTTTCACCCTAGATCTTTTTCCTTATGAGGAGTCCCATGTGTGTCATCTTAAGGAGGTGTTACAACCTTCCATATAGTATGTAGTTACCCCTTTTATGAATCCAATGTACATGGAATAATGAATGAATAAAGAGTTGATCAATAAAATGAATTCATGGGAAGTTATACCATGAGAGGGGAATCAATAGGGTTTCTTGAGGATAATATTTATCAACAGTAGGTATTAGTCTCTAGGGCCTTTAAAGTTTCAACCAATGGGCAGTTTAACTCAATAGATTCTTTTTTTGGCTTATGGGACCAATGGTTTACATGATTTTCCTTGCGGGCCTTGGCTAGTGTTGTTCATCTAGAGGGGAAATGGTCATCATCAAAATTAACACCTAGTGGTTCTTGGGGTTCAACAGAGTGGATGTGATCAAGATCATCATGTGAATCTACATAATCTAATAGCGAGTCTATTTTACCAGTAGGGACAACAATCTTATTCTCAATCCAGAAAAGATAGGGCAAGGAGAGGGATTATTTATGCTTTTACTAATCATCAAGGTCTATGGACTATGGATGAACCAATTTGTGGATGCTAGTAGAAAGGTAGTGTAATGCCCTGACCATAGTTACCCAAAGTTGGTGCATTATTACGTATCATTTTCATGATCACAAAAGATCAAGTCTCGAATGACCAATTAGTTTAGTAGACTTGGAAGTACTAGATACATTCATAAGGTTGACATTAAATCATAAAAAGAATAACTATAACAACATTGTTTCCATGGAAAATACTGAGATCCCATAGGCTATCCTTGGAGGTCTGTCATAATATACTTCTTCGCATCCTGGGAAAATAAAACATATAAATGGGTGTGCTGAGATGCTCAGTAAGGATAACAGTAGAGCAGAAACTTTCATAAAGAACCATTAAAATTTAAGGAAATGTATAAGAATAAAACAAAAGCCTTTAAAACTTCAACTTCAGCATAATTTGGAAAAGATAAAATCAAAATAATTTAATTTAATTATTCACATGGATATTCTACTAGTCAAATACTCACATGCAATATTAATAGCCACTTTCATAATGATGGAATGCATAATCTTAGACATTCATAACCACATAGTCAAGGCCTTGTTCCAAGACTAAAAATAAGATTTTATGAATGCCTTGTGCCAAGAAACTAGTTTGTCTAATGAGACCTACCGATGCATCGAGGATCTATAACGGGCTCCACCTGTCACTTACTAAGTCCAATGTATTCCTCATATGAAAAGGTTTAAACATAACATAAACATTCATATTTAAACTAACCAACGAAATATCAATACTTTATCTATAAACCATGAATGGTATAAAAATAGAACATTTACAGTTAAACATATCAAAAAACCTTCAATACAACATGGAAGCTTTGTATCATAATAAATCAACGTGAAATAATCTTACAATCAATTAAAGGATGTTGAAATAGATGAAATCAAAACCTTTTTTATAGAAAAATTGATTTCTATTTTGAAATCATTTATGAAAACATTTATTTTGAAAAATATTCTTATATGCTTGTAATGGAAGCTTTTACCATGTTATAATGGCAAAAAATTACCACACCCGCCGTATAAGTTAAAAAAAAGACATTCTTAGCTTAATTTTGTCAAAAAGGTTAAAAAGTACCTTGTTTGGAAAACGACAGAAAGATTACTTTCAAATAATTTTATAAAAATTCAAATAAGGTTATAAATGAACTTAACCCATAGTCTAGTAAATAGTAAAAAAAATTTGGGGTACATTTTTAAGAAACATGGATGTGGATGATAAAGAGGTCCCAATAGATACATATATAAAAACAACCTCCGACAATAAAGAGATTGTAAAATTAACCCTTACCATATACATTTACATGGTCGAGGGTTGGTTAGAGTCCTGTATAATGGTGAAATAATTGTTATTAAATTATACAAGAATCATATAAATTAATATGATATCATATATGGTCTTTTAACATTGCATTGTTAATAATATCTTAGTATTATCATTGTTTCGGGTGTTAACTGATTCATTGACCTTTATATGATTTTTTACGCAAGTAATGTTTGTTATGTATATCATGTATGTTATTCATATTCATAATGATATTGAGTCTTTAAACATTATTTTTAATCATCTAATTAAAATTCGTCTTGAATGGATACGATAGGGAATGAATCTCATCTCGTTCGTGGAGATGGTAATCCGTACGTACATACGAGTGAAAATGTCATTCTTTTGATATTAAAATAATATATAATTGAATGGTATATCATATATACAAAATCATTATCATGTAATATTTATTATTTACATCAATTACACATCATTATTATACCCATCCAAAAAATAATGTGTTGAATAACAATTACACCACGACATGGAGACGGTAAGCCGTACGTACGCACGTATGGTGACATGTCATTCAAAGAATGGATAGAATAATAAATATGGTTGTAAAATATTTATAATAACATCACAGTATATATAAGATACTATATTTATTATTTTATAATGGAAACAACAAAGAAATAGGAAGTCGAAGAAGAAAGGAACTTGAAAGAGGTGATGAAATATTTATCTCTTCTTCGGGTTCTCCCTTTTGATTTGATCAAAAGGGATCCTCAGGTAGGATTTATGACTAAATTAACGCCACTAGGATAAAGGGAACACATTTTATAGGGTATTTTGGTGGGGTTTTGTGGATACAAATGGCTATGAAGGTGTGAATTAAAGAGAAGGGTGATTTCTATTTTATAAGAGGGGTGAGGAGAATCTTAGGAAAAGCTAGAAATATTATATATAATAAAATAATTTTCGGTTTCTAATGGATCAAAAATGTATTATTTAAAGGATAAGGTGGGGATGGGTCTAAAAACACTCAACCAATAGGTTTTAGAGAGGTTTGGGTCACTATATTACTTTTATATTTTGGATTTAACTCTTAGTTAAATAGTTTGACATTGACCATGTATCATTGTATTATTATATTATATACTTAATAAACATACTATAAACTTCCAAGATAACCCCAAGTGGTTTATTAACAATACACCTATCATTATATATGTACTTTGGATGAACCATAGATTTGTAGGAATAGAATATCAATTAATAATATAATATTTGTTTTAAAAACTCTTTTATGTCAATTTTGAAAGTATTTGGTATTTTGTATTTTATAAATTTATAACAGCATTATTACTTAGAAATAAATTCATATAACTAACCCTACTATGTATTATTAACCTATAAAATTTTATAATTCATAAAAATTCTTAAATTACATTTATTTGGATATTTATAATATCAAATTATTTTAATTTTTCATTAATTAGGTAATTACTACTTCATCATTGTGTCATAAATAAATTAAATTATTTAACGTTAAAAAAATATAACTAAAATACCATTATGTAGTAAATAATCTTTTATTTCTAATGAATATTTATAGTAGAATTTATCTCATGTATAACTTTATATTAAAAATATTTTAGTTATTAAACTTTTGTTTTAACTTTTTTAACTCTTCTTTAAATAAAATAATAATAAGTTTCCTAATCTAATCCAAGTGGACCAAAGAGGTTTTTATTTAATTTTTACGGTTATTTTTGTTCTAATTATACTTATCCAATAAAATATGGACATGTGTTAGGGTAATAAAAATATCATTTTACCCTTAAATACCCTATTTACTTTTAACCGTTTTAAATAAATGTAAAAAGTTACTATTCTGCAAAAATTATTTTCATCTTATTGAACAACAGTTTTCTTACTGATATCAATAATTTATCTTGGATTTTTGAAATTCCACTCAAAGAAGTGGTAAAATTAAGTATTATGTGAATTTGAAAATTCCCCTAGGAGGTGGGTAAAAGACGATGAAAAGTTCAATAAAATTTATATATATATATATAATTATTATAAACTGACTCTAATGTATTACATTAAACTTATATAGGTATTATATATAACTTTTTACCTAAAATAAATTTAAATGAAATAAAAAATTATTTAAATAAAATTCGGTTTTAAACTACAACTCAGTGTTTTTCACTATTCATAAAAACCTAAATGTTTTCAGAAAATACCAAAAATTCACCCTAAGATAATTTTGATATTCCAAATCCAAAAATGAAGTCCATTTTGAACGATAAAATTTATAAAATTTTAAAAAGTTTGTATTACTCTTCATAATGGCTAGTTTGATTGGTTGTGGTGTTTTAGAACTCAAATTTGCGTTCACCACACGCTGTTGTATTATTCAATGAGATACATACCATGGTTTCATGGGGTGTAACATTCTCCCCTCCATCAAATAATTTTGTCCTCAAAATTTCTAGAATATTACTGCATAAAAAGACTTGGGTGGTTCTTAATCATAAGTTCTTTGGGTTCCCACGTTGCCTGTTCCATATTATAGTTTCTCCATAAAACATTTACCAGAAATTTCGTCCGGTTTCTCAGCACTTGTTCCCTTGTATCAGGAATCATGACAGGATCTTCACAGTAAGATAGATCAGGTTCCACTTCTAATTCCTTATAGGTGAGTGCATGCCTTGGGCCATGCATGTATTTTCTCAACAGTGATACGTGGAACACATCGTGAACTTTAGAGAGACTTGGTGGCATTGCCAAATGGTAAGATACAACCCCAATCCGTTCTAAAATTTTGAAAGGTCAGATATACCTGGGACTCAATTTACCCTTCTTACCAAAACGTATAACACCCTTCCATGGAGATACCTTCAAGAAAACATGATCTCATAACTGAAATTAAAAATCCTTCATTCGGTTATCAGCATAGATCTTCTGTCTACTTTGTGCTTCCTTGATGTGGTTTTGGATTACCTTCACATTTTCCATCATTTCCTCCACAAGTTCTGGATCTATGAGTTTTATTTCACCAACATCATCCCAACAGGTTGGTGTGTGACATCTCTTTCCGTATAACATTTCATATGGTGAAATCGAAATACATTAATGGAATCTATCATTATAAGAAAATTCTACGAGAAATAATTATTGATCCCACATAACTTGAAAGCCAAGTGAGAAAGATCTCAACATGTCTTCTAAGGTTTTAATAGTCCGTTCTGATTGTCCATCAGTTTGGGGTTGGTAGAATGTGCTCAAATGAAGTTCAGTATCCCGGGCTTTCTAAAGACTTTTCTAGAATCTTGATGTAAAATGGGGATCATGATAAAAAAAATTGATAGTGGTACTCCATTATGACTTACAATTTCATTAATATATAGTCTTACTAAACGTTCACTTGGTAAATCATCCCTTATAGAAAAAAATGTGCTGACTTGGTAAGACTATCAACAATGACCCATATTGCATCATTCATTATAGGAGTCTTTGGTAGTCCCATGACAAAGTCCATTGTAATATTATCCCATTTTCACTCTGGTATGGGAAGAAGCTACATGATTCCTCCAGGATATTGACTTCTAGCTTTCACTTGTTGACAAACCATACATCTTGACACAAAATCAGCAATCTCCCTTTTCATGTTGTCCCACCAAATTTTTTCATTCAAATATCTATAAAATTTAGTCCTACCAGGGTTTATAGAGAAATTGGAACTATGAGCATCATCCAACAATTCCTTTTTTAGATCTGGTATATCGGGAACACAAAGTCTCTTCCCAAATTTTAAAATTCCATCTTCATACACAAAGTCACTCAATCTCCCATCATTCACAGCTTTAATCTTCTTTTGAAACTCTTCATCATCAGTCTGAGAACCCTTTATCCTTTCTAGTAAAGATGGTTTGGCAACCATTTGAAAAATTATTGATGTTTCACCTTCTATGGTGATTCCCATATCCATCTTTACTAGATCCATGTATATAGGATCCTTTTCAATTATCATCTTGTTCAAAACACCATGATCCTTTCTACTCAAAGAATTTTCCACCTTATTTTCCTTCCTCGGGTGGTAGTGTATAAAGAAATCGTAATCCTTGAGTAGTTCAAGCCATCTACTTTACTTCATGTTGAGTTCTTTTTTTGAGAAAATATATTTCAAACTCTTGTGATCGACATATATCTCCCATTTTTCACCATAGAGATAGTGTCTCCAAATCATCAAATAAAAGATTACAACTTCTAACCCAAGATCATGAGTAGGATAGTTTTTCTCATGAATTTTTAACTATCATGATGCATAAAAAATAACTCTTTGATTCTGCATAAGTATACAACCAAGTCTTTTCATTGAAGCATCAGTATAAATAACAAACACATCATTCCCTGATGGTAGAGTCAAGATAGAACCATTGAATAATAATCACTTCAATTACTCAAAACATCTTCACACTCTTTTTTTCAAACAAATTTAACCACTTTTTGTTTGAGCTTTGTTAATGGGTTAGCCAACCAGAAAAAATTAAGGATGAAACATTGACAATAACTTGCTAAACCAATAAAACAACATACCTCAGTTATACTCATCAGTGCTGGACATTGTTGTATTGCCTTGGTCTTTGAAGGATCAGTGGAGATTTCATCCTTAGAGAAAATATGGCCAAGAAAAGAAATCTTCTGAAGCCAGAATTCACATTTTCTAAACTTCCCATATAATTCATGTCTTCTATGAGTCTTCAGAATAATGCACAATTGATTTTCAGGGTCATTATAGCTGTTAGAGTATACCAAGATATCATTAATAAATACCACTACAATGTCATCAAGATATTCCTTGAAAACTCTATTCATTAGATCCATGAAGATAGAGGGTGCTATAGTCAATCCAAAAGGCATTACTGTAAACTCATAATTCCCATACCTGGTTCGAAATTTTGTTTTCAGAATGAATTCCTTCATCACGCACAACTGATGGTATCCAGATCGAAGGTCAATATTTGAAAAGTATTGAGCTCCATGAATTTGGTCGAATAAATCATTAATTCGATGTAGGGAATACTTGTTCTTTATTGTCATAGAATTGATCTCCCAGAAGACAATGCACAAACTCATAGATCCATATTTCTTCTTAACAAAAAGGAAAGGGGCTCCCCATGGAGAAACACTTGGGAGAATAAATACCTTATTAATCAATTCATCTAGTTATTTTTTTAGTTCCACTAATTCCACAGTGGACATTCTATTTGGGGTCTTCGAAATGGTCCTTGAACTAGTAATTAAGTCAATGAGAAACTCAATTTCTTTTTCTGGAGGATGTCTAGGTAAATCTTCTGGAAACACATCAATATATTCTTTCACAATAGGTACATCCTATAATTGAACATTCCTTTCCTTAACCACGGTTATTTTATTCTCTTCCTCTCCAATAATTGTATTTAGTTGAGCTACTGGGGGTAGATCTAGATAAGAATTAGCTGGTGATGATTCTTCTATAAAGATAAGGTGTTCTTTATCATCATCATCAAAAATTGTAATCTCCTTCTTCTTACAATAAATCATCACATCATGGTACAAATTCCAATCCATATCAAGGATTATATCAAATTCAATCATCGGTATAATGATGATATTAGCAGATAAAGAACATTTATATGACCTAATGGGAACTGATTCATAAAACTTTATTGCGATGATACTTCCCTTATGAGTTTTGACTGACAACTGCCTTGTTAAATCAAATTAGAAATATCTAATTTTATTAGGAAACTGGGATGATATGAATCAATGAGATGATCCAGAATCAAATAAAGAATTTTCTAAAATTGAGGAAACCATTAAATTACCCTCCACCACGTCTTTCGGAGCTTCAACCTCAACAGTAGTGATAGCATAATCTTGGCCATGATCCCTTGGCCTTTTCTGAGGTAAGTTCCACTGACGCATAGGACATCCATTCACATAATTCCCCCTTTATCTAAAATTGTATCATTCAACATCGATAACCTCTTTATTTACCTTGCAATCACGAGCTTGGTGGTCTTTTTCACCACATTTGTAACAAACTCTCATTCCCTTTAGGCAAGTACCAGGGTGTTTCTTCCCACATTTACTACAGGATGGATATTCAAATTTTCCCTTCATCCCTTTATTTACATTTACAGAGTGTCAATAAGATCTCTTCTTCTATTTCTTTTCTTTAATGTCACATGACTTATAGAATTTTTTTTCTATCTTGATAGCACATGAGACAATAACCTCATACGATGAGAAGGCTTGTGAGACTAATGCTCGATGGGGAAATGGTTTTAACCCATCAAATAAATGATCAATATTATTTCTTTGGTTATATATATAATCTACAACATGCCACAATAACCTTTTAAATTTGTCCTCATACTTTGCGACATTCTCATACTTCTTTTGCCTCAGACTCCAAAATTGCTTTTCCATATCTGCTCGATGGTCACAAAGAAAGTATTTTTCTAAGAAAATCTCTTTAAACTCCCTACATTCCTTATTTGATACTCTAGAAACAATGAAATTGGTTCCAGAAACTTTTACATATAGTGAATATATGATTCTCACATATACAACAAATTTCATGTATGATTAAAGATGTTTTCAGCAAGTAGGAAGAAGATGCAGGCAGTGGATTTCCAAGATCGATGGAAAAAAGGTGTCGACACATTAAATTCAATTTCCAAGTTTCATTCAAAGACTTGGTGAATTTATAATCCCTAGATGTTTAGATCTGTTCATGAACTTTGATTTGACTAGTCGCGAAGCCTAAATGGGCTTACAGATCAAAAGTTATGACACTTAGAAGATAGACAAATTTCATCCTAAAGAGTTGCACGAAAAACCTATGCAAAGGACCAACACGAAGGATCTATGAGGTAGTATACTTTTTTCACATATACGCTAAGGAAATACTTGGAGGACCTCTGCGGAGGACCTACGCGGACCAATTCCCTTCGACCAGGTCCCCTCCAAGCCTATAAATAGGACCCTTGGGCTCCCCATTTCAACAATGGAAAAAGATGGAAGATGTCCCAAAGATCCCATTGCATAGCTATTTCACCAAGATCTCCAAGATTTTGTAAGCGAGCTCTGTAAAACATGAGAGAATATAGAATTAAAAGGGGAAAAGTCATTTAATGTCCCATCAAGGTCTAGAACATATGAAGCTGCGCGAAGGACTTGCACGGCGCACCTGCATAGAGAATCTGTGTGGTGCACCTGCACGGAGTACCTACGTGGGAGAACTACGCGAGGGAGATAAGAAAAGAACCAATGTGAGGAAACTTGGTGAATCACCTATGTGACCATGCTGTTTCAAACTGCGGGTGTTGTGCCCTCGCACCCCCCATCATGGGTTCAGTATCGGGCTTCGGTCCCAACCCTTCAGGCCGGTCCCTTCCCTTCTGTCATAGACCCCCATGAAAAATGGAGAGTCGCACCATGATCTTTTCGAATCCAGTCAATGAAATTTTCTAGTATGCCCTTTATATGGCCCAACATCCATCCTTGGAATACCATTATCTGAGACACTCCATCACACTCAATGAAGTGCCCTGAGTTGACTTAATCCTCTCGGTTCCTTTCTCATGTTACGAGTTTGGACTCTCTTTATGGATTCCTCGAGTACCTTGAGTCAATACACTCCTCATGAAACTACTCAAACCACATCACCTAACTCTTATGCTAGGATAAAATCAAATTGGGCATCATCCTTAGGAGTAATCCCCAAATAATTTCAAATGGGCATCCTTTTTTGGAGTAAGCCCCAACCAATATCACTTAGGGCAGCCATCCTGGTATAAGCCCCTCACCTTCACCCCATATTTGTTATATCGGACCCTTGTCCAATGTAAATAAAATGGATGAAATTCATCGCCTCTCCCTCTTCCACGGTCGACATTCCCTCTTCCATCAATGGAGGAAGAAAAGTGTGAAGTATCATTGTTGAATTTTTCACATCCTCTTGTTTCTCAGACCGAGCATGAGTCACGTGGGCTTAGAGATATGTGATGACTAGAAAATGTGCACAAACACATTTCAATGAACTATTAGAACTTTGATTCATGTTAAATATAGGATATGTAGGAAGCCCTGTCAGGGCCTGAGCACATTGGATATCCTCCTTAGAAATCCAACCCTAATTCCCCAAATTTGGGTATCCTCTTTAGGAAATAATCTCTAAATACAATCCTCAAATCATCAAGGCATACCATTTCAGGAAGTAAGCCCAAACTCATCTTTCTCAAAGGACTATACTCTCCTATTTCATTTATCAAACAACGTGGGATTTTATTCACATACATATGGGATATGTAGGAAACCTCCTTGAGGTTCAAACCCAACACTTTAAATCAACCCTATTCTCTTTGGGCCATATTCCCAATAGGGTTTGATCCTATTTCGAAACCTATATCATTTTCGAAGTTCCTTTGGATATTTTAACATAAGTTGCACACTAAGTTGTAACTAAACACCTTCCTCATAGAGGTCCTTATCACATGACCTTAAAAGGAATGATGTGTCCCATTAAGTGGCACCGAACTACGAGGGTTCTGATTCCTTTCACAAGGATACCTGGGTAGATCATTTTATGAGCACGATCCCATGATCAAAACAATCCTTTGTCTCCCTGGATGAAAATAAATGCCAGAGTTCCCCACTGAGTGGCATAAAAACCAGTATCATCATAAATTATGAATAATAGAATCTCTAATCAGTATATTAGAGGACACCATTGATGGAAAACCTCGTATAAATACTGATAATTCTATAATTTTACACATGTTAAAAAAGTGATTTTATATTCCAAGGGATACTTATGATATACATGGTGAATTAATAAGGATCCATGAAAATATTTTTATTTCAAAGAGAGTCTCATATTAGACAATAATTCCCCCAAAAAGGGTGTGATGAGTCCAACCTCCCATCCTCTCGACAAAAGAATGTTCTTAAGTATCGTAAAGTTCAAAACTTACTGAATGTCTGCCTTTGGAAAGTAGGTCCTCTTTGGATAATGATCTATTGGATGTTTCTGGTTCCATGAATAAATCCAATGGATAGTGCCTGGAAAAAAGGAATCTTAAATCTATAATATCACATTTCAAGGATATATGAAACAAAACTTGTGAACCCGACATGAAACCTTAACTAATTAAATAATAATGTTACCCACATGTTAGGACCCTATCAATTGATAAAGGAAGGCTAGAAAAAAGAATTAATCACACATGTATATATCTAAAAAAATGTCACTTTAATATAACTTGTTGTTGTTCTGAGTTTTCCACAGAATTCCCTTCAATCCAAAAAATGGCTTTATCAAAGAAAACATCTGTGAACTTCCCGACTGATGCTCAAGTTGGATGTCCATCCACGAGAAGGAAGTTGTCACCAACCCATCATCTTCAAGGTTGGATCTCCAATGTGATGATAAAGGAATATCACCATCACGGTACAATTATGACTTTGGAGGATGCTCTACAGGCCCTCCATGTTAAAAATAATCTTCTATCATCTGACCAATAATGACTAATTATCAAGAAGAAAACATTTCCATCCACTATTTCTATCTGTTTCAGGTCTTTATCCCCGGAACACAACAATAAATCATTCCCATACTACAGGGAGGTAGATCAAGAGGTCATTGAAGGCCTCACTTCAAGAATACATGAGTCCTTCATGAGGACTCCCACCAGTAATCGCTGCCAGAATCATGTGGTAGTATATCCCATCAAGATGGGGATTTTACCAATGGACGTTTGGCCCAGGTCTCACAGACTAGGACATGCAAGACAAACCACCAGGGACAATGTCCGGTTAAAAAGAAGCATGTTCTCACCTCTACCTCCCCCATAGAAGTCCATTGATCAAACATGATGGCAAACAACAAGAATACACATACACCCATGATCACGTTGTCGAGCGCGTCAAATTAGTTGTTTAATTTTGACTAGAATTTCTATAGTATAGAAGAAACCCTAGGTCGTCTCTCGACGGAGTCTTAGATCATTAATTTAAAAAAAGTGTTATGATTATAAAAGTATAAGGTGAATTAGGTTTTGTGAAACTTGGGGGTTTTATGATTAATGATGAAAATAGAAAATGAAAGCGATAAAACAAAGTAGAAATGAAGAAGATTGATTAAGCGTGATCAACCCGGGGAAGTCTCGTGATGCTCGTCCTTCATCGCTTCAAGGGATGGGGTTATGATATTTTAATCCCTGGTTTGTAACACCTAGAACCAGAATGTTACTGAGTTTATACTAGTATACCTCCTAGGGTTCATTCGAAAACATATAACGATTCACCGGTCACTTCCGATGATTGGGTGATTTGTGTTCGACATCATAATCGAAACTCACCAAGGCAACACATGAATAATTCAATATGCTCTCTAGGGTTTCATGTTATTTCATTGTTATACCATGACATAAATGTACATGGCCTTGACAGAGCTTGTGTGAGTTCTATTGACCAATATGAATCACACAAGCACCGTAATTGAAAGGGGGAAAAGAAAGTGGTGAACGGTGTGTGAAACATCACATGAATGGGTACCCCCAAACATGATCATTTGAGTTGATCATGACATACCAGTAAATAAATCAATAAAATAAGAATAAAGGATGAGTAAAAACAACATACAATCTGGAATTAAAAAGATAATTCAAATTAATACAACTTTGAATCTCGGGATTACATCACATTCCTCCCCGGGTGATCACAAAGGGTTTAAAAACCCATGGGAGGGGAAGAAGAAGAAGAAGATGAAGTAGCACCTCCCATAGCCTCCAGAACCTCTAGAGATGTTGAGAAGACTACTTGGGGACTCCAAAATGGTAGCACCTTGACTTTTGGCCGAACTTACAAATGGGGAGCCCAAGGTGTCATTTTATAAGGAAAATGGAAGGTTGTTTTAGGCACACAGATTTCATCAATCCACTAATATCACGCGTTTAGGACTTTAGAAAGCCTTGTCTCTCTTTGGAGAAAATAGAAAAGTTGTAGCCCAACCTCTTGGATGTCTCCACCGAACATTTGGAACCATTTAGACAACTGCAGCTCAAGATATTAATAAAATACAGAACACCGCATTTGACTAGGTCAATATTCGGTGGCTTGGACAGATCAGTTCAGATGGGCCCCATAAGAAGCCAAATCAGGATTTGATTCCTCAATATGAAATGTAGAATATTAAAGTTTGGACCGGACCGAAAACTTTCTGCCCATTTGGATTGACATATTTTGTGTAATATGCAAAACAATGGATAGATGTCCATGGATCCATGAAATTTCGACCAATTTTTCTTCCACTTCATCAAGGGACCTCCAAATCACCTCCACCTACATTGAAACAATAAAAACAAGTAAAATTTACCATTATAATATTTATTAACATTAATTGATTTATTTAAACATAAATTGAAATTTATTAATATATTTGGAATATTAATTACAAAACTAGTTTAAAAATGTGGTGTAAGGGTGTAATAAAACATGGAATCGTGGTACGATCACACCCCCACACCAAAACATTTGCACTCATAGGAAAAGTCACATATCCAAATACAATGATTTATTTATATATATATCCAAAATCTTGAAGATTTAGCATTTGAATAAATTTTATTTAAATTAAAGTGATCAATACACGAACCACACCAAGGAGTTATTCCTAGTGAAAATAGAAAAAGATGTCTCATAAATCATATCATATAGAAATTCAAAAAGATTCACAATACCCAATTGAGAAAAGAATTAAGAAGTAAACCATGGCACTAACTCTCCATGTGTGTGTGTGAAAACCATTCAATTCTATTCTTTCCACTTGATATCCAATAAATATATGTTATTTTAACATTTTTCAGCTTAAATGATTTTGTCACCGAACCTGTCCTACATCCTTTGCAATCATATTTCAATACCCACACATTTAAGCATTCCCAGAAGTCAAAACATAAGATCCCGACCTAGATATCCCCATATGTTTTAAATTTCATCACTCCCCTCATTTTTTTGAAGTTGCAATTGGAAAAAATCTCACACTCTTCTCTAAACCCTTGTTTGATCTCATCATGACACTAATTGAAATAGTTATAACAAGATCAAAGGTTGAGGAGGAGTGGTTTTTGACCTGCCCAAGACACAACATTTTTTTGAGGGCATACAACAGTCGAACATTAGGTACACACGCATAGGTCAACCTGGTACAGTAATAAAACAGATCAGATAAGGAACGAACATATGGGAATATCATTTAAAGCTGAAAAATATTAACCCAACATATATTTAGCTTATATTATGTAAGAAATAATCACACTTTGTGGTTTGGTGAAATTTTTTTGGAGATATTAGTGACACCGTTTTCTAAAAAACTACTCATACAAAGGGCATCAATCATCTCAAAGGTTTCACATAGATACGACCATTTATATCATTGACATAAAACCAATTTAGTAAAAGAAATCAATCCGGGATTGTAAATTCATACGCATATTTTTTTTAGCCTTCGTTATGGTATTTTTACTTTCCCCACTTTATGGTTTCAAAATCATCAAACTTCGAAATTGTTGATGGTGAAAAATGAAAATACCATAAAGAAGGCCAAAAAGAGAAAAAAAAGAGAAAAAAATGAAAATTCCTAACTAACCCAGGAATGTATCCACCCCCCCCCCCCCACACCTAGAGTATGCAGTGTCCTCACTGAAATAATTGAGAATGTGAGATGGAAGGATAAAACCTGGTGTGTTTTATTGGTATGATGCGTCAAGAAGGTGGATTTCCTCCACCGGATTCATCGGGAAATCCTCATAAAAGTGTTTATGTTGCTGCCCATAGATGGTAAGACTTCGTCCACTCTGTACGACAACCCTACTTTTTATTACAACTTAAACATGCTTTATTACATAAAACTTCACTTGATACAACAAGGAAGATTGAGAGGTTTAGTGTATTTGGGGCTTAGGATCATTACATAAAAACTTAAAACATGAAATACAACATATTTATTGAAAACATCCGTTACATGACCACTACATTCCCTCGTACTTAGCATTGCATGGGATAACTTGAGGACATGCATAAGAAAAGGGTGAGCTATAAAGCCCAGTAAGGGAGTACACATGGAATAACATGAGGAGTACAATACATGTTAGGAAATAGGCATGTAAATATAGCATAAGATAAACATGAACATAAAGGCATGATAAAGAATGATAATCATAACATGGAAATGTGGCAACAACACTTAACATTGAATTAGCATGAGCAGTGGCTCATTGCACATGGAGCATGAGAAAACCCTCATTGCACATGAAGCACGTGTAAACCCTCGTTGCAATTGAATTAGCATGAGTCAACACTCATTTCACTTGACGTATCATGATACTATACTTTACCCAATGCATTGGAGCGCTATATGGGTGCACCCTTCTTAAACATTTCATTTCATGCATAAGTGTGCCACATGGATCATAAAACACGGATTCATAAAACATAATCACTTATTCCACGATAAAGGAATGTGGAATTCATAAATGAAACTTTATAATCAATAAGTAAATGTTCATAAAGGTGAATACCCTTGATGGAGAAATGGGCAGGGTATTCACTACACAATGACATTGGCTTAGAAAATCGATGCGATTTCGGCAGCGTAACGACGTGACATAAGAATTCATAAAAATGGTTGATGAGAGAGAAAGGGGTTCCTCATCATATTTACATGTAATGTACAGTAAGTAGTTCATATAAATACATGTCCCAACAATTGAAAAGGAATTTAGATTCATGATAAAAAAGTATTGCTTGAATGTAAAAGAAGAGAGAGAAGTTCCTTTCAGAATTTCGGCATAGTAACGGGTGTACATGGGAGGCATTTAATGAGAGAGAAAGGGGTCTCCCATCATTCAAAAAATAAGAAGGAAGTATGGGGGAGGTGCGAAACCATACCCCAACATTCATAATTGAAATTAAAATGTCAATACAACTTAAAGAAAATTGACAAAAATGAGAAAGGAAGAAAAAAAACCCTTACTTGGAAGTGTGCTTCCAAAGGCTAGAGAGAGGATTGTGAGAGGCTTCTTGGGAGCTTGAGGCACCTTGGGAGGATTATAGAGAGAGTAGGGAAGAGGTTGGACGAACTCCAAGGGACTTTAGTGAGGAGGAAGTGGGAGCTTGGGTGGGTTTATATAGGAAAGGTGAGAGAATTCTTTATTATTTAGGTTTGGGACCCCTTATATTAAAATAATCCAAACCACAAACCATCCCATGGTATTTGCCCATGGTTTTCTAGAAAAGAAAAGTGGAAGACAGTATTTTACAAGGCCAAGGTCCTAAATTATTAAAGTATTAGGGTTGCTTATGTGGAGGTGAGTCACACTCCCATGGAAATTAATTTAAAAAGGCAAAGTGTTGAACAAGTCTTGAGGGGTTCATTAATGCTTTAAAAAGTAAGTCAAACAAACCCAAAATCACATTATTTTAATGATAAAACATATATTGGCCGAACATAAGGATTATGGTATTTTATTACATCACCATTGGGTCATTATGATGTCATAAAACACATTATATAATTAAATGGTATTTAATTTTTAGCCAAAAATTTGACTGTCTCAGAAAATTATGAAAAATTCACCGTTGGATAATTTCGACATCCTGATTCCATAAATGACATTTATTTTATCTAAACAAATCTAAATATGTTAATTTTCACTTTAAAAATATAAACTAACATTTATTGAAAATTCACGGGTTTTGACAGAAATGGCTTTCAAACCTTAATAAAAATTTTAATTGCATTCATAAATTTATAAGATCATTTATATTTAATAAAAATTAATTTAATATTAATAATAATATTTTATTAAAATATTATTTAATTCAAAAATCTCTTAATTTAATAAAATATATTTCTTAATTAAATAATAATTAAAAACACCATTTGTACTTTAAA
This sequence comes from Viscum album, assembly GCA_963277665.1. Lineage (NCBI taxonomy): Eukaryota > Viridiplantae > Streptophyta > Magnoliopsida > Santalales > Viscaceae > Viscum > Viscum album. The sequence continues at coordinate 124,661,350 of OY728147.1, forward strand.
AACTATTTACAATGTATACAAAATGACTAGAAATTATATTCATTATTATATAAAAAATAATTTACATGAACATAGTACTACTTATTTGTTACAAAACCCTTTAAAATAGTCGCATAAGACCTAAGGGTAAGGTGTGAAATGGTGACAGAGTCTTGGGGCGGCTCGGATAACATCGCTCGAGTGGTAATTTCAATAACCTTCCACTTTTCCCGTAGACGGTCATGTTCGAGCTTGACATAATGAAGCTCAGCTTGGGCTTGTTTAAGGGCGAAGCCCAAAGACATCACCTCTTTTCCGATCTCCGACAAATGGGCTTCGTATGGGGCAATTCTACTAGATGAGGCCATCACTTCCTTTGTCTAAGTAAAAATTGGGTTCGTTAAAGCCTTACATTTATACTAATCACGTGATCACTGTTCAACAGATATATTAACAACGGTCAAAATTCTTAACATGAAACTAAAGAAGTTGACATCTTATAAAAACATTTTTCATAAAGAGGCATTTAACTGGATCAAGAGGGATTTTCCATTAATGAAACTTTGGGTCGTTACAATATTCCCCCCTTAAGAAATTTCGCCCTCGTAATTTTCCTTTTCCCACACTAAAATAAATGTGGTTAACTCAGGTTCATCATATCCTCCAACCCCCAAGTCGCTTCTTCAAACTTGTGGTTTCTCCACAACACCTTGATGAGGGGCATTGTCTTATTTCGTAGAACGTTTTCTCTATGATCTAAGATCTTCACTGGTTGCTCCTCATAAGAAAGATCATCTTCCAATTGTACCACCTCGGAAGAGAGTACATGTGAAGGGTCCGGTATTTACTTCTTTAAGAGGGATACATGAAAGACATCATGCACCTTGACCATAGTAGGTGGAAGTGCTAGTCGATAGGCCACATCCCCAACACGATCAAGAATCTCGAAGGGGCCAATGTACCTTGGACTTAACTTCCCTTTCTTTCCAAACCTCATGACCTTCTTCCACGGAGATATGTATAAAAACACCATGTCTATAACTTTAAACTCAAGGTCTCGTCAACGATTATCAGCATAAATCTTATGTCGACTCTGGGCTGCCTTGATATGTTGCTGAATGGTTTTCACCTTCTCCACCATTTCCTTGACCATTTCTTGTCCAAGCAGCTTACGTTCACCGACCTCATCCCAACATTCCGGTGTTCTGCACCTTTTCCCATAAAGGGCTTCATATGGTGCCATTTGGATGCTAGAGTGGAAACTGTTATTATAAGAGAACTCAACAAGAGGAAGATGTTGATCTCATCCTCCTTTAAAGTCCATTGAGCGTGCTCTCAAAATATCCTCAAGTGTTTGGATAGTCCTCTCTGATTGGCCATCAGTTTGAGGATAATAGGCCATACTAAAGTTCAGTTCATTATTCAGAGCATGTTGAAGACTCTTCCAAAACATAGAGGTGAATCTTGGATCTCGGTCGGACACAATAGATAGTGGTACTCCAAGCAACAATACGACTTCCCTAATATATATCCGTGCCAGTTAATCCAATAAGAAATCTTCTCGAATAGAAATGAAGTGTGCAGTCTTTGTAAGACGATCCACAACAACCCAGATTTCAGTGTTGCCTTTGTATGTCCTCGAAATTCCGGTGACAAAGTCCATGGTGATGTTCTCCCATTTCCATTATGGTATGGGAAATGGTTGCATCATCCCCTTAGACTTCTGCCTCTCTGCCTTCACTTGCTGACACACCAGGCACTTTGATGTATATTCGGCGATCTCCTTCTTCATATTATCCCACCAAAAGTTTTCTCTGAGATCTCGATACATCTTTGTGCTCCCTGGGTGAATAGAGAAATTTTAACTATGTGCATCATCCAAAAGTTCCTTCTTCAGCTCCAGACTTGATGGAACACATAGTCTTTTCCCAAACTGCACAATTCCTTCTTCATTAACATTAAACTCTGAGGATTTCCCCTTTTTGATAGCTTACACTTTTCCTTGAATTCCCACATCATCCTTTTGATAATCCTTTAACCTTTCCAAAAGAGATGGTTGAGCAATCATTTGTGAAAGTATTGATGATGTTCCCTTCTTTATGATTCCCACGTCCATCTTCATCAAGTCTAAGAAGATTGGATCCTTCTCAATTCTCATCATTGATAGAATCGCTGGATCCTTTCTACATAGGGCATCCTCCACCAGGTTCGCTTTCCTAGGGTGGTAATGTATTGAACAGTCATAATCCTTGATGAGTTCTATCCATCTTCTCTGGCGCATATTAAGCTCTCTCTATGTGAATATATATTTAAGACTCTTGTGGTCAGTATATATCTCACATTTCTATCCATAGAGATAATGCCGCTAGATTTTCAAGGAAAATATCACCGCCGTCAACTCCAGATCATCGTTGGATAGTTTCACTCATGGATTTTCAACTGCCTTGAGGCATAGGATATCACTTTATCATTCTGCATCAGCACACAGCCAAATCCCTTCTTTGAGGCATCACTGAATACCACAAAAAGTTCCCCACTTGTGGTTAAAGTGAGAATGGGCGCAGTGATAAGCCTCCTTTTTAACTCCTTGAAGTTTTCTTCGCATTCATCACTCCAAACAAACTTTAATCCCTTTCGAGTTAGCTTGGTAAGAGGGTTGGACAATCATGGGAAATTTCTCACAAATCGTCGATAATATCCAGCTATCCCCAAGAAGCTACGGATATCGGTTACCGATGTTGGCCTCGACCATCCCTCAATTGCATCTGTTTTGGAGGGATCCACAGATATCCCATTGCTTGTGATGATATGGCCCAAGAATGAGACTTCCTTCAACCAGAACTCACACTTGCTGTACTTTCCATAGAGCTTCTTCTTGCGAAAAGTCTCTAGTACAGTTCTTAAATGCTCCTCATGGTCCTCCTTGGTTTTGGATTATATTAGAATATCATCTATAAAGACTACCAAAAATTTGTCAAGGTAATCTCTAAATACTCTATTCGTCAAGTCCATGAATATTGCTGGAGAATTGGTGAGTCCGAAAGGCATTACTATGAATTCATAGTGCCTGTATCTTTTACGAAAAGTAGTCTTGGGGATATCTTCCTTATTCACCCTTACTTGATAATATCCTGACCGCAAGTCCACCTTGGAGAAGTATTGTGCTCCACGCAACTGATAAAACAAGTCATCGATTTTTGGGAGAGAATATTTGTTCTTTATAGTGATTTTTTTATGTTCATGATAATCGATGCAGAGCCACATTGACCCATCTTTCTTCTTGACGAAGAGGACTAGTGCACCCCATGGTGAAGCACTTGGGCGTATAAACCCTTTATCCAGATTCTCTTGTAGTTTTTTATTCAGCTCTTCATGCTCAACAACAACCATTCTATATGGAGTCTTGGATATTGGTAATGCCCCAGGTATATGTTCAATTGATAACTCAACATCTCTTCTAGGAGGAAGACCAGGAAGTTCCTCGGGAAACACTTCCACGAATTCCCTCACAATAGGCATTTGTTCAAGGATGGTTTCTTCATTGGACTCAATCATCTGAGCCAGATACACATGCTCATAGGGCAGTAATATCCATGCTTGATATGATGGAGCTAAAGGAGATTCATCTTCCTCCCGACACTTGTAATGAATCGGGGGCCGATTCTCCATATGGAGTGTGATTTCCCTCTCCCGACAATTTATGTTGGCTCTATATAAGGAAAGCCAATACATGCCAAGAATTGCATCAAATTCCACCAAAGGGAGTATGATGAGGTTCGCTGGGAAATTCAATCCACAATTTATTACAGGGGAGGACTTATATTCATGGGATGCAATGATTTCCCCATTTGCCGTACTCACCGAAATCTTTACTTCCAAGATTTGTGGTGGTGCTGGGATTGTTCTACTAAACTTTTGAGATATAAAAGAATGCGTAGAACCTGAATCAAAAATTACGTTCGCTATTCTTCAATGAATAACTAGCATACCTGTCACCACTTCATTGTCGGGGTTCAATTCGGCATTAGTGATGGAGAAAGCTCTTCCTTGCTGTCTTGGAGGTTGTTGGTTACCTCCGATAACCCTTGGATTAGGGCACTGATTTTCAAAATGACCCGTTTCTTTTCATTTATAGAATTGAACAACGCGTTGAGGTTCGAATGGAGCATTCCTCTCCTCTGTCGCAACTGCGTGTCCTTCTTGCCGACAGTTAATAGCTAGGTGCCCTTCTCTTCCACACCTGAAGCATTTTCTCATCCCCTTAAAGAAATTTCTAGGGTGCTTCTTACCGCACTTTTGGAAATTTGGGTGCTAGAACTTCTTAGCACCGTTGTATTTATCCATCGGACCACCATCATTGAAGTACACCTTACACTTCTTGTCCCCATGATACCCCTGTGATTCTCCGATCTCCATTTCGACCTTGAGGGCACATTGGACAATTTCCTCATAGCTGTCGAAGTCACGGATCGCTAATGCTTTCCACAAGCTAGGCTTCATCCCACCAAAGAAGTGTTAAACCTTGCATTTGGGGGTAACGACAAAGCCATAAGTGTATCGTCTAAGCCTTGTGATGTTTTCCTCGTACGCTCCCACAAATTCTTCATCTTTTTTCTTGAGGGAAAGGAAGTCCCTTTCCATCTTAAGATGGAGGGTGCGCGGAAAATATTTATCGAAAAACATCTTCCGAAATTCCTTCCATTCCAAAGCCTCGATCTCCTCCTCAGGCTTCGTATTTTTGATCAATTTCCACCATTGATCAGCTTCACCCTCTATACGATAAGCCGCCAGGAGAACCTTCTCTTGTTCAGAACATTGGAGGATGGAGAATATCTTTTCAATGGAGTTGATCCATTGTTTAGCGATCGTGGGATCAAATGATCCACTAAAAGTTGGAGGCCTTTGCCTCATGAAGCTCTTGATAGCGACTTGTTCCTTCTTACGGGGGTTTGGACGTTCTTCTTGACCCGTGTTTCTATTCAAAACATGAGTTAGCTGAGAGAGAAGCGTGAAAAAGTTTGCGATTCCCGCTCCCATTGGATTGGGCATCTCATTAGTACAATCATCACACTAATCTTCACAACGGTTGTTAGCCTGAGTCCTCCTATTGCTGGCCATTGGCTGGAATAAAAGGAAAGTTAGGGGTAACACTTAAAGGGTAATCCAAAGACAAAAGTTGATGACTTATAAATAAACTTTTATTTCCTTAACTCATGAGTCTATAGGATTCAATCTAGGCTTTTCATGATCTACTTTCTAATATATATTCTTAGGGGAATTTTTCCCTTAATAAGGGTTCATACCAAGATTTTGAATTTATCAAAACATATCCTATAGGAGTGTCGTAACCAAGAGTGCAGCAAGGCCCGTTGTCGTGCACCAGTTCCCGTTCGTGTCTAGCTCAAAGCGGTGTTTTCGGGTTTTACCCCTAGGATACATCTGTGCCAGAGCCGCCTGTACCTGATCGTATCCAGACAGGGATGTATTTGTTTGATAAACCACTTACTTAGTATTTACCATAACATAGGGATGTTTTTATTATACTTAGTCTTGTATCCAAGGCTTTACTAGGGTTTCTTCATCCCATAAATTACTAATCCTATCCTCTGATACCAATTATGACAACCCTGGTTTTTATTACAACTTAAACATGATTTATTACATAAAACTTCACTTGATACAAAAAAGAAGATCGAGAGGTTTAGTGTATTTGGGGCTTAGGATCATTACATAAAAACTTAAAACATGAAATACAACATCTTTATTGAAAACTTCTTTTACATGACCACTACATTCCCTCGTACTTAGCATTGCATGGGATAACCTAAGGACATGCATAAGAAAAGGGTGAGCTATAAAGTCCAGTAAGGGAGTACACATGGAATAACATGAGGAGTACAATAGATGTTAGGCAATAGGCATGTCAATAGATCATAAGATAAACATGAACATAAAGGCATGATAAAGCATGATAATCATAACATGGAAATGTGGCAACAACACTTAACATTGAATTAGCATGAGTCGTGGCTCATTGCACATGGAGCATGAGTAAACCCTCATTGCACATGATGCACGAGTAAACCCTTGTTGCACTTGAATTAGAATGAGTCAACACTCATTGCACTTGAGGTATCATGATACTATACTTTACCCAATGCATTGGAGCGCTATAAGGGCGCACCCTTCTTAAACATTTCATTTAATGCATAAGTGTGCCACATGGATCATAAAACATGGATTCATAAAACATAATTGTATATTCCATGATAAATAAATGTGGAATTCATACATGAAACTTTATAATCAATAAGTAAATGTGCATAAAGGTGAATACCCTTGATGGAGAAATGGGCATGGTATTCACTACACAATGACATTGGCTTAGAAAATCGGTGCGATTTCGTCAGCGTAACAGCGTGACATAAGAATTCATAAAAATGGTTGATGAGAGAGAAAGGGGTTCCTCATCATATTTACATGTAATGGGCAGTAATGAGTTCATATAGATACATCTCCCAACAATTGAAAAAGAATTTAGATTCATGATACAAAAGTATTGCTTGAATGTAAAAGAAGAGATAGAAGTTCCTTTCAGAATTTCGGCATAGTAACGGGTGTACATGGGAGGCATTTAATGAGAGAAAAAGGGGTCTCCCATCATTCAAAAAATACGAGGGCAGTATGGGGGAGGTGAAAAACCATACCCCAACATTCATAATTGAAATTAAAAGGGCAATACAAATTAAAGAAAATTGAGAAAAATGAGAAAGGAAGAAAAAAACCCTTACTTGGAAGTGTGCTTCCAAAGGCTAGAGAGAGGCTTGTGAGAGGCCTCTTGGGAGCTTGGGGCACCTTGGGAGGATTCTAGAGAGAGTAGGTCAGAGGTTGGACGAACTCCAAGGGATTTTATTGAGGAGGAAGTGGGAGCTTGGGTGGGTTTATATAGGAAAGGCGAGAGAATTCTTTATTATTTAGGTTTGGGACCCCTTATATTAAAATAATCCAAACCACAAACCATCCCATGGTATTTTCCCATGGTTTTCTGGAAAAAGGAAAGAGGAAAACAATATTTTACAAGTACAAGGTCCGAACTTATTAAAAAATTAGGGTTACTTATGTGGAGGTGAGTCACACTCCCATGGAAATTAATTTAAAAAGGAAAAGTGTTGAATAAGTCTTGAGGGGTTCATTAATGCTTTGAAAAGAAAGTCAAACAAACCCAAAATCACATTATTTTAATGATAAAATATATATTGGCCGAAAATAAGGATTATGGCATTTTATTACATCACCATTGGGTCATTATGATGTCATAAAACACATTGTATAATTAAATGGTATTTAATTTTTACCCAAAAATTTGACTGTCTCAGAAAATTATGAAAAATTCACCATTGGATAATTTCAACATCTTGATTCCAGAAATTACATTTATTTTATCTAAAAAAATTCTAAAAATTCTAAATTTAACTTTTAAAATAAAAACCAACATTTATCGAAAATTCACGGGTTTTGACAGAAATGGCTTTCAAACCTTAATAAAAATTTTAATTGCATTCCTAAATTTATAAGATCATTTATATTTAATAAAAATTAATTTAATATTAATAATAAAATTCTATTAAAATTTTATTTAATTCAAAAATCCCTTAATTTAATAAAATAGATTTCTTAATTAAATAATAATTAAAAACTCTATTTGTACTTTAAAAACTATTTACAATGTATCAAAAATGACTAGAAATTATATTCATTATTATATACAAAAATAATGTACATAAACATAGTACTACTTATTTGTTACATAACCCCTTAAAATAGTTTCATACGACCTAAGGGTAAGGTGTGCACTGGTGACAGACTCTTGGGGCGGCTCAGATAACATCGCTCGAGTGGTAATTTCAATCAACTTCCACTTTTCCCGTAGACGGTCACGTTTGAGCTTGACATAATGAAGCTAAGCTTGGGATTGGTCAAGGGAGAAGCCCAAAGATGCCACCTCTTTTCTGAGCTCCGAAAAATGGGCTTCGTATGGGGAAATTATACTGGATGAGGCCATCGCTTCCTTTGTCTGAGTAAAATTGGGTTCGTTAAAACCTTACATTTATACTAATCATGTGATCACTGTTCAACGGCTATATTAACAACGGTAAAAATTTATAACATGAAACCAAAGAAGTTGACATCTTATAAAAAAAATTCATAAAGAGACATTTAACTGGATCAAGAGGGATTTTCCATTAATGAATCTTTGGGTCGTTACACTCTGCTCATGAAAAACCTGTATTGCACCAAAAGGGTAAACATTATTAACAATATAAGGACCAAGACATCGAGAACAAAGCTTACTTGGGTGGAGCTTAAGCCTAGAATTGTACATGAGGACCTTCTCACCAATATAGAACTTCCGTTGGTGAATCATGATATCATTAATAGCTTTTTTCTTCTCTTTATAGATTCGGGAGTTCTCATATGCATCACATTGAATTTCTTCCAACTCTTGAATCTGCAGCTTTCTTTGCTCACTAGCATCTGAAATGTTCATATTACATTGTTTAACAGCCCAATATGCAAGGTGTTCTACCTCCACTAGGAGGTGACAAGCCTTTCCAAACACAATTCTGTAGGGTGACATTCCGATTGCGGTTTTAAAAGTTGTACAGTACGCCCAAAGTGCATCATCCAAGCGCAAAATCCAATCTTTCCTATTGGGTTGTACCATTTTCTCCAAGATTCGCTTAACTTCCCGATTTGAAATTTCCATTTTTCCGTTAGTTTAGGGATGATATTAAGTGGAGAATTTATGACAAACCCAATACTTACGAAGAAAGTTTTTCATGTTACGATTGCAAAAATGTGAACCCTGGTCACTAATGATGAATCATGGTAAACCAAACGTACTGAAAATTTGGGACCTCACAAAGTCAACAACCACTCGAGAGTCATCTGCCCTGGTGGCCTTTGCTTCCACCCATTTAGATACATAGTCATCAGCCAATAAGATGTACACAAAGCCAAATGAATTTGGAAAAGGCCTCATAATGTCAATGCCCCATGCATCGAAGATCTCACAAAATAACATGGGTTGTTGGGGAATTTCATTCCTCTTGGAGATATTCCCTATGAATTGACAATGACTACATGACTTGAAAAATCTATGGGCATACCTATACAATGTTGTCCAATAAATTCCTGAGTCAAGGACCTTTTGAGCTGTACGTTGAGAGCCAAAGTGGCCCCCACATTCCAAGGTGCGGCAAAAGGTCAAAACAGAGGTGAACTCATGGTCAGGGACACACCTATGAACAACCTTGTCACTACATATCCTTCACAAATATGGGTCATCCCAAATGTACCATCAAGAATCATGTTTAAGTCTCTGGGATTTTGAAGTGCTAAAATCGGTGGGGACCCTATATATTGCTAGAAAATTCACAATGTCCGCATACCAGGGGTAAGGTCCACAACATCACAAAGGTTCTCGTGAGGGAAGAATTATCCAATAGGTAGGGGTGAGTCAACATGATGGTCCAATGGTGGGGAAATCCTACTAATGTGGTCAGCTACCACATTCTCTAACCCTATCTTATCTCTAATCTCAAGGTCAAACTCCTAGAGGAGGAGCATCAACTGAATGAGGCGGGGTTTGGCTTCAGGTTTCTTTAGGAGGAAACGAAGGGCAGCATGATCAGGGAAGACAATGATTTTTGACTAGAGAAGATATGAATGAAATTTTTCCAAGGAAAACACATTAGAAAGGAGTTCTTTTTCAGTGGTTGTTTAGTTTACCTGGGCAGAGTCAAGGTTACGTGAGGCATACGCAATGACATGAGGAGCCTTTTCAACCCTTTGTGATTAAACTGCCCCAACTGCAAAGTTAGAGGCATCCCACATAAGCTCGAAGGGGAAATCCCACCTTGGTGGTTGGATTATGGGAGGTGATGTGAGAATATTTTTTAGTGAATTGAATGCTTCCTCAAAATTTTTATCTAACACAAACTCAGAATCATTTTGTAATAACTGAGACAATGGAAGTGCAATCTTACTAAAGTCTTTAATGAATCGACGGTAAAAACCAGCATGACCCAAGAAAGATCACAACTCACGAACACATTTTGGATATGGAAGGGTTGAAATTAATTCAATTTTAGATTTATCAACTTGAATTCCCTTATTTGATATGACATTCCCAAGACCTATCCCCCGCTCAACCATAAAATGCAATTTCTCATAATTTAAAACAAGATCTTTTTCAATGCAGCGGCGGAGGACAGAACCTAGGTGTTCCAAACAATAATAAAAAGAAGAACCATAAATTATGAAATCATCCATAAATACTTCTATTCAACTCTCAAGGTACTCAGAAAAAATACTCAACATACATCGCTGAAAAGTACAAGGAGCATTACATAGACCAAATGGCATCCTTCTGTATGCAAATGTGCCAAATGGGCAGGTAAATGTTGTCTTTTCTTAATCCTCAGGGGCTATATGGATTTGGAAATAACCTGAATAGCCATCAAGGAAACAATAATGGGAGTTAACAGCTAATCATTCTAACATTTGGTCAATGAAATGTAAAGGAAAGTGGTCGTTCTAGGTGGCTTGATTCAGTCGACAGTAGTCAATACAGACTCGCCAACTGTTTTGCACATGCATTGGAACCAATTAATTCCTTTCATTTGACACAGCTGTTATTCCTATTTTTTATGCACAATTTGAACTGGGCTAACCCGTTTACTATCAGATATAGGATAAATGATCCCTATAGCAAGTAATTTACTGACTTCCAAGTTTACCACTTCAAGGAGAGTGGGATTCAACTGGCGTTGAGCATGCCTTATGGGCTTAGCCTCATAATCCAAAAGTATATGGTGCATACAAATAGATGGGATAATCCCAGGAATATCACCCAATGTCCATCCTATTACCTTTTTACACTCTCTCAAAATTTTGAGAAGTTTTGATTCCTATTGTGGAGAGAGGTTATTGGAAATAATGACAAGAAATTGGTCAATAACCTCAAGATAGGCATATTCTAAATTTGATGGAAGTGGTTTTAATTCCAACATCGGGGGTTTTTGGATTGAGGGAGTGGATTTAGGGCGAGTGAGGTCCACGAAACTATCTATTTGCTCATGTTTATTCTCAAAATAAAAGAGAATCTATTGAAATGAGATTTGCAGAATCATCGATAGTCATGGGTACCTTAGAATAAACACACTCATCAGTTAAAGCACAAAATTTACATTTTTTAGAACCCACACAACAGTCAAAACATGAATCAAACTCAAATCATCCAAGGGTGAAGAAAACAAAAATGAATCAGAGTTTGGGTTGAGGAGAGAATTGTGTGTGAGTGCGTCATTTGCGAGCACTTCCATCGAATAGACAGGAAGAGTGGAGTGCTCTTCAACGGGGTGTTTCATAGCCTCAAGGATGTTAAAACTTACCTTTTCTCCACCAAACTCCATGGATAGCATACCATTGTGAACGTTGATGATCATCTTTTCTGTTTTTAGGAATGGCCTCCCAAGTATGAGAGGGGAATGTCCTTGGGTTCAGGTATCTTCCATCTTAAGAATGTAGAAATCAGCAGGGAAGATGAGATTCTTCACTCTAACAAGGACATCCTCAATCACTCATTTTGGAAGCATTGTACTCCGGTTGGAAAGTTGCACGATAATTCCTGTTGGTGGAAGCTCTCTAACCTATAGAGAAGTATACACAGAGTGAGGAATTACATTAATAGAAGCACCTAAATCTAGCATAACATCAGAAAAGAAGGTCTCCCCTATGGTACACGGTATCATGAATGTGCCCAGATCCTTTCATTTTATTGGCATTTCTGGTTGAATCAAGGTCGAGGCATTCCTTCCCATATTGAATTTCTCATTCCCCTTCAACCTCCTATCTATGGGTTCAAATCTCTTTATGAAATTTTGCATAATGAGGAATTTTATTGACTGCATCCAACAAAGGAATATTAACATGAACCTTTTTAAATGTATCCATTATTTCAGTGTCAATCTCATTATCAACATTTTTCTTATATTTAGATAGTCTTTGAGGGAAAGGAAGGGAATTGATTGTTCATGGGAATCCTTAATGATAATTTTATTATCATTTTTTTTGTTTTTCTTCATTGGAATCTTTTATGGCTGGAGAAAGAGTATGTTAAAGAGGGGGATATACCTGTTGAGTAGAATCAGTAGAAGGAGAAGTTTCTTTACCACTACAAAGTGTAATTGCACATACATTACCTTTGTCCTTTGGATTGGCAATGGGTTGAGATGGTAGTTGTCCAGACCCTTGCATCTTAAGCTCACCTATAGTGTTTTCCAACTGTCCCACTTGAGTTCGTAGGTCTTGAATTACTGATTGTGTGGTTTGTTGGAACTAGAGGTTTTGGGTTTCCATTTGTTTCACCATGTCCTCGAGGCTTGGTTCAGATTTGGGAGGAGGAGGATGATTATTTTGAGAAGTTGAAGGATAATAAGGTTGCATACCTTGGCCTTGTTGACACCAATTCTGCTTTGGGTATCTTGAGTTTCCTCCTTGTCGGTATTGTGGTTGTGCTTGCCACCCGGGGTTTGGATTTGGCCTGAATGGTTCTTGCTTGAACGGTGGTGCTTGTTGGAATGAAAGCCCAGGGAACACTGCATCACAAGACTCAAATGAACCCTGAAGTTGTGGGCACTGATCAGAAAAATGAGAATTATCAGAACAAATACCACAATGTAATGGAATGGGAGGAGAGTGTGAGTTACCTTGTGCTTGATATAATTTCCTTATAATGGTATGCATATCATCAAGTTTATTATCTACCTTTTGTTCTAGATATGAATGACTTACCTCATGAACTCCTCGGGTTGGTGCAATAGCTCGTGTACCAAATTATTGTGCATTTTGAGCCATGATGGCTATTAAGTCATGAGCGGCAGAAGGAGTTTTGTCAAATAGGGCACCACCAGCTGCAGCATCAATCATTCCACGATCCATGGTGATAAGTCCCTCATAAAAGTATTGAATTAAAATTTTTTCACTAATCTGGTGGTGGGGGAAGCTTGAGAAAAGTCTTTTTAACCTCTCCCAATATTCATGAAGGGTCTCTCCTTGTGATTGCCTAATTCAACATATTTCTTTCCTAACTGACGCAGTTCAGGAGGTAGGGAAGAACTTCTCTAGAAAAAGTCTTTTAAGGTAATTCCAGCCCCCAATCGTTGTAGGTAAATAGTATATCCAATCTTTGTCTACACCATCAAGGGAGAAAGGGAAGGCCCTAAACTTAATGAGGTCCTCAGACACATTTTGGAATTTCATGGTGGAGCACACTATGTGAAACTCCTTTAGATGTTTGTGAGGGTCCTCTCCAGGAAGACCATGGAATTTTGGAAGGAGGTGGAAGAGACCTGATCTCAGCTCAATGTTGGCTGCTTCCTCGGGATATTGGATGTACGCAGGTTGGTACTCCACATCAGGGGTGGTCAGTTCTTTTAATGTTCAGTTATTTGCAGTCATGATCTCTAGGGTTTGATTTGGTTCAATTTTGGATTTGTTTAGGACCACTTGAGGTTCCACAAGGGGTTCCACAATGTTACTTGATTGAACTTATCTATATTTCTTGATTTGTGTGTGAGGTGACTTTTCAATTTCAGGATCAAATTCAAGTAGTGTTCCTTTACCAGATCTTATCATGCAACAATGATGTCCAGTTTGATTGATTGATTGTTTGTTGTGTTTTTTTAAGATGGATAAAAGAGAAACATAAGAAGGGTGAAAGAAGAATAGAATTTTATACTATAGAATTAGAGAGGGATATGGAGAATAAGATGGAGAGAGAGAGAGAGAGATAAAGAACACACCAAAAACAACCAAAAATAAAGACAAAATCCAAAACAAAAAATAATCAAATCGGGGTGGGTATTTAAAGGATTATTAATTAACAAGTAAAATAAAGAAATAAAATGAAATAATGAAAAAAATGATCTTGGCTCCCCGGCAACGACGCCAAAATTTGATCGCATTGTCGAGCGCGTCAAATTAGTTGTTTAATTTTGACTAGAATTTCTACAGTATAGCAGCAACCCTAGGTCATCTCTCGATGGAGACATAGATCATTAATTTAAAAATAGAGTTCTTATTATGAAAGTAAAAGGTTAATTAGGTTTTGTGAAACTTTGGGGTTTTATGATTAATGATGAAAATAGAAAATGAAAGTGATAAAACAAAGTAGAAATGAACAAGATTGATTAAGCGTGATCAACCCGGGGAAGTCTCGTGATGCTCATCCTTCATCGCTTCAAGGGATGGGGTTATGGTATTTTAATCCCTGGTTTGTAACACCCGGAACCAAAATGTTACCGAGTTTATACTAGGATACCTCCTAGGGTTCAGTCGAAAAAACCTAACGATTCACCGGACACCGCCGATGATTGGGTGATTTGTGTTCGACATCATAACTGAAACTCACCAAGGCAACACATGAAGAATTCGATGTTCTCTCCAGGTTTTCATGTTATTTAATTATGATGCCATGAAATAAATGTACATGGCCTTGACAGAGCTTGTGTGAGTTCTATTGACCAATATGAATCACACAAGCACCACAATTGACAGGGGGGAAAAGAAAGTGGCGAACGGTGTGTGAAACATCACATGAATGGGTACCCCCAAACATGATCATATGAGTTGATCATGAAATACCGGTACATAAATAAATAAAATAAGAATATAGGATGAGTAAAAACAACATACAACCTGGAATTAAAAAGATCATTCAAATTAATACAACTTTGAAGCTTGGGATTACATCACATTCCTCCCCGGGTGATCACAAAGGGTTTAGAAACCCATGGGAGGGGAAGAAGAAGAAGAAGAAGTTGAAGTAGCACCTCCCATAGCCTCCAGAACCTCTAGGGATGTTGAGAAGACTCTTTTGGGACTCCAAAATGGAAGCACCTTGTCTCTCGGCCGAACTTACAAATGGGGAGCCCAAGGTGTCATTTTATAGAAAAAATGGAAGGTGGTTTTAGGCACACAGATTTCATCAATCCACTTGTATCATGCTTTTAGGCCTTCATACAGCCTTATCTCACTTTGGAAAAAATAGAAAAGTTGTATCCCTACCTCTTGAATGTCTCTACCGAAATATTTTTTCCATTTTGACATTTACAGCTCAAAATATTAACAAAATACAGAACATCGCATTTGACTTGGTCCAAATTCGGTGGCTTGGAAAGATCAGTTCGGATGGGCACTATAGAAGCCTAATCAGGATTTGGTTCCTTAATATGAAATATAGAATATTAAAATTTGGACATGATCACAAATGTTCAGCCCATTTCGATGTACTTATTTTGTTTACTATGCAAAACAGTGGACAAAAGTCCATGGATCCATGCAATTTTGGCCCATTTTTCTTGCACTTCATCAAGGGCCCTCCAAATCACCTCCACCTACATTGAAACAATAAAAACAAGTAACATTTCTCATTATAATATTTATTAACATTAATTGATTGATTCAAACATAAAGTGAAATTTATTATTATATTTTTAATATTCATTACAAAACCAGTTTAAAACTGCAGTGTAAGGGTGGAATAAAACAGTGAATCGTGGTACGATCAACCCATTCGTTATAATTTTGTTGATCGAAAGTCTCATCTAATAGAAACCCAAAAATCCCACCTGATAAACCTGCTAGAGTACTGTTAATTGGAACATACACTTGTTTACAAGTTATCATCCAGTCAACAGGCTCGTCTGATTGCATTTAAGGAGACCCGCTAATCTAATATGGTGGAAACTAGTAAGAAGGAACAAACACCTATTTACAACCACCAATTCTGTTAGCAGTCTCGTCTACCAGTATTGAAGGAAACCCATAAACCATACTTGCTAGAGAATATCTACCAGGCAAATACACCTACCAATGTTCATCAAGTCTGCCAACTATCTCGTTTGGTAGCACCAGAGAAGTCATTCGGAAAGCTCCGATGACAAATTCGGAGCAGAATCAACTCTCTTCCCCTATGCATAAGTATTGTCAATATCCGTTGACAGGAAAAGGATGAAATGAGAAGGCACATACACCTACTCAAGATATATAATGGGCATATATTCCCATTATGGCCGCTGAAGTCACTAAACACATTTTTTCAATGGTGAAAGGACAGACTCATATCCCAGCCCATATTATGGAAGCATGTTAGGATATTTTAACAACTACTTTAGCAGTATTAGGGGAATAGACAAATAAATCTGTCCCCACACAAGGGATGACAAAATCCCGTACCATCCTAGAGAATAAACACACTTCTGTTCTAGTCCATGAGGGTCATGGGGCACACATCCCCATATCATATGGACAACAAGATTAGGAACATACACCCTTTCCAATTGGAGGTATTCAGTCTGTTCCAGTAACTAATCCAAGACAGGAACATATACCTGCTCATGATAACCACTTTTCCCAGTAAGTGTCCCCAACTAAGTATAAGATAACATCCAAGAATAAATATCACAAAATACGATTGGAAAATCATGAGTCAAGCTGTAATTTATCTCCTCTTAATTCTAGAGTTCTCGAAGCCCTCAAACATTTATCTGTTGCTGCTCAAGATCCTACCCTCCCATTACCAAATTTTGGGTGTGGTATTTTTAATTCTGAAGCTTCTCATCAGACACTTCATCATGAAAACTTTCTTCATGAAAATTTGGTCAATCTAGAGTTCCTATCTTTGGATGAGAGCCACAGAAACCCTCTGTGTGCCCTGAAGACAAAATATCAAGAAGATTTATCCCTTGTTATAATCCACCATGGTCATCCTCCCCATGATGGATTTCACTGTGAATGTCCTCTCCGCAGTAGTATTTCACATTGTCAAAATAATTCTATAATTGAAAATGTAGTAACAAGAAAGAACTCCTATCTCGAGGCACTTTCAAACACAAGGTCAGTCATGTCTGATGCCTTTTCATTTATAGGTGAACCCTCAGTCAAAAGACATCTTAAGGGAACGATCATTTTCTGGACCTCCCTTGGGTCATTTATCCTCAAATGTAGAGCATCAAAATTAGTCAGGACAAGTGGAGAAACCTCTATAAGAAGATTATGAAGATGTGTTGAACATGAGGAAACAATTATCTAAAGGAGAAATACTAGTCATGTTCTGGCCTTCAGCAAATTCTCAGTTTGATATTCCAGAATTGAAGATAGAAGATTGTATTCATGACATTCGTTTCAACTTATGAAAATCCCTTCATCATTTGAAAACCAAAGTCTTACCATATGATTAATATCAAAATCATATAAAGGTAATAGAAGGGTTGAAGTACCAAATTGACTTGGCATATCTTTAATTTTCCCAACATCCCAGGGTTGAAAAACAACATAGAACCCTTTAGCGTGAATGTCTAAATGCTCTGAAGAGGCTACACCAATTAATTTCTGATTCCCCATCTAATATTCACATCAGAGGATGGGGTGCAGATGGAGCATTGCATTTCACTATACTCCAAAATTAGAAAAGTCCTGAAAAAGTGGTATCATGCAATGTTATTGCCCTCGACTAGCCCAAATGAATAGGTTTTGTATGTAATCAAATGTATGCTCGAGAACAGGACTCAACCAGTTCTCCTCAGAATCAGGCTCAAGGATAAGAAGTTATTGAGCTACTTTTACATCAAGCCTCTAAGAATCTTGAGCAGACATCTCATTTAGAGGATGTCAGGCATAAGAGGATGAAAATGTATAAAATAGAACAACGATCTTCTGAAACAGGTGGTGTAGGTGATGGTCAGATAATATACCCAGTTAATGTCCGAACCAAAATCCACAAAATCCGAAGAGCAGTTGCATGGATTTCAGCTATAGCAGTTCAAGAATCACCCCAGCTTGCGAGGATGGGGGCTCATCTAAATCAATCATTGAATTCATTAAAAAATATTCAATGATTTGAAGGAAAAGAACAAGAACAACCCCAGCCTACATGGCTAGGGGATTTTTCACTTTTTCAATTCCCTCCACAGTGGAAATCAGTTTTCTCCCGATTAGGGAAGAAGCCACAAGGAAAGCGTATAACTTAATTATCCAATGATTCCCTTCAGATTACTGTCCGCCAAAAAGTTCTAGGGAATTCTTTATATAGAGGAATGAAGTCTTATAAAAGACAAAAAGGGTGACAATCTAGTAGAAGAACAAACAGAATGACATCAATGCATTATGCATCATTAAATGTTATCAATAACATTGAAGAAGATCCCCCAGAACATGAGGCTCACTCAGAGGGATCAGATGAAGAATTTCCTATTCAAGAGACTGTACATACAGAAAAAAATGACGAAGGTGTGAATACTAGAAGCCAGAGGGTTTCCTAGAGGCAAGACATTCCTTCAGGTAATGCCCTCCCATACTCCAGAAAGGCACATGCCAAGGAAAATGGTAAAAGTCAAATTACATCCCACCCTACCTCTAGAGAATTCCAATTACTCTCATTAGAGGAAAGGTTCGTGCAACAAGAAGAATAAATGAAGGAGTTAAGGAGGATAAATGCCAAACTACTTAAAAGTAGTCTTCCTCCTAAGAATTCTGGAGTTAATCAATCAAGGGAATTTGTTGCTGTGACTAAGATGGATCAAGAATATCCCCCTTTACAATTACACCCTCACAGGTCCAGTCCTAGGGGTCATAAATGACAACAACCACCAATACTACCATCAGTGGCAGTAAGGGTTGCTACACCCGTCCAAACTCTAGTTGTTGAACTAGCTCAGGTCCAATATTAACCATATGTTTCTCAAAAATTCAAGACTACCATTGAGTCATTAATAGATCAGTTGGAAGCTATAGAAGGTTGATGTGCACATGTTCAACTAGAAAAGAGAGCTTACCCTGAATGGGTGGATGCAATTCCTCCCCCATCAAATTTTTTGAATAACATATTCCCAATTTTTAATGGTTCAGGAGATCCATAACAACACTTAAAACATTTTGTTTCTCCTTGTGATCCTATGACGGGAACTCATCAACAACAAGTAGTAGTTACGTTTAGGTGTTTTGTGCTGTCATTATAAGGACTTTATGTTGTCTAGTATACAAGTTTGAAATCTCAATCAATTACTAGGTGGGAAGTTCTCTGTCAAAGGTTCCTTATTCAATTTAGATCAAAATTACCAAAGAAAACAATTTTTGATCTTACCAATTGTAATAAAAGGGACAATTAAAGAGTTTCATATTTCATTGCTCACTGGAAGGAATTAACATATTCCTTAAGTTTAGAACTCCCTCAAGAAGAGTTGCTGCCAATCTGTGTGGCAAATCTGCGTGATGAATTACACACCATTGATCCCTGTGAAATAAAAAGGTGGGTTTTGAGACCTTACATTAATACCTCAACAGATAGAAGAATCTCTTAAAAAGACTAAGGCTAAAACTCGTGTAATTCCATCAATTCCGGAAAGAACAACCTGGAAAGTAGAGACTCCTACAATTACACTTAAACAAGCACCTGTACCTGCTACCACATCGAAACCTTCATCATATCGAAGGGCTCTACCTCCTGAGCTTCAACAACAATGACCGACTCGTCAAGATGATCAGAAATATCAATGGCGGAAACAGTTTGAGGATTTAATGAAAAAATTTTATTCTTTCCAAAATGAAAATGTTCTGGGTAACTTCATCTTGGCTCTGTAAAAAAATCTGGTTCAGTTTCCAAGGCCTAAAAGGCTGAACAAGGAAAGATATGAAGAACTCTCCAACTATTTTCCATTTCATCAGATGTTAGGGCATCCAATTCAGGAGTGTTTTTTCTTCAAAGACCTCCTAAAAAAGATGGTGGACTCTGTAAAAGTAAAACTGAAAGGTATTTACGCCCTGGTAGCATGTGTAACTGGTATTAATCTAGTGGAAGAAGGAAAGTTGCACGATGTCAAAAGTAAATTTAGAGACCCGTATCTTGACGTACATTGACATTACATTACTTTTGCGGAATACTTAGTACATTACAAAAACACACACACAAGGACCGTAATAGTTTAGTGTCTTTGGAAACTCGGACTATAATCTTCTAATCGTGGTGAAAGATCTTCAAAATCTCCCATAAAGATCTTCCTTTTTTTTACCTAAAACCTTTCTTTATATCCTGGGGAAAAGAAAACATAAAAGGGTGAGCTCAAATGCTCAGTAAGGGTAAACAAAATAAATATCAATCACATCATATTCATAAGAACATAACATTTTGGAAATCATAACCTGCAAAAGAGAGCATAATTTCATAATCATGGGATAAATCATGGCAGTGAAAAAGTAATCCCAATAATCATAACTTAAAACATGAAACTTTGTGGCATACACACATAATCATAGAGAATCATTTCTTGTTAGTCAAGACTAATTGCCAAGACTATCTTAGTGGACAAAGTCCCTTTCTGAATCGATTAACCCTCGTTTCAGTCCTGTTTCACTGAACCGGTATAACCTACCGTTCCAGCCCTGTCTATCTCATGAGATATAAAATCTTTACCCAATGCATTGGAGGGAGATATAGGTCCCACCCATCTTATAATTAATCCTTTCTTATGTGTGCCACATAATCATAAATCATACTTCATCGCATAACCCATGTAATAAAAATGGGATTCTTAAACAACATGACATCATAAAACAATTCATATAAGATAAAGGAATTCATAAAAATAATTCCATCACAACATGAACAAATCAATTTAATAATAGGGATAAAAACAGAACCCTTTATTATCTTAGATGGAAAATAATTTTGATAAAACACTTGAACTCCATTCTTGAGGAAAATATCCTTTCTTCTTCAAAAACATTTTTCCATTCATAACATGTCATACAACTTTAAAATAAAAGAAGTTGATTAAAAATAAACTTGAAAACATGTAAAGGAAGCTTCCTGGAAACAATGTTTTAAAAATCCATTCATGCCGTATAAGTTAAAAAAAACATTCTTCGTACTTTTGTCGGAAAAGTCAAAAAGTACCTCGTACGACAAAAGATTCCTTTCATACATATTACTAAAAACTCACCGAAGGGTAAAAATGGATTTAAACAATTGTAGGTGGATGGAAATAATATTACATATTGATGAAACATGGATGTGGATGATAAAATACACCCCAGTGAATACTTACGAATAAACAATCTCGGATAAAAATGAGATTGTGATATTTCCCTTACCTTAGGTCCGATTTGCTTTGTACGTGTCCGAAGCTCCTGTATAATGGTTTAAATAATGTCATTGACTTATTACAGAATCATATTCATTGTTATGATATCATATATGGTTCACTTATGAAATTATATTACCCGTTCTTTTGTAAATTCCATGTTAAAGAAGCGTTTTGGGTAAAATCGTTTCTTTTATCGTAGGTGTTTTGACTTGTTGTTCTTGACATTATTATTACTTATATCATGATTTACTTACTTCCAGAATATAAAATATGATTTATATATCATATATATTCAGTATATATATATATATAATAGATAGATAAATGAAATGAAAAACACCGTTCATGGAGACGGTAGTCCGTACGTACGCATGAACGCTGTTTTCCTTTCCCTATTGTCTTGAATGGAAGTAAGTAGATGACATACATATATATATATACATAAATCCAGTAGCTTTATAATGTCATATATTTCATTATTATTTCTTATATATACTTTATAATCATTCTTAAATGGTTAACATGGAGAATGAATCTCATCGCGTCGTGGAGACGGTAGTCCGTACGTACGCACGAGCGATGATATCATTTCCATAAATATTGAATTGAATTGGAGTGGATTATACAATATATCAGAATCAATATGATGTTTTAATAACTATGTATAGTTATTCTTTACACCATTATACCCATCCATGTAAGGTGGTGGTGGAAAATAGATTACACCACGGCGTGGAGACGGTATTCCGTACGTACGCACGCGCGGTGATTTCTTTTTCCGTAGGATAGATAGATGGTGAAATAGGGTTGTTTCATACTTATAATAACATATCAGTATATGAGTGATACTGATGTTATTACTTCATAATGAAACAACCTAAGAAGAAGAAGTGGAAGAAGATATAAAGAAGAAAGAATTGGTAACGGTAATTACCTCTTCTTTGAAGCGCCTTTTGGAGACCTCCTCTTAGGGAACTAAAATTGGTCTTTGAGGAAGACCAGAACCTCTAGGATGTTTCTAGGGAAGTGGAGAAGAGATTTTGGCAGGGGTTGGCCGAGCTTGAGTGCTCAAATTGGTGTGAGGAGGAGGGGGAGGAGGTGCCCTTTTATAAGGGAGGAGAGGGGCACCTTAGGAATATCTCAAAATATTATTTTATATTAAAGTAAAAATCGGTTTATAATGGTTCCAAAGGGTCTTATTTCGAAGATAAAGTGGGGATGGGTCGAAATCCTATCAACCAATAGGATTTAGACAAGTTTAGGTTCTTATTTTAACCTTATCAATTAGATTTAACTCTAAGTAAAATAATTTAACTTTTACCGTGTCTTTTTGTTTTCTTTCACTATATGGTTAACACACTTACTATAACATGCCAAACGAACCCCAAATTGTTTATTAATAATATATATATCCTTATCTAAGTCATTTGGCCGAACCTTAGATTTTTAGGAATAAAATAACAATTAATAATATAATATTTGATTTAAAAACTATTTTGTGTCAATTTTGACACTATTTGATATATGATTTTTGTGAAAGTCATAACAGAATTATATGTTAGAACCAAGTTTATTAAATCAACACTAATATATCATAGTAACCTAGAAAATTAGTGGAATTCATAAAAAGTCTCAAATTACATTCATTTGAGTATTTATGACATCAATTATGTTAATATTTCCTTAAAAGGGTAATTACTGCATCATCGTTGTGTCATAAATAAATTAATTTATTTAAAATTATAAATAAAATATCATTATATAAGAAATATTTTTAGCTTTCTAATGAATATTTATATTCGAATTTATCTTATGTATAACCCCATATTAAAAATGTTTTAGTGAATAAACTTTGATTTTAACTGTTTTAACTCTTCTTTGAATTAAATAATAATAAATGTCCTAATCTAATCCATGTGGGCCTAAATGATAATATTTTACACTTAAGGTTGTTTTTGGTCGATATACACTTGTTCAATAGAATTAGGACATGTGTTAGGGTAATATTAATATCATTCTTACGCTTAATTACCCTATTTACTTTTAACCGTGGTAAATAAAAGTAAAAAGATACTATTCACCAAAAATTATTTTCATCTCATTGAACCACATTTTACTTACTAACATCAACTGTGTCTCTCGGATTTTTGAAATTCCATTCACAGAAGCGGTAAAATTAAGTTTTATGAAAAATTCAGTTTTTTAACTACCACTTAGTAGTTTCACTATTCATCAAAAAATGAAGGTTTTCAGAAAAATGCCAAAATTTCATCCTAAGCTATATTTCATATTCCAAATTCAAAAATGAAGTCTATTTTACCAAATTCATAACATAGAAGTTGCATTAATTAATTTTATAATTAAATCCCGCTGTTAAAACAAATAGCGTGTTTTTAAGAAACAATATCTATAAAAAGATTGACACTTGTTTATGTCTGGTTTAAATGTGCAATTACATCCAATGACCAACATTGTATTAAATTGTAAAAATATATTCTAATTATACTTTAAAACTACTCCAATTAATAATTTATCACTATTAATTATTTCGATTAAAAAGTTGTTTTTTAATTATAATTTAGTAATTTTCACTATTCATCAGAATATGAAAGTTATCCGAAATGTACCAAAATTTCACCATAGGCTAAATTCGATACTCCGAATCCAAAAATGAAGTTCATTTTGAAAAATAAGATTTACAGAATTTTAAAAAGTGGTTATTACTATTCATACCGGCTAGTTTTAATAATATTTTAATAGCATATCGTTGTTTAGTGAAACTCAGTATTGCGTATTACACACGCTATCGAGGAAGGTCGCGATTGTGTGTAATGAAAGGCAAGTCAAGGA
This sequence comes from Viscum album, assembly GCA_963277665.1. NCBI lineage: Eukaryota > Viridiplantae > Streptophyta > Magnoliopsida > Santalales > Viscaceae > Viscum > Viscum album. The sequence goes on from OY728147.1 coordinate 124,685,385, forward strand.
TGCGTGTTGTGCAAGCTCCTAACACAAGACATTAAAAAGAATATTTTTTTATAAAATCTTGGGCTGTTACATTCTACCCCCCTAAAAATGAATTTCGCCCTCGAAATTCGTCGGGGTTATAAATGGTTTACTATTTGAAAGTTTCTTTAATAGAAACCCACATCGTAAAAAGGAATATAAAAACCAATCTTTAAAAACAAAAGTATGAAACGTAACGGTTACCCAAATAAACTAATCATTGGGTTTCCACATAGGTGAAAATATGGATATGGAAGAGAAATCTAACCATCATGTTCTGATGGAGAGTGGTAGAGAACATGGCTATGGAAAAGCCAATAATCACAAATCCATAAATTTGTGACGATCTAAGGTACCATCCGATTCATCAGGTATAAGATCACTAGGAAAACATTTTTGGTTTTCAAGATCATTTCCCTAAAGTTGAAAATTTGAATTGGAATAAATACTTTCTTTATTTTGGTACAATCTCACTATTGTTCGTGCCTAGAACAATTTCCACTTCATCTCTTAAATAAATGAAGTTGAATTTGTTATTCGTGAAGTTTTAGCAGATCATGTGATAGAATGACGGGTCATTCCATCTGTCTCAAACAAAAGGTTAGCAAAAATTATATACATAAGTCGATCTATAGTGAGATTAATCATATATAGTTCCTAAAATGGACTTATACTTCATATATCATACTGCTTAATATAATAAAACTAGTTTCTACTAAACAGGGACTTCCTGTAGGCCAGTGGTAGGCGATAAAGGCCAGTCGCACTTCGGTTGTGGGTTCGATTCCCACAGCCTTGTCCGAAGCGATGGGCTGTCGCCCGTCCTGCAGGTTGTCCTTTTTCTAAAACTATATTACTATAACATCCCATAAATAATATCGAAAAAACTTCTATCCTTAAACAATACTAACTTATGTCCAACATAATCCATTCCAATCTTTAGTCCTATCCATAATACTGCAGTCCATTCTCATAACATAGTGAAAACGATTACCAGAGATTTAATACCATCGTTGATCCCCATATATCATAAGATATATCTTGTTGGACACATTCCAAACATTCAAAGGCCTTAATCTTGTACTCTCTTGAATACCCATTGAACCTTAGTGAAAACTTGAATGCAGTTAAAAGTTAAAACTTTCCACATACCAAAATCCTCAAAATTCTATATACTCAAACCATGATATCACTTAGTCCTTATATCAATCATGAGCTCATGAATACTGTTAAACATTTCATTTTCTCGTTTCCCCTACATTATGCGCATAATATCTCAATCACTTTGAATACCACATTAGACCAATACATAAATATTCCAATATTCCATGATACAACATTATTTTGGAATCCCATTACATAAAAACTTAATCATTCCACCACATCGTTGTCATATTCAACATTGCCAATAGTGATCGCATGTGACTTCCCTTTGTCCTTTGCCTTAAGCGGTTGCTCATGTCGATCATCACTAACCCTTGGATTAGGGCATTTATTGGCATAATGTCCCATCTCCTTGCACTTGAAGCATTGAAGTGTTGGTTGTGCGTTCTCTACAGTGTTTGCTTTATTCACTTCATTAGAATCCTTTTTTCCATTACTTCGACACTCAGCTGCTCGATGACCTTCTTTTCCACACTTAAAACATTTTCTAGTCCCTTTAAGACAATCTCCACCATGCTTCTTTCCAAACTTTGTGCATAAGGAAACATTCATCTTCTTTTCACCATTATTCTGAGATTTCTCCTTGAACTCCATATTTCGTTTCTTGTCAAAACCATGAGATGGATATGTAACACCAACTTCCATTTCTACCTTGATAGCACAACGCACAATTTCTTCACAGCTACTGAAGTCTCTTATAGCAAATGCCCTTCGAAGACTTGGTTTTAAGCCACTGAAAAATCGATCAACTTTACTTTCAGGTTGGATGATAATGCCAGATGCATACCTTGCATGTCATGTAAAATTTGCTTCGTATATACCAACAGATTCATCATCCTTTTGCTTTAGTTCAAGAAACTCCTTCTTCATCTTCGTTCGAAGAATACGAGGGAAGTACTTACTGAAAAACAAGTTCTTGAACTCATCCCATTCCATGGAATCAATTTCATCTCTTTGCCTCGTATTCTTGATAATATTCCACCATTGATCAGCTTCACCTTCCAAACGATATACTGCTACGATGACTTTATCATGTTCAGAACATTGAAGAACTGAAAATATCTTTTCAGTAGTACTAATCCATTGTTCAGCAACTAATGGATCAGTAGACCCACTGAAAGAAGGCAGACGCTGCCTCATGAAGGATTCAACAGAATGTTGCTCCTTCCTTTGCTCGTTTGGAAGTCCTGCATGATTCATAGCTTGAGAAAGTTGTGTGAGCATGGCTACAAGATTTTTCATTCCAGCTCCCATATCGTTTGGTTTCTCAGGGGTACAATCATTGCATTTTCCATTGCATTGATCAACACGGTTCCTTCAGGTTCCAGCCATCGTCTAAAACCCCAAAAGAATAGTGTGAGAGGCAAAAATAATGCTAGGGAAAACAACATAATAAAGGGGTAGTACCCTCAATATCTAACATCTTAGGTTAAATTCTAAGATCGTTAGAGCAATTCTAGTACTATAACCTATACGTATACTTAACCTTAGAGACATCCCTAGACATACCTTAGAAATATCTCTAGGGATCTCACTAACGTTTTCGCATCCTAGTTTCCAAAGTTTGACTAAACCTTTCCTCCGATACCAACTGTAGAGACCCGTATCTTGACGTACATTGACATTACATTACTTTTGCGGAATACTTAGTACATTACAAAAACACACACACAAGGACCATAATAGTTTAGTGTCTTTGGAAACTTGGACTATAATCTTCTAATCGTGGTGAAAGATCTTCAAAATCTCCCATAAATATCTTCCTTTTTTTTACCTAAAACCTTTCTTTATATCCTGGGGAAAAGAAAACATAAAAGGGTGAGCTCAAATGCTCAGTAAGGGTAAACAAAATAAATATCAATCACATCATATTCATAAGAACATAACATTTTGGAAATCATAACCTGCAAAAGAGAGCATAATTTCATAATCATGGGATAAATCATGGCAGTGAAAAAGTAATCCCAATAATCATAACTTAAAACATGAAACTTTGTGGCATACACACATAATCACAGAGAATCATTTCTTGTTAGTCAAGACTAATTGCCAAGACTATCTTAGTGGACAAAGACCCTTTCTGAATCGAGTAACCCTCGTTTCAGTCCTGTTTCACTGAACCGGTATAACCTACCGTTCCAGCCCTGTCTATCTCATGAGATATAAAATCTTTACCCAATGCATTGGAGGGAGATATAGGTCCCACCCATCTTATAATTAATCCTTTCTTATGTGTGCCACATAATCATAAATCATACTTCATCGCATAACCCATGTAATAAAAATGGGATTCTTAAACAACATGACATCATAAAACAATTCATATAAGATAAAGGAATTCATAAAAATAATTCCATCACAACGTGAACAAATCAATTTAATAATAGGGATAAAAACAGAACCCTTTATTATCTTAGATGGAAAATAATTTTGATAAAACACTTGAACTCCATTCTTGAGGAAAATATCCTTTCTTCTTCAAAAACATTTTTCCTTTCATAACATGTCATACAACTTTAAAATAAAAGAAGTTGATTAAAAATAAACTTGAAAACTTGTAAAGGAAGCTTCTTGGAAACAATGTTCTAAAAATCCATTCATGCCGTATAAGTTAAAAAAAAACATTCTTCGTACTTTTGTCGGAAAAGTCAAAAAGTACCTCATACGACAAAAGATTCCTTTCATACATATTACTAAAAACTCACCGAAGGGTAAAAATGGATTTAAACAATTGTAGGTGGATGGAAATAATATTACATATTGATGAAACATGGAAGTGGATGATAAAATACACCCCAGTGAATACTTACGAATAAACAATCTCGGATAAAAATGAGATTGTGATGTTTCCCTTACCTTAGGTCCGATTTTCTTTGTACGTGTCCGAAGCTCCTGTATAATGGTTTAAATAATGTCATTGACTTATTACAGAATCATATTCATTGTTATGATATCATATATGGTTCACTTATGACATTATATTACCCGTTCTTTTGTAAATTCCATGTTAAAGAAGCGTTTTGGGCAAAATCGTTTCTTTTATCGTAGGTGTTTTGACTTGTTGTTCTTGACATTATTATTACTTATATCATGATTTAATTACTTCCAGAATATAAAATATGATTTATATATCATATATATTCAGTATATATATATATATAATAGATAGATAAATGAAATGAAAAACACCGTTCATGGAGACGGTAGTCCGTACGTACGCATGAACGCTGTTTTCCTTTCCCTATTGTCTTGAATGGAAGTAAGTAGATGACATACATATATATATATATAAATAAATCCAGTAGCTTTATAATGTCATATATTTCATTATTATTTCTTATATATACTTTATAATCATTCTTAAATGGTTGACATGGAGAATGAATCTCATCGCGTCGTGGAGACGGTAGTCCGTACGTACGCACGAGCGATGATATCATTTCCATAAATATTGAATTGAATTGGAGTGGATTATACAATATATCATAATCAATATGATGTTTTAATAACTATGTATAGTTATTCTTTACACCATTATACCCATCCATGTAAGGTGGTGGTGGAAAATAGATTACACCACGGCGTGGAGACGGTATTCCGTACGTACGCACGCGCGGTGATTTATTTTTCCGTAGGATAGATAGATGGTGAAATAGGGTTGTTTCATACTTATAATAAAATATCAGTATATGAGTGATACTGATGTTATTACTTCATAATGAAACAACCTAAGAAGAAGAAGTGGAAGAAGAAATAAAGATGAAAGAATTGGTAACGGTAATTACCTCTTCTTTGAAGCGCCTTTTGGAGACCTCCTCTTAGGGAACTAAAATTGGTCTTTGAGGAAGACCAGAACCTCTAGGATGTTGCTAGGGAAGTGGAGAAGAGATTTTGGCAGGGGTTGGCCGAGCTTGAGTGCTCAAATTGGTGTGAGGAGGAGGGGGAGGAGGTGCCCTTTTATAAGGGAGGAGAGGGGCACCTTAGGAATATCTCAAAATATTATTTTATATTAAAGTAAAAATCGGTTTATAATGGTTCCAAAGGGTCTTATTTCGAAGCTAAAGTGGGGATGGGTCGAAATCCTATCAACCAATAGGATTTAGACAAGTTTAGGTTCTTATTTTAACCTTATCAATTAGATTTAACTCTAAGTTAAATAATTTAACTTTTACCGTGTCTTTTTGTTTTCTTTCACTATATGGTTAATACACTTACTATAACATGCCAAACGAACCCCAAATTGTTTATTATTAATATATATATCCTTATCTAAGTCATTTGGCCGAACCTTAGATTTTTAGGAATAAAATAACAATTAATAATATAATATTTGATTTAAAAACTATTTTGTGTCAATTTTGACACTATTTGATATATGATTTTTGTGAAAGTCATAACAGAATTATATGTTCGAACCAAGTTGATTAAATCAACACTAATATATCATAGTAACCTAGAAAATTAGTGGAATTCATAAAAAGTCTCAAATTACATTCATTTGAGTATTTATAACATCAATTATGTTAATATTTCCTTAAAAGGGTAATTACTGCATCATCGTTGTGTCATAAATAAATTAATTTATTTAAAATTATAAATAAAATATCATTATATAGGAAATATTTTTAGCTTTCTAATGAATATTTATAGTCGAATTTATCTTATGTATAACCCCATATTAAAAATGTTTTCGTGAATAAACTTTGATTTTAACTCTTTTAACTCTTCTTTGAATTAAATAATAATAAATGTCCTAATCTAATCCAAGTGGGCCTAAATGATAATATTTTACACTTAAGGTTGTTTTTGGTCGAGATACACTTGTCCAATAGAATTAGGACATGTGTTAGGGTAATATTAATATCATTCTTACCCTTAATTACCCTATTTACTTTTAACCGTGGTAAATAAAAGTAAAAAGTTACTATTCACCAAAAATTATTTTCATCTCATTGAACCAAATTTTACTTACTGACATCAACCGTGTCTCTCGTATTTTTGAAATTCCATTCACAGAAGCGGTAAAATTAAGTTTTATGAAAAATTCAGTTTTTTAACTACCACTTAGTAGTTTCACTATTCATCAAAAAATGAAGGTTTTCAGAAAAATGCCAAAATTTCATCCTAAGCTATATTTCATATTCCGAATTCAAAAATGAAGTCTATTTTACCAAATTAATAACATAGAAGTTGCATTAATTAATTTTATAATTAAATCCCGCTGTTAAAACAAATAGCGTGTTTTTAAGAAACAATATCTATCAAAAGATTGACACTTGTTTATGTCTGGTTTAAATGTGCAATTACATCCAATGACCGACATTGTATTAAATTGTAAAAATATATTCTAAATATACTTTAAAACTACTCCAATTAATAATTTATCACTATTAATTATTTCGATTAAAAAAGTTGTTTTTTAATTATAATTTAGTAATTTTCACTATTCATCAGAATATGAAAGTTATCCGAAATGTACCAAAATTTTACCATAGGCTAAATTCGATACTCCGAATCCAAAAATGAAGTTCATTTTGAAAAATAAGATTTACAGAATTTTAAAAAGTGGTTATTACTATTCATACCGGCTAGTTTTAATAATATTTTAATAGCATATCGTTGTTTAGTGAAACTCGATATTGCGTATTACACACGCTATCGAGGAAGGTCGCGATTGCGTGTAATGCAAGGCAAGTAAAGGATGCGTGTTGTGCAAGCTCCTAACACAAGACATTAAAAAGAATAATTTTTTATAAAATATTGGGCTGTTACAGTAAAAATGTACAGAAATATGCTGATTGGATGGTCTGGAAAATGATGAACTGAACTCATGCTATTTTACGAACACAATTGAATCAACCAATTTTGTCTTCTGTTATTTATGCCACAACAAAACACCCTTCATCATAAGGAAAATCCTCAAAGAAGCGGTGAAATTTGAAGAACGAAGTGCAGTCCGAAGAAGACGAGCTCGTTTCAAAGCCTAAGTTTTCTTTTACTCTAGCATATTTTATGCCATCTGTTTCAAAATAACGAGCACTGCCCCAACAAATGGCATAGCCCGAACTGATTAATCAGGATGAATCTTCATCATATGAAGAATTGAACTTTGGTTTTGATATCATGTTTTATTTAATAGATTCTTATGCCAATGAGGGTTTCAATCATGATGATCCTACATTCCCTCTATCTAACAGAGGAGTTAGAGGAAGAGACAGAGGTCTACAATACAGGGGAAGACATGGATATTTCAGAAGATACTATGTAATATCCCAGGTAAATAATGAAAAAAACATTTTCATATTTATTAATATTTGTGAATTAAATATTAATATTACTTTAAAGGGGTTGCTATGTTCGATAGCATACCTGATACGCAACAAAGAGTTTCTTTGAAATCTTACGTTGCACACTAGTAATAAAATAATATTATTTTAAATGGTAGTTAACACGTAGTCGTTGTATTGGAAAGAATGAATAGAAACAACTAAAATATTATTATATATGTTTGTTAAATGGTTTTACATTTTTCCAATAAAAGATAAAGGCTTAAAATAAGAAAATAATTCAATTTTAGGCGTAGATACTCTAATATTCACTAAAGATCGACTTATCGCCTTTTCAAGGAGAACATTCTTTAAATATATTTTTGGTCACTCTTATACTTTCTATTGGACCAAATAAAACTCTTCTTTAGAATCAGGACATCAAAATTTACTTTGTGTATATTTTTGGTATTTTTCCGATAAAGTTCATTTTTTAATGAACAGTGAAAAATGTTTTATTTTAATTAAAAACTTCTTTTTAATCTAATTTATTTATATGATTAGATTATCATTCAAATTGGTTTTAAAGTGAAATTAGAATATATTTTTACCATTAAATCAAATACTGGTGGTTGGAATTAATTTCACTTTGAAATCAGACTTAAATTAGTGTCAATCTTTTGATACTTATTGTTTCATGAAAACACACTATTTGCTCTGACAGCAGGAATTAATTATTAAGTTAATTAATGCAACTTATATGTTTTGAATTTTGTAAAATAGACTTCATTTTTGAATTTGGAATATCAAATATAGCTTAGGGTGAATTGTTGGTATTTTTCTGAAAAACTTCAATTTTGATGAATAGTGAAACCACTATGTGGTACTTATAAAAACTGATTTTTCGTTTAAATTAAAATTTACCACTTCTGTGTTTTGAATTTTAAAAATCCGACATACATGGTTTTCATTAAGAAGTAAAATGCGGTTCAATGGGATTAAAATAATTTTTTGGTGAATAGTAACATTTAAGTTTTTAATCGCGATTAGAGGTAGTTAGTGTAGTTTAAGGTAAAAATAATGTTTTAAAAATATTAAATGAACTTGAAACATGTCCCACCCTTATTAGATGTGTCATGGACGACCAGGAAAATCCATGGGTCAACTTGGGGACCCCATGGAGTCACTTTAGTTGGAAAATTACATTAATATCTTTTTATTTAATGTTAAAATAAAAATGTCACAAACATGAGTTGTTTTACTAAAACAATTTTTACATGGGGTTATAAAAGTCATATTTTTGAAAATAAATATTACATGGGAAGATAAAAATATTTAATACATCATGATATTTTTTTTATAATTTTTAGACATTAAATAAATTAAATTATTTATGACATCATGATGATGTAGCGATCACATCATTATTTAGCGATTTATTTAAAATGAAAAGACAATGTAAAATATAAGACCTAAATATGTCCAAAACCTATTGGATGGGTGGATTTATAACCCTTACCACCTTATCTTTGAATTATATCAATGTGGGACCTTTTAAATCCGAAACTCATTTTAAAATAAAGTAACATTTCTTTACTTTCCAAGAGTGCCCCTCCTCTCCTCTTATAAAAGGTCCCCACCTCTACCACCTTACCCACACTTCCAAAGCCTTTGGCTCTGGAAAACCCTGCCCATTTTCTCTCTCCACATCCCTATCTTACTCCTTGATGCCTCACTTTGGGCAGAAGGCTTCCCAAGGAAGCCTTTGAGTTCAAATCTAAGAGAGTTACCCGATTTTAAGGTAATGTCTTCACTTGTGTTCTTTTGTTTTATTTTGCTTCTCCAACCCCCTAAACTCTTTTTATTAATTTATTTTGTAACAACTGCAGTATCTTCAATATACTATGATGTTGTTATGAGAAGAATTTGAGCTAAACTTACACACATCTACATCTAATGGTTAAAGAACATACGGTTTCTGTGGTTGGCGAATTTCTGCCTCCTAAAACGATGATTGTTCAATCTTCTTCTAAACACCTTTAATGGTGGCCATTAATATGTCACTCTATTTATATATGATATATATTATGTTTATGTTTTCTTTATGCTTCTGTATTTTAATTTGTGGTATACCTTTATGGTTTCCATTGTGGGTAAACATGATAATTTCATTTTAGGAAGTGCAGACTACCGCCCCCTCAAAGTGATTTGATTCGTTAATGCCATATGTGGGACGTATAAAGGAAGGATTTAAAGTTATTATATATTATGTTATACTGTAATTATAATATACCTCTATATCATTATTATTTCTTCCCATTAAAGTATGATATAGAAATGAAAGTAGCGTTCATGCGTACGTACGGCTTACCGTCTCCATGAACGGTGCATTTCATTTCTTATCCCCAAATGTAATATACTATTATAAGTACATATATATAATCGATATATATGATTTATGTTACATCTAGATGATTAATATAATTCTGGAATTAAAATATACATATCTCTCATTTAGTTTTAATTCCATTAATATGACATAGAAATGAAAGTAGTGTTCATGTGTACGTATGACTTAACGTCTCCATGAACGGTGCATTTCAATTCATACCTCTAAATGATTATGTAATATTATAAAAACATGTATATTCTGGATATATATGATATATATGATATCCAAATCATGCATATCATTCTGGATTTAATGAACCTTTGACCACACGAACAACATGTAATTGTAAGAAGTCCACTTTCGACTTAAGAACCAAATATCGACAAAACAAACATTATTAAATTAAATGATTACATAATGCTTATAAAATGGAAATAATTGATATAAAAGGAATATTAATCTTGAAAAAGGTTCTTAAGTAAGTAGAAATTAACACTAGTTTATTATTCAGGAGATTAAAGAGCAATCGCGTCACGTCGGACACGAGGTAAGGGAACTTCTTAACCCAATTTCCATTATTTGGGTTAATGTCCTACTTTCAAATTATGCCATGATATTATTATGTCCTATCTTGTATTCTTACTTTCTTTATATTTACTTATAGTGAATACACATAATAGATCTATTTTATTTAAAAAAATGATCTTTGTAAGGGACTTCGTCTCAATCTCCGTTCATTGAGGCATATTTTGTTTTATACCCAACTATCTTTTATACGGTGTATAAACTCCTCTGACTTTTACTTTTATACAAAAGGAATATTTTTCTACAAAGTGTTTTAATAAACTACAAAAAGGAATGTTTCTTTTGACATACGCGGTGACAACGAACTTTTCTGCCGCCACGATTGTTATTTGGTCTTTGGCTTCCTCAACAAGCCGTAATGTTTTTAAAATGAAATAAATACCATATACTATTTTATGTATTTTGGTATTGAAAATGGTTTTTTATAATGGATCTGTTATGTCAATATATTTGAGTGATATATTGTGATCAAAGTGTGGAAATGTTTTCTTTCCATTATATTTGTTTTATGTCTTATGATTTTATAATGGTACTTGGACATTTGATGGGTGGTTACGTGATAAAACATATGACAGGTGGTGCCGTGAATACCATGACGGGTGGTTACGTTATAACCTCCAATGCATTGGGTATGGAAGTCGGCTGTATGGCTATTCCATTAAGTATGTATGGAAGTTGGCTGTATGGATATTCCATTATGTTATATGTGTGGAAGTCGATCGTATGGTTATTCCACTTAAGTATGTTGATGTCCCAAGTTACCTTTATATGTTATGTGTTATTTATATTGGTTTTATGGTAATCCTTTGGTTACAAAAGGGTATGTAATGATATTTTATTCAGTGAAGAATTTTTACTACTTCATGAAGGTGAAGTTATTACTTTGATAAATTATACATGGTTTACTTGATGTTTGAGAAACTAACAGTTTTCATTCTTTGTGTATCCCTTACTGAGCTTTTTTATGCTCATCCAAAGTTTTTTGAAATGTTTTTCACAGGACTTAATGTGGAATAGGGTCATGGATGGGATCAAGGGAAAGTCATGCTATCTAAAACATGGAACTAGACATGTTTCTTTTTAAGAGTTTCTATTTTATGGAAACTTAGTAGAACTGTCTACTTTGTAATCTTTTGAGATGTAATAGTTATGATCTAATTCTCTAAACCTCTAAACCTGAAAATATCCTCAATGTGAATTATTTATTTAATTCAATATGAAGTAAGGTTTAAGGCCGAGGCCTTATAGTTGGTATCAGAGGTTGGTTTAGACAACTTTAGGAGTTAGAAAATTGATAAATTATAAATTAAATTATGGTATGACTGAAATGATATAGCATTTAAAGATTACCATGTTGCTTCGCCTAAGATATTTCTGTATTAAGAATGGTTTTTTCGTAGAGGAAACGGAACAACTTTTCTGGGAAGGCATACAGATGGAAATGACCTTTCAAATCAGTATCCTAAGATGTTCAGAATCAGAACTAAACAGTTTTTCACAGTGATGGCTCAACTGACTAAGGTGAAAAAAGTTTGTTGTTTTTATTGATGATATTTTGGTGTTTTATAAAATTAAAGAGGAGCATGAAAGTCATTTAAGAGTTATCTTGCAAAACGTAAAAGAAAACAAACTATATGTAAAATTCAGCAAGTGTGAGTTTTGGTTACAATAAATTTCTTTCCTTGGTCACATTGTTTCAAAAGATGGCATAACTGTTGATCCTTCTAAAACAAAAGTTGTTGAAGAATGGCCAAGACCCACAAATGTAACCGAGATCCATAGTTTTCTTGGTTTGGCAGGTTACTACCGAAGGTTTGTTGAAAAGTTTTCACGGATATCTAGTCCAATGACTAAGCTAACTCGGAAGGGTGTTAAGTTTATCTGGAAAAAAGAATGTGATGATTGTTTTCAGGAGTTGAAAAAAAGATTGGTGAATGCTCCAGTTTTGGCACTTCTTTCCAGGAATGGTGAGTTTGTTATATACAGTGATGCTTCGTTGAAGGGACTTGGTTGTGTCCTTATGCAGAATGATCAAATAATTGCTTATGCTTCACGTCAGTTGAAAAATCATGAGGTAAATTACCCTACACATTATTTGGAATTAGATGCTGTTGCTTTTGCTTTAAAAATTTGGAGGCATCATTTGTATGGAGTAAAGTGTGAAATATATACCGATCACAAAAGTTTAAAGTATATATTCATCAGAAATAATTGAACATGAGACAAGGGAGATGGATAGAATTAATCAAGGATTATGATTGAACAATCCATTACCATCTGGGAAAAGAAAATAAAGTGGCTGATGCTTTGAGTCTAAAAAGTAATGCTTCATTAACCATGCTACGTTTGGAACATGATACTTTGGTTAAAGATTTGATGAGATTTGGCATGGAAGTTGTTGGTGCAGGAAGTTCATCTGTTTTGTTTCCGGTATCAGTGAGATCATCCCTTTCAGACAGAATTAAGCAAGCATAGAGGAAAGAAAGTGAGTCGCAGAAAATGGTAGAGCTAGTTCAGAAGGGTAAGTTGCCTGAATTCAACATTCATAATGATTGTGTTTTGAGGTTTGGGAAGAGATTATGTGTTCCTAGTTATTCACAGTTGAAGAATTAGTTGTTATGTGAGGCTTATAGTTCCCCTTTTTCATCTCATCCTAGCAGTACTAAGATGTACAGAGATCTGCGGGAGTATTACTGGTCGGATGGAATGAAAAGAGATATTGCTGATTTTACTGTGAATTGTTTGACTTGTCAGTAGGTTAAGTCATAGCGGCAGTTACCCAAAGGGATGCTTCAGCCTTTACCAGTGCCAAAGTGGAAATGGGAAAACATATCCATGGACTTTGTTGTGGGATTACCGAGGGCATCTCGAGGTAATAATACAATCTGGGTTATTGTTGATCGCTTGACTAAATCTGCTCAATTCCTTCCTATTCTAGATACATTCTCTCTAGATCAACTTTCTCAATTTTATCTTAAAGAGATAGTCAGGTTTCATGGATTTCCCCTCTCCATTGTATCTGATCGTGATCCCAGGTTTACTTTTAACTTTTGGAAAGGCCTTCAGAAGTCATTGGGTACTGAATTAAATTTTAGTACAGCATTTCATCCGCAATCAGATGGGCAGTCAAAATGAACAATTAAGACATTGGAGGATATACTACGTGCTTGTTCGATGGATTATCAGGGAATTTGGGACCAACATCTTTCTTTGGTTGAGTTTTCTTATAATAACAGTTTTCATTCCAGTATACAGATGGCACCATTTGATGCATTATATGGGAAGCGGTGCCGAACACCAGCTTTTTGGGATGAAGTGGGTGAAAGGAAGATGATGGGACCAGAATTGGTAGAATAGATGGCAGAAAAAGCTTAGTTGATTCAGAAACACATGAGAACAGCTCAGAGCAGGCAGAAGAATTATGCGGATAACCGGAGGAAGGATCTATCCTTCGAGGTATGTGATCATTTTTTTCTCAAGGTTTTCTCCATGAAAAAAGTGTGATTATATTTGGTAAGAAAGGAAAGATGAGTCCAAGGTTCATTGGACCATATGAAATTCTGGAGAAAGTTGGATCAGTTGCTTACCGAGTGGCTTTACCTTCGAGTTTATCTCAGGTACACAATGTTTTTCATGTTTTGATGTTGAGAAAGTATATTCCAGATCTATCTCATGTTTTGAGCCCAGAGGTAGTTCAGTTGGAAGAGAATCTCTCTTATGAAGAACAACCAGTCCAGATTCTTGACCGAAGAGAGCAAATGTTGCGAAATAAGGTAATCCACTAGGTAAAGGTTTTGCGGAAAAACCATATGGTTGAAGAGGCAACGTGGGAATCTGAAAATGCTATGAGGGATAAATAACTCCACTTATGTAGATTCATGCCCAATCCCCCAATTTGTTATATGTTTTTTTTCTTTTCCTTGTTGATGTGATTATTGAAATATATTGGTTTATAAAATGGTTATTTTCTTAAATATGTTGTGTGTTAAATATTCATGATTAAATAAAAGGGATAAATCTTTCCTTATCAAGATGCTTTAAACAATGACACATTTTAAAACTATGTGGGAGAGTTAGTGATTTCCAAAGTGGGTAATATCATAAAATGAGAAGTTGATTTCCTTGATTAGTGTTCTTGGGTCAATGCTACATCTAGATTATGGTAATTTTTTCCTATGAAAGTGTACATGATCGAATAATGGAGAATATGGTTGTATGAGAAAAGTTTCTTGAGATTGGTGGGATATGGTGTTGTTTTACTTGGGTTATAATGATATCCTTAAGAGTTATCTTTTGGAATATTTTTTTGATCTAATTTCACCATTTCATTTTTATATCTAATTATAAATCAAGTGGTAGATAATATTTTAATAGGTATCTGATGAAAAATTAGTGACCATTAGATTCGTTATAGTTTTTGAATTATTATAGTGGAGGTGTCTAGGTGATGTTTTGAGGGAGATGGGGAGTCAGTGGTGGTTTGGTAGTTTAAAAGTTCAATTGGGAAGGATTTTGTGGCATGCTAAATTATACTATTCCATAAGTAGAGTCATTGTGGTGTGGGTAAAATAATTGTGGGGTAGTGGATCAAAGTTGGAGAATTGGGTACGTGGGTTCAAAATTATGCATGGATGCTACATGGTTTCATCAATGTGGGTTAGAGACCTGAGAGTGAGTTTTATGGTTATTTTTTTGGGTAGATATGCTGTCAATAAGAGATATGGTGTGTGCCTTTTATTTGTAGTTGAGTACACGGGTGTGGTTATTTCTCCAGCACGATGGTCTGTTACCTTTTTTTAGATCTACAATATTTTCCTCATTATGTTACGTGGATGCGACATTGACCTGCCTCACTGTAGAATGGTCCCTTCATTTACTCCATTGTCTTATTCATTTTTAAAAGTTTGTGTCCATAGTGATGGGTATTATTCTATGGTCTTTTGTTTTTCAGAATACCTACACAATCCAGAAACCCTTCAAACCGATGTTTATTCTATCTTTTCTCTTGATTATTGGGTTATGCATGTGTCCCCTTAGAGATATTTTGACAACATTTAATCAGAATTCAATCATACCCTTTGGAAATTAATTCCTCAAAGTTATAAGTGTGTTTCCTTCATTCCTCTTACATATTTTCTCCTAGTTCTTTTTCCTAAGAATGCTATTGTCAAATGGACCATTGGTTTTTTGAAACATTATTATGGAAGTTATGTGGGATCTTGTGTTATTGTATTATCAAGATTTTTTACTTCATTATTATGTTTGGTGTATTTCTTAATCTTATATAAACCATGTTCATTGGTTTGGAAATATTTTTTTAAGGTATATGATCCTTCATCTTTCTTCTAGTCGTACATGTTAGAGGGATCATGTTCTTTTTCCATTGAGGAGGTAATTTTCACCAAACTAATAAAGATAAAAAAATTGGTATAATTTAATTTAAATTTGATTGTGAGTAAAACATATTTTTTACAAATTTTTTTTTAAGTTATGTTGAGATTATACATGATTGATGAATTGTGGAAAATAAAATCCATTGAGGGACTTTTTATGTTATAGTTGATATAAGCGTAGAACCCTTGTTATGTGATTATTTGATATTACCATGAATGAAATTATTGTTGGAACCTATATCCAACTAATAAATTGGGTGCCCATGGAAATTATAAATTGAATGAATATTCCTTTGGAAAGTAATGTAAATGTGATAAGAATCACCCTTATTAAATATAGAAAAAGTGAAATATGTGAAATGCGATTGTGATTTGTGGTTGTGATGTGTGGTATAGATACGATGAGATGTGGGTGTGATATGTGGTGGTTGTTGTGAGAAAGTGTTTGTGATGAGTGGTGGTGGAAATGTGATTCTTATAGACATGAGAAACATGAGTTATTGTTTTTTATGTGGGTTTGTTCTAGTTGGTGGCAATTATTGAATAATTTGCCAATAATGAAACCAGAATGGTATGGGTTGTAAGGGATATTGAACTCTTGAATTAAAAATGGAAGTGTGGGTTGCATAATATTTTTTAAATATATAAATAATGGGATGTTTAAATGAGATTTGTTTTTACTGGAAAATATAAAATTTATTGACATGAAAAAAAATTTGGGATGTGGTTTGTGGAATCATTATGTATTATTTTTCATTTATAAGTGGTAGTAGATGTGGTGGCGGGTGTGGGGTTTGTGTTGTTGTTTTGTGTTGGTATGAAAATATTATTATGAACCTATAGGATGTGATTGTGTGTTTAGTTATATATATATATTGTGTTTTATTTTTGATTTCTGTAGCACCCACCCATGTAAATCACTTTGTTCCAACAACTAAATATTTTTAGTGCATTTTCCCCAAAATCCCATTCATGATGATGGATGTATGACTACAAACTCCCCCATTCTATTATCCGAACAACATTCTCATGCATGATATGTGAAGGCCAGATGTCAAAATGAAAAAATTTGGTTTAGTTTTATGAGGCTGATGTGGTGGATTATAGTTGGTCCGTTTATAGTAGGATGATGGAATGAGGATGATGTACATCATGTTAATGATACTATACTTTTTTTTGAAATGTGGTTGTTGTTGTGGTTGTGATGTGATTTACCATATTATTTGAGGATAGATTTTATGTGATGGACCAAGTGTCCTTGAGTGAGATGTGATGCAATGGTCTAGGTGTCTTTGGTAAGGTGTAACACCCCATAATTCTAATGTAAGAACATTATATTTGATAGCATGTATTACACACAACACCCAAGGAATAAGAGAATATAATATCCCAAAACATTTCAATATAAATACTATTTTAAATAAATTAAATCTATAATATATATTTCAATGCATGGAATAATTAGTTATTTTTCATTACACTAAATGGATATTTTGTTCAATATCATCCATGGTAGGGAAGACCGAGTTTTTCGAGGAAAAATATATTATGAAAATATTATTAATTAATACAATAAGATATAACCTAGAAATTAAATTAGATGGGTATGAATGAAATTAACTAAATTTTTTGAATATATATTATATATTATATGAAATTTTATTACATTAATTAAATATATTTAATTTTCATAAGATAATATAAATACTGAAAATATGCATAAAACCCTACATTTTTGTAAAGGTAATTTTACCACATCTTAATGGCAAACATATTTTAAATAAATATTTTTAAAAATTTATAAATTTTTTATTTCAGAAAATAACTTTATTTATAAAATAAAAAAAATTATTTTAGGATGAACATTTGGAATTTTTCGTTGAATGTTCATTTTTAATGGTTAGGGAAAAATACAGAATTTTAATTCCAAACTACCTTTTAATCAAATTTATTTATGAAGTTAAATTATATTTTTGGTTGGTTTTAAAGTTTAATTAGATAAATTTTATATAAATTAATCCAATTTAGGTCATTGGTATCAATTTAACTTTGATATTGAATATAAAGACATAGAATGTTTTTGAATATTTTACTTAAAAAAAATCAATTTTTCATCTTGTTCGTGAGATTAAATTTAAATTAATTTCCATCACCTCTATAATTAGAATTTTGAAAATTTGATTACATATTTGGGATCATAATAATTTATAATCTGAAAAATTCCAACTTATTTTTTGACCAAAAATATTAGTGAATGTGCTTAAAATTAATTACAGTGATTAAGATAAAAAATAGCTTAACAATTAACTAAACCATATTCTTAAGTGCCACAATGACCTATAAACTTGTCCAAAATCCATTGGATGGAAATATTCAGACCATATACACTCTTTTATATAATTCGGACAATTATTTTATCCAATTTGAGAGGGAAAAATGTGGGTGAAATTAAGTTTTCACGAATGTACAAGAACGCCACTCCTCCACAATAATAAAAATGCACTTACCCCTAAAACTTATTTAAAACACTTAAGAACATTGGATCACCCAAAATCTACCAAAATAATCTAAAAAAACTCTATATAATAATTAAATAAGCCTAAATTTGGGAATAAATCCAACTAGGGAAGTCTTTTGGTATAAACCAAAAGGAGTTAAATTAAAATGAAGTAACATTCTACAATGATCACTTTCAATTTATTTCCTTCTCAACCCACTAAAATATTAATATTCCATGATTTAATAATAACATAAGAATCATAAATACATTGATACGTTTTTATTCTAATGTATATACCTACACCTAGACACACCTCTATATAATGGGCAACGAACATACCGTTCATGTACGGTGAACTACTGCTTTATGAAATAATGATTGTTCATTTTTTGTTCACCACCTATCGTGGATGGGAATTATGGTGGAAAAACTATAAATATATGATATTTATGATATTTATAATTTATTTGTTTTTATTTATTTTTTATATAATAAATACCTTTATTCTGTCTATTTTGTAGGAATAGAATAACATCGTTTGTGGAAGTGTGGACTGCCGCTTCCACAAAGTGATGTGATTCGTTCAAGATATATATTAAATGTATAAAAGAAGCTTCTAATAAACCAATGTAACAAAAATAATATATATATATATATATATATGATCTTTTAGTTATAATATAAATATATATTTTAATTTTCCTTCACTTGTAAAGAGTAAAGAAATAAAAGTAGCATTCATGCATAAGTATGACCTACCGTCTCCATAAACATTGCATTTCATTTCATATTTTCTAATTTTAGGGATTACTATAAATAACTATATAATAAATATATATGATAATTTAATCATGTTTTATTTTATGAATATGATTAGATCATGGTTGAAATAAGACTAAAGTAAAAAAAACTAAAAAAATAAGTCCATTAACGCCTAAAATAGTGAAAATAATAAAAAACATACTAATAAACATGTGATAGAATATTATAAAAAGAACATATATGATATCATTAATATAAATATGGTTTTGGAATAATTTATTTACATTATTAAAACCATTATACAAGAGGTTAAACATGAAAAATCATAAATACATATAAGGTATGGAATTGTTGTCTCACTTTTCTTTATGTGAGGCATACACAATTTTCACAACTTATTTATTTTGTGTGGTATATACACTACTCTTATTGTATTTTATATAGTGAAAAAATTATCTTCATGGTATTTATATCTTCATTTGAAATTATTAATTTTTTGGAGATTATAATTGAAATGTTACCAAGTAGTAAGGGACTTTGTATCAATTTTCATTCTTTGAGACATATTTTATTATTGTGAACATAATTTCTTAAATATGCTGTACATACTAACACTTTTACATATAATACAATTATTAATTCATTATTGATGATATTTTTGGTTTAAAATTTAATTATTTCACAAAATTTTATTTCATTTAAGTATTACGAAGTGGAAAAGAATTTCATATCACAATTTGTTTCTCTCGATTATATTACTTCCTTGTGGTTGCTAATATTCTATGATCATGTGTGTAATAAAATATTACTATATATTATTTTTTTAACTTAATTTATGTGGATTTAAAATTTACACACATAATATACTCATTGATTTATTCTCACATCATCTTTATTGTATTTTTCAAGGGTATACATCCCAATATCCTTTTGTTAAGGATTTTTTTCACATGAATTTTTATTAGAAGATATTATTGGATCCTTGATCCTTAATCACTTTAATTTTTTTCTCCTCTAGTCATTAAAAAACATTTCCATGTAATATTTACATTTTCACCTTTTTGTTGCACAAATTTTTTTATAAAATGTTTTTAATAAAATATGTAATCAATACTCTCTTTAGTAAAAGAACTTATTTTTTCTAAAAGTCCTGTTTCATAGAAAGTTTTTAATTTTTTTTATCCTTTCTAAAATGATTTATGAAATATATTTTAACCTTTTTTTATTTTAATTTTTTTTTTCAATGTAATATTATTATCTTATTCCAATGAAGGAATTTTCTCACCATTTTACCATGAAAAAGGAATGTTATTTTTACCATGTAGGATATGTATATATTTAACCTCTGTAATTTATTTGAAACATTCTTTTCATGTTTAAAACGAATTTTTTTTTTAAAAAGTAATTTTCAAATATTAGTATTTAATTTTTTTTCAATATAAAGTGGATATTTTGCTCAATAATTTTTTTCAAAGATGTATTTATAGTATTTATATTCATAAATAGAAACAAACCTTTGTTTTTTACATCACTTGGGAAAAATTTTATTGATACTTTCAGTATTCTTCCTCTGGATCGTTTGTGTATTCATTGAACAAGGAGAGTATTGAAATTCACTTCATTTGTTCCTTTAATTAGTCCCCTTGGAATATTAAATTTCCAATGATCATTGTATATTTAATTTACCCTAATTATCCATATCATATACCATAGATATCTTCATTGAATAAACTATATACCATTTTTCTTATGGCGTTTACTTTGAAAATTATTTGAATATTTAAGGAAATATTAATAAATATGTATTCTTTATTTAATACAGATATTTGATAAGGAATATTTTTTATTACTTAAATATGTTAAATGATATGGTGAATAATTTGAACATTTAATGATTGGTTGGGATCAGACTTTATATAGCCCCTCAATGCATCAAAAGGTTATCATGAAAAAAATTATTTGGGCAATTTAAATGTATTTTTACCTATAGTTTTAAACAATATAGTGAAAGGTGTTGATGGTATAGGTTTTCATGTTCCTCATACATGATTCCAAATAATTATGTGTTTCTTTTATATTTATTAAATATTTACTATCATTGGTTTTTTCCTATGAAAAAGTATAGGGATTCATTTACTTCTAATTTAATTGATTAAATGGAATGTTTTTTCAATTTCATACCTCCCCATATTTATTATGTGTTATCTAGTTATTTCAATGGAATGTTTTTGTATTTATTTACCTATCAATAATATTTACTCACTTCCTTATCAAATACTTATTTCATGCTATGTGTTATCATCTATAAACCATTCCATATTGATTATTCACATTGATTCATTATTGCTTCTAGATTACATTTCCCTTACTAAGCATTTAATCTCACCCTTATTTTGTTTCATTTCCCCAATATTCGATGAAATGTACTAAGAAAGATATGAAAGGATATACTAGATGAAAAAAGTAATCCTCAAGAAAATAAATTATGTTGTAATTTCTGTATTCATTTTTAATACAAGATTCATGTAAGTAACTAGTTTACCAAGACTACTAAACTGTTTAGCCCTTTGGGTTGAGATTTTGTTTTATATTATGCCAATGTAATGGTAACATGACACGAACTCCTGGATTTCTGGGGTTGGGGTGATAAATCCAAATTCTACAGAAGAAATACGAGCACCAATATGTAAAAATTAATCTAGGATAGAGACAAACTAGAAAAATGTTATTCTGGGTAATTTTTTATCAATATGCTTCATATTATGTTACTATTTTTGAATGTTTTATTTAGAAATAATACCTTGGTGATGACAGGATTAGGTATTTTACCTATTTATGTGATGTGGTTTTTTATGTTTTATCACTAGCACATTACAAAGTTCTTTTCACATGTTAATAATAGACATTGGCTATGATCTTACTGAGTATAAATTTATGATAACCCTATGTATATAAAAACTCTTTTTAGGTTTCTAGGAAAAAAATTTAGACCAAATAAGACATTAAAATCTTTGAATTTGGATATATTTCATTATCATTACGTTAGGATTAACTTTGGGGAACCTTATTCTGAAGAGTTTAGTATTTTTTTCCCCACACATTACTCGTGGGATGGTTTTGGTTTCCATTATTTTATATTATATCATGGATTTGTTTTGTGGTTTATATTTTATCTCATGATCCTATATTATAGAGGTTAATTCCTTCCCTTTATGATATTTTATACCCTTATTCATTTTTTCTAACCTGAGGAATACTAGAAGAAATTTTTGAGGACATTATCTATCTTTTTAATTATTAGTCTAAAAGGGTACCATTGAAGGGATGGGGTCATGAAATATTACATTATTTTAGAGGAAGAGTGAATACAACTCACAATAATACACACTCCATAATCACAAAGGTTTAGTGTATTTTTAGTCTAGATATATAATCAAATTATTTATTGAAATATTTTCAATATCTGCTACAATATTTTCTAAAAAAGTATCATTTTAATACATTTCATTCTTAAAACCACTCTTTATAACATGTAGAAATAGAACCATAAGAAAGGGTTAGATCATACAATTAATAAGGGTAAACATATTTGATATCAATAGATAATCATAAGTGAAAATATTATAAACATAAGTGTACAAGAATATAATCAAAACTTATGAGATCATAGCCAACTATTTCTAAACCAAATGAATGAGTCATATAATGGTGATTTTCAATTATAATACACTTGAATAATAGGAGTTAATAATCATCGGTAATAATTCCAAATCCTTGAGGGATTTTCATAATCATAAGATATTTATTATAAAATAAAATTTTACTATAAACATATCCATATAAATCATTTCCAAATACATAGATTATTTCAACAAGTATCATAGTGGATGCTATACCATAATGGGCTGGGTTCACTTCTTAATCCCATAAACATATAAATCATATGTCAAGACTACTTCCCATGACATTCATCGAATTTTAGTCTTGGTTAATTACCAAAGTTCTTTATAGGGTATAGTCTGATTACTAATGTAACCTCTTGGGCTTGGGTTATTCATACATGCACATTATTTGGATTAGGAAAAGAACCCATGTACCCTTGGGCTTGAGAAAACCTCTCATGTACCATTTTGAGATAATGGGATATAAAAAATTATCCAATGCACTAGAGGGATATAACATTACCAGTCGTCGTATAATAATAAAACATTCACATATTTTCTCAAATAACATATGATAATTGATAATACAATCATAGTTTAAATAACTCATGAGTAAGAAACATGTTTCATGAAACATTATAAAAACATCATCATCATAAGCTATCAATAGAAATGAAGGGAATGGTATCAGTTATCATATATCTAGTGAAACATATTGATCCTTAAAGGATGTTGAATATTCCATCCTATTTATGAGTTTTATATTATTTTTTATCCTTATTTTGATCATTTTTTGTTTATTTCATTTATCAAGTTGTTTAGGGTGAATTTTTGAGAAAAAGTTTAGGTTTCAGGTCATTTCAAAAATGGTGCATGTATTTACAAAACCGTGTACCCATCCAGTGAAAACCATTAAACCCTAGATAGTGAGGGTTGGAACAGTTGGTGCGTATTTTTACAAAATTTGTGGCCACATAGTAGTAACCACACGCCCTAGTGGAGGTGCACATGGTTACGACACACAGTTTGTCAAATTGTGTGGCCTGACCTGACAAACTGAGAACGTGATAATGTTATATTCCAAAAAATTATAAAATAATTTCAAAACCCCTATTTAATTCCCCACTTGACCCTAAATTTAAAAAAGTAAAATTCATTTGTCTTATAGGCTCTCAAGAACAAATTTTGGCTCCTCTAAAACCTTTATTTGGTGGTTTGAAGTGTAATGTATCTTCTTCGATCCCTATTTGGTAAGTGATTTCCCTACTGTGTGCTCTTTTACTATCTATCTTTCACACCTTCTAAGGCAGAGATATATCATCATGTTATTGATGTATCAAAACTCTGTTGAATTGTATTGTGATTCTATGTTTGTTTTTTGATCTTGATCATTGTCATTCTTATTTGAAGAAACCCTTTACAATGGTTGATTTATGAACCATTGATTAAGGGTAAGTGATTCCATTTTAGTTTCTCCATGTAATTAAAGATTTATTTGATTTATTTTGATTTTAATTTATTATGAAAAACCCAATTCAGGATGAATTCGAATTTTAATCTGAATTTTCATGGATTTTTTTGAATTATACTAAGAAATGAAAATAAAATAATTATTCTTCCAGTGTTATATCTCTTTATATTAAAATAATCTCTTATATTTATGAAAATTAGCTTGGAAAAAATAAGAAATATTTACCTCCATTTTCGTTGAATAAATGGTCTTTTCACCTATAATAGATTTATGGTTTTGTGGTCATTAACATTATAATGACCATGACCTATATCACACACTATTAGTACATTGATTCTAGTTGTCTCCCACATATATAAAATTTAACACCCCACTAATTTTATCATTATCTGGGAATAATATTATGTGTTATTTTAAGAAACATTTTTATTTTAAATTTTTCATTTTAAAATAATATTTAGTATCCCTGTGCCATATGCAAGTTTTTAATAAAGGTATGTTAAAATATTGAACCATTTTCATCTGATAATGAATTATGAGGGATTAATTTATTTGGGGGGGGGGTTATTTAACAACATGAATATTGAGGCTAAAATAATAACGATCTTGATATATTTCTTAACATGTAACATTGACATTTAAGAAAATTGTGTTATATTATATAACTATTATTATTTAAATTTAACCATTATTACATAGACATTGGATTAAAGGGTGTGCATATGAGTTAATAAATTATCAAAAATATATATAATTTCTCTACATAATACAAATGTATTGATTAATTCTCACGAAATAAGTGCATAATATTTAGAAAAGTCTTATTATTCTTCAGAAGAAATTTTATTCAAAAATGATTTTTATAGAATTTTGTGCATGGAAATTATAATTAATATCTTAGATGTTATGACATTTTATGGTATAAAAGTAATTTTTTAAAATAATTAAATAAAAATTAACATAGTGTTAATTTTTTTAATTTTTTCCGAAATGATTGTTTTTTAGTGAATGGTGAAAAAACTGAGTTTTGAAATTATGTCATTTTTTCCCTTAAATAAAAATAAATGAAAGTGAAACATTTTTTTAAATTTGGTCTTAATGTTATATATGATAAATTTGATTTAAAATAATATAAAAAATTAAATTTTAATAAGAAATATTTGTGACTTGGATATAAGTTAATTTCTATTCCTAAAACACAATTGTCTAAAAACCACTTTTTGTTCTATTTTAGAAATTTATATAAATATTTATTTATTACTCAGGAGAATATGAAATATTTTGAAATGGAAACCATAATTTATTCATTTGGTTTATATTTTTTAAAAAGGAAAATTTTATTTCTAGTTATTATGAATAGTAACCATGATAAATATTCATCATCGCGATAAGGTTAAAATCAATAAAATAGGGCTAACATTATGAGAAAAAGTTTCAAAATCAACCAAAAACATTCCTTTATGTTGTCGTATGTGATAAATTATATCATATCACTGATAAATACTAATATAAGGAATTTTGGTGCCATTTTTTCTTTGATGATGAATTTTATATTAATTTAAGTATAGAAAATTCCATAATGTCAATACCTTGACTTTAATATCACTAATTTATTTATATGAAGATAAAAGAAAATAAGTTTAGTCATAAATATTTATTTTAAATATAAATTTATTTTTAATATATAAGTTAATTTTTAATTTTTAGTAATAAAATTATTACCTTAGATGCTTAGACAACACTAACAAATTACTTGTGCATTTAGTGGAAAAGTCATTTAAAAGATTTTAGAAACTCTTAAAGTTATATTTTTTAGGATATACAGTTCCCCAAGAATTAAATATACTAATATAAGATATTAAATACATTTTAAATGTATATATTTAAATTCCTTTTTTATCTTATTTCATTTAAAGTCAAATTAATTGAATAGTGTCAAAAATGACATTAATGATAATATATGAAAAATAATATTTTATTAAATTATTTAAAAATCATAAAAATGTGTATATAGAACAATTATGATAATATGTGATTTAAATTAATCTATTTTATATTTATGAGTAAATTGTTTAACAAGTATGTATAATTATAACAGTTTAATATTGAATTACTTGTTATCACAGTTAACATTAAAAAAGGTTAAAGGAGGGGTAAAAAACGATAATTTTTAAAATGATATCTGAGCTTGAATAAGTTTTATTTTATGATTATATTAGTAACATATAATACTTATCTTAAAATATAGGTCATTTTAGAATTATTTTTTTATAAGGTGAATTTATAATAATTTATTATTTTTGAAAACATACTAGAGTGTCCCTCTCTCACCTACAAAAGGACACCCAATATCTATTTTCTTTTCAGCTTAATGATAATCCTATCTCAAAAAAACCAAACCTAATTATATTCCAAAATTTCATATAAATTATTTATACGTTCTTTCATTCTTAAAACTCATTTCCAAGGGTCCATAGAAAGGGATCAAAAGAAAGTCTACCAAATAAGAGGTTATCGTCTTTACCCAGTCATTCAAATTTATATTTTCTTATAAATAGTCTAAATATATTTTAAGAATCCTAAAATAATAACTCATGTATCATCAATAAATATTGATATTATTATTATTATTTGAAAACAATTTTCCATCTCCTTTTCATCGTTTGATAATATTAAATTTCAATCATGCTTATGTATGGCATACCATATCCACATAGTCATGAAATTTTTGTTTCATCATCATTTTAATTAGATGGTCATATAAGTGTAAATAATGAATAAATATGATATTTTTGAAATAATTATTATTTTTTATTTATAATATAATATCTACCATCTTACCTTCTAATTCATTGTAAAAGGATAACTCCACACGTGTGTGAGAGTGTACTACCACCTCCACAAAGGGAAGTTATTTTATTTATAACTTAATAATATTGTAATAATAATATATTTATTAAATATATACAATATATATGAGAAAATAACGATTATATAAATGTGAATCAATATTTAATGTTATTTCATTCCATCCATTTAAATTTTAAAACAATGTTCAAGCATATGTCTGAAAGATATAATTATTTTTTCAATAACTACCTATTATGGATGATTAAAAATTTATATATATTAAAAATATATAATATTTATATCATTCTTAACAATATTGAGATTATTTAACTATGATAAATGTAGAAGTACTGTAACTATAAAAAAATTACTTTGAATAACAAAATAATTAACACTCATAAATGATGATTTTAATAAGGAATTATTAATAAATGGGTATTCAAATGCTATAAGTGGATTATATGTGACATTATATGTATATAAATTAATATTTTATATAAGTATAATAAATTTAAATTTATTACATAATTGAGGTTAGAGTGCCTTTGAAGAAAGTCAAACTTGAGTTAATGGAATTTCTTGCCTCATTTTTATTTTTGTGTGACACATCCCATATTCAACACTTATTTATTTTACGTGGTGTATATAATTCCCATAAATTTAATTTATTATTATTATTATGAAAATGAAATTGATTTAAAAATACATATAAGGTTCTATATATTAAAAGGCGTTGATATAAATATTACCAAATTAGTAAGGGATTTATGTTGCAGTCTCACTATTTATCAAGATTGTATATGATCATGTTTTTATGATAAAATTAAATGAACTACCACTCATGAAACTAATTAATTATCTTATCATATATTTATTTAAACGTATTACATGTTTTCTGTTAATTTTAATCTCTTTAAAAACACAATACCCTGAATGATTTTTATGTAAAACTGATTTTATTTATCTTTTCGGTCAAAAATATATTTTCTTCCATTCATATGTTTTCAAAAAATGATTTTAGGAATATTTTTAAATTTTTTATATAATTAAATAATTTCATTTTTACCGAAGAATTAATTTTATAAAATGGTTTAAAATTAATATTATTTTGTTTTTCCCAATAAACTACTTTTTAATTTTTACCAAAAATGGAAAAAGAATATTTATTTTAACTTACACAACATGAACATAATTTTTCACCATGACACCTGCTCATTAATTTTAATATTCCATTATAATTTTCCGAGGTTTTTTTCAATTAATATGTTTCCATAATATTTTTGAAATCATTATATTTTTTAAATAATTTGTTTCAAAACAAAAGTGTATTTCCGTCACGAAATTTTACATATATCCTTTCAATGAAATTTTTTATTTTTGTTCACATAATTTTATGTTACCTATAATTTATCGGGGAAATGATTTTATTATACCATACCAATTATTTTATGGATGGTTTATGATTATGATGAAGGGTTGTTTTTGAATCTTATTTTTTCCATAGTTTATGCAATGATGCAATGATGAAATGTTTATAAAACATGCTTATTTTCTATGGTTAATGATATTTAATGAATAAATAATGATATAGTTTCATATATATGAATGTATTATTACTATTTCATGAGTGTTTCTAGAATTATTTAGTCTTCCATTGTAATGGGTAAGTATGTATTTCTCATGAGATAATAAGCACTAGAATGGAGAGAAAAACCATTTCAAAAAGGGACTTTGTCCAATATGATAATCTTGGGAGTGAACCCTAAATAAATATATAATCAAATTAAGAGTAAACTTGACCCACTATGGTAGTATTGGATGTGATACTTGACTAAGGAAATGATTTTATATGAATCTAGGAATTAAAAAAACATATATATGAGGCCAATGTTATTCCCTAGTGAACTATGTTCTTTGATTCCTTTATGATTCATGTCTTATAAAATACAAAACATTATGTCATAATTCAATATTATCATATATGATATAGAGGTAATGGTATTCAAAAGTTAGGCTCATTTCCTCATACCCTTATTATCGAGTTACACATAATTGATGACTGATGTCTCCCTTCCTTACCCTTGCTGAGAATTTGAGATCACCCATTCTTTTATTTCCTTTTACGAGGTTATGAAGAAGAGTTATATATATGGTATGTCTATTAATAAGTACTGTGTGGTAAGATATGTTGATGATACTTCATTAAATAAGATGATGACACATCTAGTCTCTAAAGACGCTAAACCTTTGCAGTCCTTAGTAAGCATTTATAAAATATATTATATATTAATCTATTAAGATGTAATATATATTTATGAAATTTATGGGTTGATAAAGGTTATAACATGGAGTCTATGAATTAACATACTCTCTACTTTTTTGATATTTTTGTTTTTCATATAATAATTTATTGTTGATTATCAAAATACAACATATATATATTTAAATATTTCATAAATGTTTGATTTTTGTATTGTTTTCTTTTCAATACAGGTTATTTTTTATTTATGGAGAGTTTTTATATGTTTTCATTTTTTTATTTAAGTTGTTTCACCATATGTTCCTAAATAAATATGATTCATTTTTTGAATAGGTTATTGGGAATATTTTTAATCACAAACCCCTCATATCAATTTTTATTATGTAAAAAGAATTAATAAGGGGGTTTTTAGAGTGATATTTTCATTCAAATGATTTTTAATGAACACTCAACACTAATTATTAACCTTAGTTTACTTTTTGGATGCACCTAAGGCCTTAAGGTGTCCCAAATCAAGAATAAGTAATTATTTTGGTTGGAGTGTAAAAATATTGCCTTGAATAAAGTTACAAGGGGTTAATATGAGGTATTGAGATATGATCAATAGAACCTAACAGGTAGACAATGAATATATACCAATAAAATATTTATATAAACATTCAGGTTACATGGACTCTTTGGGTATAACATGGTGTTAATTGACACTATATAGGCATTTAATTTTTTATTTTGATATATTGAGATTTTATAATATAGGATTGGATGATATATTCTTTTCAATCTTATTTATAGTTTATTATTATATAAAAATCCAACAACATAAGATTGTGTATTACATATATTTTTTGGTATGAGATAATTTTGAATCTATTTTGAGGTGTGAGTTTGTTTTTTATGAATCTTTTAGAACACATGAGATGTGGTGTGATATTGGATATATAAAAGGAAAATATAGAATAAATAAATTTGAATAATAAAAATCCACTAATATTTATTTTGTAATGATTATATAATTTTACAATAGATTAAGAGTATGATTTTTTTTATTTTTAAATTAATGTGTTGCTTTAGTATTGATAACTATTCTCATAATGATTAGTTTCCCATGTGTCTAAAAAAATTCTTTATAAACAAGGAAAACATTTGTCACAAAGTTAATGAACAATGTCTTTTAATAAAATTTTACTCAAGGTTCTTGAGATTTTTTTTAGATTATGAGTAAATCATTTTAGAAACAATTATTTTAGAACAAAAGATAACATAATTGAAACCATTTTGTTTCAATATTTTTAAAAAATTTCCTTTAGAGCGCCCCCCTAATAATCTAATTTAACTTTAACCACAACATAATTATTAAAATGTTTCTGAATGGTATATAATTTCAAATATAACGTTACTATATGATTTATGATGATATAATCCTTGCGAATAAAAAATAATTCATAATGGAAATTAACAAAATTGTTAAGAATTAGTTGAAGCCTACAAGAAATGAATTCTATAAGGCCTACGATCCATGTAATACTCACACCTACATGCCTTGTATGGGTTCCACCTTATCTCTTGAAAGGTGGATTATGAAAAATCAATAAAATGGAAGGCCTTTGGGCCATTGGAAGAGGGTCATTAGATAAAAAATGGATAGTTGAAAACTGATTTAATAATCCTATAATATTGTTGATTTACTCATGAAACTATGCAATTAATGATTGGTTGGAGAAGATTAACCTTATATTTTATGCATATTATACACCTGAGACCTTTTGAGTGGACTTAGATATATAGCTGATGGAGGGTCATGCCTGATAATATTGTGAAATAATGGTATAAGAAAAGATAAATTATGACCTCAAATATAAATTATATTATACCATGTTAAACCAAAAAGTTCATTAATGTTTCCTTAGGATCAAATAAGATTAAAATTTTAATTATTTATAAAAGGAATTTATAATTCATTATCTCAACTCACCAAGATTGAAACTAAACAAGGGAAACCAAAAAATGTCAAGAAACCCCCTCTAAATAATTGGATACCAACTAGTGTTGAGAGTATATAACCAATATCGGGTAGACTATACTATTAGTATCAATACAAACAATATCCAAAAATTATTAGATTCATTGGATAATATAAGATTAGAGACAAGGATTTATATATAATTTATTTGGATTAGTTATTTATAAGTATCAACGTACTTCGGAAAACAAGACCAATGTATATCATATAAACATACATCAAATGTATTTCCCACTAGGCTAATTAAGTACAAAGGTAAAATATTACAAAAATATAGGGAGAGTTATAACTAGGCCCCAATTAACTCCTTTCTTTAGCCTCTAAAACACAATCTATACACTCTATCATTATCTCTTATATAAAATTCCCCATATAAAATAGATAATAGTCCAAATTATTATCCAGTAACATATACAAGGTGTGATCCTAAAACTATACAGGATTCCACCAATGGTGACCCTAATATACACCAAAATATCCAATGTTAGCACGGATAATAATGAAAATAAATAAATATCATATAAAATAATAACAATCACTTTATTAATTTTGTGTCAAATAATCCCCCAGAACAGTTGATCTCACCTATTTTAGCTAATATTGGTAATATTTTTTTCCATATCCATATCATGTAAGAAACATATCTAATAAAGGTCTGACATATTTTGTATTAGGTGAAATAAAACAACATGAGAAAGGAATAGCATAATCAGTATGATGTATGAGATAACTCAAGGGTAAACTCATAGCTATATGATTCCCTAAAACTATATAAGAATGTATAATAAGGTGGTCTAACCCAACACCACAATATCCTAAAACACCAAATATCATTCCTATTTTTATTGTCATCCAATTTAAACATTGTATCAGTGTAATTTTCATAAAGGATAAAACTTAAATAGAAAAAACATCCCATATCCTAACTACTATTTATAATCCTTTCCATATATTGATCTTCACTATTTGATAAAACCATAAGAAACTCAAGTGAGACTATCCTATCCAATATCACTATACTTGGTCATATCAGACAAAACTTTTGTGTAAAAGAAAATCCTAAAACCACCGTAATTGACATAGGCTATAAATAATTACCTATTACTAAATCACCAATTATCTTATTATATACTTTTAAATTTTTCTAATATTAAAATATAATACATCTAATGGGTCTCAACATGTCGACACACCATTTTTAATACATGATTTTTAATAGAATTTCCTAAAAAAGTAAAATATAAATAAATTTGAATGACCTTATAAGGTTAAGTATTGTTGAAACTAGGTAAATAATACATGATGTATGTAAGAAACATATAACCATAATATTCATATAATCATCTTGAAATAATCCTTTATTATTCCAAATTAGGTCACCTCACTACAAGTAATTTCATGGGGAAGTAAATTAATAAAAAATGGTGAGCATAAAGCCCAGTAAGGTATAATGAAATGTAATGGAACATGAGAGAATATCATGGATAAAACTTGAGGAATGTTATGAAAAAATAATTATATGTACATGATATATAAAATGAAAATGTGGATATAATATAAAAATGGTACATTCATAATCATATCACTAAGGTTTAACACCAAGTGTTGTAAAACATATTTAAAAAGGTATTCACCATGCTATCACAAACATGTTATATCATGAAATTAATTAGATAAACAATTCATTAGAGTGTTATCTAAGTTAACCCTTTATATAAATTAATTCATGTGTTCCATATCAATCATAATATTTCATTTAATCCATAACACATGGATAATAATGAATGAGTTTCATATAAAATAATTGAGTTCATAGGTGTTTGGAGACACTAAATTTTCATAATTTCTAACCCATGAGAAGGGGATATGGGTCTCATAAATGGAAATAACCAATAAAAATTATAATTAAATATATTTGGATAACCTTGAATATAAATAGAGCTTTTTATTAAAAATGTGAAATGTGAGGCTTAGAATATCAAAGAATGATTTTGGAAGCACAAAAAGTATACAAAGTGGTTGATAGAACGAGATTAATGGGAGGGAATATAAATACTTCATTGATAGAAAAACATTTGAAAAATAATGGAGTGATTATATTTCCATGAGAATTTAATAAAATATAAATGAAAAGACTAACTATAAATGAAGTTCTTGGATATAAAGGAGAGAAAGATAATCACTTACCTTAAGTGATAGTTCCTAAATGACTAATATGAGTTTTTTAGAACAATATAAACTCTGTGGAATTAATATAGAGAGGAAAAATGAGATGATATTTTTATTAACAGATATGAAGTGAATGGAATGGGGTGGATAGGGTGTATATGTATAAAATATGGGAGGATTATATATTAATATCAAAATAAAGGCACTGGAAAATATTTTTGTGGAAAATGTAAAAGCACTGATGGTTTATGACATAAATAAGTATGTTTTATTATTTTAGTTTCAACATTGAACTTTAATATTTTATTTTACTTTTGGAATTATAACATATATTTTACTTAAATTGATGTTCTTAAAACATTGATTTCCATCTAAGACTTTGGAATGTAACTTATAGGTTTGGAAATTCATTTTAATTCATTAAAAATAACAAATATAAATATTTTTATATTATGGAATTTTTATTAATTATTACTTAAATATTAAATATTCATAAAACATGCCAAAAACAGAAAACTATATTTTTACAATTTACTAAAAAATAATGTATATTTGAAATTTTTCAAAATTTAACCCCAACCTAATTTAGGTATAATAATTTAAAATTTAATATTAATTTAATTTTTATTTATAAATTAGATAAATTTAAATAAAAATCCTTATTTATTTAAAAATACATTTTTTATAACATAGTGAACATTATTACACTATAATATTCCTCAAGTCAATGATGACCTATGGTGGAACTTTCATTGGGTGACTTATCCAACATTAATCTAGTGGGGATCTCCACTAACATTGTCATGAACCGAATCTGGTTGCCACCAAAACCGGCACAAAACCCAGCCCGTGACATGACCCGAAGGGCGTTACCTATCCCCATGGGCTGGCACAAGTGCCTGGGTATCATTAATTTTGGTTTGGGAACGATTTACCCGAGTATGAAAGCATAAAACATTAAAAACAATCCATAATGTAAATCTGAAATTTTTGAGACAAACAAGACTTAAGTAAAAACTAGAACTGAGTATATTGGTTTAAAGATAATACAAGTGGTCCAAATAAAAATAATTATAGCATCAAGACAGCCCCAAGTACTCCACACGACTAGGGGTCATCGCCCCCAAGCTATCTCCACAACTCCGCACCAAGGATGGGAACTAACACCCTGAACCGCCATCACCCTTAGCCATTCCTTTACCTGAATCAAACATAACCAAGTATACATACACCCAAGGGGTGTAAGTAGGGTGTGAGACTATTACCAGTAGGATACCACCCACTGATTCCAAGGAGTAAGAAATACAATGTGAAAAAGCAATCAGTTTTCAAACGCATGGAAAATTAGTGTTAAAATTTCAAGAAATGAAACCTCCAATTGAAAATAGTTTTCAATCCAAAATTTTCCGAAAATTAACACATTAAAATAGAAATGTTAGATACTGTGATTTAATTCCAAACACACCCTAATACATGGGTAAATACTACAAATCCAATGAACAATAACATTGGGAACACCCCTAGGCACTAGGTTGTCTTGGGCCCCATGTACCTCGTACCTCGGTGTAAAGTAACCATAGAAAAATCCATTCTCGTGCACGAGACACTAGTAGGGAACATACCCATAACCTAGTGGTCCGAAATAATCATCCACATAGTTTAGTTAGAGTTGTAGTTATCCAAATGCTAAGTGAAAGAGGGACAAAACCCATCTGGTCCACTAGCCATACTAGTACAAATCCACCCCACCTAGGTACCCGGGCTTCCCCTTTTATGCTCAATCAATTTCAGCATGCAACATAAATAAATTTTCATATAAAACACCATTAATGGTCAAACACAACCAATACCGTATCTATCACATTTTATACCACTTAAAACACGCAACAAAACACTTAGATTTTTCATAAAAAAATTCCTCAAAATCCCGTAGTGTTTCAGAAAAAAACACCTTATAAACCTCACTTGCATACTATGTGCACATTTTTATGTTTCCAAAACAGAAAGGTAAGCCTACTACATTTTAGTGAAGACACAAAATCATTTTTAGGGCAGCCCTATATGGTTCAAGAAACGACATCATTGAAAAATATCCATTTTTACACAACACAACTCTTAGAATTTCATGTGGTTCACAAACACCATTAAAACCAGATTTTGCAGCAACAAACACAGGGTATAATAATTAAAAACAGTATTTTTATCCCTATTATAGTTCAATAAAATCAACTAATTACTTATAGGGTAGCCCCAATTAAACTAATAAAACATTTCTATGAAGAAACCCCCAATTTCACATGAAATTGACATTTAGGATTCATTTTATATACAAACACCACTAAAACTATTTTTTTCAGAAATAATAAAATTAAATAAGCATTAAATACCATAAAAACAGTATCCAATTCACAAAGATTTCATACAAATTGTAATCACTTACCAAAACCAAGGAAACCCTTGAATCCTTTATGCAAAAAACTCAAACGCACCACCGCCGCACCTCAAGGAAGGTAAACATGACCTAAAACCAGAATTTCAATCCATGAAACACAAGATAAAACCCTAATTTTTAAACCCTACTCTCTAGAAATTATGAACCTCAATGATAAGGTAATAAACCCTCAGTAAATTGTGTGTAACCCACAACAAATTAAAATAAGAAAGAAGGAGAACAACTTACTTAAAATATCTTGTAGAAATCGCCCCCAAACATACCAGTAGATGATTTAAACAAAATACTCAAACCATAAAGGGAGGTTATAACAAGGATAAGGAGATCATATAGGAATTTTAATGGGGGAAAAAGAGTAAAAATTGAGATATTTATGAAGGAAATACATTACCTCTTCAAATCTGGGCGATTTGAGGAAGCCTATGAAGTTAGGCACCAACTCGCGATTAACCAAAGCTCCAAAGAGGGGGGAGAGAGCTCAGAGGGGCGGCTGGGTTAATTGGGCTTGGTTGAGACATGAAATAACTGAAAAATCCCAACAATTGAATTAGTTATAACATAATTAATCATTATTTTTAAAACAGGAATTGGGCTTTCGGGCAAGCCCAACCCCGTAGATAAAAACCCAAATAAACTCTGGTTATGGATTTATAAAAGCTTCAAATTACCTTTGTGGTTTTAATAGGTTAGGGGAGGTCAATTAGGAATTTTAATGGATGAAAAATGTTGAAAAATTAAAAAGTTATAAAAGATACAAAATTTCTTTTTTAATCTGGAATTGGGCTCACGGTTTGGCCCAATTCATGAATACTCATCTATTCCTCCCTAAAACCCAGGGAAACCCCCCAAACAATGCAAGGATTTAAATTAAATTAAAAATACATTTAAAATATTTCTTTTATGTGAAAATTATCCCCACCATAAATAATTCCTCCCCCGGAATGCCACAACAAGACCAGATGCAAAAGCAAAGCCCAAACGATAGACCAAGACAGACTTCCTTGCCACTTTTTTACCCGCTTCAAAATGTATGAACATCTCCAGTTGATCAAAAAAAGGAATATAATACTATCACCAACCAAAAATAACCCCACTTACTTAAAATTGTGAAACACAATCAAAACACATCCCAAAAAAAAACACCTCAAACACTACAAGACGATGCTCAAGCAATCCACTTGAAACGAACAATGAACTTGAATAACGCTACCACAACATTATATAAACAAAACCATTGGGTGTTATCCAACCCAAAATTTACCCAAGTAACAAATTTGGGGATAGATAGACTTGAACGATACTACCTCCTACCTAGAATACACCAAGGAGAAAACTGAGTCACTAGTACGGGGTGACCGAATCTGGACATCCCACCACTAGGGACAACTCAATTTCTAAGACAAAATAAGGATAACAATTAGAGAAGGAACGGAAGGTCTCCCCATAATAAGGGTTAAACTAACATTATTCCTTTTCCAAGATAACATACATTATACCCATGATGGGTCTCCCCACCATAATAACGAACACAACTTTCCTTAAGACAAAATCAAGACACTAACAGGGGGCCTCGAACGGACTTCCCAGCATTAGGGGTAGATTAATATTAGAATTCTTCCAATGAAACTTACATGAGTCCCATTGTGGGTATACCCCAAACAAAACCCAACCATATTAACTAAATATTATGGGATAAAAACAAAAAAAACAACATAATTTTAAGGAGCTGGCATGGCTGCACGATTGGTTCACACGGTTTGGGAAACCGTGAGTTAACTGTGCAGATCATTCTGTCCAAAGAGGAAACTTCACACAGTTTCCTTGGCCAATGATCATGGACGTGCGAAGACCATGCGGTAGCTACTGTCTCTTATCACACAGTCCCCTGGGTTGGCACATGGTTACTGATAACCGTGCAAAAACTAGGCACTTCAACCTGCTTAACCCACATTTTAAAATTTTCTCCAAAAACAAAAGGGAACACAAAGGGGAGAAAACAATCAACTCAGGGTATGACATGGGAAGAAGGTACTCACACCTCTTTCAACCAAATGTGAGAAATTGGAACAAGACAACGACACCAAAGGTTTAAACTATTCTTATCTTTCATATTGAGGATATGACGATGACCAAAAGTGTGAACGACTCTAGGATTTCACCTAACTACGCGCCAGCTTCTCTCCGGGGCCTATGGATGGAGTTCAATGGATTGAAGCATCTTCGGCCTCGCAGTTAGGATTTGGAACCCCCTAAACTGAACATCTTCTTCCAGTGACAAAAGCAATTATACTGTAATCTCAGATGGGCTCATTGAGACACGACACACTTCAAACCCGCTTTTCCCCAACCCATCATTTTACTAAAACAAGAACTTAGAGGATGCACATACATCGCCCCTTTTTTCTACATATGATAAACAGTGGAATGAAAGGACATATAGAAACACATTCTTCTAGAACATAGGATTTAGAATTTCCTATACGGAGACACACATCCAAAAAAATAGTGACTCTCAAAAGATTGCACAATCATCACCCTTATAGTCAAATGAACACATGACATCACAAGGCATCACCAAACATGACCATTGTGGATAAAATAAAACACAAGGAGAGGGACCTTGTACTGAGTCCCAAACAACACATGACTCAAGAAAGTGTCCATAATAGCCACTCTTGTCCAGATCTTGCACACTGGTGGCCTAACATGAACTCTTTCTTCAATGAGACTGATGAAAGACACAGAGGATCTTTAAGAAAACATTCTACACTGAAAACCCTGAACTTCATTGACCTTCAAAAACTTAGGAAACATAAGAAACTAAGGTCTATTTAAACATCCCACCAAAACTCACCCACTATAGGGGATCCACATAATTGAAAAAGAAGAGGGATAAACTCAATCCCCAAACCACAAGAATAAAGTCTTTATGTTGATCAACTGGAGGATCATCAAACGGTGAATCACCATAGGCCAAACATGAATCATACATTAATACTTTATGGGGGAGTAGCCTAGCCTACAGGAAAACCCAAGGACCCAACCAATCTGGTCATTTGGTCACAACAGACCACAAACCTGAACCGAACACATGAGGGGAGCCACCACATTGGCCTCCCAAACTTTTCCTCAAAAGAGACCACTAACCAACACTTCATTCCAAGTTATCAATGAAACAAAAACCCAAAACATCTTTCAAAAAATAGGGGTTATTGAACTCAAAACATCCCACAATAATAATTCTGAAAACACATAATCCATACATCCCAACCATACATTATCAAAACAAAACACTTTCCTTCAAAAACATTATTTAAAAAAAATAGTGTTGGTCGGTTGTTCATTTACCGATGGTATCCCATGAGCCTCACACATGGATGTTTACAAGACACACTGGGAACCCACATCATATCCATCCATATTACCAAATAAACCTATGCATGTGGTCACCCTTGAGAGCACCAATTACCAAAAATCAAACCCTTCCTCTTATTAAAATCAAAACTTTTAACCACACTTTCCCTTTCTCAAAAATAATAACCATAATATCAATACGCAATTTTTCATCTCACAAACCAATTTATAAAATAATCCATAAGTCAATAAAAGAACATATTCATGCCTTTCACAATCGTTTCAAAACATTTCAACCCATTTCAAAACACTTCTAATTTCATGAAAAACACCTTTTCATAAATCTCCATTTAATTAAGAACTCAACTCTTCTCATTTCAAGACAAGGTTCTAAAAGATCATAATTTTTTTTGTTCAGTAGTCACCATACCCAAAATCCATCTTCAACCCCCACACAAAAATTCTAGAACACTTAATTCAATCCAAAACACTTTTCCAAGGTTTAAAAAAAATTCCACTAGAAACATATTTTCAAAACCCTAATTAACATAGTTCATACTTTCAAAAGAGGTGTGAACACATAATTTACCCTTTTGAAATAATTTTCAAATTCCATTTATAAGAATTCAAAAAACAATACCATTTTCACTTTACTAGAAAATAACTTCACAAAAAATCACACTCCTTAAAGTGAAGTCATTTTTTTGATAAAAAAAATCCAATATTCCAGGGTTCCAAAACAAAGAGACACAAGACAATGTGAGAGGAAACTAGTTTCGGTGGGTGACTATGACATATGGTTGGCATCCATATTCTAATAACTTCTCCATCACAGAGAGTATTCTAGGAAAATATCCATGTCTCCACATGTCTTTCCAGGCCCTGCGAGCTCACTGAGATTATTCGCCCAACTCTCTTTTCATTTCCCATAGTCATCATTAAACCAAGAAAACCAAAGGACTCAGATAAATCCATAATTCCCCTGGTGACTTGAATCCCTTCATGAGGTGTTCTGGCCAGGAACACTACCCATGACTGAAATTTCAAGTCTCGACAATCCTAGCTCCAGACTATCTTGACTCTTCTCCAAAAAACATGACCCAAGGAGCGAACCTCCTCTGATACCTTTTTGTCACGAACCGAATCTGGTTGCCACCAAAACCAGCACTAACCCCAGCCCATGACATGACCCGAAGGGCATTCCCTATCCCCACGGGCTGGCACAAGTGCCCGGGTATCATTAATTTAGGATTGGGAACGATTTACCCGAGTATGAAAGCATGAAACATTAAAAACAATCCATAATACAAATCTGAAATTTTTGAGCCAAACAAGACTTAAGTAAAAACCAGAACTGAGTACATTGGTTTAAAGATAATACAAGTGGTCCAAATAAAATTAATTATAGCATCAAGACATCCCCAAGGACTCCACACGGCTAGGGGTCATCGCCCCCCAAGCTATCTCCACAACTCCGCACCAAGGATGGGAACTAACACCCTGAACCGCCATCACCCTTAGCCTTTCCTTTACCTGAATCAAACATAACCAAGTCTACTTACACCCATGAGGTGTAAGTAGGGTGTGAGACTATGCCTAGTAGGATACCACCCAATGATTCCAAGGAGTAAGAAATAGAATGTGAAAAAGCAAGCAGTTTTCAAACACATGGAAAATTAGTGTTAAAATTTCAAGAAATAAAAACCTCCAATTGAAAATAGTTTTCAATCCAAAATTTTCAGAAAATTAACACATTAAAATAGAAATGTTATATACTATAATTAAATTCCATACACACCCTAAGACATGGGTAAATACTACAAATCCAATGAGCAACAACATTGGGAACACCCCTAGGCACTAGGTTGTCTTGGGCCCTATGTACCTC
This sequence comes from Viscum album, assembly GCA_963277665.1. NCBI lineage: Eukaryota > Viridiplantae > Streptophyta > Magnoliopsida > Santalales > Viscaceae > Viscum > Viscum album. The sequence goes on from OY728147.1 coordinate 124,726,591, forward strand.
GTACCTTGGTGTAAAGTAACCATATAAAAATCCTTTCTCGTGCACGAGCCAGTAGTAGGGAACATACCCATAACCTAGTGGTACCCAATAATCATCCACATAGTTTTTTTTAGAGTTGTCATTATCCAAATGCTAAGTGAAGTAGGGACAAAAACCATCCGGTCCACTAGCCGTACTAGTACAAATCCAGCCCACCTAGGTACCCGAGCTTCCCCTTTTGTGCTCAATCAATTTCAGAATGAAACATAAATAAATTTTCATATAAATCACAATTAATGGTCAAACACAACCAATACAGTATCTATCACATTTTATACCACTTAAAACACACAACAAAAAACTTAGCTTTTTCATAAAGCAATTCCTCGAAATCCCGTAGTGTTTCGGACACAAAACTCCTTATAAACCTCACATGCATAATATGTGCACATTTTTAAGTTTCCAAAATAGAATGGGAAGCCTAATACATTTCAGTGAAAACAAAAAATCATTTTTAGGGCAGCCCCATATGGTTCAAGAAACGACATCATTGCAAAATATCCATTTTTACACAACACAACTCTTAGAATTTCATGTGGTTCACAAACACCATTAAAACCAGATTTTGCAACAACAAACACAAGGGATAATCATTAAAAACAGTATTTTTATCCCTATTATAGTACAATAAAATCAACTAATTACTTATAGGGTATCCCCAATTAATATAATAAAACATTTCTATGAAGAATCCCCCCATTTCACATGAAATTGACATTTAGGATTCATTTTAAATACAAAAACCACTAAAACTATTTTTTTCAGCAATAATAAAATTAAATAAGCATGAAAATACCATAAAAACAGTATCCAATTCACAAACCTTTCATACACAATGGAATCACCTACCAAAACCAAGGAAACCCTTGAATCCTTTGTGCGAAAACTCAAACGCACCACCGCTGCACCACATGGAAGGTAAACCAGACCTAAAACCAGAATTTCAGACCATAAAACACAAGATAAAACCCTAATTTTTAAACCCTACTCTCTGTAAATTAGGAAAGTCAATGATAAGGTAATAAACCCTATGTAAATTGGATGTAACCCTAAACAAATTGAAAAAATAAAGAAGAAGAACAACTTACTTAATATATCTTGTAGAAATCACCCCCAAAAATACCAGTAGCTAATTTTAAAAAAATACTCAAACCTTCAAGGCAGGATCGAACAAGGATAAGGAGATCATTTAAGAATTTTAATGGGGGAAAAAGAGTAAAAATTGAGGGAGTTATGAAGGAAATACATTACCTCTTCAAATCTGGGAGATTTGAGGAAGCCTATGAAGTTAGGCACCAAATCGCGATTAACCAAAGCTCCAAAGAGGGGAAAGAGAGCTCAGACTTACGGCTGGGTTAATTTGTCTTGGGTGAGACTTGGAATTACTGAAAAATCCAAAAAATTGAATTAGTTATAACATAATTAAAATTTACTTTTAAAATAGGAATTGGGCTTTCGGGCAGGCCCAACCCCGTAGATAAAAACCCAAATAAACTCTGGTTATGGATTTCTAAAAGCTCCAAATTACCTTGTTGGTGTTAATAGGTTAGGGGAGGTAAATTAGGAATTTGAATGGATGAAAAATGTTGAAAAATGAAAATGTTATAAAAGATACAATTTTTTTTAATCTAGAATTGGGCTCACGGTTTGGCCCAATTCATGAATACTCATCTATTCCTCCCTAAAACATAGGGAAACCCCCAAAAGAATGCAAGGATGTAAATTAAATGGAAAATACATTTAAAATACTTTTTTTATGTGAAAAACATGATTATATATTATAGTCTATTACACTTCAGCCTTACTTATTAATGTTCTACTTGGTCTTGGTCAAGGGTAAACCCTAATTACACTACCTCTCTCCCATGTTTTGATAAACAAACATCAAAATGCATGATCATTTTGGCATCAACCATAGTTTCACCCTCATGAATCAATAACATTTTGTCATTACCCATTATATAAACTAATTCCATTGATAATTTATTTACCAATGGTTATAATTTCCAACAATTACATCGAAGAATAGTCAGGTAATTGTCAAATACACATCTCCCATTAAACCCTATATATACTTCAGCATTATCATGAATAAGCAGTCAATAATTCAATTAAATTTTTTATATTCTTCTATTGAAAATGTTTTTAATATTTCAAAATATTTAGTCTCTTTTTACTATGTTTATAGTAGTATAGTTTAACATTTGAGAATTTAAGCCAATGGATTTTATATTAGTGTCTGAATTGTTATTTTTTTATTTCCATTTATTATTTCTAGTTATTATAGTCATCTTCAATTCTTGATATGTAAGTGTTTTTATGAAATGTATGAGTATATCTATGTTCTCAAAATAAAACAATCATAATAAAATACGAGATCCTAATAACATAAAATAAATTTGGGCCATTACATTCTACCTCCAAAGGAATTCAGTACTCAAAAGTTGCATCCAACCTCAAAAATGGGGTATTTATCCTTCTTCATTTATTCAGGATCCCACATTAATTCTTCAAACTTGTGATTTCGTTATATGACATTAGTGAGTTGGGTGTATTTTTCCTCCATATTTTTTCCAATTCATTATGATTCTAGATCGGTTATCCATCATATGATAGGCCAGGTTCCAACTCCATACTATTTGTTTCTTGTATATGTGTTGGTTATGGAATATACTTTCTCAATAGGGACACGGGGAAGAAAACATGGACATTGGAAAGATTTTATGTTAGTGATAACTAATATGCAACTACACTAAAATTATCTGTAATATCAATTGGTCAAAGTTTCCTTGGGATCAATTTCCTCTTCTATAAAAACCTCATGAAACATTTATATGGTGATATTTTGAGGAAAAAATGATCCCCAAAAATATAATCTAATTCCTTCCTTACATTTTTATCCTAACTCTTTTTTCATCTATAAGAATCCTTGATTTGTTTTTGGATCACTTGTATATTCTCTATAGCGTCTTTCGGAATTTATCATCAAAACCAATTTCCTTCTCAAACGTGATCCATATATGTTGGAGTTGTGAAACCCTTCACATAAAGTGATTCATATGGAGCCTTTGAATTCATGAATAAAAACTATTGTTATAGGATTTATCAAAATTGTGATATATTGATCCAAAATCAACTGAATATATATTGAGATATTCTACATCATTAATTCCATAGTTTGAATAATTCGACCATGCTACCCATTAATTTGAGGATGATAGGATGTTCTATGTCTTATATCAGCAATAATATCCCTTTGAAGTATACAACAGAGAAAAAAAGTAAATCCATGTCCTTGGTCTAAAAAAATTGGTAGTGGAACCTGATGAAGTCTCCCTACATTATGAATATTCAGATGTTCATGGACCCAAAAGAAGAAATCTTATTTTAATAGTGATAAAATGAGTAGAATTCATTAATCTGTCAATAATTACCCAGATGTTATTTCTTACTTTTTATGCCTTAGGAAATATAGTAATAAATTACATAGTGATTTTGTACCACTACTATATAGGTAGGGGGAGTGGTTTCGGTACTCTTTTGGGTAGCTGTTTCTCTATGTTCACTTGTTGACATTCCAAACATATTTCAGTATAATCCTCTATATCCCCATTCATATTATTCAAAAAATAATTACCTCATAGATCTCTACACACTTTGGTTATTCTAGGATGTATAGAGAATATATATTTGGGATGATTATGCCCCAACCATTAGATTAACACAGTTTTAAATGAAATACATAACATTGTACTAAATCTTATACTCCCTCATGCCCAATTTTGATCTCAGAAATATTCCCATTTTTCATATCATTTCTCTTATTTTATAAAATATTATATTTTTATTTGTTGATATTCTCCAATAATTATGGTTAGGAAATCCACTAAGATAATATTTATGATCCCCCTTCCTTTAATTATACCATGTCTATATTTATTAGTTCCTTGATTAAGGTGTCTCGTTTAATCTTCTTCATCGTAGAATCTATTGGGTATTTCCTACTCTACACATCATTGGATTTGTTTTCTTTTATAGGGTGATAATGGATAGATTAATCATAGTCTGTATGACGTTATAACTGTCTTCTTTATCTTAGGTTCAGTTCCTTTAGTGTGAATATATTTTTCAAAATTTGATGGTTATTTTATATACCATAGTTCTTCCCATAAATACAATGTATCAACATATTTAATGAAAATATAACATTATATAACTCCAAATTATGGGTAGGATAATTATGTTCATGAGATTTTAACTATTATGATTCATAATAAATCATTTTTCATTTTACATGACTACACATCTAATCCCCTTCAATGATGCATCATTATAAATGGAAAATACTTCCCCATAATAGGGTAAAAGTAGCATAGGGGATCTAAAAACAACTCTTATTTGTTTATGGAAACTCTATCCACACTCCTTTTTCCAAATATAAATTTATCCCATTAAGGTTAACTTAGTTTTGCATAATAAATAATTTTTTAAAACCTATCTTTTATATCTGACTAGACCAATTAACCTATGAATCAATGTTAAATTTATAGTATGTGTCTACTCCCCTATGGATATTTTTTATTGGATCATATAATATTCATTCACTAGTTAAAATGTGTCCCCATAATGATATTTTTTAACCAAAAATAACATTGTCTATATGTATAAAAAAGATTATATATTCTTAATCTTTTTAATAATAACTTTATATGATCCTTATTATTCTCATGAAATTTAGAAAATATCATACTATCTAAAATTAATATAACTATTCATTTAGCATGATTTTCCTTGAATACACTATTCTAAAAATATATATATATGGAAGGATTGTTATTAAATTAAAATATTTTGACCCAAAACATTTAATGTCCATATCTTTTTAAAAAATAATTCCATAGGACATGTTCTTTGTTCATCCCCATCTGCCAATACACTAATTAGAATTCAATCTTATGGAATAATTGATCATCATAAAGATGGTTGAACAAATCATGAATCTTTGGAAGAGGGTATTTTTTATTCACTTTAATCCCATTAGGTTATCTATAATCAATGCATGACCTCATTGGTCCATCCTTCTTTATTAAAAAGAGAAAATTTTATCCTTAAGGAGACAAAATTTGTTAAATAAAACCCATGTCTAAAATATCTTGAGGTTTTTCTTTAATTTAACATACTCTACATTTAATATTCTATATGGGGTATTCGATATTGTTTGGATCTTCTTTTGTGTTAAATTGAGAAATATACCTATTGTTCTAGATTATTTTTATATAACTCTTTATGAAATACATAAATTTATCCCCAAACAATGGGAAAATATCCCATTGTAATACTTTATATTTATTATAATTCATAAATAATTTCCATAAATAAGGTAAAAAATGTAGTTATTTGGAAGACTGGGGTAGGGATATCTCTCATTTATTGCTAAATAAATTTTTTCACTTCAATACAGATGGTATATTTTTTCATATATTTTTATTATTGTATTTTTACTTCTAAAACCAATCCATCCAAAGTATTATATCAAATTCTATCATTGGAATGACCACCAGATATGTGGATAGACGGTACTCACCAATGATATTAGAGTAATCCCTATTTATTATCAATAGCTAAATATTTCCTCCAAGAATTTTAACCTACATCTCTATCATTAGAAGTTCATGGTTTTTTAGTGACAAATTTTAATGAAATAAAAGAATACATAGAACTTGAATGGAAAAATATACTTACTTGATTTGAGTGTTTGATGAGTGTACCTGAAACAACATAATTATGAGCTTGGACCTCATCTACCTTAATTTATAAATAATAGACATTATACTGTGTCCTCTATTGGGGTTGATGGTGAATTACCTCTATTATATTTTGATTTGTTCATTTATGTGTGAAATTTAAATGATCCCCACACTTGAATAATTTCATTAAAGGTTGTTATTTCACCATATTACCTTTATCATTGGTATTTATATGTTTAAGATTCACATATTAATGTTATATTTGAGATTAATTCCCATATATTTCACACATGTATCTCTTTCCACGTATGTGTATACAATTATAGGAATTCGTATTCCCACACTTGTTTCACATAGGAAGTTGTTCTTTCATTTCTGTTTTTAGGGTAAAAATAATTTCCAAACTTTTCTCCATATTCGTATTCTTTTCATTCACCCTATGAGTCTTCATTACATATAAAAAATCCATATTAACAATGAGAGAACAAAAAATTATTTCCTCATAACTCCCAAGGTATCAGATTGCAATAGGATTCCATAGATTATGTCTTATCCCAACAAATAATTGATCTATTTTTCAATCAAAATAAATAACAAATATTGTTGTGTATACTTAAATTAATTGTTAATTTAATCTGATAATTACCCTCCAAATCATTTAAAATTTTATTTATCTCAAGGAATTAAATATCTATCCTAGTTTTAAGGGTGTGGGTTGTATACATGTCGGAAAAAAATTCTTTTGAATTCTCCACACACCATGGATTTAGCCTCATCCTCTGGATTTATGTTCTTGATTTGTTTACACCACAAATAATTTTCTCCTACTAAGAGATATACAAATAATGTAACTATATATTTATTATGAAATTGAATTATATTAAATATATTTTTTATAATGATGATTCATTATTCTATGATCAGTAGATCAGAGTATCCACTTAAAATATGTGGTAAATGATAAATAAAGGACATAACTTCTAGTTATTACCTATATAGGAAAGAGATATTATCCATATGATTTTGGTTTTTATTCATAACATGATTTAACTAATTCATCACCATAAATATTTTTTCAACTCTCTTTTCCATCATATTAGGAAAACTACTGATTCACTATCCCCCACATCTATTAAATGAATAAGTCCTCCTATTTCTTATAGTTTTTTAGAATAAGATAACCTATGAGATTATTTTTAAAATAATTCAATTATTATAATAATAATTCTGACGGAAATATTAATCCTTAAATTTTATAATATCATTCTTCTTGGATGACATAAATTAATCCTAAATAATTATATTATCAATATATCATTCCTAATGGTTTGTAAAAAGAATGTGATTAACCAAGGAATATATATAGGGAGTGTCAAACCAGGTATATTGTAAGGCCTATATATCATGAACCATGTAAATATTGAGTTAATACTATATACAAACTTTTTGGGTTTATTACTACCAGGAAAATATACTCCTGATCCATATCCACTTATTATATCTAGGAGAAGATTTGATTGCTTCGAAATAACTTTCCTTATACATGACCAAATTTTTTGACTATTTTACTATGTTATAATGTATATATAGGGTTGTTATTAATGTTTTATAATTCTAATTTCAATAAATAAATAACCTTTGATACCAACTATATTTATCCCCCATTTTTAACACATTATTTTTAACATAATACTTTAGAAAAATATTACATTAGAAACTTAAATAGATATTTTGTGGTTAGTTTCTTAGAAACTAGGTAAATAATACACGAAGTACATTAGAAAAACATAAATATAACCTTTATTTAATCTTATTTAAATAATAATTTATTATTAAATCCTAGGTCACCCCACTTAAGATGAATTCCTATTGACATACATCTATAGAAAATTGTGATAAAAAAATCCCATTAAGGGATAAACAGAAAAAATATAACATGAGTTATAATCCTGGAAAAAATAAGTCATGTAATTAAATAATAATCATAATTATATGATAAATATCATGGAATTGCGTCTAAAAAATATAAGTGATATATTCATAGGAATATCACCAAGGTTCATCTCCAAGGTTTTATAAAATATATTACCTAGGTTATTCACCACAATATCATAAACCTGTTATCTTTAGAGATTAATTTTTTACCAAATAAATTAGAGAACTATCAAGTAAAACCCTTTATATGTCTTAATTTACATGTCTAATATCATTCATAATAAATGACTTCATCAATAACCCTGTCATACTAATGAATGAGTTTCATATACAATCACTGATTACATTGGTGTTTAATGTCATGAAATTTTCATTATTTTCAACCCACAAGAAGGGAATTATAGTTTCATTCATTAAAATAAAAAATCAATAAGGTATAATTTTATCAACATGAATAACCTTGAATATGAATAGATTATGGTATTAAAAACATAAAAATGGAGTCATGTATCTTCAAATATTGATTTCATAGCATAGAAGGTATACAATGGGATTTATGGAAAGGATTAATGAGATGTGAGTGAAGTCTCAAACTGATGGATCAATATTTGGACAGTAATGGAATGATCATAAGTGTATGGGGACATAATAAATTTAAAATTACAAGGATGACCACAATGCAAGTACTTAGATAAACAAGACATCAAGTGAATCCATTACCATTCAAGCTCGATATTTGAAGCTTAATTATTGTTATTTGAAAAAAATGAAACTCTTTATAATATATTGAGATTGGTAAAATGAAGTTAAATTCATGATTAATGGACTAATGGTAAATGATATTTTTGTAGATGTAGGTATTTACAGAAAATATTGGTGTATTTCTTATTAATTTTGAAATATAGGCATTGGAAAACTAGGATGAGGAAAATGGAAAACCATTGACATACCTATGGGGTTAACTCATGAATTATGACATAAAGAAGTTTGATTGTGACATATTTGAGTTTCAAAACCAAATTTCAATATTTACTATCCCTTTTTTAAATGATTTTGTTTATTTTAAAAAAAATAATTTTTTAATGATTAATTTTCTTTTTAGACATTAGAATGTTATTTATAGTCATTGAAATTTATTTTGATTAATTAAAATACAATAAAATAATAAACTAATATATTATTGGTTTTGGATTTAGTTTTATTAACTATTACATTCTAATTACCTATTTATGAATTCATAAAACATACCAAAAACATTAAAAATTTATTCTTAATATTCAATAAAAAATAAGTTATTTTATAAAATTATCAAAAAACTAATGTGAGCATATTTTGACATGATAATTAAAAATATAATGTTTTTTGATTCCAAAATAATTTCCTAAATATGATAAATTTATCTTTTAAATCAAAATCCCTATTCATTTAAAAATAACATTTTTATGACGCAATGAACATTATAAGAATTATAAAACATTCTTAATACATTATAAAATACAAAAATATTATAATTTATATTTTAAAAAAATGTTTCATTATACTTTTTTAATGAAATTAAATTTCATTTTATATATTTGAATTTTTCATAAATGTTTATTTTAATTAAATATTTTCTAAATTGATAAATATATTATCTTTATATAAAAATACATACTTATAATATTCATATAATTTTCATATGTATTTTTAAAAATAATAATAGGTAGCTTATTGGGGGGTATAATACAAATTTAAAAAGGCATAAACCCATAGAAGATATGGATATGTCATAGACCTCTTAGGGATAACCCATCCAAGAAGTCGTTTTATTACTAAGAGTGGACCAAAGGACCAGTGGGCCTGAAATTCAATTACATGGCCCTACATCCCTACATCAAGTTAGTGTTAAATTGGGGTTTCCCCATGCCCTTATCATTCTACATGGATTAGGATACCAATATCATCATGAATCCCCATTAATATATATCACCATATATATCACAACCCAAATTACACTAGCATATACCCTAATGGTACGGTGCACGATGGTGGTCCCTTTATGGATTGGATCATCTAACATTGATCTAGTAGTGATCTCTAAAAACATGAAATCATCTTGTAGTCGGCTCCACTTGATCTTTAATTATTGAAGCTATGTATGGGATTAGTATTGAGAAAACCCTAGTTAAACATCCTCACTACCATGTTATATTAAATGGGATTAAAAATGAATGATAATAATAGTTAATTCCACCATTTATCCCTTATAAATAAATGATCTTTTTTTACCGATTATATACACTGATTCAAATTTTATCACTGTCAACACTTCTCCTAATTACCAAAATACATTTTTACCAAAAATTAAGTAATGGAGAGATCATAAGGATAACTTTCACCTTTATAACCTATACATAATCCACCATCCCCATACCTTAGTATTCATTACCTCACTTATAAAAGTACTTCACTTCCCTTTATATTGTATATCATATTCCTAAATTTTCTATTTCTTTTTACTTTTTTTATAGTTGGAGTGATCTTCATAATAGACTTAAATCCAATGGAGTTTACATGAGTGTATACAATGTTAATTTTTGTTTATGTCCTTGTATTATTTCAATTTGTTTAGTCAATACTAAATCATGATACATAATGTTCTTATAAAATGTAATAGTATTTCTATCCTCTTATAATAAATAACTAATTATAAAATTAGATCTATGATAAAATAAATGAAATTTTTGGGCCATTACACTCAATGAATACTCATTGACTTTCTCACATATGAAAACATAATTTAAAAATCCTCTAGAAGATACCACTACTCGTAATCATTCATTTGACTGTTAACTATGCACTAATAATGAGAAGAAATCCTATAAACATTTGTATTCCCCAAATTAATCATAAGTGGTACATACATTAAAATTAGTTAATATATTTATAAGATATCCTTCTACTTTAAGTTACATAAAATACCAATGTCATATATCAAAAGGATCCAACATCCATGAAGAATACACCACCCCTCTCTTTTTCTATCCATGGTGAAGAAGAAAAAATTATGACCCATGGTTATTCATCAACTATTACACGTTCTCAGTCATAGAAACACTTCAAATCAAGAAGTTATATTTTTGGTTCACTACATGTATTCCTATCAATCAACCACTCCTAACAAAATATAATGATATATAGGATATATGTACAGAAATTTCCAAATAACCCCCAATGTCGATTACTAACATGAACCTATATCCAAGGAATTATACACTTGCAAGTCCTATAACCCACTCACTAATGATCATCCCAATACGTTCAATGTTTTTACACGGGATAAGATCATTTTAGGGAACGAAAAATAAAATTAAAGATTATTCATATTGCTAACATAATCATTGAGAGTCCATGAAATTCATTAACTAGGAATAAAATAACCACTATACTATTAGGCAGATTTTCACTAACCAAATTACATATTCACAAGTAACAATGTCCCTATATTTTATTAATCAACTTTATTGTATAAATTCTCAACCAAGTAGTATATATTCATTTTTTGATTTACTACATTTGAATAAGATATAATGAAATGCATCACGTGGGTCCAAATAGTTTAATAGTCCTTGTAAAATAGATACATTCATGATTCAAATATTACATTTGAATAAAAAAAATTATAGTAATTAATTTTTGAGAATAAAATTATTCCTTCTAGATTATACGTTCACACGAATCATTGTAAAATTCATGGAATCTCGAGAAAGGGAAATAAAATAACAGTTTTCTGAAATGATCAGAATAGGATTTTTATAACAATAGCTATCAGGAATCAACAAATAATAATAAATATAAAAATTTAAATAACTAAAACCACATTCAATTTAAATAACTTAACTAAAATGATAAGATAATTCATAATCAATATAGAAATTTAAATAATTAGAAACACATTCCATTTAATCAATAAATCTATTATCATAACTTGATAAGCCATAATAATTATGACAATGTAAATAACTAAAAACAAATTCTATTTAATAAATAAATTTATAATTAAATTCATCCAAAGATAATATAATTATAAAAATATCACGGATAAAAATAACTGAATTATCAACAAAGGAGATGACTATTTACTGGATTTTATGATCTCAAGTATCATGAAAACCTCTATTTTTAATATCTTTCCTCAAAATAGTTTAAAAATGATGTGTAGAAAACAATTTAACCAGGAATAAGAAACTAATTCTTCTTATGATACCTATTACTGATTTGATGTGAAATTTATAACAATACCCCACCTATTACTACATGTCCAAAGCATTATTCATATATCAAATACTCGAATTAATTACAAAATAATTTACATTTTATTCAAATATCCCTATAAAGTATGGAATGCAGATTTATAAATATATCTCTAGATAAAAAAACATTCAATGTAGAATAAATAATGTATAATTGATATATAGTTTATGGAATAAACATATCCCTGATAAATATGGTGGATATCTAAAGGAAATATATTATCACAAGGAAAGTGATTAAATTAAGGGAAATATAATGAAAAAAATGAATTAATGAAGTGAATGTCAATAATTTCATTGGTCAAAATAATCATAAAACATCAAGAGAAAAAATAATAATGTAATAAATAAAACATATTGAAATGATAGTTATAGTACATAGTTGTTTTCACGGGTAAATTAAAATACGATAAATATGCCAGCAAAAATATTATTGAAAAAAATAACGTTTTCATTTTGAAAAAAAAAATTTAATACTAAATGTTCACAAAAAATATTGAAATTAACTTTCATGGAAAATATGATTTTTGAATTATAAAGGAATATTTAAAACAATTGGTCGGCCATGATGGATGAAAATTCGAATATGTTGAGTGTGTTAAAAGTATTATTCCTTTCACATTTTTTGAAAATAGAATAGATAACTTGTTTTGAAATTAGAATAATATTCATTTAATTTTTTTGAAAGATAAAATAGGGAATATTATTTTAAAACATTAATTCTCAAAATGATAAAAACATTTTTGAAATAACTTATTGAAAACATGGTTTTAGAAGAAAATGAATTTCTGACTGAATATAGAAATGAAGTTGGATTTTCATAAAAGCATTTACTCAATTATTTTATATACAAAAGAGTATAAAAATAGTATAATTAAATAAAAAACATCATGGATAACTAGATTAGAATAATATTAAATGTTTTTATTATAAAATTATCAATAATTTCCTTCAATGGAAATTCATGTATAAATAATCTCTAGTATAATAAAATTATGAAATAAACCATTGAAAAAATTAATCATTGAATTGATCGTGTTTAACAAATTTAAATCCACATAAAAAAATTTAAACAAAAAATTATATTTTCAAACGTATTTATATACATAATATTATAATTTTAAAAACAAATAAGATGTAATATAACCCAATAAAAGAAGTTGAGTCATGAAAATCATTACCACTTGTTAATTTTCATATCGAATACCCTTGTATAAAATAACTAAAATTAAACCATAAAATAGAACTAATAATGAATAATTAATGATATTACATGTCAAATAGAAACTATACACACTATTTAAATTAAATTAGCTTCATAATAATATAATATGCATCAATGAAAGGAAATTGAGGCAAAGTCCCTTACACCACACTTCCTTTTTGGTGAAAATAACTTAGACTCTTGTATTTTTGTTTTAAATATTTTATTAACTTGAAATAGAACCATACTAATATTTATAATATCATATATCATCATTTTATAACCTCTTGTCACCCGTTCATTAATAAGATTTCATTATTTTTATTATTCTTGGTGTTAATTTCTTAATTTCCTTATGTGTGTTTTGTCAGGAATGATTTGGTTCTTGAATATATTATATAGTTAAATAATCTTAATAATAATAAAAATAAAATTATATTCATATTTATAATGGAATTACACTTTTTAAAATAGTTATTAATTATTATTATGAAAAATTATGTATATTACAATCATAGAGATGGTAGGCCTTACGTATTCATTGGTAATGTTTCGATTTTTCAAAGATCACTATGGAAATGTGACAAGTAATATTTTTTCATTAAATAATTATAATAATAAAACAAATACCATACTGGTACATTAAATACACTTATATATACATCATCAATCTTCTATGGAGATGAAAAGAGAGCCACATCACTTCGTGAAAGCAGTAGTCCACACGTACATGAATGATGCTATAATCTTTATGTCAGAGAAAAGGTAAGAAATAAAATGATTTATTATCAATTAGTAATGATAAATATGTAATTAATATCTTAACTTTTTCATGTATATAACATATATTCAGTAACAATATACTTATTAATGTCCTTGTAAACTATTATTGAAAGATAAATCACATCACTTCGTGATTCTGTAGTCCACCATACACACGAATGATGTTATCGTAATCCCAACGAAATAATAATTAAAATGTTATATGTGATATAATTATTTGAATGGTATTTTTAATTTATTAATAATATATATATATATATATATTTATATTAAATTTATCATTATACACAATAGTGGGAGTTCGTAATGGAAAAATTAATAACATCAGTTCTCCATGCGGTAGTCCCCCATACAAATGGATGATGATTTTATAACCCATTTGATGGAAGAGGATATGATTTTAGGTCACTAATGTAACATAATCACATCAATTTATATTTAATATTTTTTATTATATCATCATGGTCTAATAAGAACATATGTTGTTGGAGGAATAAATAAAAAAATGGTCGTTGAAGAATGTTACCTCCCCCTTGGGTAACGTCTTTTGGTTTGCACACGAATCATTAATAATTTTGAATTATGAACAAAATGTGGATTCTAGGATGATATAAGGTTGTTTAGGAAGTCATTTATGCATTTTTTTGATGAACCAAATGTTTTTAAATGTGTGATGAAAAGAGTATAGGGGGTGACCTTCTATAAGTGAAGTGAGTAGAACACATGTAATTTTTTGAAAAGAAAAAGGTGTGCACACATTTTTCACATTCCAAAAGGGTAAAAAATGGATTATTATAGATAATTATAAATTATAATTTCTATAGATCTATATAAAAATATATTTTCATTTTTTTAGAAAATTTTACCCTCATCTTTTTTGTTTACGCCAAATAATTCAGTTTTTTCCATAATTGTGGTAACAAATTTTTAGAGATTCTAAAATTAATTAGTATATAAAATTATTTTTAAATTAATAAAAACTATATATTATTAGGATTAAAAATATGGATTTGTTTTTCAAAATTACATTCATATATGTGGAAAGTTTTAATTTAAAATCAATCCCATATATGTGATGAGAAACAAAAATTTATAAGAGAAGATTTTTAAAAGTATACAATGTTTTTATATCCGAATTCAATACTAAGATGATTTAAATTTCCTAAATTAAAATAATGGATTTAAAAATTAACTAATTTTACATTAATAAAATTAAAAATATAATTTTTGAATTTAAATAATTAAAATCAAAATGTAGTATTGAATTAAAATTCAGCATTTTCACTATTCATTGAGAAATTTAACATTTATGAAAAATATAAAAATTTAATTGTATTATTATTTTTATATTAGTACCAAAAATGTAATTACAATTTATTAAATAAATTTTAAAAATGTTTTCATATTTAGTTTTAATTTATGTGCATAAAAATTGACTAAACAATCATTTATAAAAATATAGTTTTTCATATTTTTTTCTATTAAATGATTCTTATTTTACATTTTATCAAAATATAACAATAACTGTAATTATTTAATAAATATTATTCTTACCTGAAAATTTAACAATAGGTTTATAATGATATACTATATTATGGTTCATTTTAATATAGCGTTCCATGTTTTAAAATCTATCAAAGAGATTAAATTTAAGGAAATATATTTCATGAGTTATTTAAAAATGGTGTTGTATATTTAATATGCTATCATATAAAGTGGTATAATTTTACAATTTATTAGGTTTTATATTCTCCAAAACTTAAATACATCAATTCTTTGAAAATTATATTTGATCTTGCTAATCAAGTGATTAATATTTAAAAATTATTTTGTTTAAAACCCACATAATAATAAGAGTTTGTAAAATTTCTTCTCAATAAAAGAGAATAGGAAATAAAAAATGCACATAATAAGGAATATATGTTAAAGAACATTGGTGGAAATTAAATATATGGATATTTTAGAGAAGAATAAGTAATTATAGAGAGTGACGGAGGAATTTGATGAACAAAATGAGAATGATAATTGGAATGTGAAGGACCTCAAAACTACATATCTATGATGATATAATATTCCATTTGATTCATCATATGAGAATGTAACAGGTTTTTTTGGTTTTTAGATCCTTTTCTTATTGTTGAGTAATTATTTTATTATATAAGAATATAAGGAAATATAAATAATTCTTATGTTTCTATTTTAGAAGAAAACTTTCATCCTTTGGAATTTCTTTATCAATTTTTAATGAATTTATTACTATATGAAATGAATATCAAAATTGTAAACATTATGCCTTAAGATCCAAAATTCAATTTTAACATATCATAAGATCCATAAATAGGTGAAATTTATTTCTGTATCTCAGTAAATATTTTCTAAAACCAATATGGTAATAAAAATTTGAAAAATATAATACATTAATCTCTCAGCCTCAATATTAACCCCATGGGTTCATCAATAATATTTACTCATCAAATTCATTAACTAATGACATATTATCAAAGATATCATGTAGGCTAGTGGTAGATGTTAAACTGGTATCAACCTTCTGTTGTGGGATTAAGCCCCATGGACTTTCCAGATATCAAAAATTTTCATCTGACATACAGGTTTTCCTTTTTATAAAAATATATTAATATAATTTATATAACATTCCAAAAAAAATATAATTGGAATCTGTGAATTAAAATTAATATTTAGGTAACCTTTTCAAAAAGTTTTTTAATATAAATTAATTTTTTTAATTTTTTTTAATAATACTATTATACTATATTACATTATATATAAAGATCATAATAACCCTTAAAGTTATTATTACATTACAAATTATGTCTATAAAACATAGATGAATTATTCCAAAAATAATTTTTTCACTAAAAATGGATCCATAGGAAGATATTTATTTCCCTCCATTATAATATTCATTTTCCCTTGAAAATTATATTCTTGATACCATTATTTTATGCACATTAATCATTTTCATATTCCGTTGATAATCATTCCTAGGTAACTATTTCTGAATTTATCACATGATAGAAATTGAGCCTTCTTTCCTTCATAGTCTCCATAACTAGATATATTAGAAATCTCTATAATTATGTTCTTTGTTGAGTACATGAGTTGGTTATCATAAAGTTTATTAATATAATTTTATGATAACAGATTAGGCAAGATCAATAAATCCTTTATTCCCTTCATCATCCCATTTGGTTTATCATAGTCACCACCTTTTCTTTTATATTCAATGTTAAAATGATCCATTTAGATTATAACCATTGAATAAAACAAAAAATAATATCATGGGATACAATAACCATAGTGAGAAAACCATATAATCAATTATATGATATCAAAATCAAAACACATTATCTTTAATGTGTGGAATATAAAATTTATCCTCGGTCAGTTATTGTCATCATATATTTAAATCCTTCTTCATTTTTTCTAAATAAACTTATAAATATCTAAAGAATATCCCATGGGAGAGTCAAATTTGGTGCTTAGTAAGGATTATTTTCATGCACCAAGTGATGATTATGTCAAGCCCAATGTGACCATTTTTGTGTTTTTACCCCTAGGTATATCTATTATAGAACCACATCTTAGTATAGTACCTATATAGAGATTTATTGATAGGAGAAACCACATGATCTATTACATATCTAAACTTTAGGATTTTATTCTATAGTTATCTTCAATGTCTATAATTGGGTTATGTACCCTAATATATGTTTTCCAAAATCTAGTTCCCAAGGTCTCAACAAAATTACACTAATTCCAACAATACATGCCTTGACCCTAGTAGCCCAAAGTCGGTGAATTCTTTGGTTTATTAGAATAAGATACCCGGATTATCATCCTCATGGGAAAAATAGTTCATTAGTATTGAAAAATTATATACATACATGATTCACATATTACATTTGAAAACACAAATAACAATATTTTGTTTTCATGAATAACATTGTTCCTTCAAGTATATCATTCAAATAAATACCACACTTCCTAGAAACCTGGATAAAGGAAAAAAAATAGAGGTGATCTAAATTGCTAATTCTGGGTTATGTATAGTAAAATGTATAATGAATCAATAAATTATAATCAATATAGAAACGTAAATAACATAACCCACTTGCCATTTAACTAACTTGACTAACATGATAAGATAAGTCAAAATCAATATTTAATATTAAATTACTAATAACACATTCCATTTAATTAATAACTTAAATATCATAACTGGATAATGCATAATCAATATGAAAGGGAAAATAACTAAAAACACAATATATTAAATCAATAAATTGAAAATGAAATGGGTTTTGAGAAAATATCATTTTGAAAATACAGTGGATAAAAAATCTGAATTTTCAATAAAGGATAATCTTAATTATTGAATGTCAGGATCTTATGCATCCTAATAAAATATACCATTAATATATTTCCTTAATAATGTTTGAAAATGATGGCCCAAAACCCATTTAACTAATCCTATTTAACTGATTTGTCACATGATACATGTCGATGCATCGATGGGCTATCTATAATTGGCCCCACTTGTGGTTTCATGTCGAAATAATTCCTCATATATCAAATAATGAATATAATTCATGAACAACGCGCTTATCATAAAATATATATATTGAGTAAAGAGTATAGATTTTTCAATATTTCCTTATAAAATTAAATAATGTTCATTGTAGAACACCACATGTAGAAACGATAAACAGTCTAATAAGTAAACATATATATAATAAATAATATGTATATTTAAGGGAAATTTAATATTTAAAAAGAAGTGAGTTATTCAAGGGAAAGTTAGTTACTAAAAAAATGAATGAAGTGAATATCAATACCTTCCTTGGTAAAAATGATCATAATGTATCCACATGAAGAATAATGTTGGTATTAATAAAATATATACCAATTGGAGTAAGTATATATGGTTGTTGTCATTTATTAATAGAAAAACCAAAAAACGATGTTTAAAAAAATTCTTGAAGAAAAAATCATTTTCATTTAGAAAATAAATTTTAAAACTAATATTTCACAAAAAATTTTGAAACTAATTTTATTTTAAAATAATTTTGGAAACTTATAATAGAGTCTTTAAAACATTTGTGCAATCATAATGGTAGAAAATTCTACACAATCTCTATATGTTGAAAAAACTATTATGTTTAAAATTTTGAGTAAAAGAAAAAATGGGAATTGTTTTGAAAATGACATGACAACTCCTTTCAATATTTTTTAAAATGTTAAAAATGGTATGATTTTTTAATAAATAATTTTTAAAAATTTTAAATTATTTTTTAAAATATGGTTTTAGATGAAAATGGATTTCTTAGTGAATAGAGAAATGATGATAGATTTTTTTAAAACACATTAATCAATTATTTTAAGTATAAAAGAGTGAATAAATAGATCTAGTACATGAAAAAATTCATGAATAACTAGATCAAATTAAAATTAAATGAATTTATTAGAGAATGATAAAAAAATTTCCTTAAATGGGAATTCAACTATAAATATTCTTTATTAAAATGTGATTTTGAAATAATTAATTTAAAATAATTAATAATTGAATAAATTATGTGTATGAAATTTTAATAATCATAAAAAAGTGGAAATTGAATATAAAATTTTAAAACAATTATTTAAACAAATAATCTTAAAATTTAAAATACAACGATGAAGTAATATATTTTATCAAAATAAATTAGGTTATAAATTAATTACCACTTAATTTTTTTTAATTCAAATCCATTAGGTTGAAATATAAAAAATTGAAAATTAAAATTCCAACAATACTAAACTATTCCTGGTATTTCTTATCAAAGGGGCAGTATATACAGCATATAAAATAAATTAGGTGCATTACATTACATTATGTCTCAATTTATACAAATTATGACGAAGTCCCTTACCAAAAATTTCCTTTTGGTTTAATGTGATTTATCCCTTTATATATTATTTTTTAAATTTTTTATTTACTTACAATATAAACATAATAATATTAATAAAAAATTTTAAGGTAATTTTATAACATATTTTTACTCGTTCATTAAAAATCATTCATTAATTTTATTTTTTTAGGTGTTAATTGCCTTTTTTCATGCATGTATTATCATGAAGCGCCTGGTATTTATAATAATATATAGTCCCATCATCTATAAAATAATTATCAAGAAATAAATATTTTATTTATATAAATTCTTTACTTTTAATACGAATCATAAAATATAGTTTAGATAAATGAAGTACATTTAGATCATTGAGATAGTGGGCCATATGTACGAATGGGTACATTTCAATTTTTTCAACGTTCATTATAGAAATGAGGTAAGTAGTATTTTTTATATACATAAAAATAAAAATATCATAGATTCTATATTATTTATTTAAATATACTTATATATATCATCCATATGGGGTTGTTATGAAAAGATCGTCACATCACTTCATGATGGTGGTAATCCAAATGTACACGAATGATGTTATCATTTTTTAGGGAGTGAAAAGGTATGAAAGAAAATGTTATATTATCTTTTTATAATTTTTTATATTACATTAATTTAAAAACTATTTCATATATATAAAAAATATTTCTTAACATTATCATTTGTATCATGCATGTAAAATATTAGTTAATGTTGAGTCACAACGCATCGTGAGGTGGTAGTCCACCATACACACAAGCGACATTATCATATATCAAAAAAAGGGAATGTAAAGAAAGTTATAGATGCTATAGTTACTATATTGGAATACATATGATATAAATATCATATATATATCTTTCATCCATCATCATACCCAATTGTGATGGGTGGTAATGAAAAAATTAATGCCATCAGTTAGCAAGGCGGTAGTTCGCCGTACAGAAGATTAAGGATTTCATAGCACATTTGATGGATGTGATGATTGTTTTATATAATTACCTTCAAATAAAAAAATATAAGTATATTTTTTTTTCATGAGGATATTATATCAACATGGTTTAACAGGAATTTAAATATGTTGAGGAAGAAATAAAATAAATATTCTTGTTGATGAACACATCCACTTTTTCCTGTAACCGCCTTAGGTTTGCAGCAAAAGGCATCCAAGGATGGATTTTTGAAAAAATTAAGGATTATATAATGTGATTATGGAATTGTTGAAGTTATTTGGGTAGGTATTTTCCAAATCTAAGGGGTTTTATGGAATCAATAATAGAGGAGATGGGGTGGCCTTCTATAATTTAGGTGAGTGGCACAATTATAATTTTATGAAAAGTAAAAGGTGCACCAATATTAATCACATAAAAACAATAAAAATGGATTATTATAGATACTTATAAATGATAATGTTTAATAAGTCCAGAAAATATATTTTTTAAATGGTTTAGATTAATTTAACGCCCGATAAATTAGGTTTATCCTAATTATGGTAATTAATTTTTGTTGTATTCACTATTAAATATGGTAAAAACTTTTGTTCACTATATTATAATAAAAAAAGTATTTTTATTTCTAATATTGAATACATATTTTCAAATTCTATTCATATAAGAAGAAATTTTTTATTTAAAATTAATTTAATAAATGTGACAATAATTAAAGTTTTAAAAGAGAAAATGTCCAATATATTACCGAAATTTTATAAAAATATTAAAAATGAAAACAATACCATTTAATTAAATTTTATTAATAGATATATAGTTGAAATAATTTTACTTTAAAACAAAATAAAAATATAATTTAACTTTATAAATAATTTAAAAAAAAATGATGTTTTCTATTAAAATTCGTTATTTATTCACCATTCATTAAAAAATGAAACATTTCATAAAAATTAAAACAATTTAACTGAATATCATTTTTTATATTTTATTTCAAAAATGAAGACAATTTTCCAAATAAATGTTGTAAAATTCGTTAAAATTTATTATAAATTATTGGTGTAATGTTATACTAACCCATATTTTAGAAATGTATAGGTTTTTAAAAAACATTAATTTTTTATTAAATGATTCCTATTTAATTATTATCAATAGATAACAAAAATATTCATAATTTAGTTTGTACTATTCATATTCATCAATTTAATGGATTGGTTGGTGTAATATATTATTGTTCATTGTGGCTTGGGGTTCCATTTTCCAAAAGATATCCAAGAAATTATGTTTAAAGGAATATATTTTATCGAGTTTTTAAGTTTGGTGTTGCATGTTTCATACACTATAAAATTAAATGTTTATATTTTATAATTTAATGGTGTAACACTAAAACAGTAAATTAGTCATTGAAAATTGAAATAAATACATGAAACATATTGGTTCATATGAAAGACACCACCCTTTTGATTACTATTAATGATAACTCATCTAGTATTATAGTTTGATTCAACTCTCTTTTGTTGAAACCATGATATCATAAATGTGTGACCTAAAATGGGATTTAAGTATAAATGAAGTGGAGACAAAAGAAATTAACTAATAAATAAATATATTATATTATATTTACATATGGATATTGATTCTAACTGATTGCTTCCAAGGCCACTGATAAATAATTTGGATATATAAAAGTTTATAGAGAAAGAGAAACATAGAGGTTGTGGAGTCATGCAGTTCTTAAAGGAATAGGGAATGCTTTTTTTTTTAATTTTAAAATGATTATTTAATTAAATTATAAAATTTAAAAAATATCCCAATAGGCCATTGGGTATTCAATATTCCCGCACTGGGTACCCCACCCAAAAAATTTGGTGCTTAGTGTCCATCAAGGACTCACTTCCCCTTGTGTCACCACCACTGGGTGCCCATTGGGCACCAAATAAATATATAATGCAATATATTTTTGTATATAACATATAAATAGATTCTAAATCATAAAATAATCCACTTATACTATTTTATAACCTTTAAAAAACAATATGATCATCTTTCCAAGATGTCCTTATCATTTGAAATACAATTTTAAAATAGAATGTAATAATCACCTTTGATGTAAATTTAAATGTTTACATTTCATTAGATTCAATGAATTGTAAAAATATGATTAATTATACAATCCCCATAATAGGGATTATTTATTCCCAAAAAATACCATAAGATCACCAAACTATAAATTTATCCACCAGAATCTAATTCTAATACTCATTTTAGATTCTAGTTTAAATTCCATCATACTAACCACACATCCAATCCACCAAACTTTCTCTTCACTAAAAATATAAGTCCAAATACTTTATACCTATCAATTAATCATAAATGGTATAATAAAAATAAATTATAACACACCACAATTATTACCTATGAAAAATTCAAATATGTTCTTTTTTTCATAGGGTTCGACAAAAATTGGCATAGGGTTGCTCTCCATGACACCATATTTCTCATCTATACAATGATTCCCTGAAAAGGTTTCAAAATGAATAATATTATTTTTACACATCCCATTATCTAAATTTAATCTTGTATCTAACTTTTATTATAATAAGCACTCCAATGATTATAAAAAAATATTTATATCTGTATTATATTGAAACAAAATATGAGTCAATATAACTCAATCCCTGAGTGGAAGTCGATACTCACCTATTGACCAACTAAACGCATTTTCCCGACTAATTAAAAAATGAACACTATCTTTCGAGATTAATTGATCATTTTCATGTTATTGATTATATTCTCCTCATAATAATATTTTCCATACCACAACTATAACCACATACTAGTCATTTCACACACTATAAGCACCACCCTAACCCATGCATGTCAAATTAGTCATGATAATAATTTTAAGAGGATAGAAAATAAACCATAATACCTTAAAAATTAATATTTTACAACTATACCCCAAAAAATATTCTCTATATAAATCACAATAACCATATTCAATTTACTTGTTATTCTAGTAATATTTCTCCATGTCCCATGTCTTTTTATATGTGTGACAACCCATAAACCTAAGTTAAATATATAAAAACACATTAACTAGTCTTTCATAATTGAAACAGTCCAAAACCAATTTATTTTGTTAGGTATGGTTTTAATACATCTACTAACCGACGTTACCCCTAGAACCTTGTTACTTGTATTCCAATATCAATTATTTCATTGATACTGCTTTAATTAAGAAATTTATTTATAGAAAAGGCTTATAACTTTGTAAAAACATATTTCTCAAAAACCTAATAATAGGTTACTAAACAATCAGGGAACAAAAATACACATAAAGAGAATATGACTCCCTTTTGAAAATAATATTCATTTATGAAATAATTTACCCTTATAAGGATAACATAAACAAAAAATCCTTCTTAAAATTCATATCATACACATAAATATATTTCCCATGTAATTAAATAGCTATAAATTATTGAATCATTCCCTAATTTTTCATCTCTAGAGAAAATTTCACATAAAATAGGGAATTAATAAAATAACCTAAAATTAACTCATCATTTTTATTTTAGATCAATGGAATTACTCCATTCCTTCATTTTGACTTCGAATTTGGAAACATTTTTATTCATATTCATTTCTCTATTCACATAAATCTATTTAATAGGAAATTATATGTTCTGTAGAAAATTTTTAGTACACTAATATCTCATGATTTTATTAAAAGCTAAGTAATTATACACCTAAAATTATCAAATGACATGTCTAGAAAACGCTCCTACCTACACAAGTCCATGGTCATAGATTTTAATGGATCAAAACTTACTATATATAAAGGATACATCTATAATGGTAATTAATCTTAGAGGAGACCATCATATCTATAGTCTAAGACAGACTAATGAGTGTAACACCCAAGACTTTTATGAGAAATATTTTGTTTTTATGTTATATAAATTATCAAAGGAATCTTTCACTAAACACATCACTTTCTTGGCTAGCTTTACACGCAATCACAACCTTCCTCGATAGCTTGCGTCGTACTCAATACCGAGTTTCACTAAACAACGATATGCTATTAAAATATTATTAAAACTAGCCATTATGAATAGTAATAACCACTTTTTGAAATTTTGTAAAATTTATTTTTCAAAATTGATTTCATTTTTGGATTTGGAATATCGAAATTAGCCTAGGGTGAAATTTTGGTATTTTTCTGAAAACATTCAATTTTTGACGAATAGTGAAACCACTAAGTGGTTGTTAAAAAAACTGAATTTTTCAGAAAACTTAATTTTACCACTTCTGTGAGTGGAATTTTGAAAATCCGAGAGCCACGGTTGATGTCAGTAAGTAAAATGTAGTTCAATGAGATGAAAATAATTTTTTGTGAATAGTAACTTTTTTACTTCTATTTACCACGATTAAAAGTAAATATGGTAATTAAGGGTAAAAATGATATTATTATTAACCTAAAACATGTCTTAATTCTATTGGATAACTTTAATTCGACCAAAAACAACCTTAGGAATAAAATATGACCATTTAGGCCCACTTGGATTAGATTAGGACATTTATTATTAATTTATTTGAAGAAGGGTTAAAATAGTTAAAATCAAAGTTTAATAACTAAATCATTTTAAATATAGGTTTATACAAAAGATAAATTCGACTATAAATATTCATTAGAAATATAAAAATATTTCCTACATAATGATATTTTATTTGTAATTTTCAGACTTTAAATAGGTTAATTTATTTATGACACAAAGATGATGCAATAATTATCTTATTAATTAAATATTGATATAATTGATGTTATAAATACCGAAATAAATTTGATTTGGACTTTTTATGAATTACACTAAATTTATAGGTTAATATGACTTGTTAGTATTAATTTAATTAACTTTTTTAGAACTAATCATTCTGTTATGAGTTTCACAAAAATCAATTACAAAATAGTGTCAAAATTGTCATAAAATAGTTTTTAAAGAAAATATTATATTATTAACAGTTATTTTCTTCTTAAAAACCTAAGGTTCGGTAAAATGACTTAGATAAGGTTATATATATTAATAATAATCAACTTGGGGTTCGTTTGGCTTGTTATAGTAAGTTTATTAACCTTATAGTGTAAGAACACAAAAAGACACAGCAAAAGTAAAATTATTTAACTTAAAGTTAAATCTAAATGATAAGGTTAAAATATGAACATAAACTTCTCTACATTCTATTGGATGAGATGATTTCGACCCATACCCACCTTAGCTTCGAAATAAATCAATTTGGAGCTATTTAAAACTGAATTTGGCTTTATAATAAAATAATTTTTTTAGTTTTTCCAAAAGAGCCCCTCTCCTCCCTTATAAAAGGGCACCTCCTCCCCCTCTTCATCACACCACTTTGAGCCTTCAAGATCAGAAAACCCCTGAAAATTTCTCCACTAAACTTCCCTAGAAATATCCTAGAGGTTCTGGTCTTCTTCAAAGACCAATTTTAGTTCCCTAAGAGGAGGTCTCAAAGAGGCGCTTCAAAGAAGAGGTATTGTCCGTCACTGATTCTTTCAACTTTATTTATTCTTCCACATATTATTCTTTAGTTTTTTCATTATGAAGTAATGACATAATAATAACTCATATACTGATATGTTATTATAAGTATGAAACAACCCTATTTCACCATTTATCCATCCTACCGAAAACGAAATCACCACTAGTGCGTACAAACGGAATACCGTTTCCACACCGTGGTGTAATCTATTTTCCACCACCACCTTACTTGGATGGGTATAATGGTGTAAATAATAACTATAAATTATTATTGTAAAGTGATATTGATTCTAAAATATTATACATACACTCCATTAGAATTCCATGATCATGGGAACGATATCATCGCTCGTGCGTACGTACGGAATATCGTCTGCACGATGTGATGCGACTTGTTCTACATGATTTTCATTGAATAATGATTACATAAATGAATTGAGTGAATAAATATGATATATATTACACTAATACCATTCTGTAAATGAGGTATCTATAACTTAAAAAGATGAATAAGAATTTATTCGACAAAACACGCATATGAACAAAAAGTAATAAACACCCGAATAACAAGTAGTAATGAAACATTAGTAATAAAAAGCTATGAATATGACTATATATGATATCATAACAAATAATTATGATTATTGAATAAGTCAATAACATTTTTTAAATCATTATACAGGAGTCTTAGACACTTACGAAGCAAATCAGACCTAAGTTAAGGGAAATATCACAATCTCATTTTTATCCGAAATTGTTGGGGTGTATTTTATCATCCACATCCATGTTTCCTCAATATGTAATATTATTTCCATCTACCTAAAATTGTTTAAATCTAGTTTTACCCTTAGGTGAGTTTTTAGTAAAATATATGAAAGGAATCTTTTGTCGTTTTTCGTTCGAGGTACTTTTTGACTTTTCCGACAAAAGTACGAGAAGAATGTTTTTTTAACTTATACGGCATGAATGGATTTTTAAAAAATTATTTCCATGAAGCTTCCCTTACAAGTTTTTAAGTTTATTTTTAATCAACTTCTTTTAGTTAGAATAGTATGACATGTTAATAAAGGAAAAGTGTTTTTCAAGTAGAAAGGATATTTTCCTCAAGAATGGAGTTCAAGTGTTTTATCAAAATTATTTTCCATATAAGATAATAAAGGGTTCTGTTTCTATCCCTATTATTACATTTATTTGATTATGTTGTGATGGAATTATTTATATGAATTCCTTTATCTTATATGAATTGTTTTATGATGTCACGCTGTTTAAGATTCCCATTTTTATTACATGGGTTATGCTATGATGTATGGTTTATGATTTTGTGTCACACATAAGAATGGTATCATTATGAGATGGGTGGGACCTATATCTCCCTCCAATTCATTGGGTAAATATTTTATATCTCATGAGATAGACATGGCTGGAATGGCAGGTTAAACCGGTTCAGTGAAACATGACTGAAAGGAGGAGTGAACTTGGTTCAGAAATGGACTTTGTCCACTAAGATAGTCTTGGCAATGAGTCTTGACTAATAATAAATTATTATCTATGATTATGTGTGTATGCCACAAAGTTTCATGTTTTATGTTATGATTATTGGGATTACATTTCACTACTATGATTTATCCAATGTTATGAAATTATGATCTCTTTTATAGGTTAAGATTTCCAAAAGTTATGTTCTTATGAATATGATGTGATTGATATTTCTTTTGTTTACCCTTACTGAGAATTTGAGCTTACCCTTTTGTATGTTTTCTTTCCCCAGGCCATGAAGAAGGTTAGTAAGTAAGATATGCCAAAAGGGACTATAGATATGATGAAATAAATTGGTGAGAGTGTAGATGCTTTATGAACCATTTGTTTATGTTTTCTCAGTTTCTAAAGACACTATACCTATACGGTCCTTTCATGGTTTTGTTATATGTTTTAATATGTATGCTTCAATTCTGAAGTAATAACCATGTATGAAAAGTAAGGGTCATTATAGTTGGTATCAGATGAAAGGTATAGTCAACCTTTGGAAACTAGGATGTGAAAGCCTTAGTAAGAACCCTAAGGATAAGTCTAAGCATAGAACATAATCTTAGTGTTTTATAAATGACCATGAATAACCTAGGATACGACCTTAAGTGTGAAATTTTATTCTTGATTATGTGGTTTTCCTATTATAATTAGTGTTGCTCACACTATTCTTCTTGCATTTAGTCAATGGCTGGAACTAAAGGAACCGTGTTAATGCGAAATGTGACGGGCAATGCGACGATTGTCCCCCTGAGCAACCAAACATTATGGGAGCTGGAATGAAAAATCTAGTAGCCATGCTCAAACTACTTTCTCAAGATATGAATCATACAGGACTTCCAAATGAGCAAAGGAAGGAGCAACATTTTGTTGAATCCTTCATGAGGCAGCGTCCACCCTCATTCAGCGGGTCTACTGATCCATTAGTTGATGAACAATGGATCAGTACTACTGAAAAGATATTTTCAGTTCTTCAATGTTCTGAACATGATAAAGTCATCTTAGCAGTGTATCGTTTGGAAGGTGATGCTGATCAATGGTGGAATCTTATCAAGGGTACGAGGCCAATAGATGAAATTGAGTCCATGGAATGGGACGAGTTCAAGAACTTATTTTTCAATAAGTACTTCCCTCGTATTCTCTGAAAAAAGATGGAGAAGGAGTTTCTTGAACTAAAGTAAAAAGATGATGAATTTTTTGGTACCTATGAAGAAAAGTTTACAAGACTTGCAAGACACGCTTCTGGTATTATTATCCAACCTGAGAGTAAGATCGATCAATTCTTTAGTGGATTAAAACCATGTCTTCGAAGGGCGTTAGCCATAAGGGACTTCAATAGCTATGAGGAAATCGTTGGATGTGCTCTCAAAGTAGAGATGAAGATTGGAGTAACCCATCAGTCATATGGGTCTGATAAGCAGAGGAAAATGGAATTCAAAGGAAAATCTAAAGAGCACACTGAAAAGAAGATGATTTTTCCCTTATGCTCAAAGTGTGGAAAGAAACATGGAGGGAGTTCTCTTAAAGGGACAAGTAAATTTTTCAAATGTGGAAAGGAAGGTCATCGGACATTTGAATGACGCAATGATGGGAAGAAGATGTCTAGTGATGCGAACAACGAAAAGGATACACAGAGTCCACCTCCTACACATCAATGTTACAAATTCAAGGAGATGGGGAATTATGCCAATCAATGCCCAAATCCAAGGGTTGATGATGATCGTCGACGTCAACAAACTCTTAAGGCTAAAGTGAAAGGAATGTCACATGCAATTTATATCAGCGATGTGGAGTACGATTACGATGTGGTGAAAGGTACACTTACCATCCACTCTAAAGTATCAAATGTTTTATTTGATTCTGGATCCACCCACTCTTTTATTTATGAAGAATTTTCTAAGGGTATCACCATATTACCTCAACAATTAAATGTTGAGTTAGCTGTGACAACCCCTAATGGCACAACAGTCGCATCAAAAGTTTATAATTCTTCTCTGATTGATGTTTGTGGGAAAGTTCTTCCTGAAAATCTTGTGATCCTTCCTATAGTGGAATTGGATGTGATTCTTGGCATGGACTGGATTTCTCTATTTGGAGCTCATATCAATTTCCAATGAAGGGAGGTCACATTTCATATTCTAGATCAATCTATGATTGTCTATCGATGCAAGGATGAACATAACCTTCCAGTGGAAATTTATTCCATCTTATGGTTCTTGATTCCATTAAATGAATGTTATTTAGCTCAAATGGTTGGTGAGAAACTCATGATTAAGTATATGCCCATTGTACGGGAGTTTGATGATGTCTTTCTGGAGGAATTACTGGGTCTTCCACCAAATCGTGAAGTTGAGTTTTCAATATAACTCGTACCGGGTGCTTTGCCTATTTCAAAGAAACCTTATAGAATGGCCCCAATTGAGTTGCAGGAATTGAAGAAACAAATCCAATAAAATCTTGATAAGGGATTCATACGCCCTAGTGCGTCACCTTGGGGAGCACCTGTTCTGTTTGTTACGAAGAAAGATGGATCAATGAGACTCTGCATTGATTATCGAGAACATAACAAGATCACTATCAAGAAAAAATATCCTCTCCCGCGCATTGATGAATTATTACGAGGAGATCAATACTTTTCCAAGATTGATCTTCGTTCAGGGTATCATCAATTAAGGGTCAAAAGGGAGGATATACCAAAGACAGCTTTCCGTACAATGTATGGACACTATGAATTTATAGTGATGCCATTTGGTCTTACTAATTCCCCTGCTATCTTCATGGATCTGACGAATAGAGTATTTAGAGACTATCTTGATCAGTTTGTGGTAGTCTTTATAGACGATATTCTTGTATATTCAAAGGGAAAGGAAGCACATGAAGATCACTTGAGAATTATATTGAAGACCCTGATAAAAGAGAAGCTTTATGCCAAATTTACAAAGTGTGAATTTTGGCTTCAAAAAGTTGCATTTTTGGGTCACATAATCTCAAAGGAGGGGATATCTGTGGATTCAGCAAAAAAAGAGGTTATCGAAAGATGGTCGAGACCAACAACAGTAACTGAGATCCAATGTTTTCTTGGTTTGGCTGGATATTATCGACCTATTGTGAAAGATTTTTCATGATTATATAATAAACTCACCATGTTGACTCAGAAAGGAGTTAAGTTTGTCTGGACGGAGGAATGTGAAGAGAATTTCAAGGAGTTGAAAATAAGGTTATCCAGTGCACCAGTGCTCACACTGCCTTGTAGTGGAGAATGTTTTGTGATCTACAGTGATTCATCTAAGAAGGGATTGGGTTTTGTTCTTATGCAAAATGATATGGTGATAGCTTATGCCTCACGACAGTTGAAAATCCATGAGAAAAATTACCCAACTCATGATTTGGAGTTAGCTGCAGTAATATTTGCATTAAAGATTTGGAGGCATTATCTTTGTGGAGAAAGGTGTGACATTTATACTGATCATAAAAGTTTAAAGTATATTTTCACACAAAAGGAGATGAATATGCGCCAAAGAATATGGTTGGAGATGATTAAGGATTACAACTGCTCAATCCATTACCAGCATGGGAAAGCAAACAAGGTGGCAGATGCATTAAGTTGACAAGACCATGCCAGTTTATCCATGATGAGGATCACAAAAGATCCAATATTTATGGATTTACAATGGATGGATCTTGGAATTTTAATAGAAGGGGGAAAATATTATCTTTCTCAAATGAATGTTCAACCATATATACATTTGAAGATTAAAGAGGCACAGAAAGAAGATGTCGAGTTAGAAAAGAAGGTGAGAACTGTTCCTGAATTAAACCTTGATTGAGATGGGATAATAAAGTTCCGGAATCAGGTTTTTGTTCCTCCCATCCCTGAATTAAAGAAGGAGCTTCTGGATGAGGCTCATAGTTCTTCATTCTTTATTCATCCTGGATGCACGAAGATGTATAGGGACCTGAAAGAGTACTTCTGGTGGGATGGCAGGAAAAGAGATGTTGTTGAATATGACTCTTGATGTTTTGTTTGTTAGCAAGTTAAAGCTGAGAGACAGAAGTCTAAGGGGATGTTACAACCATTAACCATACCCCAATGGAAATGGAAAAACATAACTATGGACTTTGTCATAGGAATTTATAAAACATCCAACGGAAATAATGATATCTGGGTCATAGTTGATCATCATACAAAGTCTGCACACTTCATTGCTATTAGAGAGGATTTCTCTCTGGATCATCTTTCCAGGATATATGTAAAGAAGGTGGTAAGATTGCATGGTGTACCACTTTCTATTATATCTGATCGGGATCCGAGGCTTACCTCAATGTTTTGACGAAGTATTCCGCATACTCTAGATACAGAGTTGAGTTTCATCATAGCTTATCATCCTCAGACAGACGGTCAGTCTGAGAGAACAATTCAAACTCCAGAAGATATGTTGAGAGCTTACTCTGTGGATTTCAAAGGTGGTTGGGAACAACACCTACCTTTGGTGGAATTTTCTTATAATAATATATTTCACTCCAGTATTCATATGGCTCCTTATGAGGCTCTCTATGGAAAGAAATGCAGAACTCTAACTTGCTGGGATGAAGTTGGGGAACGAAATTTATTAGGACCTGACCTTGTTGATGAGATGACAGAAAAGGTCCGATCTATTCAACAACACATAAGAGCAGATCAGAGTCAACAAAAAAGTTATGTCGACAACCGAAGAAAAGACCTAGAGTTTGAAGTGGGTGATAAAGTGTTCTTACGAATATCTCCCTGGAAGAGGGTCATGAGATTTGGAAAGAAGGGGAAGTTGAGCCCTAGATATATCGGTCCTTTCGAAATACTGGATCATGTTGGGAAGGTAGCTTACCGATTGGCACTTACACCAAATCTCTCTCAAGTTCACAATGTGTTCCATGTATATCTCCTGAGAAAGTACATACCTGATCCTTCACATGTACTCAGCTCAGAAGTTGTACCGCTGGAGCAAGAACTTTCTTCTGAAGAATAGCCGATAGAGATTCTGGATCGTAGCGAAAAAGCCATTTGAAACAAGACCACTCTCTTGGTGAAAGTTTTATGGAGGAACAACCAATTATAAGAAGCTGCATGGGAGCTTGAGGATATGATGAGGGAGATGTATCCTCATCTGTTTGTTACTAAGTGACGAATTTCGAGGGAGAAATTCATTTTAAGGGGGGTAGAATGTAACATCCGAGACTTTTATGAGAAATATTTTGTTTTTATGTTATATAAACCATCAAAGGAATCTTTCACTACACACATCACTTTCTTGGCTTTCTTTACATGCAATCACAACCTTCCTCGACAGCTTGCGTCGTACGCAATACCGAGTTTCACTAAACAATGATATGCTTATAAAATATTATTAAAACTAGCCGTTATGAATAGTAATAACCATTTTTTGAAATTTGTTAATTTTTTTTTTCAAAATTGACTTCATTTTGGATTCGGAATATCGAAATTAGCCTACGGTAAAATTTTGGTATTTTTCTGAAAACTTTCAATTTTTGATGAATAGTGAAACCACTAAGTGGTAGTTAAAAAAACAGAATTTTTCATAAAACATAATTTTACCTCTTCTGTGAGTGGAATTTCAAAAATCCGAGAGACACGATTGATGTCAGTAAGTAAAATGTAGTTCAATGAGATGAAAATAATTTTTGGTGAATAGTAAATTTTTTACTTTTATTTACCACGGTTAAAAGTAAATAGGGTAATTAAGGGTAAAAATGATATTATTATTACCCTAACACATGTCCTAATTCTATTGGATAAGTGTAATTCGTCCAAAAACAACCTTAGGAATAAAATATTACCATTTAGGCCCACTTGGATTAGATTAGGACATTTATTATAAATTTATTTAAAGAAGGGTTAAAATAGTTAAAATCAAAGTTTAATAACTAAATCATTTTTAATATAGGTTTATACATAAGATAAATTCGACTATAAAAATTCATTAGAAATCTAAACATATTTCCTACATAATGATATTTTATTTGTAATTTTTAGAATTTAAATAAGTTAATTTATTTATGAAACAAAGATGATGCAGTAATTATCTTATTAATGAAATATTGACATAATTGATGTTATAAATATCCAAATAAATGTAATTTTAGACTTTTTATGAATTACACTAATTTTTGAGGTTAATATGACATGTTAGTATTGATTTAATTAACTTTTTTCGAACTAATAATTCTGTTATGATTTTCACAAAAATCAATTACAAAATAGTGACAAAATTGACATAAAATAGTTTTTAAAGAAAATATTATATTATTAATTGTTATTTTATTCTTAAAAATATATGGTTCGGCCGAATGACTTAGATAAGGTTATATATAATAATAATAAACAACTTGGGGTTCTTTTGGCTTGTTATAGTATGTTTATTAACCTTATAGTGTAAGAACACAAAAAAGACACGGTAAAAGTAAAATTTTTTAACTTGAAGTTAAATCTAAATGATAAGGTTAAAATAGGAACCTAAACTTGTCTAAATTAAATTGGATGAGAGGATTTAGACCCATCCCCACCTTAGCTTCGAAATAAATCAATTTGGAGATATTTAAAACCGAATTTGTCTTTATAAT
This sequence comes from Viscum album, assembly GCA_963277665.1. Lineage (NCBI taxonomy): Eukaryota > Viridiplantae > Streptophyta > Magnoliopsida > Santalales > Viscaceae > Viscum > Viscum album. Next base: position 124,761,174 of record OY728147.1, read on the forward strand.
AAAATAATATTTTTAGTTTTTCCAAAGGAGCCCCTCTCCTCCCTTATAAAAGGGCACCTCCTCCCCCTCTTCCTCACACCACATTGAGCCTTCATGCTCGGCCAAACCCTGATAATTTCTCCTCTACACTTCCCTAGAAATATCCTAGAGGTCCTGGTTTTCTTCAAAGACCAATTTTAGTTCCCTAATAGGAGGTCTCAAAGAGGCGCTTCAAAGAAGATGTAATGTCCGTCACTGATTCTTTCAACTTTATTTCTTCTTCCACTTCTTCTTCTTTAGTTGTTTCATTATGAAGTAATAACATCAGTATAACTTATATACTTATATGTTATTATAATTATGAAACAACCCTATTTCACCATCTATCCATCCTACGGAAAACGAAATCACCGTGCGTGCGTACGTACGGAATACCATCTCCATGCCATGGTGTAATCTATTTTCCACCACCACCTTACTTGGATGGGTATAGTGGTGTAAACAATAACTATAAATTATTATTGTAAATTGATATTGATTCTGAAATAGTATACATACATTCCATTTCAATTCCACGATCATGGGAACGATATCATCGCTCGTGCGTACGTACGGAATACCGTCTCCACGGTGTGATGCGACTCGTTCTACATGATTTTCATTGCATAATGATTACATAAATGAATTGAGTGAATAAATAAGACATATATTACACTAATACCATTCTGGAAATGAGGTATCTATAACATAAAAAGAAGAATAAGAATTTATTCGACAAAACACGCAGAAGAACAAAAAGTAATAAACACCCGAATAACAATTAGTAATGAAACATTACTAATAAGAAGTTAAGAATATGACCATATATGATATCATAAAAAATAATTATGATTCTGGAATAAGTCAATAACATTATTTAAATCATTATAGAGGTGATTCGGACACTTACGAAGCAAATCAGACCTAAGGTAAAGGAAATATCACAATCTCATTTTTATCCGAGATTGTTTGGGTGTATTTTATCATCCACATACAAGTTTCCTAAATATGTAATATTATTTACATCTACCTACAATTGTTTAAATCCAATTTTACCCTTTGGTGAGTTTTTAGTAACAGATATGTAAGGAATCTTTTGTCATTTTTCGTACGAGGTACTTTTTGACTTTTCCGAAAAAAGTACGAGAAGAATGTTTTTTTAACTTATACGGAATGAATAGATTTTAAAAACATTATTTCCAAGAAGCTTCCCTTACAAGTTTTCAAGTTTATTTCTAATCAACTTCTTTTAGTTTAGAATTGTATGACATCTTAAGAAATAAAAAGTGTTTTTGAAGTAGAAAGGATATTTTCCTCAAGAATGGAGTTCAAGTGTTTTATCAAAATCATTTTCCATCTAAGATAATAAAGGGTTCTATTTCTATCCCTATTATTAAATTGATTTGATTATGTTGTGATGGAATTTTTTTTATGAATTCCTTTATCTTATATGAACTGTTTTATGATGTCACGATGTTTAAGATTCCCATTTTTATTAAATGGGTTATGCTATGATGTATGGTTTATGATTTTGTGGCACACATAAGAATGGTATCATTATCAGATACGTGAGACCTATATCTCCCTCCAATGCATTGGGTAAAGATTTTATGTATCATGAGATATACATGGCTGGAACGGAAGGTTAAACTGGTTCGGTGAAACAGGACTGAAATGAGGAGTGAACTCAGTTCAGAAATGGACTTTGTCCACTAAGATAGTATTGGAAATGAGTCTTGACTAATAAGAAATGATTCTCTATGATTATGTGTATATGCCACAAAGTTTCATGTTTTATGTTATGATTATTTGGATTACATTTCACTACTATGATTTATCCCATGTTATGAAATTATGATCTCTTTTGCAGGTTAAGATTTCCAAAAGTTATGTTCTTAAGAATATGATGTGATTGATATTTCTTTTGTTTACCCATAGTGAGCATTTGAGCTCACCCTTTTGTATGTTTTCTTTCCCCAGGCCAGGAAGAAGGTTATTAAGTAAGATATTCCAAAAGGGACTATAGATATGATGAAATAAATGGGAGACAGTATAGACTCTTTATGAACCAGTTGTTTATGGTTCCCAGTTTCTAAAGACACTCTCCCTATACGGTCCTTTCATGGTTTTGTTATATGTTGTAATAAGTGTACTTCAATTTTGATGTACTAACAATGTATGTAAAGTATGGGTCGTTATAATGAGTGTTTCTCAAAAATCATCAAATGATTGAAAAATAACCCATGAGAAATCTATTCCATTGTAATCAATTGATTTAAATAGTTACATGGTATTAATAATAAAATAATATCTATCATCTCATAATCATACATTTCCTTTTATCCATACTATACAATACCATTTCATTCTATAATAATATACCATCTTGTTCTACTAAATAATTATCAAGACACACCATGCTATTAACCTTACAAACCATAGGATAACCAAATACATTACATAATGGAAAAAATAATCAACCGTACTCATACTACTCTTATAATATAAGTTAACGAACAAATCAAATTGTCAACAACTCAACAACTATGGATAACCATATAAAAAAAGGAAATACATTGTCAAACCATACATATTCTTCAATCCACAAACCATACATAGGGAATCTAATTCCAAAAATCTACCAAATCTAGGACTGTCGTATATTATACATTTATATATATATACTATAATATCATAATTACATAAAAATTTAAACATAGAAAAACCCATTAGGATTTTATTTAATTAAGGTACTAAAATAGGATATCCAAGAATACAATGAATAACTTATTTCTAATGTTTTAATGAAGGGAAAATTATTTCCCATTTTTTTCCAAAAACACCTTTCTCAATTTTTTATCTGAAACCATTTGAGATTTAAAAAACCATTTTATTATCATAAATAGTAATGTATATATCAGATATATATATGTCCCATAGAATGATGAATGAATATATGGTCTTTTTCCACCGTATGTTAATATAAAAACCAAATAAATATATAAAATATTATACTTGAATAAAAAATTTCATATTTTACAAGAAAAATCTATAACAACAATCCCACTACCCTGGAAATTAAATTTTTATAATAAAATGTGTGAAGAACATTTATTGTGTATATACCAAAACTGAAAAATTCCTAACACCATCCTCCATAATTAAAAATTTAAGGAAAAAGTAATAATGCCTGGATACCGGTTTTTATTACCTCGATCTTGACACCCAAAGAGTATTTGAGTTACTAGCATTGAATTAACTTAGGAACGACACTTCATATACATGAAGCTTCTAACTAATGGTCAGAGTCTATCCCCAATGTTTTATATACTATACTCTGAGTATAACAATTTGAAATATTTATAAATTAATAATACATCAAATAATATTAATGAACATGAGTAGATTTAAAATTAAGAGATAGACCTCAAAAATATATAAGCATCAAACATTTGATTACAAAATGGACCAATGTTTATCCTAAATATATACATAAAAAATATTTCACACAAATATGATTTAGTATAAGGGTATATTAATAAATAAAATATAAATAGAGACATAACCAAAAATAAATTCCTCATCGGTTTAATCTCCAAAACACAATTAAGATAATATATCCTGATTCTAGTATAACTTGTGATCTATAAACATGAGACATGGTCTAAATTTTCATATAGGTAAATATATAAGGTTTGATAAAAGACATAGTTGGACACCACTAATAATTTACCTAATATATTCAATAATATTTAGTTTATGTATACACATGAATGCAAATAAATAAATAATATATCAGACATATGAAATCATATCGAGTCATCATATACTAACAAGTTCACCATAATACATAGCATCACATGATTTAAATTATTCAATTATTTATGTAAATATTATTCTAAAAATATAGGGAACACATCTTATAAATATGTATTATAGAAGGCCTCACATATAGACCACAAAAATAAGAACGGTGTAACATATCTTATCTTGCACATGAGGGAATATGTGGATGAAATGATGACCCAAATGTACCCTTGGGATTCTAAAATAATGATCACCTAGGAAGTGTAAACTAAAACCATGATATATAAAAAATCATATTCTCAATTGCATCAATAACATCACAAGAAGACAATACTACATTAGTGTAGTCAGGATAATGTTAGAAAACACATATAAAACATAGTCCATATCCTACATCCCATATAGAAACAATTTCATATATAGTGATCATAAAGAAGATAACACTATAAGAACCTCATGTACAAATATATTGACCCATAACATTATAATTATTCACCTAAAATATAAGTCATATCTAATACCAAAAAATAAAACCTCAATAAATCCATTAATCAAGAGTACATTCACTAGACATAACTCACTAATTATATAAGGTCTTCCCACCAGTTATTCTTTCCTTACAAGATTATCCATATACTAAAATTAATATCCTTTTTTAAATACAAATATAATCTAATCAAGAGATGGAGTCCCCAAAAAATTCCATATACATTAAACTAACCTTTAGTGGTATGAAATTGGATATAAGTTAATATATATATAAAATTTCTTACTATAGGAAATTCCATTACATATATATGTTCGATATCAAAAGGAACCCAAGCCTAATAGAAATACATAACCCCTCATTCTATCTATTATTGATATTAGAGAAAACTATGACCCATGACAACTCTTAAACTATTATAACTTCGCAGACCTAAGAATTTCTAAAATTAAAAGGGGATATCCAAGGTTAAATACCCTAATTACCATTAATAAACCCATTTTAAAGAGTTATCATGATATATTTGCTACATCCTTTACATTTTCAAAAAAAAATCCCAATGGTAATCACAAACCAAAACCAATACCCAAAGTAATTACTTGTTAGATGCCTTTAGTTAACACAAAATTGATTATATTAAGATATTAATAGATTATTACATGTGATATAACCCTTATTAATACCATCAAAATAAATTAATTTCACTCTAATTATTGAATTAACCGCTATATGTTTCTAAAAGTTTCAAAACCTGGTAAAAATGCACGATTCTGTCCTATAAGGAATTTCTTTAACATAAATAACAATAAAATATACTCCTAGACCATATATAGTTTCCGTGAACCCAAATCCCTCACTAACATGAAAAAATACACATAAATAAATATAACATATTCCATCATATTAAAGATACAACCTAATTATTTATTATTGGACTTCTCTCATCTAGTATCATGGATTTTGTCAAGCCAATTTTCGAAAAATCTATGAATCATACAAATAGGACTAAAAATGATATTTAGGATTTAATTGTAGTTAGATATGTGAAATTAGTAAATTAATAAAATTTATTTACATTTTAATACATATGGAGATATTTTCCATTATAGGAATCACTGATTGTACCATTGAAAAAAATTATAAAGCATTATAAGTGGGAATAGGGAGAAAAAAGTTGAGATTGGGTGGGGGATTATGTTGTTCTTGGATAAAGATAGAAATTAAAATTTTAATCCAATTAATTTAATTAATTAGTAATCTAAAAAAAATATTTGAAGGAAAATGGGATCCATGTGTTCCCCCAATGATAACATAGTCCATAAAGTATAATCGATCCAAAGACAACAGGTGATTAATGTCAATCTCGGGGTCATTAACACATCTACCACAACCATCGGGTACTTGGTGAGCCATCAGAATTTACAAAATTCTATTTGATACATTATAAAGAATATTACACCATGTAAAAACCCCATATTAAACCTCAAAAATTCATCCAAGATCTCTGAGAAACTACAAAAAATACTTATCAGATATCTTAGAACACAAAAATTCAAAAAGAATTTAAAATAAAAAATAACACCTAATAGAAATTAAAAATTTATAATTTCATTTTTATTATTGACCCTTGAAAATATAGTTCACTAAAATTATAATTTATTCATTGAATACACAATATGATTTATATTGATAGTTATGTTTTTAATGACTATATCATATAATGATCCTCTTAAATACTAAGGGTATGAGATTGGGATTTATTCAAAAACCAGATTTTGATTCTTGATAGTTTTGCTAATAAATTAAATAAAGGTAAAGAATACCATTAATATATATGAAATTGATATCATATGGATAAAATAAGCAGTATCTCTCTTTTTTCATTAAATAATCAGAGGTTACTATTCCTATAGAAAAAAAGAAGAGGGTAATTTCCAACTAAGGAGTAAGGGATCATGAGGATAAACATTAATTATGTCTTCTCCTCCACCCAATAATCAGTTTTAAATGGAATTCATTCAATATGTTCAAGTAGGAACCGAAATAATCTAAGAGGAAAAGAGGTATTTTCAGTGAAATATATTTGAATGATTAAGGATATACTATTATAACTCACCACAATATTTGAACATTAGAGGATCAAAACAAACATTGGGATCTTAGTCTGAGACAAAAAGAATATAATGTAGTGGGTCTCAAAAATAGTTCATTTTTTTGATTATGTGTCTCCACAACCAATCTTAGTTCAAAACTAGATATCCCCTACATGGATTATGGGTCATAACATTTTAGAGATCAAGTCTATTTTATCAAGATTGATAAAAACCATATAGATTTTGTTGCATGGATGTGTATTTTGTTAATCAGATTTTCTGTAATTACAACTTTATTTGATAAAAATGCTTCTCATTTATTCTTTATTTCTTGGGTTGTTGTCCAATTTGGAATATATAATGTGTGGAGAGTTTAATTTATAAGGATAAACACACCTTTTGGAGGATAAAGTGATAAAGGGTTTAAGTTTCATTAAAGCATGATTATAACTAACAATGTATAAACTTATTCATATTTTCTAGTAATCATGAATGAATAGTTTTGTATTATTATCAATATAGATTTTGTGGTAAAATTCCGATATTGATTTCTATGGTCATAAGATATCGTTTACCTCTCATAATGGTACCATTAAAATATTTTTAGGAGAATTTTATTGGGATACAAAAAAATTATGGTTGATAATGAGTTTTATAATTTCGATATATTCTCATATAAAAGCATTTTCCTTTAGAGTAATAGAATAATATAGGAAACTATACATTTATATTGTTATGGATCGATAATATAACATCACCCAAAATATTTTTCATCCTTATACCAAAAAAAGTATGTCGATATTTATAGAAACTAAATTTCATGAATAAGGGTAATCACAAGACAATGATAGTGTATGATTCATACAGTGCTAAGGAAATTTTAGATTTTATTAAAGGCTTTGGGGAGAAAGGTCCTATTAGACTAAGTACCTTACTATGTGATTTTTGATTCTTTTTACCTTCTAAAAGTCTTATAATATCATATTATAATACATAGTCTACTAAAATACTAATAATGATAATATTAAGAACATATATGATATTACCACATCAATGAGTTCTTTAATAAATTAAAATATGTGACTTGTTTTTATAAAATATACATAAGATCAATATAACATCATCTTTTTATATTAAAGAAATATATATCAAAGATGGATTTTTAAATTAAATATGGCCATTACGAATACCCTATGTTATTATATGGTATAAAAAATTACCATAAATGTTCATAGAATTAGGGAATAATATTTTCATCCAATAACAATAATTTTTTTTAGTAAAATAATGGATTTCAATATGGTATATTATCATTTGAAGTATGATCATTAAGAACAACTAGATGAGTTAAAATATCAATTTTTTGAATAATATAGTTAAATTAGATAATGGGATATTAGTTTACCTTGATAAGATAGATGTAAAAACATTCTGGGATGTGTTGATGAACATTTTCAAGGTTTAGAGGTGTAATAATTTATCCATGTATTATTGATATTTTTTAGTACTTCTAATTTTTCTTTCGGATGAAGGAACTGACCTATAAGTGCATGAAATTTGAATTTAATGATAAATTTAAGGAAATAATTCAGACCCATAAATGTATATTTACTTTAATAACCACTTTATGGTTTATTGATCCAAGGGTTGAATATGTGCTATAACACTGTGGGGTGGGAATAGATTTTTTACAATATGAAAGTGTAAAATGTGGTGTATTATTAATAAAAAAAATGAGGACACAAGAGAAAAAATATAGAACACACTATTTCTTATTACTTATAGGGGTATATAAGTTAATGTATTTACAACATTAAATATATCTTGATAATTTTACAAAGAAAATTTTCCAAAACAAATTAAAATATTTAATTTGTTAGAAACATATTTGATAGTATTAGTTTCTAATGTATTTTTTTTGAATTCAAGCCATTATATAATCCTAGAAAAGGTAACATCATGCAAGATTCTTGATTTTAATGTCTTAATTTCAACTATTTTAGGATTGAATTAACTAATATAACCTAATAATAATAATAGATGAGATGTACCAAAAAGTAGATGAATGGAATTGGATATTTTTTTAAAAAAATATTAGTATTTTTATAATGGTATAATAAGTAAAATAATGGACCATAATGATGGAAAAAGTGAAATAAGGGATGTTTTGAAACCACAAGCATTGGTTAAGGATATATATTCTTTATTTGGTGGGAATCAAATTTAATGATATAATGAAGAACCCATATTGGAAATTTTATTTCAAGAAATGGTGGACACTATTACATTATTTCAAGATAAATTTATATTCGGTTTAAGTAATTCTTGTCAGGTATCCCTCTTATGGATATACCAAAATATATCATTATATGAGGTGAATTTTTTAATGATTACCAATAATGTCATAAAAATAGAATGAAATCAAGAAAGGCTTTACTATAGATATATCTTGGTCTCTATGTTAGCAATATTCCATACGGGTTCCGAAAATTTAAAAATAAAGATAAAAATATTCTTACGAATTCTAGAAAACACCATTGTTGAAAATTTTCAGAAATTATACATGATTTATGTCCTATAAATTAGTGGTGTTCTAGTAGATATCTTATCAAATTCAGATCTTAATGTTTTATCTAGAATCTAGAAAGGACTTCTGAGTGATTAAATTGTGTGGGTCAAATTATGAATGAATTATTATCCTCACATATAATATTATTCTAAGAAATCTATTCAATATTTTGATGATATTTTTCAGGATTGTTCTTTATATTCAATATAAGTTTAATAAGAACAATTTTTAATAGTGTATTTTTTTATTACAATCATTAAAATACATATTGAATTTTTTTACAATTTAATTTTTATTGGATTTATGTTAGATGAAATTATGTTATTGTTTCGTTGTCAGGACCCCTCCCTATAAAGTGTACCCTTACTAGGTCGACAATGTGGGAGAGATATAATTACACCCAAGTCTCACCACAAGTAGGCCCCAGGTTTGCGACTAGTACTGAGGCTAAAAACCACACACAGATGGGTGTCATTAACGTATAAGAGAACAGATGAGAAATAGAGAGATAAGATAGACACACAAAAATTCTATCTTATACTAAAATATACAATAAATCCCATGTACACGTATGTAATGTCATGAAATGACTACAACAACTCAATGAGAAAACTATAGGTACCGAAAAAAGTAAAATAATAGTGACCACAAAGTCCTAGAAGCTCCTACAACCCCAAGAAAGTAGAAACCAACCTGAACTTCAACCTGCTCTCAGTGACCTAAAATATATTTTACTTATAAACATATGGTGAGAATAATAGTATACTGAGTAAGATCCTCCCCAAAGCCTCTCTAGAAAATGTAAATAAATCATGATAAAGAATAGTGAGCAAGAAGTGAAACTAACTCATCACCAAAACCGGTATATTATGATCCCAACCTCACAATGGAAACTCTCACCAAGTATCACATACAATAATATATAAACGAAAAAAGAATATCAAGGTTACCCTTTTACCACTTACCGACTGGTTTTCCACTTTTCCCGAACATCACAAGTCCTAAGAATCTCTCTCAAAAAATGCTTTCCCATAGACACTTGAGTGAAGAACTACAACATGAAGCTCATGCAAAAAAACCACCAAGTATATGTAAAAAAGGTAACCAAGTAACTTATGAGATCCACCACAGATCAAATAACATGTATCATACCTTAGGTATTAAACCTCAGTGCATCACAACCCAAACCCCCCAGTAATGATACCAAATCCATAACAACTTATACATATTACACCTATAATAGTCCATAGTAAACTATTTCCCAAATATATGTGTGCGAATAACAAAAAGAAATTATAACCCTCTACACACATATATGGAGAAAGATAACCGTTATGCATACAAGTACAAGTAACTACCATGAGATGAGAGTTGGGACAAATGGGGTTGTCATCCATCCATCCTCCCACTAGGATGTTGGGGGAAAATACCCCCAGGGATCAAAATCCATGGGGTGTTAGTTTCCATAACTAATAGGATGGAGTAGAAATTGGAAACACAAAAATTACAAACCATACTATATCTCATAACCACAATATGAGAATAACCTAGTATTAGAATAGACAACATCTATTGTCTCTTGAACTCTCTGCTTCCCCTACTATGTCTAGGTATCCTATAAGAACAAAACCATTTAAAAGGATACATTAGATTACTTATCCCATTTTAACAGTTTCAATTTAAATTAATTAATCATTTAACCATTAATTAATCATTATCATTTCAATATAAAATTTCATTAGCATCATAACAATGTTCCATTCCCTCCAGGAATAATAAAACCAACTCCAATGATCCTTTATTCGAATCCTTCACATTGCTTCCAAGGAATCTCCAACCCCATGGGTTAATATCATTTATTAACAACAATATCACTTTCCTTAATTCTAATAATTCAAGAAAATAATTATAATCAAACAAACAAAAAGGGGATCAACATAGTGAGTAGATGAACTACCCATCCAGTGTTTTCCGCCCATGGAACGAGCATACAACCATCCATCATCAAGAGGATAAATACGGAAATCATGTGAAATACCCCACATATATTTTCCTCTTTTGGAAGGAGTGTAAGAAAAACCAACATCCTCAAGTATTGGGGAATGTAATGAAAATAAACAAATAACACATTCAACAAGAAACCAATTTCTGATAAATGGGTAAACCCAACTTCAACCCATCCCATCATCCTGGATGTCCTCCCTGACACCCACATGAATAAATTGATGCATATCACCACTCTAGTAATCAACTGCTTCCACCACCACAAGGCCTACCTACCCCCACATATCACATTAGACCTATAGGCTTGTCCATATCAATATAATACCACAACACAAGCACCCAGAATCAAACAACAATGCTTCTAGACTCTTGGCCCCATATAAGGCATATATATCAAACTATCTATAAAATCAAGAGGAAAACTATTATCACGGTATAAATAAATAACATACGATATGTACCAATTATTTTATCATGTTAAATAATTATTAGACCAATAAAATTTCAATATAATGTTATAAATCATGAAAACATTACAATTTCTCGTAAGGAGATATAGAAGCAACGAATCCTTACATCATAGGGTTTTCAATGTTCTTTTCACAAGAACAGTCCACCCAACGGATCCCGATCACCTCCCCACTGTGACACCTGCATCCAACCAAGGACACTGAGACAAAACCACACCAACCAAAAACTATGAAAAATCAAATAAAACCATGAAGATCATGCAACATCACATGGAAAAGATAAACATGAAAAATTGAATCAATGAAAACAGCAATAATGGATGTAGATCTTTCCTCGGATAAAAGTCAGATCAATAAAAGAATCCAACGATCATTTCCCATTGAATGGATCTCTAAAAATCCCTATAGGGAGGTGTTGAGTAACCTATGATGAGAGTGGAATATGGTGAGGCTGTAGGGTTTGGAAAAATCATGAGGTCAAATTTATTTAAAATATATAGTAGGGAGGCAGTAAAAAATGTGTACCTATCATCCACGTGGTGTACTACCAGAAGGTTGAGTTCTACCGAAAAACCCATTTTGTTGACATTTATTATATTTTTACAGACCCAAAATAGTATACATCATGTAGGCCATGTACACTTAATGCAGCCTCCCTAATTCCAACTTTCTACAACTGAACTCTTCCAAACTACCTCTGAGCCTTCTTTGAGAACCTTGATCTTTGAAAACATGAAAATGGTCGATCCACATGGATCTAGGCTTTTAAAAACATATAGTTGTACATGAAACAACTAAATGAATTCAATTTATATAAAATAATATGAATTATATTCAATGTTTGAAAAAATATTATGGAGTCCATCATCAAATTCCATTATGATTGTTTTGATAGAGATCATGTATTTCGATTTTTTTCATCTCCATTGGAACATCAATAACTCAAAAATTATGGGAACTTGAAACCCCATTATATTGGATAGGTAATGATCACCAATATTATTAGAAAGGTGAGATACCACATATCCATACTACATGGTAAAAATTTAAAGATAACATGTTCCATGTTACAATATTTAGTAAATATAATCATTTTCCCTTACACGTGATCAAATGGGACATAGTAAATCATGAAGTTCATGTGAATTTTGTGCAGAATCCAATAATTGTTGTATAATTTTAGTTAAAATATTCATAGATAAAGATGATCCATATGGATTGAATAATTTTGTTTCAAGGTTAGTTATCGTATGAAACATGGGAGAAAAAAATTATATATGGGATAGAAATTAACAATAATTCTCATAAATGAAATATATCAAGTCCCTTCACTGGAAATAAATCATATAGTTTATAAAATATGAAATATTATATTATATATATATTGATTATTATTAAATATTTATTTTAATTTATTAAAAATGGAAATTTGCAGGGTAAAATAATTGTTAGTTTAGATTGCTAAAGAACTATGTTTCTAACTATGTTTCAATTATTTATTTTATAAAATAAAAAAAACAAGGATAATAAATCATGTTAGTTAATAATTTTTAAGTAAAAAAATATATGGTTTAATTTTTTTAGATAAATTTTATTTTATTCCTCTCTTAATTTATTCCATTACATAACATAAAAATAGGTGAAATACCATTAGATTCACCAACATTCTCAACCTCAATTTATTCTATTGTTAGATAAATCATCTCATGATTAAATATATGGGTAATCTAATTATTTTATTATTATTATAATTTTTTTATATCACAACATGGAGGATAATGTTAGATCAATTTTATAAATTCTGTATTTAATTTGATGTACAAGGATTCCTATTTGATAGATCATTTGTGATCTTATGATATTTTTTGGAATAATAAATATCATTAAACGATTCCTTATTGATTTTAGAAATATTTACCTTTCATGTTTGTAATTAATTTTTTTTTTGTGATAGTAAGGGGAATTTTAAAAGAATTCAATTTAGATGGATTATAACATTTTATCACCACAAGTATGATTAAAATAAATTGTGATTCTTGGATTTGGTAAATGACTATGAACATTATTTATTTATTTATTTATTTTTCCTAGATTTTGGGTATCTTTGAAAATGGTTAGTATTTAATTAAAATATATAAAAAGGGTTAAATATATAAATTAGTGGCAGAATTAAAATTTAGATCTTTTTTGAGAGATTTGGTTTTTATTTGGGACTCTAAACAAAGAAAAACTCTTTTAGTTTAGATAAAAGAACTAAATAGGATTTATATAAATGAAATTTAGGGTTTTTATTATTAGTTAATTATTATAGACCAAGTAGGTTAAGGGCATAGGATATATGAACAATGAATATGTTTGAAATATTCTTAAACTCCTAGTTTGTAATTAAATGAGTAAAGCTTTACACATAGGTTATGACCTTTTCATTAGGTTAGACCAATTATCTATTTTTTAGTGTCCTGACCTAATATGCGAGGAAATTTTACCTCTCATAAGAGGGATAGTCAGAAAGTGCTCTTCAATATCAGCCTTTCATGTATAGGTTATTCAATGTAATATCGTAGTTTTCTTAAAATTTTTAAATTAAATTATATAAGGATTAAGTTATTATAATATATCTTAGGTTGTATTTTTTTTATTTTTTTCTTACAAATTTAGTTTTTGGATATCCTATATTATTTAAATTATTTACCAATGTATAATTAATTATTTTATTCTTTAGAGATTCTTTTCATTTGAAATTATATATACACATTCATAGGAATACACTTTATATCTCTGTACGGAATATCAGTTGGGTCTTTCAGGATATTATATCATGTAATTTTTAATCAAACAATATATGTATACTTTAGGAGTATATATAGATGTGGTTCAAAATGAAGAATTTTAAAATAAGAATTCATTTTTTTGAAATAATTTCTCAAAAATATATATTTTTGAACTCAATAGTATATTAGGTGATATGATTTTATGTGTCTTCAATGTATGTTATTTTGGCTGGATAGATTATTTGTATATGTGTTAATTTTTTATATTTTCCCTTTTATCTATGGGATGATATAACATGAAGTAAAATTTTGATTTAATTTATTTTATTTAAATTAATTTGGATTTTTTCATCTAAATGGAAAAGTTTATTTCATCAAACATTCTCAATATAATTTTCTATTATACAATAATATCTTGAATATTTTTAATGAAATTATTGGCATTGTAAAAATATTCTTCTAGAGGTAAATCACCCCAAATAGTTATATATATAACTTAAATACCATTCATTAGTATTTATTGACCTATGGGAATGTATGAGCCTATAGTTTTTTCCGTATAAGGGATAATTAAATCTATTAGTCTAAGGAATATATCATTTTCATCGGCATCCTTTTTATGAATTTAAGGGTAATAAACTTGTATGATTAGTAGAAAATAAACACATAAATTTTATAACCTATATTTAATATAAATAAAATTTTCATAAATAATAATGATTATTTATATATAGTTTTTATATAACCTTCTACATTGGGATTAGAAAACATAAATTAAGTTTCCTCTCTAAATTTTTATGTTACATTCATCTTTTTATATGTTTGTGAAACTATTTTCATGGAAAATATGAAATATTACTAAATTGGGAATAATATTATCATTTTATATTTAACTCATAATGAATGTAAATAATTTCATAGAGGAAAACATTTATTCATCCCTCTATTAATTCCAATGTCTTATATTTGTAATTTTAAACCCTAATATTATGTATCAAAGCTACTAGGTTATTATTATGTGGTCATATAAAAAATGGTTTATATTTGATGGATTTATATCAATATGAGAATTATATGTCATTGGTATCCTTTTAGTTATTTTTAATTTATCAAGTTATACTGAATATTGTTTTTAATATAATTATGGAAATTTTTATTAAATTAATGTGGTCCTTTGTTTATAATAATGAACTAAAAAATATGTAAAAGTATAATTGTATCACACGTAAAATATTTATATTTTTAGGATTATATAAAATTTTATTATAAGTTATAATTTACAAATATATTTGTGCCTTCCTATTTATATAGATATAGGTTTTTGATGGATACTACAGTTAATGTATAAATTTAATTATGTGGTGACTTATGCGCTTTATCAACTAGTAAAACACATATAAGTTTTTTAAAAAATATATTTATGTGACCTAGAATATATGGATGGAAATTTGTATTTTTTAAGAAATAAATTTGAAAATTGTAATTAGAATCCTTGAAAGGGTTCCCATGGCGTGTCCAGAAATAAAAAAGTTCCTCAGAAAGAAATATGATGATAAACAACATAATAATTATTACATTTTTTGATAAGATTTTTTTTCATTATATTAATTAATATTTAGACAATCCAATAATTTTTCTTAATTAATTTAATAATATGGATAAATATATATATAAATATATATATACCATTGCATTATGAATAATTATATAGTATGTATTCATAATGAATGGTGCATGCTAGAAATTACCATATGAATTAAAGTTTTTCAATGTATTTAAACAAAGAGATATCAATGTACAAAAAGCTAAATATATAATTAAGGAAGGATGATTGTATAAAAAGTATTTCTATTATCATGAAGGATAAAAAAACTATAAAAATAGTTTTATTTAACCCAAATTATATATTCACATTAAAAATACAAAACCATTCAAAAATAACATTATATACTGGAGGCATTGATACCAAAGGTTCACTTATACCAATATAAAGAGTAGTCATTATTAGTCCTATTAACGATTGAACTAGATTTATCATCAATTTAAATTCATATCATCACCTTAAAATAAAATTAAAATCCATGATATAAAATATACATGGAAAAATTTTATATCTATATTTTAATTTTTTACCTTGGTATAACAATTAAATTGAGGGAAAATTCCACATGGCCTCATGTGTGCTCCCAGATCACCATTGGTTGGGGACTAAAACTAATGGCCTGTAAGTATATGATGGGGTTTTATTTACCTTATATAGTTTATTTTAGAAAAGAAAAATAAATTACTAACTGAAATGAAACTAAATAGAAAAATAAAATAATATCATTATCAATAAACCCTAACTTGCATCCCACAAATCCTGCTAATAACATTTATATATACAAAGTGATTATCAAACCGCTTACCAAAGACAATGATAATATAACTAAAATAACCCAAAATAATGTAATAAGCATAATCCTCTATGATACTCCATATGTGTAATAAAAATCATATCTAGGATGTGTCCTAACACTATGTTCACCCTTATATCATCTTTAATTTATTTGTAATTACATTTATATAATCTACATGAATAAGACATGTGTACATATATGGAGTGAGATAAAATCCAATTAGAAATAATTCTATCCAGAATAATTTATATAAGATTAGTATTATTTATGTGAGTTTTTAATGATATTAAATGACTCAAAAAACAACAAATAAATTATATTCATAATTTTATGTGCTAACCGTAACACCTTTGAATTTTAAATTACTTCATTCTTCTATTGTTAGTGTATTATATAAAGTTGTATCAAATTCAATCAAAGATAAGATTTTATAATAATAAAACCTACAAAAAATACATGTATTTCATAGTCTATCCCTTTTCCAAACAAATCATAAATCTGAACACAAGCTGACCTAAGAATATTCACCCAACCTATCCAAAATCATGGTAATTTATAAGTTACATAAAGTTAATCTATATGTTAACCATTAATTAATATTTACATATCAACATTAATTCACATAAAAAATATTATAAATATAGTTTCAAATTAATTTGTTAAATATAATTATTAATAATCAATAAATAAATAAATTATTTATTTATGTTATATTGACCAAATATGAATCATTTTAACATCTAAACTCTAAGACATTACAAAATTTATTTATTAAGAAATTATTTACCATTGAAAATTATAATTAAAATAATCTATTTCACACACACACACTCCTTCTCTAAACATCAAATCAATTATTATTAAGATCATTTTCCATTAAAAAATCACATTTCACCCCTTACATTATGTATCCATTAAAAATATACTTTTGATATCTTTAGTTATTAATAAGAAAAATATGAAAGGAAAAGATTTATTCCATTGAAATAATTATAAGATAATAAAAAATGAATGTATTCATTATACAAGGATAATATGATTTCTTGAATTAAAATTCAATTATAATTAATCCTAATTAAAAATAGTATTGAAACATAAATCCCTTACCACAATGGTAAATTTTGAATCAAAATATGCATGAAATAATAACATAAAATAGAACTTTAAATATAATTATAAAATAAAAATCATGATATTACATGTAAGAGGGGTTTTATAGACACCCCATAAAATAATTTATGTGATGAACACATGACATGACCCAATAGGGACTATTTGTGATAATAAACATTTACAAAGTTGGTAGTCTTTAATTAAAAAACATATGAAATAGTTAACCATATATCGTTTCTTAAATCCAACTAATATTAAGGAAAAACAACATAAAATAAATTCATGGGAAAAATAAAAAACTAAAAATGTAAATATTAGTTGAATATTGTTTTTGTCCCATAAAAAAAAGTGAGGTGATAAATCCCTTACCTTAGGTCCCGCTTCCTTCACATATATTTGAAACAAATTTCTAATAAATATTTGTTTATTATAAACTAATTAATTAACCGTTAACATATATATCATACGATATATGATTTTATTATAACTTTTTACCGCTATTTTGTTAACAATTATATATTAAGATCATTATTCTAGGTGATATCTGCTTCGGTTTTCCTGTTTACTTTGATTAGTTATTTTGGATCATGTGAATTGATCTTATTTCCATCATTTAGTAATGTTTAATCATGATAAAAATATAAAAATATATTTATTATATAAATATTGTGACACATATATAAAACTTATTTATTAAAAAATTGAAATACACCGTTCATGGAGACGGTAGGTCGTACATACACATGAACGTTGTTTTCATTGTTTGAATGATAAAAAAAATGATTTTAAGTAGTAATTAACCATAAAAAATCCTTATTATATCATATTAATCATATATATTTATAAAATAAGTCCCTATTACTATCCATGTGAAATAGAAATGAAAAATCAATCACATCTCTTGTTGGAGGTGGTATTGCGCATATACACATGAGCGACATTATTATTTTCTAACGGATTGGAAGTATATAAGAAATATATGATATTATAATTACTAAATCATAAATATTTCAAAAATAAAATATATAATCTTTAAATCCATCATAATAACCATCCATGATATGTGGTTATGGAAAATGAATTGTATTGTTGTGTAGAGACGATAAGCCATACATACGCATCAACGATACCTTCACTTCCCATTCGATAGAAAAGAGGGTGAATAAAAGTTTTTTTATAACAATAATAATGTTTTTGTATATTTATTAAGTTTAATTTATTATTTAATGAATATTATAATATATATAGTGGTGGAAAAATAATAATTAAAATGGATATGATTAGTTAAGGCAGTTATCTATTTATGGAAACAACTCCTATGTAGCCCTCTTAAAGACCCTAGGGTTTGTATTTTGGAAATAAAAACAACAATAGAATGTTCATATGGGAGTTTATAATATATTTTTTTAGTTTTTAGAAAATCTATTAGGCTTAATGTTGTTATAAGAAGATAAAATAGGGGTTCCCTTTTGTATGTGAGGGGAGGGGTACACTTGGAATTTTTTGAAAGTTTAAAATATAATATACTATGTATTTATAAAAATTAATATAAATGGAATGTAACTTTAATATAAGGTATTTTATGGTGAAATAACATAAAAAAGTAAAATTTGGGTGGGTTTATGTGGCGTTTTAATCAATATCTTTTGGTTTAATACAGTACTGAGCTAATTTTTATCTTAATCCTTATAACATATTTTTCAATATTAAAGGGTTATAATTTTAATTATAATTTAATAGTTAAATTATAAATGGAAAAGAGTTATGTTATCTAAATTTTCTTATTGAAATAACTTTTTTATTTATAAATAATTTTAAAAAATGATATTTTGATGAAATATCATTAATGCCATTTTTCACACTATTTATTTAAGTTTGCATTAATGAAATAATGATAATGTAGGAATTAAAAAATAATCATTATAGGATAAAATAATATATAATAATCATTAAAAAAAATTCAACACTATAAATCACTCAAATTATATTACTTGTAATATTTTTAAAATACTTAATTATAAATTGTTTATTATTTAAAGAACTAATGCATCGGCGTTGCATAGAAACTTAAGGTAGTTATATTATTTCTGAAAATTAGAAATAAATTTTCATCTTATAATTAACATTATTAAATATATAAATATCCATTAATATTAATTAAGAACATGTTTTTCTCTATTGGATGACATAATAGACATTTAAAAGTAAGAGATTTCCATTTTTTATTTTTCTTTGTTTTATATAATTTTACGTAATTTTCATAAAATGTTTCTATTAAATAATAAAATTTGGACACTAATACTATAATATTATAATTAAAATCATCCAATAAAAATTAATATTTTACATGGCAACCTTAACATTAATTTTGACCTAGTTTCATTCAATTTAACCGTTACCGAGATGATATATTTTTCCACGGTTATTTTTTATAATGTTAAAAATATAAAATGGAAAAATTAACAAAATTTTGGTTTATTGAGTACAAATACAGAATCCATTTTTCATTATTCAATTTATATATGTTTAATATATTCATTTGTAAAATAATCACACATAACATGATGAAAATCAATTTTTCGAGAAATACATTTGGAACAATATAACATGATTTATTCACATCCCTTTCCTAAAAAATATAATATAAATGTTAAAAAACATTATTCAATATAAAATCTATAAATATAATTAAAATAAATAACTAAAATTGATAAATTTTTTAAATAAAAATACATTGCACACATCAAAAAAGTTTTTTCCGAAACAAATGGCTTTTTGATTATAAAAATATTTCTAAACCAAAATCAATAATAAAACTAATTATAATAAAATTATTTAGATTATTCATAATATAATAGATCTAGTTTGAGTTCAAAAACCTTTAATATTAAAATTTAATTTTTAAAATCTTGAAATAAAAATACATTTCTCAATCAAAATTAGTATTTTTACAATACATCGAAAAAAGTATATTTTCCAAAAAAACTCTATATTTTATTCAAAGATAATTTTGAAATTTTGAATTTAAGAATGATATTATTTTTTATAAAATTATATTTATACATGTTTCAAAAATTAATTATAATTTTTTCTCAAAGAAAGTAATAAAATAAATTTTCAGAATAAAAGGGCATTATTAACAGTTGAGTTCTGATTTCCCAAGTCATAATAAATATATTTTAGTTGGGTTGGGAAATTATATAGATTTCATAATATGGTTCATCCTATTAATAATAAAAAATTTAATGTATTGGTTATAACAATCGTATTTAAATTATAATATTCTATTGTTAATTTAAGTGTAGTGTTGCATACAATGTATTATATTGAACAAATAATTCTTCTAATATAACTTATTGTTACAATTTCAGTTTTTTAAGATATAAATTTTTAAAATTTATATTTTAGTTACTTCTATACGATTTTATATGTAAACATGTATTTCTTAATTTCAAAGAAGGGAATATCTATATTATGTTGACATATATCACGTTAGGTAATTTAAGATTCATATTAAGATATGTTAAACATATATAATAATTAATATTTTAATAAAAGTATATTATTAAATAATCAAGATTATCATGATATGATTATCAACATGTATGATATGATCCAAAATTCATAACTTTAGAAATTTAATTACTTGGTTGGTATGTTAAAATACCAAACATGGTTATAATCAATGCTTTGATGTTTTAATTGTCAATATGATTTTATGTGTGAAATCCGAATTGATTAATTTTTTGAGTGACCTTTATTATTGATTAAGTGATGGTTTTTTAGATTTTTTTTTCTATTTTACCATTATTATTTCTGACTCTTCCCATACATGTAAAAACATGTTTAACATTGAATGTTAACATTTTCAAAACATTTTAAAATAATTTCTGGCATTGTTATTAAAACCTTTCTTCAAATAAATAATGGTGATATTGTTTTTAATATCAATAAAGTTTTGATATTATAAAATGAGGGGTTTTGAAAATAATCTAGGTGTCTTATAAAGGGGTTTTAGTCCCTTTTTTTAATAGAAACATTTAAGAGTTTTCTTTTTAAATAATATGAGAGATGAGGTTTTTAAAGAAAGATGTTTTATTTTAGATAATTATATATTATTCCTTGAAAATCATGTTAAAATGTTGAAATTATTATGAATTTTGTTTTTTTCCTCTATGAAATTATTGTGGACTTTCTCCCATAATAGGGGTAGTCATGCATTTTCTGTTGTTATTATGATTTGGGAGAAGAAGAATGTAGTTTATTGGAATAATTGATTAATTTTTATTTTTATTATTGGTAGTAGCAAGGTAGATGTGTCGATTTATGGAAATGACCATGTTTATTTAATGAGATAATAATATTTTTTCAGGGAAGATGATTTACTTAGGAAATTTAATGGTAAAAGTGTAAATATGATTATATATATGTTATTATTTATTAATTTTTTTACATGTTATTTAGTTTTATGAATTAACCTTGTTAATTTTAATTTTTTGGATGTATACATGTAATTAAAAGATCATTAATATATATTTTTCAGTAATGAGATGGATGAATCATGGGACAGTTTCTATTAATCCCCATGTTTCCAAGAGTTATAAAGTTCATTTGTATGGTTTTAGGCTTCGAGGGTGAGGATTTAATTGAGCAGGATTTGGTTTACTTCTTGTTTATGGGAACACCATTTCAATTCTTAAGTTATAGTAGTGAGTTTTCTATTAGGATTGGATCAAATTGGGTGGAATATGAATTAGGGACATGTGAAATAGGTTTCATGGGTATATTTTCTTATCATATTTATCATGTAGTTAATGTTCATGGTGTGGAAGGACGAACACATGAAGGAAACAATTTAGTGATAGAAAGAATGATATATTTTTTATAGTCTTTAAGTTCATTTCTAGATAATGATTCTCTAATTTATCGTTATTTTCCCAAAAGAAGATTTGTGAGCATGATTCTTTTAGTATTATTTAGGGACATAGTTTTAGTGGATAGTGGAGATTCTTTAGTTCCAAATTTGTTAAAAATTAGGGATTATGTTGAGACGATAGATATAAGTTTGTTTAAGGCTATTGAGAATGCTGAGGATACTACCTAGAGTTATTGTTCTTATGTTATGTGAAATAAGTGTGTGTGGTGGTCTTCTAGAGTTAAAGAGTGACTTACATACTTCTGAATGAGTAACTTGAGGATTCCATTATCATGTAAACTTATCTATATTTATTTTTTATGCTTTCCCATTGGAACTAATATTGAGTGTCCCCTTTCCAATTATAGTTATTTATGTTTTGACAATTAAACCCCACAATATAGTTATACATATTTATTTATGTTTTGATATTAATTACATATATTATGTTTGATGGAATAAATGATTTTAGTGGTTGAACACTGCAGTACTTATAGAATATAATAATGATATTTAATTCTCTAATTAAATTTCCTTCATTTTTATTAATATTATACAATATTATCAGTATTATGTTAGTGCTGAACACATACCTTATATTTTGAAAATTTGGTTAACTAAAATATATTACATATTCCTTTGGATAAAAAAATATTACATATTA
Organism: Viscum album; assembly: GCA_963277665.1. Classification (NCBI taxonomy): domain Eukaryota; kingdom Viridiplantae; phylum Streptophyta; class Magnoliopsida; order Santalales; family Viscaceae; genus Viscum; species Viscum album. Next base: position 124,784,484 of record OY728147.1, read on the forward strand.
AAATTTATCAATGTAAAATATCTTAAGCATTGATAGAGAGATATTATAAAAAATGGTTTTGTAAATATTATGAAGATATTTATCTTATGTTTAAAAAATCCATATTTTGTATTATATGTTTTCAAATAAATTTATCTTAATCATTTTTAAAATTATATTATGCATTGTAGTGAAGTGAATATTTTATTATGTAGTGAAATTTGGATATGAAATATATATTATGTATTAAGTATTTATAGTATGTATTTCTTATTTTTGAGTATAATTATCATATATTTTACATGAAATAAAAATTTTATTAATCATATTATAATATGTTTTTATGGGAAGTAATTTAAATATATTACATATTATATTTATTTTTATGAAAACATATGATTTCATTGTAGCAGGAATATCATGTTCCACAAACATATAAATGAAATTAATGAATTTCCAAAGAATCCCAATATTGGGATATATCATCTTCTATCAAATTCCCTCCAAAAAATTAATCAATGAATTTTTTGGAGCCGTATTATTTCCTTTAATAGTGTCCAAATTCATATAATCATCTCTAGGTACCAAATTTCACTAGAAGAGGGTGAGAGATAAATCTCTATGGGCCACCACCAATGGTGACAATAACATTTGGAATGTGTAATAGTATATAAAAGTTTATAATAATAAACATATATAAAGTAAAGATGTACAATGTAACTAAATACCAAAGTAACTGCTTTATCCCTCGACTGGTGTCTGAACTTTTTACCAATTCATTATTTTATTATTACTCATTTATAAATAAGTTTCATGTTACTAATAGTTAAGGTTCCAAGATGTACTAATGAAACTTGTAATGTTATTTATTAATGATGTTCCAAGGTAATAAAAAGGAAACATAGACCTCTAGGGTCACCAGATTAATAATAATTGTAGCCTGTCTAAGGGTAAGAGTGTAATCCATAAATCATAGTCCATGGAATTACACACTGAGACTTTTATTGAGTCCAAGGAGTTCATCCATGGTAAAATCAGGCTATGCAATGACTGGGCCTGATGGCCTTTAGCCATGTAGATGACTTATCATTGTTGGATATAAGGAGAATATCAAAGTTATACATTAATACAATGTATGTATTCCTATAGTGTCATACTGGGAATCCAAGAATAGTCATGGACTGGGTTTTAGGTGGGTTTCAAACTATGCAAGTCATGTCCATGAATAAGAATAGGGTTCCCAAGTGGTCAATGCATTAGTCGATAAGTTTCCAAGGAGAGCTCGAGTTAGGACACTCCTACTTGATAATTAGGTAATATATAATTCATATGGTTCAATACATTACATATCAATAGAGTGACAAGGCTAATTAAGAATTCAACCAGTTAATCAATTCGTAATTAGTTAATAAGAACATTTGGTTGAATACTTACCTTTCATTTGTATGACAAGGCCACGTTGCATGAAACAATTTATTTAATCCATTTAAGGAATTTTTTAAATTAAATTTCACTCTGATACCTTCCATTTACATGGTAAGTGGTGCTATGAACACGAATCTTATTATTCAATTATATTTAACAAGGCCCAGTCAAATACTTAGTATACATTCCAATTTTCATTTTAAATTTAATTATAAAATAAAGCACTTAACATAGACGAGTAATGTGGTGAGCCTAAATAGTACTTTCCATTATAAAATTCACAATATATATGAATCCATTCAATATATAAATCTTACCCTTAAAATAGTCTATCCAAGGAACACCTGGACGATGACTCAAATGAGTCAAAACACTAAAAAACAATTATGATAAAACAACCTACATGGGATTGAAGAAGTTATGAGGGTAACCACCAAAAACTAATCACATATTTTGAATGATCATAACAATATAGTCGTAATGGTTTTAATCATGGAATATAAATTTAATAAACAACACTTGATGGAATCATTTGGCCCCATAAGAAAATTAAAAAATCAATGAAATTGAGGGACTAGTTATAGACTATCCACCTTAGAGTTGTATGAAGTTACTACTCTAGTATTAGCCTCAAATTCATCTTATAATGGATTAGTAATATGAAAAATTAAAAAACACCCACTCCTCGATACATTGGTCGAGAGAAATAAGGGAAAAGATATCTAAACCAGACTCGAGTACTTGTTGTTGCACATCCAATGTTACGAAAAAAACATGATCAGATCCTGAATGAATAAGATCTTTCAATCCCAACAGTAGGACTTCAAAGAACTCCAAAATTAGAGAAAAATAAGTTAATACCCCATAAATGAGAATTAGGAGGAAATAAGAGGATTTATTAGATCATTTAATGGAAATATAGTAAAATTACCCATAAAATATCCCATGTTGGGATTGTCAACACAGTTTGAAAAACCGTGTTCATAACATGCATGAGTACCTAGAAAAAAGGGGCACTCCCACAGTAGGATATAATGTTTGGAAAACCATGCTATGACTATGTGGTAAGGCTCTATCCAAAAAGACACCAACCACATTGTTTGATCTACCCATGCGGTCTTCCTGCATGGTTTACTACAAACCAGGAACAATGACTACTTTTCCCGAAAAACAATGTTTTGGGATCTGAAAAATCCCTGAAAAACCTCATAACCATTACTAACTCATTAGGAATCCATAATAGGTCCAAAATATATAATTACTTCAAAATGTAAAGGATCTATACCTAAGTGAAAAAATGGGTTCTTATAGTCTCCCCCCTTAAATGAACACCACTCTGAGTTCACCTTCAAATGGTGGAGGAACACTTTCTGAGAAAAACTCTTTCCACTAGGCATGTACATCAGCTTTATTCTTTCAAGTTTCATCCTACAAACGACCATGCCTCCATGAAACCAAATCTAGGGGGATAGACCGAACTTATAGAGACTTTGTGATCTGGTCAACAATGTGTATTGGACACTCTTCAAAGGTAGAATCAGCATCTAACCTCAATTTCCTTGGTATCAGTGGTATGCGATGGGTCGACATGATATCAATGAAGCTATGAGACATGGAAGAATTAATTCATGACACAGTATCTCTAAGTTTGTAGAAATTGATAGGCTACTGGACCAAGTCTCCAGAGGATCTCAAATTTCCCTACATAATGAGGAGATAACTTCCCTTGATTTCTCCACCGTCCATGCCCATGCCAGGGATCTACCTAAATGAAAACATGTTACCTGGCCTCAAACACTAGAAGTCATCTACATTGATTGTAATAGGATTTATTCTAGACTAAGTAGTAGTAAAACACTTTCTGATTAACTAAACCTACTCTAATGTCTCTTGAACACGAGGAAGATCTAGTCAGTTTACCCCAGCTACCTCTAGCCAACATATAGGTGAACCACACAACCTACCATATAAAGCCTCAAAATGGGCCATCTGATTTATCACATGAAATCTATTATTATAAGATAAATTAATGATAGGGATGTGATTCTCCCATGAACCATTAATATCAAAGACACATGCTCAGAGAAGATCCTATTGAACATGTACGGTCCATTTCGATAGTCTATCAGTCTGAGGGTGATAAGATGTTTTTAGAATCACCTGTATTCCAATAAACTTCTACAATTCCTTCCAAAACTTGATGTGAAACGAGTGTCCCTATTTGAAATGATAGTATGATAGACCCCATGTAGTCATATGATTTATCATACATATAGTATTCCCAACTCATAAACTAAGAAAGTCTCTTGAATTGGAATAAAGTGGGAAGATTTCATTAGATAGTAAATAACTGCCCATATTACATCGCTACCCCTTGATGTCCTATGAAATATGACAACACAATCCATAGAAACAACTTCCCTTTTCCATTTTGGGATTTAAAGCACCTGTAACAATCCTACAGGTCTCTAGTGCTTCCCCTTCACCAACTAATAAGTGTAACACCTAGGGATAAAGCCTAAAATCTGACATTGCATCCAAGGTCCCCAATAATGGGGTCCCATTTTTCTATACATCTTGGAGATTCATAGATAAATTTCCCATTTATAAGCATGGAAATAGTTTACCAACTCTTCTCTCATATATATGGGAACCCATACACATCCATAAATATTAAGGATATTGTATCTATCCATATACCACTCTATAGGTGGGTTATGTTCTGATAAACTCTCAAAGAGAATCAAGCCATCAGTATCTGAAAATTGTCTACCCTTCACTTAGATAAGGATGGAATAGGTAACTATCAATGATGAGAGGTAAAAATTCTCATGACTATATTGAAGCTCCATATATAGTTTAGAAGAGAAGGTTAATAACTTTCATTCATTACTGGCTTCTCATACGACCCGTGTTTGAGTTTTTCAACTCAGTGTATTTGCAACTATATTTCCCTTTCCAAGTGTATATGCAAGATCAAAATCAAATTACTTTTTATATTTAAGCCATCTAAACTATCCGATGTTCAAGTCATGATGATTAAATATATATTTGAGGATCTGGGGTTTTGTGTACACCAAAAAGCACTATCCTAATAGATATTGTCTCCAGTAATGTATGGAATGGAAAACTACCGATAGTTCAAGATTGTGCATCGGGTAATTTCTCTCATGAGGTCTCATATTCCAAGATTTACACAAGACATCCCTATCATAATTCCTTATCACTAATCCTAGTCCGATTCAGGATGCATTACAGAATACAGTTCAACCTCTCCTAGGCTCTGGAGGAATTATAATTGGTGCTAAGGCAAGCCTCCCATTCAGCTCGAGAAAGTCTTTCTTGCATGCTTCTTACCATAAGAACAAAACACCCTTCATGGTAAGGCATGTAATTGGTGAAGAAATATGTGATATTTCTTTTATAAAACACCTATAATATCTATCTATCCTGAAAACACCATATATCAAATATTTTCTTGGGCTTCTCCCAGGAAACTATAACACCGACCTCTTTTGGGTCAGTAGATACGCTAGATTCTAGAATAATATGACCTAAAAAGGTAATTTTTGTCGTTCCAAAAATGGCACATAACATGCTTGACATAAATATGATTCTCTCTTAGTGTACTTATATTGATCTCGTGATGATTGGAATGGTCTTTATGAGTTTGAAAATACACCATGATGTCATCCACAAAGACCATGACAAAAAAGTCAAGATAAAGATGGAAAACACTATTAATTAGAGCCATGAAAATTATGGGCATGTTTGTAATACTGAAAGACATAACAAGGTTCTCATATAGACAATAACTGCTATGGATAAATGTAATAGGTATGTCTAATGGATTGAATCACACTTGATGATAACCTGATATGAGGTCAATCTTAGAGAAGACCCTAGCTCCTCGAAGATGGATGAAGAGAACTTCTATTTGAGGTAGTGAATACTGGTTCATGATAGTAAGTTGGTTAAAATTTCTTTAATCTAGGATTAGAGATAAGGTTCTATCCACCATCTTGGTGAAAAGTATGGGCGAACCCCAATAGGATGTAGTGGTCCATATAAAACCTTTGGCCTCTAAATCATCTAATACCACTTGTTCTTATAAGGAAATATAGGTTCCATCCTTAATATAGGATTGGATACTATATATTATCCAGGATGAATCTAGATTATAAAATCTACATCTATCTCATGAGGTAATCTATAAAAATCATCAAGAAAATCATGACAAAAATGATCAACTACTAGAGGGGAATTAGTATTTCATAGTCCCTGATCATCCATGAAGTGATTTTCAATCTGGGTAGTCACTCCACCTATCCCATGATGCTATGGTCTAACTCTCCCATATTGGACATCCCACTTAACATTATATATATTTATGTGGCCCTATGGTGATATTAACGATACCCTGTGGAAATAAAGGTCTAAATAGGAATGAAACAGAACCATCTAATACATCCTAATAATGACATCAAAGTCCGTCATATCAAGAACAAAGAGGTCCCATAAAAAGGGTAACTACATACCTCAAGGGGAAAGTCCCTACACTAGTTTATTTCCTATTTTTTTACCCCTAACAGTGTATCTACGATCATTACACCATAGTAATACTATATCTACAGTTCGGGACATTACATGTCAAATACAAAGATAAAAAATTTTGAAGCACCTGTATCAAATAAATCAGATACTATAATAGATTCCATAATAATAATAACTCATATTGTAGATGGTCCCATAAATTTATTATTTGGGTATTTTATGTAGAGTGTGAAACTGGAATGATCCATGGCTCTGCGCAACAGTTGGACTACCATGACCAAAAATGCTTTGCTAGAGCTTCTGCCGATCAGGGGTCTAGCGGCCATGACCATGACCCCCTCCTTAACCAATCCTATAGGTGCTATTCCAACTCACCTCCTAACATGGTGCAAAATAACCCACTCTAGAAGATATATCTAATATAAATAATTTTCTACTTAAATATGGTGGAAATTAATTACATAATCTATGATGATTCCTCATAAGAATACAAGACTGACACTCTTGTGGGTCTCTATCACACTGTGGATTCTGATTACCTCGTCATCTACACTGATGTCACACCCTAAAGTTATCAAAACAGTTACTCTCGTTTTCACTACCCAGATGATAAATCAATATAAAATTCTTCCTTCCATCAGAAGAACTACTGGCATGTCAAAACACTATTCCTCTATGCTCGGTCCTATTTCCATCCCTCAGGTTGTGCTTAGTGATAATATCCTAATTGAAAATTTTAGAAAAAGCAGTTCGGAGAAATTTAGTTACCTACAATTTTAATTGTGTAAACAAACCCATCCTCGAACACTCTATCATGTGGACTCTCATAATTGACTAGATGCATTAAAAAGATCTGTAACTTAGTAAAACGAGATAAATATTCCAATACTGACATTGAACCCAACTCGAGATGCATGAACTTCCAAGATCCGTCATCTCTCTGTGTTTGAGGAGGGAACTGATCATAAACGACAGAATGGAAATCAACCAATAACATGCCTGGATGACAACCATACAGGGTAATCATATACCACTAGTGCTTGGATGAATCTCACAGCTTATATGGGGTGATCTTAAACCTCTACTTTGGAGGCATCTTCAGATAATCAACTATATAAAAGATGACCTATATCCAAAACTCAACATCCTATGGACTGCCATCCCCTGAAAAGGTTGGGTGATGTTGATATCGGAACACATGATTCAGATCATCCATAATAGGTGTAGGTTGTGGAGAATAATTCATGGACTGCATCAGAAATAGGAAACAAACACTAACATGGGCATTAATTCCTAGTTCAGGTACAGTAAGAAGTGCCTCAAGTGGTACTCCTAGAAGTAATATGGGAAGCTTAGGGCCCACCACGTCTAGATTATGGTCAATGAAACTTTTCTGGTAATTGTTAATAGGATGTCATACTGAAATTGTTCTATATATTCCAAGTGTTCACCTTAGAACAATATTAAGTAGAAATATAGAATCACTAGCAGAAGATGAATGTAAGAAAAATCACTAACAAAGCATACTACCCTATATACCTACTTAAACGGTCAGGTATTGGTATGTTCTCAGATATAAGTTTCATTCAATTTTACATTTTATTATAAGATATAGTCCTTTAACTTTATTAAACATGATAAGGTGGGATAAGGACGTGAAACCAATTCATTTTAGATGTCATAATTCACTTTATAATGGATATCCATTACCAATGAATCGATGCCCATACAACTTATCACTAGAACTGTCATCCATATATAGATAACATAATTGGTTGACCAAGTAAATTACTCATCCCAACCCATGAGTTCCCATGCACCATATTAATCAAGACAAACAATAAATCAATCACAACCAAAAGTAATACTTATACAAGATAACTATAAAAACATCACTCAATAATCAAAAGCATACTATGAAATTAAAAGTAGTGAAATTCTCCTATATGGCATGAAAAAAATCATGGCATTAAAATTCTAGGTGCCTAAAATGATGCATGTAACTATGATCCTTGTGATCCTATCATCGGCACAAGGATGATTTGAAATCACCAATCAAGAATAATAATCAAAAAACACCACAAAAAATCTGCATCATGCCATGTTGATATATTTTCAACTATAATAGAAAAAAATAGAGAAAAATTTATATTTTGGGTAAAATATATTTTTTCTTAAACCAAGGTTCACAACATACAAGAATAGATTATGACAAAGTTCCATGCATTTCTAATATCCAATATATTCTCTCCAAATAGTAAAATAAGAAAAGAAAACTCATTTGACACCACTTTGTGATGTCGTAGACCCATTTTCCACTTTATAGGTGCCTCGAGCATGGTGGGACACTTGGACTCAAGCCCATCGCCCCAAACACCAGTGGATGCGCTCTAGCTGCGAGGGCCTAGGGTGTGTCCATGGGGAGACTATTCCCTCATTTGAAAAATGAACTGTAGTGGATAAATATAAACCGAGTTAAATATAGGATGTAATATAAGTAAATAGAAGGCACAATAGAAATAGGGACAATAGTTACAATAAATGAAATAACTAGAATCACATTCAACATCTGATGATGATTTTTGATGTACCAAGAAAACTGGAAAACAAGGACACAAGGAAATAGGCATAACATGTTTCAAAAATGTATAAATGAAATCAAAGACTATCCCGAGAATTCCGAGTTCTGTCTCAGACATCTGCTATCAGGATTCATGCTAAATTGAAAAAATAAAGTGTTTGAAGTTGTAACCTTCCTTATATCTACCCCTACATTATTGTAATCTATATTGGGTACCAAATGATGCCAAGATAGGGTGTGAGATAAATATCAATTGGAAACCAACAATGGTTTCTATAACATCTGCCCTGTGTAATAGAATATAACAATGTGAAATCATATATATATATATATAAATGTATATAAAGTTAAGTAGTATAATGTATTAAAATAACCAAGTAGCCGCTACATACCTCTATTACTATATGAAAATGAAAACAATTAATTATTTTATTGTTTCTAGTTTATAAATTAGTCTCATGTTTGTAATAGAGAAGGATCAAATATGTAACAATGAATCTTGTAATGTTATTTTATAATGATGTTCCAAGGTAATAACCAAGGCAACGTAGACCTCAACAGTCACCAAATCAATATTAATTGTAGACTTACTAAGGGTAATAGTGTAATCCAATTAGAATAGTCCAAGGCATTCCACATTGAGAAGCCTACTAAGTCCAAAATGTTTCTCCAATGTAAAATAGTGGTAAGCAATGACAGGTCCCAATGGGCTATAACCATGGAACCTACTTGTCAATACTGGATCCAAGGATTATATCCAAGTAATCCTTTAATACTATGTGATGGATTCTTTTGTTTCATATCATGCCTTGAATAATATACAAGGATCATGATCTAGGTGTGTCTTATCCTAAGAAAGGTGTATCCTTGAATCATAATGGGGTTGCAGAGTGCTCAAGGCATTCCTCAATAAGAATACAAGGTGAGCTCGCATCAAGCCACTAATATTTGATAATGAAGTATTATATAATTCATATGGTTCAAGACATTAACTATCATTAGTGTGACAAGTATAATTGAGAATGAAACTATTTAATCAATTCATAATTAATCAATAATTCCATTTGGTTCAAGCCCTTCCTTCGATTAGTGTTATAAGGACATGTTTCATAAATCCATTCATTTTATCCATTTAAGAAATTTTAAATAATAAAGTCTCACTTATCTACAGTCCACTATCACATTAATTGGTGCTATAGACATGGAAGTTATTATTCAATTATATTTAACAAGGCCAAGTCATATACATAGAATAATTGCCAATTTCCATTTCATATTTATTTATAAAATTAATCAAATACCATAGATTAGTCAAGTGGTCAGAATAAAATGTACTTTAAATTATTAAATTAACAATATAAATCAAGACATTCAATATTGAAAGCTTACCCTTTGAAAGTTCAAGAAAAGTTAGACCCGAATGATGGTTCAAACATGTCAGACCATTAAAAAAATAATTATGGAAAAACATTCTCCATGGGATGGATAGATTTTTGGGCATAATTATTAAAAAATAATCATATATTTGTAAAGAGAATAACCATATGGTTCTAATTATTATAATCATAGAATATAAATGTAATAAATGACACCCGATGAAATCAGTGGGCCTCACAAGACAATTCCAAAATCCACAAACTTGAGGGATGAGTTATAGACCACCCTCCTTAGGGTTTTACCTCCTTAAATATCAGACAATGATTCATCTTAGAATGGAGTTGATCAGAGAAAAATTGAAAAATGATCACACCTTAATAACTTGGTCGAGTGAAAGAGAGGAGAAAAATGGATAAAAAGGACTTGAGTACATACCCTTGCACATCCAATATGATGAACATAAGCTTAATCGGATCTTGGATGAAGGAGATATTTCAATCCCTACCTTATTCCTTCAAAAATCACCAAAATGAGAGAAATGTAGGTTATTCCCATTAGAAATTTGATTAAGGGGAAGGACGAGGCTTAATTAGATCATTAAGTAAAAAAATAGTAAAATTAAGCATAAAATAGCCTACATACGGTTTGTCTGTATGGTTCGATGAACCATATGCAAACCATGCATGAGTAAATGGAAAAAAGGGCACTCACATGGTTATTCCACACAATTATGGAGATAGTGCACCAACCGTTTGGTAAGGATCTATGCGAGAAGACACCACCCACTCAATTTGATCTAACTATACATCCTTCCTACAAAGCTTACAACAAACCTTGCTCAATGACTAGTTTTCCCAAAATGCAATGTTTCGGGTCCCGAGCAAGCCCTATAAACCTTTATAACTTTCACTAATTCATTAGGAATCCATATTAGGTCCCAAATATATAATTTTAAAACAATTTGAAGGACCCATAGATAAGTGAAAAACAAGGTTTTTATAATTTCACTCAAAATAAAGACTTTATCTATTATTCTTCCATTATATGGTGTGGTTGGAAGGATATTTCTCCTATTTAAAAAGAAATATTATATTAGGTTATGTGTCACCCTTAAAATTCAATTTTGTTTTTGTTTTTTGTATCTTTGTTATAGAATAACGGTAGTAATTAGGTTGTGAATCCCCATCCGAAGTTAGATTTTTAGTGGTTGGCATATTATCTCAGGGAAAAAGAGATACTAAGAGTAAATGTAGGATTCTTTTTGATATGAACCAATATAAATTTTTTTATGTTCATATTTAGTTTTCCACTATATCATTAATATAAATATTATTTCATGATTAAAAGATTTAAAATTTTTCAATTCACCCCCTCTTTACCATTCCATACATCTTATATTTAGGAAAATAATTAGTATAACATCATTGTATTTTATAAATTATTTATTGATTTTTAACCCCATATTATAATTAACAATCTGAAGGAAATACCTCAATATTTAAAGTAAAATTCAGAATAAAGAATATATTCTATAAAGGCCTATTTTATTTAATGTAAATTACTATAGATAAAAGTATTTAGGAATAAAATATTTCCTAAAATAGTATATAATTGGTCACTGGACTATCATGAATACCATATAAATTACTAAAAACTAACCATGAATATTTGATTGGAAATGATTCACACAAGTATGTTTTCAATTTTAAAAATTTTATTTTTTTATAATGTGGAATTAGTATAATTTTTCGGAATCATGTAACATCTTAAAAAACTGAACCTGACATTTATAGAGTTTTGTAAGTCTCTCCATAGGTAAAATATAATCTTAATAGAACCGAACGTAGAATATTGTGACCTAGCTATCAATATTTAAATATGAGGGAATAAAAAACTACAATTCCAATGTTTAATATATTTTTAGCATAATGAATGTAATGAGTATACATGGTAAAACCTTGGAAAATACAGTGATGGTTAAATTTATTTTGTGATCTCTATCCAATAAATGGAATAAAAAATGTTTTTATTGAAAAAAGGAATGAATTTTAGAAAATAAACTCTTGATTAATTCCATTGATAAAATATTCAATATTAAATAGTGCTAAAAAATTATCAAATAAAAGAATGCTTAAATAAATTGTTTTATTTAAATATAAAATTGTTACATCCATGTATTCTGATTCAAATTAACAGGAATTTGAATGAGGTTAAATTTATCATGTTGGGACAGGAAATTAAAAATAATAAATGTTAATTTATAAGGTATAAAGATGATTTTTCCAGAGATTATTTAAAAGAAATTAATAAAGTTAATTATAATTTTTATAATAATACTTTAGATGTAACATGTTATGGATGAAAAATAAAATTTTATATAAAACCAAATTTCCCCAAATTGAGACATTACAAAATGAATAATAGGCTTCACAAAAAGTAGAAAAATGTTTAATATATAGAAATATTTTTTACAGAAGACTTAGATTCATGTGATGAATCTAATATATAAAGAACAATATACTAACTTATGCTTTATGGATTCATTTGAAAGGATGAGTAATCCTTATTATGAATCAGATTAATGTGTTTTTTGAAAAAACCCAACACTGATGAATTATTTTTAGAGATTAAATGATTTAAAAATGATATTCTCCAAATTTATATAAAGTATAATGAAATTAATGGTTAAGAATAAGAAAATTATTTATGAGTGTGGGATTTATCTTGACTAAAATTAAAATTTAATGAATGTTTCTATCAACGCTAATGTAAAATCGTTCAATGACTTTGATATTATTTAAAAATTAAAAACATTTTGAAAAAAAATTACATGTTTAATGGAAAATATGACTACGTTTATACTAGTTAATGAATTCTATAATAATATTATGTTTTTAAATAAAGTAAATAAAAATATTTCCATACGTGGATGTGTTCAACAATCATATAAAATATTAAAAAAATTATAAAAAATCTAAAGAAATTATATATACGATTACTTATTTTAAATGTAAAATGAAAAAAAAATTTATAAATTTGAATGACATTTAATATTTACCTAATGACTGGAACACAAAAAATGATTTATTTCTATCTAATTGTACTCTATATCGACTATGAATTCATGTTTAAAAAATGAATTTGTTCACAAAAATATAATTACTAATCCCATTAGACCCAAAGTAGTATAGGTACTAGAATGAACTTATAACTAATATTATAGGAATAATGTATTGGAAGTCTCAAAAATGTGGTATCATACATGTATAATGGATAAATAAGGAACATGACAAGTGTTTCATCAAATTTTATATCAAAAAATAGGTGTCATGGAGGCACTATAACTTTCAGATAAAATTATAAATGGAAATTTAACGATTTTGGTGAAGTTAGTATTTATAAATCCATTATTATTTATATAGTCTTATATATTGACAGTTAAAAATATAATCTGACTATTATTTATCAATTATTTTATAATTGTTTTTTTCATAAGGGATAAATGTATTTTTTTTATTCTACATTTTTTGATAGAATATATGATAATATTAAATTCAATGATTTTGATGAACTAATAGATCACAATTTGATGTCTTTGAATTCTTTTTTAGACAGGTGATATTTTATAAAATATGTAGACTGGATAAGAAATTTTTATTTTGTTAAATAATATATCTCAACATAAACATGTTTCTCACTTACCAAATCTGAAACTAGAAAAAAATCATGTATATAACTAGATTATGAAAGGAAAAAACACAATGAATTATTAAAGTTAATAAAATATACTAATACTATAATGCCCGTAGACCTTTTTCATTTATAATTATTTTTACCAATTCATACAGCTTATCTTAGTTATAAAAATATGTTTATGTTATTGTATATGATTTTATTTTATTTAAAATGGTTTATTTTCATGAACATAAAATTGAAATGTTGTCAAAGTTTTTTTTACTATGAATTAAATTAAATTGAGAAAGTATATTTAATTTTTCATGTTATAAGTGACTTATGTGATGAATGGTAGAACATACAATTTTAAAATTTTCTATAAGTAGAATGGTTTTTTATAACTTATCTACCATTAGAATGCCTAAAATAATGGACTTATTGAAAAGAAAAACCAGATATTATAGAAAATAGTGATAACTATACTAAATTAGTTTAGTTTACGTAAATAGTTTTAGATAGAATATATTAAAACAACTTTTTATGTCTCCAATGAAATTCTTATTGGACTTATTCGGATGAAAATCCCTTATGGATTATAGAATTGAAAAAACCTAGTGGTTTCTATTTTATATTTTTTTAATGTGATTTTCCTTAACACAAAATATAATTTCTATAAATTTCATTTGAAATATATTAAAAATAATAGTTTTACAATATTATTATGTGACATAATTTTACCAATTGTATAATAATAAATATATGGTTATTGAAGAGTCTAGTAATATTATTTTTTATAAATAATATTAAAAATATAAATGTTTTGAATAAAAGAATATTGAATAAGATTTTAGAAATTTTAAATTTGGATAAGTTAGAAATCAATAACTGAGTGAACCTATTAAGGTGTATCATAGTACTCTTCAAAAATCTTAGAAAAAATTAAAATATCACCTGATAGAAAATTTAATTTCAAATGCTGACTTAAGAGTTTATAATATACTTCGAATGAGAAAATACTATGCCCATTATGATTTAATTTAATATTTTTTATTGGAATTATATTTATGATTACTTAAAATATCATTAGTATATTTTTTATATGAAATATGAACTACAATAATTCTTTAGGATTTATGTATGAAATTTGGATTTTCCACCTAAATATTTGTAGATTAATATTTCAGAATTTATATTTAGAAATAATCATGATGGATATATGTAGATTATTTAAAAAAATGTATAATAGTTGATCAATTTTTTATGAAGAATCCATGAATTTTGATGAATGTTTTTCACCTATTTTTATATTATAAGTTAATTTAATTTCATTATCTTGTGATGAAGATCATGTTTTTTAAATTTATAATGTTTATTGTAAGCATTATTCTCTTAATGAATAAATTTTTCGATGTATTTATGTTAAATTTTACCTGGCTATGAAAATGAAAACAAACCTACTTAAATTTTTTGACATTAAAATTATCTTTATAGTATTGAAAAATTTCTTTGAACCTTGTATGGACTATTATATATTTTTCATTTTGAAATTTGTTTTATGAAAGAAAAATATAACCTAATATTTTTTAGAAAAAATTATTCTCAATAGATATTGATTATTCATATTTATATTTAGGATATTTTTTGGATCACATAAAATATTTCATTGTAGATATTTTATATATTTTATGACTATTCAATATAACATGAGAATTTTGGAGAATTGAAAAATTTCTTTTAATTTAGATCTATTAAATAAATGATGTATTATTTATAAATCAGCATAATCATTCTAATGAATTAGTTATTATATTTAAATTATATTCTAGTAAAATTTTAAGTACCCCATGTGTAATACTTGTATATTAATTGATTATGTTGTTTGAAAAATTATTAATAATTTTTTTTTAGAAAAATGATTGGTATCTTATTATATATAAATACTTTTACAGTAGATGTAATGTTTTCTATAAAAGATTGTTTTTGGATTCAAGATAAATCTAAATAAATTCACTTGAATGTTATTTAAATGGTTACTAAATATTATAACGAATATATAAATATTTTTTTATTTCAACCTATAATAAATAAATTTTAATTAAATTTTAATTATGATTCTGATTTTGGGAGATGAAATATGGATATAAAAATAAAAAGTGCGATGTGAGATGACCTGATCATATCATGAATAACTAATACATTGTTTTACATGATTTCAATATATTTACTATAAAAATAACACCACATAACATATATGTATTTATTCAATATTGATTCGATAGAAAAATTTTTTATATCATTTTAAACATCTCTAACTTTTATTCTTAATATGTGATGCACTTATGGAAAGATAATAATTAATAACATACATCATAACATTTTGAGTGAAAAATAAGATAAGGTGAGATCAATCACACAATAATGGTAAATATAGGACATACCATTAAAAGATAATAAGTTAAAATAAGATTATTATATCGGTATGTGAAAATATTTAATGTGTATGCACATAACATAAGTGAATAAATCCTAATGAAATATATATCAAACACCAAAACACATAGAATAAATGTTTATAGTAACATAAAACATATTTAATATGGGTGAGAAGACATAAGTCACTAATAATGATCTATAAAAGAATAGGTATGATAATATGTAATAATATCATGGAAAAAACATAATAATAAAAAAATTCTTTTTATGAAGATATGTTTCCTTACCATAAACACATTATAGATATAGTCTATTATTGGATTGGGTTTATTATTCATTTCTATTAAAATTTATTTAACTAGGCACACATCACAGTCCATTTTAAGTTATCTCATGATATATAAATATTTACCCAAACCATTAGTGGGATATATAATTCATAGTGAAACCTTAACATAATGAGAGCCACATAAATGTGTGCCACATGAACATATAAAAATCATTATTCTATCATACCATAATTCACCTATGTTAAATAAATTGGTTTCATGAATGTTTTTACTAAATATGACCATAATACATCTAGAGAAATAATGTGGGTAGTATCATTAGATAATATCTCCAGTGAAGCATAGAAATAATAAATTATTCTGAAAAAATAAAAAAAAACAATATAATAGTATTAAGAAATTACAATAAAAATAATAAGAAATTACCAGTTTAATATTAAATAGCTTATATTTAAAAGACTAAAACTAACAAATTAATGAGAATAGAAATTATGACTGAAAAACATGAAAAACATGAGAATAATATACTAAAAAAGATTATGATAATGACAAAATGTCTTCATGTTGAAATAATTATAAAATAATATTTTTCTATAAAAATTCAATGGGAACACCGTACCATAAAAAATTACCCATGGGGAAAATGTTAATAATAATTCCTTTAAATCATTCATAAATAAATTCAACAATAATATAAAATAGACACAATAAATTATTGAATAATAAATAAGAACATTGTTGAAACAATATAAAGAATATCAAAATAGGGGAGAAATATTATTGATAAAAAAGGAGATATTTGTTTGGGTACACTATGAGGTATCCTTTTTGTCACATTGTAAACTAAAGTTAAGTGACTTGTAAACCCACAAAAATAAATATAGGAGAATAAAATTTATTTGGTTATAAATAGAAATGATAAATAATTTTATATAAGTGAAATTTTTCATAAATAACCATGATTTCAATGTGAGGTTATAAAAGAATCCCTCACACCACACTTTCTCTTAGTCTGATTCACTCTTTGTAAAATACTTTTAGGTTTCTGGTTCATATGTGTAAGAACACTATTCATAGTTATTTTATTTAGTATAACTTATTTATAATTATTATTTAACTATATATTATATATTTATAATAAAAATTAACATTATATAATTTGTTGTTCCATTTTACATACATGTTTTGGTTTGGTGGTGTCATTCCATTCCCCTTTATTATGGGTTTATTTTCACTATGATATTCCGGAAAGAGTAATGTTTTTTGTCGAATTCATTTAAATAAGAAGGATTGAGTGTATTAATGAATATACTTATTGAAATTACCATCCTAATATTATTGAAAAAGTATATATTCATATTTTACTTGTTATAAAATGAATTTAGGTTTTATTAGTAATTCATGATGTTATCATTTTAACATTTTTCATGTAGGTGATACAACTAAAGAAAATAATAACATGTTATAATAATCGAATGATTAATAATGTGTTATTGTATAGTAATTATGTAACAATTATCGATGGTAAATGTATTGAAAAACATTTTATTAAAGTGAAAAAATATATTCCATAATATGTACATGATTTAGATAAAGAATAATGCTTTGGAATAGGATAACACTTATGTTGAATACTTGAATTTACTCTTCAAGGGACTCTTGAAAATGAGGTATTTATTATTACTAATTGGAATAAGAGTTTTCCAACTTGGAAATATAATTTTTATATAGACAATTTCAATAGGTATTTAAAAGAAATTAATAAGAATGGTGTGTGTTGATGTGGGTAGACGATGAGTCCTTTTATTGGTGAGAATGAGTGAACCTTCCACAAATACAAAATACGTAATGTATAAGGTGTACATTTTAAAAACTTATGTGTAAACAAGTAAATAAATAGAAAAAAATTTATAATGGGAGATAAATAATTACACTATATTTACATTTAAAGATAACATTTGGTTATATTTTATGGCTTTATCTCACAATTTAACATTTTAAGCTTATTTTTCCCTTTATCGTGATGAAAAACTTTTATTATAGTAACTTATTTGTTTGTATAAAAATTAAATTGAATGTTTTAAGAAATTTTTAAATTTGATTAAAATAATGAAAAATTATTCAATTGGGTACAATTTCTAAAATTGATAAAAATTAATATTAATATAATAATACATTACACATAAAAAAAATTATAAAAATTTATTTTCATGCCAAAAAACTAATGAAAATTTAATATATTCCAAATAGTAATCATTAAATGATTGTTACATTATTTGAATATATATATATAATTCATTTCATTATACTTCATACTTCAAATATGAGAAATTTATCTTTTTATAATATATAATAAAAAAGTGTGCCTTTAAACAATATATTTTAGTTTTTTCAAAAATAATGAAATTTTTATTACATAGAGTTAATTATTACTTAGACGTTAATTATTTATTTTAGTAAACATTCCATTATATTTTAAAATAAATTTTAATGACACCATTAATCAAAAATAACAAATTTAACATAAATATGTAATTCCTTAATGGTATTTTCTTATGTGATTTAAGAACTCTTTCATTTTAAAGTATAATTTAATTTTCCACTTATTTTCCATTTAATTATATTGTATTTTATTTAAATTTATATAATAATAAATCATTATTTACATTAGTTTTGTGTTTTTTGTATCAAAAGTTATTAAACATAGTAGATTTATTTAATGGTAAATAGATAATGAGGATCACTAGTTGTTATAACATATATCATTTTAAGGATAGTGTTTTGTTTTTTTGAGTTAGTTATCATCAAATTTATATACAGAAGAAGTAGAATATATTACTGATTCAAGTAATTATTCTCAACCTTTATATATTAAACAAAATTATCCTTTTTTTATTTTCATTTTGAGAAGATGCCTATTTTTGAATATTTTTTCTGTTATTTCTATTTCTAATAATTTTTTATAGAATTCTATAACTAACCATATATAAGTTAGATATAAATTAATTTGAGATCATTTTTAGAAACAAGATATATATATATATATATAATATTTCAACTAATATTAAGTTGATATATATTCTTTAAACATTTTGATATAACTATGCTTGAGACGATTATATATAAACTTATATGATAGAAGTATAATTTATATATTTTTTTATTATTAATATTTTGAAATATTCTTTTGGATCCTTTTTTATCTTTTTTTAATTTATAATATTGATTAAAAAAACTACACGCATTAATATACATATTATATAATAATAAATTTAAAATTTTATAGAATTTATTATAATTTTTTATTTCATTAGTAATTGTTTATTACATTTCAATAAGAATTAATTTAGGTGAATAAATTTTACTAAAATATTATTAAATAATGATATAACTAATCTATTTTATCTATTAATAATTTTTCTTCAAAATTTTAATTGAAATAGAAATTGAGCACGAATCTACTTGTTAATATTATAAAATAGGGTTATTAAATAGAATTTTTTTTATTTTGATTGATTTATTGATAACGGATTTATGAAGGAGAATATGTTTAAATAATTTATATCATATATTAACTTATGGATTAGTTTATCAAAATATGTAACTTGAAATAAATGGATCAGTTAATAAAGACATGATAAAACTGGTTGAATGAAAATTAGAAATGATTGAGGTTGATAGATACTCATTGTAAGTAAAAGAGGGATGTATTTTTTTAAATTTTATATTCTCTATTGAATATGTTTTTTTATTTCATACCATTTTTTCATTTGGATGTTAACATTTCTATTCAATGTGATGCGAGCCTGAGATAGATGATAGTTCACTATGTATGGGTGGGGAGGCCTAAATATTTTGATAACTTATGAATCATTGATGATGGTATGCATTGTTTTATTCCTAATGATGACATAGAATAAAACATGTTGGGTGGATTTGGTAAAGGCTGGGGTTTCCTATTGTTTTTTAAATGATGGGTTGTTATCTTTTCAATGTAATGCATTTTGAGACTAATGGATGAGTTTATAATTTAGATGAATTCATTTCCCCACATGTAGTGGTAGTTGGTTGTAACTGGATTTTAATCTATTTTATAGTACATTACAATGTTTACAAGAGTTCCTAGAATTATTGAATGATAATTCATTATAAATAATTTAACCACATGGGTTTGGTGTTTTCTATAGTGCTTTATATATGATTACATTTAGAACCCATATACAAGGTTCATGTATGTCTGGAGGGAATAGACATAAATTTAGGTCTAATGAAATGTGAAGCATAATAATATTTAATAATTTATAACGAATTAATTAATTTAATTGTTGACATTATATAAAATACATAATGATTGTATTCATAGATAATTGTATTCATTTTAGATATCTAGTTCGTTACAATTGAATATGTGTGTTGAGGAGATGATAAATACGATTTATTCTATGTTTCTGTTAATTACCAAAATCTTGTTATGTCCTATAATATATCTTTTCTGTTTTATGATTTCATATTTTGTGTAAGCCATGTATGTTGGGTGACTAATAACTATTGTACTCTAAGATGTATTTCCCCCCAATATCCAGGTTGTAAAGGATCAAATGGATGATTACCAAGACTAGTCATGCCATACTCTCTTTATATTAATTATGTGCTAGTATGCATGGTGATTTTCTATCCCATTTATATGTGTAGATGGTTGTGACAATTTTTTGTTATTTCACACACATATATCTTTAGATACAATATCCTAATAGTGATTATAATTATGGCATATATAGGTTATGATGACTTGAGGTACATTACTTAGTGTATGGGTTGTGATGGCCTAAGATAAAATATTTGATGTATACTACATTATGTATCCGCTATGTCAGATCCTGAAAACTACGTAGTTACTATCTCGAGAAGTTTTGTGGGATTCTTATTTTATGTGACGCATGAGATATATGTTACGATTCCTTAGACTAAGTGTCTTTGAACTGGATTCTCTGGAGAGATATATATTAGTATGTCCCACATTGGTGAATAGTTTCAAACTAGTGGGAAGTGGTGAATGCAAATATAATTTTTTACTATATTATATGATCTCATGTATGTGAAAAATGATGATAGATATCCATGGTGAGTTAGAGATTTTTGTATAGATATTTAGACGATGACTTAGTTTCCCTTATTTCTCACTAATCATTTTAATTCATTCTTTATTTTTTCTGAGATTATTTATAGAATATCATAATGAGTATATACATATTATTCTCACTATACGTTTATATAATCATTTTATTCATTTTAATAGGATTAGTTTAGAGATCCTGATTGATCTTACATGTCTACGGTTGACTGAATTTTGTTTGGGATTTATTTCCACAGTTGTATTTAAATTATTGTATTTTTAGTTCCCTCTATGATGTATTGGATTTTAGTGATATTAAATGCATGTACATTGGTTTCCTTTTACATTTAACTTTAAAATAATTTTTATTGTCCTTCTTAACATAAATCTCTTTACTGTTGTTTCTATTATAGGATATTGACTCTTATATTGATGTATAATATATCATCAATGGTTGTTTCTATCCCATTTTCAATTTGAGGGGATATTTTGGTGTTATTATCTCCCTTCTCACACTATTGGCCAAAGAGGTGTAAAATTATGGGAGAGGTTTGGTGAAAGAGTGGTATTAGAGGTTCATTTTGAGGGATATGATGGAGTTTGGAGTTTGGAATTAGTAAACAATAAATTTTTAGTTTAGGAAATAGTATTACATGTGTTTAATAGGAGATGTAAACTAGGTAATCCACGTATTTTGGGTTCCCTATGATCTGATTCATGTACATTTTTTTATCTAGGATACTAAGTGAGGTGATATAATTTTTATGGTAGATACAAATGAAATGATCATGAATCATTATTTTTTCAACATTTTTATAATGGGTTTACCTCGTTATTTGTTTAAAAGTTGGATAAAACAAATAAATAAAAAAAAATCAATATTTAACATTCCATTATTTATAAATTTTTTACCATATTTTCAAACATTTTTATGGCTCTAGGTTAGATCCCCCATTAGGTTAACATCAAATATTTTCACTTAGATGATCCACAGATCATCATAAAGTAGAGGTTGGTCACAACAATATTTGGAGAAAGAAACATTAGTAGTGTTAAAACCTCAGTTTAAAGAATTATGATAGATATATTTTATAATCATTGAGAGGATACTTGTTATAATATGTGGATATAGCAACTATTTTAACTCATTATTGGATGGAGCATTGTGTTACATTGACAATGATTATGCTATATAGAGTAGTGATGTGGTGGGGTGTCTTGTTCCTCTATGATCACACAGAGTTGGGAGTCTCATGTGAGATGTTATGAGGCATATTTTATAAAAAGTTTCTTTATTATACTAAAAATGATACTAGACACCAAGATATGTTTACCCTTATCTAGGGTATCTCCTATGTATGGAAATTATAGTTCTATTTTATGAACCTTCTATAATATGATTCAGACAAGTTTACTTATGAAGTGGCCAATGAATGAAATTTTGAGGAGGCCTTGCATCCTGGTATCTAACCCCAAGTAAAACTGTTTGTGTTACCAACATATCTTGAGGAGAATGAAAGGGAAGATATTATTTAGAGTTCTCTATCAATAACTAAGTCATCAAGACATTGGATTCATTCAGACTTTCCGTGAAGAAGAACTGCGGCCTAGTGTTAACATATTCTTAGAAAGAGAAACATTGAAATAGTTAAGGTTATGTCCTATCCATCATCATACAGTTTCTCATAGTGTGGAAAATATTATGACTTTAGAAAGGAGTAAAACATATGTTCTTAATGTGGTGGTTGAGGTAATAGGTATTCATAATGGACAAGATTTATAAATAGTTAGTGTTAACTGGGTATTCCAATTCTAGATCCTCCATTGAGGCACTTTCAGTTGAGGTTGAAATAGTGGGATTATTCCTTTTGGGATTAGTAGATATGATATAGAGTAGTTAGATGATATTACCAATATTATCATCACCCTAAATGTCTAGAGCTCAACTATAGATGTGGTCATCATCAGGGTCTGAGAGGTCATGGTTAAGTCCAAGGGAAGTATCGCGCTTTGGTAATCCATGCTCAAGGTGAGCATTATGTCATTTGAGATAACCTTTTCTTATTTTCTACACAAGAAAAATCCATGATCAAATTAGGAGTGAGACACCCCATTATCTCAACTAACATAATTTGTGATATGGGTGACAAGGTGGGGAGGCTTCTAGTTCCCTTGGAATTGACGATTCCATTTGGAGGTCATGATTTCTTATATGAACAATGTATAGATTATGAGCTACTTCAAGGGAAACATCAATCGTGGGGATAAATACCATTTGTATGGATACATCCACACAATATCATCCTTGGTATGTACTTGGAATACTCTGTGTAAGATATTGTGGATTTATTTATGAGATAGATAATTCTCTATAGTGTTTATATAGATTCTTCAATGTTCCTTGGTGATTAGGTCCATCATTTAGGTTGGATTCATGTTTTATCTTCATCTTAATTGATGGATGAGGTGCTACATGGATTATTTTTTATTCATCAAATAGTTTTTTCTAGGGGTGGAGAAGGGTAACCTAATGATTTTACTAATGTGGTTCTTGTGTTTCCCCCTATAAGAAGATATTATATTTAGTATACAACTGAAAAATGGAATATCTATGATACTAAAGTCTTAGTGTAGAGAGATACTAATGTGTTGTCAAAGATGTCAACATTATGTGATGATCTATTGTAGTGAGGTTACATTCAACTGGGGGTGTCACTATTGGGTTAACTAATTTTGTTTGTTATAAATGTAGTATATGATTGTGTATTTCTATTCATTATCATCTCTTAGACAATGTGACCATGAAGAACCACTATCCTCTTCCAAGAATTTAGGTCATATTTAATTAGGTAAAGGGGAATAGTTCGTTCATGACGTTTATTCTATGGCCATGATATAATTTTATGTGATCGAAGGTTGTGGATATTCCAAACACCACATTCTATTGTTATTATGGGAATTATGAGATTTTTGTGATATCATTTAGTGTAATTAAATCTCCATCTATTACAATGGGATTAATTATAATAATGTTTAGATAGTTTTTGGATCAGTTCATGTTGTTTTTCAGTGATGAAATCATTGTATAATCTACATATAAGGAGGATCATATAGATAATTCACATGTTATTTTGGGAGTTCATTATCACTATTAGATCATTGGGTAGCTATAAATGTTTGATTTCTGGTGTCATGATGTTCATTTCTTGGGGTTTTTCATGCCCATTAAAGGTATATATTTATATCTTTTGAAGACTATGGAAATTATTTAATGTTAATACACCAAGATTGTTATAGATTTAGAAAGCATCCTTCTTCATGAAGGCTATTATAAGTGAATAATTGTAAAATTCTGTTGGGTTTTGACTCTTTAAACATCCCTAAACAAAGGATATTAGGCATTATTAAGGAATTATTTGTGTCAGGAAGACTTTAATTACCTGATGTAGAAGTTGTTTTTCATTCCAGTTATTTGTTTCTTAGAAGAGGGAATTTAATTTTTGGTTTTTTATGAAGCTTCACAAACTATTTTGGGTATTTTTTGATGTAGTATATATTTATTGTTTCTAATGGGTATCGACATCTATATCCCCATGAGTATAAATATTTATTCTAGGATAGTGAGTATACAAAAATGGTGTTTTCCTTTAGGTAACAACTCTATTATCATATTGGGGAGTGGTTTTAAGTATTCAATAATCACAAGAGTTTGAGGAATGTCTTATAAAAACATTAAATACGTATAATAGTGATGGTTCAAGTAATTATTACTATATTATGAAATTTTTATTTCATATAAACCATGAAATAAAATTTTTATTACATATGTGGTGAGAAGAAATCCATATAGGGATGTGATATGTGAATTTAGAGATTATTGTAGGGGAATGGAAGAGGTCTCAATATGAATCATGATATAAGAGAGGTTCGTGATAGATTTTTCTTTTTTTTGATAATGATGTAGTCATACCTAGTGCATAAAGTGGAAGATTCATAGGTGTGGTATTCTATGGTAGAGGTTTTGAGTGATCATTTTATCTTTGGCGATGACCAACGTGATGGTTTCTAGGGTGAATAATATCTGATTTTGTTTTAGGGGAGGATTATTGTCACATTATAAATACATGATATTGTTCTCCATGAGTTCTATAGCTAACACAGGGAGACAGATACATGTTTAACAAAGTTTCACCATTCTACGAGGGTGATTATTTTCTGTATTTGGATGAATGGCTCTGTTACAATGTTTTTCTCCCAAGTATTTTTCTTCCAAAATGTGATGGTTTAGCACCATATTACCAATAGTTTTCTTCAGCCATTTGATATTTTTATTTAAATTGGGAGTATATCTTGATGAATATCATTAGTTGTATCCCTCAAGAACATGGACTATTTGACATTGTATATGTGATAATAGATATTTTGAATAAATTATTCCACTACATTTCTAAAGAGGAGTTGAGTTCAGTTGAGGGTTTGTTGAGGAAATACCTTGAGGTGATAATTACACTACAAAAGGTCCTAAGTACATTAATATCTAATTAGGATCCAAATTTTATTTATAGGTTATAAACATGTCTCTATCATGCCTTAGGCTCTAAGTAATTATTTAGCACTATATTTCATGTAAAGAAGGATATTGAAACATAACAGATTTTCCAATCTCTTATAAAGATGTTATACTATTACATAATTTACTTTCATGGTGTGAGGATGAGGAAAATTCCTTTGGTCACTTTTTTTAACAAAAATAGTTTCCATTCCACTATTAGAATGACCCCAATTGATGATTTGTATGGACTAACATATCATTCTATTTTTTACGGGACTATTTTTTTAGAGTTAATCATTATTAATCTATAACTACTGAATAATATGATAGAGATTTATTAAGTGATTTTATTGTGAAAGTAGGGGACACAAAATCATCAGGATTCATATTACAATCATAGGTTTAGACATATAGAGATTTAAGATAGAGATCATCCATACTAAATGGTTACTCTATTATATGGTTAATGAATTATTCCTCATGGGTATAATATTTCTCCCTAGTAGGTTTGGCCTTTCGAGGTGTGATAACTAATTATAGTCATGGAGTAATAGGGAGTGCTTCCCTAAAAGATGATCTAGATTCATTATGCATTACATGTATTGTAGCTCCACCATTTTCCACTTGTTGAATCCAATTTAATTAATTGTGGGGAGATCGAGGATGATGATTATTAAACATTTGAGATGTATCATGTTGAGATCCTATACATCTAAGATAAGGTGTTACATGGGTTCAAATTTCCCTTGGTTTCTATCATGTGGAGAGAGGATTCCACAGAGGATTGTACCTCAAATATTGAGTTACATATGCACACTTAGTATCCTAAGTTATTTTATGTTTATATCATCTCATATTGTGTGGATTATTTATAAATATGGACCTTTACCTTGTTTATGTTTTTTACTCTTCTTATATTATTTTTGTAACCATTCTCTTCTTTTAGAGGAATTTTTCCTCAGACAGTGTTTTGGAGACTGCTATAAGTGTTATTTCATTTTGTGTTTTCATTATCTGAGTGAAATAGTTGATATTATATATTGTTGTGATTATTTAGTGGTATCTAGTGGGGTGTATTTTTTAATAACCCATTTTTCATTCCATATATTCAGTATTTATTTTAAATTCATGAGGATGAGAATTTAGGAGAGGTATCTAATGTAAGGTTATAGATCCATTTATCCAATTCCATTGTTTTTTATATGATCATGGTTGTTTGAGTATACGTAATGGAGATTTATTAGTGTTTGGGTGCTATAATTTGAATGTATAATTATCTAATGATATTGAATGGAGTTAATGTCATGAGTTTTCAGTTAATGGTTTATCAAATAGTTTTGCTAATTTTCAAAATAAGATTGTATGGTATGAGTGAGGGTTATTCGTGGGATGAATTCATGACATGTATTGTATTCATGACAAATTTGGATATATTTTGGACCAATTTAAAATATTAATTTACGATTATATCATGAATATGATGTTCACAATGTGAATTAAATTTATTTAGAGGTGTATCATGGTGATTAATTTATCCACTTATGTTAAATTTAGGATGTTATTAATATGACTAAACCATTTAAAAGGTAAATAAATACCTAATAGTGGGTATATAAAAACTAAACAAACCTAATTTTCTCTAAAACCCTTTTCTTTTATTCCCAACCATTAGGAAACCTCATAATCCAATTTTGAATCCCCTCATCATGAATTAATTACAAAATTCTCATGTTTGGTCAGTGGTGATCCATGGTGATCTCATCCTTCTTTTCTTGTGGATTAATTTTTCTATAATATTCATTCCTATAAATCATTAATTTCATTACATGTTGGTGAATACAATTTTTTTATGTATTTATTTTATTGTTTTTGGAGCGGTTGTGGCTGGATATTCATTGAAATATGTAGTATCATTTTGGGAGAGGTGATCGAGATCACGGTTGTTGTTCTATTTTTTTTGGTAATGTTGAAGCCTTGGGGTAAGATATTTGTTTATCCATTTTATTTTTCTAGGAAATCAATATGAAATCCATTTTATCCCTTTTTATATTGTTCAATTATCCTTAATAATTAAATTACTATATTAATGAAATAAATGGTGTATAATTATAGTGATCACATGTTTTCCCACCACGATAATGGGTTACCATTTATTTTTCTAAATATTTTTATCTCTAGGATTATTTTGGTTGACCTTTTTTGTCATTCTGGGAATTACAATATTTTTTTAAAAAAATGGTAATTTAAACTAAATCTATAAATGGATTCTTGTATAAATAATTTAAAGAGGCATGTTTAAGGAATTTGTTGGTCATTATAATTTTATAGAATTCAAATGATGATTAACAAATATTTAATTAATTTTTCTTTCCATGTGTTAATGTAAATGACTAAATCGATTGATGTTTGAATGATTATTTATTATATAAATAATGAATCATTCTAAATGAAAATTTTTATTCACTAAAGTTATATTATATTGGTAATCTTTTCTTGAGGGAATGTTTCAATAATTTATAGATTTTATAAGTTGATTCCATCTGTTACATGTAGGTGTATCCAAAAATAATTGGATTGATTAACCAGTATGGGAAAACACCAATTTATTGTGATATATAAACATCCATGTCTAACATATAAAATATTTATTTAAAGGGGTATAATATGTTTAAGGATTAATTGACTTATTTTCTCTATCTATTGTCTAATATCTTTTGTTTTTTATCTTGATGTTATCCTTGATATATGATGTGATATGAGGCTATGGTGGAAGAAGGTTGACTTGATATGGTAGGTGAGGCCCGATGATTGTGGAAGATGTCAATAATTGTGATGGATAAATGTATAGTGTTATATATTATGATGTTAGGGATGAAACCTGGATTTGGGGAACATGATGATGTTTGGATTTCCCATTTTTTAACCATGGATTATTTCTTATTAATGTTCGATATAAGGTTTTGGATAGTTGGGTTTCTAATTTACATTCATTTCTTTCCCCAATATATGATGAACCTTGTTATTCTTAGTTATGTATCTATCTTATGGTATGTTATTATTCCCTTATAGTTCTTAGAATTATGGAATGATAATGTTTCATATGTGATATATCATTTCGGTTTGGTTGGTTTTGGAATGATGAATAGATAATAATCATTTTCAACTATTTACTTGATTGGATTCTTCCTGGAGGTTATATACCTCAATTTGATGTTAATTAAAGATAAAATGTAATAATTTTTATTAATGAATTTTGAATTAATTAATATAAATTTAATTTTTACATGAAGATAATTTCTTTAATGAAATTATTCTTAAATTCTTGAATTATTATATGATATCTAGTTCTTAGTGGTGATAATCGAGTGTCTAAGAGATGATTGATGTAGTGGGGCCTATGAATTTGTTAATGCCCTTGGGGTGGTTTCAAATATAGTATATAAAGTATGTTTTATTATATTGTATTCTACCACACCCATATCAATACGGATACTAACACCTAGAGGTGTCATGGAGGGTGTTTTCCCAAATATCTATGATGGAGTACAGCTGATGGTTGACTACTGCCTCTAGCCCTAATATCTTATAGTTGTAGAATATATGTTGTGGTTTTCATGGGGCTTATTATTCTCATATATTTATATAAATGGTAGTGATGGAATGTCGTTATTTCAGACTCATATATCATTAGATATAGTATCCTAAGAATTATTATTGATACGATGTGTATGTGTTGTGATGGAATGAGTTGCATTAATCAATGTGTGGGATTTCATAGATTGAGGTACAACACTCGTTGTCTAATAAATGACAAATGGGTTGTGTTCGATCTTAAAAACTACTTGGTTATAATTAGGATATGTGTAATGTGATGATGAGATGATTTGATGCATGAGATGCATTTTTTAATGTTTATCCGAAGTAACATTGGACTAGCATCTTTGGAGAGATATTTCTTTGAACATGAGATGTTAGGGATGAGTTGAAGAATTGTGGGTAAGTGTTAGTTGAGTACATTAATTTTTTATTATATTATATGGTCTATTTTACACTATACAATGTTATATAAAAAATGATCAGGATAGAAACATTATATACCTATTTAGGTGACAAGATAGTTTCAATTTTTTCTCATTGAGCTTGAGCATTATTTCTTTATCTATTGCATGAGAGGCTCTCGAGAGGAACATAACCTGTATACCATTTCTAATAACCTTAAATTTTTATAAACCATTTTATGATTAGCATGAGGATCTCATATATTAGGTTGGATTATACTAGCTCATGGTTGTTGGAGAGATTTTTTGTGTTCATATTATCTAATGAATTTACCTATAGTAATTTTAGTTCCCTTTCATTTGTATTATTTTGTATGAATTGACATATTTCTAAATGGGTTTACATTTACTCTAATAATTATTAAGAGTTGTATTTTTGTTCTTTCCTTATCTCTTATTCATTGTGTTCCTCATATAGGATACTTCTTCTCATTTTTATATATGATATATACTCTATGCCTATTTCCAACCAATAGCCTATTGAATGAATTTTAAAGGCATCATTATCTTCTTTCTCTCATTTTCATCCCATTAGGGATATATTTGTGGGGTTGGGGGATATGAAATTATTCCAATTATTTTTATTCCCAATGATCATATTTCCATCTTTATTTTGAGTTCCATTATCGTATATGTAATATTCTCCCTTTACATGAGTGTTACTCCTCTTAGTTTATCATAATATTCTAACAATTATCACTTTAATTGATCTTAAAATATTTTATCATGATCATGCATTAAAGTATAAATCCCTTGTGACATGTAATAAAGCACTTTTTTCAAACATGTATTCCCATTAATCATCAGTTAACAACAAGTTGGTGTAAATAACATGGTCATTTAGAGAATGTAATTGACCCCATAAAGCTGCCTCTCATTTTTTGTAAACTCATCCTTTTTTTATGTTCGATTTAAAAACTAAACATTATTCCTATAAATTCCTTATTTTTTTATTTCATTTCACATTATATCTCTCTT
This sequence comes from Viscum album, assembly GCA_963277665.1. Classification (NCBI taxonomy): domain Eukaryota; kingdom Viridiplantae; phylum Streptophyta; class Magnoliopsida; order Santalales; family Viscaceae; genus Viscum; species Viscum album. The sequence goes on from OY728147.1 coordinate 124,815,499, forward strand.
GAAGGATTATTTATGAAAAACATAACAATTATAAAAAAAATAAGCATGTATGTTGTAAATAAATTATATAAAGAACTAACTAAATAAAATTATTGATATAATTATCGACATCAGTCACACACCTTACCCATTACACAACCCAACAATGAAATCACAACCACTATGATGCCAATTTTCTAGATCGATGTCCTCTATATATAAGTTTAATACCTAAATATACTTAAAACATATGGCCTTCCCTTGAATATAGGGAATTACGTAATGTGGATGGGTATAGGGTAGGTTCACCAAACTTGTATAATTATCCAACTGTCATCAACTATATGAGTCAAACTAATCAAGGTGGATTCATGTGATAGACTGTAATGAATAACCATCCAAAAATATATAAAATATGTTTGATTAAAAGTAAGTAAATAGTTTATATGTATATTAAAATAAGAAAAAATGAGTATTGCATTCATATACACACAACACTATAGAATAGGTCCCAACACACATGATACCAATGGAATATAAATTCATAACCTAAAATTGATGAAATAGTTTGTTAAAAATATTATTACATAAAATGTTTTCTTAATATCACATCACATTAAAATCAAGTAATAAATCTCTCTACTCATTGGATTACTATATAAACCATTAATCATATCACTTCCTACCAATATACAATCATAAAATATGGTGGATAGATATGATTATAATTTAGATAAAACATATGTAATCACTATTGGATTTAATATAACAAGATAATTTTCATTATTTTTAAGAACGAAAATTTATTTTTTTAAAGAGTTGTTGACCACATTTTCATAACATGTAAAATTAGTTCTTAGTTTTTTTAGAATTTCTATTGTATAATAATAGCCCTAGGTCAACTACCAAAGATTTCTTGATTGATTTATTTTTGAAAAATATATTTATATGAAATTATATTATTTAAAATGCGTGGTTTTATTGATATGGGAAAAAACGTTCATAGACAATGTTAGAAAATGAATAAGATATTAACTACTATAATTGATCATGATCATTTTTGGATAATACCTTGAACAAAACCATTCATCACTAAATTTAAATTGATTTAGATAATTTAATCATTGATTTTAAACTATTAACACTGTGTTTTTATTATATTTATACAATGATACCCCCTAAGTTTGAATTAGAAACCAAAAAATTATTCACCAGTTACTATAGTGAATATATTATTAATGTGCTAAATAATAACTCAAAATATTCAAGGAAGCCTGTAAATAAATTAAAATGTTATCCAAATTGGTACCATTTATTTAATTTTATTATTACTTAATGTATATGTGCATTTTATTATAGGTGTTTTTGATTTATATACATGATCCAAAAAAATATAATTCTTGAATAATAATAAATTTATAATTGGGATATAAAAAACACTTTAATGGGAACCCCTAAGAATGATACATTGAATTAAAGAGTAAAATACTAGTATATATCTAAAAAAATAGAAATGAAACTTAAAAAAATAGATAAATAGATATAATTAAAATGATCATTCAATATGTAAAAATATGAATGTTTAAATGTACATCAATTTCCTCCTTGGGTGATTACAAGAATTATAAATCTCAAATTAATAAGAGGAAGATATTATTATAATAACGTGATCAAAATAACTCTTACTTACCCTATAACCAGATTCCCTTGATAATAAGGGAGGGGATTTATTTTGTTCCCAATGTACAAAAAATATATATAAAATAATCAATGGTAGATGTGATGTATGTGATATTTTCACAATCATCACTACCATAAACAAACACTACATGAATTTATTCCTTTTAATATTAATATTTATTAGATATTATATCAACATCATGTTATTATATTTATATTTCAAATATATCTATAAGAATCCAAGTTAGATTATATTACCCAAATATTTAGTCGATCTAGTACTTATAGGTTCAAAACACTATGTATTAAATTCCTTATCCTTCTAGGACACATTATATTTGATTTAATCTTATTTTTTCAATTAATGTAATTTTATCCAAATTACCTTGGAATCAAAAAATGTAAATTATTAATTTTGATTAGTATTTGAAATATTATATCAATAATAAAAAACTATTATCATTTAATAAAAATGCCAAAAATATTCAAGTTGCCCTTTTTAATAATGAACACAAATTATGAGTTGAATGAAAAATAAATATACCATAGGATAATATATATAATAAATATTTTAAATAACAAATGTGAGGGTAAAAATATTTAAAAATTAATTATATTATCAAACCCAGATACTTACACCTTTATAATTCTTGGAATAGTCACATTTAATTTACTCAAAATGATTATAATAAGATGCATCCTTTAAAATTTACAATCCATGAATATTTTTTGATAAAATAATAAAGAACATTTCAGATTTAAACTAACGAATTTAGATATTTATTTTCTTATAAATTTTACTAAAACAAAAACTTTAGAGATTTGGACATTAATCCTTGTAAAACATGTTATGAGTTCACCATTACACTAATTTACCACATGTGTGTATGTGTGATTTTTTTACAAGATTTAATTTCCACTCATTATTCTGAGGGTAATGTATTTTTTTTCGGTTACTTGGTTCTTTTCTACTGAACGTTTTCTTATCCCTTCCAATCAAGTTTCAAAACTCTTTCATTTTAACATTAATTGAAGTTAAACCTTAGAAAAAAACATAAATATCTCTATATATTATATATCACATCACTCCTCTATTTATTATTCTATTTTTTGGTAATATAATTATAAATGGATTAAAATAGTTAGAAAATAATATTATATTCTTATGTTAATCATGTAATATTTTGAAATTTATTAAATGGGAATTTCATATATGGAAAAATTATTCTTATAAATGTAAAAAAATTAATTAAGTTGATCATAATATAAATTCAACAGAAAAAATCCATATCTTTATATTATATAATAATTTGTGTATAAACATTAAATGTCACAATTTTTTATAAATATATCACAGTGAATGGTAAAACAATTGCATTGTTTTATAGATATAAAATCAATCATATTTTTGAAAATATAATTATTTTAAGAAAAAAAAGTTAACTAATAAAATATTTTTCATAGTTTATATGATATTAATGATATTTAAAGAAATAAAAATAAATTTAAAATAATTTGGTCTCTCATAACGATATTTTTATTTGATTTTTTCTTTAGTTTCTTAAATCCTCCACTTTTTTTGATCACATCTACCTGAATGATTAATGTTTTATTATTTAATATCCAAATAATCATAGTGAAACACAATGAAAATCTAGAATAATATTATTATGTTGAGTATATAATGTGATATGAAATAATGTGTTTGTCTTACATTACATGAAACACTATGTTTCGCATTAATTTCATGTAACACTGAGTCTCGTAAAAGAAGGCATATTATTAAAGAATTATTTATTACAATGATAATAATCACTAATCTATATAAATAAAAATTAAAAATATTAATACAATAATTATTAATGTTATAATTATTTATTGATATTAAATATAATTTTGATCATTTAAAAGAAAAATAAATATTTTATCAAAAAACTATATTTTTCTAAAAGATGGCTCTATCACTCATTGTGAACATATGTTAAAATAAAAATTTTCTACTATTAAAATGTTTATTTAAGGAAATTAAAATAATTTTCAAATAATAATATCACAATTTAATTAGGTTTAACTTTTTGTATTTTTCATAAATGTTTAATTTTTTGATGAACAAAGAGAAATACAGATTTTTAATAAAAAAATACATTTAATTATAAATTATTTATGATGACAAATAATATTATAAATTGGTATTATATGGTTAATTTAGATAAAATATGTTAAAATATACATCTAATTTAGTTCATTGGAATCATTTTGATGATGAATAATGAATCAAAAGCAATATAAATTTTTGAACATTTTATCATTGAAAATCCACTTTCTCATCACGTATGTGGGATTAATATTAAAATTATATTTTTCCTATTATGTGAATGGAGTTTGGAAAATTGTATTCCATATTTATAAAAACATTAATATATATTAACTAAAATGTTAATGTTAGTATTTTTTTCAAAATGAATTTTGAGGAAAACAAACCTTATTAAACATATTTAAGGTAAAAATTGGGTATATTGTGGGATTAAACTAAGATGATAGGGGTTAAAAAAACATAAATACATTACAAAATTGAATTATCTATACATATTTAAACATTATACAACATTAAATTCTAACATAAAGATATTTGGAATATTTTTCCAACTGAATGACTTTATATTTTCGGATTCATTTGGGAAATTTCCATATACATTCCAAGTGGGTTCCCATTCCCCACTTATAAAATGGAATTCCTCCCATCTTATTCAAAGATATATTAATACCATTTTCGGAACCAAAAAAATAAAATTACTCTTTAAAAAATACTTATACACAATTTATAGCTTCTTTTATTCCCAAAAGTCTAACCCTCGGGTCCTTAAGAGATGATTCGAGGGATATTTCTCTTAAAGATGATGCTTATCTTAACAAAGCTCAATATTATTCATTAATCTTTGTACACAATATTTTTTGTATTGTAACTTTCAATATAATAACATATTTATACCCAATATAACTATAATTTATTATGTTGTTGAAATAATATTTATCAGTCTCCAATTCCATCACTTTGGAAATAAATCTTTGATAATATGTTTTGAGGACTACCGGCTCGCGAACAGATGTAGCTCATTTTCCATCACCACTTTTAACAAATGGGTAAAATGATGGATTTACCATGTATATTTGTTTTTATCATATTAGTATAATTATTTAATTTTATTATCATATATTACTTTTTTTGTTCCATTCTATTTTAAATATGATATTGTTACATGTGTGCACATAGGACAACTACCTCGTAGAGAGATGTGATTTGGTTCATACAAATGATATTAATGGCATGTAATAGGGGTTACATTAATGAATATATATGATATATATGACATTATTTTGAATTTGGAAAATTTATATACCACCCATTTCTATACCCTTTCATTCGTTAAGGTAAAGATATCATCGTACATGTGTGAGTACAACCTACCATCTCTAGGAAGCGATGTGACTCATTTCCATACCGAAAATTTAAGAATGATAATAATAATATATATACTGAGTAAATATGAAAATTGATACACTAAAATATTTTTTGATATTATTTATATATCTTATATTCAAATTAAATATAACAGAATTTAATAAACACAAATGAAAAAACAAGGCAATTAACACATGAAATGATGAAAATAATGATTTTTTATTAATGAACACGTGGTAAAATGTAATAAGAGTATCATATATGATATTATAAATATAAATATGGTTCTAGTAAAAATTATTAAAATTATTAAAGTCATTATAAAAGAGTTTAATGAACATTCAATAATAATGAATTTTGAGGTAATGGTTCTCATCTCACATTTAATTTCAGGATACATATGCGATATTCAATATTTTTAATTTTATGTGGTGTATATTCAAACATTTTTTACATTATATCCGGAATTAATTTATTTTCATGGGTTTTAATGATTAAATAAATTTTATTTATTTCACAGGGATTATGAATCAAATGTTACCGTTATTGTAAGATTTTATTTCACAATCTCATCATTATTCAGTATTGATTATGTTTACATCTCCCTTCTTATAATTATTTGATATTTATACATAAAAATAAATATATTTTATTATCTCATATTTTTTTAACTAAATTTGAATAAATAGTATCAATTTTAATTTCATTTTATTTTAAAATGATTAATAAAATATTTTTAATAAAATCCAACATTATTTATCACTTTTGTGGGAAATCAATTTTCATCAAAACCCTTGTTTTATAAATATGTTTTAAAAATTATTTTAACAATTTACTTTTTTTTATTAATTTAATTATTTAAAATATTATCTTTATACATTTTTTATGGTGATCTTCATGTCATTTTAAATGCAATTCTTATTAGTATTTTGATGAATATGTGAATAGAATCTATGTTTCAAGCAATATTGAATGGAAAAAATTCCTCTTTGAAGAATATTAAAAATTAAAAAAAAATATGTTACAATTTTTTAGTTTTTTATTTTCAAATTAATTGGTTTTAAATATATATGGAGAACTTTATTTTTATGTAATATTTTCTAATTGAAAAAGTTATTTTCTTCAAAAATGGTTTTAAAGATATTTTTATTGTATTTATACTCATCATTGGAATTAAAAAATTGTTAAACATAAGATCCACTAGTGGTATGATGTATTAATATCATCTTAATTTGTTATGTATGGTTAATAATCATTTTGACTAAGTATGTATAATATTATTACCGTTAACCATACTAATGTTGATGGTTTATGATTATGTTTATTGATTGTGGAAATTATTGAAATTTTGTAGGAACATTTTCAATACAAATTTTTATGTTCAATGTGGTACGCAATTTCATATAATAAATACATTCCAATTTGTAGATGATGGTATGTCCTACTGTAGTACCTCAGTGAATTAGTAGGCCTCATAAGACAAACTGGATTTGGTTTTCATATAGGCCTTTCCCATTTATATAGTCTTAACACAAGGCCTCAAGGGTACTAAATTTCTTGAAACAAGGCCTTGAAAAGTATGTTTATAGATGAATCATTATGAATTACATAATTATGCAATTAGTTATTGTTTTTTATGTTATTATTTTATTATATATAATATACAGTGTTATGTTTTATTCCATGATATTATTTATCTTTAATTTTTTAATCATCATTTTTTCCATCCATATTATGATCGACATACAAATTAAATTGAATTAATTCCAATAAATTACCTTTCTGTATTGATTATTCCTTATTTTTTTCAATGATTAGGTTATACAGTTACCATTATTGAGCATATAAGCGCAAAACATTCATTTTTTACTATTTTAATTAGGATACATGAAAGTGTTTTGTGATTGGTATAAAGGAATAAATTAAGGTTAATAATGGAATTATCAATGAAAATTATTTTGGAATTTTGTGTTTGAAAATGTAATGTGAATTTAAATTATGTATCAATTTTTCAATGAAAATTGATATAATTGGTCATTTGGGATGAAATTTCTTATATCTTATGTTAAAGTCAAAATTCATCCATAAGCTCTAGGATACTAGGGTTAGGGTTGATACAGTTGGTATCAAATTTAGTTTAGTAGAAATATTGGAAACTAGACTTAGTAAATCATAGATTAGGGAATAAAAACCAATGGTAGAATTTAAAGATGGGTATAAATGAATATCATAAAATTTTAGGAAGGAAATTATTATGTTTTTTTCCTAGAATATGAATCCTTATCTGGATACAGTAAGTGGATGTGTTTCTAGCACATAATTACCTATGGTTACGTAATTTGGAAATGGAGTATTGGGCTCGATCCAATCATCAATTATGACATCTATATGAACTATCCTACCATAAAACATTTATGAACTATCATACCATAAAACATGTACATAAACTCGAGTATAAACATTGGAAACTATTGTCTCATAAAAAATGTAGTACTCATTCCCATAGTGAAGGAGGATACTATACATGGGATAGACTAGCTCTCAAAATATAATTCAATTCTAAAAAATATGGTAACATACAGTTCAGTTTTTGTTTAATGGACGACCTAATTTTATTTGCATTGGGGAGATAACTCGACCTAATATTTGTTTAGAAGCACCTGCCATTACATTCTTTATAGATATGGTTAGAAAATATATAGAAGGAAATGAAATTATAAAGCTATAAAAAGTCCCAGACATTTAGGAATATTTTGAATTATTTATTATAGTGTAACCTAGACCTCCCATGGAAATATAGGTAGGGCTCTCTATTAAACTCTTTCCATGACCCATCATGTTTTCTAATAACCCATATTGAATGGAAAATTTGGAGTATTAGGAATTAATGAAATAAATTTAAGATATCTTGTATAATGGATTTATTTGACCATGTGTGTCTCAATGGGGAGAAAATATTCTTTTTAAAAATAATGTGGATGGAGCGATGAGATTTTGTGTTAATTATAAAGAATGTAATAGGATCATAGTGATGAACAAGTACCCTCTCCCAAGGATTGATGATTTATTTGACCATCCTCTGGGGGATCAATTAAAATCAATGATTTACCTATAATCTAGGTGTTTTCAATTGTGGGAGAGGAATGAATTTATTCCAAATAAAAAATTTAACTAGATATGGGAATTATGGTTTTGTTGTTATTCCCATTGGACGACTAATGCTGATGTCATGTTTTTGGATTTGATGAATATGGTCAATAAGGAATTATTTAATAAATTCTTGGTAAATTTAATTGATGATATTTAAATATATTCCAAAATTAGAGAGGATAATGTGGATATTGTATGTTTTTTTTTTGAAACTCATAGGAAGGAGACTATATGGGAAAAGTTTAGAAAATATAAAGTCTAGTTACAACAGGTGACATTATTAGAGAGCATTATAACCAATGGAGGCATCTAAGTTGAAACTTAGAAGATAATAGAAATAGAAGAGTGACCAAATAAACTAATAATAACTGAGAATAAATCTTTCCTAATATTATTAAGATACTATAGGATTATTCGAAAAAACATTTCACATATTTCGTATACACTAACCTTGTCAGCACGAAAACAAGAAAAGTTATTTTTGGTAAAATATTGTTAATAATATCTAAAATAACTAATAAATATATTGGTTACTACACTTGGGATAGATCTACCCTATGTTGATAAAGGGTTTGTAGTTTATAGTGATGCATCTCTTGAATGTAATGTGTGAATCCTCATGAAAAATATCAATATGATTGCTTATTTAGCTTTCTAGTCGATGGCTCAAAAGAAGAATTATCCTACGCATGACCTGAGGATAGCTATAGTCATTTTTCCCATAATTATATGGTGGTACTAAATTTATGGGGTGAAATGTGATATATACACTTACCACCAATTTTTAAAGTATAGATTTACTCAAAAGGAATTTAACACAAGACAAAGGAGATAATTGGAGAATCTTTAGGACATTCAATATTATATTTATTATCACCTTGGAAAAGAAAACAATGTACCTGATGTATTAAGTAGGAAAGACATATTTATCCTATAAATGATGGAAATTCATGTAGATCCATTTACCATGGACCTTTTAAGGTTGGACATGAGAATAATATGGGACGTAAAATAATTAATCATATTCTATATTAGTTATCATCCATCAATACTAAATAATAAATCAATAGTTCAAATAGATGCTCCTTTGATAAAAATTAAAATTTGGTCTATTAATAATGATATTTTTCCTAATTTCAATATTGATCAATAAGGTGTACTAAAATTATGTACAAGGGAATGTTTACCATTTATCCCAGAGAGAAAGAATGAGAAAAGGTTGATTCCCAAATATTTACATTCTATATACATTATGGAAGCCATAAAGTGTATAATAACCTTTTTGTTAATTATTTTTGGGATAATATGAAATTGGATATTTTCTACTATGCTGCTGGGTGCTTAGTCTGTCAACAAGTAATGGAAGTGTAACATATTCTTAAAGGTGTATTGAAACCACTACCCATACTGACACCAAAATGGGACAATATCACTATGGACTCATTCATTAGTCTCTCAAATAAATTCCTATGAAACAATTTGATATGGGTTATATTGGATAGACTCAAGAATAAATCCAATTTAATCGCTATTCAAAAGGTTTTAACTGTAGAATAACAGTCCATGCTGAACATAAAGGATGTGGGGTGGCTGAAAAGGGTTCCCATTTGAACTATTTTTATCATGATCCAATGTTCAAATCTAAATTATAGATATGACTTCAAAATTCTCTGAATGATGAATTGAATTTCAGTATGGTCTATCACCGAAAAACTGATGGCCAATCTGAATGTTCTATGCAGACAATATAGTACATGTTGAGAACATGCTTAGTGGAATTTAAAGGTATATTGAATCAATAAATCACATTAGATGAGTTATCATCAAAAAATATATTCCACTATATTTCTCAAATATTACAATATAAATCTATATATGGAATGATATTTATATGTCTTACTTGTTGGGATGATGTTGGTGAGGGAAAGCTATATGTGTGCAATCATGAGTAAGAGATGATATAAAAGGTCAATGAAATCCATCACCTTATAAAAGCTAATATAAGCCCATAGAATTATTATGTTAAAAACCATTTAAGGGTATTAGAGTTTAATATTAGATATTATGATTTCCTTTAACTATAACTAGAGAAGAGACTCATTCAATTCTGAAAGAAAGGGAATCATAGACCTATATATATTGACCCCTTTTAAATATTTGGTTTCATAAGAGCATTTTCCTATCAGGTATCACTTACAAAAAATATCACTCATGTTCATGATTTATTCCATGAATTTATCTAGAGTTAGTATGTAATTGATCCCTCACATGTACTGAATTTAGAGGTGGAAAAATAGGAACATGAACTCTATTGTGAGGAGAAATCTGTGGAGATTTTTTACCATAGAGACAATGTTCTTCAAAACAATCCTACTCACCTTATAAAATTGTTTTTGAGGAACCATAATTATTAAGGGAAGTCATGGTAACTAGAGGATAAAATGAAGAAAATGTACCCACTTACATTCTAATCTGAGAATATGAGTTGAAATTTTGGAAATGAAATTTCAAAGGTGGGGGGGGGAGAATGTAATGACCAGGTAATTTTAAATTATAATTGTTTCTTGAAAAAATATTTGTTAATTTATATAATATTCAATATCTTAAAAATATATAGAAACAAAAAAAAACTTATCTTCTTAACATAGATCATTAAAATTGGCAGCAACAAAACAAATGAAAAGGAAAAACATCACAGATGGACTAAATATATAAAATTAAAAAGCTAAAATGATAAAATGGGGATCAGAAACATCTTATAGAATCACAAACCCCTAGGATAAAAAACTATAAATGATATTATATATTAGTAAACACATAAATATCCTACAAAATAGAAACACAACCATTTGATTAATTGTAGTTATTTTTTAGTAAAACCATGAAGAAATACATATATTGAGAAATGTGAAGGTTGGAATAGTAATATGACCATTGGTAATTATAAAAGTGGACTATTTTACTATTGGGATATATACCCATTGGTAATAATTTTAACATTATATTTATTTTTTAAAGTGTTTAGTAAAAAGTTTAATTGATTAATAAATAAGAAATGATGGACAAAAATAGTAGAGTAATGTCATTTTAAGTCTGTTTTTCATAGCATGATAGGTAGGTAGTGTCACCAGGTTTCTCCATAGACCAAGACCATGATATTCTAAAACAACTGGACCATGATCAAAATCACATATTGGGGTTGTTCACGTTATTGGAGATTTACACTAGGGAAATGTTAGCTGAGCCACCCAATAAAACTAACACCCTAGAATAACTTATGCATATAGTGTATACAGATGTAATAATGGGTAACATTCCCATTTTATAGCAAAAAAGTGTGTAATAAAAATTTTATAAATAAAATTATAATTTTTAAAAACCTATTTTAAGAATAAATTTTTAATAAAATATATGTTTATGTATGGAATATTTGGTAAATTTATTTTTAGACATAAATAAAACAAAATTATATTTTTTAGAAAATATATAAATATTTATAATAAACTAGAGTTTTCAAAGTAATTTTTTTCTTAATTAAAATTTATTTGAAATAAATATTATTAAAATACAAGTTATAAAATAATTTTATAATGGAAAAAAAAAACTTTTAAAAGTGTATGAAATTTGACAATGTTTTATTAAATATTATTTTTTAAATAAATTATATCTTTTCTATATAAAAGGTAAAATTCACATATTAAGAAAAATATTTTGATAAAAAATATTATATTTAGAATATGTACATTGAAATTAGGATATGGTGAATTTTTGAAAACTATTATAAATACATTATTTGGTGTGGATAGAAAAAATACAGTTTTAGGCTTTCATTATCATTTATGAATTCATATTTTTGTCCTAAAAATGTAATAATTAATTAACCACAATCCAAAAGAATAAATTTTTTATAATTTTTTTTTATTATAATATCATTATAAAAATTTCAAAACATTTAAATTTATTTTCAAATTCTAAATAGGAAAATTTAATTTTTACGTACATTATTTTTTGTAAATTGAATTTTTCGATATCCAAAGAATTGACAATAATTATTAGTTATAATGGAGTAGAATATAAAAAAATGCGACATGAATATCTGAAACCCTAATTATAACCATTTGTAGTCCAATGGTTTTCATTTTCTACAACCTTGATTTCAATGACCAATACATGGAAATTATTAAACCATTCCTCCACTTTGGCAATAAATACCGACCCATTTCACCCGTTCTCTTAACTACCAATCCATCCAACATGATGTTATTTTAAGTTTACACCCAAATAATTCTACAAGTTTTCTTTAATCACCCATGGTTCCATCCTAATGATTTTGGAGAAACTCTTCTAGGACAGTGAATTTTCAACTTCTCTTTCCCATTCATGTTATTTTGTGGTGTGTCTTTTAATTGTTAAAAATAATCTCAATATATCCACATTAAATTATCACATTACCATAATAATATTGTTTTATAATTTAGAGTCCCTTTTTACCACTCATTTTCCCTTTATATAATCCAGTTTATATATATATATCATACTTCCTAATTTTTTATCACTTTTACATTAGAAATTCTCATCTACTTTGTTGTAAATATCCAAACTTATTTATTATCTACGGGTATTAACCAAGATGTTAATATTATTTCTGGATTTTGGGATTTAAATTTATGAATCTTGCATTACATTTTCATGTGTAATGATTTATGAAATGCTTATATATTTAGGAGTATTTATATTTTATGATTTTGATAATAATATCATTTTTATTCACTATGTTTTATTAATGAAATGTTTTATTATAGTCCATGTAGAATAAATTAATTAATAAATTCTATATTTGATCCCTAATAGAACTAAAATAAATTTTTTAAATAATTTTATATCTATATTAGACATGTTTTTTGCTTTCATGGTGAATAATGCTAGTAATTTTTTTATGTTACCTTAGTGATAAACCGTGATGATATGATTATGAATGTATCAATTAAATGTTATATCCAAATTTCCATGTTATAACTCATGTTAAATTTATTATGATATACCACAATTTTTCTTAATCAGACAATATTTTTATTAATCATGTCCTTATTTATACACATCATGATCAATAGAAAAATTGCTCCCTTTCTCATTCCCTTACATGGCATCATGCTCGCCAATTTTTTATGAATTTCAATAGGGTATCAAACTCATTAAAATTATCATATTTTGAAACCATTAATAATTATTTCATGCATATTATAATAATCACTTATATTTTCATTAATTATATTCCTAATTTCCGAGAATTTGAACATTAAATGATCTGTCATTTTCTTCCATGTAATTAAATTATTATTTAATAATATGGTGGGATGATGTAGTGGGTACAAGTATGTTATATATAATTTATGTATAAATTTTTGGTAAAAATTATATTCTTCACCCCAATAAGTACATCCTTGATCACATTAGTTTAGTGTGTCGTTCGTCAGTCAGTTGGTTTCACAAAAATTCACATTGTATACTCCTCTTCTAATTTGAAAGAAGTAACTATAAAGTAAGTCACATCAATAATTAATCATCTCCAATCATCAATTAAATAGAAAATGGAAGTATCTCTAATTGTGAATTGTATTGTAAATGTGTCTATATTCTTACATTTAGTTCAAATCTCTTATGGTGTTAAGGTTGAAAAATTCATTCCAGAGTTGACTAATAAATTTCCATAATATCTCTACTAATGGGTGAAAAGATATTTTATAAATTTACTATATAGGGGGTTTCATTTTTCCATATCCAATATAGGAATTTTAACAGGTAACTTTTCAAAATTATTCACATTCTGTTTATAAATTTTATTATTAAAATTTTTACTTGGTAAAGAATGTATTTACAAAAATGGTTGGGGAAGTAAATGGTTAAGAGAGTCATTAATTGAAAAATTAAATTCCATATTGTGATTTTTAATATTAATAAAACTCAAATACATATGTGTTTATGAAGAGGGAATAGAAAATATTGGTTCCTTATTGGCTAATATTTAAAAGAATGAATTATGGGAAACCCAAATTGGGATAGACATTTAAGTGTGGTGAATGTCACATATCAATTATATTTTAGGGTTTTGATGGGTGAGAAGTTATTTACCATAATATATGTATTTGTATATTTCAGGCAACTATTTCTATATATTCTTCTATAGTCTCCTGATTAGTATTGTTTACTTTTGATCTTTGTTATAATTTAAGATTGTTTTTAGACATTTTATTTATTATTTCCATAGGTGTTGGATCAGATTTTGGATTTTGAAGAGGTTTATATAAGGATGTCTGAAAAGTATGATGCTTTCCTTATCTATAGTCATATTAAGTTTGATTATGATTCCATAAATTTACAACGATTCAAATACGAATTTGTGACTTAAACATAATATTCAAATTAAGCCTATTATTTTTCATTATTATTTTGATTTTTAAATTAAATCAAATATTATGATGTATTCATACAAAAATATCATATTATTCCCTGTATTCATGAAAATGATCATATAATCGTGTTCTAATATCAAAAATACAACAATGATTTAATGTGAGTTGAGATTTTATATTAACTTGATCATCATAAAATTTTATTTAAAGTGTATTCTTTTAATAATGTTTATGTCCCATATTATTGTTCTAAATTTGAATGGTATACCAGATGTACTTCTTGAGAATTTTCTATAGATCATTACCTATGTTTTTATTCTTTTATATCCACATTTTATAGAAATTCAATACATGTAAAAAGATATTTGTTGACTAGAGAAGCATAAATATTGTAAAAAATCCATGGGGATGAATCCCTCAAAGAAGTATTATATTGGTTGTCAGTTACTAATATACTAACCATGAAAACTAGTGAAATGTTTCTACAAAATAAATTAATAATCCTAAAACATATCTCAATATTATTTTTCACGGTTATATTTTTCTTCTATATTTTATAGAATATAAGAGGAATGAAAATAAATCTCTAGAAATAGTCATTTATGTTTATGCAAGCCACCAATTATGGTAAAGGAATACTATAAAAAAAATATTTTCTAAAACATCAAAAGAAATTTGATAAACCATATTAGGTATTAGTTACTTATAGACAAATTAGAGTTTCACCGTAGAGTAATAAAATGTGAAAATCATTAAGGTGTTTGTCATTGTCTTCAATTGGATGACCATGAAACTTTTAGAGTAGGTGCATGAGTCTCAATAATATATCAATGTTACATACTTACTCATGGAATGAGATGCATGTGGTTCCATGTACCATGTAATGAGTGTTCAATATTTTTAATTTGTTATTATGTTCTACCATTAAATCAAGCTACTTATTTGATTACATTATTTTATCCCCCCTGAAATTATACAATAATTTGATTTTTAGTTTTATATGATTCACTAGTCCCTGATGCAGACTTTTTTGATCAAAGGGTTTTTTTCAACTTCAATGTTAATTTTCTATGGAACCAATTATTATAATATTGGGTTATGAAATAAATAAAGAGGTTGTCAGTTATCCTTATTAATTTAATAATGAATACACAAGAAAACAATGTCTATACAATAATACTAGTCAAATAAAGAGGGAGAAGGCAAAGAAATCAGAATGGTAGAAAAGAAATATTTTTTAATTAAAAAATTTATACATGATAAATAATACAATTATATGAATAAAGTAGAGTATAATAAAATTAATGCGTAAAAATTTATGATCATAGATTCCCTAGTAGTGGTGTCAAAATTTGATCATGTTGTCTTAACATATGCAATTACTACATTATTTTTTCTATATTTTATGTACTATATAAGGAACCTTATGTAATGCATCAATAAATACTTGTATAATAAATTTTAAAAAATCAATATAATATTTATAATAAATAAAATTACAAAAATTGTGGGTTTTAGGATTATATAATATGTTTTTCAATATAAAGTGAGAAAAAGAATTGAAAATTAATAGTTATAATTGAACTTGGTTAACATAACAGATTATCATAATTATCCCATTTAATTTATTAAATGGATGTTTTTAGATATTTTAAACCCACATTTAAAACTAATATATGCATTTTTTTATTTTACTTCTACTAAAATACCATCTAGTATTATCTAAAAAACACATGTGACTCACCGGTGAGAAATATGAATTGGTAATTTATATAAAACATAATAATAATAACTAATTGAGGGAAAACATTAATAAATAATTTTTTTTCAAATTTTTATCTATTATTTAATTATATTTTGATATTTATCAAACGTTCATGAGTATGTTAACATATATTTGATCAACAGACCCAATTCATACAAACACAATGATTGAAAAAAATTAAAATAGATATGTAAAATATCACAAGAATGAACAACAAAAGAATGGACCATTAAATTACAGAGTGATATATCAGAACACATATTAAAAAAATGTAATTTATATGGTAAATAAAAAATTCTCCTATAATTAAAAAAATCAAATACCAATTTCAATGATAAATATTCAGGATTAGTTCACGATCCTCTTTTTTTGATCACAAGTATTTTTGTGATCTAGTGAAGGTGAGTAAGAAAAATAAAAACAATAATGAAATATTAATATCTTGAATCGAAACATTTATTTAGGAAAGACATGATATTGAGGTATATAGGGATTTATATTAATATCTTATAAGTGATGGATCCAAAATAATTCAATAGACTAGTTGAGGATGATGAGTTTTCCTAAAAAATAAATCCCCTCATCTTTAACTACCTTTTTTCAATTATTTCATTTAATAATTTTTACATCTTTGGATTTGAGTTATCGTTTAAATTTCATTAGAATCATCTAGTTTGGATTATCATATCCAATTTTATGGATTTGATAGGTAGGTCTAAATTATCACTCCTTGAATTTATTCTCATTATATAGCTCTATTACGTCTCATGTGGTTGGATTTAGTATTTAGTATTGTAAAACAGATTTTCAAACAACTTCCTTAAAATCCTAAAAATTGATTTTTTTTATTTTACTTATATATGTCTATCTCATGTATACCAAATTTTTTCCTTCTATGAAAATCTTAATGTAGTATAGACTCCCCTTTTAATTTATTCTTAAATAATCAATAAAAAATGTGGGTTAAATATAAATCCTTAAATTATGGGATACTGAACCACATAAACATTATAAATTTCATTTTAGTGTAATAATATTAGATAATCCATTGAAAAATAATTTAAAGAACAAAAAAATTATATCCTCAATGAAATATCAAAATAATAATAATAATTGAAACAAAAAAATGTCAAATTAAAAATAAAATAACTTGGGAATAATCATTTATCATAAACTTACTCCATATAATCTCACAAGTCACTCCTAAAAAATCTATTCCAAACGACCCAAAGTATGACTTTATCAAACTCATGCTCTTTCATAACTCATCTCGGGATGAATACCACTGGACACTGTTTGGATATCAAACTCTTCCTTAATCATATCAAATAAATATATTTTTAGTGAATTTTTTTGTGGTATAATGAACCATATAAAAAATGAATAAAATTCATGGAAAACATATAACATGTTTTCCTGGATTCAACAAGGATAAATTCATAGTTCTCAAAATGTTGTACAAAATAAATTATCTATAATATTTATAGATTATAGTATAGGAATGGTATAAGAACA
Source organism: Viscum album (assembly GCA_963277665.1). Lineage (NCBI taxonomy): Eukaryota > Viridiplantae > Streptophyta > Magnoliopsida > Santalales > Viscaceae > Viscum > Viscum album. Next base: position 124,833,458 of record OY728147.1, read on the forward strand.
GGGATTAATTAAAAAATGATAATTTTTTTGAAATGATCCTGAAAAAACATGATTAGAAAAATCCAATATAGTTCAATGAATAATAAATCACTATCTCAGGTAAATCAAGGAATATGAGCCTAATAAACATAATGTGTTAATCCAATAATGAAAAAAAGTAATACAGATAATAAAATATGTCATTACTCAAAACATAAAACCTAATAGATTGTACAATTAATTAAAAATGTTCTATAATTATTTCTAGATCACTAATTTTTATTACACCAACAAGGTAATCCTAACTAGAATGTAAGGAGTGGAAATCTCTCCGTTTTGAAAGGAAAAAAAATCTCATTTTGAATGGTAATTATTTGTCTATAACAATTTAAATAGGAATCTCTCTCCCACCTATTTCTCTCTCAAGAACAAGGAACCCTTTATTGTCTTAATATCACTACCCATCATAATAAGTTGCTATATGAGATCAACCCATAAATATTTTAATGGTAACTCAAGAAAAATAACTTATGCTTAGAAAAATACATGAAACCCGACCAGTTACAAAATAAAAGAATTAATATAATTTCCAAAATATACACAATCATGTTAGGAAAAACCAAAGGACTATGGTGGTTCAAACAAGTATTTTACGAATTCTATTAAATAGTCATTTTTAGTCTTGTTTTCAATTAAAACAACACTTTACTAAATGTTCAAATGATCAGTCCCTCATTTATTTCCAATTATAATATTATAATAATACAAACATATTCTAAAATATATTTTATTTAAATAGGTTATGTTGAGCCCAAACATCCATCTAAAATAAAATTTCCCTTCATTTTTTAATATTAAACTATTTCCACTTTAAACCATTCCAATAAAATCATTAATTTAAAATAATAAAAATCATTACACAATATGTTATAAGGAAATAAAATTGTAAATATACATATATTCAAATATATATATATTTTTATATATACAGGAATACATATATAGATAGATATAGACACATATACATATATATGACTATGTGATAGTGTGTGTACAAATCTTAGTATGTGTGTATGTATGCATATAAATATGAATGAATTATTATCATCTTAAATGCATGTTTTTATATATGTATGTATGTGATTATGTATTTACTTATTTGTTAATATATATGGAAAATATAATATTAAAAAAATTCAAAAAATAGAAAAAATTGGTCAAATAAAATAAAAAACATATATATAACATAGAATATAAAATTCAAACACAAAACATACAAAAAAACATGGATCTCATATTATATTCAAACCAAACACAGAAATCACAATAACAGAAAACATAAAACATATATAACACAAAACATAAAAATATAATATCTATTTCCTAATAAAAAAATAAAATATTCAAATTTTTTCACACGATTTATGTTTTTTAAAACTTAGAATATATATAAATTTTCTAGTTAAATTACTTAGAATATATATATCTAAATTCATAAACATTTCTTAAAATGTTTTTTAAAAATAAAACTGTTAGAATAATATTGTTAGTGACCCACCCACTCATTCTTGAACCATCAAACATTAAAAAAAACTACAATTCCCTTTATTTGTTTAATTTATTTACCATATACTTATATTTTATATTCTACAAACTGAATATTTGTATTAGTGTGTGTGTCACAATTTTATTCACATATAATAATTTTTTTTAATATACACGTTATAGGATTAGGATGATATATATATTCTATGTTAATATTTATTATTTTCATATGCATGTTTTTTTCTTTGTATTTAATTATTAAATTATTAAAATTGTGAAACATTGAAAAATGTGTTGTGTTTGAAAAAAAACATTATTTTTAAATAAATTATACTATCGATGTCACAATATTCAATTGGTTGTAATTCCTATGGAAAACATTTCTCAACCTCAAATATTTATTATATTTCAATAATGATTCTATTTCATTGATCTTTCTCAGAGGATGAGAATTTATCTTCAACCATGATTATATATTTATATATACATTTTGTGGTTGTGTGTTTGTGAATTCATGTACACATGGATTCATGTACGTATGTCATGAAGTTTTTTTCTTTTTTGGTGTTATTACATGTGTGTGCATGAATGGATTCATTCATGCCTTCCATAATTACCACATGAATGTGTGTATTCATACATGAATGTATATAGGTATGTATGTATGTATAATTATATTGTAATTGAAATAGTTATTTTGGGATCTATATTTTCACTTCCACTTATTTATTCTTTATTACATTCAGTAAACTTTGAATTCGTGATATTCTATCATCTATTGTATGAAAAATTTAATTTTTACACATCATTTCTCCAACAGAATATTTGAAATACACTAAAATATTGATATAATATTGTATGATATCCTCTATGTCAACAGAAATTCCATGTGTATACATATACCTATATCATAACATATAAATGGTATTTATCGTATTGTATGATTGATATATGATATGAAGTATCTAGTGATTATACATTTCCATGTCTTCAATATGGTTTCCATTGAGTATGAATCAACATGTTAATTGGTTTATTTCCTTAAATTCATGACATAATCTTTGGAAAATATACAATTATCATAACCCAATGGGAATATAATATTGTAATATATTTTGATTTTCAAGTGTTGGAATCCAAATCTCTAATACCATCATTTAATTAAGGGAACCTATATAAAGAGATATGATCTATCCATTAGGGATGTGAGATAATCATAATTCATAGTCAATCCTATATTCTTCTCGGTTCTCATTTTATATTCATGGTGTAGGTGTTATCATATCATAAGAGATCATAAGGTCTATTTTTTATGAATAAGTATTCATGTGGCTTGTATCATCCCTTATAGAGGAGAGATTCTGTTGGTTTTCACTTGGATATTTTCATTAATAAAAATATTTCAAGATCAGTGAGTATAGATCAAACTTCATTTATGGTATTCATGTTATTTATGTTCGTTATATTCCATAATGGTTCTATTGATGATATATCATGAACTTTATGTGGATTTATTTTATTATATTTATCATAAGACTGTCCCTTAAAACCCATAATTGGTATAAGTGAAAAGTTTATCATTTAATGAACATATTCTATTATTTTTAGATATAGAATATGTGTACTTTAATATGCTTAAGGTCCTATAGATTCATGTGATATGTTGTAGTCAAATGTAATTTTTTAGGTCACTAGATAAATCTACCTAACATTATGTTATAAGATGACATAACATGTATTAATAGTCATTATGTATGACTGAAGTGTATTGTAAATTATGATAGACTGAAAAATCTATGGGGTTTTTATGATGTAAGACACAACATATGTGATATCATAGTCTAAAACAAAAAAATGGGGTGTGTATAAACAATTCATCGAGTTGTAATTATGATATGAATTATATCATATGCTACAACATGTCCATAAATAAGGATTTATTTTTTTCATTAATTAATCTTATGTACTGGTTAGTCGATATATATGTTTATTTTTAATTACATGGTAAATACTCTTACATTTAAAAGACTTAATAATTATATTTTTCTCCCTTGTAAAAATTATTTCCCAGTGTATGGGATACTCAAAATCTAATAGTGCTTACAATAACACAAAAAATAAAAACATTTATGTGAGGGTTTACCTAATCCCTAACATGGATAAAGCTAGATAGTTCATTATATATCATAAAATATTATATAATCCCAAAGTGGTAAAATTTTATGTTTTGGATAGAGTTATTAATTTATTAAAAAGTATATTTAAATGTTATGTGTTATGAATTTTAAATATATTATTTTTATACCATAATAAAATTTGAAAAATTCATATTGATATCTCATATTTTCAAAATATATAAAATATTTTTTTATTCCATTCGATTATTAATTTTTAAATTTTTTTTCCAGAATAAATATTATATGAGCATTAATTTAAAGGAGAAATTACTTATATAAATTTCTATTCCTTGTATTACATTCTAGGTATGACAACAGAAGACATTGTTTTCATCAACCATTACCTATATTTATAATATAACATATTAGATTGAATTTAGTTATTGAATATAGTTTATATATATTTGATATTAGAGTTATGATGAATTAGTATCTCTCTTCAGTAAAATAGTAATTGGAAGTGGGGCATTGGATTAGAAATCCCACTGGCCTGGAAAATTTTTTCTTTTTATAAAATGGTGGGGTTTAATTATCTATAGATTGAGGTTTTCCTCATATAGAGTATTTCTATTTCATATAATTCTAACAATTATATGAAAATTTCATGGAAATTATTCATAGGTTTCTATTGAATATGTTTTAATTTATTTGGGTCTATTTTTTATGTGTAGCATAAACTACAGGTTGTGTAATGATTTATATATTAATATAGTGAAAATGGGTTGATTTTGGGCAATGAATTTTGTTAATAACATACTACATATAGGAATTCATACATAATGTAATTTCAAATTATATAATAAATATTTCATGTAATAAAGCTATTTAGGATTAAATATACAAGTGATATATATTAAATTTGTGAGTAATTAAACCCTCAGCTCCACACAAACATATAATAAGAGAGATATTCCTTAGAATATGGTATTTTTTAATACCATGATCATTCATTATGGGTGACCCTAATAGTTAGGATCACATGGTTTATCATGTATAATGAAAGCATGTACAAATGTGATCTTAATTGTTAGGTTTCTTGATCATAGATATTTTTGTATATACATATCTACAAACCACTAATTATTAGGATATAAGATGAATAGATTTTAGTTTGTATCTCTAGGATTTATTATGATAAAGAGTGATCCACTAAGATATCCAATATTCATATAAGATATGATTAAAAATAATTCATAACTAGACAGTTTCAATGATAATTTATGGGTTCACCTATTCAAGACATGATGAAAATGATCCTTATATAACCATGTGAAAATGATATATGGGGATGTCATTTTCAATTAGTGTAATTTCATTAAAATTTAGTTAATGAAATATAGAAAAACTGATACTCATACATAGATATGTCTTTATTTAATATTATATAATTCATCATGAATATCATTTTGAAATAACAAATAGGTATCAACTATAAAATACCTATAGATTGGTATTTATGGTTGAAAGGTGTTCTGCAAGAGAATCATTCTTAGATTTGAATATTGATTTTATAGAAACCATTTTCTCTAACACTGGAACATGGATTTTAAATACCAGGTTTGAATCATATATTCTTTAGTGAAACACAGAAAAAATGACTTTAAAAAATTGAAATATGGTTAAGTAGATATCAATGTCAGTAAAGAAGAAATTGTTGTTACATTTTTGTTAATTTATTATGATCAATGTATAACTAGTTAATTAGTTCTACAATTGAGGAATTTTTTTATGGTCCCAGAATTACTTTAAATTATATTTACATATATTATTTAATAATTATGTGGTTTTAAATTCTTATTATAAGAATGAGATATTCTATATATAATAATGAAATTATTTGGGAATTTGGAACATGTTAAGTTGTTTATAAATTATAGATATATATAACCTTATATATAACATTCAGTATCAGGATTTCATGGTTTATTCTAATCACACATAGTATTGGAATTGTATCGTCGGACATATAATGAGAAACACACCCAATTTGTTTATAATAATGGATCATAAAAATCATTTGATTATGAATCATTTGATAACATAGAATCTTGTTTGTTAGTAAAAATAACTAAATCACCATTTAATAGAAAATGTGAGAGGAATATTATATTGTTGAATCATATACACTGTGATGTACGTGAATTAATGAGTACTCAATAATGTGATGGGTTTGGGTACTTTATTACTTTTACTGGTTCTATTAGGTAGTATGTTTTTGTGTTATTGATAATATAAATGTATGTAACTTCTTAATAGATTGATAAAATTTTTAAGGAAGTGTGGAATAAATTAGGAAAAATAATAAGAATTATTAATCAAATCCGGGTGGAGAAATACTAATCCATGAATTCAGAAATCAACTGGTTGATTAACGAATAATTTGATATGTCATTTCCATGGGATCTCCATAGTGTAATGATGTGTTTTATGTTAAAAAATTTACCATATGGAAATCATTTGTTTGATAATGAATTTTTGTTTCTTTAATACAATATTCTAAGGATATTCTCTAGAGATTTTATTTCTTAATTAACCATGTTCTATCTAAGGATGTTATAAATAAATAATATGACTTATGAATAGGAAAACATACCAATATTTATTTTATACGGATTTGGGGTCATTAGTTATATGTGTACAATTCATAACCTAATAAACTAAGCACTAAATCAGATAAACATTTTTTATCAAAAAGATATTTTGGGATAATATGTTTATAGTATTATTAAATATAAATCATTTATAAATTTAAATGGTGTATTCCTTGACAAGGAACACATAATTTATTGAGTCATTGGGAAAAAACTCAATCATTGAGAAGTTTTAGACCAAAAAATGTGAAGCATCCATGAGATGAAAGTTGAGTCGGTTCGATAAAGAGTTATAGAATAAGATTAAACATATGATATACAATAACATTGAAGGTTTCTTCAGACTTTTAAATATCCATTTATATATGGATTCCTTATAAAAAATTGATTATGAAGCAATGTTCTTAGGTGATAAACATACTACCTTCTGAGATCCCATTATGAGTCCATATTTTAGAGAGATGGATAAAATACACAGTTTCTAAAATGGATTCCATGTACACTAGTCATTTTGTTACATGATAGATATACATGAATCATTTAGACACATTTGGTTCTTGTATCCATTCAATATGAATGTTAAATTCAATGGTAGAGTGTACAACTATAAAAAACATGTAATGAAATATGATGAAAAATAGTTTCCTGGTATTAAATTTAATGTCAAGGTTTCACCAATTGTAATGATTAAGTCCATTTTGATATTTATCTCTATAAAACCACATTATTATTATGACATATATAAAATTGATGTAAAAATATCTCTGACTGAGAGAAATTTGTTAAAGTAAAATTATATTATACAACCCAACTAATTTGGTGTTCCAAATGAGTCTTTTGTGGTATTCAAGAAACAATAGTCCATTTAAGGATTATAACAAGACTTGTTAGAGATAGAATATATTATTTGATGATGCAATAAAAGTGGTTGGTATAATCAAGAATGAGAATTTTAAAATATATAATTTATTTTAAAGGTAATTTTCATGTAATTTCTATTATTTCTTTGTTGTAGGGGTTTCCCAAGCATTTTGGGAGGAAAGGGTGGGTTTTTAAGATTTGGGCGAAACCATGATCTCATTTATATATATTTTTTAAAAAATATTTTTTATAACCTCTCCAATTTTTAACATTTTTCACCCATTCCACTCTTTACGTGGCCTTCCCTGACATATTTAAAATAAAATACCCATTTTGACCCCTTAGTAATCCATAATCATGGTGGATTTTGGTTACTTATTAAGGTATTGGCCTATTTCATGAGCCCATTTCTAGTTTAAAAAAATAATTTGTTTCATTTGTTATATCAAATTCATGTTTTAATATATTTTTTTTGATTCCACCTTTCACTCAATCCCACTACCCCTAGCCGCTCCCGTTCTAGTTTCTACATCATTTATGATCATCTTCATCACATATTTGGGAAAAGGTTCTCAAGCTTTCACAAATCGTCCATATTTGAAAGTGTAATTTGTTTCTTCAATAACACCTTAATTTGTATCTATTTTCCACCATTTCAGATCCCACTTGACCTCCTCAAACTTATTAAATCCTCTATATAATTTTTTTGGCTTTGAGATTCACCTATTGGTGTATTTGGGGAGACTTTATCATGATCTGTCAAGTAAGTGGGTTTCCTTCCTTCCTCCTCCCATTTGATTAGTGTTTCTTCCATTTTATTAAAGTTTCTAATGTAATAAAAGTATGTATTCGAACCTAGGATTTGGTCTTAGGTTTCTTGGTCTAATATTTTTGTTTTAGGTTTGATTTAACACCCTTGTGGTGTTGCGATGGTGTGGTTAAACATTCACAAAATGATTAGTGTTTTTGACACTTGTGGTAGGTGTTTACATCTATAAGAACTATTACATGAGTTATCGTTGAATGATTTTTATTTTTATAATACTTCTCCTTAATTTTACTTGATGGGAAAATTATTTTTGGTGGAAATTGTTAAATAAGTGATTTTTAAATGACATATTTTTTTTTCTGAAATGGTTGTTTTACATGTGTGTTCGATATTGTACCACATGGGGATATTTTATAATTCATGGAAGTGTTTTATTAAAAAAATCTACTTCCAATTCTAGTTTGGGATTATATTGGTGGGATATGTGTTTTCAAATAGGTCTTTTTGATGAATTTTATGTTCCATGTTTGGTTACAGTCAATGAAATTGTTTTATTGAAATCATAAGTGTTTTATTGAGTTATATAAAGGGTTAAAAGAATGTTTAGCTACTATTTCGACTGTCTCTGATCAGAACAGATTTTTTTATGTGAAAATGGATTTTTGTAACATGTGTAAATTGTTTGAGCATAATGAGAGAATCCTGAGTATCAAGGTGGAAAGGCGGGTAATAGTATACTAGTGTTCTGGAGTGGTTTTTTCCATATATCAATTAGAATGATGGACATTGATAACAGTAAAAGAAAATAATAATGATGATTTGGGATCACTAGTTTATGGGGATATTCCTTACTAGTGTCTCATGCATGACAATGTATATGGTTATGGTTACTTTACATCGACATATGAGTTACATGGGGCCCATAAATAATTAGTGTATAAGGGTGTTTCTGATATTAGTGCTCATTGACTATTTGGTATTTATCATTTGATTATGGTGTGTTTGGATGGAAAATTAAGTAGCATACCTGTTTTATTGAAATGTGATCACTCTTTGAAATTTCATTTTGAAAACTATTTCTTTTAAATGTTTTTTTCATTAGAAATTAATTCCACAATTTCTTATTTATTAATACATGCATGCATTTTTATCTTGTATTGCTTAGTATATGGAATAATTGGGTGATATCATTTTGGGAGTTTTCTCACAAACTACTTACATATTTGTGTGTAAGTATACTTGGTCATTTTTGATATAGGTAAAGGCAATGCCTTGGGTTATGGCAGTTTGGGTCATTAGTTTCCTTACATGGTGCGGTGTTGAGGAGACAACTCATGGGTGATGGCCCCCTATAATGTGGTGTTCCATAAGAATTTTTTATGCTACCTTTATATATCGTTGGACCTCTTGTGTCATTTTTAAGACCACTTATTCATATCTAAATTTTATTTAAGGATTGTTTGGTTGGTAATTTTCAAATTTAGTTTATTGATTTTCCTTGGTTGTTAAATGATTCTAAACTAGGGTTAATCATTCCTAAACCAATATTTAAAGTTTCTGGGAAATTGTTCCATCTCTTGGGGATAGGGAATTCCCTTCGATCCTTACCATGGGCGAGGTTTGGTGCCTATTTTGATGGAGACAAGATTCGGTTCATGACAAAATGGTATCATAAGCAAGTTAATATTTTTGAGTTATTTTATTATTTTTGGACGAATCTGGTTAAACAAGATCTAGGAATAGTGGGGACTAGAGTTTTGGTCATGATTTGGGAGACTAGCCCACACCTCTTATGAAAGACATTGAACAATCAAGGGACATTGGAATTGTTTTTTTGGACTTTACTACTCGGTGAGATGTGTGGGCTGCAGACTGCATGTGAACATCAAGGGGGGGTGGGTATGTAGTTTTTTAATTTAATGTTGTAATGTGTTTTGATTACTTATATTCCATGTTATTGATAAATTTTTTTAGAACTGTTGTACTGATTTTTTCTCTTCTGACTGTTTCCTTTTGTAGCAACATGCCTCCATAGAAATCTCTCATGCACCCACAAGAGGAAGCCAAAGTGAGTTCCCCCTCACCACTTAATCAGTGTCTAATAGAGGTTATGGTTCGGGATGAAAAAGCTCTATTATAGGTAATGAATCTTAATATAACTTCTATTAGAGAAGACTAGACCAGTACTTGGATGGACAATGACAGGGAGTTTCTAAAAAAACAAGCCTCATACGTTTTGAGGAAGCGGAGAACCCTAAGAAGAAGAAGAGTGTCTTGAAAATATAGATCGCATGTTTGTGTTCCTGGACACATCTATTGTGGTCAGGGTGAAATGTGCCACTTTCCTGTTAGGGGGTCCTCGTATGTGGTGGTGGGAATCAGTACTTCAAGGTGGGAATCATGAGAAGATAATCTAGAAGAAATTCATGGTTATATTCAACGACCAGTACTACCCTGATGTTTTTTATATGTTCATTCCTAAGAGTTTGTGAAAATTATTCAGGGGGATCATTCAGTGATGGAGTATGCAAACTGTTTTGCTGATTTGGTATTGTATTCTTCGTTAATGGTCTCTAATGAGTAGATGAATGCCCAAAAGTTCGAGAGGGGTTTTCGTCCAAGGATCTATTCCCAGGTCTTACTATTATAGATAAAAACCTATGGTTAAGTTGTTGATAGAGCTTTCATGGTGGGGATGGACGTAAGGGGGTGGGATACTTTCTCTAGGATGGTTTCATGAATGGGTTGTGTGATTTATTCTGAGAAGGAACGGAAGCGAGAGGAATATGGGATGAATGGAGGTGGAAGGTCATACCAACCAGTCAGTAAGTTTTATTTAGTGTCTTATAATTCAAGTTCAATCATGTTCCACCTATTTGGAAGGCTAGGAAACATCCGGACATATTACGCATCTCTTTCCAAGCCCAGTAATCAGTGTGAAGGTACGGGACACTTGTAGTTATTTTTTAGGATGACACGTCAACAACCGAGTGGGGTAGGATTTGTGGCTTCCATAGGAGTCAAAAATAAGTCATAACCATCTATAATGATGAGATCTTGGTTCAGTGGCTATGATGTAGGGTCAAATCATCCTTGTGGAAGATCCAGTTAAGGGTAGATCCACATGAAAGAATTTGTTCTCAGGAAGAGACTATGTATCTTTATGTAGAGGAACAGGCAGCAGCTGGATCCAAGGAAGGATCGTCGATGGTATGAGGTATAGTTTTTATTTCATCCTCTATAGGTGATTCTATTTTTTATATAGATACCACTATTTTATTCATATCTACCCATTTTTAAAACACACAAAATTTACCAACTGATATTTTGTCTTTTGTGATGGAATTGGCGATGCTACTTGGAATGAAGAAGGAGGAGGGTCTCAGGTTCCTGTAATAAACTCTTTCTGTGTCAGGGGTTGTGATGGAGTTATACCACTTTGTATTAGATATGTATCTATTTGACATTCTACAAGTAATGGATTGGATGATACACTTTCAAGAGAACATAGATTTCTATAGGTGATGGTCCAGTTTCATAGCACTACATGGGAGTCGTCAGGTTTTCTATAGGGATAAGGATCTTTGGTCAGGTCACACAGGACCTCCACCTCTAGAGTTGGGGAATATTGTCTTTTAGTTATCATCACTCATGCTAGAGAATTATTGTTCTGCTCATGAAGGTGGACTATTTCGTGTAGTGGATGTGTCTTTGAAGGTATTCGCAGCTGATTTTTCAGGCATACCTCCAGAGAAGGATGTGTAGTTATTGATTAATTTGGCACTATGGACACAACCAATATCTCTTTCATCTTTGTGTATGACCCCCAAAGAGATGAGGGAATTAAATATAAAGATAGATGATTTATAATCGAAAGGATTTCTTCACCTGAGAGTCTCTGCTTAGGCTTCCCTTGTTATTTTTGTGAATAAGTCCTATAGATTCTTCTAGTTGTGTATTTATTATCTGAAGATGAACAAGGTAAGAATAAAGAATAAATATCCGTTTCCCCAAATAGATGACTTGTTTGACCAGTTGAAGGGGGGAATGTGGTTTTTGAAAAAATAATTGTGTTTGGGTTACCACCAACTCAGGGTGAAAGAGCAAGATATTCTGAATACAGTATTTCGAAGAAATATAGCCACTTAGAGTACCTGGTCAAACCCTTTAGAATGACCAATCCTCCTATGGTCTTTAGGGAACTCATAAATAGGTTGTCCCAGAAATATAATGACTTGTTTTTTGTGGTATTTGTGGATGAAATCCTTTACTTTTGATTAGAGGAGGAACGTGAACATAATTTCTATATTGTGTTGGGAACCTTGTAAGAGCACCGCCTCTATGAAAAGTTGTCAAAGTGCACTTTATGGATTAGGGAGGTGAGGTTTCTAGAGATTTGGATCTTAGAGAATGTGGTTTTAGTGGAACCCAACATGTTCATTGTGGTTAGTTTTTGGGATTATCTAATGAATGTGTTCGAGATCAGGAGTTTCCTCAGCCGGGCTGGTTACTAATGGCGGTTTTTACAGAATTTGTATTAGCTTGATTCCCCAATGATCGCTCTCACCCAAAATGGGGTGATGTTTGTATGGGTCCCATAATGTTAGTAATCCTTTGAGGAGCTGAAGAAGTTGTTTAAAACTATTCCTATGATGATTTTTTCGGGGCTGGAAAGGGGTATGTGGTGTATTGTGATGCTTTAGGTATGGGTCTCATGTGTGTTTTAATATAGGGTGATCACGTGGTGTTATATGGCTCTCACCACCTACACCCACATGAAAAGAATCATTCAACCCATAACATGGAGTTAGAATCTGTGATGCATTATTTGAAGACATGGCATCACTACCTTTTAAGGTAGAATTTTTTGGTCTACTCTAATAACAGAATCTTGACCTCTATCTTTTCTTAAAAGGATCTCCATCTGAGGTAGAACCGCCGAATCATGTACTAGAAGGAGGACGATAATTCCATTTTCAATAAATCGTAAAAGGGATATGTGGTGGCATATTATTTGAGTAAAAAAGTACAAGTGAATTCTTTGAGAAAGTATTGTGATGAGTTGAATATGACGAGGCTATTTGGTCAGATGCATGTGGAGACCAATGAGTATAGTGTAGGTGCATTCTTGGTCAACATTCAGTTCAATCCTTCTCTCATAGAGCTGATTTCGCAAGAATAGCCATGTGATGAGATTTTTCAGCTATAGAGGTAGTTTCTTCATGGCGGTAGACTTATTTTGATTAGTCGTCGTCACTCAATGGAATGTTGTTCTTCAAGGGAAAATTATTAGTTTTTTCGTATCTGTGTAAGGTAGTGATAGAGGATAGAAAATTGTTTTAGTGGGTTGTCCATCCAAGTGAAACCATGATGTATTATGATGTGTGTTGGTAGTTCTGTTGGCCAGGTATGAGAGGAGACATAGATGAATTCATTTTGAGATTCTACATATGTCATTAGGTTAATGTTGATCACCAAAGGCCCTTCGGTTTTCTCCATCCATTACCCATTCATACATGAAAGTGGAAAGAGGTTTCCATGGAATTAATTATATGATTTCCTTGTACACCCTGGGGTAAGAATTCCATATGGGTAGTGATTTATCATCTAACTAAATCATACCACTTTATTAAAATCAAGGATATAGCTAAATTGGATGATTTGGGCCGTTTGTATCTTCAAGAGGTGGTTAGGCTTCACGGTCTTCCATCAAAGTGTCACGACCCGTCCTCGAGGCCCGTACCGTGACTACCCCAAGCCCACCTTCCATATGCCAGGGGATAGTGACTAGCACCAAAGTCGTAAATCCCATTAAAATGGGATGGCATTGCCTTTATATAAGTAAACAAACAAAACAGAGTATGCAAGTGAAGTAAGCACTATGTAAAACTTCGTACAAAAGTAGGCAATGCAAGTAGATGGGCCAGTTTACAAACCCAACTGAAAGTACAATACAACTGAAAAGAAAGTACAACAGTAGTAATGTAATGAAGCAACTTCCAAGTCGTCCTACAGATATCCCACCTGAAGGGTGGTTAAATATGGTCTTCTAAGCTCCTTGGGTCTCACCGTCCACTCTGTGTATGTCCCGCCATGTGGTCCACCTCTGGGTACCATCCAGCACCACAAGCCTCCACCTTGATAAGTTTTTTTCATCGTCTACATCAAACACAATGTAGTGTGGTCATATCCTTTGCAGGGGTGAGTATACGATACTCAGTAGGGACCCCGAGACCCCTGAAGGTCTCCCAGAATTTACAAAGGATAAACCACAAAGAAAAGATACAAACACAAAGCATCAACCAAATCTACTTAGGTATATGCCCATACATATACCTAAGTCATAAATCTTAGTTCGGCTCCAAGTTTCGTGCCTAACCACAACCCAGTACACATGGGAAAGAAGTTAATAACACCGATGGTAATGATTTAAAGTCAAGACTCATCTCACACTGGTATACTAATCACGAAGAGGGGTGGAGATGATTAGATGTTGCCTCTAAATCATCTCCTCTACTAAACCCACGTAGGATCCATGTACAGTAACCGTCACTGCCAAACCCACGTAGGATCTACGTATAGTCATCCTCGCTACAGAACCCATGGAGGATCCAAGTATAGTCATCCTCGCTGCCAAACCCACAGATGATCCAAGTACAGTCGTCTTCGTCGTCGAACCCACGGAGGATCCCACCACTGTAGTTTTTGCAGTCGCAGCCAGCTCTAGGGATCCCACACACAGCGTACTTGATTTCGGGAGGATCCGCTCCACGAGTGAAAATGGGGTCAATACATCAACTGTCACGAAGTCCTAAGTTGATGTATACCAAAGTTCTGTCTCGTCAAAAGGAACCCAATGCGACAGACAGTTTCATCAATCGGATGCCCGGTCTGAGAGATATTGTCTTTTTTGTTCCAGGGGCCTAGTTGGAAATATACTCATTCCAAACCTGGTCATTTTCCAAATATTCCAACCACTCACATAGAGTATCGCAAAAGGACCGCCTCAAAGATAGGATCCCAGTGTCATGGACAACGCATCGATCAGACGCACAATCTTTAAGTTATTCACGTTTAAGTGAATAACGGGCCTGGCCCATTAAGCCCAGTAGGCTGGTGGGTCAGGTCGCCCAGTTTGGCGGGTCTGACCCAGTAGGACTGGCCCGAGGGAAAACACAGCTCGGCCCGAAGGACATGGCTCAACCCAAAGTGGCGTGGCCTAGCCCAGCGGGGTGCGGCCCGGTCCGGCCCTGCGCGTCCCAGTCTGGCCCGGCGGCGCCAAGCAGTGCCACCCTCCAAATCCGACTGGCATGGTCGGCCGACCTTCTGGTGAAAGAAGACCCCATGACGGGCCACGAATCTTCCGGTGCAGTGCCCTCCTGGCGCCGCGGATCTGCTCCGTCTAGTTGACCGACGTGCAGACCGGTTCTCCGGCACGGTGCCCTCATGGAGTCGCAGCTCCCCTTTGCCCGGTCGGACGACAAGCCGACTGGTTCTTCCGTCGAAGCGGCCCGCTATTTCGGCCGCAGTTCCTCCCGCACATCCGGCGTGACAGCGCCGACTACATTCGCCGCGTTCCCGGCACGGTGCGGCGGCGTCGTGCCTCCTCCACCTTTGGTTTCTGATTCTAAAAAAATAACAAGATCAACGTAGGGTTGTCGGTCCATGTTCGTTTGGCCCGTGCCCTCCACGTAAAGCGACAACAATTGTCCATATATAAACCACGATTTACAACGATGAACGGGGTATGAAAATATTAACTTTCAAGAATAAACCCCAAACTCAATAATTTACGCCACACGTCGGGCATCACGGAAGATGGCGTCGCGGGGAAAGGATTCGTAGGAGACATCAGAGTGTGCCCGAGGAGGAAGCGGAATCTCCTCTCTTGCTGCAGAGAAGAGAATGGGTGGTGCGTCGATGTTCTTCGTGGAACCAGAGATCTTCATCGAAGAAATCGTCATTCTTCATCGGAGGCCGGTGTTCTTCGAAAACTCAAGAGCTCTCCCAATCTGTCTTAGCACTACGAAATCCATCCTCCCCTAAAATAATAGGCTAATCCTATTATTTAATTACACATGCAATTTAAATTCCAAAATTCAAATCACCTCATTAATTAATTGTTTTGGAAAAATAATTAAATATAGGGAGAGGAAAGATCCTCATAAATTTGAGGGGTTGTCATGAATTAATGGAGTGAGGGAGGAGGAGATATTGGCAATTAAAGGGGGGAGTTCCAATTTAATGAAGGGGTTTAAGGAGTTTAGAGGAAAAAGAATCGTTGGGGCGCATGTGGGCCCCACCTCTCGAACATCCACACTTGGGGAGTTAGGTGGCTATGGGTCCCACCCTTAACTACCCATGGGAGGAATTAACCTTCTTAGATACAGAAAATTGTTCTGACAATTTTTTTTTAATTTACCCACAATTTAACTTCAAACCTATATAAAACACAACTACGGTAAATGTACCCTTAAGCAATTACCAGCGCTGCGAGTTCATTAGTTCCCTCGGATTTCAATTCCGAGCACCGGTTCAAAAGATAGAAAAACACGGTCGTTCGTTCACTGAACATACCCAAGCTAAAATTTGGAAATTGATTCCGGGCACACCGGGCCTCGGAATCAAGTACTGTCAAAAGCCACAGACTCGTAAAATTCCAATGTATTTATGTAAAAAATTTATATGAAATTTATGGGCCTTTACATTACTCTCACCTCAGGGATTTATGTCCCCATAAAGCTACATCATAAACTAGGGAAACAAATGAGGGTAATGAGCACATATTTGAGCCTCCCTCTCCCATGTGCTCTCTTGAAGGTTCTTGTGCTGCCATCAAATGTGTATCAGAGGAATCTACCATCCACATAGTACCTGCTCCTATCGATCCTCGATCTCCACCGGAACCTTCGTGAATGTAGCCCCGTCATCGATGACCAGCTCGCCATGGTCAATGATGTGGGTCAGGTCATGAATGTATCTTCTCAGCTGAGATAAGTGGAAGACATCAAGCATCCGGTGCAATTGAGGTGGAAGGGACATGCTGTAAGCCACCATGCCTACCATTCTGAGGACCTGGAATGGTCCGATGAAGTGCGAAGATAACTTACCACCCCGGCCAAATCTCCGTAATCCACTTCATGGTGAGACCCGTAAGAAAACGTTTTCACCATCCATGAACTCTGTTGGTCTCCATATCCTATCAGCACAAGACTTATGTCTGCCCTGTGAAGTCCTCATCTGCTCCTAGATGATCTAAACCATCTCCATCATAGCCTAAACAAACTCTGGTCCTACGAGTGTTGACTCCCCAGGGTCAGTCCAGCACAGAGGTGATCTGCAAGGTCGGCCGTACAATGCCTGGTATGGTTCCATCCCGATGGTGGAGTGGTAGATGTTGTTTTACGCAAACTCCTCCAATGGTAGGTGATCCTCCCAGCTACGACCAAAGTCAAGGACACATGCACGGAGCATGTACTTGAGTGTCTGAATGGTCCTCTCCGTCTAGCCACCTGTCTGATGATGAAAGGCGGTGTTCAACTGTAGCTGCATCCCAAATGCCTCCTACAACTCCTTCCGAAGCTAAGAAGTAAAGTGAGCGTCATGATTAGAGAAGATAGAAGATGGAACACCATGAATCTGTATGATCTCTTGAACGTAGAGGCATCCCAAGATCTATACTGAGCCCTGCTCTCTGATCAGTAGGAAGTGGGCCGACTTGGTGAGTCGGTCTATGATCACCCAGATAGAGTCGTGTCCTATGAAAGTACATGGGAGCCCCATCACGAAATCCATGGATATCCTATCCCACTTCCACTACGAAACATCTAAGGGATGTACCAAGCCTACTGGTACCTAGTGGTCCGCCTTCACTTACTGGCAAGTGAGGCATCGTGAAGGGAACTCTGCTATAGCCTTCTTCGTACCTGGCCACCAGTGCTGTCGTCTAAGGTCCTAGTACATCTTTGACACTCCAGGATGTATCGCTAGAGGGGAAGTGTGAAACTCCCTCAGATCTTTCACCTGTAGTGAAACTGGTACCATGGTACGTCCCCTGAAGAGGATTATGTGCTCTCCTCCTTCAGAAAATCCATCAGGTGCCTTCCCTATGGAAATCTGAGCACGTCACGTCTCACAGTCAACGTCCCCATGTTGTGCCTCTCTGAACCACTAATGTAGTGGAGGAGTGACTATGAGGGACTGTAAAAAGGCTTCCCCATCTATATCCATTAAGTATATCTGCAATGCGGGTAACATCTCTATCGCCTCTCCAAGTAGTTGAATGCCCAATATCCTACTAAGACCATCAGCTACTACGTTCCCCTTCCCAAGAGTATAGACTATCTCAATGTCGTAGTCCTGGAGGAACTCGAGCCATCGTCGCTATCTCAGGTTTAGGTCCTTCTATGAGAATATATTCCTGAGACTCTGGTGGTCAGAGGAAACTATAAAGCACTCACCCATCAAATAGTTCCACCACGTCTTCAGGTCAAAGACCACTGCTGCTAACTCTAGGTCATGGGTCGCATAATTTTGCTCATGCCACCTCAACTGTCATGAAACGAAGGCGATCACTGCCCGCTCCTGCATTAGGAAAAACCCGAGTCTGGTCCCTGATGCGTCGCAGTAAACCACGTACCCAACGGCCTCCTCCGGTAGCCTCAAGATGGGCGCACTGTTCAATCTTTATCTCAGCTCTTGAAAGCTATGTTGATATCTATCTGAACATATGAAGGGTTTCTCCTTCTTCGTCAAAGCTGAAAGCGGTGCTGCAACTCTGGAGAAGTCTGGTAAAAATCTTCGATAGTACCCAGCTAGACCTAGGAAACTCCGTACCTCCATCACGCTATTTAGTGGCTCCCAAGCAAGTACTGCCTTCATCTTCATAGGATCCACTGCAACTCCCGCATCCGAGATGACATGCCCCAAGAAGTGAACCTCTTGAATCCAAAACTATCACTTCGAGAGATTACCATAAAGCCGGTGCTCTCAGAGTGTGTCCAGTACAAACTGCAAGTGGTAGGCATGATCCTCCTCAGTTGTCGAGTAAATCAGTATGTCGTCAATGAATAATACGACAAAATGATCGAGGTAAGGTTGTAAGATCATGTTCACGAGACTCATGAACACTGATGGTGCATTGGTTATGCTGAAGGGAATAACCAAGAACTAATAGTGGCCATAACGACACCTGAAGGTCATCTTCTACACATCCCCATCTTGAACTCTGAGCTGATGATAGCCTGGCCTGAGGTCTATCATCGAGAACCATCTTGCTCCCTTGAGATGATCAAAGAGGTCGTCAATCCTTGGGAGTGGATACTTATTCTTCACGGTCACCTGATTCAGGCAAAGGTAGTCAACACAAAGTCGTAAGCTCCCATCCACCTTCTTGGTGAATAAAATCGGAGAGGCCCAGGGTGAAACACTGGGTCAGATGAATCCCCTTCCCTGTATGTCCTCCAACTGTACCCGCATCTCACAAAGCTCAGTGGGAGCCATCCGATATGCTGGAGTAGATATCGGTGTTGTCCCAGTGTACAAGTCTATGTAGAAGTGTACCACTCTGCGAGGAGGTAGTCCTGGAACGTCGTCCGGAAAAACATCCCCATACTGATCCACCACAATAAGAAAACTCGGACTCTGCACATCAACTGATCCTAGGATGAGACTAGCCAACTGATGTGTGATCAGCTTCCCTCTCCTCTGCGTAAGTCCATCATGTGCTGGAAAGTCTCCCTTCTCGCCGATGAAGGTGAACCTGCTCCCATCTGTGCGGACACACCACACTTTGCGCCTAAAAGAGTTGATTTGGGCATGGATAGTAGATAACCACTCCATACCCAAGATGAAGTCGTAAGGCCTTGATGCTACTACAAGAAGATCCCACCCAAAGATCTCGTATCCTAGAGTAAGCTCACACTATCGAAACCAGTGTGTAATCTTTGAATCTGCTCTCGTAGGTGTCTCTAGTCGTAAGGATCGAGCCAACGACTCCATTAGAATCTCTGAGCTCCGAACAAGGGCAGAAACGGTGAAATAATGACTCGCTTATGTGTCTATAAGAACTGATGCAAGGTTAGAGTAGACATATATAGTACCTCAAATCATCTTAGGTGATTGGTGGTCGTAGGCCTCGACTGCCTAGAGCTGAACCTTCCCCTGTCTACCAGCTCCCTCTGGTCGGGGTGGTCCTTCTGGTGGCGGTGGTGGTAGAGCCTCAAAGCATCATCCACCACCCGCTGCTCGGCCAACTCATCTTCCTCATCCGCTTTCTCCCTGAAGACTGACACAATCGAACCTATGCCTCTACCTGGGAGGTCCCTCTCCTGTCTGCTGCTCCTCTACATGGCGGGTTAGGCAGTCACGAGCCATGTGGCCCTGCCCGCCGCATGCATAGTACTTCCTACCTCTCGTATGACTGGATCTCCTGCGTGTGACCCGCACATCCAAACCAGTATCCTGAGGTCACCCACCTGATGGCTTTGTTCGCATGGACCTATGTGACATCTGTCTACTGCCGGCTGTAGTAGATTCCCCTACGTGTCTCCCTACGGTGGGTCTCGCTACTTGCGTCGACTCATCAAAAAAGAACTCCACAATAAGGGATCGCTCCAGTACTCCTGCTTGTGTTGGAATGCTAAGGGAGATCATCGAAGCCATGATCTCATGCCTTGGTCCCTGCTCAAAGGTCCAGGCCCAGAAGAATGGGTCTCTTACCATGTCCGTGGAGTAGCGCGAGAGGTCGGTAAATCTCGCTGAGTACTGGGATACTGTCATGCTGCCCAACCGCAGTTGTAGTAACTCTTGGATATGCACCGCACAGAGGGTGGCTGGAACAAACTCCGAGCGGAAGAGGCTCTCGAAGTCTGAACAATGTAGAGATTCCTCGTCGTGAACCTAAATCATTAGGCTCCACCATCTACCTGCTGCTGCATGCTTTAGGCTCATGGAAAGGATCACTATAAGTTTGTTTGGTGTCCCTACCAATCTGAGGACTCTGATGATATCCTCCATCCAATCCTCGGCTACCTGAGGGTTCATCTCTTCATGGAACCTGGGCAGCCTCTATCGCTGAAACTCGTGCAACACACTCAGGCCGCGCACACTCTCTGCTGCTGGGGTTGGTGGTATCAGTGGCCCAGCGGGTAGTGGTACTGCTAGTGCCTCCACTGTAATGGGGCCTTGCACTGAGGGCTCATCGCTCGGTGTGATTCCATCCCGCACGTAACTAGAAACCCTAGCTGGCGGCCATCGTGGGTCCATCCTGAGAAGAAACAGGTGCTCCACAGTTAGTATAGTATAACTGGTGAGCTGAGACAAAGTAATCACAAAGAAAACTTTTGAAACATAGATGCAATCAATGTTTTCGAGCACTGAGTCAGAAATCAAAATTCAGGGTCCTGGTGTATGGATACGCCAGTCGCCGCACCAACACTAGACTCCCTGGGCTGAAAACCACACTCAATACTCCTAATACTATTGCATCATAGGGAATAAATTATCAGAGTTATTAGTTCTATAGTAGAACCGACTCCTCTGATACCAATTTGTCATGACCCATCCTCGGGGCCCATGTCAGGACTACCCCAAGTCGTCCTTCCATAGGCCAGGGGATGGAGACTAGCACCAAAGGCGTAAATCCCATTAAAAAGGGAAGTCATTGCCTTTATATAAGTAAAAAAACACAACAGAGTATGCAAGTGAAGTAAGAACTAAGTAAAAATGAGTACAAAAGTAGTTGCTGAAAGTAAATGGGACAATATAAAACCCCAAATGAAAGTACAGTACCACTGAAAAGAAAGTACAAAAGTAGTAAAGTAAAGCAGCAACTGCCAAGTCATCCTTCGGATATCCCACCCAAAGGGTGGGTATAGATGGTCTCATCAGTTCCTCGAGTCCGTCCGTCCACTCCTTGTATGTCCCGCCAAGTGGTCCAAATATGGGTACCTCCCAGCTCCACAAGCCTCCACCTTGATCAGTGTTGTCCGTCATCTGCATCCAATACAATGTAGTTTGGGCATAGACTGTGCAGGGGTGAGTATATGATACTCAATAGGGATCCCGAGAGCCCCGAAAGTCTCCTAGAATTCAAAAAGGATAAACCACAAAGGAAATATACATACAAAAAGTATCAACCAACTCTACTTTTGTATATTCCCATACATATACCGATTTCATAAATCTCAGTTCGGCTCCAACTTCCGAGCCCAAGCACAACCCAGTCCACACAAGAAGGAAGTCAATTAGACCGATGATAATGATTGAAAGTCAAGACTCAGGTCACATAGGTATACTACTCATGAAGAGGGGTGGGGTTGATTAGATGTAGCCTCTGAATCATCTCGTCTGCCGAACCCACATAGGATCCAAGTACAGAAGTCATCACTGCCAAACCCACGTAGGATCCAAGTATATTAACCCTCGCTACCGAACCCACGTAGGATCCAATTACAGTCGTCATCACTGCTGATCCCACGGAGGATACATGTAAAGTCTTCCTCACTGCTGAACCCACATAGGATCCAAGTACAGTCATCTTCATCGTCGAACCCACAGAGGATCCCAGCACGGTAGTGGTCGCAGTCGTAGCCAGCTCTAGGGTTCCTGCACACAGCGTACCCGATTCTAGGAGGATCCACTCCACGAGTAAAAAGGGGGTCAATAAATAAAAATTCATGAATTCTATATTTTATGTATCCCGAAGTTCCTTCTTGTCAAAAGGAACCCAACGCGACAGATGGTGCGTCAATCGGACGCCCGGTCTGAGAGATATTGGCCTTTTCGTTACAGGGGCCCGATTGGGAAATATACTCATTCCAAAACCATTCGTTTTCAAAAGATTCCCAAAACACACTTAGAGTATTTAAAATGTAACACCTCATAGATAGGATCCTATTTCCATGGACGACGCATCGATCGGACATGCAGTCTTTAAGTTATTCACGTTTAAGTGAATAACGGGCCCGACCTATTAAGCATCGTGGGATAGCGGGTCGGGTCACCCAGTTTGGCGAGTCCAACCCAGCAGGGGTGTCGGACTGTCCCGAGGAAAAATGCAGCTCGACCCGAAGGACGTGGCTCGACAGGCTGCGCGGTCCGAGGCGGGGGGTGAGGCCCCCGGATGCTCGAACCGGAGGCACCAAGCGGCGTCACCCTCCCAAACCGACTACCTAGGCCGGCCAGCCTTCTGGTGTAAGTGGCCCACAGGGTGGGTCGCGGCTCTTCTAGGGCGGCGCCCTCCTAGCACTATGGATCTTCTCCACTCGGTAGGCGGACGGGCGGGCCTGTTCTTCCGCCGATGTGGCCTGCTGTGCGGGCCGCAGTTCCTCTCTCATAGCCTGCGCGACGACACAAGCTTATTTCGCCGCGTTTCTGGCACGACGTGATGACGTCGTGCCTCCTCCACCTTCAGTTGATGATTCTAAAAAAAATAACAAGATTAACGGAGGGTCTTCGGGCCATGTTCATTCGGCTCACACCCTCCCCGTAAAGCGAGAGCAATTGGCTGTATATAAACCGTGATTTCCAATGAAGAATGGGGTACGGAAACATTCACTTTCAAGAATAAACCCCTACCTCGATAATTTATGATGCACATTGGGCATCGCGGAAGATAATGTCATGGAGAATGGATTCAAAGGCGATTTCGGAGTGCGCCTGAGGAGGAAGCGGCGTCTACTCTCTTGTCGCGGAGAAGAGAATGGGTGGCACATCAACGTTATTTGTGGAACCGGCGATCTTCATTGAAGAAATCGTCATTCTTCATTGGAGGGCAGTGGTCTACAAAAACTCAAGAGCTCTACCAATCCTTCTTAGCACTAAGAAAGACCTCATCCCATAAAATAATAGGCTAATCCTATTATTTTATTACACATGAAATTTAAATTTCAAAATTCAAATCACCTCATTAATTAAATGTGTTAGAAAATAATTAAAGAGAGGGAGAGGAAAGATCCTCATAAATTTGAGGGGTTGTCATGAATTAATGAAGTGAGGGAGGTGGAGAGATTGGAAATTAAAGGGGGGTTTCCAATTTAATTAGGGGGTTTAAGGAGTTTAGAATAAAAATAATGGTTGGGGATCATGCGGGCCCCACCTCTCTAACAACCACCCTTGGGTAGTTAGGTGGCCATGGGTCCCACCCTTAACTACCCATTGGAGGAATTAGCCTCATTAGATACATAAAATTGTTCTGACAATTTTATTTATCTTTTTTTTTAATTTGACCACAATTTAACTTCTTACCCGCATAAAATGCAACTGTAGTAAATGTCCCCTTAAGCAATTACCGGTGCTGTGAGGTCATTAGTTCCCTCAGATTTCAATTCCGAGCATCGGTTCAAAAGAAAGAAAAACCCACTCTTTCGTTCACTGAACGTACCCAATCTAAACTTATGAAATTGATTCCGGGGACACTGGGCCTCGGAATGAAGTGCCATCCGAAGGCACGGGCTTGTAAAATTGCAATGTATTTAAGAAAAAAAATTCCTTGAAATTTATGGGTCTTTACACAAAGGTTCTCTTAGATAGAGAACATTGTTTCACTTCTTGGTTTTGGGAAGGCCTTCATAAGGTCTTGGGGTCATAGATTAAGATGATCACAACATACAATCATTAAACAGATGGTCATACAGAATGGGAGAATCAGATACTAGAGGACATGCTCTGTGTATGTTTTTTTTGGAAATTGGAGGTTCTTGGGATAGCCATTTGGGATTGGTTTAATTTTCCAATAATCACTATTAATAATCCTCAATTAAATTGGATCCTTTTGAGGCTCTCAATGGGTGGCCTTGTCAGTCCCCCTATATTGCGTTGAGATAGGTGAGACTTCCCTATTAGGGTCGAGCCGTGTTCAAGAGACGTCTAAGAAGGCCAAGTTGATCTTGCAGTTCTTATTGGAATATCATATTCTCTATAAGTCTTCTGTGGACTAGAGGTTTCAAGACCTAGATTTTTCTATTTGTGATTTTGTATTCTTGAAATTGGCCCCTCGTCTAGGCTATAATTGTTTTAGAAATAAAGGGAAGTTGATGTAGTTGTATATCAGACCTTTTGAAATCACCGAGAATGTTGTTAAGGTGTCATAATGGTTGGATTTTTCTTCTCAGTTGGAAACCAATCAAGACGTCTTCCACATCTCCCAATTGAAAAAGTACAACCCAGATCCCTCCCATTTGCTGAACTGGGAGATGTTAGATATAGAGCCCAATTTGTCTATTTTTGAGTTGATGGTGGGAATAGTTGATTCCCAAGAGAATGTGCTTCATGTAAAGTATATTACTATGGCTTGGTCCATTTGGTAACATGTGAATGATTTCCATGAAACATGAGAGTAGATGTTTTGGGTTAAGGAAGGGTAGACATTCTTGTTTTCAGACAAAGATTTGGGATGAATTTCTGGGACTAAAAGACTATCATGGTGGAGAGAAGTTTCATATACTTGACTTATTTTAAAGGTATTTTTCAAAAAATTTCCATTATTACATTATTTCAAGGGTTTCCAATGAATTTTTGGTGTAAAGGGTGGGTTTTCATGATTTGGGCCAAACCGTGAGCCCATTTCAAGATTTAAAAATACATTTTTATTCTTTTACACATCGTCCATTGTTCATCATTTCACACCCATTCAACATCCCGCTTGTCCTACTATGACATTTAAAAAATAACATATCCATTTGGACCCCTTAAGAATCTATAATTATGGTGGATTGGGGTTATTTATTAAAGTATTGGGCCATCTTGTGAGCACATTTACATTTAAAAAAAATTGTTTCTTTTATAAATTATACAACTTTTAATATTTTTCAATGATTTCATGTGTCACTTGTGACCACTAACTCTAAGATCACCCCCATGTTGTTTCAACCTCTTTGAAGCTCATATTAATCTTAGATTAGGGTAACATATCTCATAATTTCTCAAATCATCCAGATTTGAAAAGGTAATTTGTTTATTTCATTACTTGTTTATTTTTAGTCTTTCCCCCATTTTAGTTACCAATTGGCCTCCTACTAATTATTAGAACCTCTTTATTAGTTTTTTCTTCTTAGATATCCACCTATTGGTTTATTGGGAGAGATTTATTCATAATATCTCAAGTATGTAGGTTTCCTTCCTTCTACCTCCAATTTTCATAGGGTTTCTTCCATTTTTCTAGAAGTTCCTAATGTAAACATGTCGAGCTTAGAACTTAAGGTTTTATCCTGGGTTTCTTGTTCTAATATTGTGGTTTTATGTTTGATTTAATAACCTTGTGGTGTGGTGATTGTTCAGTTGAACATTCACAAAAGGATTTGGTGTTTTTGACCCTTATGGTAAGTGATTCCATGTGTAAGCACTACTAGATGTGTTAGCCTTGCTCGATTTCTATTTTTAACAAAATCCTTAATTTTTCTTGATACTAAAATTATTTTTGGTGGAAGTTGTGGTAAAATTGATACTGAAATATCATTTTTGTTAGAATATAGTAGTTTTACATGTGTGTTTGATGTTGTACCACTTGGGGAAATTTTATAATTAATCGAAGGGTTTTATTATAATGTTTTGATGATACCAAATATGGTTTGGGGAAATAATGGTGAGAATTATGTTATCAAATATCTCTTTTAGATTAATTTTATTTTTAATGTTTGGTTACATTCCTTGAAACTGATTTATGGAAATTCTACGCTGTTTATTGAGTTATATAAAGGGTGAAATGAATGTGTAGAAACTGTATTGAATATGTGTGACTAGAACTGATATTTTTATGTGGAAATGTAATTTGGTAAAATGTGTAAATTGTATGAGAACAAAGGGATAATCCATGGTATCTAGGTGGGCAGACGTGTACTAGTACACTAATGATCCGGTGTGGTTTTGTCCCTATTTCTCCTAGAAAGTTAGACATTGAAAACACTAAAAAAACTATAATGATGATGATTAGGGACCAATTAGTTATGGTAATTTTCCCTACTATTGGACTTTTCATGAGAATGAATATGTCTATGGTTACATTACACCGAGATATGAGGTACATGGGGCCCAAATCTAACTAGTTTCTAGGGGTGCTCCTGAGATTAGTGCTCGTAGACATTATAATACTTATCATTGGATTAGGTTGTGTCTAGTAGGAAAATTAAACAGCATACATGTTTTATTGACATGTGTTCAGTCTTCTAAATTTCACATTATAACCTATTTACTTTTAAAAGTATAATTCTTTAGAAATTATTGCCACCATTTCTTGTTTATTAAAACAAGTATTCTTTTCTATCTTGTATTTATTACTATATGGATTCTATGGGTTGTATCCTATTAGATTGGGTCTCACCCCCTACTTACAAGTTTGGGTTTAAGTAGAATTGATCATTCATGACAAAGGAAAAGAAAAGGCATTGGGTGATGGTGGTTCGGGTTGTTAGTTTCATTCTATGGTGTATTGTTGTAGAGATGGCTTGTTGGTGATCACCCCACATCATGTGGTGTCCCTTGATCTATTTTTCTAATAATTATATATATAATTGGAAATCATTTTTCATGTTTAATAACATGTATTCAGTTCGGAATTTTATTTTGGACTTGTTTGGTTGGTAATTTTCAGATTTAGTTTAATGATTTTCTTTGGTTGTTAAATGATTCAAAAATCTGATAAATCATATCCAAACCAATATTTAAGATACCCAACAATAGGTTCCAGCTCGTGGGGATAGGGAACTCCCTTTGGGACATTCTGTGGGCCATGTTTGGTGATGGTTTTGAAGGTGACCAGATTCAGATTTTGATAAGAATGATTCATGTTTATATATATTTATTAGTGTTATTATGAGGGTATTTAAAATATTATTCTTGATTAGAATACTAATTTATGAAAATAATTTTACAACATTATACTTTGTAATGATTTATTTGGAAAATTATTTTCAATGAAAACATGCTTCAAGTAGCCTGCATACTCGGTATGAAGATATAGAAATATTTATATTGTAGACTATATGGAAAAGTCATAAAACCAACATTGGTAATGTGTTAAAGATATTTAATATGAATAACTCTAAAATGTGGTATTTACCATTGTGACATGGAATGAATTTTAGGATGATTCAATATCATTATAAATAATTATAATGGATATAATTAATTATGTGTCCTTGATAGGAGCTATCATGTATGATATGTTATTTTCAAGGACTGAAGTCTCACATGATTCTACAATAACATGTAGATACCCATATAATCATACTAAGATCCTCTAGATTTATATCAAGAACAATACAAAGTTGTTATGATTATGTGAGGATATTTTATAACACTTTATAGGTGAGTATGAGCTCATTGAAAAAGGGTAACACTAATGTTAGCTTCTAACCTCTTAAATATCACATAAAATAATAATATAATTTTTTTTCCTTTTCTTAAATGCTGATCTTATTAGTTTTAATATTTCCAAATAATACATTATAGTTGACCAAAAAGAAATGGAACATTAAATAACCACACAACATGTGGTGATTCCTTTAATTAATGTATAAAATGATCATTTTAATGAATATAATCGAGTTATCCCTTAGGCTAAGGAACCACACTATCACCAATGGAGTAAACACATCCTTTGAAAGGACCATAACATTGGAGACATGATTATGAGGGGTGATGAAAAGATTTATTTGGTAGATATAGTAGAGAATATAGTGGATCCATAGAAAAAATTATTATCACTAACAAATCATGGTTGTCATGTAAAATCTATTCATATAAGGAACATTAGTGAATTATTGTAATGGTCATAAAAGATATCATCATTTTATAATATTGGAAAAACTTTTTTATCATTCATTCATTATTACTATAATTTATATTATATATATAATAAAATGATAATTTTTCTGAAAATTATAACATCATGTTTCCCCTAATTTATGATCATTATAGGGTATTATTTATTTAGATAATATATTAAGTTTAATACAACTAGAATCATGTATTCGATATAGATTATTTTGTATGATATATATAGAATAGAATCATGTGATCATTACTCACGACTTTAATGACCTACCAAATTATATAATATATAATGTCTTATAGTAATTGATATACTTTGGGGAGTATTCTTAGTAAAAATACCCATTAAAATTATTGGTAAGATAGCATTAATGGGAACTTTTACACTCAGATAACATTATTAAAAATGAATTTAGTATTAGAAAATTAGGGGAGGTTTGGTATGTTATTGATCATGTCATTAGTTGGAGCTCAATAAGTTTTATATTTTTTTAATAATAGGATGAGTAGTGAAATACCAAAACATGATTTCATTAGATTGATGAAAATAAGTAAAATTTATAGTTTAGTGACATGTTATTTGTCCAACGACATAGATTGGGGTCATGTGATGTGATCATCTACAAGATTAATGGTATGTGATGTATTCACCAAACTAGTCAGCTTATTTTTTAGAATTAATAATGTATGGTGTGGCATGTAAACTATTGACATGTTACATGTATAATTATCACTTCGTATTACAGATAAAAAAATTATTTAGGAATCCATAAAATATATATAATAGATCATTTTTATTTAAATAATCATATAGAAATATGAATATGTTTAATTCAGAGCACATCAGACTCTTATGTATCTTGAGTATAATTATTTATTATGTAGAGGTCATTCATTGAATAAATATATGAAATAAGGATTTCCTATTCCTTTTCAATACTAAAAATTATGATAGGGTTATATATTTATGACTCAGTATATGGATTAAATATTATATACAGTTTTTATTACAAAATGAATATAGTTTGAAAAACTATTTCCAACATAGTTTGGATTGATTCACAGTGAGTTGTGAGGTTTTTCATAACATTATTAATGATATTTTAGTGTAAGTAGTATTTTTTTGGAAATGAACTGAAATATCTAAATAATATTGTGTGATATTATCTCGTAGATAGATAGTGATATTGTTATATAGATAATTTTATCATAACATGAAACAAGTATTTAATATAGAAGATGGTAGATAAAAAAAATGTGACATAAAGTCTATTTATACTACCACATCTTAAAAATGGTATTATTCATATATTTATAAACATTTTTATTTATTCAAGGATTTAAAATCATGATATAATAATTGAATATTTCAATGATTATCTTATCCCCACATGTAAAAATTATCTTATCATAAGTTAGTAATTATGTTTCTGATAACTGATGCTCAAATCCTTGAAATTTAAGGAGGGATCTAACATGAAGGGACTTGACCACCAAATTAGGGTTGTAAGACACAAATATGTCATACTTGATACTCAATTTTTCCTAGTTATAATTTTATATTTTATAGAAATGTTTTTTGTATACCATCATATATAATGGGGTCCCCTCATTAAAAAGGATGATACTACTGGTTTGTTTCATCCTCATAGATATGAAATTCCATTGGATATCTTTAGGTTTTCTCATTAATGAATAATTCATTATGATCATTAGGCGTAAATCTTATCTGATTTTATTTATGCCGATTTTGTTTCATCATCTTGTTTGTTGTTTCATTGATGATAGATCAATGACATTAAATGAGTTTATTGTGATGTTTTGGTGATTATATGGTACTCCAAATTCCTTTATAAACATTTAACTTTTGGTTTCAAGATATATATCACAAAAACCGACATTATAATCCTTATTTTAAAATATTATATCCAAATTAGCTCTATTTTCCAAATTTTTTTCAAGAAATATTTATTTCCCATGGAGAATATTTTTAATCATGGATTTCATTATATTAAAATATTTTGTAATAAATTTTTATTATATATTCATAATAGAATCAAATATCTAGATGAAAATTTTCTTGTTAAAACAACCAAAGTGTGAAATATTGTTATTATACATAAAAATATCAATGGCCTAATATTCCTCTACCATATACTCTATAATGATTTCATGAAATATTATTTGATGAAAAAATATCATCTAATAACGTAATCATTTCCAAAATAATGAAATAACCACTCGAGGTTGGAACTATTACTAAAGGAATTATATAAAATAAGTCATTTAATATTACAGTATTTTTAATTACTAAAAGAATATAATATCATTGTGCTCAAATATAATTCAAAATTAAAATTATATGGTCAAATTATTATAGAAAGTTATTTGTTAGAAAATAAAATTATTATATTTCATGACCCAATTTTTTTAGTTAAATAAATTCATGAAAAAAACAATTTAAAATATACTCTAAATTTATTTTTTTACTTATTATTTTTATAATTAATAATAAATGTTGGGTAAAGAATCATAAATTCTTGCTAACTAGTATGGGTACATTTTTGAATGTGAAGATAATTTCTTATAGTTAGGGTTATGGAAATATTCTATTTGGTCTCGTTCAAGGAAAAAGGCCATGATAGAGGGGTGCATAATTATACACATGGAATAAAGTTGAAATGGATCCCTTAGAAGTGGTTGAGTGATAAACATCCATAATGATTAAAAAGTGATTAACATTATTTTATTCTTTCTTACAATTATTTTCTTATACTACTTTTATTATTAAAAAATATACATCGATACATTTTACATTTTGTTATGGATTATAATTTAAATATTTAAACAAATTGAAATTGTAAAATCCTGTAATTCTATTAATAATTTTAGGCCTTAACATTAATTATAAAAATATAATTATGTTATTTTAAATTTTTACATTATTTTTTAATTTAATAACATATGTTAATTTGACTTATATTTTAATTTTTATATAAATAAAATATTTAAAAAATACATCTATGAAGGAGTAAAAATAATAAATAATTTGAAATAAATAAAAAAGGGTGACTAAAGTGTAATTGAAAGAGAAAAAAGAAGAATAATACAGATAAGTAAAATATAAATAAAATGTGTTCATTTGAAAATACACTAGGGATTTATATCATTATTTTTATAAAGAATAAGGGTTCATGGATATGGTAATATGTGTGAAATAAGAAAATTATAATTTTTAAAATAATTTTTAATGAAAAAAATGTAAATTAATGAAATTTTATAAGAGTTCGGAATGAGATAAATATTAGAAGACCCCAAAACAAATAATAGATAATATTTTATAATTTGGAAAGATAAAAATGGGTAATTCAATTTTATCTATGAAAATATCAATAAGGAAGCATATTTCAAATACATTAGGGTGGTATAAAGAGGATTTTAGTAATGGTGTGTAGGATTAAATTTACCAACTTATACCGACCAAACCCAAAATCCTTAAAGCAATAATATTTTTTAAATACAATTTCTTAATTGGTTCATATAGTATGAAGAGTATTATATATTTTGGTTTTTTTGAATTTATTTTGTTAATATTTACAATTCCTAACAAAAAATAACAATAAAATAAATATATAAATAATATTTAAATGTATAAGTGATTGTTAACATTCAATAAAAAACAGCAAAATTATATTAATGATTATTATTTTTTAAATCTAATGAAACCAGATGGATATGGAATTTTATTACGTGAATATTAGTATATAGGTTTAGGAAAATCCTGACTATGGAATAATGGATTAGACACATTTTTTAATATACTCATGTGCACCACTTTATATT
This sequence comes from Viscum album, assembly GCA_963277665.1. NCBI lineage: Eukaryota > Viridiplantae > Streptophyta > Magnoliopsida > Santalales > Viscaceae > Viscum > Viscum album. Next base: position 124,865,992 of record OY728147.1, read on the forward strand.
TTTAGACATTATATCTTGGTGGTTAGTCATCAATATTATCATAATATAAAATAATTCATTGATTAGTATCAATAATCCACTTCTAGTTATCATTCCCAATTTAATAATCATATGTTAATGATATTTCATGTTAAAGAATCCATGGACAATCATTTACAAATTAACTAATTATAATGAATACTAAGCTTTGTATTACCGTATTTGTAACCTCAAGATCATTTTGAGAAATGCACCATCAATATGATGAAAAAATTCATAGCCAATGAGGTTCATTTGATTTTTATAAAAACAGGTTTGATCATTTGATGTATTATAAATGATTTAATCAAGATTCATTTGGGATAACTCCTCGATGTCAAAATTTCCTTAGTCTATTTCAATCTAGGTTTTATCTAAGGTTCTATAAAACTATGGCGTTAAGAGAGTTATTTAAAAATAATCAATTGATTTACATAATATATGGATAAGTTCATAATAAGGATTGTTTTGAATACATCATAGTGATCTCGATCAAACATTTGTGAAATTATTTTATACGGTAGATCAATTGGTGTATGTCACACCATTATTATTATATATTTATATTCATTCTATGTGTACAGATATATTATATGACATCTGGTATTTATGGTTATTCTTTCACTATGTTTAGAATGTGATATATATCTTTAAAACCCTATAGTGGTATCATTTAAAATTTTATATATTAAATTAATTATTATGAACTCTCACACATGAATAATGATGATGTGTAGATTTTTTATTTGGAGCTCCATTATAAATGAAAAGTATTTCACAATTAAAATAATTTGAAAATAGATAGATTTCATTGGTGTATATTGATTTCAAGTGAATGTGTTAATATTATATATTTATTCTCAATATTTATTTTATTTTGATCCATACTATCAATATTTTTTTTTAAATTTTAAATAATCAATGAAAAATGGAAAAGGAGTTTCCCAGGATCCCTTGTAAGGATTATAAAAAAAACATTAATTTTAATTATTCACTATGAATGAACATGTTATAAATGTCATAAAAAATTATTGGTTTTTTTCTTCCATTAATATGACTCTATAATAGTCTATGAAAAATGGGAGTTTTTTGTTATCAATTAAAATCATGGAAAATAAAGAATCATATATAAATTATCAATTTCAAAATTGACCCATCAATATATCATAGCCCGGGTCTAAATTGGTTTGAAATAAACCATTGTGTATATAGATAATCTAATTCGGGATTTTTTTCTATAAATAAAATACCGTTGGTAAGTTAAATGGATAACTAAAATTTCCATCATCATGGTAAAAGCATGACAAAAAATAAATACCAAAATAGTCAGGGCCCATTTTTTATAAAGGACTAAAATAGAATAGATTATTTTAGGTTTTAATGCATTTTATAAAAAATTACAATAATTTTTTTTTCAAATTAATAAATTCCTTCATTGAATTAGGCTTGAAGGGGTCGTGCTAAGTACAATGGGTTAATAAGTCATTCCAAAAAATTTATGGTGGATATTATTGATATTTAATGTTTATTTAGTGTTTTTTCATAATATTTTTATGAATAACATAAGGTTAAATATAAAAAAATCATATTATTTATGAGTAGTTTATATATGAATAAAGAAAATGCTTATACTAAGGATTTACTTAAAAAATTTATCTATTCCATTCTAAAAACAATTTTATCATATTGATATCATTAACAATTTAAATATAATCAAAAGAAGGTATTTGTATTATGTAATTTGGTAAAATAAATGAGGAAATCATTATTAGTTGATAATAAAAATTTTTACAAAAGATATCACAAATTTAATATGAATGAGTTCATAATAAAACCATTAAAATGATAACAAGATCAATTAATATTGAATAAAAGTAAATTTTTCATGTTTTTCATTTAATAAATTATAATGATTTTATAATTTATAATTTATGAATTTTTCGTATATATTTTATCTCCTGGCTATATTTATTTATTTTTTCATTTATTTATTTATTTCCTTATTTATTCATTGATAAAATTATTTCATTAATAATTTTTGTATTCTTTATCAGAAATTGATATACATCTTTTATAAATTTTAATACATGAATATAATGTGTTACATGCTTGTTTTGATAATAGATTTAGTTTTCTTCTTACTTCAAATTGTCTAATACTAGGTAATGAACCAAAATATAGACATTTATTCTAGTTGTATAATGATTGGGTGTTATAATTTTGAATGAATAGAAATATATCATATATAATGTTTTCATTATTATAGTTTCCTTATGGTGGACTTCTCTATAGAATGAAGGAATCTGTCTTTTCTCGAAAGGTGAATGATGGATATCTATCACTTCACGCTTAATATTGTGTGGATTGTTGAACTCATATGATTATATGAATTTTCATTAAAGGATTTTATAGTGCCTTCTACATAAGATGAATTTGGATAGGTGTAAATATAGTGGGATGTAAATTTTTCTTATTAATATAATCTATGAGTTGTGGAAATATTTTCAAATCAATTGGATTTCATGATGTAGGTATGTTGGAAGGAGTATGATTCTAAAATCAACCATTAGAAGCATGAATTCATGTAAATTCATTGACCTGAGAAAATATATAGACATTAAATCTATTTTAATACTATATGTCATGTTCAATTAAAAGAAAAAACATGTAAATTATCTGATCATCCAACTTCATAGTCTCTTGACAGAGTCAGATCCACATAGATAATCTTGGGAATGGAATGTAGTTGGTTAACCATAAGAGTTAGGAAACCAAATCCCACATTGAGCTATGGGATTTTATTTTTTTGGAAAAACTATGAGACGGGATCAAAAATTAATAGTGTTGAATTTTTCTAGATGATGTATTGGGAAAATATCCCCCACTCAACAATACAAGATTCATATGTCGTATGATAGGATCAATACCCTACCTAAATAACATAGTTTTGAATTTAAGAACAAAGTAGAAACATTTCTTAGAGAAATATTTATCTTGGATAACTAATTAATATGATGGATTTAAAAAGCGGTTATCATTTTAGTGGTAGAAAATTTATGAAATTCCTATTATAAATTTATTTTAACATGATATTTATTTGATACAAATTTCTATTATAGATAAATGGATACATAATCATCAAACATAACTTCGAGATCAATCCATAGAAATAATAATCATAATATAAGAAACTTCTTAGCCTAGTATAAAATTAAAGTGTAATATCGTTAGTTTTTAAGAAGAGATACAATGTTCTATAGTGTACAATATATTCCAAACAGAGCTTAAAAAACAACTAAATATTATTATTTAAATGTTACAATTATAACCCAGCCATGAGAATGGAGGGTTAAAAAAGGTTAGCTGAATAATAAAAATATGGTTTAAAAATGAATATGTATATTAATTATATATATATATAATATATTCAATATAATTTTTAACATTTATCTTTTGCTTTTCTAGATGTTATATAAAACTTAATCTACTTTTACGCATAAAAAGTTGTATTTTTTTAACTCCAGTTTTACTAGCTTTTGATGGGGCACCTATTTTCTAAATAATGTTTTAAATTTTATGAATTTTATTTAAGGAAATAATATTAATTTTTGATCTAAGTATTTAAAAATTATCTTACTGAGTATTTTAGTTATTTTCATGATATTTTTCATTTTTTTATGAATAGTGAAAAATATTGCATTTTAATTTAAAACTGAAATTTCATATTAAAAACTCATATTTTTATATTATATATTAATTTTTTATCAAAAAATAATCTGATTAATTATTAATATATTTATCTAATTATGTAAATTATAATATTTTTCAAAATAAATTTCAATATGAAAACATTCAAAACATTTCAAAATTTTAGTTTAAAACCATGATTTATTGACCCATTTTGGGAATAAAATTAAATTAATTAAAACCATATATAAGTACTGAATTTAGAAAAATGGATTCCATATTTTTATTCAATAGGTAAACTTAAGTAAATTGGTCCCTTCGTTCCAATATGAAGAGTAACGTTTTTTTTACAACGCTTAAGGGTAAATTGAGAAACTAATGTTAAATACATATGATAATGATCATAAAATTACACTAACACTTTTCATAATGTTGTTGGATTATTTATTTAAAAAATATCATACATGGGATAAATTTATGACCTCTAGGATCCACTTACATTACCATAAACCCATTATAGTATTTTATTTTAAGAATTGTAAAACATGTCATGCTAATATTTTTAATAAGTATAAATGTTTTTATATATGGTCATAATGAAGCTGAGATCTACCATAAATATTATTTTCAATGATAAAATATTGTATTCCATTATTGCAATTTTTTTTTTGTTTTTAGGGAATAAAAATTTACCTTAATGGTTTGAACAATGATGATGTAGAAATTATTAAATTAATGGAATAATAAAATAAATGATATTAAGACTATTTAAATTAGTATAATTTGAGAAGAGTAATGCGATCCAATAATTTCTAGATTAAATTTATATACTAGGGATTTATTAAAAGCGTTTCATTTAAGATATCATGTTTTATTAATTTCATTAAAATTCAATGTAAATAATATTTTCAAAATTGACAATATTGATATTTTCGAATAATTAATAATATTAAATTCCTAAAAATATTAAATTCATCCAAATGAATCAAATAAGGTAAACAATTTCTAAAATATTCATTTATGGTTATTTTGGAATTTTATAGTAACTATATTTACCCTCGAATAGTAAATTCCTTATTGTCATAGTTTGAGTTAAAGGGGTCAAAAAATGGTTAACATCAAATGATAAGGGTATAAAATTGACATAAAATTTTCCAAATATTATTAGATGAAGATTATTAGCCCCTTATCATCATAAAATATAATTTTAATTATTTTATGGACATTTTTTCATGAAAATAACTTATATATTATTTAAATTAATGATAGTTACACAATATTAATCTCTTTTTATTTAATATCATTTAGTTATGAACATTGTTATAAAGTTTACATATGAATGAAAATAAATATTTATTTTTATCTTAATAGAATTATTTACAATATTTTTTTAATTATTTATTTTTATAAATTTATAATTACATTCAATTCTTTTGAAATTCTAATACTAGGAATATTAAATTAATAGAAAAATAAAAATAAATAAATTTATAAATATTAATTATGGTATAGTATAAATGTTTTATTATTTGAAATGAATTATATAGATCTATATAACCTATTATTTAAGTTTTTAAGCATTACATTAAAATTACCACCTTCCCTGAATGTGTTTGAAGTCAAATTAAATGAATAGTATCAAATTTGACAATAATGGTATTTTCTTTAATTAATATATTATCAAATTATTTAAAAATCAAAAAAATACTAAATACCCCAAAGTGAATAAGATATGGTTGACAATTTATACCCTATTTATTTATAGTCCATTTTTATTTAATCAAATATATAATAGTGTTATTATATTTTAATGTTTTGAGGAATTCTAAAAGTGCCCCTCATCTCAATTATATTACAAAACCTCCTCCAAAACATCTTCACAATAAATTGATCAATATTTCTTGAGAAAAACCTGACCATTTATCTTCCCAAATTCATTATTCATGTTTTTTATGATGTGGTATCCCCAAACGGAAAACCATATTTTCCATCAGTGGAGATCAAAAGGATGATTATTTAAGAGAAGGTAATTGTATTTATAGACACTTTGAGGTTTATTTATTTTATACTACTTATTCAAGTGTTTTTTTTCAATTTAAATTAATAACAATATTATCATATAAATTATTAGATCATATTAATATTATGGGACAACCATAATACAAAATTTATCTATCCTATGAAAGATGAAAGCATTGCGGGTGTGTTTGTATTTATTACTTTCTCCACGTTGTGGTGTAATTTTTTTCTAATCCTCACATTAGATTGATTGATATACAGAATAAAATAATTTATATATATGATCATTATATGATTATATTGTTTATTTAAAAATTAATATACCATCAACTTCCTTACCATTTCAATGTATGGGGAATGATATTATCGCTTGTGCATACATACGACCTACTATCTCTATGACATGATGTGGCTCATTTTCCATGTTAATAATTAAAAAAATGATTATGAAAATATATATAATTAATAAAGATTATATATATTACCTTAATATATTTCTGTATATGAAAACATATATCATATACAAAAGAACAGGGCCTTTCATGGAAAAACATGCAATTCAAAATGAAGTAGTTACACCCAAAACAAGGGTGGTAATATACAATTATTAACAAACTGGTGATAAAATGATATTAGAGGATCATATATGATATCATAATAATAAATATTTTTTTGGTATTAAATAATAACATTTTTTAATCTATTATATATGAGGTTAGTACATTTTAAATTAAACGAAAGCGCGTAGTAAGGGTTTCCTGGCTCACTTTTTCTTATGGGAGATATATGTCTTATTAAAAACTTATTTATTATGTGTGGGGTATATATACAACACATTTATATATTTAAACACGAATATATATATATATGATATTTTTTTCATTCTAATATTTTATAGGGAATACAATTCTACTGATTATAAAGTGGTAATGGATTCCCCCTCAATTTACATTTCGTTGAGGCTTATTTTCTATTACAAGATAATTAACTTATATATTTTTTATATACTATCCCTTTGACATATAATATCATAATTTATTCATTTCTCATTTTATTTTTTGTTTTAATATGAATTATATTATCCAAGGTGATTTGACATGAAAATTTCCATGTGATAAAGAATATTGTGCAGTATCACATTCCACTATCATTGCTAACATTCTGTACAATAAATCCAATTATTATAATAATTTTCATTTCAAATTACACATAAATTAAATATAAATGTTATAATATTATGTATTTGATTATAGCCAAAAAAATATTTCCATTTTTACATACGACAATTAATTTGAAAATTATTGGATAAATTCATAAAAAATTGATAAGTTTGTATATCTTATTCAATATGAATATTTGATGATAAGGTAAATTTTATATTAGGTAAATTTATATTTTTATATAATAGTAATTATTTAGAATATAATACATGGGTGGAGCCTGGTTATTGATATCCCGTAGATGCATCCATTGTCTCGTGTGATGAATTAGCAAACCTATAATTAAATATCTTTCACACATATTGATGAAACCATATTGTTAAAGGTATTTATGGTATTTATTAATATTCCAAATACATTATGACCAATAATTAATCATTTATATCATTCATCATTAAATTATTATTATCCATTATATTTTCACTAAGACAACATATATGGATGCATTTTATTCTCTGTTTATTGATTCAATAGTTTTTTTCACATTTATTTACCTTTCCACATTGATTATTCATTTTTTGATCATAACAGTCATGTAATTTAAAAGTAATGTTTGTTAATTTATCTATATATACATATTTGTTATGAAAATTTTCTCATGATGGATTCCAATTTACTTAACATTACTCAGCATTTGTGCTCACACATGTATTATGTTTTATTCTCTCCCTAAGTTTCTAAGAAGTTTATTATGACTGGTACGAAAGGTTATTCTTTGGGAAATAATTGTGATATTAATGAATATAATTATTTAATTTTATTTTTAAAATTTAATTTTAATTTAGGTTTTTTATCTAGTTTACCAAGACTACTAAACTATTCAGTCATTCGTGATGTGATTCATTGAAATCATGCCAATTTAATAAAGTTATTCATCAGTTGTAGGATTTTGTATTAAGTGTGATTAGAGTTGGTATGAAATAATGTTTACTAGAATTTGTGAAAGCTAGATTAAATAAAATGTATAATAGGGAATATAATCCTATAATATTTTTTGAGGATTTTTATAGATGAACATCCAAATAACCATGTTTATGATTATGATTTAATATATTAATTAATTTCTAATTTCATATGAATTATTTCACTATTTATTGTATTATAATTTTTCTTAATAATGATATAATCTAAAATAGTGTATTTTTTTGTTTAGAAATGGTTCATAGCAAAGAAATCTGAACCTCACTAACACACATTATCTAAAGTGTAGGAATTATCATCTCCTTAACGAGATTAAAAAAATTAAAGGGAACTATTCTCCCAAATTTTTCTTCATATAACAATATGGTATCATGTCCTAATGAGTTATATAATGTGTTGTCTCTATATTATGGCTTTAAATGGAAGTTAAAGAAGAAGAGTATCTGTGGGGAAATATATATAATGGGACTAAGGAATGAAGTATTTTCCCATACATGATAATTTTGGATTTATACAACTTAGTACTTACTTAAAATAGAATCTAGTTTTTATAAGTGTGGATATAAATGACACCATGATTTTTATTTCATGTTAAATAAAAATTTATCCAATATAAAATTCTTAAACTATAGAGAAACATGGCACTACACAAATGAATTCCCCATGATTCAAAGGAATATACCTCAAAAGAAGCTAATAGATCATGGTGAGGATAATGATATTATCACATACGAGGAGGAAAGATTAATGTTATTATAATTAGATTCATGAATTCTTTCATTTGAGTATTTTATCAATGATGTGATTATTTTAATTATTATGACATATATAAGGATTTTATTAAATTACTTTTTCTTTAATGATTTGGAAACATGAGATAGATAATACTAGTAACCAAGAGAAGTGAACTTGAAGAATGTAGGTATTTTGGAAAACACATGATGTGGGGAAGATAACCATAATACGAGCCTAATTTTGAGATAATGATGAAAAGAGATGTTTAGTGAATAGTTATTAATTTTATAGTTTCTATTATCTTTGTGGGGTTTACTAAATGTATGGATCAAACAAATATTTTCAACAACATGAGATTTTATTTTTGGAATCATGGTTTTTTTCATTAAGGTTATTAGGTGATCAAGGTATTTATATATTATCTACGTCACAATAAGATTTACATTATATTTTATAGGAATCTAATGTTATGATGATTTTCGAAATTTATTGAATTTCATTATAAATTTTTTATGATGAATTCAGGAAAAATTATTTTGAATGTGTCTTATTAGACATAAATATAAAATTGATTAAGTTGAACTTTGGATAATATTTTTTTGAGGTAAGAGGTTTATTTATCATATTAGATAACCCATTCTAATCATTTCAGTTTTTTTAAACATATATTGCTTTAATGAATGACATGAGGACATTATGATTCATTAAAAATGCTTCAGAAATGAATAATCCAACTTTAATATACATTTCCTGGTTTATGAAATGATGTGGAAATATATAAAATCATATACAAATGATGATATTATTTGTATGACAAAGAATGAAGTTAATTAATTTTAGTTTATCAAATGTTTATCTATATCGCAAAATAATACCTCAACTCTATAAAATTTTTTATATGTTTACTTTTTATTTTGATTAATCATTGGTCTTATAACTAGTCACAGATTTATAGTTTTTGGATGGTTTACATTCCAATAACCATGTTCTTTATCATTATCCAAGAAACCATGATAGATAAATTTTTCTCCCATGTCTATATTTTGACTTCATGTTAATATTCTAATATTCACAAGAATATTTTTGTGGTGAACTACTAATTTTATATTCCCTTTTATTAGGGGTATGTTTAATGACCCTTTTTACATTGTGGTACATACACAAATCAGTTTTCAAATATAAACCCTTAATGTTCGACAGCCAATTTAAAATTTACATGAAGCTATTTATTATAGGTTGGGAGTATAGAGACCCGACATTTTCTTACATTACTATTACATCATTTCAAAGATAAACAGCATAATATAATTACACATAGATGATAAAAAGGTTTAGTATCTTGGGCAAACTAGGACCACACATAACAAATACAACATCAACCATAAACATTTATTTAATTTCTTCTTCTCTAGATTCTGAGTGGCACTTGTCCTCTCCTTAGTACATGTAGCCACCTGAGGAAATACATAAAAAGGGGTGAGATAGAATCCCAGTAAGAGGATAGATAAAAACAATATATCATGGGGTGAGCATAATCATAACATAGGCAAAAGATCATGAACATGAGAGGATCATAAATAAAAGACTTGAAATGTGGCAAAGCATAAAAATGAAACATCATGTCTTAGTGGTTAACTAAAACACATACTAGTGACCCATGATATAATCTTGTTCACACATCATTTCACATTTACTCATGTGATTCATCACTTTACCCAATTCATTGGAGTTCTGTATAATTCTGGGCGCACCCATCACATTTAAACATTCATATTGCGCTATATAATTCTGGGTGCACCCGTCACATCATAACATTATCATTTGTCATGCTTTACACAATGAACATATAACATAAATTAACATAATGAACCCATGAAACGTAATGGTTTTAATCTCATAATAACATATTCATATTCTTTGGGTTCCCAAAAGAAAGAGGGAATGGCAAACATGTTACAAGAACCGTTCAGTTTGAGTGAGAAGTAAAAGGGGTGTTTTTAAAAGAAGAGTTCTTTTGGAAAACATTTGGATTGATATAAACTCAATTATAAAACATGTATATCTCATAAAAGGAAAGAAAATGTTGAAAAAATGACCTTTAATAAGTGACCATATCAAAAATGGAGTGAAAGAGGTAGAACCCGAAGGACGAAAGTTGGGTTCGAGAATTTCCCCTTACCTTTTACCCGAATGCATCCTTCTCTTTAATGTCTTGTATAATGAAATTATATTAATTAATTAGAAATACAGAACCATGTGTACATTAATATGGTTCATTATGGTTTCATTATTTCATATTATATTCTTTTGGATGATATATAGAGATTAAAAAACATTGTTCGGGGATGTTCATTTTTATGGTTTTTCTTGGGTGGTTCACCTGTATTCTTAAATTGAAGTTAGAGTAGATGATGGGTAAATATCCTGAAATGATATTACATGTTATTAGTGATATTACAGGAGATTTAATGATTTCATAATGTATTATATTATATCCATGTGGGTGAATCATTAGATAAGAATTAAATGATGATTATTTGGGTTAATTTGAGCGGTTTTTGGATCACAACGAATTTGTTTTATCTTTTCACTGAGTAATATGGACATAGGTAATTTCCAGAACATAAAATAGAACATAATACATATAACATATTCTGGTTCAACCATAAAACTAGTTTCATGACCAGTTCTGATGGTAGAAACGGAAGAAGAGAGCATGTTGTTTTTGAAGGTGATAAATTAACACCTCATGAACAACGTTCTCTTTAATAAAAAAATAGGAAGAGGGAAAGGATGTGGGGTAATATAATATCCCATTAGAATAATAAAATTACACTATATTTATAATACTAGAGTTACAAAACAATTTTGATTAAGATAGGTGGGGAGAGATCATGAAATGAACTTGAAATTGAATGGGAATTAAAAAAGAAGAGGGAGGGAGATTACCTTTTGAATCCTTCACTTGAGAACCTCCTTAAGGGCCTAATCATGGTCTTTTTATGAGACCAGAAGAACTTGGACGTGGGGTCGGGGATAGGGGAGATGATTGTGTAGAGATTAGACAATTCTTGTATCTTGAGAGGTGTGGTTTGGCAAGAGGAGGGGGAGGGCTTATTTATATATGAGGAGGGAGGTGTTTTTGGTATAAAATATTAAATAAAATAATATATCAAGAGTTAGACTTGTAATAGTAGTTTTTTGATATCCTAAATCATATATTAATATAATATAATTAGTTTTAGGCTTTAATTCTTCTTTATAATTATAATTTCATTAATTTATTAAAAGGAAAGTGAAAGAATGAGAAAAATGCACTTTAATAAATCACCTTTTGACTTTAGGATTTGGAAAGTTCTTTTTAGGTTTGAGAATTGGATTTATTGTATTTTAAGAAACCATTTATGAAATTTAATAAAATTTGGCCGAAACTATGGTTCTAGAATGTTTATGTCATCATTAGATCAATAATGATGCAATTTAGTATACACCGATTATGCGAAAAACTGTATTTTTTACTATTCACCTGAAAATTGAAGTATTTCAGAAAAAACCCAAAAATTTAACCCTACAATTTTTCAATGTGTAGAATAAAAAAATGAAGTCCGTTTTTCCAAAATAATCTTCTAAATATTATTAATTTAATATTTAATTAAAATCATAATTAACTTAAAAAAACAGTTTTCAAGATTAAAACTGATTTTATAGTGCTTCCAAAAATTACGTAGGGTCTTAAAAAATTGTCTAAATACAATAATACATTGAATAAATATTTTATGTATACATTATATGGAAATAAATATTCATTTAAATTAATTAATTAATTATAATTATATATTTATGACTTAGAAAATACCAAAACGTTTACTAAGGTCAAATTGTCACTTTCTAAGATGTCTAAATTTTATTTAATTATTCATAGGTAATGTTACTCTTATGTTGGGTGATTTACTATTCATAAGGGTCATATTACTATTCATAAGGGTATGTTACTATTCATAAGGTTAGGTCACTATTCATCAAAAATTATTTTTGTTTCGTTAGACTCAAAAAATCATCTTGAACACAACCGTGTATGTCAAATTTTCAAAATTCATAACACAGAACTGACCAAATTATATTTAATGGTCATTTATCACTTATTATTTCATTATGTTGTGATTTCATGTTAATTTATGACATATTTATAAGAAGAGAATTTCCATTGAAAAACTTTGGGTCGTTACATTCTTCCCCCTTAAGAAATTTCGCCACCGAAATTTCACTTTACACAAAAAGGTGAGGGTACTTCTATTTCATTGCTTCTTCTGGATCCCAAGTTACTTCCTCAAGATTATGGTTCCTCCACAAAACATTGACAAGATGGGTTGTCTTGATGCGTAGAACCTTATCACTTCAGTCCAGAATCTTTACTGGCTGCTCCTCATAGGAGATATCATCTTATAGCTGCCCCACATCTGAGTTTAGTACATGTGAGGGGTCTGGTATGTACTCCCTAAGTAGTAATACATGAAACACATCATGAACTTGAGCCATATTCGGTGGAAGTGCTAGACGATAGGCCACGACTCCTATGTGGTCAAGGATCTCAAAGGGGACAATATACCTAGGGATTAGCTTCCCTTTCTTCCCGAATCTCATGAATCTCTTCCATGGAGATATTCGAAGGAAGACTTTATCTCCAACGTCGAACTCCAAGTCCCTTTGATGGTTGTCAGCATAGCTCTTTTTCCGACTTTGAGCAGCTTTGATGTGTTTCTGGATGACTTGAACCTTCTCTGTCATCTCTTGAACAAGATCAGGCCCAAGTAGCTTTCTTCCTCCAACTTCATCCCAACAGGTTGGAGTTCTACATCGCTTCCCATAAAGAGCTTCATACGGAGCCATCTGAATACTCGATTGGAAGCTATTGTTGTATGAGAACTCAACCAATGGGAGATGCTGATACCAACCACCTTTGAATTCAAGAGAGAAGGATCTTAACATATTTTCATGCGTCTGAATAGTCCTTTCTGACTGGACATTGGTTTGGGGGTGATAGACCATGCTGAAATTTAATTCAGTACTCAAATCATGTTGAAGGCTCCTCCAGAACATAGATGTGAACCTTGGGTCATGACCACAAACAATTGAGAGTGTAACACCGTGCAGTCTCACCACTTCCTTCACATGTATCTTTACAAGTTGATCAAGCGAGAGATCTTTCCAAATAGTGATAAAATGAGAAGTCTTGGTGATTCGATCAACCAAAACCCATATCGCATTATTTCCCTTTGACGTCTTCAGGAGACCCGTGACAAAGTCCAAAGTAACATTTTTCCCATTTCCACATAGGTATAGGAAATGGTTGCATCATAAACATGGACTTTTTTCACTCAGCTTTAACCTTCTAACATACCAAGCACCTTGATATATATTCCACAATATCTTTCTTCATGTTATCCCACCATAAGTGTTCTTGGAGATCTCGATACATCTTGGTACTCCCAGGATGGATAGAGAAATTTGAGATATGTGCATTATCAAGTAGCTCCTTCATTATTTTGGTTGATGAAGGCACACAAAGCTGCGTTCCAAACCGAATCACACAATCATTGTCGATATGGAACTCTTGCAGCTTCCCTTCCTTTACTGCATTCACCCTGTTTTGTATCTCCAGATCATCCCTTTGTTCTTCCTTAATCTTCTATTGGATGGATGGTTGCATAATAATTTGGGAAAGGTGTGATGTATCACCTGCCCTTACGATTCCCAAATCCACCCTTTGCATATCCAAGAAGATTGGGTCTTTCTCAATCCGCAGCATGGATAGAGTAGAAGGTTATTTTCTACTTAGAGCATCAGCTACCTTGTTTCCCTTTCCAGGATGATAGTGAATAGAGCAATCATAATCCTTGATTAGGTATAACCACCTCATTTTATGCATGTTGAGATCCTTTTGTGTGAATATATACTTTAGGCTCTTTTGGTCGGTGTATATGTCACACTTATCTCCATAAAGGTAGTACCACCAGATTTTCAAGGAAAACATCAGGGCTGCCAGCTCTAGATCATGTGTCAGGTAGTTCTACTGATGGATCTTCAACTATAGTGAAGCGTAGGCAATTAAATGATCATTTTTCATGAGTACACAACCCAATCCTTTCTTTGAATCATAACTGTATATCACAAAACTTTCTCCACTTTTCGGTAGTGTGAGAACATGTGCAGTGATCAGCCTTGTCTTTAGATCCGTGAATTTTACCTCACATTCTTCCGTCCAGACATACTTTATCCCTTTCCTTGTTAACTTAGTTATCGGGCTTGGAAAACATGAGAAGTTTCTCAAAAAACATCAGTAGTAACCAGCTAATCTAAGAAAACTACGGATTTCTGTGACACTAGAGGGACGGGGCGATTCCTCAATCGCCTTTGTCTTTGAAGGATCCACAAAAATTCCCTCACTTGTAATCACATGTCCCAATAATGGTAATTTATTCATCCAAAAGTCACACTTGCTGAACTTTGCGTACAACTTCTCCTTTATTAATGTCACCAACACAAGTCTTAGATGTTCTTCATGTTCCTCCTTGCTTTTGGAGTAGATGAGAATATCATCGATAAAAACTACCACAAATTTGTCGAGGTAATGTCTAAAGACTCTATTCATCAAATCCATGAAGATTGTAATGGAATTAGTAAGTCCTAAGGGCATCACCAAAAACTCGTAGTGCCCATACCTTGTACGGAAGGCAATCTTCTGAATATATTCCATATTCACCATTACGTGATGATATCCAGAACGAATATCCACCTTTGAGAACTACTGAGATCCTCTTAACTGACCGAACAAGTCATCAATCCTAGGGAGAGGATACTTGTTCTTTATAGTGATCTTGTTGAGTTCCTGATAATCGGTACACAACCGCATTGTTCCATCCTTCTTCTTCACAAAGAGCACTAGCGCACCCCAAAGAGATGCACTAGGGAATATGAACCCTCTGTCCAGATGCTCTTGCAGCTTCTTCTTTAGCTCCTCCAGTTCTATAGCAGTCATTCTATAGGGGCACTTCGAGATAGGATTATATTTGGGTATGAGTTCAATAAAGAACTCTACCTCACGATCTGGGGGAATTCTAGGTAACTCTTTGAGAAATACATCGTTGTATTCCCTCATGATGGTAATTTCCTCGAGGTTAGATATTTCATTCGACTCAACCATTTGGGCGAGGTATGCTTCTTCATAATGAATCAACACCCACACCATTGAAGGATTTTTCAATGGATATTCATGATCTTCCTTTCATTTGTAGATGAGCACGGGATGGTTCGGAATATCAAAAGATATTACCTTTTCCCGATAGTTGATATGTTCTCTATATAACGTGAGCCTGTCCATTCCCATTATAGAATCGAATTCCACCAAGTGAAGTATTATGAGATTTTACGGAATAATCTTCCCACATACATCAACAGGAGAAGAGTCAAACACTTGGGTTGTAATGATTGCACCACTTGGTGTTTTTAAAGATATCTCTACTTCAAGGTTTTGGGGATTTGATTCTATAGTTCTAGCAAAGTTTCAAGATATAAAAGAATGCGTAGAACCAGAATCAAATAATACTTTTTCAATTCATGAGTTAATAGGAAGTGTACCTAGTATGAATTAATTATCATGCTCCACCTCTGCAGTAGTGATGGCATAAGACTTCCCTTGTTCCGTTGGCTTTGGTGGCTGCTGACACTGATTACCCTCGAGAGCTCGATGTTTAGTGCACTGGTTTTCATAGTGCCCTAGCTTCTTACAGTTGTAGCATTGAACCATGAACTGTACTCTCCTTTCATCGGCTACATTCTCCTTCCTTTTCGTGTCTTTTAGACACTCTTGAGCATGGTGTCCTTCTTTCCCACACGTGAAGCATTTCCCCATCCCATTGAGGTAGTTCCCATTGTGAAACGTCCCACATTTTTGGCATGTGGGTCGTTGATTTTTCTTCCCACTTTTGTCATTAGATCCACCAGCTTGAAAATACATATATCATTTCTTATAACCATATCCATGGGACTATTCTTCAAAATCTATCTCCACTTTGAGATCACATTGAACAACTTCTTCATAACTCCCAAAGTCTCTATTTTCCAAATCCTTTCGAAGGTTTGGTTTTAATCCACTAAAGAATATATCAAGTTTGCTATCATTGTTGATAATGAAACCAAAAGCATACCATACGAGCCTTGTGAAATTCGCTTCATAGGTTGTGACTGGTTCTCCTTCTTTTTGTTTGAGGTCGATGAATTCTCTCTCCATCTTCATGCGAAGAGTTTGTGGTAAATACATATTAAGAAACATTATCTTAAAGTCTTCCCATTCTATCTCTTCAATTTACTCCCTTGGCTTGGTGTTCTTAATCAAAGCCCATCATTGACCAGCTTCTCCATCTAGATGATAAACGACTAGAGTCACCTTCTCCTTCTCAGAACAGTGAAGCACAGAAAAGATCTTCTCCATGGAGTTGACCCACTGTTCTGCAACTAGTGGATCGGAAGATCCATCAAAAGTCGGTGGTCGTTGCTGCATAAAACATTCGATAGCCAGTTTCTCCCTCTTTGGTGAAGGAGGACGTTCCCCATTATTATGGTTATTGTTCATAACCTGATATAATTGGGTAAGAATCACCATGAAGTTTTGAACTCCACCTCCCAAATCATTGGGGATGTTGTTCGGGCAATCGTTACATCGGCCCTCGCAAGATTTATTGGCCTGATTTCTCCTGGTTCCCACCATTTTCTAAAATATAAATGGTTAGAACAAAACATAAGTAAACAAGTCATGAATAAATTATTCATTTAAACAATTTATTACAAAAACAAAACATATGGGATCCATAGGTAAATACACTTGTGTGCATATTTTTACTTAATCTCATACTAGAGGTTTTCTCTAGGGTTCACTAACCCTAATTCCCAAATTAACTAAAGCTTTCCTCTGATACCAACTATAGAGACCCGGCCTTTTCTTACATTAATATTACATAATTTCAAAGATAAACAACATAATAGTATTACACATAGAGGATCCAAAGGTTTAGTATCTTGGAAAACTAGGACCACACATAATAAATACAACATCAACCATAAACATTTATTTAATTTCTTCTTCTCTAGCTTCTAAGTGGAACTTGTCCACTGCTTAGTACATGTAGCCACCTGAGGATATACATCAAAAGGGGTGATCTAGAAGCCCAGTAATAGGATAGATAAAAACAATATATAATGGGGTGAGCATAATCATAACATAGGCAGAATATCATGAACATGAGAGGAGCATAAATAAAAAATTTGAAATGTGGAAAAGCATAAAAATGAAACATCATGTCTTAGTGGTTAACTACCACACATACTAGTGAACCAAGCTATCATCTTGTTCACACATCATTTCATATTTACTCCTTATATTCATCACTTTACCCAATGCATTGGAGTGCTGTATAATTCTGGGCGCACCCGTCACATTTAAACATTCATATTGCGCTATATAATTCCGGGTGCACCTGTCACATCATAACATTATCATTTATCATACATGACACAATGAACATATAACATAAATTAACATAATGAAACCGTGAAAAGGAATGGGTTTCATCTCATAATAACATATTCATAAGCTTTGGGTTCCCAAAAGAAAGATGGAATAACATACATGTTACAAGAACCGTTCACTTTGAGTGAGAAGTAAAAGGGGTGTTTTTAAAAGAAGAGTTATTTTGGAAAATAATTCGATTGATATAAATATCATTATAAAACATGTATATCCTAGAAAAGGAAATAAAATGAAGAAAAAATGATCTTTAAGGAGTAAAAATATCAAAAATGGAGTGAAAGAGGTAGAACCCGAATTATGAAAGTTGGGTTCGAGAATTTTCCCTAATGTTGTACCTGAATGCTTCCTTCTCATTAATGTACTGTATAATGACATTATATTAATTAATTATAAATGTAGAACCATGTGTACACTAATAGGGTTAATTTTGGTTTCATTATTTTATATTATCTTCTTATGGATGATATATAGAGTTTAAAAAACAATGTTCGGGGTTGTTCATTTTTATGGTTTTTCTTGGGTGGTTCACTTGTATTCTTAAATTGAAGTTCGGGTAGATGATGTGTAAAAATACATAAATGGTATTACATGTTATTAGTGATATTACAGGAGCTTTAATGATTTTATAATTAATTATACGAGATCCATATGGGTGAATCATTAGATAAGAATTAATTGATGATTATTTGGGTCAATTTGAGCGGTTTTTAGATCACGGTGAATTGTATTAACTTTTCCCTTAGTAATATGGACATAGGTTATTTACAGAACATAAAATAGAACATAATACATATAAAATATTCTGGTTCAAACATAAAAATGGTTTCATGACCAGTTCTGAAGGTATAAATGGAAGAAGAGAATATGTCATTTTTGAAGGTGATAAATTAACACCTCATGAACAACGTTTTCTTTAATAAAATAAAAAGAACAGGGAAAGGGTGTGGAGTGATATAATATCCCATTACAATAATAAAATTAAATTATATGTAAAATATTGGAGTTTCAAAACAATTTGGATGAAGATAGGTGGGGAGAGATCAAGAAATGAACTTGAACGTGAAAGGGAATTAAAGGAGAAGAGGGAGGGAAATTACCGTTTGAATCCTTCACTTGAGAGCCTCCTTAAAGGCCTATTCTTGGTCTTTTGATGAGAACAGAAGCTCTTAAACGTGGGGGAGGGGCTAGTGGAGATTATTGGGCAGATCTTAGAGAATTATTGAAGCTTGAGAGGTGTGGTTTGGCAAGAGGAGGGGGAGGGCTTATTTATACACGAGGAGGGAGGTGTTTTTGGTATAAAATATTAAATAAAATAATATATCAAGAGTTAGACTTGTGATAGTAGTTTTTTGACATCCTAAATCATATATTAATATAATATAATTCGTTTTAGGCTTTTACTATTCTTTATAATTCGAATTCATTAATTTATTAAAAGGAAAGTGAAAGAATGAGAAATAGACACTTTAATAAATCACCTATTGACTTTAGGCATTGGAAAGTTCTCTTTAGGTTTGAGAATTGGATTTATTGTATTTTAAAAAACCATTTATGAAATTTAATATAATTTGGACGAAATTAAGGTTCTAGAATGTTTATGTCATCATTACATCATTAATGATGCAATTTAGTATACACCGATTATGCAAAAAACTGTATTTTTAACTATTCACATGAAAATTGAAGTATTTCAGAAAAAACTAAAAAATTTAACCCTAGCATTTTTCAATGTGTAGAATCCAAAAATGAAGTCCATTTTTAAAAAATAATTTTCTAAATATTATTAATTTAATATATAATTAAAATCACAATTTACTTAAAAAAATAGTTTTTAGGATTAAAACTGATTTTATAGTGCTTCCAAAAATTATGTAGGGTCTTATAAAATTATCTAAAAACTATAATACATTGATTCAATAATTTATGAATAAATTATATGGAAATAAATTTTCTTTTAAATTAATTAATTAATTATAATTAATTATTTACGACTTAGAAAATAGCAAAACGTTTACTAAGGTCAAATTGTCACTTTCTAAGATGTCTAAATTTTATTTAATTATTCATAGGTAAAGTTACTCTTATTTTGGATGATTTGTGATTCATAAGGGTCATATTACTATTCATAAGGGTATGTTACTATTCATAAGGGTAGGTCACTATTCACCAAAAATTATTTTTGTTTCATTAGGCTCCAAAAATCATCTTGAACAGAACCGTGTATGCCAAATTTTCAAAATAACTAACACAGAAGTGACCAACTTATATTTAATGGTCACTTATCACTTAGTAGTTCATTATGTTGTGATTTCATGTTAATTTATGACATATTTATAAGAAGAGAATTTCCATTGAAAAACATTGGGTCGTCACAGGGAGAATGTAACATACTGAGTTTTTATGATGAAATAATAAGTTCAATCGCATTTAATATAAAAAACACCAAACATAAATGAATAATTAAATATTACTATTTGAAAAGTATCATTATAACCTAGATAATAGAATGTCCCGTTTGAAAATGATTAACTAAATTATAAAAATATGGTTTACACATGTATATGTATATTAATGAAAAATATATATATTATAATAAAATATAATGTTTAAATTTAATCCTATGTGTTTTCTGGACATGATATAGAAATAAATCCTCTTTAATGAGTAAAACACTGAATTTTTCTTTGAATTTTTTTCAACATTTTGAGGGTTCACTTATTTTAATACTTCATTATAAAAATTTTATATATTTTATTTTACATAAAAATCTTCATTTTTGATTTTTTTTAATTTCATTATTATCTTACGGTTAATGTTAGCTATTTTTCGAGTACGTTTAAATTGTTTTGGAATAGTAAAAAATATATCATTTTAATTGATAAATGTCATATTATCTACAAAATTTTTAATATTAAATTATATTATAAATTGGTACTAATGTAATTCTAGATCAATTATGCATCTATTGTTCCAATTATTTTAGTTATAATCTTTTTAATACTGAATTTTTATATAAAATAATTTCAATATTTTAAAAATTTTCACTTTAAAAACCATATTTCTCGCTCCAACTATGGGATTAGTTTTAAATTAATTATCACCGATTATATGTTTTTAATTTTTAAAAATGGATTCCATATTATTATTCATGATTTAAAAAATATTTAAACAATCCCATTTTAATTTTTTATAATATGAATAGTAAAATTAATAATTTTTGTTACCATGGGGAAGGACAAATCCATTAATTAATTGTAACATTAGTTATGATAAGGATCATAAAAAACCAAAATAATTTTATTAATTTTAGTTTTTTTAGTATTTTTCAACAAAAATCATCATTGGGACGAATTTATAACCTCTTGGAGTTACTTTTATTTTTCTAAGCCCCTTATAGTATTTTATTTTATTAAAATTCAATCTTAGCACACTAACATTTTTAATATATATAACATTTTAAATAAGTGTCAATTCTAAAGATATGTTTGACCATAAAATTTATTCTGAAAAGTTAAAATATTTATCTCTATCATGGTAATTAATTTTTAATTATTATATAATAAA
The DNA here is from genome assembly GCA_963277665.1 of Viscum album. Classification (NCBI taxonomy): domain Eukaryota; kingdom Viridiplantae; phylum Streptophyta; class Magnoliopsida; order Santalales; family Viscaceae; genus Viscum; species Viscum album. The sequence continues at coordinate 124,887,739 of OY728147.1, forward strand.
TAATAACATTAAAGACTTTCAAAATGACGATTTAGTAATTATTAAATTAATCAAATAATTAAATAAATTATATTAAAAATAATAAAATAAATATATTTTTATGTAATTATTGTCATAAACAATTATCATATATCCCCTTGTCATATCATGGCTGTATTAAAAAATTTGTTTTGATGATATCCTATAGAAATAATAATCTTTATTGTAAAATTAAAAAATAATGTCAAAACTGATATCATCAATATTTGAAAATAAATAATAATATAAAATACCTATAAGATTAAAATTTATAAATATTATTGGTATAAGTGTTAACATTTTTTTATGATCCTTTTATTGTTTTTTTCATTTTATAGTTGCTATATTAAACCTCAAAGAGTTAAATCCTTGTTGCCACAGTAAGAGTTAGAGGGGTTAAATAACGATTTAAACCAAGAGATAATGGTGTAACCATGGCATAAATTTGTCCAAAAATTATTTGATGATAAATATTATCACCTAAAGAACCAAATATGGGTATTTTAAAGGAAAATTATCCCTGAAAATTAATTATATATTATTTAAATCAAGGAGAGTTACAAAATGTCACTCTCTTGGTATTTATTATTTTTTATGGTCCCAAATATAGAAAAAATTTGGATATGAAAAAACATAAGTCTATATTTTGATAATAATAAAATAATATTATTTATAAAAATTTATTTTTAATATTTATAAATTATTTAATTTCCTTAAATTCTTGTGAAATGCTAATACATTATCTATTTAATTAACATTAAAATTAAATGAAAGATATTAAAATTATTACTTTTGATTTAATTTTAATGCATAAATTTGTGAAATAAATTTTCTAGATCTATATATAATATTAGAGTGTTTTTTTATGATTACATTTTAGTTCCCACGTATTCCTATTTTATTTGTAGTCAAATTAAATGAAGAGTATCAAATTTAATAATAACGATATTTTATTGAATTAACATTTTATTATATTATTTAAAAATAATAAATTCATAAATAAACCCAAAGTGGGTATTATATAGTAAAAATATTCATACCATATTAATTTATATTTTGTTTATAATTCATTGAAATAACCTTATTATATTTTAGTATTTTAAGAGAATTAGAAAGTGCCCTCACTTCAATTATAAAAGACAACCTCCTCACAAAATTCCTCCCAAAAATTTGATCTTTATAGCTAACCAAACCCTAAAAATTTATCTTAAAAGATTCCTTATACATTTCTAGACTTTCTGGTCTCTTAAAAAGGCTAACGTTATTTTCTATAAGAGGAGTCCTAAAGAGGAATCCTTAAGATAATGTAATAATCCTTACCGACCCTTTAAATTTTATTTCATCTTCTTTATACTCTTACTTATTATTTCCAAGATAAAGTAATAAATATAGTAGCATATATATTCAGATATTTTTTTTCTGATTATGGGACCATCAATTTCTACCTTTTATCCATCCTATGAAAAATGAATGCACTGCGCATGAGTATGTACTACTTACTGTCTCCACACTATGGTGTAATTTTTTTCACCATACATATACATGGATGGGTATAATGTAAATAATAATGGATATATTTGATATTTATGAAATTATATTTAGTTTGGAAAGATTAATATACCATCCAATTTCGTACCCTTTAACCATTGAGGGAATGATGTCATCCCTCATGCGTATGTATGGTCTATCATCTCCACAATGTGATACCACTCATTTTCCATGTTCATCGTTCATGATTGATTATAAAAAATTATATAATAAATAAATATGATATTTAAGATATTAATATAATTCATGAGATTATGGAACCATATTATATAGCCAATAACTAAGACTTACATGAAAAACATGCATTGGGAAATGATGTAGTTTAATCCCAAAACAAAGGTAGCAACTCAATTTTACTAAAAAACTAGTGATAAAATGAAATAAGAGTGTAATATATAATATCATAAATATTAATATTGTGCATTTATTAATTAATAACATTCCTTAAACCATTATACATGTGTTTGATTCACATTTAATTAAATGAAATGGCATGGTAAGGGTTTTTCATAATTGTTTAACTTTTGTGAGATATATGACTTATTCAACATTTTTTTATTATTCATGGTGTAAATAAAAATTGATGTGTTATATTATATCATGACTCCAAATATTTTCATGATATATATTTTTTGTTAATTCTAATTCTTTCATGGGGAATATGATAAAACTAATTACAAACTAGTAATAGATTCCCTCTAAATTTACATCCCATTGAGACATATTTTCTATTATTCACAAAGTGACTTCTAATTGGTGTATATACTATACCATTGACCATTAAAAACACAATTTATTCATTCCTCATGGAATATTATGATTCAAATTGAAGTACCTCATTAATAGTATTTTGACATAAAAATTACCAAGGGATAAATGTTAACATACAATATCACATATTTTTATGATTTTTAGCATTGTGTAGAAATAATCACATTATTTTAATCATTTTTATTGGAAATTAAATATAACAAAAATTTAAATATTATTATTTTAAATATATGATTTTATCCTAAATTATATTCCATTTTTTACATATATTTTTTACATTTAATGTTATTGGTATATTTTTGAAATATTGATAAATATATATCTTTTATTCAATGCAGATATTTGATAACAAAGGAAATGATTTATTAAGTAAATTTATTACTTGATATATAAGGATTTATTTGGAATTGAACGCATTGGTTGGTCCTGGATATAGATATCCGCTCGATTCATTTGTAGTCTCATGAACTGAATATGATAAGCTAGACTTAAATGGGCTTTACCAACAATGATTAAATAGTATTGTGAAATATCATGATGGTAGTTATCCATGTTCCAAATAAATAACATCCATTAATTAATAATTTCCCAGATTAATCATTTATTTATCATTATCAATGAAATTTTCACTTTGAAAAAATATATTGATGCATTAAATTAAATGTTTATACAGTCAAGGGAATGTGTTCTCATTTATTTACATTAAATATTTATTATTCATAATATTATATTAATAGTCATGTTATTTAATTGGAATGTGTGTTCAATTATCTACCTTACCATATTGATTTTATTCATTGCCTCATGACAGCTTTTGTTGTACTTTACCCTTATTAGGAATTTCAGATCACCCCTTTATTTTGTTTTATTTTTCAATAGGATTATTTTAATTTTACTATGATTGATATGAATGGTCATGCTAATTCGAAAAATAGTGTCCTCAATGAAAATAAATATTTTATTTGATATTTAAAATAACATTTTAATTACTAATAAGCTTCTAGTTTACAAAAACTACAAAACAATTCGGTTCTTTAGGATGTGATTCCCTGTAATCATGTCAATGTAATAATGTATTGCTTTGGATTAAGGAATCTAGAGCACTACTATTACATAAAGAGATAAAGTTATCCAAATAATTTGATTCATGAATAGCTAAGGTATTTAGTCTCTAATCATATATTCAAAGTGACTGAATATGTTAGAATATGTGGAGAATAGAGGATTCCATTCAGGCTTGTTCTGATTATTTAATTCATTCTAGAGTCATCATTGGAAGTGATATGATTCTGTAAATGATTTAGAGAATTTTTTTACCTTATATACTCAAAGAGTTCATGATTAATATTTATCTATGATATGACTAGGTTTTAATTTTTAATTAAAAATAAATATTGGATAAAGAATATAATATAAGAAGAAAAATTAGTTAAATAGTCAAATAGTATTTCATTTTTTTCAATTCTAGGTTATATAAAACAAAATTAAATGACAATAAAGAAGAAACATATTTTGATACTATTTAATTATCTAGGATACTTGATGGTGATTAATGATACTCAATAGAATTTCAATATCTGGTATTAGTGTTGTATGAATAACTTCATTCATTTTGAATGTTATATGATACCAAATGTATACATTATTTTTTTCATTTATAGTTGTTCAATATAGTGGGATGAATTTTAGGATCATATAGGTTGAATTTTAATATGGGGGAAATTGTTGAAAATTATGGTTTGAATACAACAGAGTAAATGTAGCTTTAATGAATCTTAATAAAGGTCGTGTATTTTCATCTCATTATCTAATATGATATGTGATTAAATAATTAATAAAGAGTTATTATAAATAAATATAATAATATTGATTTAATAAAAATGGGATTTCTGAAATGTTATGGTTAGTGTGACTAAAATTTCATATTAAGATATAAAATATACCTAGGAGGAGAAAAATAGGGTTTTTGTGTTGTATAACCCCTAATTATATACTATATAGAGAGACAAACATTGTGTCTTCAGTTTACTAGGTGTTCATGTCTCTTATTTTTCCCCATAGTTGTGGTTGACGAGATTGCTATGAGGATAACCTTCATACATTGATACATTTCTTATGAAATCCTAGTGTATTATCTAATCAGTTTATATTGAGTATGTTATTGATCTTATCATTGATTAGTTATTAAATACGAAGTGTTTTTTCACTCATATAATAAATATGATCGATTGGAAGTCAATTGAGATATATTTGGAAGTGTATTGTCATACTGGGATAGTGAATACTATTTCATTATCAATTTGGGTTTTATTAATGTGATTTTATCATTCCTTTTGTTAAATTTTATGTGATATATTCATAGACATGTTTTTTTTTCTATTGTTGAAGAATTTAGAATATAAGACTAGGCTATATAGTACTGGAAAAGAAATCATGTTTTGTCAATTTTCTAGACAATAGAATCATTTGAAAATACATACTTTCATATTATGCTGGTCGTGGAAATAGGTATAGTGAATGAAGTGTTTGATAGAGTTCATAAAGAAATCATTTTTATATTGACTATAATTAATTATTTACTCCAAATTTATCATTGATTAAATCATTGGATTTGGAAATTAGTAAATTTTTTCCAATCTAAAATTTAATGGGGGGTCACACATTGTGGTCAAGAGAATAAGGTCCATGTTTGACAGTCCAAGAGAGTTTAATTGTTATGCTGAGAGGGTGGTGAATCATTTTACAACATTTATTATAATTTTCCTATTTGAAATAAAACATTTTTTTTATTATAAAATGAAAATATAAATTAGATTAAACATATCATCACCAAAATTATAAGAATGTAGTGAAGATAAAAGAAGGAAACAAATTTCACAAGGTTCAGCAATAATGTGTTGGCCTACTCTTATGTGTTGTTGTTTATTATCACCTATTATATATTTTCCACTAATATATTATTACCATAACTAGTTGTTTGGGTCATTTATTATCTTGATCCCACTATTTCAAGTATATACCCCACTACCATACTTTATAATTCCTATTGAATGGTCCACTAAATAATAAGAATAATCAGGTATGATTAGGTATATACCTTATATTCAGGTTTCTTCAGTAAAAAATACGTGAACCTCCTCTTCAAGCCAACAATATAACATATAGGGAACAAGTCAGTCCATCTTAAGAGTATCCTCTTAAAAATATACCTACTATTTAAAATTTTAATAGAGTAGAATGCTTAACTCTCTACATGAATATATCTTTATGGATTTTATTTTTCTTGTAATTCAATCAACCTAGTCACTTTATTATTGAAAAAAATAGATCATTTAAGCATTATACCCTCATTGTTATAGCATTAGGGTTTTCTCTAAAAAATTAAAAAATCATGGAAATATAGAATTTTCACTTCTTTCTCATCCTCAGCTTCATATGACACATTTCATTCTTCTCACCGATCCTCAAAAACACTTCTTCTGCATAGTTGGAATACTCTTATTTTATTCTACCACAATTTTCATTTCCCCAAAACCTCAATATTTTTATAAATCATAATTTATCTTTCATTAAAAAATTAATTATCATACAAAACATCTAGTCAATTTATAATGTAATTTTTGTATACTAATAAGGTAATATAATAACATGTATCAATCTTACCATAATAATGATTAATGAATGTAAATACATTTTTTTGACTATGATACTCATGAACTTTTCAACAACCAAACATGAAAATTAGTCTCCCACGTTCCCATATAGAGTTACAAAAACACCCATATCTAAATATCATTATATGAAAAATTTGATTAAGAGTTTTTAAATCCCTTATTGTCTTAATAAAATAACCCTCATAAAATCTTACTCGCCAACCTTCTTAAAGAGAAAATTAAAGTCATTAGTATGTGATAGTAATAGAGAATATCATTGTTTCCTGAAAATATCAACTAAAAAATAATTATTTCTTCATAATAAACTAAAAAATCATAACTTATTTATAATTATGTGATTTAGGATGTGAATAAAAATAAATCTCATTAATATATATATATATATATATATTATTTATGAATATTGAATAAATGAAATTTTTTCCGTCATTTAATTTCTCTTTTGAAGGATTATTTTCTTTATGATTTTGAAATCATTGAGCTATTTTTTTCTTGAATGAAAGTTTTTAAATGTTTTAGACATAGTATATTTTGAATAACATTAAATGAATTAATTTTCTTGAAAATTTTCCCCCATTAAATTTTATTATTTTTCACAATGTATTGATACAAGTAAACTAGTTGGATGACATAAAAAATTAATGAGGACACATACGAAGTGTCTGGGGGAATATAAATAGAACTATAAACATATATTCATAGATAAAAAGATTTAAAATACATTTCAAATGTCACATGTGGTGATTGAAAATAAAAAATATATAGAATTAGTTTACTCTTGAAAATCCCATAATGACTCATGGATGGAACATTTATGACTCATATATGGAAACAAATTGCAAAAATTATTTCTCAAAAATAAAAACTATATTCTTATAAAAACACCTATGTAAAATATCACTCAGTATAAAAAACACCTAAAAAATTCAAGAAACATAATTTAAAACTAATAAAAGAGTAAATAATCCATCAATAATTCAATATGGAATTTCAATCTCCCCCATTATGATTTCTTGATAACCAAATTTCAAAACATTCTAAAATTTTCTAAACTCATCAAACATATTACTAATTTCTATAAAATCACTGATAAAGCATTAAATACTTTAATATCTTATGTGAGATGTATCTTGACTCCAAAATATTTGATAAGTTATTTTTCCTAGAATTACACCCCTCAGTGACATGAAGATTTTAGCTAATTGAATCAAATGATTATTCCATACAGCCTCTATTAACTCATCCAAAAAATGTCATGGTTTCTTAATAGGCATATAAACAGATAAAAATTAGTGAAATCTCACTTTTTACAATATTGTACCTATTTGAAAAATTATATGTGGGGAGTAGGAACGCATTCTCTCCCCCGTTGAAAACACAATACAAAGCGTTGGAGGTGGTTTCACATGGATTTAAGTGATGGATGAAGCTGAACATGAATTTTCAACCTAAAATAAAATATAATATCCTTTTTTAATTATTTGGTGAAAAAATTTAGAATATGTTTTTTTTTTCAAAAAACTAAAGTGTCACATATCTATTAACCACCATATATTTTATAACAAGATACTATAAATCAATGTAATTTTATTTATATTGTCTAACCATATTCTGTGTAATATTTATAAAAAAATAATTTTTATAGGCAATGAATAATGTATTAAAAATAAAAAAAATTCAATTCACTGGTTGAATTATCATTGATATCATCTGAGTACAAACATGGGTGGATATAATGTACATGACATTAGTTGTTATCAAAACCAATGAATTTTGTTTCTTTATATAGAATTCCAGATAACTCTCTATATAAAAGAAAGTTACATGAAAAGGAGAATTTATATCATTGTAGAATCCATCTTATTTAGTATTTTAAAATCTGCAAAATATGATATGAGTAATAGTTTGGTAAACTATGTTGAATCATAATTTCATTTTAGTGTATTTGATAATATTTTTGATAACTAACATGTACAGTTTCATAGGATTACATTGACATTAAAAAATGGTGGAAGAGCAATGTTAGGTCAGGAAGATGATAATATATGAATGGATTCTAAATTTTTTTCTATATTCATTGTAATTTACACAAGTTTGATACTCATCTTTTATCATATTAGTTACAAATTTTATAATAGTATATATGCATTTTCATTACTCCATTCTAAACATGTTTCAAAATAATCCAATGTACTTTTCAAGATATTGGGAATCATAACCATATTATTGCATGATTTTTAACCTAAAATACATTGCATCTAACTGAGTATTGACATCACAAAATGCCTCCACATTTTTTCTAAAAACTACTCAAAAAAATACTCAATATATCCTGAATAAATAAATTCACTAATAAATAGTATTATTATAAGATTACATTTTGATATTTCATTTTTATAGAGTTTACTATTTACATTTCCAAATTATTAAATTTTATCATAAAACACAAATCGAATTTATCACACTAGGCTCTAGGTGCCGGATTTAAGAATACAAATATTTCTTAACCCTACAAAACAAAATTTTATTATTTAATAAAAAGATTATAATGTATTTCAATATAAAAAATATTCTCAAGAACACCATTATGGAATGTATATATTACAACTATTTCAAAAATATTTAATCTTTTATAATATTCCACAACCAATAACATCTTAATGGTCTCATGTATTTCCAACACTATAATTATTTCCTCAATGTAAACTCATTCTATATAAGAACACCCCATTAAAAATAGTCTAAAATTATTTATTTTGACATCACCTTTTCATTCAATTTATTTTTCAAACCCTACGTTGTTACAATGACATTTGTGTTCCAAATCCTTGACATAATCTCCCAAGTGGATTTATTTTATATTTTATTAAGTTAGTCTTTCAGGGTCTAAATCCATTATTCATGTTACATATCCTATAATACTATTTTTTTCAACATGAGAGATATTTTATTTTTTTCCAACCTCAAAATTCTTATAGTTTGTATTATTTTTTATGGTTGGATTGTAATATTTATCGAATCAACATGTTTAGTAAACAATTGATACCTATACCACTAATAATAAGAATTTTATTTTTTTATTGTCAAATATATTTAAATCTCAACCACAGCCTACTCAATATAATCTTGTTCGTTACTTTATTTTTCCTGAATAAATATATTCCTATATCTAGTGATCTCAGCATTATCGGAAATAATCACAACATATTTGATATAATTTTCTATGAATTTTATGTAGTAACATTCTACCATATTTTAATGATTTATTCCCAAGAACATGTACCCAAATCCATTTAAAATATAATTTTTTCTATATTTATCTTGTCACTCCAAGACCCTTGTAGCCTGGAGTCGGTGTATAATTCATTACATTGGCATAAGATACAGATACTCATATCTCGAAGGACATAATTTATTATTAGTATTGATATATAATTTATATTAACATTAAATTATATAGCATAAAATACTGAAATAATATTATTTGATAATTTCATTATTCCTCTTAGAATATCCTATTGTATAAATGAAAAATACTTCCATGTATTATGTGGAATGTAAAACATAATAACGGTGTGTGATCAGATATTTAGTAACGGTAAGCGTACAATGAAAAATATAAATAAATAATCTATAATCAAAATGAAAAGTCAAATTACTGAAAATAATACTATTTAATGAATAACATGACCCTAATTGGTTGGAAATGTGACGATCAAGTAATTTCATATAAATAATATCATAATATTTGAAACATAACCATTTCTATTATAATTAAAAAAATAATCATGTGGAATAACAATAAGTAATGTAACTATAGTGGAATTCATAATTCTAAAGATATAAAACATACCAAAATGGTATTTTTGGAATATATTTAATCTTTTGTAGGCCTTATGAAAAGACATCTATAAAAATGGGAAGGCGTCAGCCAAAACCATATAATGATTTTTTGTTGAGACCTACCAATGCATCAGGGGAGATATAATGGACCCCACCCATAACAAATAAATTAAAATGTATTCCACAGTTTAATGGTTTAAATTAAACTCAACACAAACATTTTTATTTAAAAATGAACATACAAAATGCCAATACATTCACCAATCAATGAACATAATCAAATACAACTCAATGAAATATTTTGAATGGAATAAAGGTTGTACCTCCCAAAATAATTTAATATGTAAATCCACAAAGAAATAATAAGGATTATAACAATAAAATATATCCCCAATGGATTATATATATATTATTGTTTTGATTTAATGAATCATAAATACAATAAATATATCTATAAAAACATTCTAGATGAAAATATCCATTTCCATTTGAAAATCAAATTTTAATAAAAAATGATCCCAAAAATTTTTGAAAACAATTTTATTTTAAAATATTCATTAAATACAAAACATTAATATTTAGAATATTGTTTTTTCAAGAAAAATTATATTCTATACATGAAATATAAATTAAAACCAAGATTTCATTCACATGTTTGATAAAACCCAAACATGCATTGTTTTGACAAATATAGGAATAATCATTTCAATTTTTTTAAAAAATCACAAAATTGTAATACATTCTTTAATAAATAACTTTTAATAGGATTAAAACACATTTGAAAACATTTTTATAAAACATGGGTTCTGATGAAAATGGAATTTTGACCGAAGAGAGAAATAATGTCAGTTTATTAAAAACCATTTTCTCAATAATTTTATGTATCGAAGAGGGTAAGAATCACAAAATTACATTGAAAGTTTTCTAAATAAACATACTAATATGAAATATACTAATTTTAAGATATAAATTTAAAATAATTCCCCAATGGGATAGTTAAAACAATATAATCTTGAATAGTGATTAGATTTTGAAATAAACCTTTACTTGTTTGATGAATTTTGTATTATAAGACAAAAAAAATAAATAAAAATAAATAAATTATTAAATAACATGAAGATAAATTAATTCATGATATAATATAAAAAATTTATTTATATACACAAAAAATAGTGTTGAATAAGGCATGTGTCACATGGATGTGAAAGAAAGACGAGAATCTATTACCTCATGTCTGATTTCATCAATATGCATATGTTCCATCTTTATAATGGTTTTTTGAATGTTATTTTTCTAAAATAAATATAATAATATATATATTATCATATGTTATCATATTATAACTTTTTAGCACTCATTTGTTATTAATATTTCATTATTTTCAGTATTTCCAGTGTTATTTTTCATATTTCATTATGTTTGTTTTGTTATGATAGTTTAAATAAATATGAATATGATATATATATATATATATATATCACATTAATATTATTAATAAAGTTTTAATTTATTTATTTACATTGTATATATAGTATAAGAATCATTTATTAATGTTTGACATGGAAAATGAATCTCATCACTTCGTGGAGATGGTGGGCCTTACGTACAGACAAAATACGATATCATTCATTTATTGAGTGAACATGCAAGGAATTTGGTGATAATATAATTGAAAGAAATAAGTACCATATCATATATATAAATATATATATCAAATATATACTTCAATTTTATCTTTATTACATTCCATGTATAGTGTTTGTGAAAATTGAATGATATCGCTTCGCGATGCAGTAGTTTGTCATACACACGGGTGACACTATCATATTTAAAATGGACAGGAATGTAAAAAGGTGTATATGATATCAAAATTGCATAAGAATAATAATATCACAAAAATAATAGATATTTTTTAAATACATAATTATATCCATCATTTAATAATGGTGTTTTAAAATGAACAACATTGATTGGTGAGTCAGTAGTCGACAGTACGCCCGATTGATGAATATGTTTTCCATTTGGTGGATATGGGGGTGTATTATTAATATTAAATCAATAATATATATATATATATATTATACCTCTATAATTTTAATGGATGGGTGAATAAAAAATTAAATTTGGAAAAAAATAATGAATGTGGAAGATCTTTATTATGATAATCACATTCTCTATGACAAATACCATTTAGATATCCAGTAAAAGACCCTAATAATGGTCGTTTTGGGGGGAATATGCAGCATGTGACTAATTGAATTGTGTATGTAATTTTTTATGGTCTATATGATTGAAACAGACTATTATATTTGAATAAATATAGGGATTTAGTGCCGTTTTACAACTTGGTAAAGGGAAAACTCTGGGAAATTTTATGAAAATTTCCCAAAAGTACCCAAAATGATAAAGAAATTCACCTAAAAAAATAATAAAAATCACAAAGTATGGTATATTGGAAAGGATAAGGTATATATATATATGTCTAGAAAATAATATTTTTATAGCATTTTAGTACATTTTTATTTCTATCATCATAGTTTAACCCCATGCTAAAATCTATTTTTACCTTAACCATGGTAATTATATATTCACTATACTAATTATTATTTTAGGTTAAACATTAAGTTGAACATATAGTAAAATAAAAATTCTCATTATTCCAAATAAGGGATTTTTTTCCAAATTCATTTAATAAAAATATAAAAGTTTAATTTAATATTATTCACATAGAAGTGATGAGATTCTGAGCTTTCAAAAAGAAAAAAATAAAAAGATAATGTTTCTTTTTTTATTCATATAGATTATAAAGATCATTAAAATGAACTAAATTATATTAATATATATATAATTTAACAAAGTTAAAATTAAAACCAATTAAAAAATAATTTATCATTATATATGATTTAAATAAAAATGAAATTTTCCATGAAAATTCATTATTTTTCATTATTCATTAATAAATGAATCATTTCAAAAAAATACCAAAAGGTAAACCAAAGATGATTTTTAAATGTATATTTAAAAAATAAATTTTATTTCTTCCAATAATTTTTATAGTAGAATTAATAAATAATTATTTATATTTTTTTCAAAAAACGACTAAACATTCTTTTAGGAAAATATAGTTTTTTATAAAAAAATTCTTTTTCATTAAAATGGTTTTGTTAAATCTATAATATATAGATAGTGATTTAATTTATTTTAAACATGTGTAAACAAGATAATTTTTGTAATTTTTTATTACTATTCATACAAACCAATTTAATGGCTTGGTTATAATGATAATTTACAAATAATAATATTCTAATAGAGTATATTGTTTCATTAAATCCTAGTGCTATGTGCTTTACAAGTTATAGAAGACATTGAACTTATTTAAAAATAAATATATCATAAATAATAGATATTTTATATTCCCTTCTAAACTTTTTATTGTGTTTCTAGCTCACTATCGAATATGATGTTCATAAAATAATATATCATGGTGATACATTCTATAATTAATAAATTTTGTCCCCATAATTTAATTATAGTCTCTTTAATAAATGGTATATCATTTTTAAATACCATAATAAAAATACCAAATCGCGAGAGTGGTTGGAAAAACACCCTCTTGGTAAGAGTGAGTGAAAATAAAAAGGTCATATTAAATATCACATAACTACATTCCTATTTATGATAGCATTTGGGTAAATTGATGACATAAACAAAGAAAAAAGCCTTATTAATTATAGAGAATGATATAGCTTATTGATCCAAAGATGTGAATGGTCAATTGAAATTCAAGGAAATTAAAACCATAAATATATTATGCTTCAAAATATCTTATGACTAATCAGATATGATTGTAATAGGTTAACATTATTTTTCTACAATCAATTTTCCAAAGGTGAGGACTTGTTTTATAATCATATATTAGAAATAAATATACTTTCATGATATGATTCTATTTTATAATCATAATTTCATCATCTGATTATTCTTCGATCAATATTCACTTCATTTCCAAATACATGAAATGAAAATCCAATATGATTTTTTATGCCTGAACCACAAATATATAAACTCTATAGATTGTAAGATAAATAAGAGAGTATACAATCCTTATTATCTATGCCTATATTTTTTGAAATACGTATATGGTTATCATAAGTTAAACAATATTCATACATCTCAATGGTTAAATAATAGACTAATATCTAAAAACTCATCCAAATTTCAACATAAACCATTTAATAAATGGTTACCCTTATTACCCTTCCAAAATACTAAGATTCTCGACTCTAGAAATAAGGTCACTATATTTAAAAAGTGAACTTATCACTAATACACAAAACAACATGTAGTATATCTTAATTTTCACATACCAAAAGATTGATTAACATCATCATGTATTTTCTTGAAAAAATGGTAATAAACTAAACTACCATAAACTATATTTAAATCATGAATGATTATTTATTAATTTAATAAAAAATATATTATTAGATGTATTTGTAAAATACAAAAAAGGTTTTAACACCATCAATGACACTATTAAAGAACTTTTTCACGAAATCATTAATATGTTCAAAGGTAGTTCATACTATGTAATTTAATTTATGTATATCCAAAAAATCTTATCACGAAATTATTATCACAACATCAAGATCATATTAAATTCTATCCTTGGTCATTCATTTGTATTCCTAAAGTATTAACATGTCACCGAATCACATTTAATGGTCATCGATACCACTCTATGTAAACTTTTATATCCATATTTAAAAATTACTGTAGCACACTCCTTATAGATTTAATAATTCATATAAACATAATATCATCGATAAATTACTTTTAAAACCTATTTTGAGGATCAAAATACATAGTAATATTAATCAATAAAGTTTCTCTTTGGTAATCAAATAATCTTGAAATTTACCCAATAAAACCATTTGAGGTATTTTACCTTCAAACATGGGACATTCATTTTCATATATCACCATCTTCTTACAATAGAATTAATTCACATTTTAATAATGTTTATTTACATTGCAATCAAGATCATAGAGGTAATTTTATCTATATATGAATGAAACCCTCGTTCCATTAATGAAAATACCAAGGGTTTCCTTCCACAAGAATCATATGTTGCAAAATATTTCCTTCCAGTATTCCTTTTATCTTTTTTTTCTTTGTAATATTCTACTTATATTAATTCTTTTTGAATCCTAATTACTTAGAAAAATCATTCTCAATCTTTATATCACCTGATATTATGTTCTACTATGATGAGAATGCGGGAAAAACTAAATCCATTTAGAGAGTTGCCTTAATCGTATCAGGGAAAGAAATAAATATTTTTCATTGGATTATATATGTAGTTCACATAATGCCTTATTAACCATATAATGTTTGCTCTGTACATAGTAATACTTTCCTATAATTTTATATCAGACTCAAAAACCTTAATTCTATATCCAGTCATTGTTCCTGAGGAATTTTTTTCCAATAATATTACCTTGAAATACATCAAATCCATTCATTTTATTACCTCCACATAAATTTTTCTTTTAAATAATTCACAACATTGATCCACATATCCGGAGAAATGATAAACATCCATGTTAAATTTTTCTAACTACTTCTCAGGGAGAGAAAAATATTATATGAGGAACTTATCCATTTCCCAACTAAAAATAAATTTTTAGACCCAATGATTGATCTGAATTTCTAATGCATTAAGCGGGATAACAATTTCACACTACATGGTTGATTAGAGGGAGCATCCACTCAATTAAGGCTATTAATCATAACCAAATTCAACTACCCCAATATGGTCATAATTTTATTAGTTCTAGAAGTATCTCTAGCTCCAACTTTATTATCATTTTGGGGATGGAAATCCCTATATAGGGTATGTGCATTAATATGGTTCTCATTCCATTCATTTGTATCTATTTATAAACTATGGAATATAGTTTTTTTAGATTATATCATGTTAAAACATAATTTATAATCCCAAAACTAGTGGAATATGTGAAATAAATTTCAAATTTTATTTATATCTAATCTTATAATTATAAACATGATTTATTTAGGGATATAATTATATTCATATCTATAAAAACATTTTCCTTCAAAATTGTGAATTATCCTATGTATACCACCCTGGATTGACACACATGGCACAGATTATGGCCCAATATTGTGTACCAGGTGATAATTGGTTCAATACCAATGTTCCCTTTTTGGAGCTATTACCCCTTGTTACATTTGTGTTAGAACCAAATCCACATTTATTATCCAAAATACAATATATTTTAAAGGAAAAACCACATATTATTTTATTACCAAAACATTATGATGTTATTATATGCTTACCCACAAAATCTATCATAGGATTAATATATATAATCCAAGATTTCCTTAATATAGTCCTCAAGGTTTCTACTAAAATTCATGTGATACCAAATATAGCTCCCTTACACTAGTGGTCTAGAGACCTTTTATTTTTTTGACATTGTTATATGATACAAGGAATCACATCCTAAAAGACAAAATTCTATAATAAACTTGATAAAACAGATTTTTTACATAAAATCCACTTTATATTTAACAAAAATTCCTTTGAGAAATCCATTATCCCCCTTAATGTGTCTCTTCATGTCAATAAGAAAATACATACTCATATCATGGGGAATAACATAAGAAAATGGTGTTCATAGATTCTCATTAAGGGTATGTGTATTGAATAATATATGAATAAATAATGTAAAATCAACATGACATGTTAAATAACTAACACAAATTACATTTAATTAATAACTTGATAAAATTATTGTAGGAATAAATGATGGTGAAAAAATGACTTATATATAATAAAAGGTTCTTGAAAACATAACCATGGATATTATAACTCAAAAAATATTTACATGGAATATCAAGAAATGAATTAATTATAATGGAATACATAATGTTTTACATCTAAAATATACCATAAAGTCCTTATTCCAAGATATATAATAAATTTGAGGCCATATTCCCAGACATCTATAATTATGTGTAATTCCTCACCCACAACCATATTTATATTTTTTCACGATACATGTATATGAATCAAGTGGCTATAATGGTAACACCCCATCACATACAATTTATAATTAATTCCTCATATTAAATGGGTGAAACATAATCAAGAGAAATTTTTTATGGAAAAACTAACATACAAAATGTTAATAGATTTCCCAATATATAAACAAAATCATAAAAAATTCATAGTAAAATGGTGAATGGTACTATGAATCCTTATTTAAATTGAAAAATAGTCATCCAATGATTTAATAGTTATGATATAAATAAAACATATCCCAGTGGATTAGAAGTACATTAAAAATGATGTCATTTATGAATAGAAATACCATAAACATATCTTTAAAAAAAATATTGAGGAAATTATCATTTTCATTTTGAAAATAACCTTTTAATATAATTCTAAAAAAATTAAAAATAAATTATCATTCAAAATATCCATTGAAACATATAATTGTATTTATAAAACATTGAGTGTTAATCATGGATATAAATTCCAAACATCCCTAGTACATTAAGGAAAATATTCTTTTTACATTTTTGATAAAATCTAAATGGACATTTCATAGAAATGGAATGAATATTCTATTAAAAAACTCTTGTCATTATGGGTAAAATTATATTTACTAACTCATTTTTAAAATTTAGAAAATATTTTAGAAACATTTTTTAGAAATCATGGGTTTTCATGAAATTTTTTTTCCAACCAAACAGAGAAATAAAGCCATACTTTCTTTAAAATATTTTCAAAATAATTTTATGTACCAAATAGTATAATTATTTGAACTATTATTTTTAAAATATATTTAAATAACTAGTTTAAAATAAAATATATTGATACTATGATATAAATATCAAATAATTCTCCTAGGAGATACTTAAAGGAAAACAATACCAAATTATGATTAGATTGTGAAATATACCCATAAAACATTATAACTTTTGTATCATAATCCCCATAAAAAAATAAAATAAAATTAAATATTATATAAAATGAAATATTCATGAGATGGACGTTTTTTTTCTTTTATACTACTACGAAGAACACGCCACACATGCCTGATGAGATTCAACTTTTTTTTATTGTTTCCCATAAGATCAACCATTCTCCGACAATGCTTCTAGATAAGACATCCTTTGATCCTAGTGTGGTTCTTATAGATGATTCTTCGTTGTTTGTGAGGATTTATCTAGATCCATCCCCCAAGCTATGGTGTCTGGATTGGTGTTTTAAGGAGGCCCTTTGTGTCTTGTCTCGCAAGGATAGTTTCTTCTGTTTTCTAGAGGTCCGGTCACACGATCCTTGGGTGGCGTGAGATGGTTCACATATATCAATGGAGGTTCTTTTTTAGCATATGGGGATATAGTTTCATTCCCTTAGTGGACCCTCCTGGAATAGTTCTCCTCAGGGAAACTGTCCTTCCAATTATTTGAGTGGTTTTTGGCTTCCTCGAGCATGCTAGCCCAAACTCGTATCTCAATCATTCATAAGAAATCATTCTATTTGATAATGGATTGATAATTTTATTTTGTTAAGGCTTGGTGAAATTAACCCAGGTGCTAGGGCTACTGGTGTATCCACCTGGTTTGGTGGTCTTTGGAAATCCAGATAGGAAAAGAGTTCCCTCAGGTATTTGTATGGACTAGCTTTCCATGTTTCCTACTTCATTTCCAACAATAGTTCTTTTTAACGACCATTGGTGACTCGGTAGGTGTATTTTGTTGCGCCACTAATTGCTCCTAATGTGGGGAGGAAATAATGGGGGTTTGGATCTATGTTTAGATGGAATTGTTTCTACATGTCCCTAAGAAGTTAACTGTGAAGGGGC
This sequence comes from Viscum album, assembly GCA_963277665.1. Lineage (NCBI taxonomy): Eukaryota > Viridiplantae > Streptophyta > Magnoliopsida > Santalales > Viscaceae > Viscum > Viscum album. Next base: position 124,906,493 of record OY728147.1, read on the forward strand.
GGGACTCATTTGAGTGGTCTGAGGACAACATATACCACATTTTCCCTATGTACGGCTCTTCATATATACTCCAGGGTAGCTCCATGAATTCTTGCAGTTAACACCATCAAAGTTGTGATGCCCAATTAATGAGGATGCCTCACGAACTCCTCCCCCCTTCGTCCGAGGGAGGGCCCTGGCTCAAAGGTGCCTTAAGCCATGCCTCAAGCTCTTGTAGAAGTTGAGTTGAATACCCCTCCCCCAACTATATCTCTCAGCAGGTGCCCCCCTATATCTCTTCTACTCCCCGACTAGGGCCTCCCAGTTGAGCTCTTGTACCTTACGTGAATCCTTCCCCTCATGTGGTGACCCTGGATAGTTTTACATGGATCCTTAGTCCTTCCCAAAAACTCTCTGAGAGTGTCCCATTACACTAGATCACGTTTAATATCCTTGGGATTCACTATCCACATCACCTCTAATGGAGTTTCCACATATACTATTATGTGTGGAGATTCCCCGAATGAATGACCTTCAAGAAACTTTCTCCAACCTGGTGTTGGCTGGTGGGAAGAAACTGAAGGATTAGGAAAATCACTAAGTTGGACCCCTTGACATTGTCACAGTTCTCAAATAAGGTAAGGGAATCCCCGTGGCCTAGTCCCAACCATTCTATTCAAGAGGATAGTTTTCCAAAATCCACTCCTATCTCCATCCCCAGATATCAGAGTCTTCAGACATGAGCTCAGTTATGTTCACAAGGATTCATTCAATGCATCATCAGTCTTGATAGTTCTCTTACAATACACAGAGATAAACCAGGAAGCCTGGGGACAAATTCAGCCATTACTTTTATCAAATACACCCATCCTCATACGAAAATCCCATAGGATTGGTACATGGGTAAAATCATAATTCCTTGTCTCAGAATCTAGGGAACAGAATGCTCATATTTCTGTAGTTCTTGAACATAAACATGCAGTAGAAAGGATTAAATCGTTCATGTGAAAAATCAATAAACATGAATCTTTTCATGTAGACCCAATCAATAGGCATATATGGATCTTCTGGACCATGGCTATCTCAGTCAACATGATCCTAGCTGGTGACCAGTATATTATGACTAGAGTCTCCACTAGTGTGTGATCTCTTTTCATCATCTATGTGTATGGTAGCAGCAACTCGAAAAGAAGAGAAGGATTGTGGCATATTCAAAATGGGTTCGATCCAAGGGTAATATCATGTGTGTTGGGGGGAGATTTAAACATCATAATAGATCCCACAAATAAAAATGGAAGAGGTGTGTTTCCTCAAAAGGCCAACATGAAGTTTTTCCAATTCATGGATGGAAAGGGTCTCACAGATATGGGATATACAAGGGATCCTTTTAAATGGTAAAATAAGAAAAAAGGGAGTAGGTGATGCTGGAGTAGTATTTATATATTCATAAAAAATATCCATTCTCTTTTTATATTCCCAAATTCCATGGTTAACCATCTGATATGAGGCATTTTAGACTACTCCCCATTATTTCTCTGTTTGTCTCCAAGGTATGTTTTCTTTGATAATTTCTTGTTTTCTGCTCAATGGAACATTGAACAGGGATATCATTGGCTGGTTAGGGAGGTTTTGGATGAGCCAGATCAGGGACACACATGGTTGATCCTCCACAACAAGCTTAGACATCTCTAACAATGTCTTCAGACATGGGCTAGGGATCTTCCTTCAGATGACCATGATCTGGAGGTGCTCAAAAATGACATTGAGAGGTTGGAAACCAGCCTGAAGGATTCTTGGGATGATGTGGTTTTTGGATCCCTGTCAGATAATAAGAGTAGATTGGTGGATCCGGTACTCTATTAGGAATGTAAGGTTATGGAAAGTTATCAAATAAAATCGCTCTGTGAATGGGAAAAACATTGCGTTCTTCCAGGCCTGCATTATAGAGAAGTTTCACCCAATGAAGACAAAAATAGCCATGGAAGATGGAAATTTAAGTGATGATAGAGAGGTGGTTGGGGTTCATTTACCACACCTTAATTAAATTCCTTCTTGTAGGCCCAAACATGAACGGGCCGAATGGATACCCAGGGAGGATAGGGGCTTTTGGATGTGATCCCCAATATGGTGTTTTCCCATGAAAATAATCTTTAGGAAGGGATATAAGAGGAGGTTGATATCCAAGTGGCCATGATGAGTTTAATTCCTTAGAGTGTACCAGGTCTAGATGTCTTTTAAGGATCATTTTATAGTGTATCCTAGAAGGTGATCAAGAGCAATTTCATCATAGCTATTTGTGACTTCTTTTGTGGGGGATGTTTACAGTGGGTTTCATGTGATACTTATATGGTTCTCATCCCAAAGATCAAGTATCCCTCCTACAACCTCTAATATTGACTGTTGATTTTATAAAATATTATCAACAAAATCCTAGAAAGCATCATCAATGCTAGATTATCCATAAATCTTCCCCACAGGCTCTCCAACGAACAATATATTTTGTTCAAGGGCCGCTCAATCCATGGAGAGATTGCACTATCTATGGATATGTTGCGATAAATAAACACTAAGTAACAAAATCTAATTTGGATATAATATTAGATATGAATAAGGCGTATGACATGGCAGAGTGGGGCTTCAGCAATAGGGTGGTCACTAGAATTGGGTTCTCTCCCTGGGCATGTGACATTCTCTTCAGATTCTTAAGTTTATCTTAGCCGGAAATGTCCTTTATGGATTATACTCATTGGTTCCTCAATGAAACTAGAGGGTTGTGGCAAAGAGATCTCATATCCCATAGTATATTCATTATCATGTAGTATATACTTAGACACATGATTAACACGACCATGGATAACAGTGATATTCTTCCATATTAAAATAAATGGAACTGTCGCTCAATATCCCATTTGATGTTTGCTGATGAAAATATAATTTTCACAAATGAGGGGAGGTGAACAATGTGTATTATCAATAATATTATTGAAGGGTATTTATTCTAGAGTGTCCAAGTGATCAATAAGGATAATAAAAACTTATTCATACTGAATAGATGTTCTGATAACAGGGTTTCACATCTCTGTCTTAGGATGGGCATTCAGTGAAAATATTTTCCTCTGATGTATCTTTGCGCTCCAGTTTACTCGGGTAGAATCCACATCCAAAATATTTATCATGTTTTTAGAAATATCAAATAATGATTCCTCAACTGAAATAACTGCCTTTTATGTTTTTTGGTGTGGGATTTACCTGGCTAATAGCATACTTTAAGCCATGTCAGTTCACTCCCTAGCCTCCACCTCAGTTCTGAATCACATTATCAAATCTATTTACAATTTCCTTTCAGGATTTATTTAGTACATTTTATCGTAGGGGAAAAATCAATGGGTTGCATGGGATAAAATGGAGAGTCCCATTCTTGATGGGAGGATTAACATTAAGTGCCTTGCTCATACCGTTCAATTCATGCATTCAAAACATGTGTGGGAAATCATAGATGGTCGAACACTATGGTGGAAGACCATGTCCATCATCTAGAGAGGAAATGCAGATAATTGTTATGGGAACAACACTCACCTATGGTTGTAGATTAGTTATCCCATCCCAACTCTCAAACGGTAGTCTTGATGGATTTTCGGGGAGGGAAAGATTGTTTTTTGGAAGCACAAATAGGCATGAAACAGCATAGGCTATCTGGGATACATGGCACCAAATATCTCTTTCGAAGATGCATGTCTCCACCATTTGTTATTTAGGTCAGTTCTGAACCCAGACTAGTGGGTGGTGTTTAATCTCACTGTCATTATATCTAAAGTTGGCAGATTTGTCTTCACTTCCACTAACTTTGGGAGGATTAATTGAAAGGACTTCCATTGGTCATCCCATTCTCTAGTTCAACGTGATTAATGTAATGATCTTATTTGGTGTAATAAGATTCCAAGGAAGTATAATTTCCCCATTTGTAAAATAAATAACCAAGCTATCCCTTCATACGATAACGTCAAAAGGATGGGTATCATCCTGGCTTCTTAGTTCCTCTTCTATAAGAACAGGTGGGAGGAGATATTTAACCAAATTTTATTTTAATGTTATTGGGTTCACGATGTATGTATGGATTTCAGTGATTTAACTTGATACTCCTCTTGAGATGAGAGGTACACCCCCTTCTTAGAACTCTTATATAAAAGAACACAACAAGTGGGTCTGGATGAAACTACCTGAATAGTGGTCATTAGTGTTGGGTGATGCTTTTTATGGCCAACCAGAAATAATGCCTATTATAAGGGGTATTATTCAATATAGAGGTCCATTATATTGACGGCCTAGACTCTACATGTTCACATGGTGACGCTGATCAAAAATAGGAAGGAATATCCCTCCCTTAGTGTGATTATAGTATACTATCCTACATCTCATCACACCATCCCTAGGCTTCAGGGTAACTCAGTTCAGTGGATTCCCCTAATGTTGGATAGATGTTGAAGACTAATGGATCATGCATCTCCCAGAGAAAGCACGGTGGTGGGGTAGTTCAGGACAACATGGGTACCACGCTGGTGTCCATCACAACGTATTGTGGTAATGGTAACTCCATACTAGCTGAGGCAAAGGCAATGCGTACTGGCCTCAGCCTTTGCGAACAATAAAATATCCATCTTTCTGAGTTTGAAATAGTCTCCATGGTTATTCATGATTCCCTCAAGAAAAAAGGTCCCTCACCTTGGCCCATATCATATGTCACCAGGAAATATAGTTCAATGCTTAATGGAAACATAAATATTACCCACATCTGGAGCGAGGGGAACAAATTATCAGACACCTGGAATCTCTAGAAGAACAATTCTATAACATCATTCTCTTAATAATTCTTCCATAAAATTAAAGGGGGTTTATCTTATTCAAGGGGATGCCCTTAGACTACATTAATTTAGGCCTCCCTAGGACCTATCTCCCTTTCATATCTCCCTTGATTTCTTTATTGAATAAAAATGAAACTGATGATGATGATATGTCATGAAGATAAATTAATTCCTGATACAACATAGAAATGTTAATCATATACACTACACTCAAATAAATTTGTGGTGAATATGGTGTATGTCTCATGAATGTAAACATTGGACGACAAACCCTTTTTCTAGGGATAATTTCATTTGTACATGTCTATAACTATTTTATAATGGTTTTATGTATGATATTAATTTTTAACAAAACTAAAATCATATTTACAATATTTTATATTATATTAGAAAAAATTCACCACCCATTTATTAATAATATTTCATTATTTACACCTTTTTGGGATTAATTTCCGTTTTTCCCAAATGTTTTTTCATTAATGTTAATTTTATTTTGAATATGATATATATATATATACCATATCAGAAAAGATGGTAATTCTATAAATATCATATTTAGTTATTTGATTCATTTTTATAACCATTTATGAAGGTTGGACATTGAGAATTAATCACATCGCTTCATTAAGATGGTAGGTTGTACGTAAACACAAGACATGATATCATTCACTTATCAAATGAATGGGTGTGGATTTGGATGAAATATTAATTTTTCATAACAAATTTCATCTCATATATATCACATATATTAAAAAATTTATCATTTTTAAATTCCATGTATTATGTATGTGAAAAATGAATCACATATCATTATAAGGCGATAAACCTGTTGAGTCAATAAGTTTTTCCTATGACTTTTCTATTCCTTCTTATTTTGAAAATAAAACACACCTTATACTTAAGAAAAAATATATTTTACCTTCACAAAGAAAATATTCTTCCCTATGGAAATTTATCCTAGCCTAGAGTTTTTTATTCATGGAAATATTTTTCTTAATTGTAAAACCCGGCTTGTTAACCAAAATCCTGGAATCATATAATGATAAGTTTTGGAGTATTCTGTTTCAAGGATATGAATTCTGGACTCCGAACTCTTAAGTAGTTCGACTCCGAACTCTTAAGTAGTTCGACTCCAAACTCTTAAGTAGTTTGACCCCGAACTCTTAAGTAGTTCGACTTCGAACTCTTAAGTAGTTTGACTCTAAAATCTTAAGTAGTTCGACTCCAAAATCTTAAGTAGTTCGACTCCAAACTCTTAAGTAGTTGCACTCCGAACTCTTAAGTAGTTCGACACCGAATACTTAAGTAGTTCGACTTCGAACTCTTAAGTAGTTCGACTCCAAACTCTTATGTAGTTTGACTCTGAAATCATAAGTAGTTCGACTCCAAACTCTTAAGTAGTTCGACTCCGAACTTTTAAGTAGTTCAACTCCGAAATATTAAGAAGCTCGACTCCGAACTTTTACTAGTTAGAATCTGAACTCAGCAAGTTCAGATTCCAATCTCCGGTAAAACCAGACTCTGAATCCCTATAAAACAGATTCCGAACATTACTTAACATAGACTCCGAATTTTATTTTGATTATTCTCAGAACTTTTAACTTTCTTACACTCCAAAATATTGATAAGATTTAACTTACATATGCTTCATTTCAAAAAGATGTCGTGCATTCAGTTATACATGGTTTTTTATAAAATGATGTCGTCTCTTCTGTTTCTAATTAAACATTGGCCGAGTTACACGTGTACAGGTCCCTCTGAATTTCATGTAAAATATGACAGTTGGAGGAGGGAGTCGACCATTGGAAATTTGCCTATAAATAGGATCTCATTTGAAAGAGCTCAGAAGAAACGTGTGATAGATGAAAGATGTTAATCGATCTATAGACCACACGCTGTTAAGGTGATTTCTAGAGAGAGAATCTTTTCATGCCTTCTGCGTACTGAACTCCTCGTTCAGATTGCTTTGTGCGACTCCGAATGTTGGTGATTACATTCGAGGACTTCTGGGGATAGGAAGACAGAGGTGCCGACTACCTTGAAGTTCGAGGGCTTCTTTGCTGAGGAAGACAGAGGTTCCAACTACCTTGATGTTGAGGGCTTGTGGGGATAACAAGACAGAGATTCTAATCTTCATATTGAGGGCTTACCCTGGTGTGGGTAAGACAGACTTGCTTGAAAGTATAAATCAAGGGACCATTATCTAAGGTTGTTGGATACCCTTCTCTTTGGATTAAAGAACTTATATCTTGTTACTAGTAGTTTTACTACTTTTTTTTCCGCTGCACTTTTATATTGTAAAGAAAGTATAAGCTTCTTATATTTCCTTACACTTGTACTATGATAAGTTTAGATTCTATACTCTTTAAGGTAGAATCTCTAATTGAAAACCTTAGTTCCAATTCTAAAATTTGTGTTAGAGGAGTTTTGAATCTGTTTAGTTTAACTTTGTTAAACTTAGATCTTTCCTTAACATAGTTATCTGTAACCAAATTTAAAGGTTCCAAAGGAATTTTTAAAGTGTACAATTCACCCCCATCTTGTATATTGAGCATCTACATCATTATTTCGCTCCTACAATTGGTATCAGAGCAGGTCGCTGAAATACTTATACTGACGTATAAGTTTTTCATTCCGAACTTTTTCATTCCGAACATTGTCATTCAGAACTTTTTCCTTCCGAACTTTTTCATTCCGAACATTGTCATTCCGAACTTTTTCATTTTGAACATTGTGGTTACGAACTGTGTCTACTAACTAGTTTGGTTGCCATGTTTTTTATTAGAATGGTAGGATTCAATGTTGGTTCTATTGACAATCTAAATCCTACAAGACCACCAATCTTTAATGTTAATGACTATGAGTACTGGAGAGATCGAATGAAGACTTTTGTTATCAATACTAGAGTGGATTATTTCGTTATGCTTACTGGTGATTATAAAATTACTGATAAGGAAGAACTTTCACTAACAAGGAAAAGCAAGAGTATCAACTCAATTATAAGTTACACAATACTTTACTTTGTTCAATGACTAGAAATATATATATAGCCAAATTTCTTCTTGTAAAGCAGCTAATTGTATCTGGAAGAAGTTAGAGGTTACAAACTTTGGCACTTCTAAGGTAATTGAGACTAGGAGAGCTATGCTTAGAGCCGAATACCATGGATTCAATTTTCCGTATGGTTAACCAATCTGTAAAGTTCAACAGAGGTTTATGATTATAGTCAACAGCTTACATTTTTTGGGAGAAAAAGGTTTATGTCAAGAACCGCCCTCGGGGCCTGTGCCGTGACTACCCCAAGCCTGCCTTCCATAGGCCAGGGGCTGGCGGCTAGCACCAAGGCGTAAATCCCAACAAAAAGGGAAGGCATTTCCTTTGAAATGTAAACAAGCACCACAGAGTAAGCAAGCGGAAAAGTAAACACTAAGTAAAAACTGTACAAGCTGTTCTGAAAGTAAAACGGGCCGGAAATACAAGCCCAACAGTAAAGTACAACTGAAAGGAAAAACAACAACTGAAAGGGAAAACTGTAGTGTCGAGCCGTCCTCTGGAAATCCCACCGGAAGGGTGGGTATAGATAGCCTCCACTGCTCCTCGGGTCCACCTGACCGCTCTGAGTACGTCCCGCCCAGTGGTCCACCTCCAGGTACCGTCCTGCTCCGCACGCCTCCACCACGATCAGCGCTGTCCGTCATCTGCAACCAACACAATGTAGTGCGGGAAAATCCCGTGCAGGGGTGAGTATAAGCTACTCAGTAGGGACCCCGAGACCCCTGAAGGTCCCCCTAAATCCACAAAGGATAATCCACAAAGGAAAGATACAATCACGAAGTAACATCTGACACATCTTAGGTATATGCCCATTCATATACCTAAGTCATCAATTCCCGTTCGGCTCCAACGTCCGAGCCCAAGCACAACCCAGTCCACACAGGAAAGCAAACGTATACCCACACAGGATAGCTCAACACAGTCCACAAAGGAGAGTAAACAGTAAATCCACACAGGATAGCTCAACACAATCCACAAAAGAGAGTAAACAGTAAATCCACACAGGATAGCTCAACACAATCCACAAAGGAGAGTAAACAGTAAATCCACACAGGGAAGCTCAACATAATCCACAAAGGAGAGTAAACAGTAAATCCACACGGGATAGCTCAACACAATCCACAAAGGAGAGTAACACAAGATTCAGCTCACACAGGTATACTTTTTCAGATGACGATAAAGATGATCATTGATCCATCTAAGTCGTCGAACCCACGAAAGATCGATAGGTAACTAACCCCCGCAATGACCCACACAGGATTGGGGCCACAAAGGACCTGTAGGCGCTGGCTCACACAGAACCACTGAGCGCGGACCCACACAGGATCGGGCCCACACAGGACCGGGCCCACACAGGACCTGTAGCACTGATCCACGGAGGATCGCTGAGTGCAGTAGTCATCGCAGTCCACTGAGGATCTCTGTACAGTCGTCACCGCAGTCCACTGAGGATCTCTGCACGGTCGTCGTTGGAGTCCACGGAGGATCTCTGAACAGTCGTCGCTGTCGAAGTAGCAGTCGCAGCCAGCCTAGAGTTCCCGCACACAGCAAGCTCGTTCGGGAGGGTCCGCTCCACGAGCCGAGAGGCTGATACATCAACTGACACAAAGTCTGAAGTTGATGTATCCAAATGTTCCGTATCGTCAACAGGAACTCAACGTCGCAAACGGCGCGTCAATCGGACGCCGGGTCTGAGAGTTATTGGCATTTTCGCCCTAGGGGCCCGGTTGGTTTTTAAGGAAAAACCAACCCGACCGCACTCCACCTGCGTCCAAACCTCGGGCGGAGTATTCCAATAGATCCGTCTCACTTATAGGAAAACAACAAAGCTGACGGTACGTCAATCGGACGTCCGTAGCTCAAGATATGAGTGTTTCCGCTATGAGGGCCCGGTTGGTTTCGCGTACGAACCAACCCGGCCTAACTCAAAGTATTCCGAAACCTTGAGTGTGATATACCAAAACAACCGTCTCGATCCAAGGATCGCGTTGCCGCTGACGGAGAGTCGTTTGGAGGCCCGTAGCTCAAGATACGGCCATTTGAACGAAGACCGTCCGAAGACAGGGGGTGCGGGCCCGGGCCGACCCGGCCCGACCCCCCCCCCCCCCCCCCCCCCCCCCGGGAGTCGGCCGAACCGGGTCGACCCGACCCGGTCCGGTTAGGCCAGGGCACGGCCCGGCCGATCGGACCGGCCTGGCCCGGTTCGGCCGCGCGGCCGAACGGCCGAGGCGCGCGGGGCGCCGCCCCCACGGCCTGGTGGTGTCGCGACCCCCCGCGTGGGGCCGCGCTGAGTCGGGACGCGGCTTCAGCTACGTCTGAGGGCACCAGACCCACGCGGCCGCGGGTCCGCGGGTGCCGCCACCGCCGCGCAGAGTCGCGGCGGCCTGTCCAGTGGCACGCCGGGGCGCCGCCGCGCCGGCGGCACGGGCCACCGGCGAGTTCTGCGGCCCACCGGGATCGTTCTGGTGGTCCGATTCTCTTCCCGTCTGCGCCATTTCTCCTCCCGGGACTCTTTCTTCACTGCGGGATCATCAAACATCTGTTGCGGCACGTTCCGTCGTCGCCCGTCAAATCCGCACAAAACGAAGAACGACGGAGGGTCGTCGGGCCGTGTTCGTTTGGCCCGCACCCTCCGCGTTAGAGATAAACAACCGGGAGAATTTTGTTCAACACATGAACCGAAAATTTTAATAAATTAAAAATTGTTCATTTGAAATCGGTTCTTTAATTTTTAAACAACGTTCACGGGAATATAAAGAGGGGTATTCCAGAATTATAAAATCTCTACCTCGATGGTCGTCGCGCGCGGGCGTTCTTCGCGGAAAAGCTCATCGCGGAAGAGAGGGATCATCGCATCGTCGCGGGGAGGCGTCGCGTCGTCATGGAATCTGGCGTTGAGTCGGCGAACTCAACGCACCATGAAACAGCAGATTTAATTTAATTAATTAAATCCGTTTTTTTGGTTAAGAACCACGAAGGAGATAAAAAGGAAGGTCTGAGACTCTTACCTCAAGCAGCCGATCGAAGATCCGTCGCGGAGGAAGAGACGTCGCAGAAGAACGTTGTCGGCGTTGCGGATCACGGCGTCGCGTCGTCGATTTCCAGGTTCGGCGTTCTTTGCATTCTTCACTTTCTTCGCGTTCTTCGCGTTCTTCGTGAAGGAGGAAGAAGAAACAAGGATTCTGTCTCAATGAGTAATCCCCCAAAAGATTTTGGTTGGTCTTATTTTATTAATATGCCAACACACGAAAACAGGTTAAGAAACGATTGAATTAATTCATTGAATTAATTCAACGAAAGAAACAGCCCATTTAATTCATGAAATAAACCGCCCAATTAAATGGTCTGTTAAGATTTTAAGAAACGCGTTAGTTGACTCTTATTAAGACGGGTTTTCGCGGGTGCGTTTCTTAGCGGAAAGAAACGGCGGGGCTCGTGCGGGCCCCACCTCACAAATATACTACCAAGGGGGTAGGATATTTCTAGATAGCATCCTATCCGGTTAAACTCAGTTCAAGCCTTCAACAAATGGCTTCAGGTGGCTTCTAAGTGGCTTAAGTGAAATAAAATAAAGTTGTCGTAAAATTATTTTATTTCTTAACTTTAAGCCCGAAAATTAAAAAAACCACACCCGAGCAAACGCAACTCCGGAAGAGGCGTTTCTAAGCGAATACCAGCACTGCGACTTCATCGGTTCCCTCAGAATTCGATTCTGGGCACCGGTTCAAAAGTTAGAAAAACCTGCTCGTCCGTTCACTGAACGTACCCGAGCCAAAACTTCAGAAAATGATTCCGGGCACACCGGGCCTCGGAATCAGGTGCTGTCAGAAACTGCGCTCTTGTAAAATTCCAAAGAAAATTAAGAAAAAAAAATTCCCTTGAAATTTACGGGTCTTTACATTACTCCCACCTCAGGACTTTACGTCCCCGTAAAGATACATCAAAAACTAGGGAAACAAATGTGGGTACTGAGCACGCATCTGAGCCTCCCGCTCCCAAGTGATCTCCTGGAGGTTCCCGTGCTGCCATCTGACGCACACAAGAGGAATCGATTGCCCACATAGGAATCACTCTTGTCGATCCTCTATCTCCACTGGGACCTCCGCAAAAGTCGCCCCATCATCCACGTCTAGCTCCACATAGTCAATGATGTGCATCGGGTCGTGCACGTATCTCCTCAGCTGGGATACGTGGAAGACGTCGTGCACCCGGTGCAACTGAGGTGGTAGAGCCAGGCGATAAGCCACCTCACCAATCCTGCTGATGACCTGGAAAGGCCCGATGAAGCATGGAGACAACTTGCCGCCTCGGCCAAATCTCCGCAAACCACATCGAGGTGAGACACGCAAGAAGATGTGGTCACCATCCTCGAACTCTAGTGGCCTCCGCCTCCTGTCAGCATATGACTTCTCTCGGCTCTGTGTTGTCCTCATCCGCTCCTGGATGACCTGGACCTTCTCTGTCGTGGCCCGGACCATCTCTGGTCCCACAAGTGCTGACTCCCCAGGGTCTATCCAGCACAAAGGAGATCTGCAAGGCCTGCCATACAACGCCTCATAGGGTGCCATCCCGATGGTGGAGTGGTAGTTGTTGTTGTACGCGAACTCCACCAAGGGTAGGTGGTCCTCCCAGCTGCGACCAAAGTCAAGGACACATGCACGGGGCATGTCCTTGAGAGTCTGAATGGTCCTCTCCATCTGACCATCCGTCTGTGGGTGAAAGGCGGTGCTCAGATGTAGCCACGTCCCGATCGCCTCCTGCAACCCCTTCCAAAGCCGGGAAGTAAAGCGAGTGTCCCGATCGGAGACGATAGTCGATGGAACACCGTGAAGCCATACAACCTCCTGAACGTAGAGACGCCCCAAGCTCTCCACTGAGCCCTGCTCTCGAATGGGTAAGAAGTGTGCCGACTTGGTGAGTCGGTCAACAATCACCCAAATGGAGTCGTGACCTCTGGAAGTGAGTGGAAGTCCAGTCACGAAGTCCATAGATATCTCGTCCCACTTCCACTCCGGGACCTCCAAGGGCTGTACCAAGCCTGCTGGTACCTGATGCTCTGCCTTCACCTGCTGGCAGGTGAGGCACCGTGAAACGAAATCTGCCACAACCTTCTTCATGTCCGGCCACTAGTGCTATCATCTGAGATCCTGGTTCATCTTCACCACTCCAAGATGTACCACCAAAGGAGAAGTGTGAAACTCCCTCAACACCTCCTCTCGTAAAGCGACTGGTACCAAGGTACGTTCTCTGAAAAGGACGTCGTGCTCTGCTCCAAGGGAGAAACCATCAGGTGCCTGTCCCGAGGATATCTATGCACGTTGCGTCTCACAGTCAGCGTCCCCACGATGTGCCTCTCTAACCCGCTGTAGAAGTGGAGGAGAGACTGTGAGAGACTAAAGGAAGGCTGCTCCGTCTCTATCCACGAAGGATATCTGCAAGGCGGCTAGCTTCTCTGTCGCCTCCTCAAGTACCTGGATGCCCGTCCTCCCTGCTGAGGGCATCAGCAACCACGTTCCCCTTCCCAGGAGTATAGACTATCTCAAAGTCATTGTCCTGGAGGAACTCGAGCCATCGCCGCTATCTCAGGTTCAGGTCTTTCTGAGAGAAGATGTACCTGAGACTCTGGTGGTCAGAAAAGACTGTAAAGCGCTCTCCCATCAGATAGTGTCGCCATGTCTTCAGGGCGAAGACCACTGCTGCCAAATCCAAGTCATTGGTAGCGTAGTTCTACTCATGTGGACTCAACTGATGTGATCCGTAGGCAATGACGGCCCTCTCCTGCATCAGGACACACCCGAGTCCGGTCCCTGATGCATCACAGTAGACTACGTATCCAACTCCCTCCTCAGGCAACCTCAAGATAGGTGCGCTGGTCAACCTCTGCCTCAGCTCCTGGAAGCTCTGCTGACATCTGCCTGACCACATGAAGGGTTTCCCCTTCTTCGTCAATTCTGAGAGTGGGGCCGCAACTCTGGAGAAGTCCGACACAAATCTCCTATAGTAACCGGCTAGGCCGAAGAAACTCCGCACCTCTGTCACACTCTTGGGTGGATCCCAAGCTAGCACTGCCTCGATCTTCGCGGGATCCACTGCAACTCCCACCTCAGAAATGACGTGCCCCAAGAAGTGGACCTCACGTAACCAGAACTAACACTTCGAGAGCTTGCAGTAAAGATGGTGCTCTCGGAGTGTGTCTAGTACAACACGCAAGTGGTAAGCGTGCTCCTCCTCCGTGGTCGAGTACACCAAGATGTCGTCGATGAAGACTAGGACAAATCGATCGAGGTATGGCTGGAAGATCCTATTCATGAGGCTCATGAACACTTCTGGAGCGTTGGTCACGCCGAAAGGCATAACCAAGAACTCATAGTGGCCATACCGACATCTGAAGGTCGTCTTCTGCACATCCTAGTCTCGAACTCTGAGCTGATGATAGCCTGATCTGTGGTCTATCTTCGAGAACCACCGTGCTCCCTTGAGCTGATCGAGGAGGTCATCAATCCTGGGTAGCGGATACTTGTTCCTCACTATCACCTGGTTCAGGCGATGATAATCAACACACATTCGCAAGCTCCCGTCCGCCTTCTTGGCGAACAATATCGGGGAAGCCCAGGGCGAAACACTGGGTCGGATGAACCCCTTTCCCTACAAGTCCTACAACTGTACCCGCAACTCTCGAAGCTCAGCGGGGGCCATCCGATATGCTGGAGTGGATATCGGGGCTGTCCCGGGGTACAGGTCAATATAAAAGTCTACCTCTCTGCGAGGAGGTAGTCCTGGAACGTCGTCGGGAAAGACGTCCGCGTACTGATCCACCACTGCAGGAAAACTGGGACTCCGCACGTCAACTGCTCCCAGGATGAGGCTAGCCAACTGATGAGTGATGGGCTGACCTCTCCTCTACGTGAGTCCATCCTGTGCTGCTAAGGCTCCCTTCTCGCCGGTGAAGGTGAACCTGCTCCCATCGGTGCGCACACATCGCAACTTGCGCCTAATGCAGTCAATCTGAGCATGGACCGTAGATAACCAATCCATGCCCAAGATGACGTCGTAAGGTCTCGACGCCCCTACAAGAAGATCCCAGCCGAAGCTCTCGCCTCCTAGAGTAAGCTCACACTGTCGGCACCAGTGCGTAATCGTCGAGTCTGCTCCCGTAGGAGTCTCTAGCCGTAAGGATCGAGCCAACGGCTCTGTCGGAATCTCCGAGCTCCGAACAAGGGCAGTGGGTATGAAAGAGTGACTCACTCCTGTGTCTATCAGAACTGCAGCAAGGGTGGAATAGACACAGATCGTGCCTCAAATCATCTCTGGCACGCCGTGGTCGTAGGCCTCTGCTGCATGGAGCTGTGCCTGTCTCTGCCCGCCGGCTCCCTGAGGTCGGGGCGGGCCTTCGGGTGGTGGTGGTGGCAGAGCCTCAAAGCGTCGCCCACCACCTGCTGCTTGGCCAGCTCCTCTGCCTCGTCCACCTCCTCCCTGCGGACATCCACGGTCGACCCTCTGCCTCTGCCTGGGTGGTCCCTCCACCGTCTGCTGCCCCTCGGTATGACGGGTCGGGCAGTCACGAGCCATGTGGCCCTGCCCGCCGCACTCGTAGCACTGTCTGCCTCTCGGAAGGCTGGCTCCGCGCTGTGTGCCCCGTACCGCTGAGCCAGTGTCCCGAGGTCGTCTGCCGGAAGGCCTGGTCTGCCTGGAACCCTAAGTCCTCCGTCGGCTATCTGCTGCCGAAGACTCCGCTATCTGCCGCCCTGTGGTAGGTCTCGCTGTGGACTCAGCCAGGAAGCTCTCGATCAGAAGGGCTCGCTCTAGCACTCCTTCCTGGGTCGGGATGCTGAGGGAGATCAGCGATGCCCTGATCTCGTGTCTCAATCCCTGCTCGAAGGTCCGGGCCCGGAAGAAGGGGTCCCGTACCATGTCTGTCGAGTAGCGAGATAGGTCGGTGAACCTTGCCGCGTACTGAGCGACCGTCAAGCTGCCCTGCCGCAGCTGAAGAAGCTCATGAATGCGCACCACATGGAGGGTGGCCGGGACGAACTCTGAGCGGAAGAGGCTCTCGATGTCCGCCCAGATGAGGGAGGCCTCATCGTGTACCTGGAGCATCAGGCTCCACCATCGCCCTGCTGCTGCGTGCAGTAGGCTCGCCGCGAGGATCACCATGAGGTCTGATGGCGTCCTCACTAGCCTGAAAACTCGGACGACCGTCTCCAGCCAGTCCTCGGCTGCCTGGGGGTCCGACTCCCCACGGAACCTGGGTGTTTTCTGACGCTGGAACTCGTGCAGAGCTACGAGGCGTCGTGCGTCGTCAGCTGCCAGTGCTGGAAGCATCGGGGGCTCGGCGGGTAAAGGTACCACCGGTGCCTCTGCTGTCAACGGGTCCTGTACCGAGGCCTTGTCGCTCGGCGGGCTGTCTTCGCGCTCTACTCTAGGAACCCTAGCTGGCTGCTGTCGTCGTGCCATCCTGAAAAGGAAACAAGAATGCCACGGTCAGAACAGTATACCTGGTGAGCTGACACAAGTAATCACAGAGAAAACTTGAAACACACATGCAATCAATGTTTTCGTGCATTAAGTCGGAAATCAGAAGTCAGGGTCCTGGTGTATGGATACGTCGGCCGCCGCACCAACACTGGACTCCCTGGACTGATAACCACACTCAATACTCTAAACACTATTGCTCCACATAGAAGAAAGATCAGAGTCAGCGGTAGAACCGACCACCTCTGATACCAATTTGTCACGAACCGCCCTCGGGGCCCGTTCCGTGACTACCCCAAGACCTCCTTCCATAGGCCAGGGGCTGGCGACTAGCACCAAGGCGTAAATCCCAACAAAAAGGGAAGGCATTGCCTTTGAAAAGTAAACAAGCACCACAGAGTAAGAAAGCTGAAAAGTAAACACTAAGTAAAAACTGTACAAGCTGTGCTGAAAGTAAAAGGGGCCGAAAATACAAGCCCAACAGTAAAGTACAACTGAAAGGAAAAACAGCAACTGAAAGAGAAAACTGTAGCGTCGAGCCGTCCTCTGGAAATCCCACAGGAAGGGTGGGTACATATAGCCTCCACTGCTCCTTGGTTCCACCTGACCGCTCTGAGTACGTCCCGCCCAGTGGTCCACCTCCAGGTACCGTCCTGCTCCGCACGCCTCCACCACGATCAGCGCTGTCCGTCGTCTGCAACCAACACAACGTAGTGCGGGCAAAGCCCGTGCAGGGGTGACTATAAGCTACTCAGTAGGGACCCCGAGACCCCCGAAGGTCTCCCGAAATCCACAAAGGATAATCCACAAAGGAAAGATACAATCACGAAGTAACATCTGACATGGCTTAGGTATATTCCCATACATATACCTAAGTCATCAATTCCCGTACGGCTCCAACTTCTGAGCCCAAGCACAACCCAGTCCACACAGGAAAGCAAACGTATACCCACACAGGATAGCTTAACACAGTACACAAAGGAGAGTAAACAGTAAATCCACACAGGATAGCTCAACACAATCCACAAAGGAGAGTAAACAGTAAATCCACACAGGATAGCTTAACACAATCCACAAAGGAGAGTAAACAGTAAATCCACACAGGATAGCTCAACATAATCCACAAAGGAGAGTAAACAGTAAATCCACACAGGATAGCTCAACACAATCCACAAAGGAGAGTAACACAAGATTCATCTCACATAGGTATACTTTTTCGGATGACGATAAAGATGATCACTGATCCATCTAAGTCGTCGGACCCACGAAGGATCGATAGTTAACTAACCCCCGCAATGACCCACACAGGATTGGGCCCGCACAGGACCTGTAGGAGCTGGCTCACACAGAACCGCTGAGCGCGGACCCACACAGGATCGGACCCACACAGGATCGGGCCCACACAGGACCGGGCCCACACAGGACCTGTAGCACTGATCCACGGAGTATCGCTGAGTGCAGTAGTCGTCGCAGTCCACTGAGGATCTCTGCACAGCCGTCGCCGCAGTCCACTGAGGATCTCTGCACGGTCGTTGTCAGAGTCCACGGAGGATCTCTGAACAGTCGTCGCTGTCGAAGTAGCAGTCGCAGCCAGCCTAGGGTTCCCGCACACAGCAGACTCGTTCGGGAGGGTCCGCTCCACGAGCCGAGAGGCTGATACATCAACTGACACAAAGTACGAAGTTGATGTATCCAAAAGTTCCGTATCGTCAACAGGAACTCAAGGTCGCAGACGGCGCGTCAATCGGACGCCCGGTCTGAGAGTTATTGGCATTTTCGTCCCAGGGGCCCGGTTGGGTTTTTAAGGCAAAACCAACCCGACCTCACTCCACCTGCGTCCAAACCTCGGTCGGAGTATGCCAAAAGATCTGTCTCACTTAGAGGAAAACAACAAAGCTGACAGTACGTCAATCGGACGTCCGTAGCTCAAGATATGAGCGTTTCCGCTCCGAGGGCCCGGTTGGTTTCGCGTACGAACCAACCCGGCCGAACTCAAAGTACTCCGAAACCTTGAGTGCGATATACTGAAACGACCGTCTCGATCCAAGGATCGCGTTTCCTCTAACGGCGAGTCGTTTGGAGACCCATAGCTCAAGATACGGCCATTTGAACGAAGATCGTCCAAAGACGGGGGGGGGGGGGGGGGGGTACGGGCCCGGGCCGTCCCGGCCCGACCCCCCCGGGAGTCGGCCGAACCGGGTCGACCCGACCCGGTCCTACCCGGTCCGGTCCGGCTAGGGCACGGCCCGGCCGGTCGGACCGGCCTGGCCCGGTTCGGCCGAGCGGCCGAACGGCCGAGGCGCGCGGGGCGCCGCCCCCGCGGCCTGGTGGTGCCGCGGTCCCCCGAGTGGGGCCGCGCTGAGTCGGGACGCGGCTTTAGCCGCCTCCGAGGGCACCGGACCCGCGCGGCCGCGGATACGCGGGTGCCGCCGCCGTACCGGTGGCCCGTGCCGCCGGCGAGTTCCGCGGGCCACCGAGATATCCGGTGGTCCGATTCTCTTCCCGTCTGCGCCATTGCTCCTCTCGGGACTCGTTCTTCACTGTGGGATCGTCAAACATCCGTTGCGGCATGTTCCGTCGTCGCCCGTCAAATCCGCACAAAACGAAGAACGACGGAGGGTCGTCGGGCCGTGTTCGTTTGGCCCGCACCCTCCGCGTTAGAGATAAACAACCGGGAGAATTTTGTTCAACACATGAACCAACAATTTTAATAAAATAAAAACTGTTCATTTGAAATCAGTTCTCTAATTTTTAAAGAACGTTCACGGGAATATAAAGAGGGGTATTCAAAAATTATAAAATCCCCACCTCGATGGTCGTCGCGCGCGTGCGTTCTTCGCGGAAAAGCTCGTCGCGGAAGAGAGGGATCGCCGCATCGTCACGGGGAGGCATCGCGTCGTCGCGGAATCCGGCGTTGAGTCGGCGAACTCAACGCACCATGAAACAACAGATTTAATTTAATTAATTAAATCCGTGTTTTTGGTTAAGAACCACGAAGGAGATAAAAAGGAAGGTCCGAGACTCTTACCTCAAGCAGCCGATCGAAGATCCGTCGCAGAGGAAGAGACATCGCAGAAGAATGTTTTCGGCATTGCGGATCACGACGTCGCGTCGTCGATTTCCGGGTTCGGCGTTCTTCGCATTCTTCGCGTTCTTCGCGTTCATCGCATTCTTCGCGAAGGAGGAAGAAGAAACAAGGATTCTATCTCAATGAGTAATCCCCCAAAAGATTTTGGTTGGTCTTATTTTATTAATATGCCAACACATGAAAACAGGTTAAGAAACGATTGAATTAATTCGTTGAATTAATTCAACGAAAGAAACAGCCCATTTAATTCACGAAATAAACCGCCCAATTAAATGGTCTATTAAGATTTTAAGAAACGCGTCAGTTGACTCTCATTAAGACAGGTTTTCGCGGGTGCGTTTCTTAGCGGAATGAAACGGCGGGGCTCGTGCGGGCCCCACCTCACAAATATCCTACCAAGGGGGTAGGATATTTCTGGATAGCATCCTATCCGGTTAAACTCAGTTCAAGCCGTCAACAAATGGCTTCAGGTGGCTTCCAAGTGGCTTAAGTGAAATAAAATAAAGTTGTCGTAAAATTATTTTATTTCTTAACTTTAAGCCCGAAAATTAAAAAACCACACCCGAGCAAACGCAACTCCGGAAGAGGCGTTTCTAAGCGAATACCGGCGCTTCGATTTCATTGGTGCCCTCAGAATTTGATTCCGGGCAACGGTTCAAAAGTTAGAAAAACCCGCTCGTCCGTTCACTGAACGTACCTGAGCCAAAACTTTGGAAAATGATTCCGGGCACACCGGGCCTCGGAATCAGGTGCCGTCAGAAACTGCGCTCTTGTAAAATTCCAAAGAAAATTAAGAAAAAAAAATTTCCTTGGAATTTACGGGTCTTTACAGTTTAGATGATGAAGCTCTTGTGGATAAGATAATTGATATTATGCCCAATGAGTGGGAATCAAAGAGAACATCCATAGATGAGAACAGGAAGGTTACTCAAATTTCTATTGATGATCTATTTGGAACTCTTCTCCAACATGAAACAAGAATGGAGAGAGATGCTGACAACATCAAAAAGAAGAATGGGAATGGAACTTTTTCTTTTACAACAACATCAAATCATATGAAATCTAAAAATCTAGAGAGAGTAACCAGATCCAAGTCTACGAAGATGGCTATCCAATCAGATTCTAGTGAAAGTGAAATCTCAGAAAATGAGTTAGCAGATCTTGCTCGAAGGATGAACAAGATAGCTGGCCAGAGAAATTTCCAGTCCAAATATAAGAAAAAGGAAAGGAAAGATAGGAAAGATAGAGAAGTCACTTGTTATGAATGCAAGAGATCTTGACATATTAGACCAGATTTCCCTTTGCTCAAAAAGAAAGAAAGAAAATAAAGGCATTCTGAAAAAAATAGAAAGAAGTACTACAAAAACAAAGCTAAGAAAGTTCTGAAAGAAAATGACACCTGGAGTGCCAGTGTTGGTGACTCGTCAGATGAATCTTCTGATTATGATTCTTCAGGATAGAAGAATATTGGTCTTATAGCAAGATTACCTATAAACAATCATTGTTTTATGGCTAAGGTACGAAATGATGAATCATTGACCAATGTTTCTTTAAATTATAATGATAAAGAGTATTATAACTCTTCTGATGAAGAATCCTCTTCTGATGAAGAAAATACTTTACCTACTTATGAAGAAATTTCTAGGTTTTCTGAACTTCTTGAAATTAAGAATTCTAAACTCAATAAAAAACTTGATAAGGAAAAATCTAGGAATTCTATTCTTATAAAAGAAATATTAGATCTTACTAAAGATCTTGATATGAAAAATGATTATTTTATAAGTATTTCAAAAAATCTTGAGGAAGTAAGTTCTGAGAAGAACGAACTTTCTAAAGAGATAGAAAAAGTAATTTCTAAGAAAAGTATCTTCAAGCCTAGCTCTAGTTCCAAATCTAATGATTTTGAAGATAAAAACTTGGTTATAAAACTCAAGTCTGAAATCTTTTCCTTAAATAAGTGTTTATCAAAAATTACCCATGGTAAGGAAAATTTTGATAAAATGTATTCTCAAATACTACCATTATGAAACATATCCGTATTTGGTTATACCCATGCAAAACCGATTATAAGTAAAAATTATTTTGTTCCAAAAAGTGCCCCATTTTGTAAACAGTGTCAATGAGGTGGTCACTGGGCGTAGAATTGTTCTTTAAATAAAACCCAATCTCTAGGTTTTCATAAAGCCTATTTCTCTAAGAAAGTGTGGGTTCTTAAAATTTTGTTGTCCAGAAATCTCGGATCCAAGAAAGTTTGGATTCTGAAAGTCTAATTCTTATCTTGTTTTCAGGTAAATAATGGAAGTACCAACAAAAATAAATGGTACATGGATAGTGAATGTTCCCGGCACATGACTGGCAACAAAATCTATTTTGAAAAGATTATCAAAACGAAAGGAGGAAAGGTAACTTTTAGAGATAATTCTCAAGGAGAAATTGTTGGTATTGGTAATATTGTTCTTCTAGGTAAAATATTGATTTCAAATGTTTTATTTGTTAAGGGTCTTAAGCACAAACTCATTAGTATAAGTCAGTTATGTAATGAAGGTTATCTTGTGAATTTTAGGAATGATAAGTTCTTAGTACATAATTCCAAGGAAGAATTTATTCTCTCAGCCAATAGGCAAGATAATGTTTACACATTGAAAATAGAAGACCTCAAGAGTCATGATTTACCATGCCTACGTGAAATGGAAGATCATTCCTGGTTATGGCATAGAAGACAAGGTCACTGTAACCTTATGAACTTATGTAAACTCTCTAAGAAGAAGCTAGTTACGGATCTACCAGAGCTTAGATTTGATTCTTCCAAAGTTTTTTATCCTTTTCAATATGGGAGGCAACATAAATATAGATTTAAATCAATTGGTGAAGTCTCAAAAACTGATTCTTTATAGTTAGTGCACATGGATCTTTTGGGTCCAACACAAACTGGGAGTATTGGAGGAAAATAATATGTGTTTCTTTTAGTTGATGATTACACCAGATTTACTTGTGTCTATTTTCTAGCAAAGAAGTATAAAGCCTTTTATTATTTCAAAAGATTTAGAGCACAAGTTAAAAATGAGAAAAACCTTCCACGGAAAACTATTCATAGTAATCATGGAGGAGAATTTCAAAATTCTGATTTCGAAACTTTTTGTAATAAAAAATTTATTACTCACAATTTTTCAGCATCTTGAACTCCTCAACAGAATGGTGTAGTTGAAGGAAGAAATAGAATTATTCAAGAGATAACTAGAACCATGTTGAGGGAATATTATATAGCTAGAAATTTCTAGGCTGAAGTCATTAGTACTGCTTTCTATACTATAAATCGAGTTTTGATTAGACATTTTCGTAATAAAACTCCTTATGAGTTATGGAATGGTAGAAAACCAAGACTTTCCTACTTCAATGTTTTTGGTTGCAAAGTATTCATTCTGAATACTAAAGATAATCTGCATAAATTCTCACCAAAAGTTGAGGAAGAAATTTTCTTAGGCTACTCCACAACTTCTTAGGCATATAGAGTTTTTAATAAAAATTCTTGTACTATTGAAGAAATAGTGCATGTAAAATTTGATGAGTCTGACCCTTTTATTTTCAAATTATCCCAATCTACATCCTCAGATGTGTTTTCAAAAACTAATTTTCAACCTTTGATAGAAGATACTTCTGATAAGGAAAATTTTCAAGAAGATACTACTGAAACATTTACTCCAGAAGACTTTCTACCCTATGTTGATGAACTGGTTTTACAAAACCCAAATTAGGTGTTTCTTAAGAATCATCCTAGTGATAGCATCATTGGTGATGTAAATCAACCTGTAAGGACTAGGAGTTCCTTATGAAATGAAGTAGAACATCTAGCATTTCTTTCCCAATTAGAACCAAAAAGCACTGATGAAGCTTTAGGTGATGATGATTGGATCAAAGCTATGCAAGATAAACTAAATGAATTTGAAAGGAACAAAGTCTAGACATTGGTTGAAAGACCTAACGAAAATTTTGTTATTGGAGTAAAATGGGTGTTCATAAACAAGTGTGATGAAAATGGAGTCATAGTAAAGAATAAAGATAGACTTGTTGCAAAAGGCTATAATCAGCAAGAGGGAATAGACTATGAAGAAACATATTCTCCAGTAGCTAGACTTGAATCTATCCATATTCTACTTGCCTTTGCAGCATTCATTAATTTTAAAAATTTTCAAATGGATGTGAAATGTGATTTTTTTAAAGGTTATGTTCAAGAGGAAGTTTTTGTTGAACAACCTCCTGGATTTGAAGATACAAAACATCCTGATCATGTTTTTAGACTTACCAAAGCTCTGTAGGGTCTTAAGCAAGCCACACGATCCTAGTATAATAGACTCACATGATTTTTGCTTCAAAATAACTATGTTACGGGAAATGCAGATCCAACCCTTTTTATAAAGAAAGATAAGAAAAATGTTTTGATTGTTCAAATTTATGTTGATGACATCATATTTGGTTCAACTCAGCAATCTTTAACTGACTCTTTTGCAAGTCTAATGAAATCTGAGATTGAAATGAGTATGATGGGTGAGTTAACTTTTTTTCTTGGTTTTCAAATTTCTCAAAAACCAGAAGGAACCTATATATCTCAGCATAAGTATATTAAAGATCTTCTCAAAAAGTTTGGTTATGACAATACTAAAAGTATAAGTACTCCCATTGGTACCTCAAATTTTTTAGATCTTGATGAAGCTGGAAAAATAGTAGATCAAACATCTTATAGAGGTATGATAGGATGTTTACATTACTTAACAGCTAGTCAACCAGACTTAATGTTCTCAGTTTGATTATGTGTAAGATATAAATCCAATCCTAAGGATTCTCACTTCAAGGAAGTAAAAAGAATTTTTCACTACCTTAAAGGAACCATGGATCTAGGATTATTTTATACTTCTGGAAATGAGTTTGTTTTAAAAAGCATTTCTGATGCTGACTTTGGTGGATGTGGAATGGATAAAAAGAGTACATCCGGAACTTGTCATTTCATAGGAGATTAATTAGTTTCTTGGTCCTGCATGAAGCAAAATTTTGTAGCACTTTCCACTACTGAAGCTGAATATGTAGCAGCTAGAAGTTGTTGTGCTCAAGTGTTGTGGATGAAACACACACTCACAAACTATGGCTTGAGTTTTACTAAGACTCAAATTTTGTGTGATAACACAAGTGCCATTTCCCTAAGTAAGAACCCTGCACATCACTCTCGTGAAAACACATAGATATTAGGCATCACTTTCTTAGAGATCACACACTTAAAAGAGATATCATTCTTCAGTTTATCGAAACTCAAGATCAACTTGATGATATTTTCACAAAATCATTACCCTTCGATAGATTTGAATACATTAAAAAAAAGTTAGGAATGATAACTGTAAGGTAATCATTCTTCATTAACTTATTGTTGAACAATTCTCATAACATTAATAAACTCCTTCCCATAGGCGGAGTACATTTGAATGCTAGTGTAACTAAAAAATTTCGGAATCTGTTTTTCAAAAATTAGTTTAACTAAAAATTTCCGTAGTTAGTTTTTCAAACCTTTAGGAACTAAAGTTTTCAGAATGGAAATTTATGAAACTAAAATTTCCAGAATGGGAATTTCTGGAACTGAAATTTTCAGGATTGAAATTCTCAGAGTAAGAACTTCCAGAATGGAGATTTTCGGACTGGAGTTTTTGTAATGTGATTTTCTTACTGGAACTTTCGTAATGAAGTTTTTTTTAAATTTATTTTTCTATGAGAAGAATTTTACCAATTATGAACAATGTTTCTAGACAATCCGAGAGTTGTGATTTCCTAATATTTTCGTAGTCATATTTTGCTTGCTGTTATTTTCCTATGTTTTTAAAAGATTAGAATCTAGTTTTTTTTTAATCTGAATGTTTTCTTTAAAAACCTCAAAAGATCGGAGTCATGTTTTTCTTGTGGGATTGTTCTCAACCATCAGATCATATCAAATCCTTTTCAACCATTAGATGGCTTTTGGAAAACCAACGGTCACTTCCATTGCCTATATAAAGGGGACCCCGAGACTTGTCCCACATCAGTTTTTCAAGCTTTTGAGTCTCGAAGCCCCGCTGCTCTTTTTAAGACCAGTTCCAAACTTTGCAAAGCCGATCCGAATCTTTCAGTTTCTTTCACTCCGAATGTTTGTTGAAGCTACATCTCAATATATGTCGATTTTGAAACCAATCTCTAAGTGGTTAGTATTTAGAGAAATGTTAGTTCATCCAGACTTCTATAAGCTTTATTCCCTTATTTCCAAGAATATAAAGTTGAATGGATGGGACGATGTATGCGTAGAAAATTCAGATAAACAGGATCTGGTTTACACTGATTTGCTGACTGAGTTCTACGAGTCTATTTCCTTCTTGATGGAAGATGGCATAGATTGGTTTTCTTTCAAGTCTTATGTGAAGACTTATAAGCTTTCCTACACCAAGGCCATGAGCTGGGTTGGATTGTCATATGAAGGAGAAGCTCAATTCTGCTCAAACAAACTTTCTGATGTGCAAAAAAGTTTCAACAAGGAGAAGGCACTGAAGTGTCTTAGTCTTAAAGATGATTCAACTATCAAGATTGCTCGTCTCACTCCAAACAATAGAATTCTTCAGCTTTGGGTGTAAGGATTTCTGGTTCCAAGATGATGTGATAAAGAAAATTTCAAGAAAAGTGATATATATGTCATAGATTTTTTGTTAAATTTATGAAAGATAAATTTGATGAGGAATGTCATGGTTAAAATCAAGAATATCAAAGAAGGAAATTTGAGAGCTCATATTATCATGTTTCCTGCCTTACTATCTAAGCTGATAGTTCGGTTCTTAGAATCATTCAAGGTTGCCTGCAAATCAATGATCCAGAATTACAAGCTCATGCTAGTCAGTGATGATACCCTCAAGTGGATGAAGATGTGTTTTTCCAGTGAATCCAGAGAATTTTACCCTCTTTATGTGGAAGAGGTTGAAGCAGATCAGAAAGAATCACAGAATCCGAAACCTTCCAAAAAGAAAAGGAGGAAGAGAAAGGCTAATGAAGTTGTTGCTGATGAAGAAATTCCTCAATCTAAGGGAACTCAATATGCTCCCCCAAAGCCGAAGAAGCAGAAAACATATACAGATGAAGTGGCAGCCAAGTGGAGGGAAGATAAAGAAAAGATAAAGGAAGGGGATCCGCAATTCAGATTAGACCCTGCAGAGGATAAGGCTTTAAAGGAAAGAGTTGCGGATGATCTAGAGAAACAAGAGAAGGAGAAGAAAATGAAAAATAAGATTTCTGAAGCTAAAGTGGTGTGATCTTTGCTGAAAGATACAGAGTTTGCTTCTGGAATGCTTCCAGTTTCGGAAACTTTTGTTGTTGAACCTTCTTTACCAGAAACTCCAGCCAAGAACTATGTCACTCTGAAAATGGACAAGGCTAAAGAAGTAGTTGAAGAGGCTGAAGAAGAAGTTACTGATGAAGTTCAGGAAGTAGAGGAAGAAGTTGGGGAATAAGAAGATGAAGAAGAAGAAGAAAGTGAAGATCTGGACACCCTGATCAAGAAAGTTGAGGTCTATAAAGATAAGGCTGAATCCGAAAAGTTTCAACAAGAAGAAAGAAGAAGAAGAAGAAGAAAATGTCTTGTATGATGAGGAAGAAACTTTTGAAAGGAATTTTCTTGAGGAAGGAGAAGAAAAACAAAAAACCAGATGAAGACCAGATCGTTCAATTATCTGATTCTGAGGAAGTATCCCTTAATAAAGAACCTGTTCAAAAAGCTGATAAAGGAATTAAAGTTCTCATGGAGACACCTATAAAAGATTTCATCAGAAATAAAGAGGTTGGTGGTACCTCTAGAAAGAAGTTGGTGCAAGCTAAAGAAGATCAGTCTCCAAGAAATGTTTCTGATTCGGAATCAACATCTAATGGGAATGATTTTTTGGTTCAATCTCTGAGGATGTTGGTGGACACCATTCTGATTTGTCCAAAAATAGATTCTAGATTCCAGATGCTGCAGCAAAGTATGAATTTAGAAATCAAATTCTTTATCCATTGTCATGGAAAAGTTTGTAAAGTTGGAAGCTGAATAGAAAATTTTTCTTATTGATTATGATTTGTATAGAAAGTCCTACAGTAAGGTAACCATGTGCTCTAAGAGAGTCAAAGAAGACTTGGTTGTGTTTGATAACTTTCAAAATGATGTGAAAGAAACTTTTGACACAGAGGATAAATAGATTAATAATCTTCAAGATGAATTGATTATTGAGCAGAGTTCCTGGAATCAAGAAGTGAAAGAACTAAATGACAAGGCAAATTCTCTGGCTCAAAATATTATAAATTATAGAAATCTTCGGATCGAGCTTGAGAAGAGAGTCGTTCAGCAAGAAGAGTTGGTCAAGATGCAAGAAGAAGCTTTGAGAGCTTAGGCCGAAGCATTAAAAGTTCAAGGGGAAAGGATCTCAGCCATGTAGAAGCAAGCTGAGGAAGATCAAAGAGATCTAAAGAAGCTCAAAGTCTTGTTGAAAAAGCTGATCCCAAATTAAAAGGAAGACAAATGACTCCACTCTGATCTTTTGTTGTATTTTCCTTTCCTTGTAAAAATGTTTTCAACTCTAATGAAAGTTTGGTTGTTTGTATCTTGTACTTTTATGAACTAATGTTGTAAGTACATTAATTCTTTCCAGTCCCTTTAATTCTTTTTGAAAATCACAAAGGGGGAGAAGGATAAAAACTACTCAAAAGAGTGAGAAATAAAATTTCTAATTCAAAAAACCATCCCGATGTAAGGGAGAGTTTATCTAAGGGGGAGATCTTCATTTAATGAAAACTCCTCTCCAGAAATTCATAATACAATCCTTAGAGTTTCAATTCCTAAGGGGGATTTAGTTGTATTCACCTTCATTCATGAAAAAGGGAGATAAGTTGTAATTTCAATGTCTAATGAGTTTTTTTTCAAAATATATTTTTTTTCATAAGGTTGTTTGTGCTTTCCAAAAAGGGGGAGATTGTTGAGGCAATAAGGTTTTCCTATGAATTTTCCATTACTTCTTGTTTTGAAAATAAAAAACACCTTATACTTAAGAAAAAATATATTTTACCTTCACAAGGAAAATTTTCTTCCCTAAGGAAATTTATCTTAGACTAGAGTTTTTTATTCATGGCAATATTTTTCGTAATTGTAAAACCCGGTTTGTTAACCAAAATCCCAGAATCATATAATGATATGTTTTGGAGTATTTTGTTTTAAGGATATGAAATTTGGAATCTGAACTCTTAAGTAGTTCGACTCCGAACACTTAAGTAGTTCGACTCCGAACTCTTAAGTAGTTCGACTCCGAACTATTAAGTAGTTCGACTCCGAACTCTTAAGTAGTTCGGCTCCGAACTCTTAAGTCGTTCAGCTCCAAACTCTTAAGTAGTTCGACTCCGAACTCTAAAGTAGTTCACCTCCGAACTCTTAAGTAGTTCGACACCGAACTCTTAAGTAGTTCGACTCCGAACTCTTAAGTAGTTCAACTCCGAACTCTTAAGTAGTTAGACTCTGAACTCTTAAGTAGTTAGACTCCGAACTCTTAAGTAGTTCGACTCCGAAATTTTAAGTAGTTTGACTTCGAACTCTTAAGAATCTCGACTCCAAACTTTTAATGGTTTGAATCTGAACTCAACAAGTTCAAATTCCAATCTATGGTAAAACCAGACTCTGAATCCCTATAAAACAGATTCCAAACATTACTTAACATATACTCCAAATTTCATTTTGATTAGTCTCCGAACTTTTGACTTGCTTACACTCCGAAATGTTGATAAGATTTAACATACATATGCTTCATTTCAAAATGATGTCGTGCATTTAGTTATACATGGTTTGTTATAAAACGATGTCATCTCTTCTGTTTCTAATTAACCGTTGGCTGGGTTACACGTGTACAGGTCCCTCATAATTTAATGGAAAATATGACCATTGGAGGAGGGAGCCGACTATTGAAAATTTTCCTATAAATAGGAGCTCATTTGAAAGATATCAGAACAGACGTGTGATATATGAAAGAGGTTAATCCATCTAGAGACCACACGCGGTTAAGGTGATTTCGAGAGAGAGAATATTTTCATGCCTTGTGCGTACTGAACTGCTCGTTCAGATTGCTTTGTGCGACTCCGAATGTTGGTGATTACATTTGAGGACTTCTGGGGATAGGAAGATAGAGTCTCCAACTACCTTGAAGTTCGAGGGCTTCCTTGTTGAGGAAGACAGAGGTTCCAACTACCTTGAAGTTGAGGGTTTGCGGGGATAGCAAGACAGAGATTCCGATCTTCGTATCAAGGGCTTACCCTGGTATGGGTAAGATAGACTTGCATGAAAGTATAAATCAAGGGACCTTTATCCAAGTTTGTTGGATACCCTACTCTTTGGGTTAAAAGACATATATCTTGTTACTAGTAGTTTTACTACTTGTTTTTCCACTGCAATTTTATATTGTAAGGAAAGTATAAACTTCTTATATTTCCTTACACTTTTACTCTGATAAGTTTAGATTCTATACTCTTTAAGGTAGAATCTCATATTATAAACCGTAGTTCCAATTCTACAATTTGTGTTAGAGGAGTTGTGAATCTGTTTAGTTTTACTTTGTTAAACTTAGATCTTTCATTAATATAGTTATCTGTAACCAACTTTAAAGGTTCCAAAGGAATTTTTAAAGAGTACAATTCACCCCCTTTCTTGTATATTGAGCATCTACATCATTATTTCGATCCTACAAGTCCACCATATAAATGAGTGACAATATTTTAGAAAAAAATGGAGTACAAACTTATATATGGGATCCTAAAAAAATATATTCATATTTATCATTTAAATGTGTTAAATATGTAATTATTTCCATCCTCTATGTTGGTGATGGAAAATGATATACATCTGTTCGCGATGCGATAATCATTAGAAAACATAATCTATGATTTCCTATCCCATTTTATGGATGTGTAGATGGATAATTATTAGTCCATAACTATAATAAAATCACATTATTTTATATATACTGGTTTCATTATATATAATTTTTATGAAATAATATATTTTTGAAATGTAATTAATAAAATGAAAGATATTTCTTAGGAAACTTATTTTTCTTAAGAGAAGCCTTTTTTAGATCTCATCTAATAAAACCTATGGATGGTTATTCGGGATGAAAAAATATATATAATTTGAATATTGATTTTGGGGAGATAATCGTTTAAGGGGGTTTCAATCTAAGAGTAATGGTATTTGTGAATAAGTGAGGATTGAGATTTCTCTTTTATATGTGGGGAAAGGGAAATCTCTTGTAAATAATAAGTAAAATTTAAAAAATAATCCAAAATGATAAAGTGATTAAAATTAAAAATACATCCAAATGGATCTATATACTATTTTGGGAAGAATAATTTGGATATATTGCAA
Organism: Viscum album; assembly: GCA_963277665.1. Lineage (NCBI taxonomy): Eukaryota > Viridiplantae > Streptophyta > Magnoliopsida > Santalales > Viscaceae > Viscum > Viscum album. Next base: position 124,937,373 of record OY728147.1, read on the forward strand.
TAAAATAATATTTTGGCATGTTTGTAGTCAATTTTTTCTCCATGTCTTCTTAGTTTATGCTAATGGTAACCCCATATTTACCATAACCATGATAATACGTTTTTTTGTTTTCATAAATAATTTTGGTAAAATAAAAACGTAATCATATATGAAAATAAAAAATATTCTAATCCTAAATATGGAATCTATTTTCCAATTTTCATTATCCAAAATCGAAAATTTTAATTTTACATTAATCCTGTAGATGTAATGATAAAGTGGGTTTTAAAAAAGAAAATAATCTAAAGAATAAAATGTTTTTAAAAAAAAATTCAATATTAAAATGATTCTAATGAACTAAATTTGATTAATAGACATATAATTGAACTAATATTTCTCTAGAAATAATTCAAAATATAACAAAGTATTATAATTTAATTTAATTAAAAGTATCTTTTCAATTAAAATTTAATAAGTTTTACTGTTAAACATTAACTAAAACATTTTATAAAACCCCCCAAATTTCACCATAAGATAATTTTGATATTTTTATTTAAAAACATAATTTATTTTACCAAATTAAATGTCTAATATTTTCTATGATTTATTATAAATTATGTGGGAAAATCGCCACTAATACACCTTTTAGATAAATGAGGTTTTTCAAAACACAATTATTTTTCATTCAAACAGTTCTAATAATGTCACTAATCAATAGATATAAATTTTATGTATTTTATTAAATTGAACATCTTATAATTTAATAATTTAATTTTTTATTATTCATAATTTCCAATTTAAAGACTAGGTTATAATTGTAATATCTAGATAATAATATTTTAATAAAGTATTGTGTTTAATTCAAACATAGTGATGCATGCATTGTTTTCTATCCAAGCTAATGAATTTATTCCAAAATAAATATACAATAATTCTTAAGAATATTATATGGATTTATGTTATTTTTTTTGTTTTTCATACACAAAATAAAATATGACGTTCATATTTTTAAATATTAGGGTTTTACATATCACATTCTTAAATTATACCCAAATATTTGTTATTTGTATTCATTTAATAAGATATTGTATATATATTCCTATTTAGACCATTATTTGTTCTAAAGAACATTAATTTTGTTTCCTATGTGCTTGAGGTATCATAAATCATTTATTATTAATGTTCACATCAACATATAGAGCTTCTCCTATAAATAAATATGAATTTTTTCCTTCAACTAACATATTTTTCCCATGTCAATAATGATTCTATTTTTACCACTCAAAAACACCATATTTAAAAGTTTTTGGTATGATATATTTATGATTTATAACATTGTTATATAATAATTTCTCAAAGTAATTATTTGTGTACTCTTTTCCATTATCTGATGTCACCCATTTTATATTAACACCAAAATCCTTTACATATTTCCTCATAATATTATTAAACACTTGAATCTCATTGTATTTTTTCATCATATGTATAATAATATTAATTTTGGTAAAATCCTAAATGATGGTAATGAAATAGATATTACCCATGGATGAATTGTTTCTTTATATACACACACAAAAAACGAATTGTTGAGTTCTAATGGTTCTGTTGGTTGAGTATATACATTAATATGTCTCCCTAACACCATATTACCTTTTAGGCATGTGTCGAAAACTAATTCTCTATCCATTTTTTCATGGGATGTTATCATACCAAATTTTGTTTGGAAATATTTGCCATGTTTTGTGGATGATATGGTCATTTTTTCTTCACCATATATCATTCTTATATCTGGAACCTAAGTATCATTAATTGGAAGGGTCAGTAATGGGGGATAATATTGTACTTGTTCTTTCTCCGCATGTGATGAATCTTACATCTTTTAAACAATTTACACTTAATTAGTTCTTGTAAAAGAAAAATTTATTTCATTCACTATAAAATCTTCTAACACTAAGAAGTTATTTTTTAAAATTTTCCCAAGTAAAATATTTCTAGATTTTAGCCAGTTTTACTGAATTGTAGTAGTTCCAATAGTTTTTATTCTCAAAGGGATATTATTATCAAATGTAACCACTCATCTATCAAGATATTCCATAAATTTCATGATTTTATTGTCCTAATTAATCTACGAGTAACACTGAGTATAAAGGATCCATGTTCGTCCCCTCTTTCTATCTTTGATAACTACATCAACTATTAATGAATTCTACTATTTATTATTATTTTACATTTCATTCATATTTATATTATAGTAAAATTATGTATTGATATTATTTATAAATTGAAATACATAATAAATTAGTCTCTCACATCTACCAAAAACATCATTCATTATTATAACCTTTTAAGAGTACGAAAAATTGTATAAATATTGATTATATCCTTATTCTAATAAAGTACTTTTTTCATCACATTATATATAGTATATAATAATCCCAACTCCTATAACAAAAATATAGTGTCTAAATTATCACATTTTTATAAGAAACAATGTATCACATCACTATAGTCTTAAAATATTAGATACAAACATGAATCCCACTTTACATTGGAAATAAAATATAAAAATTTGTAATATTAAATAATCTTCATCCTTTAAACTCATTCAATGATTTATTATTCCTCTATTAGGGATTGAAAAATAAAATAAATGTGATGTAAAATGTATAGAAAGGTTTGATTACATAGGAATTTATCATTATTAAACAAGGAATAATCAATATTTTCAGGAATATAACTTAAAACACATACCATTAATGAAATGAATTGAGAAACCAATAAATCCAAAGATAATATCAATGTAATTACCTTTTTCATAATAACAACTAAATTCATAATGAATGAAATTCATAATGATGGATTTATTGATCATGGAATTGGTCCAATATACACTCAAATATGGGTAGGTATACCAAAAAATCATTTATAAGGATAAACAGTTTTTTTGTCTCATGAGTCATGTGGATGAATTGAGGGACTATCTAGAACTTGACCCCAAACAAAATTGTATGTCCAATTTATTAATAATATAAAAAATGATCAATATGGTAAATAATTTATATTTCATATCATCAAATATCATAATTCAATAGATAATTCAAAATATCAATATTTCCTTATCTAGTAAAATAACATTCATTGTAAAACTCAATATATCAAAATGGTATACACCTTATGAAATAATCATACCCATGAAACAAATAATATGGAATTGGAAGAGAAATTTATTGTCCAATAAAAATGATCCAAACAAACTGACTTATTTAAGAGTACTTGAAGACCAAAAAAATAAGAAGAGATTAAATATGACCATTATTTATTCAATAAAAACGATTTTGTAACAAATTTATTTTACAAAGTTAAAGAAAATGTAAAAAAAAATTAATTATATTTTCATTAAAAAATTTCCATTGAAAACCATGGGAAAATATCACGAAACTAAAAAAATTGTAAAATGATTATGGTAGTGGGAAATTCAATGAATGAGATATATGTCAAAAAGGATCAATCCTATTGAATTTTACAAATGAAAGTTGAAAATAATATTATTACCAAAAATATGCAATATTCCATTGAAACCCCACAATGGAACTCAATGATGAAATACAATGAACCTTATTATTTTTTAAATTTAAAAGAATATATATTTAAAGAAATATAAAAGAATAAAAATATATTCATATAAAATAAAATATTCTCATTCAAGGATAGAGGCAATATAATTTTTTTAAACAAATTATTTTCATTATTCATGTAAAAGATATAGAAACTTTTGGACCCAAATATGTATGGATCATAAATATAAAGTTGCGAATAATATATAATTGTATTATAAATTACATATTTTAATATTCCTTCAATGAAAATATTTGTAATATATAAAATGAGATTGTAAAAATTAATTTACAAAACATTGGTTACCTTGGAATTGGGACCCCTTGAAAGATTAAATTTGAGTTTAGAAATTAAATACAATTAATAGATATGTATTCAAGTTACATATATCAAATAGGTAATAAATACTCCATATAAATGTTAATAGCTGTATAATATAAAATACATCTCAATGAAGTAGAAATTGAGGTGTAAACTTCATACCTCATGCTTCAACATAGGTGACTGTTATTTATACTCTTATAAAATGTTTTAATAATTTTTATTAATTTATACCATAACAAAATTAATACTTCTATTAATTGATATGTATTCTCTTCACCCATTCACCACTAATTCCTAGTAAAATTAATTAATGTGTGTTACCTATTTAGTTTTCTAATGCATGTTTCATCAAATAAGCTTATGAAACTTTGAATATGTTGTTGTTTCATCTTCTCCAGAATGATATTCATGTCATAAATAACATATTTATTCATTAAATACATTTTTAGAAACATCCATGTAATGAGGTAATGAAAAAAGAATCACATCTCTTTATGGTCATAGTTGTCTACACATACACATTAGTGAAGTTATCATTTTCAAATAAATATTTTTGAATGGGGTTAGTATTGTTTTATCATTTTAAAATTTAAATAATATAATAAATATAATGTTATTTTTTAATCTGTCTATATATACCATCAATTAGAGGCATTGTTGAATATTTAAATACATCTACCTATGAAATATTAGTTTAGTACCTCTAATTTCTGGTATGTAACCCTTAAATGGTGGTTTTTATGTATATTAAATATAAAGGTGATGGTTAGGGGAGTTTTAGGATCATTCAAGTTGTTTTTGGGATAAATGTAAGGGTCACGAGTTGCGTATGGTTTGTGTAAACTGGGAAGAATCCTCGGAGAAACTGTGCAGTGCTGCAGATGATGGATAATAGCTTTAGAAAACTGTACACATGATTAGGGAAACCATGTCAGGAGGCCGCGTGATGTTTTACCCAGTTAGTATATGATATATGGTTAACACAGGGTTTGTCTGTGTGACTAAACCCTGCATGTGGTCAAAGTATGATAAAAAAAGTGGATCTCAAACGTTATTGGCTCTATGTAGCTATTTTTTCCTCATATGTGACCCTAACTCAATACTATTCTCTCTTGATGTTTTGAGAACCTCTACCAAAGAAATTGTAATTGATCCAGAGTGTTTACATGATGTTTAAAATCCATATTCTTGTGGTATGTCATCAATCATTTTCATTCTATTCACATTCTCTTATATCTAATTCTTCCATCTTCTTAGTTTCATAGATCTACACCCACTATCGGTCGATATATGATTATAGATGACAAATAAGTTTATAGTTTTTATTGATCAGCTTAGGGGAAGAGATCTAATGTGGTATTGTTGAATTCATACCTAGTTCTGAGCCTTCTTCCTTTGTTTTCAGTTTTCATCAAAACAGTTTTGGTAGGTGGCTTCACTCTCGACTCCACTTAGTGGAACTAATTTTAATTCATGGAATATGATTACCTTGTGAGGAAATGATGCAGAATTGGCTATTTTTTATTTCTATAAACATTTATGAATGTCAGTTTGTGGAGTTCGAGATAATTGGTGTTCCTGAATAATGTACATGATTTATTATTTTAAAATGAATAGTTTAAACTAGTATTTTTTTAGAAAAATGTTAGACGGATTTTTAACGGGTTTTCAATAAAAGGTATGATTTTATTGAAATATAATGGGCATTTGGAATTGGATGGTTTAATGGATTTCAATAAAAGAACGATTTTATTGAAATGGGTTGAAATGATTAATTGAAATCGTTTTAACATACATTGGGTTTTGTGGGAGTTCAATATTGATGGGCACTTAATAAGGGATGTATAGTAGTGGGGTTCAAGTTATGTGACCCTAGATCAGGGGTGTTTGTTAGTGGGACACAATGTTATTTTGATGAGATACTAGTCATGAGTATGGAACTATCAAACAATCAGGAATATGTTGTAATGACCCGAATCTGGATCCCCTCCACTGGTGCCCCGTACCCGGTTCTCCACATGACCTGAAGCGTGTTTCCCCAAACACCAGAGGATACCGACTAGTAGCGAGGTACTTGGTGAGTCGGTGGGGAAACTATTCCCTCATTCGATAATGTATACAGGTGAAGAACAACGAGTCACAATAGAAGAAACAATAACAGCATACAACAATAGAACTGAACAGCGGAAGCAATGTATAAACTAATAATGATGAAACATGGTACATATTTCTATGGAAAGAAATAAACAAACCAACGTGATGAAATACAATTGATCACAATTACTAAAACAACAGAAAAAGAAAAATAGAAGAGAAACTCCTCAGCATCGCAAGCCTCGGCTCGGTCCCATGCTCTCCAGTTTCAGCAAGTCAGGTACCTGAAGTAGAAGGGCGCTTGCCCTTATCTATCCTTGTAACAACATAATCATCTTGGGACCAAAAGCATGGACCAAACAGGGTGTGAGACAATGTCACAGTAGTCAATCACCCAAAGATCTGTGCCTAACAGTCAATGAATACATGACAAGTGAAGTACAGGAACAGTAAACAGGAAAATACACAGCAGTCACAGTCCACAGTTCTAGCATAGAAGTATACATGTAAACAGCCAGCAACAAGAAGAAAACAGGTAACCCTCTGGGTATCTCTCATAGCATAACCCCTATGGTTCAACCTACAAGTACCAGCAACCCTCTAGGAGGTACACACAGTATCACCCCTCTGGTTCACCTAAGAGTAGACTCTCTGAGGAAGCACTCACCATCAATTCCCCCTATAGTCTCGTATCATGCTAAAGGCTCTCTGGGGAACACTCAACATCTCTTTCCCCCTATGGCCCGCGTCGAGGAACTATAGACTCTCTGAGGAAGCACTCATCGCCAATTCCCTCTATGGTCTCGCATCGTATTAAAAGACACTCTGGAGAAGCCCTTACGTCTATTCTCCCTGCGGTCTACTACACTAGGTTCTCACAGTCCTGTGTGAAAATAACATGCTCATAGCGCATGTATCATCCAAGTAAACCTCAAGAACTATTTGGCTATCATTCTAAGGCACAACAACAATACAGTACATCAGTTCCACTATCCTATAACTAGGCATGGAAACAGAAAAAATTCCAAACAAGCAACAAGCCTGGAAAACATCCAGAGTACAGTAAAAACTACCATATTCACGAGAAAATACATCCACTCAAGCAATCAAGCAAATCAGGCAATACAACAAGGGAAAAACATGAACACGCAATACCCCGTTCAAGGGTATTGGTGGCATTTGCACAAAATACTCATTGAATTTCTACAGAAAGGCACAAACCACCTACCTCAATCCTAAGAGATCGATATACTTGAACCACAACGACTGATTCTCCCTTGAACATAGTAGATCTGAGAAAATGCACAAAACATTCAACCTTAGATAACTTGAGAAGGAGGAAGAATCGAAAAACAAGGCTCAATCAGAAGGAAGAACTCACCGCTGTGATTCCAACGTAATCTATCGTGCTCGAATTGGGGAACGGACGGAGAGGCGGGGGATCAGGGAATATCTAGTCGTACGGGTTGCTCTCGGATGAAGAAACTGGAGAAGGCGTGTGTTCTGTTCATCAGGATCGACCCTAGTGCATTTAGTGAAAAAAAGAAAAGTAAACGGCATGTACTTTTAGAGTACACAGTGTGTAATATGTTTTTTCCGTACTGCTCCAAAAACAGCCTCCACCTCACCCCTACACACCGTGTGTGTGCGCCAGACATGGCCAGTGCACAGATTCGAACCAGAGAAGAGTACACGATGTGTACTCAGAAAGTACATGGCGTGTACTTCGAAATTTTCCAGAAACTCCATTTTTATTACAAACACCAGAAAATGGAACGGCATACCTGAAATGAAGATCTGTGTTCTTAAAAACTTCCCCCCTTAAAGGAATTAGTCCCTGAATTTCTCTAGCAAGGCGTAGAAGAAGAAACCCTGAACAGCTCCGGCTAATGCGATCGTACATCGGCCTCCCTCTCCCATGTCTCGTTCTGTACTCGCTCATGTTTCCATAGCACTCGTACAAGAGGGACGGATGGCCCACAGAGAACCTTCGTACTGTGATCGACAATCTGGATGGGATGCTCCCCAAATGATTCATCTGCTTCGATTTCCACTTCCTTAGGCTGAAATACATGAGACGGGTTTGAAAAGTAACATTGGAGCTGAGATAAGTGGAAGATGTCGTGCATGGCCCAATACCTCTGAGGTAATTTCAGCCTATAGGAAACTGGCCCAACTCTTTCCAACACCTCAAACGGCCCGACGTACCATAGTGAAAGCTTACCCTGTTTCCGAATCCTCTTGTGTCTCAACCTCGGTGTGACACACAAGGAAACCTTATCCCCGACCTCGAACTCCAGAGGTCATCTCTACTGATCAGCATAGGACTTCTGTCGAGTCTGTGCTGTAGCCATCCTCTTCTGAATCAACTCTATCTTCTCTGAGGTTTCCTAAACAAGACGAGGTCCCAGCAAAGCTGCCTCTCCTGCCTCCAGCCAACATAAGGTTGATCGGCATGGCCTACCATAAAAATCCTCATATGGTTCCATCTAAATAGTCTCATCAAAACTGTTGTTGTTGGAGAACTCCACCAAAGGGATATGCTTATCCCAAGAAACACCAAAGTCCAGAATGCAAGCTCTCAGCATATCCTATGGTACCTGGATCGTACGCTCGGACTGGCCATCTGTCTGGGGATGGTATGTTGTACTCAAAAGTACTGGTGTACCCAACACCTTCTGAAGTATCTACCAGAGCCGAGATGTGAAATTCGTATCCCTATCTGAAACAATAGAGTGTGGAACTCCATGTAGACGAATGATCTCTCTGATGTACAAGCGTCCCATATCATCAACACTGAAGGTCTCAATGATTGGTAATAAGTGAGAAAACTACATGATCCAGTCGACAATAACCCAAAAAGCATCATTCCCCTGAGGTGACCTCGACAACCCCGTCCTGAAGTCCATCGCGACATCGTTCCATTTACACTCCGGAATGGTTAACTGCTGTAAAAGCCCTGCTGGTTGCTGATGCACTTCTTTCACCTACTGACAAATAGAACATCTTATGACAAAACTAGGAACATCTTTCTTCATACCTGGCCACCAGTATTGGCAATGAAGATCCCAATACATCTGGGTGACACCAGGATAAACTACCCCAACCAAGGAATGAAAATCCCGCATCAGCTCCTCGCATTTCTATGCTGGCACCAATATGCATCCCTAGAAATGAAAGATCTCATCCTCACCCACCATCCATCCAGGAAGAGGGTCCTCTCCTGAAAAACTCTCTCGCAGGACTAAGCCTTCTGAGTCTGATAGAAGCCTCATCTGTACCTGATCAAGTAGTTTTGATGTAACAGCTACAGAAGATAGGATTGTCTGTCCCTGTCTGTCAGGAACCTCTAGATGCATCTCAGAGAACATAGCCATATGCTGCCACTCACTGCTGGCCTCCTGAACTACCTGAATCTGAGTTATCCTACTCGACGCATCTACCACTGTGTTGCACTTCCCAGGAAAATAGGCAAGCTCGAAATCAAAAGACTGAAGATACTCGACCCACCAGTGCTGCCTCAGATTCAGATCACGCTGAGTGAAGTTATACCTGAGACTCTTGTGGTCAGTGAAGACCACAAAGATATCTCCCATAATATAGTGTCCCCAACAGTGTATGTCATGAAGAACAATTGCCAAAACCAGATCATGCGTAGGGTAGTTCCTCTCATGTGGCCTCCACTGCCGAGACCCGTACGCAATGACACCATCTCCCTGCATAAGCACAACACCTAGTCTGATACCCAAAGCATCACAATAAATAGTGTAGCTCTTGCATGGCTCTGTCAAGACTAGTATTGGGTCTGACGTCAGTCTTCCTTTTAGATTCTGGAAGGCTGTCTCACAAGAATCTGACCATAAGAACTTTTCCCCATTCTTAGTCAGACCTGTCAAAGGTGCTGCTAGGCATGAAAAATCCTGAATGAAGCATCTTTAGTATCCATCCAGCCCTAGGAAACTCCGTACCACAAAAATGATATTCGGATGCTCCCAGGAAACATCAAATCTAACTTTCTTTGGGTCCAAAGATACTCCTTCCTTTGAGATGACATGACCAAAGTAGTGACTCTGATCCATCCAGAAGTGGCACTTCGGGAGTTTAGCATAAAGACGATGCTCTCTCAGTGTACTCTAAATGATCTCAAGATGGATATCATGGTTGTGTCGAGTACGAGAGTACACCAAGATATTGTCTACTAAGACCATGAAAAAGGATTCCTAGTAAGGATGGAACACTCGGTTCATCAGTTCCATGAGAACTGTTGGCACATTCGTTAGACCGAATGGAATAACCGTATACTCGTAGAGACCATACATGATTCTTGAAGGATGACAGAGGTATATCTGATGGTCTAATGATTAACTGATGATAACCGAACCTCAAATAAATCCTTGAAAACACCCGGGCTCCTCGAAGCTGATCGAAAAGGTCATAAATCCTAGGAAAAGGATACCGGTTCTTGACCGTCAACTGGTTATGTTTCCGAAAATCTACACAAATCCGAAGGGTTCTGTCTGCTTTCTTCGCAAACAGGACAGACGAACCCCAAGGAGAAGTACAGGGTTGGAAGAAACCCTTTCCTGCAACTCCTCCAACTGCTTCTTGAGCTCCTGCAACTTAGGTGTGTCCATCCTATAAGGAGTAATGGACACCGGTGATGCTCCTGGCACGAGCTCAATATAAAATTCTACCTCCCTCTCAGGTGGAAAACCTGAAAATACCTATGGAAAGACGTCCCTAAAATGATCCACCACTGGAGGAAAGTCCAATTGAGAAGTCCCCTGATCATCTAGGTAAAGACTAGGAATATGGTCTGTCACCCTTCCTAGCCCATGATGCTCGAGTCCTGCTCGACTCGCCTGAACATTCTATTCGCCTTTATGAAGAAAAGATTCACCCTCTAGTGAAACAAAACTCACTCTACAGCGATAACAGTCGATGACTTCTTGGAAGGGAACCAACCAGTCCATCCGGATGATGACATCATCACCTGTCATCTCTAGTACATAGAGATCCCATAAGAAACAATACCCTACAACCTCAAGAGGGAACTCTCTACACTAGCATACAATAGATGTCCTCATCCCCAATGGTGTGTCTAGTGTCAACGAGTCAGCAGAAGAAACGAAATAGAGCCCAGTGCTCTCCACAACAGCAACAGAGATAAAACTATGCGTAGCACCAGTATTGAAAAGAGATGAAGACAAAACTGAGGCTACTAAAACCCTACCTTGAACTGTATAAGGGCCTGGATCTTGCTCCTGATAGGTCTTCTCCATGGCTAAAGACTGGCCTGCACCACGAACCTATGCCCTTGGCTGACTACTCTGAGCTGATCCACCTTGCTGGTGCTGAGGGACTGGTGGCTGGATGCCACGACCTCGACCTCCAACTCGGCCCGAATGGCCGGATGAACTCCAGTTTCTTGACTGGTGAGAAACTGGTGGTGCTTCTCTTGATCAAGGAGTCATGGAAGAACCCCGTTCACCCTCTGCTAGTGAGAAAACCTGGAAGAAATGCTGAAGGTGACCCATCTGGCCGCAAGATCGGAACTCCATGGGGTCTCTCTGGCATTGTGGCCTCGTGTGCCCTGACCGGCCACACTGGTAGCATACCACCTGGCTGCCTGCCGATGCATCTCGCTTCCTCGGATCACTACACGTAGACTCTCTACGACGCTTCTTAAAGTCATCAGGAGGAAAACTAGCTCTGGAAGCAGAATCGCCCTATCTCGCAGCTCCAGAGTCTCTCAGATTGCGCTCCGCAATCAGTGCCTGATTGACAATGGAAGTGATGGAAGTCAACTAGAAGATATTCACCTGTGAGAGGATCTCTAGCCTAAGACCATCCTCAAACTACCTTTCTAGGAACACCCCAATCCCATCCTAGAGGGGTTTGAAACGCTGCAGCTCGGTGAAACGAGAGGAATAATATATGACAGAAATAGTACCTTGCTCTAAGCTCATGAACTCCCGTGCTCGATCGGCCCTCAGTGGATCCGGGTAGAAGTAGTAAAAAAACGTGATGAAACTCCTCCCAAGCCATAACCTACTGATGACCCACCTGTGAGATCACGTCCCACCACCTCTTGGCGGAGTCTCGGAGTATGTAGGTGGCGAGATTTACTCACCTCTTTGGAGGTGTCTCCTGATGCTCGAAGATAGTCAGCATGGATTCCATCCTTGAATCTGCATCCTAAGGTCTTCCTTCTCCCGAGAATGTAGGAGGATGCTGCTACTGGAAAACCCTCCATCAATTCTTCCATAGTCATGACAGGAGGAGGTGCTCCCTGAAAGTTCTGCATCATCCTTAGTAAACCTTCCCCGAACTGCACATTAGTGCCCGCAACTAGTATAATAGACGGTGCCAAGGCTGGCTCGACTGGAGGGTCGGCAGAAGTCTCTGATCAGCCATATCTGGCATCTGATCACTGCCTGACGATAGACGTACAACCGGAGGAAATCTCGTAGGCATAGATCTAGAAGATCAAAATCACACCTTAGATTAGAAAAACAAGGACAGGAAACACAAGAGTATAAAACGGGAACATGGGAAGGAAAACACACAAGTTTACAAAACAAAACTACACGACATGTATACAAGATACACGACGTGTCTTCCCAAGCCACTGACATGGGTGTGTACCCCTGCCCTACAGGTCATGTAACACCCCAAACTAAACGACGTGTTGACCAAACACATGGCCTTTACTTGAAAACTGTTCCCCTGCCTGAGTCTCCTTATACGGCTAACCCACATGGTCTGACTTAACTTGAGACTACACGACATGTTCTAATCCAACACAACATGTACTAGACAAGGACTCAGCGGCCCATGTTGTTAAATACACGGCCGTCTACATGGATGAACCTTACACAGCGTGTTCCTAACAAACATGGCGTGTATAGGTGAAGGGGACACCATCCCGTGTTGTTCGTGACATGATCGGGTACCTGATCAAGACTACACAGCATGTTCCGAAGACAACACAGTGTGTTGAAGAGAAGGTAACTCCAACCCGTGTTGTTCGGGACACGACCGGGTACCTGGACAGGGCTACATAATGTGTTCCTTTACAACACGGTGTCTTCTACCCGAGCTTCCCCGACCTGTGTTGTTAGTGACATGGTCGGGTACATGGCTCTGAACTACACAGCGTGTACCTATCGTACAAGGGTGTGTTCATGAAGTTATTTCTACAACTGTGTTTCCTTGCTCACACGGTCAGTGACACGGTCTAAAACTATATGGCATGTAGTCAAAAAGTACACACCGTGTATTCTGGGTTTTTCTGGGCAGTAACTCAGAAACTACCCAGAACCCAGAAAACACATAAAACAAGGCATAAAGATGCCCAATTATGATTCGTGAGGGATCATACTCCTTGCGAATCAAAACTTGGTGTTCATTTAAGAATGGTAGGAAACAACCAATACTCTAACAAGGCATCAGAGATTCTATCAAGCATCTGTCACAACAGCATGCATAATCTACACAAGGTCTATCACAACATCATGCAATCGCTAATTCACCCTAGATGGCATGTCAAGAATGCATGGCATGTGATTTCTAAAAGTGCCTATATGATGCATGATATGGCATAACCTCATCTCATCAAGTTTAAATAGAAATAGAACTGCAATCGTCAAGAAAATAACAACACAAATAATGTGAATCACTCTAGGTGAAATCATATCAACCGTAAAATCTCAAAACCAGCAAACTGTAATTAACAAGGTAGTGTGGGTTTTCCCTGTACATGGGTTAGCTACTCCCAAGAACAGCTTAACACCAAGTACCGAATCCGTCATATCCCTGACTAAAGTCTCCAAACAGTAAATCAATAGAAAAGAACTCCTCTGATACCACTTTGTAATGAACCGAATCCGGAGCCCCTCCACTGGTGCCCCATACCCGGTTCGCCACATGACCTCAAGCACATTTTCCAAAACACCAGAGGCTGCCGACTAGCAGTGAGGGCCTTGGTGGGTTGGTGGGGAAACTATTCCCTCATTCGGTAAAGTATACAGTGAAAGAACAACGAGTCACAATAGTGGAAACAATAACAGCATACAACAACTGAACTGAACAACGGAACCAATGTATAAACTAATAATGATGATACATGGTACATATGTCTATGGAAAGCAATAAAAAACCAACGTGATGAAATAAAATTGATCACAATTACTAAAGAAACAAAAAAATAAAAATAGAAGAGCAACTCCTCAGCATCACAAGCCTCAACTCGGTCCCATGCTCTCTAGCTCCAGCAAGTCAGGTACCTGAAGTAGAAGGGTGCTTTCCCTTATCTATCCCTGCAACACCATAATCTGCTTGGGCCAAAAGCATGCCCCAAACAGGGTGTCAGAGAAAGTCCCAGTAGGTAACCACCCAAAGATCTGTTCCTAACAGTCAATGAATACATGGCAAGTAAAGTACAGGAACAGTAAACAGGAAAATACACATCAGTCACAGTCCACAGTTCTATCATAGATGTACACAAGTAAACAGCCTGCAACAAGAAGAAAATAGGTAACCATATGGGTATCTCTCACATCCTAACCCCTATGGTTAAACCTAAAAGTACCAGCAACCCTCTAGGAGGCACACACAGTCTCACCCCTCTGGTTCAGCTAAGAGTAGACTCTCTGAGGAAGCACTCACCATTAATTCCCCCTATAATATCATATCATGATAAAGGCTCTCTGGGAAAGCACTCAACATCTAATTCCCCCTGTGGCCCACGTCAAGGAACTACAGACTCTATGAGGAAGCACTCATCATCAATTCCCCTTGTGGTGTCACATCGTATTAAAAGACACTCTGTAGAATCCCTTACGTCTATTATCCTTGAGGTCTAATATACTAGGTTCTCACAGTCCTGTGTGAAACTAACTTGCTCAGTGCGCGTGTATCATCCAAGTAAACCCCAAGAAATATTTGGCTATCATTATAAGGAAAAACAAAAATACATTACATCATTTCCACTATCCTGCAACTATGCATGGAAACCGGAAAAATTCCAAACAAGCAACAAGCATGGAAAACATCCAGAGTACAGTAAAAACTATCATATTCATGGGAAAATAAACCTACTCAAGAAATAAAGTAAAGAAGGCAATATAACAAGGGAAAAACAGGAACACGCAATACCCCGTTCAAGGGTATTCGTGGAATTTTCACAAAATACTCATCAACTTTCTATAGGAAGGCACAAACCACCTACCTTGATCCTAGGAGATTGATATACTTGAACCACGACGACAGATTCTCCCTAGAACGTCGTAGATCTGAGAAAACCCACAAAATTTTCAACCTTAGATAACATGATAAGGAAGAAGAATTGGAAAATAAGGCTCTAGAAGAAGGAAAAACTCACTGCTGCGATTCCAATGCAATCGACCGTGCTTGAATCGGAGAACGAATGGAGAGACGGGGGCTTGAGGATGATCTGGCCGTACGGGTCTCTCTCGGATGAAGAACCTGGAGATGGGGGGTGTTATGTCCGTCAGGTGCAACCCCAGTGCGTTTAGTGAAAAAAAAGTACATGGCGTGTACTAGCTTTTTTCCATACTCCTAAAAAAACAGCCTCCACGTCACCCGTACACACCGTGTGTGTGGCCCGGACATGGCCAACACATGACTTCAAGACGAAGAAGAGTACACAACGTGTACTCAGATAGTACATGGAGTGTACTTTGAAATTTTCCAGAAACTCCATTTTTCTTAAAAACTCTTGAAATAGGAAAGGCGTACTTGAAACGAAGATTTGGGTTCTTATATATGTGGCTGTGTTTTGAACCATTGAATGGTTACGCCAAAATAATATTGAGAAAATAGTTTAAATCCTTATTTGGTTGTTTTTCTAGAAATATACTTTTATGGAATTTTTTTTAAAATCACTTGATTACTTTTGGCTATAAATGGTTTTGGAACTTCTTTATATTTAGATATAAACTATTTTGGGAAATAATTTTGAATAAACTACTTTATATAAATATTTTTAAACATTTGATCCTAGTTATGTGTCTGCCAATGTAATTGGGGGAAACCAACTGAATTGTATACTCACCTCTACATTGGAACATTATTGTTTTTGTAGATTTATATTATGTGACATTGGAAAAAATAATTTATCACACATATTTAGCACCACCTCTTGATATTTGGGATCTTTGGTGATTTTTGATCATTTCGCATGCGATGCATGGATTCTTATGGTTATTTTGGAGTTTCTTGTAGTTATCTTCGATTTCTATATTGATAGTTGCTTTGTATTCTACTATAGTACACTTAGGTGTTTTTTACATATAAATATAGTGGATGAGTTGTATTACATTTATTCATGCATCATATTGTGATTTTTTTGTTAGGGTTTCTAGGTTAATGGTTTTAGTACGTAAAGGGTAAATTTTAACCCTCATGCATTTGAAATCCTTTGACAATTATTTCCATCCTTTGGAATCATGGGGATGTCGGTTAAGGCCATGTAATGGGTCAAAAATATTTGAATCCAATGATAATAAGTGGGTCATTACAAATTTTATCAGTTGGTTTGATCCAAAAGTTTCTTAAAGTTAATTAGTATAGGCTTGTTTCTTTCCTTGTGGAACTAGTATTCATCAATTTTCTTGTTCATGGAGTTGAATTTCATTCTATTATATTCATTGAGGTTCTAATCTTAGTATGGAGTATGATTGTTGGGACTTGAATTATAGAGCATAAAAATAGATTTCTAAACTTTTTATGAAAAAATTCAATTTACCAAGGTGTCAGGTATTTAAGTGTTTTAGAGACAATTATAGGATATTGGAATCTCATTGTTATGGGTTTATCCAATGAGATGATCCTGAAATGTATTATAGGAATGAAAACCCACTAGGATTTCATATTTAATTTTTATAAATGATATATTATGTGATAAATTGTGTTTATTTTTTAAAAACATCAAAAAAATAAAATGAATGATTTTGAAATGGAATGGGTTGGAAAATTTTGAAAATGGGTTGATTTTCAAAAGTAGGAACAAATTTTTCAAAAAATGGCCTAATTTGGAAAAGATTCATTTTTTTAAAAAATGGTGTGAAAGTTAATTTGACAGAATTTAAAATTCTAATCCATCAGTTTCTAGAGATGGAACCTTATAGTGTTTATTGTTTCTTTAGTAACTGGAACTTAGTAGGAATTGTAGAAACCAACTTGAAGAAGCTGTGGAGAATATGGTTGCATCTAAACCACATGTTAACCAAGAGTTAGTTTAATGTTTTATCCAAGAATTCCAAGATATTGAAAAGGGGATCCGAAGGGATGAGCCAATAGGATTGGATCATTCTATCCAATTCATGAAGAAGATCCACCCATTTTCTCGGGTAATTTTAAACCGGAAAATGCAAAGGTGTGTCTAAATAAGATGAATTTTATCTTTGATTTCATTGGCTCACCAGCATAGTTGAAAGTAAAATGGGAAACATATATTCTCTAGGATCTTGCATTCTTGTGGTGGGACCTAATGACCTAGGATAATATGGATTGAGGCCTTAGTGTGAGGATTTTAAAGAATTGGGTATCAAACTACTTTATCATCGTATGTTTAGGATCCAGATAATGACAAAATTCTTCAGATTGATGCATGACAACCTATATTTCACAAAATATATGGCTAAATTCATGAATTCAGTGTGCTTTTAACCAGAAGTTACAGTGATTATAGATTTGAGGGCATGCATCATTGAATTAGGACTAAGGTAAAAATTCAATCGATGAGTACAACACTATGTATTATATATTATATAGAGATGGTGAACATAGCGAAAATGGATGAAAGTAATATATCAAAAACTATGGGTGGAAAAAGTATGATTATACCTCAAAAAATGGTGGGAACTCGAATGTTGGGAACAAGTATAAGAGGGACACCTATTTCCATGGTGAGTGTGGGACTCAAAATTAGACAGCTAGATTAGTGAACCTTCCTCCAAAACCCAAGATAAATTTGGGCTGTTTTTAATGATTTTTTTTTACCACATAAATCGAGAGTGTACGACACAACCATGATCATTTCATAACTATAAGAATATGGGGCATATTCAGCGCTATTATTGTAGTGCTCTGAGTTTAGGTGCTCGAGGAACTAATCAGGTGTCACAAGCATCATATGCTTTAACAGGATGAGGGTAGCAAAAATATAATCTTTAGTAGAATAGGGATAACCGTAGTTATTTTAGGATTATTTTGACTCATCTGCTAGGGAAATCTTAGAACAGAAACATGGAGGAAATTAAAGTAGTTAGAAAATGGTATGGAGGTGATTGGATGATTTTGGAGGATCATGTTGGAACATATACGGTGATTGGAATGATTCTATTTTATTGTACCCATATGAAAGTGAAAATTTATATTGGTTATTAACATTCCTACATTTTTATTATTCTATTGATTTTTTATGTTTAAAACATGACTCCATTCCCACTATAACAAAACATAAAACTGCTATTTATAATTGAGAATGTTGATTATTTATTTGTAAAACATGTTCGATGACCATTGATTGATAAAAGCTAAAGTGGGATATCTCAATGTAGTTTGTGGATGTCTTTAATGTAATCTGGGTATGGATTGGTTGACAACATTCAAGGATTCCATCAACTATTATAGCAGAGTGATTAGTTTTACAACTAAGGATGGTGCCAAGCATCTCTTTAGGGGAAATAGGGTTGTAAATAAAGGTGAAATAAGATTTTTTGCACCAGTAGTGGGAATGATCTATTACTACTTTATGGAATTGACATTGGATTTGATAGAAGATATTGAGGATTACATTTTTCCAACAATCACAGACCAATTTCCAAATGTATATCCCAATAACTTATCTGGGTTACCCCATTTGAGGGAAGTGGAGTTTACAATTGATCTCCTCCTGAGGAACAATCCTACTTCCCTCACATATTATAGGATGTAACTAATAGATTTAAGGTAATTGAATGTGTAGTTGGAAGAGATGGAAAGTAATGTTTTCATTTGGCTGAGCATGTCTCCATGGGAAGCACCAGTCGTGTTTGTAAAGAAATAAGATGGAATTCTGAGGTTGCGTATGGATTATCGTAAGCATTAACATATTTATGATAATGAATAGATATCCACTAACATGAATTGATGATCTATTTGATTAGTTTAGGGTAGAGAATTGGTTTTCCAAAATTAACATGCGATGAGGATATCGCCAATTAAGTGTTCAAAAGGAAGATATTATAAGGACACCATTCAGTAGTAGATGTGGAAATTATAAATACTTAGTTAGTCCTTTCAATCTAAAAAATTCAAGAATGGTGTTTTGGTAATTGATGAATTAAATATTATATAGATATCTTGATTCTTTTTTTATGGTGATTATGGATAACATATTGGCATATTAAAGGGAATGGGATAAGCATGAGAAACCCTAGGTGGCAGTGTTGGTAATCTTGAGAGATCATCTGTTATATTCTAAATTTTAATAGTGGGATTTTGGATTCAATAGGAACTCTTTTTTGGCCATGTAATTTCATAAAAAGATATTTTGGTAGATTCATAGAAAATATAAGCTCTTATATCTTGGAAACCATCGAATATTGTCTTTGAGATAATATTATTTCTTGATATAGGTGGTTATTACCGATTATCTATTCATGAATTATCACGACTATATTCTCCAATGATATCATTGACATTAAAAAATGTTCTATTTCCAGTGATTGAGGAATTCTAGAAGCCTTTTAAATAGATAAAAGTTCATCATATATCAGAACCAATATTAAGGTTTCCAAAATCAGGAAAGGCGCATGTGGTGTATTATGAGGCTTTATGATATGGTTTGGGATGTGTTATCATGAAAAGAGACAACCTTGTTTCTTATGGTTCAAGGAAGTTGGGATTTAATGAGAATAATTACCCATCAAATGATTTTGAGTCATCTGTGGTAGTCCAATATTTGACGATATGACATCATTATCTCAATGGTGAAAAATTTACTATGTTCACAGATCATAATATCACGAATCATAGTTTATTAGAATATTATTTAATTATAAGGAAAAGGAGTTGGATGATGTATCTTTAATTTTTTGCCAATGACATGAGGTATACACTAGGAAATGGTAATTCCATGGCTAATTCATTAATAACAATTTCAAATGTTAAATTAGTAAAATAATATTCAATTGAATGGTAGTTGATGTCTCTACTAGATGAAATACATGTAGAATGTGAAGGCCGAGGTGATGTTATGGTTTTCTTTTCAGTTTCCATGATTTTGGATTGGGTAAATCCAATAAAAGAAGCCCAAACATCCGATGTATAATTCCTAGTTATTATTTCAAAACTCAATGGTGGGGAGACCATTGAGGGATGAAAACATGATGGGAGTTCATAATTATGCGTTATATATCTTATGGTTGTACCTATGTCTTTTCAAATATTACATATCTAGGATTACCAAAATTCTAGATGGTTCATACATCCTACAATACCAACGATTTATAGCGTGTTAAAGGAGAAATTTTGGTGGATCTGTAAGAAATAGAAAGTGGATGAGTTCATTTCATGGTGTTTAACTTGTTAGTAAGTTAAGACATAATATCAATTACCAGAGGGTATGTTTCTGTATTTACCTATTCTGGTGTGGAAACGAGAGTCGATAGTGATGAATTTTGTTACAGGTCTCCCAAGAATGATTCAGAAACAAGATTCCATATCGGTGATAGGGTATCTTCTCACAAAGTCTAAACATTTCATACCTATTTGTGAAGCTCATATGATGGAGGATATTTCCACAATCTATATCCATGATGTGTTTAAGGGACATGTAATACATGTATCTACACTCTCAGACAGTGATCTAAGGATCATGTATCGTTTATAGAAATTCTTGTCGAAATCTCTAAGGACTCGGTAGACTATGATTGTAGCATGTCACCCTCATACGGATGGCCAATCTGAAAGGATGATACAGACATTGGAAGACATATTTTAGGATTTCTTAATGGATTTTTGTGGCTCGTGGGAGGATAATATACCCTTATCGGGGTTACCATATAATAACATCTATAAAGACTCAATACTTATGGCTTCATTTGAGGAATTGTATGGGTATCACTATCTTTCTCCATTTTATTATGAGGAAATAAGTAAGAAATAATTATTTGGGAAGAGCCTTGTCCAAGAAACAACTGATAAGATTTATTTGATCACAAATATAATGGAGATGGAGCTGATTCATCATAAATTGTTTATAGACCATTTTTGATCACCATTTCCATTCGTGGTGAGTGATCATGTGTTCTTATGAATCTCTCCAAGGCTTAGGCATTCCTATTTTGGAAAGAAGGTAAAGTTGTATCTCTAATACATTGGCCCTTCCAATATACTGAATCAGGTCAAAGAGGTGGATTACCAATTACCATTACCACCATAGTTCAGTTCAGTGCATAATGTGTTCCACATATCTCAGTTGAAAACATATCAGCCTTATCTTAATTGTTTATTGGATGGAATCATGTGGACATAGAGTTGGATGATTCATTGGTACATATCCTAGTGTATATTGTTGATAAGAATGATAAAATTTTGTGTGGAAGAAACATTGCCCTAGTGGGTATTTTATGGAAATATGGTCAGATTCAGGAAGAGACTTTTGAGCACAAGACAGAAATGAAAGAGCAATGACCAGAACTCTTTCAATGCAATGATGGTTTTCTACATTATGGGGAAGAAAATACCAATGGTGTGGAGAATTTAGTACCAAATTTTTTTTGGTATGTAACCCTTAATTTTATCTTTTTATGTATATTATGTATAATAGTGATGTTTGGTAGAGTTTGTGGATTTTTTGAAGAGTTTTGGGGGTAAATGTATGGCTCACAAGCTACGCACAATTTTTCTAAACCATGTGGAATTATAGGATAAATTGTTCAACATTGCATATGTTGGATAGTTACATCAGCATGATATTTTCACGGTTATGGAAAATGTGTGAGTAGTACATGTGAGGGCTACCCATGAAGTAATGAATGCACGACTAGCACACAATATGTCTAATCATGTGACTAAACCGTGCGCGAGGTCAAAGTGAGATCATAAGAAAGTGGATGTCACATGTTTTTTAGTATAAGTGGCTCATTTCAACTCTTATAAACTTATAAGTAGGGATTTTTTTCTCTTTATGGTTTGAGAACCGGTCCCATGAAAATTACAATTGATCTAGATCCTTTTATTGGCGTCTAGAATATTGATTCTTGGGATTTTTCATCATTCTTCTTCATTCTTGTCACATTTTCTTAGATCTACTTCACCCCTATTATTAGTTTCTTAACTTTTCACCCACTTAGGGTATATATATGATTATATTTGAAAAATATGTTGATATTTGGTCTTTATCAGGCTGTGGGAAGAGATCGTAGGCGGTTTTTGTGATTTATTACATGATTTCGTGAGTATTAATCATCTATTTTATGTTTTTGTAAAATTGGTGGAGGTAGGTGGCTTCAATATCATCTCCTCTTAGTATAACTTATTTAAATTATTTAAAGATTATTTTTTTGTGATGAAATGATGACAAATATGGGTATTTTTTATTTTTAGAATCCTTTTTTAATGTAATGAATGTGGAAATATAGAAAATTGGTGTTCTTGAGAAATGTTTTTGAATAATGATTTGAAAATAAAGATCTTAAAATGGATTTTTTTTGGGAATTATGGTAAATGGATTACATTAATGTATTTTTAAAATATATTTATTTATTTAAATGGAATGGGTGTTTGGAATTGGATGATTTGATGGTTTTAAATAAATGATTGGTTTTACTAACATGGGTTGAAATGGTTATTTGAAATGGTTTGGTATAGATTGGGTTTTGGGTGAGTTTATTCATAATAATACCCGAATAAGGAATGTGTACCAGTGGGGTACAAGGTATTTCAGCCTAGATCAGGGGAATGTGTTAGTGGGACACAAGTGGATTTGGATGAGAGACCCCTCATGTGTATGGAACCCTAAAAAAATCATGCATGTGTGGGTGTGTTGTGAAACATGGAATGGTTGTGCCAAAATAGTATTAATAAATGGGTTTAAATCCTTGTTTGATTTTTAGGAAATATGACTTTTTGGACAATATATTAAAATAAAGATTGTTTACTATTGGTTATAAATTGTTTTGGAACATGTTTATATTTAATTATAAAATATTTTGGGAAATTATTTTATATTAGCCATTTTATATAAATGTTGTTAACCTTTCTATCCTAGTGGAATGAGTAGGGATGTCCTTATGAAAAAGTACCGAGTTTTTATACTCACAACTACATTGGAACATTTTTTCTTTATAGATCCTATGTTTCGAGACATCAGAAATGGTAAATAATCTTATGTACATATCACTAACTTGTGATATTTGGGTTGTTTGGTGATTTAGAGCATAGAGCCGGTGGCGTATGGGTTCTTGTGTCTACCATGATGTTTCATTTTGTTATCTTCCACTATTTACTTTGGTACTTTCCTTCCATAACATTATAATAAAATTTTGGTGTGGTTTTTTTATATATTATGTTGTTGAGTGGTCTTTATTTTATTCATGTATCATATAGTGAGTTGTTTGGTTTTGGTTGTTGGGTTAATGGTTTTAGTTTTTAATGGTTAAAATATCCCCCACTAGAATTTGAATCCCTTCGACATTTATTTCTATCCTTTTTATATAGGGGATGTCACTTTTGGTTGTGTAGTGGCACACCACTCACTCAAGAAAATGATAATAAGTGGTTCATTACAGGTAGTCATCACATACGCAAGACAGTATTTTCCATTTTCCAATGGATGGATTAGTATTTGAAAAATTGAAATAGAATAAAAATAATTAAAAATTAAATATGATAATTATAAGAATATTATTTTTACTATGATGTTTAAAGAATATTTAGTGCATATAGAAGAGAAAATTAACATTAATATATCTGATTAATTTGATTCTCTCTTCTTCCTAGAACATCCTCTAGATCATTACTTAAGGACCCCAGTGATTGTATTTTAAAATTACTAGAAACTATAAAATATATATAATGATTTTTGGGACAACTTTTTCTTGTTTTTGGTGGAGATAATTTTCTTAGGGTAGTGAGAATTATATAGGATAGCGGGTTTCCATTTATATTGGAGGAAAAGAGAAAACAAGAATTACATAATCAAATAAAATATGAAAAAATAATTTTCAGGTGAAATTGGATCTATGTGGGAATGATATAGATGATATTATTGTTTGAGGTTGAAATAACTTCACCAAAAATAAATTTTATTTTATTAGTTTTCATTTTGAAAATTATCATTTTGTTTATCTCTTTCATTAACAAATTTTAACCATAATCATATTAACAAAGTCCTTAGTTTTAATTGGTTGAACATTTATTTTTAATGAAAAAACTTGATTATAAAAGATCATGTGGTGACACTGTAGACCATATACAATCCCTCTTTTACAATATGAAGATTATTATAAAATTAAAATCATTTAATTGAATATTATTTAACATAAAATACCATTACATTCATACAAAGAAAATTTAACATAGTTTGAAATTAAAGTCATAAAAAATTAATGGAATTTAAATCTAAAACATTTCTACATAAATGAAAAATTATTATTAACCATAATTTTTTTTGAAATTATAATTCATGTCCAAAATATTACTTTTTATGTGTTTAAAATCATTTTCATTGATTTTTCCACTCCTTGCACAAGCAAGGTATTAACATTCTACGAGAAAATAAAGTAACTATACCATCAAATAAATAAAAGAAGTTACCATTGTAATTACATTTTTATGTGTTTTAAAATGAATTTTTTTATCCAATTTCAACTTTTTCATATACCTATGTGAATGTATAAGATAAATTAAAAAAGAAATAGTAACATTTTTTAATTTTCTTTAACTTAAAATAATACAGAGGTAATTATCAAAGGAAAATGGAACCACGATTCCACATTGTAAAAAATATGAAGGCTGTTGAAATTATAATCGAAAATGAAATATTAGTAGGGTTATTGATTATTTTGATGTATTATTTTGTTTTTCTATCATTTTTCCTCTCAATTTATCCTTTTTTGTGTTGATAAAGTTTACCAAAATTATAATTTATATTGCTGAAAAATAAAATTAACCAGATTACTAAATTGTATCCTCTTAATAATATATATGGAAGCCATTTTATCATATTTTTTCGATATAATTTCCAAAAAATCAAATTTATAAAAATATACCCTAAAATTTTGCTCAAAAATAGTTTTTCAGGAAAATGAATTTTTCACGGAGAAAATGATTTTATAATAACTCTATGATGAGTAATAATGATTTTTTTAATTTAAATTCTTATATATAGATATATTATCATTGGATTTAATTTTAATTATTCATCATTAGGGATTATTTTATTGAATCAATATGTAAAAAATTATCGAATTAATGTTTTTTTAAAAAATATCACTTTTTAATCCAAATTATCATGTCATTATTTCTATAAAATGGAAAATAAATCTTGGATTATTTGAAAATATTATTAAAAATTATTATAAATAATAATATTATATTTAAAAACATTATTTTAATTTATTCATAAAATCATATTTCTAAGGGAACTTTTGAAAAATTCATTGTAGGCTTATTAGAACATAGTAAGTTCCAAATTTATTTCTAACCTATAAAATTAAAATTTTTATTCCAAGATATTCTAAAATGGTCATTTTTTATAGTTTAATTATTTTAAAATTTTCAATTAGTATAATTGATTGTTGGGCATTACAGTCTTCCCTCATTTAAAAATATCAACATTGAAATAATAATTGATATTACTTTCTACACAAATGAGGGGGGTTCTTCTCATAATAACCTCAATATTCCACATTACATCTTCTGTTTTATGATTTATCAAATTTTACTATTCTCGTCAAGATATACTATTTTAAAATTCTATTTTCATAATTTCAATAATATATAGACCCTCTTTATAGTATGTTGAATTATTTTTCACTTATATTTTTAGTGGGCGTTCGAAGAATTGGGATTGGAATATAATTAATTAATAATGAGATGTGTAACACATAATGTACTTTACAATGGATCAGTGTAAGTGTAACATGATAAGACACATCTTTGATTAATTCCATAATTCCTAAAGGTATCATGTACCCATGGATCATTTCAAAATTATTATCAAACCACAAAAAACCCTTAAACATAGATATATTCAATGAAACATGACATCCTGCTTGAAATTTCAAATCATTTCTCCAGTTATCATCAATGATCATTTTTCTTCATTGAGGAACATTTATATATTTTTAAATAATCATTAAAATTTAAATTTTCTCATTAAATTTTTTCCCTAAATTCTTACATTAACCTAATTCATCCCATCATGATGGATTATGACATATATTCTATATAATACTTTATAAAACACCATTTCAATATATTATAATATTTTAATAGTCATTTTAAAATATCCATCAATTTGTGGATAATTGGAAGTTCTGAAATAAAGATTAGTATCAACAGACTATTTAATAATTTTCATTAATTTCATTTTATTACGTGGATTATGATCACATATAAAAAAATTATTTTCATTGTGAATTCTTATAAATTCATTAATTTTGAGTTTTTAAAGATTATCAAGAGTTAAGTCTTCTTCTATAGTGAGGAAATGGGTGTAATTGATGAGGTGATAAGTAATAACCCCTATGGTATCACTATTTGAAGTTTTATATGGAAATCCAAAGTCAATAACCACATTGATATCATATCATATAAAAATTGGAATATATATAGGATGCATGAAACCCTGAGGATATATTCTATTACCCTTCACCTATTGATAAACCAAGTATCATGATATATAAATAGTAATTTCACACTTCATAGTATCCCATAAAAGATTCTATTATATACCTAGACATCTTGGTTCACCAAGGGTGTGTGTAGAAATTAAATCTATGATTATTATATTATAATTTCCTTCTCATAATAGGTATAGATGGAACAAATAAATTTTATTTATATTTTAAAAAAACCATCTCCATAAACAAAGTCTTCCAATTTATCATCATTAATGGATATAATTATCATTTGAAAATTATCATCATCAAGACAATTACTTCTTATATTTTATAAAAGATATGTGTTGGGAATACTTTAGAAAGTGATGGATGCTTCTTATTCCAAATCAATTAACATATATATATTTTCAATATCCTTAAATAGAGAATCCTAGTTAATCCTTTTTTTCTAGACTCCCTCACCTTTATTGATAAATTCATAAGCTACCTTTTTTTCTTTCCCAATGTCAATTTTTATTGATAAGTCAAAATCCTTGATTATCTTGATACATATCCTTTGAATCGTGTCAATATAATTTTTTGAAAAGATCTTTTTCAAATTTTTTTGATTCAAGGACATCTCATTGATTTTCTGATGTATATAATGCATATGTATCATCATTGAAATGATTGTTTGTTCTAACTCTAGATCATGGATGGGATAGTCTATTTTTATTCATTAAATATCTTTATTCATATTAAATAACCTTATAATTTTGTATGGGTACACACCCGAGTACATTCATCAGTTCATCACTATATATAACAAATATATCCCTTATGTATGGTAGTGTCAATATCATAACATTGACCGACTTCCTATTCAATTATTTGATTAATTATTTATATTTCATTGTCCATATAAATGTATACACATTACATGTAAACATGTATAATGGTTTATCAAATTGGGAATTTTTTTGAACAAATCACTAATAGTAAACTTCCAAAATAAAGAAACTAGGTACCTCTCTTATGTTCATCAGTGTATGATATTCCTTGACTGAATTTATCTTCAAAATATCAACTTATATTTTGTCTATGGAGACAATTTATCGAAGAAAAGAATCATTGGAAATCCAGAATTCACACTTGTTAATATTCCTATATAACCCTATCTTTCTAAGAGTATAAATAATTATTCACACATGATTCTTGTTATCCTTATAAATTTTAAAGAGTACAAATATATCATTAATAAATACATTTTTTCACAATATAATCATTTACTACCATATTCTTTAAAAATATCATAATAGAGTGCACATTTTTTAATCCCTAAAGAATTACCATAAACTCAAAATTCCTATACAAAATAAAAATTTATTCCTTTAGATTATCATACATATTTAATCATAAATTAGGACACCCTAAATAAAGTTAAATCATTGAAAAATATAGTTATCCTTGAAGTTGATTCAACAAATAAATGATTTGAGGTAGAGGATAGTTTTTCATTATAATAATATAATATATTTTCCTCCAATTAGAGAAAAAACAAATAGATATATAATTTTTCTTAGTGAAATAATTGTGGATCTCCCCGGTGAAACACTAGATCATATAAAACCCTTATCACACAAATGCTTTATTTATATCTTATATTACACTAATTATACTATGGCATTTCAATAATGAGTCTTTGATATAGGTATTTAATCAAGGATTAAACCAATTGAAAACTCAACATCATGATCTAAAGGATATACATTGAATTACAATGGATAGATAACAATGTATTATTGTACAATATTTACATCATCAATTTGAAGACTAATTTTACCATCAACAGGTCAGGTCTTCTCTTATTTTCCAAGATTAACATTCATATGACATATCGATGGTAGATCAAGAAATGAACTTGATGATTAAGTCTCCCCTATAAATATAATGTATTCGACATATTTATCATGAATCATAATAACATTATCTTTTAAATAAACTATTTCATTATAATTTTAATTATATTCCAGACAATGGATTATATAAAAATAAATGATATATATTAAAACCAGTTCAAAAAATATGGTGTGTCAATGTTTCATAATGGGAACTGTCTAACACATTATTATTATAGAATGATTTTTGTAAGTATTATTGACTTAAAGATCACTTAATTAAGAGATAGGGAAATATATATTTTACATGAAAAAATATAAGATATAAAAGAGTGAAATGATGTATAATAAAATAAAGAATCAAGGATATTTGAATCCCTTATTAAATTTCATGCTACCACATATTTAGGAACTTCAACCAGAGTTGTTGTTATCACATTTGATTAGGCTTCTCCCACTTGGTCACGTAAGTTTTACATTCCATTGATGTATGTGAAAATGGATTGAATGATGCCTCATTTCTCTATAGATGATGCACTAGATGACAATGGTTTCTTTCTTTCCCTTTCATTCATTAGCTAGATTGCCCTAATATCTAAACATGTAACCAAATTCCATTCCCTTTATTAATTTTACAATCTAATTCATTCCATAACTTTATTATGATGTAAATTTATTCATTACCTTATTCTTCTTTGATGTGCCTAATTTTTTATAATTTTCAACCAAACTCTTATTCAATTTATTTTCAATTATTACATAACATTAAAAAACATATTTATCTATATTGATGGAATATAGAACTATCTAATTATATTATTAACATTTTTATGAAATAAATTATTTTTAGAGTCCTTTCTCATTCCTATTAATGAAATCATTAATCATGCCTTACATTTAACATAAATATCTCCAACATACATAGTTATTCATGTAATGGTGGCCTTATACTCTTTCAATCTCTCCACTTCCTTTTTATTTATGTTTTGGATTATTCTTCTCATTATAGTTCATTTCCCACTATGGAAATATCTATTGAACAATATTACTTTAAAGCCATACATTCCATATATTCTATTTATTTATCCTAAATAGTATTTTGGATCAATTACCATCATTAATTCACATCACTATTAAGATAATACAATAAAAATATAATCGTTTCCAATTAATTTCAACATAAGTAAATAAATATATTTCTATGGGACTTAATACATTGTTATGCTACCAATGGGTTAGTAGTTCCACTAAAATATACAGGATTTTTCATGTAAAATGATCCAATGAAGGTTTATCCTATCATGGAACATTATATTCCTCTATATGTAAATGCATATTTTCCATAAAATAATTTTTCATTCCTAATATAGCCTTTATATTCCAATATCAAACCATATTTTTATCGGATTGCTCAGTAGTGAAGTCTAAACATTTTCATCAAGTATTAATATTATTCCTCCAACCACTAAATATTCCAAAAAAATTGAAATATACTAAATTATCATGCAACATTATGAATTTAATATCATAGTATATAATTATAAATTTTATATAATACACAACATAAAATTAAAATATATACATAGATAATATCATAATCATAAACAGGATTTCTTTGGTAATATTTTAAAAACACAAAAATTCAAATATATTATAAGGGTTCATAAAGAGAACATGAATCAATAAAATCATACCCTTATAGAGCCTATCTAGATGTGAATTCTTTGTACCACTCATCATGAACCAATGATGGATTCTTTAATACCTCATCTTCCCCTTTTAATGTTTTTACCCCAAGGTGGAGCTTTTCAAAACCATATCCACTTTTCAGAATCCAAATAGGGGTATATTTTTTTGGAAAAGCACACAATATCTACTTTATCAATTTTTCATGATATAACCTTATACTATGACTTATCCATTGAATATAAATATATTTTTTGTCCCTAATATATTATTTCCAAGATCTAGTTCCCAAGGGTACGACTAAACATTATTCAATACATACTGCAAAATCCCCAACCACAGTATCCCAGAGCAGATGTCTAATTTATTACATTTTTAAAATATATAAGGTATCAATTCACTAAATTCCAATAATTTTATTGTCTTGAATAAACATATACATATATGATTCCCATATTATATTGGAGATAAAATATAAAACATTGTAAAATTAAATAATTAGGATCCCTCAAACACATTCAAACCTTATTAATTCATATCGTGGAGAAAAATAAAATTTATGGTGTAATAAAATTCTTATTAATTATTTTGCACAATGGATCTGTCATGATTCAGTAAGTAATAAGTAATATTTCATGGTAAATATAAAAACACATGTCATTTAAACAATTACATGATAATAAAAGAAATCCATGAATAATATCAATATTAAAATATCATTAATACTAAAACCTAAATTGTCATAGATGAAAATAAATAAAATCAAACATCTTGATCATGGACTTGTGAGATTTTATTTTAAATATGGGTTGGATCAAAAAATACCCATTAATAATGTTACCTAACAAGTTTTCATCATGTGACCTATCGATGCAATGAGGGGATATCTATAATTCATACCCACCGAAAAATTTAAGTCAAATAAATTCTTCATAATTTGAATTATCAATTTAATTAACAAAACATATCCCTTATAAATGAAATTATATTTGTATCATGGAATATGCAACGTCGTTATTTCCCTTATCAATCAAATTACATTCATTCTAATGAACCATATGTATAAATAGTATATGATTTATGTAATAAGTATACCCCTAATTTCAAAAAGATATATATTGAAGGGAAAGGTAATATTCAATGAAATGAGATCACAATAATTAAATGTTTCATGATAAATAATCCATGTATTTTTTTGAAGTTGAAATTGTTTTAAATTATCAAAAATATTGAAAATTCAATGAATTTTTAATTATGATGATTGCGAAGATTGTTTTTTTTTCATAAAAAATGTATTTTTGGTGAGTTCTATTGAAAAATTGTTTAAAATAACAATTTTTAGAAGAGTAAAATCCATAAAAAGTATTTCTTGATTATGGTTGAAATTTATTAATAAATTCCAAAATTAATGAAGGATTCAGGATTATTTTGTGAATGGATAAGGTGGAATTTTTTTATTAAATTCCAATTTAAATATTATTTTTGTAATTTTTTTTCTTTATTTTACTACTAACTATATAGAAATTGATGAATATTTTATATGGAGATTATATTTGAAAAATTAAGCAATACCGCACACCAGTAATCCCAAGTGGAATTTAAAAACTAATTAGGTTGGAATTTTACGCCGTGACTTGCCAATGTGAGTTGAATGGGTATGCATGAGGGCTTGTGGGTGGTGTGAGAATTAGATATCCAATGTGTAGGCTGGCACAACGATAGAGTTATGGTTGGGACAGTGTTGTGCTAGTGCGGGGAGAGGAGATCTTGGTAACCAATTTATGATCAGATTACATCACTCCTAATATTATATGGGAGAGCCAAACACAAATGCGTTTCTTTTTGGGTTTCAGTTACCCTATCACAAAATGAACCATAAACATTCAATAACCTATTCTATTTATCATGGATATCAATCATCTCACCCAAGCTCTCAACCTAGTAATTTTCTTGATTATTTTTCATTGATTTTCGATATTCTCTAGCTGAGTCATCTTCTCCAGCATGCCTCTCTTTAGAGTGTTGTTTCTCAAACCTATATGCATGGTCAAATATGGAGTGATATAGAGTTCTGATCATCATCTAAGTGATCTAAAAATTATAGAATGATCGATTTTTTTGAAATGGTTTTTTCATCATCAAATTGACATAAAAACATTGTGATACGATCTGCATTAAATTTGATATTTTTTTATGATGGTGATCTCTTGCAGAGTGGGGTGTTCATCTATGATTATCAATGGTTCAGAGATGATCTTCATTGAAAATAAATATAGAGGTGTATGCTTGTTTCATTTGCTGAGTTTTTTTAGGGAATCTCATTTCTAGTGAAACAGAGACACTATGAGTTTATGGTTCATGAAATATAGTGTTCCACATATTTCTTATATTTTCTAACAATAAAGATTCAATAAAAAAATATATGTTCCTGGAATTATAGTTTCTTTCATGATGAACATTGTTCTGTAAAGAAAGAAATATATCACAATATTTTGATGTGTTTATCATCTGTTTTCTTGATGAATAATTTTGAGGATTCATATAGGAGTGAATTTCTACACTATATATCATGAAAATTCCATTGTGGGCACATTTTATATACCCATTCAGGTTTCTTTGCAAAAAGGATGAATGATTTATCATACATTATTCATGTTTGAATATTGGGAATCATGATGGAGTTTTAAACACATGGAAAAAAGATTTAATTTTCAAGTAAGAATCTTTCTTTTTCATCCATTCTTTATTTCATGAATGTGGGGTGGATAGTGTGTGTTTGTAAATTATCTAAGAGGGATCCAAACATCGAGAAAGTTTTGTGAAATATATATGTATTTACATGCATCGATACATAATTTGGGAAGTGATATGTTTCATATAAACATGCACTTTGGAGATCCCATTCATACACTATTGAGTACTTGTTTAGTGGAAAGTGTTTTTGTTCAAGCATATATGCAATGAGATACAGGAAGTTCATGTAATAATGTTTTCATGTATGAAGTGTTGAAAATAAGTTATATTATAAAATGTGAAAATAAAAATATGTGTTTTGTGTTTCATAAATGTTTTTGTGAGAATTTATATGGTGCATTTATAAAAATACAAATTTTGGTGAGAATATTAATGAATGAGAATAATTGAGTTGTGTAATTTGTGATCATGGTTGATAGTTAATTAGAATATTATACTGAGTGAACATGATATAAAACAAGTCCATAATATCACTGCATCAAAAGATAATGAATGCTTAAGAGATTTTTATATGATATATACATTGAATAACTAGAGGAATACAAGAATAAATAAAGGAGATTCTTGGGAGATAGCTCAATTGGTGTGATTTAGTATAAAGAAAACTGGTGGGATTCTAGTCAGAATATCATGTTGGGAGATAGTCCATAGAAATTATCTCTGATCATTCACTATATAATATCATCCATTACGCATTTCGGGAGATAATCTGTACATGTAATCACATTAAATATTACTTTTGGAAATTCTAAGTCTTAAATTACATGAACACATCGATGATGATGTCACTCACATTGGGGGAGAACCCTGTAAAAATATGTGCGTTTTTTTCGTATTTTTAGTTAAATCATACATGATTAGTGATACTACCTAAAATGAGGGACATAGATATTAACTGACCACAATTATTGATTTAAAAAGAATGAATTTTGAAACTAAATCACTTATTCACCACATCACCCTCTATGTAAAATATTTGAACCATGACTATTAAAGGGGTACAATAGCACAAGGTTACCTTTATAACGATCCAATATTTGTTGAATAACAAATTATAGAGAGTTGGAATTCATTTAAAATAGTGGAGTTCCCTTATTTTATGGAAAAAACTATTATGTATGGGTGAATCAAATCATTCCATTCCATATCTAATTTCAAAATTACTTGAAGTTATTTATGTTGTACCAGTTGGTTGTATTATACCAGGAGTAGATGCTTCCAAGAAACATTCTGAATGAAAAATATTGAAGGTTATGGGAAATACATAAATTCAATTTCTTAATCCTTATCTTATAAAGTGGTCACTATAATTATGGGATTAAAAATATCCAATGATATGTAGGATAATGTCATGAATATGTATGGAGAAAATGTGATGATAAAAGAATCCAAAAGATAAATCCCGAAAGCTATGTTTGAATATATTCTATTGACTGATGATGAGACATTTGATGACTACTTTTAAAGGGTAAATGATATTCTAAGTAGTGCCAAGGTTTTTGGAGATACTTTATAAGATTCACCTATTGTAAATAAATTGATCCATAATTTTCTTGAAAATGTTGACTCAATAATTTGACCCATATAAATAGTTGGATACTTATCTCTTGATTATTTACATAAAAACCTCTCAATTATTATATAAGGAAAGATCCTTTATACAAAAAGAAATATAAAGAGGAAATGTAATTATAATAAATTAAAAGTCTCATGATGATGGAAAAGAACAATGAACCACTATCAGATTATGATGAGGATGAGGTCATTGATTCTGATTATAAAAGAGTAATGGACATTATTTGTAAAAATTTCATTATAGGAAGTGGAAAATTTAGAAGTGTGATTCCTTTATGTTTCTTTAATTATCATCGAATTGGAGATTTTTCAATTGATTTTCTAAAGAAATATTTTGACGGTTCTAATAGTGATGATGGAGAAGAAGACCACATTAAAAAATGATCCAAAAAAATAAAGGTTCACAATGGAATAATGATTTTTTTCTCAAGTATGTTCAATAAAAGGATGATGGGTAAGAATGTAGATGAAGACTCTTGTGAATGGAATATATTATAAATGAAGGTTCAACAAAATATAATAAACCCATCATAGAAAAATTAGAGTAAAATTGATTCTTGAAGTAGTGATGAGAAATAACAAGAGAGATTCCATGAGTAAATTATGAGATTTAAATTTTTAGCATGTCTAGATCAAAACACTCTACTCAATAAAAGAATCGAACTATTATATAAACAGAAAAGAAATTAAAAAAATAAGAGGAATGATCTTATTGAAGATATCAAAACATCCAAGGTGAAAATAAGAGAACATTAGAAAATATTTAATGTTCCTAATCAATAACTGGATGTAAAAGATGAAGAACTGTGTGACCCATATTATAGGTGTTTTAAATTAAAAAACCATAAAAATATTAAAGATGCTTTTGATAATGTATTTTATGTTAAATTTGAATCATTCAATGCTATTGTGAATACAAATACAAAAAAAAGTTATAGTTTATTTCTGATTTTATTAGTGTTACTAAATAGGTTTCATTTAGTTGTACATGTTCTGACACAAAAAATAGAAGAATATTGATTAATGATGATAGAAATAAATAATTTGAGATGAAACAATAATTTTCTCTAAGAAAGAGGAATAATAATAGTAAGAGAGTATCTAGACAACAAAAAGATTATTTGTAACAATATTTTCAGGATTATAGAAGATGATGTTTCAGGAGTTTATTGTGGGTGTTAATGAAAATTTGGGTAAAAGGTTGAAAACATATAGAGTAATATGTCACTACCCTTTAATTGGAATATATTAAGGGGAATAAATTATGAGAGGATACAAAACATCGCTGTGAGAGGAAAGAATAGTCTAATTATGATTAATTTTTTCAATAAAAAATCAATAAATCTGTCAAATCAGAATAATATAGATTATAAGAATAAAATTTATAATATATGTGACCAACAAGTTCATTGTGCTAAAGCTTTAATGAAAGAACATCATGGACTATTACTACATAATAATAATGAAAATATCTATTCATGAAAAGAAAATATACCTAATCATTTTATTCAATAAATAGAAAAAGAAGGAAAGAATAACGATGGTCAAATCAATGAGATTCAAAACAAAAAAAACGTATTTTGAAATCATCATATAATGACATTGGAAGGAAAAAAAGGCTCAAATTGAGAGGAAAATCTCTATATGAATGTTATGTTTTATAAATAGAGAGGTTTTTCTTAATTACATTTATTTTTTGTGTTTATAACTAATCATTCATGGAATTGAAGGATATTTTTAAAGGTGCAACGTATTCAAAACATGATGATATTTTGACACATGAAGTCAACTAATATTAATGAAATAAAAGACAAGTGTTCATCCCTTATGGGGGATCAATGTTGAAATTGAATATGAGATATTTTGGTAGATTAAATTAAATTAAAGGTTAGGTTATTCTAATCTCACTTTATCCATTATTCATAATTGTTTTATATTTTCAATTAAGGGAGAGTGTCTTGATGATGAAAAAATAAAATCATTGATGGAATTTTACACCATTAATTTGAACTTTTGGAATTGATTGACGAAGTACTTGTAGGATTTAACATTTCATTTATTATATCTAATCTCGTGAGTGATAACTGAAATATCATGAGGATGATTTTACATACATTAAATTTTATAGAAATAATAGACAATCCTGTTTATATATAACTTTTTCTCTATGTCGTGTTAGCCCATATAGAATTAGAGTTGATTTACTAAATTTTCATTTCTAAGAAGACAATTATTTTTCCACACATAAATTAAATTATCTTATTTTCATTTAATTTAGATGGTTATGTTTTCCAGATAAAAAATTAGACACGTTGAATTCTTTCCAATACAGTTATATTTTGTTTTATTGATATTAAAGGGGAGAATATGCCATTCACTATTAAATTGAATACTATAAAAAATCCTAAGGAGGAAATTCAAGAATCCCAGTGGTTTATTGAATTTGAAATTGTTCTCAATTTTTTAATTAAATGAAAATTTAATGTATTTTTAACAATGATGATTGTAGAGATAGTTTTTCTAATAAAAGATGTGTCAATAGTGAGTTAAATATAAACTTTTTTTACAAAAATGATTTTTACAAGAGGAAAGTCCATGAATAATATTGTTTATATATAGTTGGAATTTATAAATTAATTCGAAGTTGAATAATTAATTTTTTATTATTTTGAGTATGGATTTAATGGAACTTGTTTTTGAATTCCAATTTGAAGAAAATTTTGGGAATATTTTTATCTTGATTTGACAACACACTATATGGAATTTGATGGAGATTTTATATAGAGAGTATATTTAAAACATTAAACAATACCACACACCAGTTAGCCTAGGTGGACTACTATAAAAGATTTGGTGGGTTGTCATCAAACTATGCAGCCAATGTGGGATTTATGGTTATGTATGATCTATTGTAGGAGTCCTTAGTAGAAGATATCCACCATGTGGGGTGGCATGGTGGTAGAGCAGAGGATAGAATGGGTGGTACTAGTGAGAGGAGAGGAGAGTTTGGTAACCAATTTCTTATCCTCTTACATCGCACCTCATATTATAAGGAAATTCCCTATACTAAGGTGTTTAGATGTGGGACTTTGTTATTATATCAGTAAACAAACTTGAATCATTAAATCACATATTCAATATATCATTATTGTCGATCATATCACTAGAGATCTCAATCATGTGATTTTACCGATCACTTTTCCTAGACGTTTGATACTCACCAATTGAGTCATCTCCTCCAGAATGCATTTCAGATGAGTTTTTTTCATAAAAACACATTAAAATGTCAATAGTTGAGTGATTCTGAACATCCAATCATAATCTGAGTGACATGAAAATTCTAGAATGATTGAAATGTTCAAAAATATTTTGTTTTCATCATAAAATGGAGATCAAATTTATGTAATATGATATTATTATTATTTTATATTTTATTAAGATAGAAATATCTTGGGGGAAGTAAGTTCATCTATTTTTCTTGAAGGTTCTGGGATGATATTTGTTGCCTATCAATACTGAGGCCTACATTGAGTTCAGTTGATCAGTTTTTAATAGCATCTCGTTTGCAGTGAAACAATGACATGGTGACTGTGTATTTTTCAAAATTAAATGTTCCACAAACATTTTTTCACTAAGATGAAAGCTTCCTTAATAAACCTATATGTTTTTAGAATTGTACGGTTGCTTCATGAAGAATAGGTTTCTCCTATGAAATTGAGATATCACAATATTCTGACATGTATATCTCCTCATTTTTCTGTAAAAAACCTGAGGATCCTTGTAAAAGTGTATATTACCAATACATATCATGAATAATCCCTTGTAAACACCATGTCTATAGAGATTTGTGTTTTCATGCAAAAATGAAGAAGGATTGAGAATACAATATTAATGTTTTAATATTTATCATCTTGAAGGAGTTGTACACATAAGGAAGAATATTTCATTCTCATGGAAGAAGCTTTAATTCTCATTAATTTGGACTATCATACAAGTAGGGTGGATAGTGTATGTTTGTAAATTCATTGAGAATCCTATATTTATTGAGGAAGAAGTATGAAATATATGTATTAAAATGCATAAATTAATAAGGTGGGTTGTTCTATGTATCATATTAACATTCACTTATGATATTCCATAAATACACCATTGATTATGGGTTTATTTAAAAATGTTTTTTTCAAGCACATGTGCAATGATAAACCAATAGTGTGTGTAATGGTCTTTTCATATATGAAGTATGGATTATAATTGTGTATATATAATGTGTTAAGAAAAAGGTTCATAGTGTGTTTCATACATATTTGAGTGATAATTTGGATGGTGTATAAAAAGAATACACATGCTTGTGAGAATATAAATGCATGAAAATCATTGAGTTGTGTACTTCAGGAGTAAGACTAAAAGTTAATCAAAAGACTCTACTAAGTGTACTTGAAGCAAAATAGTGCCAAAAAATAATTTCATCATAATTAAATGAAATTTTAATACCTGTTCATAATAGGTATAAATTGAAGAAATGGAGAGATTCTAATATAAATAACATGAGATTATTAGGAGATAACACAAATGCAGGGAGTTAGTATAATGACTACTGGTAGGATTCCAGTCTAAAAAAATTGTTTGGAGATAGTCCATAGTAATCAATTCTGATTAGGCACTAAGACAGTTTTTTGTTAGGAATTTGAAGAGATATTTTTAACTTGGAATCACATTGCTTATTATTTGTGGTAATTTTGGGTCACAGATTATCTCAAAATAGTAAGGACATATTCACCCAAGTTTGTGGAAATTTTTTAAAATTCCATGTGTCATTTTCAATGTTATCAATTGTTTGTATATGCGAGAGGAGAGACTTTGAAAAAATATGGATCAAGATATTAACCGACCATGAAGGATGATTTGAAATGGATAAATTGTAAAAGTACATATAAAATTCACCCCTCCACCTCTCGATGATATATTAATACATGAACTCTATATAATATAATTTCAATTACCACATAATTAAAATAGAAGATGACCATGAATTCAATTGAATTGTTTTAGGAAAATGCATTCTTATGGTGAATATAAATAATTAGATGGAAATCCCTTAAAATAAATTTTCATTGTATAATGTTCTTTTTAAAGTTGTTGAAAATTTATTGAGGAATTTATATAGAATATAATAGTAATTGTAGTGACAAAATAATTCAATTTCATATATTATAAAAAGAAACATTCCGTTGGTTTTTTCAAAATAAATTTAATATGGAATATTTCAGATAAAATTGGACAGATTACTTTCAAAACATAAATAAGTGTCCAATGATGACATATTATTCCCTTGATAAATTATTTAAAATAAATAAAAAGGTTTTCTGTAAATAAATATAAATCATTTATAGGGATTAAAATAATCCAAGTAAATAATATAAATTTCATAAGTATTTATTTTAAATATTTATTTTCCAGATTAATGTTAAAATTATAGAATGTTTTAGAATAAAACATGTAAACCAACTAAATATCTATATGGGAATAATATATAAATATTTTGCTAATTATATATTATAATATTCCTTAAATATAAATATAATAAATCCAAAAAATTATATTTTAAAAATTGATTTGTACCTATTTTTAACTACTTAATTACAACCCCTCAAAAGGGTAAACATTAATTGAAACATTAAATAAAATAACAAAATAGATACATATTATATATATCAAAGGGTAATTATATACAAAAAAATGTAAATGTTTCACAATACAAAATATGTCTCAATGAAATGAAAACTGAGATGTAAACTCCATACTTCATGCTTACATTTATTTGAATTTAATTTAACACCATATAAATTGGTATTAAATATGTTATCAAATAATAATATGACACTATTAATATTTGTTTTAATTTATATATATTATAATTACCCATTCATTTCTAATTTATTGTAATATATATCATCAATTGTTAAATGTTTTGTTATCACAAGCATTTTTCAACATGAATGTTATGGTTCTTTTGCATAGAATATAGTATCATAATAAATAAAATAAAATTAATGTTATAAATATTATATTTAATAATTTTATATTTTTTTAAGGACCATCCATATTAGGTGGTTACAAAAAAGGAATAACACCACTTCATGGTGGTGTTAGTCAATGCATACACGTGGGAAATATTATCATTTTCCAACAGGTATGGGGAGAAGAGGTATGTATTATTTTATCATTTAATAATTAATTTTATAATATAAATAAAATTTAATCTCATTAAATTAACCTATATATACCATACATGTGTGAAGGTGATGAAAAATGAAATGATTTGACTCACGTGGTAGTAGTCTACATGTACGCATGTGTGTTATTTCTAACTTTCATTAAATAATTGAGTATATAAAAATGGGTAATATAATGACAAAATAAAATTTCAGATAACTAATGATAAAATTTTTATTATATGATGTGGGTAATGGAATAATTAGAGGAGATATAACAAAAAATTATATTGAAAATTTTTGTTTAAGATGACTACCTCTTCCTTGAATAACCTCCTTTAAATTTTTACATAACGACCCTTAGATTGACCTTTTGAGAATAAAAAATCCTAGAGAACATATATAAGGATTTTGGGGATATTTATTTGGAGGTTTTTGTTGAGATATGTTTCTTAAGTTGGTTTGAGGAATAAAGTAGAGTTTGTGACCTTTTTAGTGATGGAAACTACACCCATGAAATTAAATAAAATATTCAGTCATAAAAAATTATATTTTAAGTGAAAGTTGCACTAAGTGGACAAGATATTAAATATATTAAATTTTAATATTTAAATTACTTCAACCATTAAATTATTCAGTGCCGTAGGTTTCATTTTAAATATTTTTAGTTGGTTTCACCCATTCTTTAACAAATTTTAATCATAATCATGGTATTTTCTTTTTCAATATTAAAGGATTATAAATTTACATATAAGAATCAAATTCACTAAACCTGGACAAGGGATAACATTATAGACCATTTACCATCTCAATTTTTATATTTCAATAATTTTCAGATTTTAATATCATTTAATGGTACATTGTTTAAAATATAATATAATTATATTCCTTTTAAGAACTATACCCATATTTCATCCATTAAGGCATAAATTAATGAATTGAATTTGATTATAAACTCCTTAACAATAAATTATAAATTATAATTAAACATGTAATTCCTATAACAACATAATTAATCTATATAATTTTTCATTTTATATTTCTAAATTTATATATATTTCTTTTCCGTTTTCTCAAAGATGCACTATATTAGTGTTGTGTAAAAAATTAATTTAATTAACCCATAAATATAAATTTTCAAAAGTAAAATTATAAGAAAATTATTTTGAAAATAATATTTACATTACTTCACAACATCTAGGTATCCATATATTATGATACAAGAGAAGTTAAATAAAGAGAGTGACATTTTGGAATTTTACTTTATTTAAAATAATATAATGGTATTTATGAAATAAAAATTTCACCAAGATTCTATATTCCTGAATATATGATGGGGTTGTTGAATTAAACTCATCTAATGAACTATATGAATGTTTATGGTTGATTTAAAAGTCTTCTTATATTTTTTTAACTGAATATTTTCCTATTTTACTCTTTACTAGGGTGATAAAATTTACCACAGTGATCATTCCTAATACCTAAAATAAAAGGGATATATTTACCAAATAATATCATCTAGACATGAAATATGAAATCCATTTTATCAAATTAAAATTTTAGATGTATTAGAATTTAATTTTAAAGAATAAACAAACTAAATGTGATTTAAAACAGGTTTTTCATGAAAATGCATTCTCCACCAATAATATGATATTACATTAATTTTATGAATGGTAATTATTATCGTATTAATTGAAATTCATGTATATATATATATAATCGATACAATTCTTAAAAAAATTTCCATTACGGATCGTTCTAATAAATTTAAATTGGAAAAAATTATTTACTAAATTGTTTTTTTCTAAATAATATTCACTTTTACATATTAATGATCATGCATTTATTTCAATAAAATTAAAAGTCATTTTATGATTAATTATATATATTATAAAACACTATTATAAAGAAATTGATTATATTTAAAAGGATACACAGTAAATTTTTCATAGATTCATATTTTAGGGGAAATATTTAAAAAAATCATTCAAGGATTATTTTGAAATAGTATGTTCAAAAATTGACATTCATCAAATTTAATTATAATTTTTGTGCCTTAAAATATTAAAATGATCATTTTAGAAAATTTTTAATTAAGATAAATGTTTAATTACAATAATTTAATCTTGGGTTTAATATTCACCGTAATGATTCATGCCTTCTCTAAGGAATAAATTTTAACACCCTTCTAATGGGAATCCTAAAATATAGAATAGGGGAAATACATGAAGCATTTGTTTTTTAATCTACACAAAAAAGAAATATATTGAAGCTAACATACATGGATTACATATCCTTTAAAAGTTCATATGATCAAATGAACTTAGGATTTTGATGCGAATGGGTCATCCGTAGTGTAGTACCTACCATTGGTTATGCAGAACCAATTTATAAAGCATCCCTTATCATGAAGAGGCATAATGAAAAGCATTTATAATTGGGTGAGGGAATCCAGGTGAGATTCTCCACGTCATGTGACTAGTCAACTGGTGAACTCCTAATAATCGTCCAAAAACCCCCTTGTAAAATAAAGGTACTGAATGGAGGAAACTTTATGCGAAGGAGAGTTATGATTAACGTCAGGCAATATTCTCATGTGATTTGAAAGACATTTCAAATCCCCTAGAAAAATGACTACCCCATCACAAAAAGGTATTTTGGCATGTCACCTTCATCATTTGAAGATCCATGGACACATTTTTACAATCATATTATTACATATAAGCTCCACAAAAACAAGAAGAGGGGGTGTCCAGGGCAATGCTCGCATGTCACACTGAGATCCATCACTGATCAAATCATGCTCCTCATACAAATAGAACGGTTTTTCTCAACAACAATCATATGGATTCGTGAGATCACCTATCCTTAAAAAATAAAAAATGAATTAAAAATTTAAATGATGGAATCCTATTTCGAGGGAATGTTATACTAATGTTCATGAAAATGGGTTCATACACACCGATCAATCACATATGATCATGAAAGGACCCCTAGACAAGACAATATAATCCCTCGTGGGACATTTGACATGTTATCCTGATTCATTAAAGGCCCCATTGACAATCCACCTTTGTCTGATAGAACATCCCAATAAATTTGACTTCGATTACGTGAAATCACTTATATGGGTGCCCTAGTCTAGCAAAGACTCATAGACCTATCAGCCTGACCTTGTGGATACTCTTTGACATATCATCATGGTTATGAAAATCCCATTGTTCAACTACGGTCTAGAAAACATTGAACTATTGAAACATTATCACAGTCATTGAATATCATGTGATTCCATGGATGACTTATGGAAGGATCATGTGAAACACATGACACAAAATTCCCTCCATTGTCTCTATCTCAAATTGTCATTATACACTTCATGAATGGAAACATATAGTCATGGAATAGAAGGCTATAAATCCCTCAATATATATAAATGAAAAATATATGATGGATTAACCATGTCTAACTACTAAATGAGAGATAAAGAGAGGAATTATTATAGAAACCATTCATGTAACCACATAGGTATTCCAAAAAGAATGAAAAATAAGGGAATAACTCAAAGGATCATGATGTATGGATATGTGTGTTTCTTGATCACTCTATAAATAACATGATTTTTTTTCACATATACTATTTTATGAAAAGGTGTAATAGAATGAATATTGGGACTTGTGAATACTATGTTAATATAAAATTGAGAAAACATGTTTCACATATGAAATAAAGGATGGGATAAATACTAAAAATTATGAGAGACATAATAGAAGAGGTTACACTGATCTTCATGC
Organism: Viscum album; assembly: GCA_963277665.1. Taxonomy (NCBI): domain Eukaryota; kingdom Viridiplantae; phylum Streptophyta; class Magnoliopsida; order Santalales; family Viscaceae; genus Viscum; species Viscum album. The sequence continues at coordinate 124,982,144 of OY728147.1, forward strand.
ACCTCACATGACAAATCTAGATTATGAGACAACACCATGAAATGTAATTTCATTTATGAAACATTATTTCAATATGTCACATGGATAATTTTATGTTCCTTGTACATGTCTTGAAAATCATGTGACACCTTCCCAGAATTCCAACCATGTCTTATGGAGAACTATAGGGGTTTCAGTCAAAGACTAGAGAAGTCCTCCAGATTTTTTTAAAAACATTATTGTGAGGTCCACAAAGAATGACACATGTGTTATGTCGTGGAAATAAGGAATGGCATCCATGTCTCACGGTGTCCTTTGTCCATGTCATCCAGTTCATACTATGTCCTCAAAAAAATTCATCCAGTTCATAAGATGTCATCTAAACATGTCAACCAGTCATGTGAAATCATCTATACATTCCTTCCTTGATCATGATATATCCTCCTGAAATTATATTCATATTATTTGATGTAATTAGGATGAGTCAACTAGGTTATGCAATAGTCTGAACATCCTCATAAATTTCATAAAGACTATTTGAACATGTTGAGCAGGCAATCAGGATATTTCAAGATGGAAATGAGGAAATGTCAAGAAGGAAATGACACATGTCATGTAGGTATCTAGATATATGTTAACCATATCCATTTTTTATGTTTTGGAAGACCCCAAATAAAATCTTAGAATTTTTTTTCTATCTATAACCATGATATATAGGGTGCCTTTGTTATGCCCATGCTCTAATTGGAATCAACCTTGATGTAAGTCGCTCTATGTCTCCAACATTGTAACCATATAGATAAATTCTCTCATATGGTAATATCATTCATCCTCATTCATTATTTTATTAAGAAGATAAATAAACTAAATGTACCTTATTCCTTACGTAAATAGGATATATAATATTCCTTCCATTGGCCTGATATATATATCAATGAACCCATAATGTTACCCCAGTGTGTAATCCTCACAACCACAAGAAATGAGACTGATCAATTGCTATCCCTTATTTCTCAAAATAATCAAGGATTATGAAGGCATAGGTTTTTGAAATGATCGTCAAACTCAAATTATGAATCTCCTAAAAATGGGAAATCTTAGTGTGTAATCCACATTTAGAAACATGATATTATATCCCCCATATAGGGGTACCCATCTCGAGGTATATTTTAAGGGCATTATTAAATTATGATGAATCTAACCCATATAATAGGTGGGACATGTAGGCGACCTTCTCAAAGCATGACCCTATTTTTTGGTCCCCAAGTGCCCTTATATATACCCTTTCTACACAATGTTAAATTTAATAGTTTCAACTAACTATATTGGTTCAGATTCCTATTATAAAGAGAATATGTAGGGTTCCTGATAAAGGTCGACACCATCCTTGAGATTGTAACCATGTTCCTTGATGTAAGTAAACTCCAAAGTGCATGTATATATTTTTTTAAAATATAATAATCTATCCATTAAATTAAAATTTATGAATAACATAGGATATATTTATATGGAACCATTAATAGAACCTTATGTACACATATAAGGGTTTAACACGTGATCATTTTATTAGGGTAACTCCTCCCACATCAGGATTTAAAATATATTATTGAAATATCTTAAATCTATAAGGAAATATCAAATTATGAAATAGCACCCCATAATGGTATGAGGAGATAGAACTCCCATCACCTCAACCAATGTGAGTTCCTATGTGTCATTGGTTCAAAATGCCTAATTGACCTCCTTCCATTGGAAATTAGGTCTATATTGACCTATGAATATGAGAACCTCTTCTAGATTTTGTGAAATGAAAACATAGTGAAACTGCAAAGATAAATTTTCTATCAAATTAATCCTACCTCATAGTCAATCATCAAGTATAACAAAATACTCTTTTTTCATAAATAAAAAATGCTGAACCAAATGGTAATCTCTCAAGTAATAAAAATTATTTTTTACCAAAGGTAACTTTAGTTTACATGAAATTCGACCATCCTCAATGTGAAAATTCAATATGAGAAAATTAGATGTACTAGGAATACAAAAGATAATTTTTATTACCCGTGTATATCTGATTGAGATAGTATCATACACATAAGGATGAAATGAAATGTAACCTTGTTCTTTATTGTATCGGTTAATGTAGGCAAAACTCTTAAAAAATACCCTAACATGTCATCATATCTCCATATAGAGACCGTTTGGGAAAACCCACTACAGTTGTGACCCCTACGAGTCACATAGGGAATTCTCCCACCTGAAACCTTCAGCATCAGGTGTTTAATGAAATGGTCTTGGAATACATCTACCATTTTTTAATCCTAACACTTGAGGCTACAAGAAGGGGTCTCCAGAAACTAAAACCAATGATTTCACATCACTTAGATATTGTTGCATTGAAAGCAAAAGCACTTGTTTCAACTTACAATTAGATTTGAAAGCTTAACCCTAGAGAACAATAATCAAAACCTTTAGTATTTAATGAATGTAGATCAAGGATTAAACTATAGAATAATTCCATTTTAGGATCAACTGAGGATATTTCTTTCCAACCGCTATCACCAGTACCATACCATATGTTCCCCTTAAGAGTATACTGAGGGAACCTCCTAAGACATTCCAACCACTGATGCTAATTCATGGGAAATAAGGAGCACAAATAGGGGGAAGATTATTTTATTACCAATAGTGGGATCTTATATCGACATCAAATGATGAATCCTGCAAGCATATTCCAGCAGTAGATGATGACCAGGCTTATATTTCTTCCCCCTCAGAGAACGTATGTTGGAATATTCCAACATCCATCACGGGGAAGGTGCATATCTCTACCTACATGCATCAATCTTATCAACATATACCCATATCACAAGGATCATATATGCGGGATCATATCCACACATCAATTGAATATATCATGAAGTATATATTAGAGACTGAAAATGTGGATGCCTATATTCCTGCACACACTTTTCAAAATGGTCAATACAATATTGAAACTTCAAAAGTGATCTTCTAACAGATTACATCACTGGTACATATAGAGGATAGAAAAATGTTCCTATAACTATATCTAGGACATTAAAATAATCTAACCAGAAAGATAGAGTGGTTTTTATAGAGACACTAATCATTTTCGCTCCCAACCTGGAGGATTATCTGCATATTATAGTGAAAATTAATGCACCGAACTAGACTCATATTCTTATTCCAACTTGGTAAAGACATGTTATATCATCAAATTAATCATTATTGGTGCACATTGATGTTATAAAATACTAGAGAAATACTAAAAAGGCAGAAAACTGGGATCATATCCACATTTGAACTATGGATCCAAAAGTGAGAGTAGCACATTCCTCTTAAAGGGATCATATTCATGTCCAAAATTCATAGTTTCATAATCCAAAGGCTTTGTATTGGGTTCATAACCTCGTTCCAACCAGATCATACTATGTGGTTCTAGAACACTCCTTGGGATAATATCATATCCCTATCATTTGAGATACAATGAATATTCCAGTAGCATAGGGAATCCATGATAATATCCCATCATGCTCTGAAAAATTACTACACCATCATACTTTATAAGATATACAAGATGAACTCATATAAATTATCCAATTATGAAGTTCCATCAATATATTTCATTGAGGATTGAATATTTTAATCAGTCACATATCCCAGATTCATCATGGTTTGACAAAAATATCCTAAAAGCAACCCACTATCAAACTCATGTTCTTACAAAAAGTGAAGAAGCTCTTTTTTATAGTCTGACAGATTGTTAGTAGTTTGATCATATCACCATATCAACATAATGTTTTAAATATTTGTTAAATGTCATTATAAAGTAGGATTATATCCCTACATAATCCCAAAACGTTCACTGGAATTTTCCATTCCTGATGGAGAATCACTTTCATATCCCTATCCTTATCAATGATAGTGTCCTTGAAGAAGTTAAAGACACATTCTCAACAACATAAGTGTTCGTTGACTCTTAAAATGAAGAAAATGAATATCATTACATTGATAGTTCTCCTCGTGGTAGTGTGGAGATGGATCATAGGGACTCAACATCAAACATTTGCTATGGTAAAACTCCCCATGGAGATATTGACCTCAGACAACCATAAACCTCTATATAGAGAGGTTCTCAAAACTGAAAGGCTTTTGTATATAGAGTTTCTCTAAACACCTGCGTCAACCATATATAGTTCCACACCAGCTACTGAAAACCCTTCCCATCAACTAGTAGGATACCCTATGAAGCAACATATGTGGTATTAGTATGTATAGGAAGATAATTCTAATGAATGGGGAGCCTAAATTGACATGAGGAAAAAGATTTAAAGAAAAATCACCCAACTATAGTTGATCCCTCACCACATCTGACTACGAGATCCTAGAAATTTATGAAAATGAGTGTGTGATTACAAACAAAACAATTTATGGGAAACACTATAATAATTGTAGGCAAGACACCTCCATTTATATAAAAAATAAGGGTCACCCTTAGACCATCAATATACACTATTTTCAAATAGACCTATTTTCTATCTCTATTTCTCGGGACCTAAAATTGGAAATGAAAAATGAAGATATTCATCAAACTTCCATCCATCGCATTACAACCATTCATTAATTACTCATTGAATCCTCTTCATGCATCTATATCCATAGATGGAAAATGTATGGACTGTTTCACTTAACCACACCCCTATAATAATTAAACAATCGAAATGTGGTGTCCAATAATATCATATCATCTAGAGAAATCAGGTTACTTCATAATGTGTGATTCAGTTGTTCACTATAATAAAATGACCCCTCTTTAAGAATTCTACGGAATTATGAATAGAGGGAGAGGATTGTTAATATATATTTAAACTGGACCCCTCTATGTGATGTGAAAAAATTTATCAAATGGAACACAATGTTATGGTAAAACTGATAACTTCATATAAAGAATGACTCCAATCATGGGATTCAATTTCACCCAACTCATACACATGAACACCTACACCAAATATCCTGGGTTGTAGTAGTAGCTACGATTGCATCCATCCATGAGTGAACCAATCCCACTGTGTGGGGGGGGGGGATATTTACCACCACAATCTATATTATCCTCAATCTTATAGTGGATAAAAGAAAATGTTGTGAAAAATGTAAATCCACCCCATCCCAAAGGGATGAGAGAATTTATATCTCAATCACCATAACTAGGTTCATCACAACCTTTGAGTGTATTCAAAAAATCAATGATAGTTCTAGATCAACTCCATACAATAAGGACAGGGGAATTTATATTTCAATACCATTCCCAAGAGTCCTCAAATCATCAATTGGAATCATCACTTCCTAAACAAGATGATCAATAAATTTCAATTGTTTCCCTGAATAGCCCCCTTACAACAGGGATTGAGGTATTTTCATTATAATTAACAAAATGGTGAGAATTATTTTTCTCAAGGATGGTATGTAAATAACAAAAATATTTATCCCACCCACTCCACCAATTTCAAGAAGATCCCCTTCTATTCAAGGCTTATTCATCATGGAAGGCCAGAAACTCCCTTCAGGTCACTATTCATATACTATTGTGGGAGGGATGTGTGGGAGAGGGAATACAACCCCATAAAGGGGTTACAAAAAAAAGGAATAATATGGTCAAGGTTTAGAAAAAAGAGAATGATTCACATGTTGAAGAATCAACCAATTTCATTGAGGGTAATAGGACCACCACTATTTCAAGACATACCCTTATGAATTCATCACCATCAACACAAAATAATAGTGGATCATGATAATAATTAGGAGAGATGAACTGCTTGTGAAATACCTAGAGATGAAGGTGATATTGATTCCTCAAATGAGGCTATATTAATTCCAAAATAGAGGATGATCGAAATCATAACACATATAAATATTATGATTCCACCTCTATAGTAAAACATTATTAATGGTAATGGGAAAAATGTGATGATATCAAACTCATATCCTAGATGAGATGATATTTTTTCAATGGAGGAGTATTTGGCATAGAATGAGGATGGTATAAAAAATATAATATAGATAAACAAGGATATGTTCCATGGAACCATTCTTATATGTTATGTTCTTTAGGTAGAGATGAATAAACATCCTCCCATATTTCGGAAAATAGTCGATACACCTACAAGAGTGAAATTTGATCATTTTTACACCACTTTATCTAGTCATCCATTATATAATTATTTCGATGTTGAAGATAAAAATGATATCCCACCATTAAAAGAATATCCCTCCTTCTATAGAGAAATAATTTAGTATTGACACATATTCAGAATTAGAAGGATTCAAAAGATGTTATTCCACATAAGGTGACACCCTCTCTATGTATATGATGTTTTTCATTGATATGAGCACATATGGAAATTCTTAATGTCATCAATTCTGTTTCTACTCGAAAGGAAGCCATGGAAGGGAAACTCACAACTATGAATCCCAAGACGGATCCATATCCCTAATGGGTGGATGCAACTACTACCTTCTCTACCTTTGATGGTGTAGGATATCTAGAATTACATCTCACTCTTTTTGTTTTCAGATGCAATCAAATGATGGTCCCTTGAGATCAACAAGACGAAAACAATATGAGGTTTTTTGTAAATACTATTATAGGGAAAAACATTGTTTGGTACATCATTATTATAGTAGGATTCACTGGAAGATGAGAAGACCATCTTTATCAGTTCCTTTATCAATTAAGCTTTGCATTTAGAGAATGGAAATTATAATCAATAAAAATTATATGAAATCCTCAAATAAGTCGGTTTTTGAATTTATAAAGTAATTTAATTGTTTAACCTATTCACTAGTCATCCTTATATCACATGATCATTTTCTAATGATGTAGAGACCCGAAGATTGACGTACATTGACATTACATTACATTTTCGGAATACTTAGTACATAACTAAAACTCACACACAAGGATCGTAATAGTTTAGTGTCTTTAGAAACTCGGAATATAATCTTCTAGTCGTGGTGAAATATCTTCAACATCTCCCATAAATATCTTCCTTTTTTTACCTAAAACCTTTATTTATATCCTGGGGAAAAGAAAACATAAAAGGGTGAGCTCAAATGCTCAGTAAGGGTAAACAAAATAAATATCAATAACATCATATTCATAAAAACATAACATTTTGGAAATGTTAACCTTCAAAAGAGAGCATAATTTCATAACATGGGATAAATCATAGCAGTGAAATGAAATCCCAATAATAATAACTTAAAACATGAAACTTTGTGGCATACACACATAATCATATAGAATCGTTTCTTGTTAGTCAAGACTCATTGGCAAGACTATCTTAGTGGACAAAGTCCCTTTCTGAACCGAGTCACCCTCGTTTCAGTCCTGTTTCACTGAACCGGTATAACCTACCGTTCCAGCCATGTCTATATCATGAGATATAAAATCTTTACCCAATGCATTGTGGGGAGATATAGGTCCCACCCATCTCATAATGATACCATTCTTATGTGTGCCACAAAATCATAAACCATACATCATTGCATAACCCATGTAATAAAAATGGGAATCATAAACATCATGACATCATAAAACAATTCATGTACGATAAAGGAATTAATAAAAATAATTCCATCACAACATAATCAAATCAATGTAATAATAGGGATAAAAACAGAACCCTTTAGTATATTATATGGAAAATAATTTTTATATAACAATTGAACTTCATTCTTGAGGAAAATATCCTTTCTACTTCAAAAACACTTTTCCTTTCTTAACATTTCATAAAATTCTAAACTAAAATAAGTTTATTGAAAATAAACATGAAAACTTGTAAAGTAATATTCTTGGAAATAATGTTTTAAAAATCCATTCATGTTGTATAAGTTAAAAAAATATTCTTCTCGTACTTTTGTTGGAAAAGTCAAAAAGTGCCTCGTACGAAAAACGACAAAAGATTCCTTTCATATCTTTTACTAAAATCTCACTGAAGGGTAAAATTGGATTTAAACAATTGTATGTGTATGGAAATAATATTACATATTGAAGAAACATGGATGTGGACGATAAAATACACCCTAGTAAATACCAAAGTAGAAACAATCTCAGATAAAAATGAGATTGTGATATTTCCCTTACCTTAGGTCCGATTTGCTTCGTAAGTGTCCGAACCTCCTGTATAATGATTTAAATAATGTCATTGACTTATTACAGAATCATATTCATTTTTATTATATCATATATGGTTCACTTATGAATTTATATTACCCGTTCTTTTGTAAATTCATGTTAAAGTAGCGTTTTGGGTAAAATCGTCTCATTTGTCGTTCGTGTTTTAACTTTTAATTATTCATATGATTACTTAAATAATTATTACTTAATTATAGAATATAAAACATGATTTATATATAATATATATTCAGAATATACAAATATATAATGGATCGATAAATGTAAAGAAATACACCGTTCATGGAGACGGTAGGCCATACGTACGCATGAACGCTGTTTTCGTTTCCTTATTGAATTGAGTGGAATTAAGTAGATGACATACATATATATACACATAAATCCAGTAGCTTTATAATGTCATATATTTCATTATTATTGCTTATATATACTTTATAATCATTCTTAAATGGTTAACATGGAGAATGAATGTCATCGCGTCGTGGAGACGGTAGTCCGTACGTACGCACGAGCGATGATATCATTTCCATAAATATTGAATTGAATTGGAGTGGATGATACTATATATCAGAATCATTATGATGTTATAATAACTTTGTTTAGTTATTCTTTACACCATAATACCCATCCATGTAAGGTGTTGGTGGAAAAACAGATTACACCACGGCGTGGAGACGGTATTCCGTACGTACGCACGCGCGGTTATTTCATTTTCTGTAGGATGGATAGATGGTGAATTAGGATTGTTTCATACATACAATGACATATCAGTATATTAGTGATACTTATGTTATTAATTCATAATGAAACAACCTAAGAAGAAGAAGTGGAAGATGAAATAAAGGTGAAAGAATTGGTAATGGAAATTACCTCTTCTTTGAAACGCCTTTTTGAGACCTCCTCTTAGGGCACTAAAATTGGTCCTTGAGGAAGACCAGAACCTCTAGGATGTTTCTATGGAAGTGGAGAAGAGATTTTGACAGGGTTTGGCCGAGATTGAAGGCTCAAAGTTGTGTGAGGAAGAGAGGGAGGAGGTGCCCTTTTATAAGGGAGGAGAGGGGCACCTTTGGAATTCTAAAAAATATTAATTTATAATAAATCTAAACCCACTTAAAAAACATCCAAAAATGACTCATATTCGAAGATTAGATGATATAGGGTTGTAAATTAATCAACCAATTAAATTTATACATGTTTGGATCTTATTTTAGACCTTATCATTTTGATTTATCCTTATTTAATCTATTTAAGTTTATTTGTGGTAATAAAATACTAAATTTTAAATTATAACAAATAATTACTTATTTGTTGTGAATTTTCCATAATTTTTTACTTTATAACATTATAGAACATATAAATTTAAATTTATTATTTTTAAATATTTTTGTGATTTTTAAACAATTTTATAATATGTTATTTTTATAAAATAACAATAGTGTCAATTTTGACACTATTCATTTATTTGAATTTAAATAAAATATATACAGAAGATATGTTCAAACTAAAATCATTAATATATTAATAAAATGTCATATGTATCTATAAAAGTAGTGGATCACATTAAATAGGTCATATAATATTTATTTTATTATTTTTAAAACCATTTATTTGGTTTATCTCTTAATAAAATAATTACTACATCATTTTTGTATAATTATTTAATATACTTATTTGTTGCATAAAAATTTAAAATAAAATCCTATGATGAAGATAAATATATTAACTTTCACAATAATACTATTACTCGAATTTATCATCTTAAAATCACAATATTTAAATTGTTATATTTATTAAATTATGAAGGTGACAACTTTGGCATCATTTAAAATAAAATAATATAAGTGTCATAATTGCTTGTATAAGACTCCAAATGGTCAAATATTCGACCATTGGATGATTATAGTTTGCCTTTACATGAAAAATAAGTTTTGGTCAGGGTTTTGTGCCTTTTATGGTCACTATTAGTTTAATAAAAACTATATTCTTGATTTTTCAATAGACAAATAATTTCTGCATCACTATTGTGTCACAATTAATGATAACTATTTAATCCAAAAAAAATTCTAAATAAATTCTCATGATGTAGATAATTTTGTTAGCTTTCTGGATACTATTCATGTTTAATGTTTTATGATGTTTATCACTATGTTAAAATTATTATACTTATAAGATTTAAAAAAGTGACATGTTGTCACTTTCTTTTGTTTAAATAATAATTAAATTATTTTCATGGTCAGAAGTCCATAAAATGAATATAATCCGACCCTTAGTTGATATGGGTTTACTTTTAGCCATAAAATAGAATTTTGGCATGTGTTAGGGTAATTATATAATATTATATTTACCCTTAATTACCCGATTTACCTTTAACTATGGTAAATAAAATTTACCGTAGTTACTATTCATAATTCCCATAAATAAAAAGTAGCCTATTAACATAATTTGGACCCACTGATTCAAAATATGGAATCCATTTTTTAAAATTCAATACACATAAGTTGCAGAAATTAAATTAAAATTAATCCCGTTGTCGAATAAAAACGGGTTTCTCTTTAAAACATTGCAAAAGATTGAATTGATTTAACCTACGAATTCAAGGTAAAATAAATGCTAATGACATACATTATATTATATGGTAAAAATATATTCTATTTATACTTTAAAACCATTCAATATTATAATTTAACCACATAAGATATTATGATGAAAAAAGTTGTTTTTAGTTAAAATATAGCGTGTTTTTACTATTCATTAAAATATGCAAGTTATCAGAAAAATATCAAAACTTTATCTAATGTAAATTTTTACATCCTGATTCAAAAGAAGAATTTTATTTTGTAAAATTGAACATATAACCATGTAAAAAACTAGATTTAAAGTGGGTGCGCCATCAAAAGGCGACAAAACTGCATTTTTTTAAAAATACTTATTTTACCCGAAAAAATTATTTCGTTATTATACCATGTTCTAGAAAATTTTTAAGATGAATAATAATTTTATAAAATTCAAAATTTAGTTAATACTATTCATAACGGCTAGTTCATGACAATATTATAACAATATATCATTGTTTATTAAAACCCGGTATTGCGTACAACACACGCTATCGAGAAATGTCACGATTGCGTGTAATAAAAGCCAAGTCAGGGTTGCGTGTTGTGAAAGAATCCTTCGTTGTTTCGTATAACAGAATCCAACCATATTTCATTTATACATTTAATATATATATATATATATATATATACTCAATGTTGCGTAGAATAACTATTATCAAAATTGTGTGTAACACGGTCCAAGAATAGTGTTGCGTATACTGCAAGCTAATACGGTGTTGCGTATAGCGTAAGGTAATCTTGGTGTAGAATACAACACAACACATTAATGAAATTAAAATAATATTTTTCATAAAATCTCGGGGTGTTACATTCTACCCCCCTTAAAATGAATTTCTCCCTCGAAATTCGTCGGGGTTATAAATGGTTTACTATTTGAAAGTTTCTTTGATAGAAACCCACATTGTAAAAAGGAATACCAAAACTTATCTTAAAAAACTAAAGTATAAAACGTAATGGTTACCCAAGTTAACTAATCACTGGGTATCCACATAGGAGAACATAGGTGAAAATATGGACATGGAAGAGAAATCTAACCGTCATGTTATGATGGAGAGTGGTAGAGGACATGGATATGAAAAAGCCAACAATCACAAAGCCATAAATTTGTGATGATCTAGGGTACCATCTGCTTCATCGGATATAAGATCACTAGGACAACATTTTTGGTTTTCAATATCATTTCCCTAAAGTTGAAAATTTTCAATTAGAAGAAATACTTAATTGATTTTGGTACAATCTCACTATTGTTCCTGCTTTGAACAATTTCCACTTCGTCTCTTAAAGAAATGAAGTGTTAAAAGATCATGTGATAGAATGATGGGTCATTCCATCTGTTTCAAACAAAAGGTTAGAAATAGTTATCAAATATTCATAAGTCCGTCTTTTGTGAGGTTGAACTTATACTTCATATATCATACCTCTTAATAAAATAAAACTAGTTTCTACTAACCAGGGACTTCCTGTAGTCCAGTGGTAGGCGATAAAGGCCAGTCACACTTCGGTTGTGGGTTCGATTCCCACAGCCTTGTCCGACGCGATGGGTTGTCGCCCGTCCTGCAGGTTGTCCTTTTTCTAAAACTACATTACTATAACATCCCATCAATAATATCAAAAAAAGGTTCTATCCTAACTTATGTCCAACATAATCCATTCCAATCTTTAGGCTTATCTAAAATACTTCGGTCCACTCTCATAACATAGTGAAAACGATTACCATAGATTTAATACCATTGTTGATCCCCATATATCGTAATTCTGCATTCCTGTCTTGTTGGTCACATTCCAATCATTGGAAGGCCTTAATCATGTATTCCATTGAACCTTAGTGAAAACATGAATGCAGTTAAAAGTTAACACTTTCCACATACCAAAATCCTAAAAATTCTTTATACTCAAACCATGATATCACTTAGTCCTTATATCAATCATGATCTCATGAATACTGTTAAATATTTCATTTTCTCGTTTTCCCTTCATTATGCGCATATCATCTTATTTCCAAAAATATCTCAATCACTTTGAATACCACATTAGACCAATACATAAATATTCCAATACTCCATGATACAACATTATTTTGGAATCCCATTACATAAACACTTAATCATTCCACCACATCATTGTCATATTCAACATCTCCAATAGTGATCGCATGTGACTTCCCTTTGTCCTTTTCCTTAAGCGGTTGCTCATGTCGATCATCACTAACCCTTGGATTAGGCCATTTATTAGCATAATGCCCCATTTCCTTGCACTTGAAGAACTGAAGTGTTGGTGGTGCGTTCTCTGCAGTGTTTGCTTTATTCACATCATTAGAAACCCTTTTTCCATTACTTCGACACTCAGCTGCTCGATGACCTTATTTTCCACACTAAAAACATTTTCTAGTCCTTTTAAGACAATCTCCACCATGCTTCTTTCCAAACTTTGTGCATAAGGAAACATTCATCTTCTTTTCACCATTATTCTGAGATTTCTCCTTGAACTTCATCTTTTGTTTCTTGTCAAAACCATGAGATGGATATGTAACACCAACTTCCATTTCTACCTTGATAGCACAACGCACAATTTATTCATAGCTACTGAAGTCTCTTATAGCTAATGCCCTTCGAAGACTTGGTTTTTAGCCACTGAAAAATAGATCAACATTACATTCAAGTTGGATGATAATGCCAGATGCATACCTTGCAAGTCTTGTAAAATTTGCTTCGTATATACCAACAGATTCATCATCCTTTTGCTTTAGTTCAAAAAACTCTTTCTCCAGATTTGTTCGAAGAATACGAGGGAAGTACTTATTGAAAAATAAGTTCTTGAACTCGTCTCATTCCATGGACTCAATTTCACCTCTTTGCCTCATATTCTTGATAAGATTACACCATTGATCAGCTTCACCTTCTAAACGATATACTGCTAAGATGACTTTATCATGTTCAGAACAATGAAGAACTGAAAATATCTTTTCAATGGTACTGATCCATTGTTCAGCAACAAGTGGATCAGAAGACCCACTGAAATAAGGTAGACGTTGCCTCATGAAGGACTCAATAGAATATTGTTCCTTTCTCTGCTCATTTGGAAGTCCAGAATGATTCATAGCTTGTGTAAGTATAGCAATAAGATTTTGCACTCCATCTCCCATAACATTTGTTTGTTCAGGAGGGCAATCATTGCATTTTCCATTGCATTGATCAACACGGTTCCTTCGGGTTCCAGCCATCGTCTAAAACCCATAAAGAATAGTGTGAGAGGAAAAAATCATTCTAGGGAAAACAACATTATAAAGGGGGAGTATCCTCAATATCTAACTTCTTAGGTTAAATTCTATGATCGTTACCGTAGTTCTAGGACCGTATCTTATACGTATACTTATCCTTAGGGACATCCCTAGGCATACCTTAGAAATATCACTAGGGATATCACTAACGTTTTCGCATCCTAGTTTCCAAAGGTTGACTAAACCTTTCCTCTGATACCAACTGTAACGACCCATACTTTACATACATTGTTATTAATTCAGAATTGAAGCACACTTATTACAACATATAACAAAACCAAGAAAGGACCGTATAGGTATAGTGTCTTTAGAAACTGGGAAACATAAACAACTGGTTCATAAAGCATCTACTTTGCCTCCCATTTATTTCATCATATCTAGAGACCCTTTTTGGCATATCATACTTAATAACCGTCTTCCTGAGCTGGGGAAAGAAAACATACAAAAGGGTGAGCTCAAATGCTCAGTAAGGGTAAACAAAATAAATATCAATCACATCATATTCATAAAAACATAACATTTTGGAAATCATAACTTGCAAAAGAGAGCATAATTTCATAACATGGGATAAATCATAGTAGTGAAATGAAATCCCAATAATCATAACTTAAAACATGAAACTTTGTGTCATACACACATAATCATAGAGAATCGTTTCTTGTTAGTCAATACTCATTGCCAAGACTATCTTAGTGGACAAAGTCCCTTTCTGAACTGAGTCACCCTCGTTTCAGTCCTGTTTCACTGAACCGGTATAACCTACCGTTCCAGCCATGTCTATCTCATGAGATATAAAATCTTTATCCAATGCTTTGGGGGGAGATATAGGTCCCACCCATCTCATAATGATACCATTCTTATGTGTGCCAGAAAATCATAAACCATACATCATTGCATAACCCATGTAATAAAAATGGGAATCTTAAACATCATGACATCATAAAACAATTCATGTACGATAAAGGAATTCATAAAAATAATTCCATCACAACATAATCAAATCAATGTAATAAAAGGGATAAAAACAGAACCCTTTATTATCTTAGATGGAAAATAATTTTTATATAACAATTGAACTTCATTTTTGAGGAAAATATCCTTTCTACTTCAAAAACACTTTTCCTTTCTTAACATTTCATACAATTCTAAACTAAAATAAGTTTATTGAAAATAAACATGAAAACTTGTAAAGGAATATTCTTGGAAATAATGTTTTAAAAATCCATTCATGTTGTATAAGTTAAAGAAAATATTCTTCTCGTACTTTTGTCGAAAAAGTCAAAAAGTGCCTCGTACGAAAAACGACAAAAGATTCCTTTCATATCTTTTAATAAAATCTCACCGAAGGGTAAAATTGGATTTAAAAAATTGTAGGTGGATGGAAATAATATTACATATTGATGAAACATGTATGTGGATGATAAAATACACCCTAGTAAATACCAAAGTAGAAACAATCTCGGATAAAAATGAGATTGTGATATTTCCCTTACCTTAGATCCGATTTGCTTCGTAAGTGTCCGAACCTCCTGTATAATGATTTAAATAATGTCATTGACTTATTACAGAATCATATTCATTGTTATTATATCATATAAGGTTCACTTATGACTTTATATTACCCGTTATTTTGTAAATTAATGTTAAAGTAGCATTTTGGGTAAAATCGTCTCATTTATCGTTCGTGTTTTAACTTGTAATTATTCATATGATTACTTAGATAATTATTACTTATTTATAGAATATAAAACATGATTTATATATAATATATATTCAGAATATACATATATATAATGGATCTATAAATGTAATGAAATACACCGTTCATGGAGACGGTAGGCCGTACGTACGCATGAACGTTGTTATCGTTTCCTTATTGAATTGAGTGGAATTAAGTAGATGACATACATATATATACACATAAATCCATTAGATTTATAATGTCATATACTTAATTATTATTGCTTATATATACTTTATAATCATTCTTAAATGGTTAACATGGAGAATGAATCTCATCGCGTCGTGGAGACTGTAGACCGTACGTACGCACGAGCGATGATATCATTTCCATAATTATTGAATTGAATTGGAGTGGATGATACAATATATAAGAATCATTATGATGTTATAATAACTATGTATAGTTATTCTTTACACCATAATACCCATCCATGTAAGGTGTTGGTGGAAAAACAGATTACACCACGGCGTGGAGACGGTATTCCGTACGTACTCACGCGCGGTGATTTCATTTTCCGTAGGATGGATAGATGGTGAATTAGGATTGTTTCATACTTATAATGACATATCAGTATATTAGTGATACTTATGTTATTAATTCATAATGAATCAACCTAAGAAGAAGAAGTGTAAGATGAAATAAAGGTGAATGAATCGGTAACGGAAATTACCTCTTCTTTGAAGCGCCTTTTTGAGACCTCCTATTAGGGAACTAAAATTGGTCTTTGAGGAAGACCAGAACCTCTAGGATGTTTCTAGGGAAGTTTAGAAGAGAATTTGGCAAGGTCTGGTCGAGTTTGAAGGCTCAAAGTTGTGTGAGGAAGAGAGGGAGGAGGTTCCCTTTTATAAGGGAGGAGAGGGGCACCTTTGGAATTTTTAAAAATATTAATTTATAATAAATCTAACCCCACTTAAAAAACCTCCAAAAATGACTCATAATCGAATCTTATATGAGAGAGGGTTGTAATCTCATCAACCAATCAAATTTAGACATGTTTGGATCTTATTTTAGACCTTATCATTTTGATTTATCCTTATTTAATCTATTTAAGTTTATTTGTGGTAATAAAATTCTAAATTTTAAATTATAGCAAATAATTACGTATTTGTTGTGAATTTTCCATAATTTCTTACTTTATAACATTATATACCATATAAATTTAAAATTATAATTTTTAAATATTTTCGTGATTTTTAAACAATTTTATAATATGTTATTTTTATACAATAACAATAGTGTCAATTTTGACACTATTCATTTATTTGAATTTAAATAAAATATATACAGAAGATATGTTCAAACTAAAGGATTTAATATATTAATAAAAGGTCATATGTATCTATAAAATTAGTGGATCACATTAAATAGTTCATATAATATTTATTTTATTATTTTTAAAACCATTTATTTGGTTTATCTCTTAATAAAATAATTACTACATCATTTTTTTATAATTATTTAATATAATTAATTGTTCCATAAAATTTAAAATAAAATCCTATGATGAAGATAAATATATTACCTTTAACAATAATACTTTTACTTGAATTTATCATCTTAAAATCACAATATCTAAATTGTTATATTTATTAAATTATGAAGGTGACAACTTTGGCATCATTTAAAATAAAATAATAGAAGTGCTATAATTGCTTGTATAAGACTCCAAATGGTCAAATATTAGACCATTGGATGATTATAGTTTCAATTTACATGACCAATAAGTTTTGGTCAGGGTTTTGTGCCTTTTATGGTCACTATTAGTTTAATAAAAACTATATTCTTGATTTTTCAATAGATAAGTAATTTCTGCACCACTATTGTGTCACAATTAATGATAACTATTTAATCCCAAAAAAATTCTAAATAAATTCTCATGATGTAGATAATTTTTTTAGCTTTCTGGATACTATTCATGTTCGAAGTTTTATGATGTTTATCACTAAGTTGAAATTATTATACTTATAAGATTTAAGAAAGTGACATGTTGTCACTTTCTTTGGTTTTAATAATAATTAAATTATTTTCATGGTCAAAAGTCCATAAAATGAATCTAATCCGACCCTTAGTTGATATGGGTTTACTTTTATCCATAAAATATAATTTTGGAATGTGTTAGGGTAATTTTATAATATTATATTTACCCTTAATTACCTGATTTACCTTTAACTAGGGTAAATAAAATTTACCGTAGTTACTATTCATAATTCCCAAAAATAAAAAGTATCCCATTAACATAATTTGGACCCACTGATTCCAAATATGGAATCCATTTTTTAAAATTCAATACACATAAGTTGCAGAAATTAAATTAAAATTAATCCCGTTGTCGAATAAAAACAGGTTTTTCTTTAAAACATTGCAAAAGATTGAATTGATTTAACCTATGAATTCATGGTAAAATCATTGCTAATGAAATAAATTATATTAAATGGTAAAAATATATTCTATTTATACTTTAAAACCATTCAATATTATAATTTAACCACATAAGATATTATGATGAAAAAAGTTGTTTTTAATTAAAATATAGCGTGTTTTTATTATTCATTAAAATATGAAAGTTATCAGAAAAATATCAAAACATTATCTAATGTAAATTTTTACATCCTGATTCAAAAGAAGAATTTTATTTTGTCAAATTGAACATATAAACATTTCAAAAACTAGATTTCAAGTGGGTGCTCCATCAAAAGGCGGGAAAACTGCATTTTTTGAAAAATACTTATTTTACCCGAAAAATTTATTTTGTTCTTATACCATGTTCTAGAAAAAGTGTAAGATGAATAATAATGTTATAAAATTCAAAATTTAGTTAATACTATTCATAACGGCTAGTTCATGACAATATTATAATAATATATCATTGTTTATTAAAACCCGGTATTGCGTACAACACACGCTATTGAGAAAGGTCGCGATTGCGTGTAATGCAAGCCAAGTCAGGGTTGCGTGTTGTGAAAGAATCCTTCATTGTTTCATATAACAGAATCCAACAATATTTCATTTATACATTTAATATATATATATATATATACTCAATGTTGCGTAGAATAACTATTATCAAAATTGTGTGTAACACGGTCCAAGAATAGTGTTGCGTATACTGCTAGCTAATACGGTGTTGCGTATAGCGCAAGGTAATCTTGGTGTAGAATACAACTCAAGACATTAATGAAATTAAAATAATATTTTTCATAAAATCTCGGGGTGTTCCATTCTACCCCCCCTTAAAATGAATTTCGCCCTCGAAATTCGTCGGGGTTATAAATGGTTTACTATTTGAAAGCTTCTTTAATAGAAATCCACATCGTAAAAAGGAATACCAAAACTTATCTTTAAAAACTAAAGTATAAAACATAATGGTTACCCAAGTTAACTAATCACTGGGTATCCACATAGGAGAACATAGGTGAAAATATGGACATGGAAGAGAAATCTAACCGTCACGTTCTGATGGAGAGTGGTAGAGGACATGGCTCTGAAAAAGCAAAAAATCTCAAAGCCATAAATTTGTGATGATATAGGGTACCATCTGTTTCATCGGATATAAGATCACTAGGACAACATTTTTGGTTTTCAATATCATTTCCCTAAAGATGAAAATTTTCAATTAGAAGAAATACTTAATTGATTTTGGTACAATCTCACTGTTGTTCCTGCTTTGAACAATTTCCACTTCATCTCTTAAAGAAATGAAGTGTTAAAAGATCATGTGATAGAATGATGGGTCATTCCATTTGTTTCAAACAAAAGGATAGAAATAGTTATCAAATATTCATAAGTACGACTTTTGTGAGTTTGAACTTATACTTCATATATCATACCTCTTAATAAAATAAAACTAGTTTCTACTAACCAGGGACTTCCTGTAGGCCAGTGGTAGGCAATAAAGGCCATTCAAACTTCGGTTGTGGGTTCGATTCCCACAGCCTTGTCTGACGCGATGGGCTATCGCCCGTCCTGCAGGTTGTCTTTTTTCTAAAACTATATTACTATAACATCCAATCAATAATATCAAAAAAAAAGTTCTATCGTAACTTATGTCCAACATAATCCATTCCAATCTTTAGGCTTATCTAAAATACTTCGGTCTACTCTCATAACATAGTGAAAACGATTACCAGATATTTAATACCATCGTTGATCCCCATATATCGTTATACTGCATTCTTATCTTGTTGGTCACATTCCAATCGTTCGAAGGCCTTAATCCCGTATTCCATTGAACCTTAGTGAAAACATGAATGCAGGTAAAAGTTAACACTTTCCATATACCAAAATACTCAAAATTATATATACTCAAACCATGATATCACTTAGTACTTATATCAATCATGATCTCATGAATACTGTTAAATATTTCATTTTCTCGTTTTCCCTTCATTATGCGCATATCATCTTATTTCCAAAAATATCTCAATCACTTTGAATACCACATTAGACCAATACATAAATATTCCAATACTCCATGATACAACATTATTTTGGAATCCCATTACATAAACACTTAATCATTCCACCACATCGTTGTCATATTCAACATCGCGAATAGTGATTGCATGTGACTTCCCTTTGTCCTTTGCCTTAAGAGATTGCTCATGTCTATCATCACTAACACTTGGATTAGGGCATTTATTAGAATAATGCCCCATTTCCTTGCACTTGAAGCATTGAAGTGTTGGTGGTGCATTCTCTGCAGTGTTTGCTTTATTCACATCATTAGAAACCCTTTTTCCATTACTTCGACACTCAGCTGCTCGATGACCTTCTTTTCCACACTTAAAACATTTTCTAGTCCCTTTAAGACAATCTCCACCATGCTTCTTTCCACACATTGTGCATAAGGAAACATTCATCTTCTTTTCACCATTATTCTGAGATTTCTCCTTGAACTCCATCTTTCGTTTCTTGTCAAAACCATGAGATGGATATGTAACACCAACTTCCATTTCTACCTTGATAGCACAACACATAATTTCTTCATAGCTGCTGAAGTCTCTTATAGCTAATGCCCTTCGAAGACTTGGTTTTAAGCCACTGAAAAATCGATCAACTTTACTTTCAGGTTGGATGATAATGCCAGATGCATACCTTGCAAGTCTTGTAAAATTCGCTTCGTATATACCAACAGATCATCATCCTTTTGCTTTAGTTTAAGAAACTCCTTATCCATATTTGTTCGAAGAATGCGAGGGAAGTACTTATTGAAAAATAAGTTCTTGAACTCATCCAATTCCATGGACTCAATTTCATCTCTTTGCCTCGTATTCTTGATAAGATTCCACCATTGATCAGCTTCACCTTCCAAACAATATACTGCTAATATGACTTTATCATGTTCAGAACATTGAAGAACTGAAAATATATTTCCAGTGGTACTGATCCATTGTTCAGCAACAAGTGGATCAGAAGACCCACTGAAAGAAGGTGGACGTTGCTTCATGAAGGACTCAAAAGAATATTGTTCCCTTCTCTGCTCATTTAGAAGTCCAGAATGATTCATAGCTTGTGTAATTATAGCAATAAGATTTTTCACTCCATCTCCCATAACATTTTTTTATTCAGGAGGGAAATCATTACATTGTCCATTGCATTGATCAACACGGTTCCTTCGGGTTCCAACCATCGTCTAAAACCCAAAAAGAATAGTGTGAGAGGCAAAAATCATGCTAGGGAAAACAACATTATAAAGGGGGAGTATCCTCAATATCTAACTACTTTGGTTAAATTCTATGATCGTTACCGTAGTTCTAGGACCGTATCTTATACGTATACTTATCCTTAGGGACATCCCTATACATACCTTAGAAATATCTCTAGGGATCTCACTAACGTTTTCGCATCCTAGTTTCCAAAGGTTGACTAAACCTTTCCTCTGATACCAACTGTAACGACCCATACTTTACATACATTGTTATTACTTCAGAATTGAAGAACACTTATTACAACATATAACAAAACCAAGAAAGGACCGTATAGGTATAGTGTCTTTAGAAACTTGGAAACATAAACAACTGGTTCATAAAGCATCTACTTTGCCTCCCATTTATTTCATCATATCTAGAGTCCCTTTTTGGCATATCATACTTAATAACCTTCTTCCAAACCTGGGGAAATAAAACAAACAAAAGGGTGAGCTCAAATGCTCAGTAAGAGTAAACAAAATAAATATCAATCACATCATATTCATAAAAACATAACATTTTGGAAATCTTAACCTGCAAAAGAGAGCATAATTTCATAACATGGGATAAATCATAGTAGTGAAATGAAATCCCAATAATCATAACAGAAAACATGAAACATTGTGGCATACACACATAATCATAGAGAATCATTTCTTTTTAGTCAAGACTCATTGCCAAGACTATCTTAGTGGACAAAGTCCCTTTCTGAACCGAGTCACCCTCGTTTCAGTCCTGTTTCACTGAACCGGTATAACCTACCGTTCCAGCCATGTCTATCTCATGAGATATAAAATCATTACCCAATGAATTGGAGGGAGATATAGGTCCACCCATCTCATAATGATACCATTCTTATGTGTGCCACAAAATCATAAACCATACATCATTGCATAACCCATGTAATAAAAATGGGAATCTTAAACATCATGACATCATAAAACAATTCATGTACGATAAAGGAATTCATAAAAATAATTCCATCACAAAATAATAAAATCAATGTAATAATTGGGATAAAAACAGAACCCTTTATTATCTTAGATGGAAAATAATTTTTATATAACAATTGAACTTCATTCTTGAGGAAAATATCCTTTCTACTTCAAAAACACTTTTCCTTTCTTAACATTTCATACAATTCTAAACTAAAAGAAGTTTATTGAAAATAAACATGAAAACATGTAAAGGAATATTCTTGGAAATAATGTTTTAAAAATCCATTCATGTTGTATAAGTTAAAAAAAATATTCTTCTCGTACTTTTGTCGGAAAAGTCAAAAAGTGCCTCATATGAAAAACGACAAAAGATTCCTTTCATATCTTTTACTAAAATCTCACCGAAGGGTAAAATTGGATTTAAACAATTGTAGGTGGATGGAAATAATTTTACATATTGAAGAAACATGGATGTGGATGATAAAATACACCCTAGTAAATACCAAAGTAGAAACAATATCGGATAAAAATGAGATTGTGATATTTCCCTTACCTTAGGTCCGATTTGATTCGTAAGTGTCCGAACCTCCTGTATAATGATATAAATAATGTCATTGACTTATTACAGATTCATATTAATTGTTATTATATCATATATGGTTCACTTATGACTTTAAATTACCCGTTCTTTTGTAAATTAATGTTAAAGTAGCATTTTGGGTAAAATCGTCTCATTTGTCGTTCGTGTTTTAACTTGTAATTATTCATATGATTACATATATCATTATTACTTAATTATAGAATATAAAACATGATTTATATATAATATATATTCATAATATACATATATATAATGGATCGATAAATGTAAAGAAATACACTGTTCATGGAGACGGTAGGCCGTACGTACGCATGAATGCTGTTTTCATTTCCTTATTGAATTGAGTGGAATTAAGTAGATGACATACATATATATACACATAAATACAGTAGCTTTATAATGTCATATATTTCATTATTATTTATTATATATACTTTATAATCATTCTTAAATGGTTAACATGGGGAATGAATCTCATCGCGTCGTGGAGACGGTAGTCCGTACGTACGCACGAGCGATGATATCATTTCCATAATTATTGAATTGAATTGGAGTGGATGACACAATATATCAGAATCATTATGATGTTATAATAACTATGTATATTTATTATTTACACCATAATACCCATCCATTTAAGGTGTTGGTGGAAAAACAGATTACACCACGGCGTGGAGACGGTATTCCGTACGTACGCACGCGCGGTGATTTCATTTTCCGTAGGATGGATAGATGGTGAATTAGGATTGTTTCATACTTATAATAACATATCAGTATATTAGTGATACTGATGTTATTACTTCATAATGAAACAACCTAAGAAGAAGAAGTGGAAGATGAAATAAAGGTGAAAGAATCGGTAACGGAAATTACCTCTTCTTTGAAGTGCCTTTTTGAGACCTCCTCTTAGGGCACTAAAATTGGTCTTTGAGGAAGACCAGAACCTCTAGGATGTTTCTCGGGAAGTGGAGAAGATATTTTTTCAGGGTTTGGCCGAGCTTGAAAGCTCAAAGTTGTGTGAGGAAGAGAGGGAGGAGGTGCCCTTTTATAAGGGAGGAGAGGGGCACCTTTGGAATTCTTAAAAATATTAATTTATAATAAATCTAACCCCACTTAAAAAACCTCCACAAATAACTCATAATTGAAGATTAGATGAGATAGGGTTGTAATCTCATCAACCAATCAAATTTATACATGTTTGAATCTTATTTTAGACCTTATCATTTTGATTTATCCTTATTCAATCTATTTAAGTTTATTTGTGGTAATAAAATTCTAAATTCTAAATTATAGAAAATAATTACTTATTTGTTGTGAATTTTCCATAATTGTTTACTTTATAACATTATATACCATATAAATTTAAATTTATAATTTTTAAATATTTTCATGATTTTTAAACAATTTTATAATATGTTATTTTTATAAAATAACAATAGTGTCAATTTTGACACTATTCATTTATTTGAATTTAAATAAAATATATACAGAAGATATGTTCAAAATAAAATCTTTAATATATTAATAAAAGGTCATATGTATCTATAAAATTAGTGGATCACATTAAATAGTTCATATAATATTTATTTTATTATTTTTAAAACCATTTCTTTGGTTTATCTCTTAATAAAATAATTACTACATCATTTTTGTATAATTATTTAATATACTTATTTTTGCATAAAAATTTAAAATAAAATCCTATGATGAAGATAAATATATTATATTTCACAATAATACTTTTACTCGAATTTATAATCTTAAAATCACAATACTTAAATTGTTATATTTATTAAATTATGAAGGTGACAACTTTGGCATCATTTAAAATAAAATAATATAAGTGTCATAATTGATTGTATAAGTCTTCAAATGGTCAAATATTCGACCATTGGATGATTATAGTTTCAATTTACATGAAAAATAAGTTTTGGTCAGGGTTTTGTGCCTTTTATGGTCACTATTAGTTTAATAAAAACTATATTCTTGATTTTTCACTAGATAAATAATTTCTACATCACTATTGTTTCACAATTAATGATAACTATTTAATCCCAAAAAATTCTGAATAAATTCTCATGATGTAGATAATTTTGTTATCTTTATGGATACTATTCATGTTCGAAGTTTTATGATGTTTATCACTAGGTTAAAATTAATATACTTATAAGATTTAAGAAAGTGACATGTTGTCACTTTCTTTGGTTTTAATAATAATTAAATTATTTTCATGGTCAAAAGTCCATAAAATGAATCTAATCCGACCCTTAGTTGATATGGGTTTACTTTTAGCCATCAAATATAATTTTGGCATGTGTTAGGGTAATTTTATACTATTATATTTACCCTTAATTACCCGATTTACCTTTAACTATGGTAAATAAAATTTACCGTAGTTACTATTCATAATTCCCAAAAATAAAAAGTATCCTAATAACATAATTTGGACCCACTAATTCAAAATATGGAATCCATTTTTTAAAATTAAATACACATAAGTTTCAGAAATTAAATTAAAATTAATCCCGTTGTCGAATAAAAACGGGTTTTTCTTTAAAACATTGCAAAAGATTGAATTGATTTAACCTACGAATTCAAGGTAAAATCAATGCTAATGACATACATTATATTAAATGGTAAAAATATATTCAATTTATACTTTAAAACCATTCAATATTATAATTTAACCACATAAGATATTATGATGAAAAGAGTTGTTTTTAATTAAAATATATAGCATGTTTTTACTATTCATTAAAATATGAATGTTATCGGAAAAATATCAAAACTTTATATAATGTAAATTTTTTCATCCTGATTCAAAAGAAGAATTTTATTTTTTTCAAATTTAACATATAAACATGTCAAAAACTAGATTTAAAGTGGGCACGCCATCAAAAGGTGGCAAAACTGAATTTTTTTAAAAATACTTATTTTACCCGAAAAATTTATTTTGTTCTTATACCATGTTCTAGAAAATTTGTAAGATGAATAATAATGTTATAAAATTCAAAATTTAGTTAATACTATTCATAACGGCTAGTTTATGACAATATTATAATAATATATCATTGTTTATTAAAACCCGGTATTGCGTACAACACACGCTATCGAGGAAGGTCGCGATTGCGTGTAATGCAAACCAAGTCAGGGTTGCGTGTTGTCAAAGAATCCTTCATTGTTTCTTATAACAGAATCCAACCATATTTCATTTATAAATTTAATATATATATATATATATACTAAATGTTGCGTAGAATAACTATTATCAAAATTGTGTGTAACACGGTCCAAGAATAGTGTTGCGTATACTGCAAGCTAATACGGTGTTGCGTATAGTGCAAGGTAATCTTGGTGTAGAATACAACACAAGACATTAATGAAATTAAAATAATATTTTTCATAAAATCTCGGGGTGTTACAAATGATCTATGATAAAAATCTTGATTATAATTCTTAGAGACCTAAAATCGTAATGAAATATCAATGTTGATTCCATGAGTTTTATGAAACAGAGAAAAGTTTGGAGGATTCTAATTCACAGATCAGGGATAAGTCTAAACTAATGACCTAGGCATAGGGGAAAGTGATCGACCTGGTAGAGACTACCATTATTACCCTCTAACTAATAACAGTTCCCATTTAGTCACTATGTAATGTAATTAATCACATGGTGCCTCTTACAAAGTGTCACAATAATAAAATTTCATTGGCCTAACGAAAAAAGAGATCAGGGTATCCTGGTATTTGATTGATGGATTAATAATGTATACTCCTTCTAAAATGATAAGGTCCTTTTCTATTTACTTGTTTATTTGGAAAATAACATTCTCAAGCTACAGTATCCCATGAAACCAGATGAGGTGAACCTCACAAACCACCCAAACTACTACCCATTTCAAAGGAGGATGGGTCACACCATCCAATGATCTTTAATAAAATATTAAGTCCTCCAAAAAATGGTTTATTCTGGAGTTTTTATGTTTGAAATTTCTTTATAATATGTCAAATGTGTTACCATTTCCCTGTTCGTAATATTAGGTGATTGGAAAACATTTCTAACCATGTGTGGTAAAAATTTCAATAACTAGATGAATCGAATGAAAATTGACTAATCTCATGCCACCCAATGAGAAAGGATTCAAAAACCCATAAATATAACATCTCTGAGGGATATGAAATATAATATATCCTCTAATGTTGGACTTAATCTTCAAATATAGTAAGAGACAGAAGAGGAAGAGCCATATTCATCTCCTATGTAATATCCATCTATTTCATATTTCTTTTTTTTGAAAAATACAAATCATGAGAAATACCCCACCTAACATAACCCTCATCAGATGGATATATGATCATTTGTTCCATTAACATAATATAGTTAGAATAAACCTTCTATAATTATTAATATTCCTTGTATATTTTTTTTATTGTACCTAATTAGAGAACCAGAGTCTAGAGGCACAGGAGCCAAGGATACATGGGAGGATGCTGGTGTGGTCAGACCCTATATATTTGTCACAACCCCATTGATGATATGTATATTATCGTGGCCTATGGGAATTAAATAAAAAAAATTGAATAGAAAAACATAGTTTCTTTATAACCCTCCAATGGTCACCATAACCTAGTCATATTACATGACAATCTAGAAGGGATTTGATTGTGTGGTCATCCTAGAAAACAGGTATGGCCAGAGATTCTATTCCACTAGAAGTAGATGCTCCCTTGAACTATGTACCAGCACCATGGAAATATTACTCCCAAGAATCATCACATAATCCAAATAATAAGTATAAAACCCATCTTGGGATGTACTGAGTTATCAAAAAGATTATGACATTCTAAAATAGTTGGCTATTGTCCCAGCCATGTTTCCATTCTTAGATACGATCCATATTTAAAAATAACAAAGAGAGGAACTTGAGAAATCCATTTAGATACCATAGTAGCTCAAAATATAATTCATTGCATAGGTGTTTCATTTAGTGGATACCATTCCATTAGAATTACTTCTCTATAAATTGTTTATATTGATGGATATTGAATAGATCATTAAAAGACACATCATACCCCTATATGTTTTTGGAAATCATGATAATTTCAACATCTTAAGGGTCCTGATTGACGATGTTTATACTATTAGTCTCATCCCAATCTTGAAAATTCAATGATTGGGTTATATTAAAGGGTACTTTACTCCTAGAAATATGACCATTCAGGGGTATGATAAGATTGAGAAAATACCAATCATAAAGATAATGATTAGATCCTAGTTTAGGGATCTCACATCATACACTGAGTTCATGGTTAACCATAAATATTCTACAGATAATTTCTAATCAGAAGGAATCATCTTCACAAACACTTGGTGGTACCATCAATATGTCATCAATGTTAGGAAAACCCCATAAATAGATATATCAGTGTGCAATATAGTGATAGATATCCCTTTGGGTATTGTAATTACATGTATGATAGTGTATTTTTCTAAAAATGGAATGTCATACAAAAAATAGTGGATGAAAATATATTGGTCGTATGCTCTGATATTTTAGAGACCACCTCTAAAAATATCTAATGTGTGCTTGACTATGACTGTATACTACCCATAAATTTGAATAAAGAAGTAGAATTGATCCTAGATATCTATGCTACACCTATCCCAAAATAAAATATAAATTGAAATAATAATATTTTGAATCTCTCTACATTGAATCAAGAATAATTTGATTCCTTTATCTCTTCCCATGGCCTCTCTTATGCCAACAGTGTAATGGAATCCATCATATTATCATCCACACCTAAAAATGCCTCCGCTAACCTTAAGGTAATATAATAAAATGATAACCACCTGAACTTACCTCACACATTTGGGGAAGTAATCTCCACCATCATTTATGATATTAGCCAGATAAATTTTGGAAAAAAGAATCCCTCTTATCTAAATTTATTAGTGCAACCATGCCTCTGAAGGATAATGAGATATATAATTCGTTTTTAAAGAAATATCGGTATGTGTTTTCTTGGAATAATAAACAAATTATTGGATTGAACCATTGTGTTTATACACACCATTTAGGATTACCCGATATCCATCAAGGCATCAACAGGTTGCCATGAGGATACCCCGCTCCCATAGTTCTAATAATCTATCAAATGTTAAAAATTTGATAAAGGAATTTTTTCTAGAAGATAAATACCCAAGATGGATAACAAACATCATCAATGTTAATAATAATGATGGATAGATTACAATATTCATCTATTTTAGAGAACTTAATCAACATTGACCAAAAAAAGATTTCTAATTTCTTATCATATAACTCTTGATCGATACAATTTCTAGATTTCATGAACTTTTCTTCATAGATAGGTATTCAAGGTACAATAAAATCAAGATTCTCAATAAGATGAGTAAGCCACAAACAATAGAGTACCACATGGGATATTTTTCAATCATTTCACTCCCTTCAAACTAAAGGAACCGAGTAATACTTTTCACCAAACCATTCATTATATCTTTATGATCTTGATAGTATGAAGAAATGAATTTTTCATTGAAAACCGTATGGTCGAATCCCAATAGTGATTTCATCACTTCATGAACCTTCAAATAGACTTTGACAAGTTGTGATCTCAGAGTCTGAAGATGAATATATTTAAATGCAATTTCAGTGTAAATTTATTAAAATTTAGTATATTTATGATATACCATAATGATATCATGGATATACCTCAGAAGACTAATAAAATCCTATAAATTTCACCTTCTTAGATTCTCAATGAGGCAAGGGGGCTCAAATAGAACATCACAAACAAATTATGTTTCATAGCCAAACTATATGGAATGTCTCTCCCCTTAAACAAGAAAAATACAATGGGAGTCTCCTAATAATATGATGGTGATTTATTATAATCCATTGAAAGTATCTTGTTGTATGTGATGCATCAACTGTTTCTAATTTCACCAATGGATGTAAATCCCTCTTTATATATATATATCTATCATGGAGAAATCACATAGAAAAATCCCCACAGGAAAATTTTGTGGGGAATGAGAACAATCTCTTTTTTCTTAGTAGAATGATTCAAGGAACTAAGAACCGATATTATGGCATTGTTAAGAATATCATTTCACTCATATTTGTTGATAAAAACTTGAGTCATCAATTTCAGCACCATGAAGTCCACTTGGAATTCCATATTGAATAGATCATGTACATCCTTGGTTTTACAATACTGATTGGGTTTATAGAATAATGGGAGAAATTATGAAATAGTATGACATCCAATTAATATTGACGAAGGAAGTGAAGGGATTGGACTTAGTGATTTCCATGTGGCATGTCTCACCGTATAAATTTCACATGTGGACAACGAACCTCCACATGATGAGGGTTTTTATACCCCTAACACTCCCTGAACATGGGAGATGTATTTTAATGGATCCTTCCAATGACCTATAAGCAAGATACATGAAAATATAAAACTCAATATAAATGGTATTGGTTTTGTATTTTTATCTTTTTAATGTTCAATTTTTCCATATACACTTTTCACTATCTAAAGGATGCATGAATAATGAGGTCGAATACCAATCCCCCATCGCTAGTTTGGAACTAGACCTATATTTGTCGATATCCTATAGAAACATAAATGGGGATTCAGAATTAGTAATAAAGTAAACCAATGTATATTATTACATCCAAATAGTAATAATTTGGCCCTCTCACTGAATATTTTAAGCAATAATGGAAGTGTTCCATTTTAAACCCACATTATATTATATTCACCTATCATAGAATGATTGTGCATATGCATCGGAAACTGTAGCTATATTCCTAGATGACTGTGATCAAGATGAGGTGGTCTTTCACATCATGAACCATATAATGGGCTCGTTAATAATTTTCAATGACATCGATGTCATCATTCATATAAACACCAACAAAAAGAATGAGGGACGAATTTCCTTCCTAGGATAGATGGAGCCTATAAATGATGTTATCCCAAACAGGATCCTCCCAATAGACAGAGATGAAATGGAATATATGTTTTTATAAATAAATGGAGATAATCATTTAGGGCATGAAAATGTGAAAAAATCATTCTATATGTGAGGATTTTATGGAATCCTTTCCATATGCAAAGTAGAAAGAGATATTACTTCCATCATGTCAGAATTCTATGTAGGATCCTGTGGAAATCACCAACCAAGGACCAAGATCTCCTAAAAAATAGATAGGATTGATTAATCTTTGGAAATATGATGTTTTACTTTATATAGTTCACCAATAAATTTAATTCATGATAGATTCATGAAAACATTATCTATAAACCCCCATAATTTCTACATAATGATAAATATTACTGCATATTTTCGGAATGGGGAATGGATTTTGTAGATCTATATCCCCCAACCACAAATAAGTTAAATATGTACATACACACTTCTAATGTATTTGTTTATAAATGAGATGATCCAATACCAATCAAGGAATAAATAAGGAATAATATCATCAAATTCATGATATCTAATATCATCACCAGATTTAGATTCCCTCACACAATATTGATGAAAAATGGTACAAATATATATCCTACTGAGTAAAAAAATTGTACTATAATTACAAAATTGATTACTTCCTTTCATTCCACAGTCAATTTTTGTAAAAGGAATATATAGTAGATTTCAACAAGATTCCAAAAAATATACTCAGGACTATACCAATAAAGACAATAAGTATTGTCCAGATAAAATCCTCGATACATTACCAGTTGACTATAAAAACAAACATACATCTAAACAAGAATCTCCATATTCATTTGTTTATGGAACCAATGTAGTTTTGCCCATATAATTCTAGTTATCAACACTTTTAATAGACATCGACAAAAAATAGATGAAGAGATGTGAATAAACTGATTGGATAATTTTTAGAGGCTCAATGAGAAAAGGATCATTTAATTTCACAACAATGAGGTCCATTATAATCGGATAATATGAGGATTCAATAAAAATTCCCACATCTATTCATTCCATCAAGGAGAAATGGTATTGAATCTTTGGATCCCAATGATACCTAGGAAGAAATATCTAATAATTAAACCCCGATTTCAAGGGCCTTATATCATACATAAGGTATAAGATAATATAGATTACTCGCGGGCCACAATGGATAGGGAATATATAACCCCACTAATGCGATATCATAATAAATAATTTTTGTAGCTACCATCACACATAATAATCATCTTATATAATTTATTTTAATGTATAAAAAAGTGGTCATGGGTGTATGATGTTAAACTATGTAGCATCACACGTGTTGACCACGTGATGTTAAAATGTAACAAAACATGTCCTCACCAAATGACATTAAAATCTACAAGATACATCATCACTTCATGGCATTAATATTCATGGGAAGCATCATCTCACAAAAAAAATCATAGTATAGAGACTAAGTCTTGGAAGATGCTAAATGAAATTCCTATTTCACTGTGTGAGTATGATATAAATATGGAATCTCCCATTCACGAAATAGGATTCTCTTAATTCATGTTATCACCTGATAAGTAGTAACACCCATATATCCATTCTTTGGTCCTACCAGAATACCTCCTCATTCACATCAGGTAACCTTCACCTTTACCATAGGATGTTAAAATACATTGATAATGTCTTCTATGAATGACACTATACAACACAGATCCTTCAAAACTATGTATGGCTTTATTCTCATCAAAATGAGATTCATTATGAAACCTCGATCATATATCTTGTCCCAACCGCCATATGATAAAAAAAATTCATTTCCATTATTTATACTTTATCTATGTGTTGAGATAGCACTTTTCATTTTTTTTCCCACACTCAGCATAACTCACATGGGAAAATGAATTTTGGAAAAGGATTTCCCAAAAAATCAAGACATGTTAATTAAAATTGTGATTATCATGGTCTTTGAGGAAGGACTATAAAATAAACACTATGTTTCTTTTCTAAACAACATTAAACTACATGGTATATGTCCCTTACATGAAATAATAATGTGAAATACTAACGGAATCACCAGAGAGGGACACTATCAATGGTGTTGGCCTCTCACCACAGACCCACTAAAGAAATACACGTAGTTGGATTCCAACCCCAACAGGATATGTAATTACACCAAGATATTAGTATGGGGTCTATTAAAAATATTTACTCTTTATATTGGGGAACCCACATCATTTCCACACGACCTTAACCTTCCTTGTTTCCCTTGATCTATGTATGTATTGATTCATTCCATCATCGACTACTTGGAGATGCCAAGATTTCAAGTCATGGGTCCTAATACAACAATTAAATAAAACAACCCCCTATATTTATGGGTTACACCTTTTTCGAAAGTATCTCATTCAATAATTTTGGGTGTTTAGATTAAAATCATTATGGGATTTGTAGTAATGCTTGGATCTTTGATACTGGGAGCATCTATAAAATTCAATAGAAAACATCCCCCCTCTATAAATAGGTAAGGCCTATGTGGGGAGTTTTCAAATCAAGAACTAAATTTGGAATTATTTATATCATTATAAGATACATAGTGACACTTGGATCCCCAATCATGGGACTAACTACAACAATCAGTGGGATCAATTCACCCTCAATATATGGGTCAGAAAAAAGTAATGAGTTTTCCACTCAATAACAATATTTATGTTTAAAATTTTCAATATAGCATATATTGTAAAACTTGGATATGTGATCCTAGGTCTACCTACAAAAATCAATTGGAAAAAATTCCCCCTCTATGTATGGGTCAAAACAACATGGATAGTTTCCCAATCATGAATTATGTGTGGCCTGATTAATGTCATCAAGGGATATATTGGGATTCAAAGGTCAATAATCTTGGGTTTAGCTTCAATAATAATTGGGAATAATTCCCCCTTTAATGTATGGTTCAAAAATTCATGGATATTTTCCCATTCTAGAATAATATTTGGATATATTCTTATAGTAAATAGATATAAAATGATTCCATGATAATCCAGATGGTCCTATCTTCCTTTGTGATGGTTAAAGTGATCAACTATATGAGGAATTGGATACTTGCTTTAACCCATAACCTATTTTGACCAAAGGTAATCAATGAAAATCTTTGCGGGTCCCATCTTCCTTTTAGAAAAAATAATTGAAGTCACTATTGATGATATACTTGGCCATATAATACCATTTTCATCAAAGTACTATAGCTTCCTCTTGATCTACTCCAACTACATAGTTTCCATCATATATGGAGGAAAGGATGACATGGATACTCCTGGAACTGTCTCAATAGTGAACTCTACCTCTATCGCAGTAGATTGTCTAAAAAATGATCAGGATAACCACACATAAATGTTCATCTACATGGGTAGTCTACTTAACATAATCTCTGATCATCTAGAAAAATTTCAGTAATCTAGTAAATCTGTCTACCCATTCCATGATTCCCTTATCCATATCATCCCTCCTAAACATCCCATTCAATATTGGGTATATAACTACCATCCTCTGGTGACAAATGACTACCTAAAATTATCTAAATCACTATGAAACTGGTATAGAACAAACTAATTCATCCTGAGAGTGATATAAAAACAATCATCTTGAGGACAATGAGGTCTCACAAGAAATGTTAACGGACTACATAAAGGGTCTATCCTTGCATTGACGTACACACTCTGATATAATTACCAAATAATTATCATTTTTCATTAGTCCCAAAAGTATTGAATTATTATCCCAATGCTCTCTATGATATCCATGGATATCTAGAAGTGGGAAACAAATGTATCAAATAATAAAGAAACTAGATTACAGTCTAAGAGGATAGTAACTGGTACTATAAATGGAATGGAACCCTTCTCCTTGGGTATTGGTTATCTTGAGAATATCTGGCTGGATCTGTGACTCTAATCTATATCCAAGCTACTAAGAGGTGGTCCACTAAAATTTAACTTCATTAAATTTGTTTTTCCTATATGACCACATCCTCATCCTTTACATATGTGGCCAGTAGTTTTCCTGCTTCCGACCTATTTTGAAGCTACCAATACTAATCCAAAAGGCAGATCCAATTTGGATCAAATTCCACTAAAAAAATATTGAATGGTTCATGATAATGTAAATATATTCCCACTTTTATACAAGGCTTCGTACTCTATTGGGTCATAGTCAAACTAATGATTTATATGACCTTTCCATAATCACTGATGGAATATAATAGAACAACCAATGCATATATTTGGGATTTCGGTATTTAGTCAAGAACTCTCCAAATGACAATCCCTTCCACTATTCGAGTAATTACCCCACCACAGTACTGAACCATCATACTATATACAATCATATTCCCCCAATTATGTTCATTTATCAGAACGATGTTCACAATATTTAGATTTTTAGTCAAAAGGAAGACATTTTACTAATACTATATGCCATATCGAAGACCATACTCGTAAAATCTCAATCTAGAAAGCTCATCACAAGTGAAAGAAGTTGAAAAATTCTAAATATTAACAAAGTGGGATGAGTAATCCATAGAGGATAAGGATATATTCTATATATATATAAATTTCATATCCCCATCAGCCCTTAATGTATCTATAATGAAATATTAATAAAACGAAGCTCAAAAATATCACCAAGCCATATCATGGTGAAGTTCCTCCTAGGAGATAAAATCCCACCCAATAATGGCCTTACCATGAATCATATATTCTATGATGTTGACCCTCCTCCCTATAGGTGAATTTAGATTCTAAATGATAGATAAAATGGATTCCAAACATGTCTCAAAATCTTATGGGTAGCTATCTCAGGAAAACATATGAGGATGATTCTATTGAAACTATCACTTCATATATTCCATAAAAATGGAAGGTCATATGGATCCTTAGATAATTTTCATAATCAATAGGAATTCCTCTTGAAACTAGTCATCAAAATCAATTTTATGTGTAAAAGGAGGTGTTTTTGGTGGCACTAATAGTGGGTCAAGTCTGACCTTTTCAGCAGCGTGGTTTTCACCCCCTTCTTATTTCTAAACCTATGGCCACCATTGATGTATATATATAAAATTTCTAAGCACCCACATTAGTAATAAATAACATATTAAATGAAACTAATATGCCTATATGATGAAAATAAGGGCCCACTACCGAGATCTTAATAACTAAACTACCCGAGATCTATGGTTAGGGTATTAGTATAGTAGACTAGGATTGACATATATGGATAATACATAATTTTATATTAATTTTAATCACATTAATAATTTTCATGCCCAACGACTATAATAGTTTGGTGACTTTAGAAACTGAGAACAAATTCTTCTAATTTGGTGAAAGATATGCAACATATCCTATAATGATCATCTCATTTATTACTCTTATATTAATAATTTCTCTATCAGATATGGTGAGGAAACATAATAAATAGCGAGATCAAATTATTAATAATGGTAAAAATAATGGAGATACTTAATAATAATTAGGGAATAATGGTATAATAACATGAAAATAACATTTGAGGATCATACCTTGTACATAAAATATCATAATCATGAGACATGGAATTGTTTTTGGTAGTTCACAAGAAAATGATAATATGGAAATAAATGGTTATGTGATTTGAGATAATATTGTTGTCATTATACCTATACTTTGGGAATAAAAATCAGTTTATAACATTTAGAACATAGGTAAAATGATAAAGGTTTACTCGTTAAGGTAAGGACATGAGATCAAACCCTCACATAATCTTATGGACATGCTACTAGGTCCACACATAACATTTTGAACAAGTAATATGGTTCACTCATGAAACTATGAAAATGATCGGATCCATGAAAAAAAATATAGATAGGAAAATAGGTCCTCTCATGACATTGTGAACACATAATGAAGTACACTCATATAACTCTAAACATGTTATTTGGTCCATGCATAATTTTTTTGGACATGTTACCAGAACCACACACAACATTCTTAATATGTACAAATAATTAATCATAACATTATGAACATGTAATCATGTTCATTCTTAAGCTGTTATACCTCATGGATAGGACACACCACTATCTCCAGTGGCAGACCTATCTTCATAGTGGATCATGATAAACATTATTCTCAATGTGGATCAATCCCATCGAATTTTTTACACCACTATGTATGGATATACAAATCTTTACTCAATGAATTTGAGGGAAACATTGGTCCCACCTATTACATAATTAAATCATATATACATGTTTCAGAGGATAAAAAATTCATCATATCATGACCGATAAAATGATATGGGTTTCATACACATCATAGCAGACCCTATGAATGAAATGGGTATTATAAAAATTTATTCTTATTATATCATATGGAAAATATAAAGGTCTATTAATCACTTTATCATAAAATAACTGGTATAAGTAGTTGGATTTCATAGGAATTTTATCGTCGTATAACCCATGGAAGGGAATAGGTTTCATAAACATAATTTCAATTTAATAATAAATAATTCAAAGAATGAATAATAATGGTGTCCTTGGATCATATCCATAGTAAATTAAAAAAAATTTAAAAGGGTTTCATCATTGATGGAGAATTATTTTGAAATATCACATGGAACATTTCATAAGTAAAATATTCATTCATTGAAAATATCAATCATAAAACATTTTCAGAAAATAATTTTATTTTAAAGAATGAATTGAAATTTCATTTACAAAATTTATTGAGTAAAATATCATTTACAGTTCTATATTTATTTATAAATTAAAAAATAAAATGTGAAAAAACGTTCTTTGAAAATAACCTTAAAAACATATAAATAATTCCTTTAAAATCAATTAAAACACTTCTTCAACATAAAACATTTTTGAAACTCGTTTTAACTAATAATCACTTTAAAAATAATGAACATCCATAATCATAGGGAAAAAAATTTCTTAAAAAAATTAATCACTTAATCTGGAAAAATAAGATTCAATTAAATTTCTGTTATGATGGAAGAAAAATCCATACAGTAAAAACATTCATTTTTCACCGTAACATGTTTTGAAAAGTGGCTCAATCTGATAATAATATGAATAATAATTTTTCAAAACCACTTTTAAAAAACGTGAAACATGTGTAAGAATATACATTAAATATTATAGGATAATATTTGGGCATTTTTTTAAAACATTTTTAAGACAAAATAGTATTAAAATAACACATATTTCTGATTGATGAGAGAGATATGTAATATTTTCTTATTAAACCTTTTTAATAATATTAAGAAAAAAAAGATCGTATCAATGCTACCATAATTTGAATATATCATGAATAAATATTGGATAATTAAATTCATGAGTCCGTTTTAGGGATGTATCTAAATATTTCATCAATTTGAGTACAATAAAAAAAATCCCGATAAACAATGAGATTACAACAATAAACTATTACCACTGTGGTAACATTGTTTCATAATACCAATGAGAGAATAATATTACATGAAGATTAAAATTTCCTAAAAATAATAGCATCATTATATAACTTATAAAATGTTATTGTATACACCTCATAGAAAAATATAGGTGCACAACCTCATACGTGTCTAAAAGAAATCAAATTAGGAAAAAATTATATTACTGATTTGGTATCATTTTGAACCATAAATATTATGAAAGAATGATCATTTAATGGATATTTGAATGCCCCTAAATTTAAGGATAAGAATCATTGAAAACATCCATGGTTATAATATACACAACAAAAAATAAAAATAGTTAGATATAAAAACTATCTCATAGAAAGAAGTGGTATTAGAAAACCCATACCTAATGTCTTGACATTCTCCAAACACATTCAAACCTCCTATTCTTTGGAAAATCCCATTGTGTTTGATCCAATAGACTAAATTGGTTTTCTTTATTCCCAATATCAGTCTATTATAATGAGAGGAGGGACTCTAGTAGCATATTTTGGTAGGGTTTGGATTATCCATGATTCTTGAGAGGTGTGAAGTAGTTATGGGGTGAGTTCCCTTTTATAGCTATGGAGGAGTGACATTCTTGTAATTAAAAAATGAAAACACTATTTAGAGGTCAAACTTATAACAAGTGATTCTAATAATGGACCCAATTTGTTCCATCAGAGAAAATGGTCTAAATATTCTATAAAATGTATTTGTTACATGTTTATAGGTTATTTTTTCCTTTATGATAATGTGTGAATAGTAAGTAAACTCATTTTCACCTATATCACTTTAATTAATTATAATTATTTTCACAAATCTTTTTTACTATATAACTAACTTGACCTCATAAGACATTATAAATTATTGTTATTTAAACTATTGAATACATTTTTGAAAATTCAAATCACATATTTGGTAGAAATTAATTTAAAATTAATCATGTTTACGTATCGCGAATGCGGGTTTTTAAAGAGAAAATGTTCACAGGTTTGAAATGTTTTCATATAAATTTTCAATATGAAAAAGATTTCAATGATCTAAATTACATTTATTGAATTATGTTTAAAAAATAATAATTTTAAATCAATTTAAAAATTAAATAATCACTAATAATAAATTATTTGAGAAATAAATTTTCAATTATAATTCATTGGTTTTTATTATTAATCAAAAAATGAAAATTTTGAAAAAAATACATAAAATTAACCAAATTAAATTTTGATATTCCACTATAAAAAATGAATATTTTTATATTAATAATAATTTCAAATTTTTTCATAAATAATATTTAAAATAGGTGCTCAATTAAGTGGTGGTAGAATTGCAATTTATAAAAAATATAAATATTTATAGAAATTTTTTGA
This sequence comes from Viscum album, assembly GCA_963277665.1. Classification (NCBI taxonomy): domain Eukaryota; kingdom Viridiplantae; phylum Streptophyta; class Magnoliopsida; order Santalales; family Viscaceae; genus Viscum; species Viscum album. The sequence continues at coordinate 125,022,060 of OY728147.1, forward strand.
TATTCCTCTATATATTCTATAGAAAAAAATAATATGAACATTAGATAGTTGAAGTATATATATATATATATAATTTAAATAATTTACCAAAATGGGTATAAGAAAAAAAAGTATTTAAAACATGTATGATACAGATCTCCAACAAAAGAGTTCATATGTTTCCAAAAGGGTTTTATTTTCATTTCTTGTTAATTGGTCACCAAAATTTTATTATTACATATATGTGAAAACCATATTTTTATAATTTTAATTATTTTATATCATATGCACTATTATAATGTGATCGTGAAATCTATAATAATATTTTAATTATATTATTATTTGTATATTGTAGTTTAATAAAACTATGTGTTTTATGTAATGCAAGATATCAAAGGAACTAGGAATTTTCTGTACCATAGGACAACAATAGTATTTCATTTACCAAATTCTAATCAATGTTTGTTTAATAATTCAAGAGTAACATGGTGTTATGGTGAAACACAAACCAAAATTATTTTCTTCATATAATACATGATATATTGAGATTTATGTGAATGCAAAATATTTAAAAGATTAAATTAATTCAAAATAAATTCAAAAAATCATAGGGTGTCACATAATATGTATATTAAAAGGAATTTGATGCTCTAACTTCATCTAGGTAATCAATGGATTAATACCTGAAGTTCCCATTCTTTTAAACCAACATCATTAAAATGAATACTATAACTTCCTTTTAAAAAAGTCAAAAACATAACTGTTACCCAATGTAACCCATAATTGGGATTCCACATAGGAGAATAGAGGTGGTAAGTGAAAACTGGAAATTTAAGACCAATATAACAATCAAAATATAATAGATATTTATTTATAATACAGTTAGGAGAATGTTAATAATTACAAATCCATAAACCAAAGAGGCTTGAAAAAGTTCATTAATATCATAAAAATTATGAAAAATGGACATTTTTTTTTTCTAATTGCCTTTTCCTAATGTTGGATAGTTTTTTAAAGTATATATTCTTAAATTATTTCCTTTAATTTCTTATAAATAATATCACACTCCAATTTTCACATAATTCATTACCCAAATAACGAAGGTAACATTTTTATGCCCGTAGCACTGATGGATTATAATTTCTATAATTAAAATGATATTTCATTCCATTTTTCTTCAGATATCATAAATGAAATATCAAATAAAAAATATTTTCAATTTGAATAAATCCTCATATAATGATTTAATAATTTAATACCTAAAAATTCACCTAATGATTAACATAAACCATTCCATATACAATTATTCTTGTAACCGATCAAAAAGTTCTAAATCCAAAACAATATAAATAAGGTCACTAAATTTCTAAAAATTATTTCAACATGGTCCCTAATAAATCATAATGTATCTCTTAGTTGTATCATTAAAAACATGTGTATAACATAATTGAATATTCTCATAAAACATTCTATTTACTTATATTACCATAAAACATTTTGGAAACATTGATGCTTCATTATCCTATTGATTATGGGATATATTCATTAAATCCACGAAGTTTTAAACATCATCCATGTTGTCATAGTCCAATTTTTGAACAAATAAAAAATAATTTCCATGGTAAATAGTACTATCTGATTTAATTTATACATGTCTGTCACCACATTATCCTGGATAAACACAATTTTCTAAACATCAAGAACAAATTCATTGTCAACATCCCTTAATAAAAATATCAACTTTCAATTAAATATATTTTTTATGTCATTTTCATGATTAAATATATCATTTTAATTCTTTAATGAATAACATATTATTAATTATTCATATAAAATAATTATTGAACTCCAATACATATACACTTCAATCATCCAATATTAACCATAAACAAGTATTTATGCTTTATCGCCTTATTACTTAAAACTGTATATTTAGAATATGAAATATTAAAAATGTATTTATGTTTATAGACATAAATTTATTCATACATATTATTTTTAATTTAAAAAGTATTGTTTGGACATCACATACCTTTTTCATGTGATTTAGGATCTTTTTATATTCAGCAGTATAACCAAAACTCATCACGCCTTCCTGATTCTCATCCTGAGATTTCTTCTCAGACGTCAATTTTCTTAATTCAAATAAACGACACACTAGACTATTCAATGAAAACATATCTCCTTCTCATTCCCTATAACACCACAAGATTTCATAGCATGTTATCTCATTAAATTAATTCAATAGCTTGCGCAACACGCAACACCGAGTTCGAGCACACCACAACAAACCAAACCAGCCGTTCAAAAAATTGATTATTAACAGTATTAACTGCATTTTGAATCTTATAAACTGTATATAGTTTTAACATCCATATTATGTGTTTATTAGACATAATATAATAATAAAATCAATTTTTTTCAGATAAAAGAAGTTTTTTTAAATGTTATTTTAACGCCTTTTAATGGAAAAACTTTTTTAAAACCAATATTTGACACTTTAATATATTCAATTTAATAAAATTCAATTCTTATTTATAATAGGGACATAAAAATTTAGTTTGGATAAATTTTTGGTATTTTTCTAATAACGTTCATATTTTGATGAATAGTGACAAAATAATATATTTTAATTGAATACAACTTATTTAATTGAATTGATTTATATTGTTAAATTATGCATTTTAATGGTTTTGAAGTATAATTATATTATATTTTTATCATTTAATACAAATTAGGTCATAATAAGTAATTTTATATTTAAATTTGATATAAACACATGTCAATCATTTGATAGTTATTACTTTTTTAAAAACCCACTTTTTGGTTGTGACCACGGGAATTTATTTTAAATTAAAAAATGAAACTTATATATTTTGAATTTAGAAAAATAGACTTCATTTTTTAACTCAGAATATCAAAATTATCTTAGGGTGAATTACTGGAATGTTTCTGAAAACTTTCAATATTTGATGAATAGTGAAAACACTATGTTATTATTTAAAACCAAATTTTTATTTAAATAATTATTTATTTTAAGACAAAAATGAATATATAATACCTATATAAGTTCATTTTAGTACATTGGATTTATTATATAATAAAATTAGATGTATAAAATTTTATTGAACTTTTTAACCTATTTTACCCACCTCCTAGGAGCATTTGCAAAATTTGCATAAAAATTAATTTCACTGCTTCTTTGAGTCGAATTTCCAAATTTCGAGAGAAATAGTTGACATCATTAAGCAAAATGTGGTTCAATAAGATGAAAATATTTTTTGTTCAATAGTTTCTTATGACATTTATTTACCATGGTTAAATGTAAATTGGGTAATTAAGGGTGAAAATGTAAATATAATTACCCTAAAACATGTCCTAATAATATTGGATAAGTGTAATTCGACCCAAAACAAACTTAGGAATAAAATATGATCCTTTATGTTCACTTGGATTAGATTAGGAAATTTATTAACATTTTATTTAAGGAAGAGTTAAAAGTGTTAAATTCAAAGTTTAATAACTAAAAAAAATATAATATAAGGTTAAACACAATATAAATTTGACTATAAATATTAATTGAAAATATGAAAATATTTCCTACATAATGGTATTTTATTTATTACTTTTAGATATTAAATAATTTAATTTATATATAACACAATGATGATGCAGTAATTACCTTAATAATGAAAGAATCAAATAAATGCTATTATATGTATTAAAATAAATAACATTTCATCTTTTTTATGACATAAATGAATTTTATATGTGAATATGACATGTTAGGATTGATTAAATGAGTCTTTTATTTAAGTAATAAATTTTTGATGACTTTTATAAAAACCAAATACCAAGTTGTGTCAAAATTGACATAAATGGTTTTTTAAAAAAATAAATATATTATTAAATTATATAATATTTGTAAAAATCTAAGTTTCATACAGAATATATATAATAATTGATATGTCATTAATTAAGCACTTGGGTTTCACTTGGCTTGTTATAGTATGTTTATTAACCATATAATGTAAGAATACAAGAAGATATGGTAAAGGTCAAACTATTTAACCAATAGTTAAATATAAAAGATAAGGTTAAAATGGTAATCTAAACCTGTCAAAAACCTATTTGTTGAGTTTTTTTGACCCATCTCCACATTAGAATTTAAATATTTCATTTTTGATCCATTAGAGACCGAAAATGATTTTATTATAAAATAATTTTTTTAGTTTTTCCTAAGCTGCCCCTCACCCCTCTTATAAAAGGTCACTTCCACTTCTCTCAAATTTACACCTCCAAAGCCATTTGGATCTAACAAAATCAACCCAAATGTCCTCCAAAATATCCTTCCTTCATCCTAGATGCCTTCCTTTGGTCATAAAGATAACCTATGGAGCCCGTTTTATCAAATAAAACGTAAGAACCTAAAGAAGAGGTAATGATTTCACCGCCCTCTTTGAAGTTCTTTTCTTCTTCCACTTACTTTTTCTTGGTTATTACAATACCAAAATAATAAATCCAGTACCTTATATATATTGTGATGTTATTATAAATATATCACAACCACATTAATTATTCTATCCATCCTAATAATGATAATTTCACCATGCATGTGTGAGTACGGCTTACCGTCTCCACGTTGTGGTGTCATTTGTTATTCAACACTATGTTATTTGTAAGGATAAAATGATGAGTAATTTGTATATAAATAGTAAAAATAACATGTAATGTCTCTGTAAAATTAATATACCATCCAATTGCACACATTTATGGAAATGATATTGTCGCTCGTGCATACGTAGGGATTACTGTCTCCACGACGCGATGAGATTCATTTCCACGTTCACCATTCTTCGATGATTATAAAAATATATGTTACAAATAAGTATGTAATATATGACATAATAATGATAATGGATATATATATATATTAATGTACTTACATATATCTTATTCACATACTTCTTTTCAATATTATATGAAAATGGAAATAGTGTTTCTGCGTACGTACAACCTATCATCTCTATAAATGGTGTTTTCCCTTTCATATATATATATATTATAAATATTTATATTATAATTATATATGATATATAAATTTATTTTTTTATTTTGGAAGTATTTAAATCATGATTTAAATGATATGATCAAGAATAACAAGTTAAAATACGTACCATAAAGAAAGTGATTATTACCTGAAATATTAATTTAACATAAAAATCATTATTTAATGGGTAGTGTAAAATCATAAATGAATCATGCATGATATAATAAATATGAATATGGTTCTGGTATAAACTAATAACATACAATGGTTATTATATACGAGGTTAATTGTACCCTCAACCAATGGTAAGTGCATGCTAAGGGTTAATTCCTCAATCTCATTATTATCCGAGATTATTTATGTGTATATTATTTTACTAGGAAATATTTAATATCCATGTAAATGTTTCATAAAACTATTTTCAAACATAACCTTCTTAAGGGAATGTTTTACAAAAATGTCATTTTAAATGTTTTAACGATTTATTCTTCTAAACCTTTCTCATTAATGTCCATGTTTTTAAAATGATTTTAAGGATTTATTTATATGGACATGAATGATTTAAAATTTTAATTCCCATTTAAAGTTTCGAAGTGGTATGGGAAACATTGATTCAAAAATATCTTTTAAATTACATCCTTTATAAATTGTGTGACTTTTAAAATTATTTCAGGAAAAAAGGATATTTCTCTCAAATATTTTTACTGATAATTTTCAACTATGTAAACATCCTTTATTAGATATTATTCTTGATCGAGGTTGATTTATTGTGGTAAAAATATTCCATATAATATTGAAGGTATTTTGATATGTTTGATTTTGGATGTGTTAATTTTATACCATTCATTGTTCATGGATAATGTATTAACATCTCGTATGCTAGTTTTAATATGAATGTTTGTGATATGTTTAAACCTTTTCCTATGAGGAATGAATTTGACTTAGTAAGTGAAGGGTGGATCCCCCTATAGGTCCTAGATGAATCGGTAGGTCTCAAGAGACAACCAGATGTGGAATTGGCTAAGCCCTTTCCCAATTTTATATATGGTTTTTTCTGAGGCCTAAATCATTTTTATACGTCTTGGTCGAGGCCTTGAAAAAATATTTCAGAATTTACAACATTATGCGTTACCTCATTATGAAATTAATTATTACATGTGATTATTTGACTAGTAAAATATCAATGTGAATGTTTATATGGTAATCTTTGATTTATTTTTTCCATATTATGTTCAATTTTATGTTTGAAATGCTTTTTTTACAAATATTTTTTTAAAATATTATATCTTCTGGTAAAATATTTACCCTTACTGAGCGTCTGAGCTCACCCCTTTCTTATGTTTTATTTTCCTAGGATCCCAAGAAGTGTTTTATGTTTGAGATGCAGGGTTAATCTAAGGGAACAATGGTGTTTTCAAAGGATTTTTTTGTATGTTAGAAAGTGTAATGTAATGTTTATTTATGTATTTTATTTTCCAAGACTGCTAAACTGATCGGTCTTTTGGGACATGATTCCTTGTAATCATTTCAGTGTATTAAAATAATGCACCAATTCTGGGTAATTGGGGTCGGGGTGTTATAGTTGTTATCAGAAAAGATTAGAAATAACCTTAGAAACTAGATTTATATAAAATATGATTAAGAAACATTACTCTATGATATAAATTGAGGATTAGTATCAATGAACTTCCTAGAATGTTGGTATTGTAGAGATTTTTTGGGGTTTCCAGGTAATACACTGCTTTTTGGATATGAGCAGGTAGAGGCAGCTCTGGCACAGATTTGCCGAGAGGTAAAACCTGAAACACCACTTTGAGCTAGACTCAAATGGGAACTGGTGCATGGAAACAGGGTTTGCCACACTCTTGGTTATGAGACTCTCGAGGGATATTCTTAGGATAATTCAAATTTTCATTATAAGCCATTATTAAATATTTAAGAGTAAATACTTTCTCAGAGAAAACATTTTTATGACTATTGATTATATCCATAAACTATTCAATTTAGGTTAGGTATTTTACAAATTTGGAATTTTGAATTTCAATTCATATACTATCCTAGTGTATATCATTGTTAGAAATGGATCCTAGTTGAAGGAATGGGAACTCCAACAATACGTATGATCCGAAATGTTAGAAGGATCATATCATTCATGGTATTAAGCCAAAATTTTGAAGTAAAATAGTCTCCCATGTATTATCAACATTTGAAGAAGCTGTATAATGTGTTAATAAGATAAGTAATGATTTCTCTGAGTCCTATGGCTTTGAAGGGAATCAAGAGATGAAAAGGTTTTAAGAGAGAAAGATGGATAAAGGGAAGAGGGGAAAGAAGGATTTTTCCACATGTGATAACTATTGAAATAATATCCTTGGTAAATTTTTGATGGGAATGTCTGTTTTTTATAAGTGTGGATAAAAATGACACCAAATACATGATTGCAAGGGTAAGAAAAATGTGTCAAATGTACAATGCTTCATCCGCAATGAGTTAGGATGCTATGCGAATCAATGTCCAAATCATCAGTGTATTCCCCAAATGATGCTGTTGGATAATAATCATATTATTATATTACCATATATGAAGAGTAATGACTAGTGTTATTATGTCGTTATTAAAGAATTATTTCATTTGGGAGTTTTATAAATAAGGTACTGGTTATATGAATTATGGAAATATATAAAGATTGTACTGCAATACTATTTCTTTAAGGATTTTAGAATTTTATGGTACCAAGTAATGTGACACAGTTTCTGGTCAAACATATTAGAAAATACATGGTTGAAGGAAAGATAAAACTTAATATGGTCCTGATACTGAGGTAGTAATTTAGGTATATGAAATGGTTGATTTCGATAAATTATATTGGATATTCTTGAATATATTGGAACTAATTAAAGGTTTTTTTATTTCATCATTATTGGAGTATTCAAAATTTCTTGATATAAGGAATATATCTAGTATTCTATAAGGAATAAAGGAGAATGAGTGTAATCAATAAGGTTGTATGGTAATTCAGGGTGTTAATATGTTTTTAAAGAATACATGATAATGGTATTCACATATCATTACGTGGAAAATATGATCTTCATTGTGTTTTACATCTTTATAAATATTGGACCGTGAGTTTGGAAAGAAGTATTTTGGATAATTCTAAAGGATGAATAGATTAATTTTGACATTGGATTCTATAATTAAGATAAAAGATATTCTCAATATTTTTTTTTATTTTTTTAAAAGGACAACCCAGAGGTCGGGCGACAACCAGTCCCATCCGGCAAGGCTGCGGGACATGAACCCACAACCGAAGGGCGACACAGGTGAATCACCTACCACTGGCGCACGTGAAGTCCTTGATTTTATAATGTAGTTTTTGTTAAAAAGTTTGATAGATGAATTATAAATTCATTTTTTTGGAACCACATATGATTTGGATAGAGAGAGTATTTTTTTGTTTTATTATCTTTTATAGTGAAAGGTGTGTTTGTGGTATAAATTAGTTAATGGATGGAACACTACATGTCAAATATATTTTTTTCTCTTATTTTATGAAGAAATTAATTCTTAATAATTATTTAATGAATCCTAAATCCAAAAATGTGTTCTCCTAATACCTTATGTTTTATTGAACTGATGATATTTTAAATCATCATAGATTGATGGATTTGAGACCCTCAATTTTACACTTTTTTGTGATTGATGATCTCAATCACTCCCAATAAGTATTTAATTTTCTCCTCCAATTCTATGTCTCTAATTTCCACCAATGTTCTCCTAAATGAGATCATAATTTGGTGGTGACTTTTTTATTTCCCTTTCCCTCTATTTAAGACTAAATTTTATTTACTGAATTTCTGATATGGGTTTTCCAAAAAGGTATTTCTCTATTTTTAACCATATATTTTTGATGAACAATTTCAAATTGTGAGGACACAATTTATTAAAGGAGGAGAGAATGTAACACCCCAAGATTTTATAATATCTTATCTCATTAAAGTAATTCAATATATTGTGCTACATGCAACACTGAGTTCGAGCACACCACTACTTCTGAAACTAGCCGTTCAAAAAATCAGGTATGAACTGTATTAACTATATTTTGAATCTTATAGACTCTATATAATTTTAACCTATATATTATCTATTTCTTAGACATAATATAAGAAAAAATTGAATTTTATTTCTGATAAAAGAAGTATTTTTAAAAAAATGCTATATTACACCCTTTTAATGGAGAACCCTTTTTAAAACCAATATTTGACACTTTTATATATTAAAGTTAACAAAATTAAATTATTTTTTATAATTGGGACATAAAAATTTAGTTTGGATATTTTTTGGTACTTTTCTGATAACTTTCATATTTTGATGAATAGTGAAAAATAGTATATTTTAATTGAAAACAACTTTTTTAATAGAAATATACTAAATATACTAAACTTAGGTTCTATCCACTTCCATGTGTCCATCTGCAGTTCATCCACATCATTTTTCCCATATGTGTCCTTCAACCACTTCTCCATGTTGCTGCTTCGCACGTATCTCATCCTTTCACCACTCCCGCTCCCGCTGAAGTTATCGGGTAGTGCATCCCCCACTCGAGAATTCCCTCCACTATGATTACGATACGAGAAGAAATATTCGGCACCTTCTCCTCTATATCCTCTATCGGCTGCAGCCTATCCCGCACAGTTTAGGCCACCTACGTCCCCTATTTTTTTAGTCCTCTATGGTTCCCTCTAATATTTATACTGCACACCCTTTTACATTGTTTCCATGTGACTCATTTAATTCCGCTTCATTCCCTCTACCACTTTGGGTTTCCTTATCACTGAGCTAGGGTTTACACTAAATCTGAATATAGGATTTTTCACCTCTAATTCGTTCATCATCTTCATTCAACAAATTATACTCACACTACTACCATTGTCTGGTTATCTCTAAATTTTTTATCCTGTGACATGTGCTATGACTATAGCTTCAGCTTCGTGCATGGTGACCTTCTCCATCGAACACTTATATCGGCTTGCGAGTGAGATTCAACTCCTGTATCGTTGGGACAGAAATCAGGTAAATATTCAAACTCTTTATTGACATGTTTCTCCCATAAGTCTCGGGTTTTAGGTGACCTATGACTCCTTCCTACAATAATTCACCGAACAACAAAAAAATTTCCACTACGGTCACATTCTCTATTTGTTCCCCTAGTGAAATCCATTCAATATTCTTCATCACCATAAACTATTGTGGATGATTCCCACCACGTTCCTTCTGAATCCTTTCCCATCGATAATAGTTTATTCAAAGATCTTTCAAATATAAAATTTCAGAGCAGGTATAGTCTCCAAATGTCAACGAAATTTACTCTGTTTTTCCAATAATTCATTATTTGGAGTTAAACCAGATATAATGAAACAATTTTTCTACAGTTATGCTATTTTGATACTCTATCTCCCCCTACCATACATTTGTTCATCCATTGTTTCTTCAATAATCATTCTTAGGTGGGGTTTTCTTTATTTCCTCATTATATCAAAGTCTTCTACATAGTCTGATAAGATTAACCTATTACATTAAATATAGAATTCATGTACTGTCGTTGCTTTTATTAATTTCAGGATATGTGTTTTCATTTAATAATAACTTATTTCATAGGGAAATTTTTGTTTTAGATAATGTTGGTACCCGATTCCACTGTGTGTGTCACAACTTTTGTTGTTATACTACTGTTTTTATAAATAAATTCATAATACAATTATTGATTTAATTTTTGTATGATGTAGAATTAGTGGATATTTTCTTTTTTTAGTTTTTTTGATGTGTGAATTATCCTTACATCAGGAAATTAGTTCTTGTCGAAGAATAAGTTTTGGGATAGGAAATTGATGGTTCTAGACCGTATCATTCTTCTAGATGTAACTGGTACAAAGATGTTATTATCAATAATAATGAAAACTACAAAAACATATTTATTTACACCTTAGAAAAAAATCAGTTAAGTGTATAATTATTACTTATTTTTATTGAAATGATAAAATAATAAAACATTTTAGTTTTCTTTGTTACTATATAGGATGAACAAACCAGTGGGTCCTCAATAGTGTGCAGTGGAGTTAATTATATCCAGGTACCATATCATTCAATTTTTTCAAATTTTTTTCCGAAAAATTAATATCACATTACTGAAATATTCAATATGATTTTTCTTTATAGGACCATGAAACTGTTAGGACCTCTCTTGGGACATTGAAATCCTATGATTTGTATATTGTTCATTTCTAGAACATTTATTTTTATTACTACTACAATCTTCTGTTTAATTGTTAGATTGGATTCTCATATTTAAATATTAAAAACATCTTAATTTATATAATTTTATTTTCATCCACAGAATGCAGTTTTTGGACAATGATGTGGAAGATATATTGAAAACAAACGTTCTTCCTCAAAGACTTCACAACCCTAAGATCTGGATTGAAGGCTTGAGTTCCAGGTACACTAATAGTCTTTCAAGTTATTTAGTTGGGGAAATATGAATATAAACTGTCCTATATTTTCTCTTTGGTAACCCATCAATTCATCCAAATTTGATATTATCTACTTCAAACCACCTATATTTAGGGTTCTATTGCTCCCACAACATCTACCTCCACCGACCCATATCCGAATAACCTCATAAAATTGCATTACATTCCCTCCACATTGATATTTTCCTCCTCTTAGACCATTGTTGAAAACCCTATGTAGATGTATATGAACATCCTACCAAGGTAATCTCTTTCTCAGTGTAGGCATATCTTTTGTAGTGAAACCTTTTGTTATTTATTATCCCCTTGTAGAATAATTTTGTTCCTTGATATCAGCGTCTGATAATTAATCTGTAGAAGAATTCATTCTCATAATAATGGTTACAACCCAAATATTTATGTTGAAGGCTTGAGTTATAGGTACATTAATAATACTGAAAGTTATTGAGCAGGGGAAATATTAATATAAACTGTCCTTTGTTTATGGTTTGGTAGCCCATCAATTTGTCCACATTTGATATTATATAATGAAAACAAACTATATTTAGTTTATCTCTACTCTTCACATTTTAGTATTTCACTTTACTTAATAATGTTTCTTATATCAGTACAATAGATAGGTTTGAATTAACTATGATTTATTGGATCAAAAGTTTCATATTATAATCACACTGCACCCACTGACGATTCATCTAAAAATCCTTCCAAGGTAATCTCTTTCACAGTGTAGGAATATCATTTATAGTTAAACTTTTTGTTATTTATCATCCCCTTGTGGAATAATTTTTTTCCATGATATCAGTATCTGACAGTTTATGTGTGGAAGAATTAATTGAGGCAAGGATATGATTTTAGTTCAATTCCTTACTAAGCAGACCAAAGTCTAATAATTTTATTTCAATTCCTTTTCAACATTAGTCTTATGATTTTCTAAGAATACCTATACTTGGGTTAGGCATGGCTTGGTAATAACATACACATAGTTGGGGATTGGATGATGCCTGACCCTTAATTGTAACATACAACACTACATCTAAATGATTCATGACCCTTAATTCGAACTTACAATACTACATAGATGAGGCATGAATGATGCCAAACCCTTAATCACACTGCAGCCACTGATGATGCATCTGAAAATCCTTCTAAGGTAATCTCTTTCACAGTGTCGGAATATCATTTATAGTGAAACCTTTTGTAATTAATCATCCCCCATTAAAATAATTTTTTCCTTGCTATCATCGCTTTACAGTTTATGTGTGGAAGAATGAATTCAGGTAAGACTATGATTTTATTTCAATGATCTTCTAAGCAGACCTTAGACAAATGATTTTATTTCAATGCCTTTTCAACCATAATCTAATGCTTTGGTAAGAAGACTTGTACATGGGTTAGGCCTGGCCTAGTAAAACATAAACATAGTTGGGGCCTGAATTATGTCTCACCATTAATTCGAACTTACATAATTGGAACTTACAATACTATAATTTTCAATGACATCTATATTTTATCTATGATTATAAAATACATTGAATTTATTTTTCTCAATTGGATACTATTAAAAGAAACATTTATGCTTTAATGATTTAAGTTTTCACTATTATTATTTTCAACTTATTCTTTAATGTTAAATATTTAGGTAAGACTGATTTTATTTCAATTCTTTTAAGACAGGAAATCCTTTTTCAAACCTAAAGGCTCAAGATATATACAGTCCCTACCAAGGATAACAAAATAATTTTATGTTTTTTAGTTGATTTTAACTAAATTCAGTTTTTTTTATTTTCGATACTAAAGTACTTTACATGATTCCAGAATAACTTAATCATTGTAATTCTTTACCCTACTGACATTAATTCTTAAAAATTTATCTCATTTTATGAATAAGTAATTTTCTTATGGAAATTTGATATCTTGGTGACATATAGAAACATATTTATCTTATAAGTGCATCTAATATCAACCTCATAACTTAATTGTCTTATAATTTGTTATAGGGTGGCGGCATTAATAAAAATTTATGAATCCATTCACAGATAAAACAAACAGATCTATAACAATTTATTGTTCAAGATGGTGATCTCAGATTATGATACATTCCAAATTATGTAGGATTCTAATTATTGAAACATGTATAGGTAAATCCATTATCTATACTGAATCATTTATATTTAAATATCTATTTTAACTTCTGTTGTAAGAGATTTCAAGGGTTATTTAATAAATATTTCATTATATCGATATATATTTGTACAAATATGTTAAAAATATGGCTATCCTATGTACTTAGTTGTGTCAAAAATCACACACCCAGTTGTAATCTCATTAAAATCAATCCTCAACTGACCATATTATCAGTTTATGATGAAGTTATTCCTCAATTGACTATTTTATCTAATATAAAAATGATCTAGGTTTTACATTATGAAATGTAGGATATAAATGTGGAGTTTAAACACATACCCCTCACAAGAAAAATTATGGAGGACCATCAAGAATTTTATTTTTTGGTGGTAAAAACCCATGACTATATGTTAGGCCAATACATGTCTTCCATAAAACATTTAATGGCATTCTCAATTTAGGCCACTGAATATGTCCCACTATTTTTCTATAACAAGATCTTCAATCCCCTTTTATGGTTCTTTAATTTCTGTTATCCCTGCTTTTATATCCTTCTAATTTATATTTACATTTTCACCCTTCACCTCCATATTTTTAGACTATTTTCCCAGTTTAAAGTCAACATTGTGCTTCTTACTTCTAGTCCAATGAAACAAAAAATAGCATAATTTCATAATACTGTTCAGCATTCAGAGGTAACATCTATCGCATCTCCTGTAATTATTTTTATTTTGTTTTAAGAATTGTACATTTTCTTAAATATAACTATACACTATATACAACAAAATTCCCAGCCCCGTCATACTAACTGATGCAAGGATCCACAATGCAGTCAACCCAACATCCAAAATGTAGGATTCACTACAGAAATGAATCAAATGGATAATTTCAACCTTTTACTAACAAGGGCATGCAGTATTTTACTAACCAGATTATGGATTAAACTATCTCTCCAAAGGACACAACAAAAAAAACTATTAAAAGAAAATTCTTCTTGAGAAAAAATGAACATTGTTTTCTGAAATAAATCATTTCTGTTCAAATCCTGATCTCTAAACTTTCTTCCAAACGATCTATATTCAAGATTTCACGAACAATTATTTCATAATTTCTTATACGTAGAATTTAAAAAAAACATAATTTAATCCATATTAATTCTGATGAACTTTACGTAAAACAATCATATTTTACCCAAATCTCATTCAGAGATTTGACCTTTTAAGGTTTTTTCCAGGATGATTTTTTATTTTTTCCCCAACAGAGCATTGATCCAGATCTAGCCCAACCATAATTATCTACACACATTGAATGACAATATTGGGAGAAGATATGGGATTAAGAGAAGAGTAGAAGTGGTGGAGAAATTCCTTCTAGACCACAATGAGAGAATCTCTATTGTTCAAGAAGTTTGGATGCATGGGCATCAATTCCCCTAGAGTCATCACAATTCTAGATATTAGTATATCCAATAATCATCAACCTTATCAAAACAAGGAAGAATTCAAATTTGGAATGATCACTTGTGAGCCACTGCTTCTTCTTTGTCCTTTTTCAACTATTGTGCATTGAATTGGGGTAGGGGATCACTGTGTGGGGAGGAATTTAATGATATATCATGTTGGGTTTATAGAGTTATATAATTTTAAATATTTATTTCTCCATGAAAGAGCACAAACATTTTATCTTTTTGATTTATATATTTCCTTTCAAAATAGTCCACATTAATGCATGGTTTCAGTCATGCATTCAATGTGACAGGGTTTAAACTACTGAATTTCAGTGACACACGCATCATCATGAAATTGATAAGTGTATAGTTATTTCATGATAAGTGGATCATTTTATTTTCTCTTTGTTATTAAGTTCTTATACTTGTACTATATAACCCTTGTGATGCGAGTTTTTTATAACTGGATCATGTACTATGTGGAGTTTTTTAATATGACCAGTGGATGTTTATTTACATAATTGGAACACATATTTTATATATCCTTTATTTTTTCAATTTTTTTATGTTGTGTATTTTTTATACACTCTTATTCCATTTTTATGCACCAATACTTCATGATTAAAAAATAATTCAACATTACTATTTATTAATGACAACATTGTTACATGTTAGGCCTTTGCTCATTTCTCATTTCATTAAATATTTTACAAAATAAAATCAATACTATATTTTTGATATAATAACACTGTTATAAATTTTCTCCCATGCATGCCTTTTTAAATAAATTATTATGTATTGATTTTTGAATTTTTCAAACTTTAGTTTCATAGCTGAGCATAGGAGAATTTTCTGATTTATGAATCAGTACAAAAGACACAAGAAAATGTATAGCTGATAATGGGAGATGAGAGTAGAAAATTTTTGTTTAGGCAATGAACCAGTACAATGTTTCCATTATATCTGAGCATTGGAGAAAATTCCCCCATGCGGGTCTTTATTAAAATAAAATTTTTTCCTTTATAAATCAATTAATCTGTTTCATATCTAAGCATAGGAGATTAATAACTCTATACTAATTTTTAAATTTCCTACCATGCATTCCTTCATGAATTACTTTGTACTGATATCATAGTTTAGGATTTATTTTATTCCATATTTTAATTACACTATTCTGATTTATTAATTTTCTCCCATACATTATTTTCTCCCATGAATTCTTTTATAAATCATGTCTTCTGATATAGCTGAGCATGCAAGATAGGGATGATGATTCCTCATAATAAAAAAATAAGTAAGAAGCTGAGGCCACAACAAAAGGAACTAATGCACGCAACAACAAAAGGAATTGATGCAGAGAAGGATGGCTAGAAGACTACCCTCATGTTGGATTAGGTGCATGGTTTTTTAGCTAGGTTGGTTGGGTCAATCATGTTGGTTTTGGTTGAATGTCTAAAGGTTTTTTCATTTGAAACTATTTGTCCGCAGGATGTTAAAGGTGTTGGGTGGTATGATACATTATTGTGTAGCATCTCTAGGGAAATAAATATTAATGATTCTACCATTCATTGTCTTTTTCCTATAATTTTTTCGCTTGATATTGATGTCTTAGGAGCATTTCAAGGATTAAGCTCTCTGGTGTATTTGTGAAATGTTTTCCGCCTCCCTTATTCTATATTATTCCATATACATCAGGAATAGTTTCACTCCATTTTTTTCACAAAATCCCAACTCATACAATTTATTTTTCATTAAATCATTTCAACATGTCTCATTTTTTTTATTAAAATCACTGTTTTATCTTTGATTTATCTTTCACTTTTTATTTCAATGAACACATTACTGTTATGGTGATTGTTGAAGTCTAAAATTAATTCAAATTTCTATCCTCAAAATTTAGAAATTCATGTATTTTTTTTCTATTCTTTTTCATTGTCATCAATTTAAATGTTGTATCTATATTTTATTCACTCATATTCCATTATCATACACCATTAAATCCTAATTAAAATTTATTCAGCATTATTGATTCTTCTAAGCTTTTATAAATACTAATCTCTTATTAAAAGAAAAACCAGTAATCGAATATGCCGTGTAATAGCATGAGCGAAAACTATTGATTTATGTTGTAAAATTATGAATTTGAATGGGTTTTATGTATAATTAGATTATCTATTTTTTAATTTAATACAATTTATGGAATTATAAATAATTTCACATTTAAATTTGACATAAATAAATTCCATCATTTGATAGTTATTACTTTTTTAAAAACTAACGTTATGGTTTTGACTATGAGAAATAATTTTAAATAAATAAATGAAACTTATTTATTTTTGAATTTAGTAAAAGAGACTTCATTCATGAATTCATAATATCAAAATTTTCTTAGGGTGATTTTTTGGAATTTTTCTGAAAACATTCAATTTTTAATGAATAGTGAAAAACACTGCGTTATTATTTAAAACTGACTTTTTATTTAAATAAATTTTTATTTTATTTTAATTTATTTAAGTAAAAATGGATATATAATATCTATATAAGTTTAATTTAATACATTGGAGTCATTTTATAATAAAATTAGATGTATAAATTTATATTGAACTTTTAAACAAATTTTACCCACTTCCTAGGAGAATTTGAAAATTTGCATAAAACATAATTTTATCGCATATGTGAGTTGAATTTCAAAAATATGAGAGAAACGATTGAAATCAGTATGTAAAATGTGGTTTAATAAGATGTAAATAATTGTGGTGAATAGTACATTTTGACTTTTATTTACCACGGTTAAACGAAAATAGGGTAATTAAGGGTCAAAATGAAATTATAATTACCTTAACGCATATTCTAATTCTATTGGATAAGTGTAATTAAACCAAAAATAACCTTAGGGATAAAATATGATCCTTTAGATCAACTTGGATTAGATTAGGAAATTGATTATTATTTTATTTAAAGAAGAGTTAAAAGTATTAAATTCAATTTTTAATAACTAAACCATTTTTAATATAAGGATTCACACAATATAAATTTTACTATAAATATTCATTAGAAAGATAAAACGATTTCCTACATAATTTTATTTTATTTATTATTTTTAGACATTAAATAATTTAATTTATTTATGACACAATTTTGATGCAGTAATTATCTTATTAATGAAAGAATCAAATAAATGGTATTATAAATATTAAAATAAATAAAATTTCAATGTTTTTAGGACATACATGAGTTTTTTAGGTGAATATTACATGTTAGGATTGATTCAATGTGTATTTTTAGAATTAATAAAGTTTTAATAACTTTCACAAAAACCAAATACCAAATGGTGTCAAAATTGAAATAAATGATTTATTAAAATAATTATTAAATTATTAAATTATATATTATTCATAAAAATTTAAGGTTCAGAAAAAAGACTTATATAATAATAGATATATCATTACTTAGCCAATTGGGGTTCTTTTTTTCTTATAATAGTAAGTTTATTAACCATATAGTGTATGAATACAAGAGGACACTATAAAAGTTAAACTGTTAACTAAGAGTTAAATATAAAAGATAAGGTTAAAATGTTAACCTAAACCAGTCTAAAACCTATTGGTTGAGTGGTTTTAGACCCATTCCCAACTTATAATATAATTAATTCATTTTTGAGCCATTATAAACCTTAAATATTTTTATTATAAAATAATATTTTATGTTTTTCCTAATGTGCCCCTCACCCCTCTTATAAAAGGGCACTTCCCCTTCTCTCAAATTTACACCTCTAAAGCCATTTGTTTTGGCCAAACCATGCCCAAATATCATCCTTACTATAAAAAATTCTTCCTAGGGGAATTATTTTGGTCTGAAATCCAACTTAAGGAGGCCTATTGATCAAATCAAAAGGAAGAAAGTGAAGAAGAGGTAAGGATTTCACCACCCTCTTTCAAGTTCTTTTTCTTCTTCTACTTACTCTTTCTTTGTTATTATCATACCATAATAATAACTACATTACCCTATATATAATGTGATGTTATTATAAATATGGAACAACGATATTCATTATTCTATCCATCCTATGAATTATGATGTCACAATGCGTGTGTACGTACGACTTACCGTCTCCACGTTGTGGTGTAATTTGTTATTCAACACTATGTTATTTGGATGAATATAATGACGAGTAATATGTATATAAATAATGATAATAACATTATAATGTCTCTTTAAAATTATTATACCATCCAATTACACATTTTTATGGAAATTATATTGTCGCTCATGCGTACGTACGGATTACCGTCTCCAAGACGCGATGAAATATATTTCCACGTTCCCCATTCATCGACGATTATAAAAATATATATTACTAATAAGTATGTAATATATGAAATAATAATGATAATGGAAATATATATTTATATATATGTGTGTGTACTTATGTACTTATATATGTCATATTCACTTACTTCCATTCAATACATTATGAAAACAGAAACAATGTTCATGCGTACGTATGGCCTACCATCTCCATAAACGGTGTTTTGAATTTCATATGTCTATATATTATAAATTATAAGATTCTAAATATATATGATATATAAATAAAAGTTTTTATTATATAATTATTTAAATCATGATCTAAATTATATGATCATGAATAACAAGTTAAAATACGTACGACAAAGAAAGCGACTATTACACGGAAGGTTAATTTAACCTAAAAATCATTATTAAATAGGGCGTATAATGCCATAAATGAATAATGTATGATATAATATATATGAATATGGTTCTGGTATTATATAATAACATACAATGGTCATTATACAGATGGTTAATCATTCCCTCGACCAAAGGAAAGTGCAAGGTAAGGGTAAATTATTCAATCTCATTATTATATCAGATTGTTTAGGTGTAAGTTTCTTTACTGGGACATATTTATTATACAATTCCATGTTTCATAAAATAGTTTTCAATTATATCATTTTTAATGGAAACATGTACTAAAACATTATTTTAAATGTTTTAATGATTTATTCTTCTAATCCTTTCTCATTAATGTCAATGTTTTCAAAATGATTTTAAGGATTTATTTATATGGACATGAATGTTTTAAAATTTTAATTAATTTCAAAAGTTTCAAAGTGGTATGGGACACTTTGATTCAAAAATATATTTTAAATTACTTCCAATATACATTTTGTGCCTTTTAAAATTATTTCATGAAAAAAGGTATATTTTTCTCCCAGAGTTTTACTGATCAATTTCAACTATGTCAACATCCTTTATTTGACATTATTTTTTATCGAGGTTGATTTATTGTGATAAAAATCACCCATATAATAATGAAGGTTTTATAATATGTTTGATTGTGGATGTATTATTTTTATACCATTCATGGTTTATTGATAAAGTGTTGACATTTTTTATGCTAGTTTTAAAACAAATGTTAATGATATTTTTAATCCTTTTCATATGAAAAATGCATTTGACTTAGTAAGTGATGGGTGGATCCCACTATAGCTCCTCGATTAATCGGTAGGTCTCGCGAGACAACTAGATGTGGAATTGGATGAGCCCTTTATTAATTATATATATGGTTTTGTCCGAGGTCTAAATCCCTTTTTAGACATCTTGGATGAGGCCTTAGAAAAATGTTTCAGAATGTCGGGCATTATGTATTCCCTCATTATGAAATTATTTATTACATGTTATTATTAGACTAGTAGAAAATCCATGTTCATGTCTATATGGTAATATTTGATTTATTTTTTCCATATTATGTTCAAGTTTATGTTTGAAAGGTTGATGTTTTTATTACATGTCTTTCCTCAAATGATTATAGCATCTGCTAAATTATTTACCCTTACTGAGAATCTGAGCTCACCCCTTTCTTATGTTTTATATTTCCAGGATCCGAAGAAGTGTTTTATGTTTTAGATTCAGGGTTCAGCTAAGGGAATAATAGATTTCTCAAAGGATTATTTTTTTGTTGTATGTTTGAAAGTGTAATTTAATGTTAATTTACATAATCTATTTTCCAAGATTGATAAACTAATCAATCTTCCGGGACATGATTCCTTGTAATCATGCCTATATATTAAAATAATGTACTGACTCTGTGTAACTGGGGTCGAGGAATTACATTCCCACTACTAACTAAGACCAGAAAGCATAGTGTGAGAAAAACATATCGCAGTATAAAGCTATATAATCAATACTAATTACATATATAATATCTAAATCAAGACACCTTCATTTAAATTTAAGAAACTATAATATTATAATTCGATAAATTCTATGCTATTTCCTTAAAAAATCCAAAAGGACATCCAAAATGTTCTTTAATAGTAGTTTACAAAGGTCGAATAATCAATTTCATTGATACCAACAATAGGGACCCAGGAATAAAATAGATGAATCTTAAATCAATTTAGATTAATATTCTTGACATTACCAAAGTACATTCCAATGACCATAATGGATTAGTGTTATTTGATACTAGGAAAACATTTTTCCAATTTTGGTTAATGTTTTAATACATCTCCAATAAAGATCATCCCCTATAAAAATCCTATATAAATTATTTCATCATAACACAGGGAAAGGAACCAAAATAAGGTATTATATTTCATTCCAATAATGCTAAAAATGGTTCCCCATACTCTAGGTCTCTTGCATTTTCCTAATTCTTACACTTGGGTTCTTTTTTATCTATATAGTTCCCATTACTCTCATTGAATCCTTGAGGTGAGAGTCCTTTATCTGGCATGCTTGATTGTATATCATTATCATCCCATTTTTTTTCTGGGCCTCATCCATTGTTGATTCTCACTAGTTTCTAGATACTTATTAACTAAACCCCACTTGGTTTTACTCTATGACACTTCGGTGATTTGGGTTGATGGTGGTGGCATCCTACAATGCTCTTTTCTGGCTCCCTCTAGTCAGTGATGCTCCTGTAACTATTTTCCCTACCAATCATGAAATTCTCTATTTTTTCCAGAATGATGGTGATTTTCTAACGATTAATATTGTAATTTTGGTAGGGTTGAAGGATCATTACCTTGACTTTTTTGTTGCCCCCTTTTTTGTTTGTATTTTTATTCCTCTTTTATGATATCATTTACTTGGGATTTAGTTTCATCCTATGTTTTTTGGTTTCTGATCATTACCTTTTTTGGGTCTAGCCATTTCGTTATGTGTTCACGGTCTAGTGATTGTTGGGTGGTACGTTGGTATTTTTAAACTACTCTAACTTGATGTTGACATAGTGGTCTCTAGTATCGTCCTCTAGTGAGGACTTATTCTTCTCAAACTATTTTCTAACATTCTATTCCAAATATATATTCCTTGTTAGTATAGATTTATATTATTTATAGAGGTTATAGGATGTTTTGATTCCAGTGTACATTGGTCTTTGGGATGCAAGCCCAACATGGTGTTTTCTTGGTGGCGGTGATGGCATTCAATCCGAGGCATTGAGGGTGTTTTTTATGGTGAGATGTGTTTCTTATCGTGGTTTCTTGGTGGTGTGACATGTTTTATCTGGTATATGGGATATATTTTGATAGTTCCTTCATCAATTTTGGAATTATTTTGTTCTTGTGGTATCGATTATAGTTGTTGGTACCTCTGGTCAACATATGATGATGTTGATGATGATGGAACTTGGATTGGAGGATGATAGTGAAGGGGGAATGTCTATGGTAATGTGATGATGGGGGTGAAGATGTGGATGTGACCAAACATGGTAGTCCTAGGTCCATGTGGTGGATCTCTCAGCCATTGAAGAACTGATTTGATGGGAGCTGAGGATCAATTAATTTTTTAATATGTTTATACTGTTCGGTTTAAATTATAATTTTTAATACAAAATATTGAATTTTGTAATCCTTGTGTATTTTATTCTAAAGTGTATGATTACTACTAAACCATAATGTGGAATTAAAAAAATTTAAAACATATATATTTGAGGAGAATCTCATTAAGGATAGAAATAAAGGTGATATGTATGCATAACATAGACAAAATGGTATAAGAACATAAGCATAACATTTGAAGATCACATCCTATACATCAAAGATCATAGTCCTGAGTCATGGAATAATGATTGGTAGATCATTAGAAATCAATCATAATGAAATCAATGAGCATGTGTTGTGATAGTAAATCATGGGAATAAGACAAAGATGTATAGAATACACATAATTCTATTACTTTGAGAGGATGTTTAAAAAAAGAAACAGATTCACTGATAATGTTAAGGACATAAAATGTGTCCCTGACATACACATATGGACATGGAACCAAGTCCATTCATAAGATTGTGATCATTTAATATGGTTCAATCTTAGCATTGTTAATATGTAATTAGTTCCACTAATAAACATAAAGACATGCAACCATGTACATTAATAACATTGTGAACAAATAATAAGCTTCACTATTAAAATTGTGAACATGTAATCAGGTACGTACTTAGACATATAGACATGAAACCAGGGCCACACATAAAATTGTGTACACATAATATATTTTACACATAACGTTGTGAACATGTAATAAGGTTTACAAATAAGTGGTTGTACCTCTTTGGTTGGACAGACCACCATCCCCAGTGGTAGCCCTTTCTTTATAGTGGACCAGGTTACACCTTCTTCCCATAGTGGATCAAGCCCATCAACTTGATCCTATAATCATCCTATGAAATATAAATAATTACCAAATGAATTTGTAGGAGTTATAGGCCCCACAAGTCACATAATGAAATCATAAATACATGTTCCATATGATGAAAAAACATTCATCATATAAAGACCCATAAAAAGTTATGGGTTTTCTGAACCTCATATCATATCCCAATAAATGAAATGGGAATCATAAAAATTTAATCTTATTAAAATATTTTTCAAATTGATAGTTTTTGAAAACTTTTTATAATATAATAGTCCATGAATTGTCGAAGGTTTCACATGAATTTTATCATAGTATGAATCATGAAAGCGAAATGGGTTACATAAAACACCATTCAATTTAAACATAAACCATTCAATGAATGAAAGGAATGGTATCATTGGATCATTTATAAAATTAATCATAATATATATCAGTTTATTTCATATTATATGGACAATTATTTTGAAATATAACTTGAAAAAATTATTTATTAAAATATCCTTTCTTTGAAAATCCATTTCATCCATCATTTTATAGAAAATTTTTCTAATAATAAAATCTTTGAAATTTTTATTAAAAAATTCTTTAGAAAAATATCCTTTCCACATTAAAAACTTATTTTGAATAAAAAAAATTTGATGGATTTTTTTTAAATTTAAAATAACTTTAAAAACATATACATGAATCGTTGAATATCATTTAAAACACTTCTTCATCAAAAACATTTTTTTTGTAAACGTTTTTCTTTTAAAATAATTGAACAAAACTAAATTCCAGAATATTAGTAGAAACATTTTCATTAAAAAATAAATCTTTTAATCATTAAAAGGAAGAATTAAGGAAATGAATTTCATGAAGTCTGAGAAATTTGTACACAATAAATTTTTTTTGGTGATGTTGCATGTTTATAGATGTGCCACCATAAAAAAGAGAAACAAGATTTCTTTTTTAAAACTATTTTTTAAAAAAGGAAAAAATGGATAAAATTGTATTTAAAAATAATAATAGAATAATAAAAAACAATTTTAAACCTTTGAAGAAAATACATTTTTGAATGAAAACAGATTCAGACTAAAGTGAGAGATAATGCCATATTTTCATAAAAACACATTCTTAATTATCTTATGTACCAAATACTAGAAAAATTGTACCATTACGTTAATATATCATGAATAACGAAAGTATTTGAAAAATCGAGATATTCCATGAGACATGGAACATAATATTTTATTAATGGAATCATAATCATATATAATCCCTATAACGATGAAATTTTAGCAATGAACTATTACAAAATTATTAATTTTGAATCATAAGCCTAATAAGAGAATAAAATTACATGAAGCATAAAATATCATAATAAGAAGGATAATAATGATATAACATTTAAAATAACATTATATACATCTCTTAGAATAATATAGGTGGGTAGTCTGGCATGTGTCTCAAATAATGAAAATTGAGGCAAAATTACATTACTGATTTGGTAACTTTTTGAACCGTAAATCCCATGAAAAATAGATCATCAAATGGATATGTTAATACCAAAAAATATAAGGATAATAATCCTAGAATAAATTAACATAAAATATATACACTAAAAAATAACTGTTGAATATTTCATATATCTCATGGAATAAAAACCTAGGAAAGAAAACATTTAACTTATGTATTTACTTTCTACAAACATGTTCAAACCTCTTCTTTATTGGGTAATTCTGTTTGGATTTCACAAAATGATAAACATGGTTTTCTTTTAGCACAATGTGGGTTTTTTGGATAATATAATGGAAGATAGTAGCTTATTTTGGCAGAATATGGATGATTTAAAGGGCATGAGTGGTTTGAATATGTGAGGGGTGAGTTCTCTTTTATAATGTAGGGGGACATGCATTCCTGTAAATAAGTAGAGATACACTCTATTGAGATATCTCACTTACATCATGAGCTTAAAATAACAGAAATAATTATATATAAAGGAGGATGTTATTGAAATTTTCCTTTAAAATGTAATTTTACTAGTTTCTATGTGAATTGGTCTTATTGGATAATTTTTGACCACTAAGTAAACTTGTTTTCCCCTTAATCACTATAATTAATTTTAATTACATTCGCTAATATTTTTTTGGTCAAAAAAGTTAGACCTTGTTATAAATTAGAAATTATTATTATTAAAATATATAATAAAATGTTACTAATTATAATCATATAATTGGTAGAAATTATTTTAAAAG
Source organism: Viscum album (assembly GCA_963277665.1). Taxonomy (NCBI): domain Eukaryota; kingdom Viridiplantae; phylum Streptophyta; class Magnoliopsida; order Santalales; family Viscaceae; genus Viscum; species Viscum album. The sequence goes on from OY728147.1 coordinate 125,048,091, forward strand.
CATTCTCATATATGTGTCCAAATATCGGGGTTTTAAAGGGAAAATGATAACAAATTTGAATTTTTTTCTATATATAATTTCAATTTTGAATTGATATCACTGACCTATATTGTAATGAATTATTTATTACTTATCTAATAATACATTAAATATAATTTAAAATATAATTTATCTATAAAAATACATTATATTAAAAACAATTTTTAATTAAAATTCAGTGTTTTTTAGTATCCATCAAAAAATGGAACATCTCTGAAAAATTCCAAATATTTACCCAAAGTAAATATTGATATTGGAACTTAAAAACTAAAGGTTATTTAATAAAATAATATTCAAAAACTTTTTGATATATATTCTAAGCAAATGATTCCATGTATTTTCAAAAGGGTTTTATTTTCATTTCAAGTAAATTAGTCAAAAACTAATTTTACTAATATACATGTGTAAAATTTATTTTCATATTTTTATTTAATATTATTCATAACCTCAATTCCCGTGGTTAAGATATGATTACAATAATAATATATTATTATTATTATTATTATTATTAGTACATTGATGTTTTGTAAAACTATATCTTGTGTGTAACTCAAGATATAAATGGAACTCTGAATTGTGTGACACAAAATCCAAATATATTGTTTTGTATTCCAAAATATAATCAATGTTTTTCTTATAGAATAATATTAACCTTTTTACGTGAAACATAATCTGACCATACTGCATTCATATAACACAAGTTGTATTTAGTTTATACTAAAATAAAAAAAATCAAAAAGTTTCATTATTTTGAAAAAAATTTATCAAAAGATATTAGGTTTTCACACTTCGTCTAGTTCACAAACATAAACATAGGGGATTTTTTATTTGATTTTTTAATCAAAAGTAATATATGAAAACTATTATTAGGTTTTTTCCTTCCCATTTGATAGAAACTAGTTCAATTTATATTTGAAACAAAATAGGTCATAATTGTGTCTATGTGAATATCCAATGAAATATATATCATGGCATACATTGAAGCATATATCAATCCCAAGTTATAATATAATATTATTTATCAATTTAAAATTATAGTACATGTAACTTAATCAAATCTATTTAAATGGTTCAATTATATAGATCACCATTCTCAATTTATAGAGCCATAAAAACTCTTTATATTTCAATTGTAATCCACATAATTATATATTTCTAATGTTCTGTCTCTGGAAATAAATGTTCAATGGATCAAAAACACTACAATTAGATATATGTTGTTGCACTATAATGATATATGGGAAAATTACATTTACGTTGATGTTGAAACGTTAATTAATCAAATTATATTATCCATGATGTAAAAGTTAGCAAAATATCAAGTATCAACATCAAGGTACTAAAAATATATAGCATGAAATGTATGAATAATTTAAACATTACATGGAATAATGCATGAAATATAAATCCTAATGATCCTTTAATTTTTAATTAGACACTACAACCATTCCATATCAGGATAAGGACACTGATAAAATCCACACGAAGTAATATATGAAACAATTCATGTGCATCAAACAATGGTGAAATCATACAATAGTATTAGAAATAATCTAGAACATCAAATCCATTAAAAGGCCATTTCAATTAATCAAATTTCTTGTGTTTGTTACTCTAAGGGACTAGTTCCTTACTAAATTCTAATAGTTTCATAATCTTTTTTATTCATTATTGAAATAGAAAGAAGGAAAGGAAAATACCAATGGTACCACTTTATAATATCCTAGCCCATATCTATCAATAACAATATCTAAATGAGTGGTTATATGTCCTCAAACGGGCCTCCTTATGCACAATATTCTTTCAACTAACATCAAGGGTCATTTCAATACTATGGGGAGACTATACCCTATAATCTGAGTGGAATACAGTGGTGTAACAATTATTTAATAAAAATCAAAAAGATATAAAAATAAATACCTAGAGTATAAGAATAGAAAAATAGAAAATAATTTAAATATATTGAATAAATATTTGTTTTCATCTCATATGGTGCTATAATATTCCTCCAAAGATAGAATTTCTAATTTTTTGTTTATGGACCATGATTTAGCCATTGAAAATGATGTGAAACAAAATTATATTAGTATTTTTAATAAATGCATCTATTTTCATCATTATAATGTTGGTTCAACATATCACTTATTAATCAAAGTTTATTGGGAAAGAACTTTTTGATTTCAATTTATGAGTTTAATAGTGGGGGGGGGGGGGGGGGTTATCCCTGATTCACTTAGGCAAAAAAATTATCTAGAGTTAGTTTCAAGGTGTGGGAAGAAACAACATATAGAATAATTAGAGAGTAATTATTCTGTCTAATGGTTGATGGATCATCTAGGATTTACGTAATAAAGTCTGATTTGAGTGGATATAATTATCATCCATTGAAAAACATTGTTGGTGGTTTCTAATCTTAGTATTATTCTATGAAAATGGGATGAGGCCCCTTCTCTTATTGTGTTTTTTATATATAGGAATCATTTTTCCCATGTCACAGAATGATCTACCATTGATAGTGGATTCATTGGAACCCAAGAATTATTATCTTTAATATTAATACATATGGTTCTTTCCTCGTAGGGGTTAAATGGGGGGATGTATAGTTCATAATCACAAATATAATGTGGTTATATCCTTAGATTATTCTTTTATGGAGAGTTTATTCCCTTATATTAGACCATTGCCTTTTTTCAAACCTCTAGAGTTTTTTATATCTAAATATACCATTCTAGAGGATATTGAAACTAATTCATTGACAATCTAATGTTCTCTCAAATATTATAGTATAACTCATCAGACCATTTTACAACATATTAAGATATGTTGGTCTAACATCAGTAATTGGGTGAGCGTACATCACCCTTGATAACTGAGAAATATGGTGGCTAACTTTCCTTCTTCAATGTCATCCCATGAAGGGAACTTAGTTTATTTCTCCATCATGGGATCTCTTCCCCCAGTATGATTGGAACTCATTAAAGGAGATACTATTTGGATTCACTACATCAGAACCATTGATCTATGTGCTCCAGTTTGGTTCACCTATGGCCTCTATCATTTTTTTATTTTGGTTGATATTCCTATGTATTATTGTTTTTAATAGAGTTCAAAAAAATAATGTTTTATTAATATGAATTATTTTAATATCATGATCCAATGCATAAATAAATTAGAATACTTGGAAGAAGGAATATAAACAATACTTTCATATCAAAAAGGATAAAATGAAACTATCCTTTATAATATGATAATCTAAGTTACATTCTTATACTCCAATAATTTGTGAATTAATAAAATCAATGATCCATGATTGAGTACTTTCACTTCTCCCTACCTGCAGCAATAATATCTATTTGGTTCCAAATGGTGGATTTAATTAGGTGTGAGATAAAATCAATAGTCCCCCACCAATAGTGTCAAAACCATGTCCATCATATGAATATAAATTTAATAGTGTTTAGTTCTATGTATAATTATTGGAAATATAATGTGTTAAATAGAAACCATGTTGGTCTTGGACTCCTCATGGGATTCCCAACTCATTAAACCCACTTCTACCAAATCCATATATGTCTGAACTGGTGACCTATATGTGGTTAGGATATAAAGAAGACAACCAAGGAGTCCACTAGTTACAATATATATATATATATATATATATATATATATTACGATTTAAATAGGGACATATGTGAAAATCTAGGTCTCTTTGATGTAATAATAATGTGATAAGACCCATGGTTTAAAATAATGAATCATTGACCATAAAAGGTTGATCCAATGCATCGAAACAACCATGTAGCAAATATAAAGGGGTATCCATGTAATGTAATAGGTAAACCTAATTTATTTTGGTGAAAAGGTATATAACCGATTCCATGTAGCATGTCTATAGTAAATCTTTTTCCATCCATGAATGGATCCATAGGAAAGAATCCAAGTCACCTGATTTATATGGACATCAGATTGAATCTAAGGGGTGTATCCATGGAATTATATTATTAATATTTTAATTTATAAAATCAAAGATACTCTGTGGTGGAATTAATTTAATAATAATAAAAATACAAAATCCCACACTATGTGTCTCCCTTGGATTCTAGCGTAATGAATAGAGTTGGCATCCTCTGAATGCTCAATGCATTCCCTCAAGAATCCAAGACCAACTCATATATTACAACACATTCCATAATTACAATTTCAATAGTGAAATAAAAACATTAAATTAATAAAATAACCATAGTCTATGTAATAACCATTCTACTGTACTATTTACATTTTATTCAATCCATTTTATTTTCATTAACAAATAACGAAGACTCAATAGTTGTTTCATAACATTAATCATTTCATTGAATATTTAATAATACAAATTGAATCATATTTTCCGAAAAAAATTGTTTCAATTTATATAATTTTTTTATTATATACCTTGACAGACCTATAAAATACACCAAAGGGTGCTTTGGTTAATGAAATATAATAATAAATCTGGTAATATACATGGAATTCTCAAAGGGTTATCTCACATTGAGTTCGTTAACCACTATTGATGGTAAATGGTATAATAGGGAATTCAAGTATCAAATTTTTGGAACTGGATTTATGTGAATATATTTTAGGGAAATGTGTAGGTGAAACCAAAATAGGGGAAAAAACTTTAAAAATAGAGACATAAGGTAATGTTAGAGAGCACATACCATATGTTATATAAAAACCCCTTATCTAGTATCGGCTTTTGATTTGGGATTTAATATGGGTAAATAGGGAAATACAAAAATTTCCTAAAAGATTATAATATTAACATGCATATAAATAACTCAAAAAGATAGAGAGAGAAACCAATACACGAAGGTAATATATTGAATCACATAATGATAGATATCACACATGATTAACGGTGTTCTAATTGAATTTTGAATGAGGGATAAACCTCTATTACTATGTATATTCCATTAAAAATATCCAATGGTGTATATTTTTATGAATGGAGAGGAAATGAAAATTGGGTGAGAGTTATAATGAAATATGGTTAATAAGTAATTATACCCTTCCTTAAAGGGGCCACTGTTTTTCAAACCTCTAGTCCAAACTATACACAAAATCTATCTAAGGGAAACCACCTCTCCCATAGTTTCCCCAAACCATGCACCAAATATTTGGGGTGAAAACTTAAGTGTCATAACTAGTGTGCCTAAGAACATGGTTTGAAAAATTATGTGTATCTAATAAAATTCCCCAATGGATGTACTTTTATGTTTCTCAGAATTTTTTGTGGCCACATGTGCATGGTTAAGCATACCATGCACCTACTCCCATAGGGCCACGTGGTGATTTTCACAGTTACTACTAGTAATGATCTAAAATCCACCTATTTTCCAAAAAAAGACATGGCAAATAATTAATCCCTAAACAATCCCAAACCATCTGAAAACCCTTTATTAAAATCATTAAATTTAAAAAAATTAAACACAAAAAATGAATCCATTCCATAATAGAATAGTCAGGATTTAACCTTGCATGTGATTCTCATTTTCAAAAAGGACTATGGCATAGCCATCAATCCAAGCCATGGACAACTAAATTTTTATATGGGAACCTAGACTCATTATAACTCTCTTGAAATGGTCCTATATAATTATTCACATGACTAATGTGTGTTATGAATACTGAATTCCCCATAAATGATATTCCTCTATAATTAGAGTTGTATATATGCTTAGACGTATCTCAGTAGTTCATTTTAGTTGGAATAATACTTCAGTTCACCTATAAGCTCTTTTGATGACCTTACATGGTAGGATAACCCCCACATATAATAGATTAACCTCAATCATGATCTTATATAACATACACCTATGCCTATATAATCTAGTACTCAAAAGCACAACCCTATTGGACCACTTGGCTAAATTGTGTCTGAGCTCAACCTCTATAATATATAGAGGTGACTTAGGTGATAGGATTTAGTGGGATTATTCATTTTTATTTCATAATTCCAAAAATAATTGTATCATAATCCTAGAGAAAATAGACTATTCAACATTAGATGTTACCCTTTGCAGTCTTCAAGGATCTCTTCTGTGACACAGCTAACTACACTATGGTGTAGACTTCGTAAATGAATAACATTATATGGAATATAGAATTTTCCAAGGTTTAGAGACTATTTTACAATTATATCAATTCTTAAATAACTAATAATCATTATGAGTGAGTAAATATTAACATGACTATATAAAATTCCACAATGAATCGCGTTAAATCTTCTTCAAATAGTCAACAAAGATAATCTGTTCAAACCTCCAAAAGTGGTTTGTCCAAAAATATCCCCCTTTGGGTTTGTTGAAAATAATGAGAAACAAATATCATGGACATTATGTAATTACACAGAACACACATAATCATTATATCAAACTTTTTCCTTCAAAAAGATCGCAAAAAATTCATTGGTCATAGATATAAATCTCTCGTGATATAGTGATAAATTTTAAAAAATGTGTTTAAAATGACAGAAATATGATATGATAAAAAATTATTTAATTTCGAGTAGAAAAATGCCATTACAATCCTTCAACCCCCATATTATAAAAAAAGATTACAGTCTCCCAACATGGTGATTCACTGACTTTTTCAAAAATATATTCTCCCCCATTTTCAATGAACTCGAAGATCACCTCCTGGATGATTCATAAATTAAATTTAGAAACATAGAATAAGAGTGACTGGAAAATCATACCACGCTTGTGAAGTAGTCACTACTACAGAGTGCACATCTTATCTCCAAGTCCATTGAATGGCCTAGATTTGGTTAAACACCAATATCCAATAGATTATGTTAAAAATATTTTTTTCTATAAATCTTTTTTATAATGTGTACTATGTGATCTTGTGTTAAAAAATAATCCATCTTGAAAAATTCTTCCTCAACCTTGTCCCTTATAAAATTTAACTTTTTTAGATGTGGTTCATTCTCGAGTGATGAATATTATTTTTTCTAATGTTTAAAGAACTAGATATTTATTAGATAATGATAATGAGAAATTCAACATCAACACTAATGTTTTTATTAAGTTTTTCCATCCATATCATTTAAGTAAATGGATGGCTGAAAACCACTTATTTTACTATTGTAGTTACTAGGAAAATAAAATCATTCTTATATCTTATCTGGGATATTTAAGATTCTCTATTGTTGAACACACCTCCATATGTAGATTTTATTCATCCGCCAAATAAGAATAATTTGAATCAATATCACCCAAAAATTTATATCATCAAAATATTTGATAATAAAATCAATAGTCAACTTCTTGGTTGGTATATTGATGTATACTTCTCACAAATATTATGTGACTTTCTTACTAAATGACCTGTGGAATGGAAAATTTATAGATGAGTGGATTTCATGAACATCAGGATAAAGATTATTTTTCTATATATTTTCATTCCCACTTTCTCACCATCACCATCTTTAGATAATTTTAATCGAGTCTCCTCTATGGTCACTATAATTTTAAAATCCACCATTTAAAAAAATCACACCTCCTTAACGTATTTTTTTATAGATAAATGTTTCTTCTTTATTTTTTACAACACATTACCTATTGAAGAAAAGAATTCACCAATTTAATACATTTCAAATTTTCAATGAATAAAATATAAAAATTCGATTCATTCGGTGTCATTCAAGCCTCCAATGATGATTTAATAAATATATAAATATAATGTTTGATCCACTGAACATGATCCTTATTTATATTTTGGTTGTGATCAACCCCTCTTCAAAGATGACCAACATTACTTTTGTACGGATTCATCATTGAGTACTAATCCAATGGTTCCTATTTCAAACCATATAATTCATTCCTAAAGTAGAAAACATTACCTTCATAATAATATATTAGAATACCATCCAAATACATGATGAGTAAATCGCCTTTATAGAACCCCTTCAAGAATATTAATTTTACAACCATTTTACACACATAAAAACTCTTGTACATAGTTTTTTCTAGACATAATTTAAAATATTTTTTTAGACCACCAATGAAAAAGTTTCAAAAACATATATTCTATCAACACGAGAATATCCATAGTAAAAAATATGATATTTATTCATTTTCACACTTCCATATACATTTTTTCTTTTTAAAACTCATTTTTATTCCAATGAAATTTTTCTATCCTGTAGATGAGATGATTTCCAAAGACTAATTTTTCTCCCTATGATCAATATCATCTTTAATTTATTTATCCCAACATGCATCTATTGATGTATCGTCAAAAGATTTTTGGTTATATGTAAGAAAACAATGATGATTTTGGATGAACCTTCATCCTTCGGTTTTGAATTTAGACGGTCTGGCCTCCCACTATGTTGGTTTTTGTGATTTCGTCTATTTGACCTCTTAAGATGGACTAGTTTTCCATTTTGGATTTTCCTCATCATGGGTGATATCATAAAAGTACGAGTCATCCCCATGTACTTACCATGAGTAAGAAACATTTACATTTCTATCCACCTCACATTCTGCACTAATCATATGAAAATTATTTTATTTTAAAGATGAAATCTTCTCATTATAGTTATGGTTAAATCATCACTTTCAAAAAAAATTCCAACAAATTCAATGTATGATATATATGATTTTCTATTTGATGAATATCAAATAAATATACCATTATCTCTACATAACTCAAACATTATATTCATTTATTTTTTAATAATGAATAACCAAATTTCAAACATGTAGATGTATTTCAACATAGTCTTCATTCCAAAGAATATATCATATTGAGTCTTTTCATCATTTAGAAACAATATAATCTAATAAAATATATTCATCGTTTTTAATAATTTTTCCTTCCAGTATATATATTTTTGGTGTTTTTCATTGATCATAGTTTAAGACGAATTATTAATAATAAAATATATTCTTTCAATAAATATTTATAGTTGAGGATTTATCATGGTTGAAACTTGAAGTTTAGTTCCATTTATTTCATATAATTCTCAACTATGGAATTTGTAAATTCTATACTATTGTCATTGCGAAACTTTAAATTTTAACCCAAATATTTACTCCATATTATATTTGATGTGATGTGATTTTCTTGAATACTATGGTCATAAAATTATTCAACATTATACAATCCATCTTACTGAAATCAACAACAAAAAATACATAATTTCTTTTTTCCATCTAACACATTAGAGGTAATTTGCCCGAAAACATCTATATGAACAATGTCCACAACATTGGATGAATTCTCTATCATTCTCTTGTGTATCTCTCATAATTTCCCACTATTTTACAACAGTCACATATATGTGTGTTTTCACATGTTAGAATGGGAATTATTTATGTTCCATTATTCTTTATCATACTTTTTAAATATCGTTGTCTAATGTTCCCAAGATAAATATATTATAGATTATTTTCAACCTTTATTGAAAAAAATTCACCAATTTTAATCACTAATCAAATATACGATCCCTTTGGTTTGAATTCCTTGAGGGGTAAATGATCCATCCTTTTATTTAACTAGACACCTCCTTATTTTTAATTTCAACAACATCATTCTTATAACATAACTCACTCAAATTCATAAAATTGTGTCCAATACATTCTACAAAGAGAACATAATATTATGGAGATATTTTCCACTAGCATTGGTTTTCCCATATCTAGTAATTTTCATCCTTATATAATTTAAAAACATCAACCATCCACAAATTTCCTATTTAATTCATGTAAAAATATTCATATTTCTGACATAAGTGATGTATATTCATTTTCAAAAACCCCAAAACAATACCTATATATTTTTCATAAGGAAATTTCATCAAACATAAGCTTCTCATGAAATTCATTCTTATTCAATGATTATTGAATATTTTATTATTAATTTTCATTCAATTGAATCTCTTTAAGTTCAGTAATTTATCTTTCTTCTTCAAAACCACAAAATAATGTTCTAAATTTTTTAGAGGTGTTTACTAGCTATTAATTTCATCCACTATTAGTATCTTGAGTCATATTTCCATATAATGTCTGTGAAAAATATTCCTTCTTGGTTACATATCCTTCAAAAATAAAATAGAAACCATCAAAATCATAAGAATGTGATTGAAAAAACCTTACATTTTTTAGTGTTTTTTCTTTTTAAAGAATATTTTTTCAATAGAGATATATTTTTGAGTGTTTCACAATTTTATATTGTAATAAGGCATAATATTTCATGTAAGTATCCCATTTCACACTACATGATAAAATTATTTTTAGTTTCTCTCAAATTCACTTTCCAATGTGAATTTGATTCATATGAAATGAAATGAGGTGTGAATTTATTCTCTATTTGATCATACTATAGAATATAATTCCCTATATTTTTAATGAAATCCACCTTTTTAATGGGAATACAGCCCTTATTGGTTACACTCTATAGTTCATTAGCCATAATAGAGACTAATTGCTTTTAAAAACCTAATAACATACTATGTGGGAGGATTTTATTTTGTTCCTGACACATCAATTATCAAGACAAGACTTATTCATCATGTTCCTAAGTCCTATTCACCATTTATTATAACTTATTATTCAGTCATTTAGTGATCCACTCATGTTATATCAGGACCTGACCTAATGGGTCTTGAGCTGCAAATACCCCAAGCCCACCTCAATAGGCTAGGGGGTGGAATCAAGTGCCGAAAGGAATAACTGATATGGGAGAAATTTTCTTAATGTACCTGTACACACACAGAAAACCATATACATGAAGATGTGAATATGAATAATAACAGTAGATGAAACATCTAGATAATAATTCATTCATTTAAATCCTCTAGAGAGTACATGAGTATAATAGTGTAATCTAATATATAAAAAGGTAAAATACACACCCATGTACAGTGATGTTCCTACTTAAAAAATGATAAAATTAATGGTGATATAGATTACCTTTGAATCTCCAAGAATGTACCACCATATGTTTTATACTACACTAATTTATACCCATGCTCCTCTTTATTCCCCACTGACCAATCTATCATCTTCATAAGACCCGACATGTGTAATTAAAGCCCATACAGGGTTTAGTATATGCATACCTTGTAGGACTCCCCAAAAATTGAAGGGGGGGGGGATTAAGAGACACAAGGATAATGATAAATATATAATATCAACAAAAGAACCCTAATTAGAGAGGTTATCCCTATCTCATAGCCCATCCCCGAAAAAATTAGTAATAGTTTAAATGATTGATCATTAATTCCATATATATCATGTCACTTTACATTGAAGGAACTATTCATAGGTACCATGGTTCACCTCTATATCAGAAAGAAGAGTATTCATCAAATCTAAGTTGAGGACCAATTACCTACTACTTCAGAGGTATTCCACTATGTGTAATGAGGACTCATACCCAATATGATTGTGGTAAATCATGCTGGATCGAGAACATGCACCCTAAAAACATAGGGTTCTACAACTCTGTAGATAAATGAATCAAACCCTAATGTCATAGGGGGTATAACTCAGTATATAGGGGACCCAATCACTAATTTATTAAGGGGAACAACTAAAAATATATAGGAAATGCACCCTAATACCAGTGGGGGTACTATTTATTTGATAGGAGGCCAACACCATAACACCATAAGGGATACCACTCAATTGATAGAGGACTTACACCATAATACTATAGGGGGTACTACTCAGTATATAGAGGACATGAGCCATAATACAATGGGGGTTCCAGGTAGTAGATTGAGGACCTAAACTCTATTAAAATACATGGAACCACAATAATGATCACGTCTGATCACTGTTATCATCCAGCACCTCGAACATAAGTGACACACATGAAACACATTGCATCTTATCTCATAGTCCATTATAATGTACACCATCTCATTTAAAAAAATGAAAAAATAATCATGATAGGATACGCTCAATCCAAGTCCAAACAAAAGAGATATGATAGGTAGAAGGTTATTCAAAATGTAAGTAGGGGTACACATGATTTAAGGGGACCCATGTAGTATGGGGTCCTCCCCCACTGCAATGTCATGAACCTAACATTTACATATATTTCTACCCGTGTATCCCGATACATCATTTAAGAAAACTACATGGTGTTCCTCATCCACCTGGTGGTGTGCCGTTGATATTTCACATGTTATAGTAACTTTAATAAAGTTTTTATACTATGATACATGGAATTCCCCTCAAATGATATCCCACCTAAGTCTTTTGGGCCCTTTTCGTGTACCCTGGTGATGTGATGGTACATGGCTTGTGCCTTTCTAAGAATATTTTCATGTACCCCCAAATCACTTGATACAACGGTCACCTAGGGGTCTCATGGTGTATGGTTTATCCACACATTGTGTGATATTTTACCCCACATAAAAATTTTATTCATTGTTGAAAATAGACCACATAACTTTATTTCATCACAATACACATTATGTTAGTCAAGATATTATGAGAACCAATGGATGCTTCACGCATCTTCATGATCTGGCCTTCTTATAATAATCCAACCTTTTGACAACCAAAAATAATTTGGAAATGCCTTTAATTATTGATTTTATCCCTTTGGTGTCTTGAAACGAGATTTTAATTGATCTGAATGAATCCCTCACAAAGCTGCATGTGCTCCTGCCACTCGAGCTACCTTCTAACACCTCATCGAATCACCAAAAACTGGAGGAATCACCCATATCCATAAAATCACTTAATATAACACTTATTCATAAATATATTCATCTAATGTGAATAAATGTAGTATAAAATAGTTTAGTAGTCCTCGAACCCACCTGAAAATGTCGAATCATGACCACATGGTCTAGTGAAGGATTATGAACCCAAAGTATGGGGAAAAGAATAAACAGTAGATGTTTAATAATTTTTTTCCCATATTTCATTCCCAATATATAAAAATAGAGATATATGGGGTGTGTAACATGGATTAATATATATAGATTTTATAATAAATGAAAAATAAATACATGGGTGCTTGTAATGTCTTCAAATTTATGTATTTAAAGAAAGTAGTATGCTCATTTCCAATACATTAAATCAATCGGTTCTGAATCTGATAATTAATGAGTACTAACTCTAATTTGATAGTTCACTGATGAAGAACACTTTAATCAACAAGTGAGATATGTCATTGTGTTTGAAGCACCTCGATTATCCTTTATCTATAATTTTGTCATCATATTATTCAAATCCAATAACATGAGGGTGGAAGAAGTTCCTTTCAATGATCCCAAGGTTATGTGACTAACCCTAGTGATCTATCATAAAAGTTCATTTATATGTTACTTCTTATTTTTTCAATAAATTAATTAATTAAATTCATTATTTAGTATAGTCACTATATGTATCTCTAATGGATGTTTTATCTAAATGAAACACACTAACCCATTTTAGGTTATGCCTAGGGTAAAACTCTCAATATAAATCCAACCATTGTCTCATATTATGGATCTGACCATATTTTTAAGTTTTATTCAATTTTCTTTAAGAAACCATGCATACACAACAAAAACTATTTTTAATATTATATAGAAATTAATTATGGACACATTGGGACATGGAATCTCACTTTTTATCAATGATAATCTTTAAAAATATATTTACATATAATTCACTATCTTATAATAAAAAAAGAGGTTCTCTAAATTATTCAATCTTCCAATATTTTTTCCCTGAAAATAAAAACCTAATCAAATATATCTAGATAATGATCCTTGATATGAATATCCCAATCCCAGGAGCTCTTCTTCATTCCGATGTGCTACCAAAACAAATGAACTAAGGGGATGGTGTTTCAACATATGGTACTCTCCTGCTGATCCTTGATAGTTATTGGGTGCTTCGGAAAAGATTCTCTATCTTTGATGACCATCTCAATCCAGTCGATGTTGTGCATGGGTTCTTGCACGAATCTCCTTAGTTGTGACACAATGAATATGTCTTCTTCCTTCTCTAACGATGGGGGTAGGGAGAGGTTGTATGAAACCTCACCAACCCTCTAAAATATCTCAAATCACCTGATGAACCTCAAGGATAGAATTTCCCCTCTATCAAATCACTGCAATCCTCACTATGGCGAGACTCTTAAAAATGTGGCCTCTATGATCAAACTAATAGACCCAAAGATGTGTATATACATAGATTTTATACCCTATATATATTTTCATCATCCGATCATGAAAAAATAGACTTTATTTATTAAATCCTAAAACATATCTAGTAAATTAATGATATCTCATGTATCTCTATCTAGCACAAGGGTGACCTGTAGGGCCTACCATACAGGTCCTTGAATTGTGTCATTTATATAATAGAGTGGTATATATTATTGTACACAAAATATAACAATGGTAAGTGATCATACCAGCTATGGAAAAATACTAACTGGGAATCCATTAGTATATCCTATAGTACCATGTTAGTGTTCTCGGTCTAGTCATATGTATAGAGAGAAAGGTTTTACTCATCGTTATCTACATCCCAAAAGCCTTATGATGGCCTATCAATAACAATGATATGAACAAAACATCATGGTCAAAAGAAATAAATGATAGAACCAAATGAAGGTGAATGATATCCCTTACAAACAATGACAATAAAAATTCCACCAAACTCTACACCATGATAACACGGAAGTGTGCCAACATAGTGAGTCAGTCAACTATCGTCCATATATCATCATGGAATATCTCATTAAAATAAATAATTTTCATGATTTCCATGTATGTTACATTATATTTCTACACTATGATCTTAATGGGATGTAAAAAGACATTCTATAACCTGCTGTTCAACCTTCACCTACTGACATTTGAGGCATTGTGAGATGAGCTCAACCTTGATCTATTTCATATCGTCTCAGCATTACATTCATTTAAGGTATTTGTACGTATTAAAAACATTGGGATTTATATTCCAAGGATAATTGTGGAACTCTCTCATCACCTCTTCCTACATCATGATTGGGACTCCCATCTATCTCTATGAAAGGATGGTGTGATTTCCTCCTTCAGAAAAGCAATCGGGTGAATCTAAGGATGATATATGGTCATGGAAGACCTCACAATTGATGTATCAGAATTTTAAATCACTCACAAGTTATATTATTCAAGGATTAAAAACCATCGTCTAAAAAAACCTTCAACCTCCTTCTCAACTAGGGTATACTCAAAGGATTATAACTACTCATACACATCCTTTTCAGAATGAGCATAAGGATTCCTGAAAAAAAAAATATACTACCACGTTTTCATTCACACAAATATAGATAGATTGAAATTAATTTTACTATAGGAAATAAAAAAAATTACTCTTCATCAGTTTTAGTTCTCTCTATGTGATGACATAGAAAATCCTCAGATGGTCTCTATAAATAATAATGTGGTATCCCATAAGATAGTGCCCCCACATCCTCAAAATTAGGAATACTGAATCCAGTTCTCCGTTTTGAGTAACATGGTTCTTCTCATGGGGTAAAAAATTACTTGAACCATATGAGATAAACTCTTATATATTTATCAACATAGAGTCAAGACCATTTCTTAAGGCATCAAAATACACTATGTACTCTATTCCATCCTCCAGTAGTCTCAAAATATGAGCACTCATCAACATCAGCCCAAACACCTGGAAGTATATACGATACATTTAAGTCATGTTAAATGGAATATTGTCTTATTTTAGGGTGGTCAAAGGGGATACAATCGTGGATAATTATTCCTTAAGCCATTGATTTTACTCATCCATGCCAAGAAAACTTTACAACTCTAACATGCTCTTCAGTGGAAAACAAGAAAACACTGCATCCATCATCATCGAGTCCATTTAAAACCTTATCATAGAAATAAAATTCCCAAAAAGGATAACCTCATGAAACCATAACCATCACTTCAAGTGATTATCATAAATCTGTTTTGCAAATGAAAATCTAGAACCATTTTCAAGTGCTCTGCATGCTCCTCCTATGACACAGATTATACAAGTATTTTAGAAATGATGAAAACCCAAAATCATTCCATGTATGTATGGAGTATTTTATTCACTAATAAAATAAACATAATATGGGAATTTATCACACCAAAAGGAATCACTTGGAACTGATAGATTCTATAGTGTCAACATAATTCCACCTTTGAAATATTGGCATCACAAAATCTCAATCGATGGTAGAAGGATTCAATATCAACCTTAGTGAAATAACTCATGATTCCGAACTAATCATAGTGTTTCAATGTTATTGGAAGGAGTTCATAGCCTTTTTTTCGTATTTTAAGGGATTATAATCTACGTAAATGGTCTTGTGAAGGATTTTTATGAACAACACTATAGCTTCCCTAGAGGACATATCGGGATTGATAAAAATAATCTCTCAAAGTCCCTCTAACTAATAATGTATATTCTCAATCTTGGTAGGGTCCATATAATATGTTGAAAAAAATTTCATAGCTTTACTATGATTCAAGTCAATACAAATATCATTCTCCTTCCTTAGAGGTGGTCCTTGAACATCCTTGATGATGACGTACGTAAAACCCCTCATGACTAATGGAGTACAGATTCTTGAGGACCCTACTAAACTAAGTGATACAATAACAAGTGGATGGGGGTGTGGGATAGATCTCTCAACTCAAAAAAAACTCTCATCCCACCATTAGATCCTCCTTAACCGTAAAGGGGAATATCTTTCGATCTATCAGAAGAAATCTTAATCATCTGTTATGATATTAAATCTAGGCTCTTACAATAGAAAAAAACTAGACCCATGATGAATTCATAGGGTTATATCTTGATTAAAAATGGTCCCCTGATAACCACTCTCTACCATGATTAATCTATCAATACTAGTACATAAAATATATTGAAGATTCATTCCCTATAGGGACCTCAAGAAAATGTTTTTGGGCTAAAGCCTCAACTAGGATCTCCATATCACGCACTAGGAGAAAATATAAGAAAGGAATAACTAAAACATGTGTCTAATAGTACTAAATAATGAATATAATAAATAAATATCACTCCATAATTCCTCTTGTATGAGGCTGGTTCACATGATTTCATAGCCAACATCTATCTGCCACACTGAATTCCTACTGCCTAATCCTAAAATGGGCTTACTGGTGGTGGTAGTTGTGATGAATGTATCTCATAGTGTGGTACACCACCCATGGACCCTCTTTTTAGAGACCAACCTTCTCCTCTTCCAACTCTACCTCCCTGGGGGACACCCTTCTCTCACCTATGAGACTTTTGATCATGGTCCTACCTCTTTTTTGTTGTATATCATATTTCTTCCTTCCCTCCTCCACATTTATGTTCATGTAATCTTGTTTCATGTTTCCTAACCCATCACATGCATAACGCCATACATATCTTTGTGGTCTCGATCCTCTATATGGTTCATATTCTACATGACCATGTTCGTGTGTGTATTCATGTGGAGGCCTCATTTGATGACATCCAGATGACTGGAATGTGCTAGCTATTATAGATGATTCAATCTTAATGTTCCAAATGCCATCTATATCTTCTTGGAAACTCTTTAAATTGAATATATCTATCACCAGAACACTCTCCCACACCACTTTGTATGTGGGAATTAACAGGGGTGTTACATTAAAAAAAATACCCATATAGATCACCTGCCTAAGCTTTTGTGTTAAAAAATTTCAAACTTGAATCATATCGAGGTAGTTCCATTTCTTGTCGTTGAACCTCAAAACATACTAATTCTCTATAATCCCTTCCTTCTACAACTCTATAAGCAACAGAATGAAAACTAAGTATAAGAATGAGGTGTTGAATTTATCAAATAATATCATAAATAATTTTATCCATTAGAGTATCAAACCATTATGTCTCAATGTAACCAGACTCGCCTAATGACCAAATTCTCTGTGGGAAAGTCTATCTTCTAGTACAACCACCTAATCAATCACTAACTATATAATCTAAAAAACACAGATCACCAAATCTAGCCAATAATCTAATTATTGGGGATCTGTATTATAGCATAATCATAGCAACATTTGGTGTTAGAAATCATAGAGAGTGGAAAGACTATGCACATCCTCATTCTAATATGTAGATATGATCTACTTCTTGACAGTTGGGATATTGGAACCTCTTTACCTAGAGTAAAAATCTCTTATGATGTACCCTGAACTAGGGCCTCATCACTCATTAAATATTTTTAATGATCTAGAATCAATAACTAGGATTCTTGTCACCCTAGATCCATCTTGAAAAATTATCCATGACATAACATGATCTGGTGTAAAATATATTTCGTGGGGGATGACTCTAGAAAGAAAATAAATTGAATCAGTCAAATTTGATTCATGTTCCATTGATCCCTATAACCAATTTATTAATATTTCAAGATGATAAGTCAGTATCCAGAGCCCTGATAAATTGTTACATCAACCTCTACACCACCAATGGGTTACCTAGCCTAAACATTACAATGGAAACCCATTCAAATTGTTTCCAAAAAATCCACATAAGTTGAATTCTCAAAACACCATCCCATGTAATGAACATGTAATGAAACATACATTATAAATGATATTTGTTTCATGAATAAATATTTTTACAATTTATATAATATTATAACTATTCAAAAAAAAGAGAAACCATCAAATTTTATATTCTTAAAAATGATCGGTAATCTAATCATCTAAGAAACTAATTAAAATGACATTCATTACTATTGAAAAAATAATATAAAATGGAATAGCTAAAATATAAAAATAAGGATCACCCTATTCTTCTATAATCATCGCCCCCACTATAAATTCTATTCATATGAAATTAAAATGAAATAAACTAATAAACATCTTAAGAAAGGATAATATAACTTTATAGAAAGATTGTATTGAATTCTTGAGGATAAGAATGAAGTTATATTTATTTGGTATAAAGTGAGATGTGACCATTGGGATTCAACTGTAATATGAAAATTGGTCAATATGACTGTTAGAAACTATAACCCATGTTGATAATTTACACATTATAATTAATTTTTATAAATATTAATGATAAAGTATAATTTATGCAATAAAAATAATAATTGGCCTAAACGAATATAGTTTTCCCCTTTGATGTCCATTTTTTGAACATTGGAGGGAGGTAGCATAATTGTGCTTCTCACTTGACTGAGCCCAAGAAGGGCTCCAAGAATTGAAACATCAACAAAATCACATTGGAGAAGAGTTAAAGTTAATGGAGATTACCACTTTGTCTATGTTAGTCAAGCCACCCCATGGATGTTTTCCAATGAGCATGTAAAAATTAGGTTTGGGTAAATTGATGATTTTTTTATAAAATATTTTACATTTTAAAAAATATTAACAATATAGTACTGGGTTTTTAGGGTATTTTATGACTTTATATGTGTTTTATAATGATATAATAATTAATAAAACACAATTCATGACCTAAAAAATCTATTTTATTAATAAAATTTACTTTTACTATATTTTAATAAATTTATAAAACTAAACATACATTTCCCAAGTTTGACAATAAAAATTTAATTTTTCAAAATATTACTTTGAGGAATAATTACATTTCAATGCCGAATTTTTTTAAAAATAAGGTGCTAAATTTTGGTGGACATTAATAAGAAAACTTGTTTCCTAAATTTTGGAAACTCTGAGAAATAACCATGAGTAAGTTAATGGTTTTCATTTTCAACAACCTAATTTTCCAATACCTATATTTGTAAATTTTTAAATAATTCATCCATATCTCTTATAAATTTAAACCCATTTCTCTATTAGAAATCACATCGAATCCATAAAATACGATTTTTTTGTTATTTTTCCTCTAAGGGAGACCGCACAAGTTTTCCTAAATCACCCCGTGTTATATCCTCACATTCTTGAAAAAACTGTTCAAGGTATGGTAAAATAATGAATTCTCTTTTCTATTCAGGTTCCCATTTGTGGTATGTCTTAAAAATAACTACCTAAGTTCATTTCTATCCTATTAAGATAAGAAGATTATGTTTTGAAGGGGATACCTCTTCTCTCTCCAATTTTACCCTTTTCTAAAATCATTCTTTATACATTCCATGGTGCAGAATTTAATTATTAAATTTATATCTTTTAGATAAAAAATTATCATTTCATTTTTATTTAAATACCCAAAACACTTTTCACTTCAATGTATATTCAAAAAGAATTAAAAATTAAATTTTTTTTAACGGATTTACGTATATGAAACCCACATTTCCTTTCATGGGTAAAAAATGACATAATGATCATGTATTTATGCTCCTTTTTAGGGAATTTTATTATAAGAAATAAATTTTTACTCATCACAAGTTATTAATTAAATGATTTATTATGATATTTTATGTTCGTGTGGAATTAATACATATGATTGGTGCACCTTGATAGTGATCTAATACACTGTCTAATAAATTTTATCTATAGTGAAAACATATTTTCTGATGCATTGGTGAAATCCTTGGTAATTTTCAGTTATTAAACCTTGGTGATAACCCATCGTGATATACATATGACTGTATCATTTGAATGTTATATCCACATTTCGATGTCATGATTCACGTTATTATCATTATATTACACTTTTTCATGCCTTATTTTCATGTTCTTATTATTATGTCTCATGATTATATGGTATATGTCTCTCTTGATTTTTCACAAAAAAGATTTATTCTCACACCTTTCCATTGATGTATGTCCCTAGGATATAAGATGTAGTGAAAGAAACATAGGTTTAACCACTGAATATTTCTGACAAACGAAGTTAGAAGAATATTTAATATATTCATGTATTATGTGCCTTATTTACTACAAAATAATATTGAATAGATCCTATTTTTTGTAATATGTAATGTAATGTTATGGAATTTAATAATGGTATTTCATAGTCCATATCAAAGGAAAGTTTAGTTCTTATATTTTTTTTGACAAAAACCCTCTAGGTAAGATCCTTCAGAATAGTATAAATATAGAAAAAATATCTTGGTATTTTGGTGAGTATTAACTTTGTGTCATCCAAAAAAATACATCTCGGTATGGGAACTATAAGTGGATTTGTCTCTAGAAAAGATATACTAAGGGGTAACACCCAAAAACATTGAATTCATATAAAATGAATTCGAAACTATTGGATCACAATGTGACTTATTAGAAACATACATTGATAGTCCCATGGAATATTTTATGTTAATCACAATATTTTTATGAACAATTTCAATGGATATATAGAAAATTTAATTGTTAATATAGGAGATTCATAGGATATTTATGAATTGTCATATAAGACATTGAATCATTTTATAAATTTAAGATTCATAAAAGGGTCGTGTTTTTAACTATGGTTTTCTTCTCTTCAAAAATGGTGAGAAATATAAGGAATCACATAATTGATAAGAGAAACTAGTGATGAACTTATCATGTTCTGAGGGAAGCTATAATAAAAATCTTCATGAAGATGATGAATCATGTAACTGTAGTTAAAAAGAATAACATTAGTTAAGTTGATATACCATATTCACCTTGATGGGACCAAATTTTTTTGAGCCCTTTATACTTAAATTATCACATTTTATTAGTGGATCTACCAAGACATTGACTGATAAATAATGGTTATACTCTATATAAATGTTAGTCTCTATACATTATTTTTCATAATAAGAGAAATCCACCCATATAGTATAACTATTAGAAGGAGAAGGTGGATAATGGTAGAAAATGATTAAAAAACACAATGTCATGAAGAGATATTGATTCCATGGAATGGAAAGAGTTCAGGGGAATATTTTTCAATAAACTTTATTCTTTTTCAGTGATAACAAAAATATCAGAGAAATTAAAATAGTGGAATAATAAAGAAAATTAATTAGTGTTATTTTTTGAGATGATAATTCCAATAATTTCTTGATACACCTCTATATTTTGTTACAATCCCAAAGAGAACAATTAAAATATTCTTCAGTGGATTAAGACCCCATCTATGGGGGAATATAGGAATTTGATAATATGAAAGTGATAAAGAGTTCGTACATAGTTCTATGAAGGTTGAATATGATTTTAGATATATGGATTGGTGAAATGGGTTGAATCAAATGAATTGATCAATATAGATAATCATAAAGAGGAACTTAGAACATGGAACGAGAGGAAATAAAGAGAAATATCCCACATGAATCAAATGTGGGAATAAACATTCCGGGAATGGTTTTCATGGGTGTGTAAATTGTTAAAAATGATTAAGATATAAGAATATATCTTGAAACTATCATGATAAGGTTAATTATCAATATATCAATAGTAACGACAGTGGGAAGCTTGTAATGGCCCTACCAGAAGAACAGTTATTCATGTTTGGAAAACATGGAATTATTTGGAATCAGTGTCTAAATTGGAATATAATGGAGGGAAACCACCATAAACTTTATCATAGTATAAGTGATCATGGTAGTACATTTTCTATCATGACAACTAAATTAGAGACTCCAAATTATGTGGTTTCAGGTATTATATTTGTGCTCTCAAAACTAGAAAGTAATTTGTTTCATTCTGAATCAATGAATTCCATTATTTTATCCATGTTTTCATTGAGTATATAATAAATCCCAAAACATAAAACAATATTGTTTTTATTCAAGGCTCTTAGAGGGATTATCATTGAATCAATAGTGTATAGAAACTATAGTATTTACCTTGGTGAGTATAATCTCATCACAAATCTAGTAGTTATTACCATAGTGGATTTTGAACCTATAATAGGGATGGATTGGATCAAAATGTATAATTATAGAATCGATTCTAAAAGCTATTATAATTTCATTATCCTTGAATAGAAAACTAATAGTCATTTTCAATGGAGAAATACTCTAACACATGTTTCGTCTAGAATAACCACAAATACCATTATTTATGGATATTTTTAGTGATTATGGAAAAGAAAATGAACATATATAGATAGAGAATGTGTCAAAATTTTGGAATAAATTCAATTATTTTATAAATATTTATATTTAAATCCCCTTTAAATAGAGGTATACTTATTCAATGAAATCATCCCTTGATCCAAGATGATATCAATGACCCCATAAAGAATGTAAAATATGGTGTTAGAGGATTTAAAGAAAAAACATCAAGATCATCAGGAGAAGGGTTTTATTTGGACAGGTTTGTCTCCTTGGAGAGAACCTATTCTCTTTGTGAAGAATAAGGATGTATTAATGTAGTTATGAATTGATTATAGTGGATGTAATGGGATCATGGTGAACAACAAGTTCCCCCTCCCAAGGTTTGGTTGATTTATTTGACCGTTTTCAATTTGTAGCAATTCGTCTAGATTATTTATATCAAACGTAGGTATCTTATATCCAGGGTATATAATGATGATATTTCAATGAATAACTACTGAAAAAGATATGGGAATTATGATTTCTTTAATTCTCTTCTTCTTGAATAATTCCCCTGATATATTTATGTATTTTATGAATATAGTCTTTAAGGACTACCTTTATAAATTCATGGTACTTTTATTAATTATATTATGATATATTAAAATATATGAGGGGACCATCCTGTCAAATAATTTTTATATTGAAAACTCTTCTAAATGAGAAGTGTATTGTAATATTTAGAAAAAGATGATTAAGGTTATAAAAAGTTGCATTCTTAGAGAACATTATAACCACTGATGGATTCTCAGTTGACCCTATAAAGATAATCGGTGTACAGAAGCGGACGCATAATAGAATAGTAACATATAATCATAATTTCCTTTGTATATCTAGATATTATATGAGTTTTTTAAAACTCCTCATAACATTTTAATCTTCTAACTAATTTAACTAAAAAAAGGGTATATGTTAATCTAGAAAAATTAGTGGGAACAATGTTTCCATGTACTAAATAAGATATTGGTTGCACAACCTATATTATCTCAACCATCTATTAGAGAAATATTCATTATTTATAGTGATTCATCTTTTAATAGACTTGGGAGTGTCCCCATGGAAAATTAAATTGACATTATTTATGTATCTCTACATTTATTACCTCATGATCATAATTATTAAATTCACAAACTGAAGTTATATGTTGTAATTTTTCCTTTCTATGTATGGAGGCAAATTATTTTAAGGTAGATCTATGATATATAAATATAACTCTAAATATTGTTTTCTAATTTCATGCAAAATGGACATTAGAAAAATGAGATTCTTGGAACTTCTTAATTACGATAGTTGTTATGTTCATTATCACCCTAGAAGAGAAAACAAAGTCACTAATTCATTAAGTAGGAAAGACTTTGTTGTTTTTCAATGATAAGGATTAAAGGAGATACTTTTATAAATGACCTAGTAAAATTGGACTAATGAATCCTAATGTATGGGTAATCATCGACCCTAACACAAACAATTTTTAAAACATCATTACTAGTGAAGATCATGACATCTCAAACATAGGATCCATTATTAAAGAAAAAGATAGAAGTTGTGAAGAATGAGATGTTTCATAAGACTATATTATTGAATAAGGATTTTTAATATTTCAAGGAAGTATTTTTGTGACATAAATTCTAGATAAAATTTAGTATTTGATGGATACATATAATAGCTCTAAATTTTCTATACATTCCAGTTTCACAAAAATGTATACAGACCATCATGATCTTTATTGGTGAAATAATATATAAATGGATATTTCTATTTATATTACATGGTTCATTGTGTGTTATCTATTGAAGGTAGATAAACATCTTTATAATAAATTATTGTATCTATAACCCTTACCAACATCGAATTGGGACAATATATCTATGCACTTTTTCAAAAGTCTCCCATATAAATCCAAATCAAAAAATTTTATATTGGTTATAGTGGATTTACACCCCAATATTACCCATTTCATCTCTATTTAAGACTATTTAATTCTTAACCAACTTACCATGATATACATAAAAAATTGGCGACGCTTCATGGGGTAGACCATTCTATAGTTTCTGATTTTGATCCAAGGATCACATATATTTTCTAGAGAAGTATTCAACATGCTCTGAATACTGAATTCAATTTTAGTATGAACTATAACCCAAAAAATTATGGACAATATGAAAGTAAAATTAAAAACACTAAATGGAATGTTGAGAACATGACCAATGGAAATTAAATTTGGATGGAATTAGTTGAATTCTCATAAAATAACAGCTTCCACTCGTGTAATCAAGTGGAACCATATGAATATCTATTTGGGTAGCGATGTAGAAATATCACTTTTTGGGATGATTTTGGTCGGAGAAAGATACTTGGGGAATGTCTTATGCAGGGGATGGTAGAATATATTCATTCCATAAAACGACATATAAAGGATTCTTAGTGTTAGAAGTAAATCAATGCGGATAACCCTCTTAGAGACATGGAGTTTGATTTTGGAGACAATGTTTTCTTCAAAATATCACAACATAAGTAAGTCATGTGGTTCAGAATGATAGTGAATCTTAGACATTGGTAAATTATGCCCTATGAAATCCTTGATTGTATAGGAGTTGTGGTATATCTACAATCAATTCCACAGTATCTATATCAAGTTCATGATGTATTGTAGATATCTCTTTTGATAAATTTTATACTTATTACCTATGATTTACTGAATTTAGAGGAGGTACAAATGGAACATGGCCTCTCTTATGAGTATCTAATAATAGAGATCATGAAATATAGATAAAAGGCTTTCTAGAAAAAAACTACCCACCTTGTCAAAAAAATTTTGGGGGGCATAAAAATGAATAAGTTATGTATGAACTAGAGGGTAAAAGGAGACATCAGTACCCTCATATTTTTTAACATTGATAAGGACATAAAATTTTGAGGACAAAATTCCTTTTGGGGGGAAGAATTTAATGAACTATATAATCAAAATGATATTTTTCCCTTGAATAAATATTGATATATATTATAGCATATTATACACAATATAAATAAAATGTAACAAAACAATTATATCATTAGAACATATCATTACAGCTTTCAACTATGAAGAAAATTAAAATTGCAACCATTATAACTAGATAATTAATATAAAATATAATTTCTAAATTGGGAAATGAATGACCTCCCCAATCTTCTAGAATGAAAACCCCATTTAAAATTCTATAAAAATTAATCAAAATATTATTAAAACAGTCAACATCTTATGAAATGAAAATATAACTTAAAATAGATATTTTTTATATTTTTTATCAAAATAATGATGTCTTATTTATATGGTATAAAGTAAAAGTTGATTTTAGGTGGTTAATATGGATGTTGGTAAATATGAATGTTGGAAATTATACCCATGGTTTGAAATTTTAATCTTATAATTAGGGTTTATAACTAGTTATGAAAAATGATCATTGATACATAGAAAATAATCGATGGCGTCAATCAGTACTGTAATTCCATTTGATGCTCATTTTTTCAAAAATGAGGGAGAGGTATAATCACTGGGGTTCACCCTTGAAAGTTCCCATTTTAATAATCAACTAGTGAAACATGAATGAAATAACCTATGAGATAATGACATGTTTGTGGAGATTACCACTAGATCAATGTTTGTAGATTCACCCCATTAAACTACCGCCAACACACACGTAACACATATGGCGTATGTATGTATAATAAGGAGATACATTTCAAGGACTTAGTTACTTAAATTTAATTTCATTTGAATAACTAAAATTTTTATTCCACTATTTTCATTTAAGTATTTTTTACTTAATAAAATATATGTTAAATTTAAACGACTTTGGATATTTTATTTCTCGAAACAAATAAAAAAAAATTATATTTTTTTTTTGAAAAGATATACATTTTTATAAAAATCCACAGTATTATAAATAAAATTTTATAAAATAATATACCCTTTTAAAACACTCTCATATTAATTAATATGATAATATAATTTCATAATTCTCAAGGGAATTTTTAACAAGTGTCAGTAATTTGATTATGCCTAAAAATTAAAATATTTATTTATATATTTTTTATATCTAAAAGTAAGAATTATCATATTTAGAAAACTATTTTGGGGAAATAAATAAATTATTTTAAATAATCACATCATAAATTATGGTATGGTTAATATATGATAATTTTTTAAAATACGTTATTTTTCTGTAAAGAGTAAAAATATTATTTTGGGTTTTATTATATTTTATGGCTTAAAATGTATGTAATAATGATTTAATAATTAATCAAACAAAATAAATGATATAAATATTTTTATTTAATTATTTATAATTATTTAAATATATTTTAGTCAATTTCTAAAACAATATGTTATATTCAAAATTCTAAAAAGTAATGTTTAACTTCTTAAAACATTACTTCGTGGAAGATTTACTTTTCCATGAAAATAGTATGATTAAAAAATATTTTTGGATTCTTGTCTACTAAAATATATTAAAATTTGAGACAAATTTCTAAAGCTATGAAAAAAAATTATTATGCCAATGGTTTTTCATTTTCCACAACCTAGTCTTCCAAGACTAATATTTTCATATTATTCAACATTTCCACCACTTCTCCTATAAATTCCTATTGATTTAACAATTACCCTTCACTCCCAATGATTCCTCCATAATTTTATGGTCATTTATACACCTAAAGAGTACTTAAAGGTTTCTTATATCCCCCAATGTTAGATCCTATTGTTTTAGTAACAACTCTACAATGTAACTAAAAATAGTTTATTCTATTTTCCATTCATGTTCTCTTTATGTGGTATGCCTTATAAATACAAAAATAAATTTTTTTAGACATTATTCTATCACATTATTGTAATAATATTATTTTTAATGGTATAACCCTACCAACACTAACATTACCATGATCTTAAAACATTTTTTATACCCATCGTGCTATTAAATTTACTTCACAAATTTACCTCTTTTAAATAAGAAATTTTATTATCCATTTTATTTGAATACCCAACAATATTCTTTTAAATGGGTAATTAACTAGATTATAAAATTACTTTTTATCCATATGTGTACATATATGAAACGTGCATTTTCTTTCATGGGTTAATATGATGAAATCATTATCTTTTTAATCTATTTTTTATGCCAAGATTTTGATAAGAAACTTTTTATTTATTCTCCATGGGTTATTAATGAAATAATTTAATATGATCTATATAGATCACATGAAATTATAACATATTTTGGGTGTGAAATTATATCACTCCAATGAATTGGGAAGAGAATTTAATCTCTAGAAATGACATGTTTCACGAAATCATGGTGAATTACATTAGTAATTTTCATTTAGGAATCATTTTTCATAAACCATGGTGATATGCTTATTAATGTATCATTTAAATGTTGTTTCCACTTTTACATGTTATTATTCATATTATTATCATTATATCCCTCTTATTCATGCCTTACTATAGTATTCTTACTATTATGTCTCACAATCAAATGATATATGTTTGTCTTTCTTTTTCCCTAAATAGGATTCATGCTCACCGATTTCTATTGATGTGTCTCTCTAAGATATGAGATGAAATAAAAGTAAATTAGTATTAACCCATAAAGATATATTTCTTGTGGATTTATAAGAATATTATATGTATTCATGTATTTTGTACCTTATTTCCAAGAAACTAATCATCAAAATATCCTATGATTATACCATTTAATTAAAGGTTATGTAATAAAAAGGATAGTTGTAATAGAACCTGTTTAATTATAATCTATTGCAACAAAAACCAATGAGGATCGAAAGATAAACACCACAAGCCTTCCCCAATTGTTCTGTGTCCAAGACAGGCTCTGAAATGCATAATTAATATTGGAGGCCATTTTCTAATGTACCTGTACACACCCACCCAACCATCTAAACATAAATGTGATAAGGGATAATAAAATAATATGGAAAATCAAGATAACAATCCATGCATGTAAATCATATATTGAGTACAAGTGTATGGTAGTTTAATCTGAAAAATAAAATTGGAAAAATAAATTCACAATTAGAATGATCTCCCAACCTAATGAAACATGAAATTTAAAGGTGAGGGAGATCATCTCAAAATCTTTATGCTTTGATCACCGTACATGATATTGTTAACAATTTCATCCTTATTATCTTCTATAATAAATTATATTCTATTTATAAAATTCGTTAGATATGACATGCATGTGAATAGGCCATGTAGGTTTGAGGATATACGTACCGATATGGATAGCCTATAAGCTGAAGGGGGAGTAGTAATAGACAATATTAGAATTAACATTTCGTCCGAGTGAAAGATAGTAAAAAAATATGATTGGAAGAAACATATATATATTATTATCAAAAAATACAAGATGATAGAGAATAAGTATCTTCATCACACTTTCCAGATAAATAAAATTATCTAATAGTTATAAAGGTACATCATTGATTCCCATCTTCTCATGTATCTATTTAATGAATTAACAGTGTGGATTGATCACATCTTATCACTATTCCTCATAGTTGACGGGGAATTATCTTCAAGTAGATTAATTTCTCCCTAGTTCATTAGGGGGTTCCACTTAGTTTATGGAGGAATATTTCCCTACATAATATGGGTTAAAAGTTGATGGATAGAGCACCTACACATTAATTACGTTAGGTGTCACCAATTAGTAGAAAGAGGACACAAACCCTTATTCATTAACAATGTACCACTCATTAGTCCGTAGACCCACACCTTAATTAATATGGGGTTATGACTCTGTAGATGGTGGACCCATACAATAACACTATAAGGGGTAATACTTGGTAGTCAGGGTACCCACTCCCTAAATTTATAAAAGATTCAACTCATTCAATAGTGGACCCACACCCTAATGCTATAGGGGGTACAACTTAATAGGTAGATTACCAACACCCAGACACTATAGGGGGTTACCACATAGTAGAAATAGGTCCCACAACCTAATTATATAAGGGTACCACTATAATGATCTTTTAATATCACTACCATCATCAAGCATAATCCAATGAAGTGTCACACTATGTACACCTCCCATCATATCTAAAAATCAACTATAAAGTCTTCCATCTTATTGTACATAAAAAAGACTCAATATGGGATATTCATGATAAAAAATCTTAGTCCAAATGAAAGATGTATATGAGATATATTATTCCTAAAAAATGAGGTTGGGGTATATTATGTGTAAGGGGGACCACACAACTTGTGGTCCCACCAAACATACTGGTCATGTCATCGTCGGTACACACCCCGCTTTGCATGAATCCGTACACTCTGTGTAAGGGAACTACACAGTGAGTGTCATCCACCCAAGGATATTCCCATTCTCTTAGAAATTTCCTTGTAGATTTCCTTGTGTCCATGTTCTATGATACATGGTGTTTCTATCTCACGGGGTCCCTCCCATATCCTTTGGGCCATTTCTGTGTACCGTGGTCATGTATTAGTATATAGAATGTGTTAGATCATGTCTATTTACTCTCAATGTACTTTATATGATGGTATGGTTGGGGTCACATAGGGCATGGCCCCTCCACATAGTGTGTGATATTTTACTCTACCATGAAACCCTATCCACCGTAAAAACATGACTATACAATGTGTGTTCACCCCCGTACACACCGTGTATGTCTGGATATTTATGAAATCTATGGAAGCATAAAAAATCATCCCTATCTTATCCTTCCTCCTCAAATATAAATAGTTAAACACCTAAAATAGGTTAGGAAAGCCTCTATTTAGTGATTCCAGCCATTCTGTTGCTAAGAATTAGATTTTTGTTGTCTTGCAGTTGTCTAGCATGGTGTCACACATGCCGCCACCACTCAGGTTGCCTCCGATCTCCTAATTGTATATCCAAATCAATTATGGTATCTCCAATTATCTTCAATGCATCTGAATACATCATATATAATTTAGTCAGGTTATTTATTTTTAATCCACAACAAAATAGGGGGTATGATCACACTCAGTCCCGCGAAAAAATGTTGAATATTGACCCCATGGTCTAGTGATGACTAATATGAAGAAAATAGGGAGAAAAGAACAATATATATATATATAAGTAATTGGACAATCGTTGTTTTCCAAAAAATTCTATTTGGGATATCTGGGGTGAGAAACTTGCGGAAATTGGTATAGATTTATTAATCCATTAAAAATAAATACACAGGTTCATGAAAATGATAGTAATATTTGTAGATCATGGAAAAATTATGATCATGATCAATTTATTTAATAAACAAGGTAATAATCTACTAATTGACGTGTCCTAACACAAATCGTATCATTCATCAACGAATAAGATGCTAACTAGTGACTGAGAGGATCTTTTGTCTTCATTAAACCTAAATTGACCAGGATCCAGATTTTTGTATTCATCTAATTTTGATTTGCACAGGATAGGGTGGAAGAAGATCCTCTAAAAAATTATAAGGTATGCAACTAACCAAATTGATATCTCATAACATTGAATTTAAATGTTTTTTTCATTTAGTTCAATTAATTAATTAAAGAATTTAACTATTTATTTTTCCTACTGATTGAAATACCAAGGGAAATTTTACCTGAACACCCTTTCCTTGCTAAATTAATGTTATACCTAGGTAAAACCACATTACATATTCATCTTTGTTCCTATATTTTTTATCTGAGTCTCTATTTTATAGTTATACAATTTTATTTAAAAAACAATACATGTGTAATATAAAATATATTTAATATTTTTATAAAATTTATTTCAGACACATTGAGCCTCAGTATCACATGTCATCATTGGTCCTGGTATAAAAAATAATTCTAAATATATTTCAAATTATTACAAGGACAAACCATAGTCTCTAAATTTTTCCCCAGTTAAAACATGAGCTCAATTTCCAATTTAATATTCCTATAAATTTGAAATTTAAAATTTTCAATATTATCTTACAATATTTATTTCCCTTCATCCTATTAATTCATAAACAACATTGAGTCTTGAACATCTTCATTTTCATTCTTCTTTTTTCCCTCCATTTTTCATGTTATATGAGGGTCACCCATGCTCTTCATTTAGATCAACTATCTTCAAAATAAAATAATTTTCGACCTCTCTATTTTATATTTATTGGCTGGTGATGACATCCAAGAAATCGTATAGGTTGTAGTCCCTACAATCTTCATCTTCGTCAACATTCTTACTCATATTAGATTCCATATTCTGGCAACAATCGGGTTTTCCGTTGAATAATTCTTTATATTGATTTCAACTAATTTTTCATCTTTAAATGCCTTATTCGTCGATACATCATCATCATTATATTAAAGGATTTTAAAACACATAATATCTATATTCCATACCTTCAAACATTTAAATAAATCATATGGAATATTTCCCTTTAATTTAACTTTCCTTATATTTTGGTTATAGTAAAGAAATACCGTCACATGATAGACTTCGTCATTTTCTAAATCTAAATTAATAATGACAGAGGCTTCCTTACCTTGAAATAAAAATATAATGTATTTTTATTCAATCTATACTCATTACCAATAAATTTCATTTCAGATATGATATTTATGCCATCTAGGTTGTCATGAAATCAATCCTTTGATTCATTGTTTTCAAGTACATACACAGTAGTTTTAAACTATAGAAGAATCCTCAATAAGATTAATTTCTTTAACATGGTCACATCTATGTCTTATCCAATACCATTGAAATATTCAATTTGAGCACTAGATCTATTGAAATATTCATCATTTTTTCAGTAGGACTCGTCTGTAGGTATAAATATTCCTTCCATAGAAAATAAAAATTTTGAATCTCAATCATTGGAATCACCTTCATAAATTTTCCAATGTTTTTTGCATATTCCATGAAATGTTTCCAAATAAATCACCTTGGTAAAGATAAGGGTAGACAAGTCTCCCCCTAAGGTATTGATCATTTTTACTATACATAAATTTTTATTTGGTCTATTTAAAATAAATATTCATGTTCCTTGTTTCTTGTAATTATAGGAATAGTTATTTTTACTATATATTAACAATTATATGATGTTTTATTTCATATTATTTCTCAATGAATAAAAAATTTAACTTCAATAATCAGGATAATGTTATGATTTACCACCATTATTATTGTGTCCATTCAATGAGAGAAAAATTCACTCTTGAATACAACCCTATTATACCACTTATGTGTCTCAGATAATATTGATTACATTAAGAGGGGTAAAATAAGTTATCATATATTTAAAACATTAAATAAAATGATAAAAATCATGTTATATTATGGAATCTAATACTTGTTTTCTCTCCCATCCATTATCTTGAAAAATGATTAATGTAGTAAATGAAATACATATTATTTTATTTCTTTCACTCTAACTAGGATGGACCAAGTATAATTTGATCAAAATTGTGTTGATACACCAAAAAAATAGAGCACACTACTTCTATTATTTTTACATATTATATTTGTCTCACTAACCCACTAAACACATTATTATAACAATATAAGAAAACTCATTACTTTTCAAAAAAGAGATGAAATCAATATAAATTTTTTATATTCCTTATTATTCTTCATAATAATTATGAATCATATAATAAACTTAACACTATGTGTGTCATACAAACCGTATTATGATATTATTGTGAGATGAATCTTCATAAATTACCTTATTCCTACTGTCAACAGTCTCCTGCAAATATCTTATGATCTCCTATACAGACTTTGTATCCTTTCACCACCATTCTGATCATTTAAATTAAATCCAATGGTTATGAACTATTCACATGTTGGTAATTTCTTTCTAATTGTTTCATATAATTAATAAAGACCTAATGTTCCCTTAAAATTATATTTGACACATAGATAATAGAGAAATACCTCCTTATTTAGTTTTAGATGAAAATTATAATTGAATGAAAGTACATGGATGCAGTGCGGTATAATATGTTATGTAAAACCATTTTAATTCATTAATATACTATGTTTCTAGAACCATAACTATGGAATAGATTTTATTTTATCATACATCGCTAAGGTGTGGTCTGACCACTATGATGTGAGTAGCTATTATTGAGCAGATCCCACAAATTTGTTTCCCATTAAATATTCCAATATTTATGATCATCAT
Source organism: Viscum album (assembly GCA_963277665.1). Taxonomy (NCBI): domain Eukaryota; kingdom Viridiplantae; phylum Streptophyta; class Magnoliopsida; order Santalales; family Viscaceae; genus Viscum; species Viscum album. The sequence goes on from OY728147.1 coordinate 125,082,312, forward strand.
TCCAAACTCCCCATAACTCATTGAAAATACTATGGTGTGTCTACATATACTGATTTTTTGGATTGAATATTATTTTTAGATCCTGTGATTTTTTATTCTTTTTGAACTAGAAAAACCATGAAGCAAGGAATTGTTTTTATTTGGGATTATAATTTTCCCAAAGTATTGAAACATAAAAATCATTCCATATTGTCGATGCCTAAATTTTTTCAATGGAAGTAACCCTCATTAAAACTCATATTAAAGGGTATAATATCATAGTTCAACCGACTACAGTGTGGTGAAACTAAATAGTGTTCCATATTCTAAATTCATATGAAATTCCAATGTTATACACACCTCAATGTCTCTCATCTATTCAATTGTGTTTTACATGAGACAGTTCTCACTACAACCTCACTATCCAAACGAAATATATGAAGATAGAAACCAAGTCTCATGGATGCACATATTACATGGATTTAAATCAAATTCAACTATTATTGAATCAATGGGTTCTCACAAACACACCCATTACAGCCTACATAGACATATAGAATCTGTTATTCACCACCAAATTGTCTAGAGGCTGCTCAAGTGATATGTGTGATTTTTCGTGGCTATAATTTCCATCCTTACAAATATAATTTTGGTTTAGTCAATGAGACTCTGAAATAGTCAACATTTGATGTTATCCTTTATAGAAATCCATGATTTTTTACTATGGAACAACTGACTTCATTAAGGTATAGTGAATACACTACATCATAATATTAACTATGTAAGAACATTATATGACATGGATAATGGTTTGTAGTGTGGGTTATATTTTCCACACCAAACACTTCATTATTAGCTTCCTATAATTATTCAGTTATGATTAATTAACTTGAATCCATAACCACCAAAGGGGTTCTAGACAACTCATTGGGATAATCCTTTACCAATTTTGTAATTCTTTTCTTCTTATCTCTGGAGACTTCATATAAAGATAAAATCTTCCATTTTTCATATATCATAATTTACTTATGATTACATCATCTAATTTAAGAAATCACATTGCGATAGTAATATAGTCATGTAATCTTTCGTACCATGAATATATTTCTCACACTTTTTACATTTATTATGAATCCTCAAACCACAATATTAAAATAATGTACCACCATCTTTATTAATATCTTCAATTTTTTTTATCTTCCCTTTTTTCTTAAGAATTATTTTGTTCTTCCTCCAACAATATAGAATTGGTTATTTAATATGGACAAATAACTATGGACTATTTCATTAATTTCTATATATTCTGATGTTCATCACATTCCCAACATGGAATTTATTCATTTATATATTTCAAAAATTTCTTTTCTAATGTATAATTCATTCTATACAATTTTTTCATTGAATTCTAATCAGATCTGCCCTAGATTTATATAAATATTTATTATAGAAATACTATACCAATATGTCTAATATTGAGATCAAAATACTCTTCAAAATAATAAGTAGCCTCTAAACCGTGTTCATTTAGGCTAACAGTAGTTCTTCTTTGAAGTTTTTGGTTGTTTTTTAAATAAATTGTTTGGGTTTCTAAAGAGGGAAAAATTATTGAATTATTCCAATAATTATATATAAGATGATTTATCACAAATAATATCAGTGTTAACTGATTTAACCAAACATATTAAACATATATTATTAGTAAGGAAATATTTAAATTATGATTCTTTTGATATATAATTAATTGTCTTGAATAAACCCTTCTTTTAGAAAAATGAGAAGATTCACCTTTAAACTCAAATACATGCGTAAAGTCATATATAATATTTTTTTAACACACTCTTTTCTTTAAGATAAAGTTATTTTATCACAAAAAACTCTTCAAATTTCTCATAATAAATTCCCCAAGGACTTTTACCATTTTCTCAAATTTAGAAGAATTAAATATTTTTATTTTACTTTTTTCAGAATGTTTTATTTCTTACATATTAATTCCCCCTAGTCCAAATATTTTTACATAATGATATTTTGATATCTTTTACATCTCACCAACTTCCACATTATATAATCTAATATCATTATGATGTGTCATCTCTTTTTTTAATACACTCATTATTGTCAAATTTTATCCCTTTTGATTCTTTGGTCGACATTAACTTCCTCTTCTTGAGCTATGAAATTTTCTCATGAACTACACCAAAATATTTTTTATAATCCATTACAATATATTTATCTTTACTCCATAATCATCACTACTTGACGAAGAACATTCCTTTTTTAAACATTCATAGAATATCAATTTAACATCCGATTAACTTCTAGATGTTGAATAACATTTCTATTTTTAATCACAAAATTATAGTTCGTGGTAGAAAATTTTTCTTATATTCCATAAACAACAATTTAAATGGATTAAAAAAATCATCATTTTAATCAAAATCAGTAATATTATTAATTTTTTCCTTACTTACAACTAGAGAGCAATTATTTTAATTATTTTAGTTATGATATTAGTTAGATTTTTCATTCCAATTTCATTTTTAATATATTGTTGTTAGTGTAGATATAATTTCATTAAGTATTCCTTTTCCCCTTAAACACACAAATCATTTGATACTTATTCTATTAATTAATATCTGAACATCCCTTTATGAATTTCTTCTAAATATATTCTAGTATTATCCTTCTTTTTAAATTTTTTTCTTTTATTAATTCATATAATTTGAGAATATTATGAATTAAATTTAATGATAGATTCTACACATATTAATGAGAAGAAAACTTGAGATCTAACCTATCAATAGATATTCTTATTGGTATCTTAACAATATTAGAACCTTCCATTTTATCAACAAAACCACCAAATTACTAACAATCTCACTTACCCATGTAATTTACTAATAAATATTTTTATCATTATCCATTTTTATATTTCCAAACCTTATAATCAATGTCTGTAACATATCCTCAAGGGATTATATGATGCTTCCATAAATACTTCTCAACTTATACAATATATATCTAGTATTTTGTTAGCCCCAAATTACATATATAAAACATCATCAAGAGATTCATAAAAATTGAATTATCATCATTCATATTAACCTAAAAAATTTTATTAGGGGAATTTTTCATATAATCCATTTTTATTTGAAGAAATTATAGTATAGAATTATATATAACTTCATGGACAATAGATTGATTTTAGGGTAATATCGTATAACTCCAAATATGATAGTCCATTCTATCTACCGTAGGAACACCATGTTTTTATCTAAAATTATATTATCCATCCACAATATATTATTAAATATTTAAGAGGAATCCTTCCTGATATTTCCAATTGAAGTTCCCAATTCAATGTAATATCATGGCGAGGGGGTTGGGATGAATCAATGAACCCATTTTTTTATGAATTATTATCCAAATTCAATGAATAATTTTTTTTAATCCAATAAAACATATCTGAAAACATCACCTCATACATAGTAAATATAAATGGAGAGATCAACAAATAATATTTACAAGGTTTAGGCTCAATATGAGCGCCTACTCCTTGCCAGGTTGGTCGTAACCCATATATTTATTCCTTTATAAACTCAATATTAATTAGTCCGAACACCCAATTAAAAAAATAAATAGCTATACCTTTATTAAAAGACTTATTTAGTGGTTAGTTATACTCTCACCAAATCACAATAAACCAGTAATTTGTTATATCCCTATCCACAAGACCCTTCTTCAGTATTGACCTAGTATGTAAAAATATTCTTGATCATATGGTCTACCTCCATAAACATGTGGGATCACTATTACCCATGTAAATTTTATAATATATCTTCAATTGATCTATGAAAAACTTATGGTATTGAATGTTCTTAACAAAACTTAGAAACCATGATATACACAAATTTTTATATTCTAAAAAATTGTTCTAAATTCTTCCTCATTTATAAATTCTCCATCAAGTAACCATCCTTCCATAATAATATGATTTATACTATTTACTATGTTTCACCATTGTTTAATATACTATATTTGTTATGCATCTATTTCATGTTTGTATGACAGTATGCCACTCAGTCATTATCGAATCATCAATTTATCCTTAGTGTATAGATCCTTCATTTTTCACTTCTAATTCAACATTTTAAGATCTCATAAGTTTCTTGATACTAATACATCTATATTATCACTAACTAAAACCATAAGATCATTTATAACTAAATTTTCTTATCTTATCCCTTTTCATTTTTATCCGATGTTCTAGACTTTCCAAGGACATCTCAAGGATCACTAATCTCAATTTTTGAAGCTACTCACAATGTGAATGCATATTCTTCTAAAAACCAAGGAAGAAATGAGGGATACAAATTTTAATATTCCACTAAACTCATTATTCATTTGACAACATTAAAACTACTCAATATGTTGGAGTCAACAAACTTCTTCATATTTCCTCAAATAATGAGGTTAATGATCTCCATTTTTTTATGAAATATCTTCTTGAATAAATATATTTCCATAATTATTATTTATTCAATTAATATCAAAATATTCATATTAAAAATTAATTACATTATGTTGTTTTTATAAATTTCTCCATGATTATGTTCGGTGCACAAACAATCCTGATCCATTTCCTAGTATCCTAATTTTTTTCGAATCACCATGACTATCCATGTATCTTCATCGGATGTTTCTAAAGTATTTTTTCTATATATTATATTAATTATATATCCTCAATCAATATGTTTTTTAGAAATTATCTATCTATTATTTTTCGCCCAAATAAAAACACATCTAGTGATAAGATTAACCGTGATTGACTGAACATATCATTAAGATAAAATCACAATCTTATCATTCATGTTCCTAAAAACAAACTTTAACAAGAATCTATAAGTCTAGATCCCATCATTCCACTAAATATTGTATCATTATAACTCCATCATTTTAAAAATATAAAATTATCACATCACAAATATATATTTTTACAGTTGGAAATTCATCCAGTGATTTTTTTTATTCTATATACATGAAACTCAGTGTAGTAAATTGTCCTTAGAAGACCCATTCTGATAACTGCAGTGCATTAACTCCTTTCTATAATTATTATACAATCCATGATTAAAAAATTAGTAATCATGATATTATAAATATAAAAACTTGGATATAATTGTCATATATAATCATGTTTCTTTAAAATAAGAAATAACACATCTCTGTAACTTCGTTGTGTTACATCTCTTACAAATACATGTTTACATATTGAATGAAAATGAAACATAACAAAATTTTGAGTAAAAATTATTGAAATTGAATTATCCTGGAAAATTAATATTAAAATGTAAATAACTAATATTATTTTATTATATGAGAGTTAAATAAATTATGAGATTATTTAGACTCAAGGTAAGTTATTTTTGTACGAACCTGGTTCTTATTCTTGAGGTACAAGTTTCTTCTTTACTCCTTTCCTAAAGTGTTTTTGAGAAAATATGAAAAAGGTTGAAAATCCATAATTTTGGTACTACACGCCATGTACATTTCCATACATAGTGTACTTTTGGTCGTGTGGGATGATTACACAGGTCGTGTAGCCATGCTGATGACTAAGGGTGTAAAAACCGACTACACACTATGTAGTGGGCCTTTACACACCATATAGTCAGTCGGCAGACGAAAAAGTAAGGCAGTGGAAGCAGCCACCGGCTGGGCGACAGTACATGCCGTGTAGTCGAGAATACACACCGTGTACTCATGTCAATGGATGAACAGTGTGGCGGTGCTGCCAGGGAACAATTAAATGACGGAAGTACAGATTGTGTACTTGGAAGTACACGCCGTGTACTTGGAAGTACACGCCGTGTACTTTTTTTTAATCGCTTAAAATAGGCAGTATCCAACCATATTCATAGGGAAGGATTAGAACAGGATGGGAGCACGGGAGGGGATGGCCGGATCTTCGAGGATCTCCAGATCGAGCGTTGGGAATCCATTTCCACCTCGGACATTCTCGTTGGAATCGCGCGGGTATGCACTCTAATCTCCTGGCGTAGTTCTTGCCAATTCTTCGTCTAATTGAAGTTATTTGGGTGTAGGATATTTTTTATTCACCTCAAATCTACCTCATTCTAGGACAATTCATGGAACGTCGTTCGAGTATACTGATCAGTGGCGATTGAGGTAGGTGGCTTGGTGTTTATTTTCCAACTATTGTACATTTGTGTGCATTTTTGAGATATGTGCCCATGAATAGGGTGTCGTATGGCTGAGGCCTTGTTGAATTAAATACATAGAATTCTATAGGTAATTAAATGTGATAATAAACTGCTATTTGGAATCGCTGCTTGGATCCAGGACCACCTTGGTGGTGCGTTCCTCTATTTAGCCATTTGGCCAGGATACCCGAGGGTATGCCTTTATAATGATGATTATAGAATTGACTTGAGATGAATTGGTTATTCATTGCATGTTTATTTCTTGTTTACATGTTGGTAATGGCCTAGTTACTTTTTTAGACTGAGGGAAATGTTGTGATTAGCCTGTGAGCAGCGTACCACATAGCCTGTGGGAAACTTCTTCTATGCCTGTGGGCAGTTGATTCTGTTCCTATGGGCGACAACTCGTATGCCTGTGGGCAATATTCGATATGTCTGTGGGTAGATTCTTGTGTTTGGATTCTCTTACCTGAGGGTAAGGGATTACACGTCTGAGGACAGTGACTATTTACATATAAATTCACTATGGCGGTTTCTTAATAATAAATAATGAAATGAATGTAAAATGGAAATATAACTGGTAATGTAAGTTACCATTGAGTACTTCTCAGTTCATTGAATTTAGTTTTGCACATAGCTGTTTCATGTCTACACACAGTTGAGCACGGGCCTTTGGTGGGTGCCTACTGAGATTATTTCTCACACCCTATTTACGTCATGCTATTCGTCCCAAACAGATTATGTTTTTACAGGTATGGATAAGGGAAAAGGTCCCTTTACAGGTACTTGATTACTACTGAGGAGTAGGGGAGCATGGGACCGGGATTAGGCTCGCGATGCTACTGGATGTTTTGTTTTTGTTTGTTGTACTCTGTAATGTATTGTACTGTATTATTGAGTAACATGTTCTGGCTTTTTTCTTAGAACTTTAGGGATGTTGCATCAACATTATATATGACTGTTGGTTGTTTTTATTGTAGTTGTTTATCTTAAAAGTGTATGGACTATTGATTCTTCTATTGTTTTATGTTTTATCTTGTATTCTTCTGCGGTACACTTTGACAAATGATGGAATAGTTTTCCCATAATCAGATCTGGGCCCTCGCTACTAGTCACTATCCTCTGGCATTTGAGAAATGTGCTTGAGGTCACATGGTGAACCGGGTTCGGGGCACCCGTGGAGTGGTACCCGGATCCGGGATGTTAAAAAGTGGTATCAAAGGGGTTCTTTTGTTTGACTTACTATTTGGATCATTTTTCAGGGATAGGATGAGAACGGTAGTTAGTAATAAGTTGTTCCTGGGCGTAGCTAACCCATGTAAATGGAAAAGCCAATTTACCTCGTGTTGTAATTTTTCTGATTTTGCAATTTGACAGTTAAATTGATTTTCACCGAAGGGTGATACACTTATATTATGTTGATTATATTTTATTCATGGGTTCTATTTAGTTGTAACCCGATGAGATGAGGGTATACCATCTTATGCATCATTTAGGCTCATGCTAGAAATTACATGTCATGCATAGTTTCCATGCCATGTAAGTGCATTAGAAATTTCATGTTGTTGTGATATATGTTGTGCTAGTAGAAGCATGTTGTTGTGATAACTTCTTGGATAGATACCTTCTATTTGATAGGGTACTATTTTGTGAGCTTGTTTAGGGAATAGACACCAAACATTGTTTTTTGGGGAGTATGGGCCCACACGGATCATAATTTGGCACTTAGGTGTTGTTTTTCAGTTTTTTTGGGTTCCGGGGAAGTTTCTGAGGCATTCTATCTAGAATCCCAGTACACACGCCATGTAGTATCTTAAACACGTCGTTTATGATCTTATGTTTGGGAAGAAAAGAAAACTTTTTGAGTACATGCCGTGTAGTCTAAGTACACGCCATGTAGTCCTTCCTGTGTCATAGATCGTGTGGGCGGGGACACTGGGAAGGTAAGTGGTTGGGGCACAAATACTGGGTACCGAATGTACATGTTGTGTAGTGTTGACCTGGAGTCCGCCCGTGTAACAAAAAACATGGACGAAGGAGACCTTAATACATACATGTCGTGTCCACAATGGAACATGTTGTGCAGTCAGACCCGGGATCTGGCCGTGTCACTGACAACACAGGTTGGTGAAATCCTTTCATGTACACTCTGTGTGTATATTGAACACACCATGTAGATGGATATGTGTATCTGGTCATGTAACGAACAACACGGGTCGGCGAAGATCGTTTAGTACACACCGTGTACCCTTGGGACACGTTGTGTAGTCTTGAACAGGGACAGACCATGTGGACTTAGAAGTGTGGATAGGAAACAGGTAGTGTACACACCATGTGTTGGTGTAACACAACGGGTAGTATCAAGACAATTAGTCAGCCATGTCACAAACGACATGGGCAGTTGAAAAATTACACCATACATGTCGTGAATATTATATACATGCCGTGTAGTTTTGTTCAACGAGAGCCGTGTGGCTTGGTCGTGTAGAAGGACCCCGACAGGGGAAGAAATGTCAGGTACACGTCGTGTAGTCAGTATACATGTCGTGTAGTCTTGTTGTACAATTTTAAATGCCTTCTACCTCCTTTTCCCCTTTTTGGTTCCTTTGTTTTCATACTATGATATTTTTGATCTCAGGTGTGTGTTTGACCTTGTAGTGTCATGCCGCCGAGACAACCACACATTGTTCACCTTGAGAGCGGCAATGAGTATACTCCAGAAATGGTGGGCCATGGGATACCATTGGATCCTCCAGCAAAGACAGACGTAGCACCAGCCATTATACCAGACACAGGCGTGGAGGCTTCATTCCGTGAAGGATTTATGTGGTTCATGCAGGCCTTTCAGGGAGCAACACCTGCTGCCACATCTATGGCTGAGCTAACACGTATCTTCCAGCAATAGCATCAGCCTACGTTTTCAACGGATGGCAGACCACAGGAAGTGGAGTCTTGGTTGGGGTCGATGCTGACTATTTTCAAGAATCTTGAGATGCCTCCAGGGTGGAGGGTCAGGCTCGCGACATATATGCTGAGTGATTCTGCCAAGAGGTGGTGGGATGTTACCACCCAGTCGGAGCATCACAGAGACATGGCGTGCGAATATTTCTAGATAGAATTATATTACCTCTTCTACACAGAGATGTTGAGGGCAGATCGAGCTCAAGAGTTCATGAATCTGCAGCAGGGTTCTATGTCGATGACGGATTATTCTTCTCGTTTCACCAAGATTCGGAATTTTTCGCCCGTTCTGGTGGGCGATGAGACGCTGAGAGACAAACTCTTTGAGGATAGTCTTCGATATGACTTATAAGCACTGGTAAATGTTTTCAGGTTTTCTTCAGTACAAAATATTGTGAACCAGGCACTAATTACAAAAAACAACCTGCAGGAAGCTAGTGGTGTGGGCCAGGGCGGTTCAGCACCAGTTTTTGGTACTACTTATACTGGTAAGAGGAAGAGAAAGATGGACTTCTCTCATTGTGGTAGTACTCGCCAGAATAATGTTTTAGGTGTCCAGGTCATGTGCTACCAGTGTGGTAAAGAGGTACACAAGAGACCTTTGTGTCCACGAGACCCAGTGTAGTGCCGATCTTGTGGTGGGATGGGTCATCTACAGCGCTTTTGCAGGGCGTTTCAACCAGTGGCTAGTGATAGGGGTTCTTTGCATACTCTGCATGTGGGGGCAGGACCAGCAACTTCTTACTAGTCTGGGAACTGGAATATATCAGGGCATTCAAGAAAAGATGGTGGTCATGGTCATGGTAGCCAGACACTGGGATCTCAGAGGCAGTAGGGTAGGACAGCTCAGGGTAGCCAGGCTGTGTCGCAGGGTCGCAGCACTGGGCATGCATATGCAGTGAAACAGACTTAGTAGGACCAGGATCCTAGAACTTCTACTGTCAGAGGTACTATTATAGTAGCTTCTGTCTTATCTTCAGTGCTTTTTGATACAGGTGCTACACATATCTTTATATCTATACCCGTTGTGGAGAGCCTTGGGCTCTTTGTTTCTACTTATTCTGTTGTTATGACGATAGACACTCTGTTGGTGACTAGAATGGCTAGTGTGCGTCAGTGCAAGGAATGCCCCCATGAGGTTGGTGGGTGTCACATCATTTGGGACCTCCATGTCTTAGAGATGACGAACTATGATTTCATTCTCGGGATAGACTGGTTGGTTCCATTTAGAGCCTTTTTGGATTGCTATCGTCGCAGGGTGAGTTTCACATCACCAGAGGACATAGGGTTTCTATAAAAGGGAGAGTGGGATGTTCAGGCGATTCGAGATGGACCAGAGCATCATGGGAGAGGTGGAGTCACAGCCTAGATTCCAAGCTTATATCTGGATGACCAAGGGACTTGTTAGAAGGTTTTCTCTCTAGTGGTTGATCGTTTCATGGATGTCTTCTCGGAATAATTTTCAGGTCTTTCTCCAGAGCGTGTGGTGGATTTCTCTATTGAGCTTATCCCAGGAGCAGCACTAATGTCCATTCCTCCTTATAGGATGGCTACACCAGAGTTGTAGGAGCTCAAGAGACAGTTAGAGGAGTTACAAGAAAAGGGTTTCATCTGACCCAGTACTTCTTCTTGGGGTTCACCGGTCCTTTTTGCGAAAAAGGCGGATGGTACCCTCAGACTCTGTGTGGATTATCGGAAGCTAAACCATTTGACGTTCAAGAACCGATATCCATTTTCGAAGATTGATGATCTTTTTGATCAACTTCATGGGGCATGAGTGTTCTCAAATATTTACTTGAGATCTGGATATCATCAGCTGTCTGTGAGACCATCAGATATACCGCTTATAGCTTCTCGGAGAAGATATGGTCTGTACGAGTACCTGGTTATTCCATTTGGACTCACGAACGTGCCAACAGTTTTTATGGATCTAATGAATCGTGTGTTTCATCCTTATCTAGATTCTTTTGTGGTAGTATTCATGGATGATATCTTGGTCTACTCTCAAACTCGACACGACCATGCCACCCATCTTGAGATCGTATTGAGTACACTGAGAGAACATCGGCTACATACTAATCTCTCAAAGTGCCACTTTTGGATAGACTAGATTCACTTCCTGTGTCATATAATCTTGGAGCCAGGAGTTGTAGTAGACCTAGAGAAGGTGAGAGCAGTAGTTTCCTGGGAGCAGGCTAAGAATGCATTTGAGATAAGGAGTTTCTTAGGGTTGGATGGTTATTACAGGCGCTTCATACAAGACTTCTCCCGCTTAGTAGTGTCGTTGACTAGTTTGACTAAGATGGGAATGAAGTTTGTTTGGTCATAAGATTGCGAGATAGCCTTCCAGGAGCTGAAAGGAATGTTGACATCAGCACCGATCATGATACTCCCAAAGCAGGGGAATATCTATACAGTTTACTGTGACACATCAGGTATTGGACTTCGAGCTGTGTTGATGTAGGGTGATCGAGTAGTTGCATACGGGTCTCGGCAGTTGAGGCCACATGAAAGTAAATAACCGATTCATGATCCCGAGTTTGCTACAGTTTTTCATGCGTTGCACTGTTTGAGACAATATCTCTTGGGAGAATATTTTTTGGTGTTCAGGGACCACAAAAGCCTCAAGTACATCTTTACTCAGCGTGACTTGAACCTGAGATAATGAAGGTTTGTTAAATACCTTCAATACTTTTATTTTGAGCTTGCCTATACACCTGGTAAAGGTAATTCAGTACCTGATGCACTAACCAGGAAGACTCAGATACAGGAAGTGTAAGAGGCCAGTGGTGAATGGCAGCTTTTGGCTTTGTTCCCTAAGATGCATTTAGAGGTGACCGATAGTCAGGGGAAGTCCTATATTTCATCTTTAGTTGTGACCTCTACCCTCCTGGATAGAGTGAATATGAGACAACTATTTGATTTATAAGGCCTAGTTCTACGGGAGTCAGTGTCTAGTCAGGACCCTCCTTCTGGGTGGACGTTTGGCAATGATGAAGTATAGTGTTTCCATGGATGAGTGTGGGTTCCTAGGGATATATGTGAGGAGATGATACGGGATTTTCATGCTTCATCTTGGGAAGTTCATCCAGGAGTTACCAAGATGTAGCGTGACCTGAGGTGTTTGTACCGGTGACCGAGTATGAAGAGCGAGATAGCTGGTTTGGTTACGATGTGTTCCACCTGTCAGCAGGTGAAGGCGGAGCATCAGAGGCCAGCTGGGCTTTTGCAGCAGTTTTCCATCCCGAAGTGGAAATGGGATGATGTTACGATGGACTTCATGACTGGGTTGTTGAGGTTACCTCAATGAAATGATCCCGTTTTGGTTGTTGTGGACAGACTCACAAAGGTAGCTCACTTTTTTCCGATCAGGGGGACCTTCAGAGTTGACGAGCTCGGAGAGTTGTATATCCGAGAGATAGTACGTCTTCATGGGGTTCCACGTTCTATCATTTCAGATAGGGACACACGTTTTATGTCTCTTTTATGGATGTGTTTTCAGAGGGCACTAGGTACACAGGTGCTTCTGAGCACAGCTTACCACCCTCAGATTGATGGTCAGTCAGAGCATATGATATAGGTGCTTGAGGACATGTTGCGTGCATGCATCCTAGACTTTGGGGGAACTTGGGAGAAGCATATACACCAGGTCGAGTTTTCCTATAATAATAGTTTTCAGGAAACTATTTATATATCACCTTACGAGGCTTTATATGTAGGTCATGTCGATCACCTTTGTGCTGGTTAGAGGAAGGTGAGGCAGCTTTACTAGGACCACGCCTCATGCAGGAGACTTCTGAGTAGGTCCAGTTGATTCAGAAGCGGATGGTAACCACACAGTCTCGATATAAATCTTATGCTGATATCCGTAGATGACCCTGAGATTTTGTGGTCATGGATCAGGTTTTCTTGCATGTTTCACAGAGTTTGGGACACAAGCAGATGAAGAGATAGGGTAAACATTCACCAAGGTATGTGGGGCCATTTGAGGTTCTGGAGAGAGTCGGGTTGGTTGCCTATCGGTTGCAGTTACCACAGAGGTATCGAGCCCTACACGACTTCTTCCATGTATCTCTATTGTGCTACTCTCATTCAGACCCATCTCACATTTTTCAGCTCGAGGCAGTTGATATTTAGGTAGATGCATCCTTTGAGGAGCATCTGATTTGTGTTGTGGATAGGAGCAGGAAGGTTCTTTAAGGCCGGTCAGTTCCTCTCGTACGGGTGATGTGACAACACTGCCGTGTGCAGGATGAAACCTAGGAGCGGGATACTGACGTATGTGTTCAGTGGATGGAACTATTTACGTCTTTATCTTCTCCACCCTTAGAAGGGAAATTCGGGGACGAATTTCTTTAAGGGGGAAAGTTTGTAAGAACCCAGTTCTTATTCTTGGGGTATAGTGTTTATTATTTTCTCCTTTACTTAAGTGTTTTTGAGAAAATAAGGAAAAGGGGGAAAATCCTAAATTTTGGGACTACACGCCATGTACTTTTCCACATGTCGTGTAATTTTGGCCATGCTGGATGAGTACATAGGGCGTGTAGCCATGCTGACGACTAAGGGTGTAAATCCCAACTACACACTATGTAGTGGTTCTTTACATGCCATGTAGGCAGTCAGCAGATTAAATAGTAAGGTGGTGGAAGCAGCCGCCAGCTGGGCAACAGTATACACCATGTAGTCTAGAATACACATTGTGTACTCATGTTGATGGATGAACAGTGCGGCGGTGCCGCTAGGGGAACAATTAAATGAAGGAAGTACACGTCGTGTTCTTGGAAGTACACGTTGTGTACTTTGTTTTCTTCACATAAAATGGGCAGTATCCAACCCTGTTCACAGGGAAGGCTTAGATCCGGATGGGAGCATGGGAGGGGACGACCAGATCTTCGAGGATCTCCAGATCGAGAGTCGGGAATCCGTTTCCTCTTCAGACGATCTCATTGGAATCGTGTGGGTAAGCACTCTCATCTCATGGTGTAGTTCTTTCCAATTATTCTTCTAATGAAATTTATTTGGGTTTAAGCGAGTTTTATTTCACCTCAGATCTACCTCATTCTGGGAAAATTCATGGAACGTTGTTCGGGTATACTGATCAAGGGAGTTTGAGGTAGGTGGCTTGGTGTTTATTTTCCAACTATTGTATGTTTGTGTGTATTTTTAGGATACGCGACCATGAATGGGGTTTCGTATGGCTGAGGCCTTGTTGAATTAAATACCAATAATTTTATAGGTAGTTGAATGTGATATTAAACTGCTGTTTGGGATTGCTGCTTGGATCCAGGACCAACCCAGGGGTGCGTTCCTCTGTTTAGACATTTGGCCAGGATACCCAAGGGTATGTCTTTATAATGAGGATTATAGAATTTCCTTGAGAGGAATTGCTTTTTCATTGCATGTGTATTTCCAGTTTACATGTTGGGAATGGACCGGTTACTTGTTTAGCCAGAGGGGAGTGTTGTGATTAGCCTGTACGCAGTGTACCACTTATCTTGTGGGCAACTTCTTCCGTGCCTATGGGAAGTTGATTCTGTGCCTGTGGGAAACACCTCATACACCTGCGGGAAATATTCGATGTGTCTGTGGGAAGATTCCTATGTTTGGATTCTCTTACTTGAGGGTAAGGAATTACACGTTTGAGGACACTGACTGTTTACATAGAAATTCACTGTGGTGCCTTATTAATAATAAATAATGAAATGAATGTTAAATGGAAATATAACTGGCAATGTTAGTTGCCTTTGAGTATTACTTAGTTTATTGAATTTACTTTTGCACACTACTATTTCATGTCTACACAAATTTGAGCACCGGCCTTTGGTGGGTGCCTATTGAGATTATTTCTCACACCCTGTCTGGGTCATGATTTTCTGCCCAAATAGATTTCATTTCTACAGGTATGTATAAGGGAAAAGGTACCTTTACAGGTACTTGATTTCTGTTGAGGAGTAGGAGATAATGGGACTGGGCTTAGGCTCGTGATGATACTGGATGTTTTTTTTCTTTGTTGTACTCTGTATTGTACTGTACTGTATTATTGTGTAACATGTTCTGGCTGTTTTATTTGAACATGAGGGATGTTTCATCAACATTATATATGACTGTTGGTTATTTTTAATGCAGTTGTTTATCATAAAAGTGTATGGTTTAATGCTTCCGCTGTTGTTGTACAGTTTATCATGTATTCCACTGCGCTACACATTGAAAAATTAAGGCATTGTTTCCCCACTATCAGACCTGGGCCCTCACTGCTAGTCGGAAGCCTCTGGCATTTGGGGAAATGTGCTTAAGGTCACGTGGTGAACCGGGTTCAGGGCACCCGTGGAGTGGTACCCGGATCCGGGACGTTACAATTTATCATCTCAATTTCCATTCATTTGTACTCATTCTATGCTCACTACATGTTTTATATTTTATCATGTGCATACATCGATATAGATTTATTTTATATTTCATTGAAAAATGAAATTGTTTAGTAATCATTTTCAATTTCTCCCCTTTAATGATGTAATGAACGGGTGCAGATCAACCTTACCAATCACCTAAAATAGTCCATCATATGGCCCAATTTGTATTTCTAATCTCTACAGGCAAGAAAAAAACATAAGGAATAAACAAAAATCTCTTAGGAAAGGGTTCACCACAGTAAAATAGCCTGACTCATCAATAAATTTGGATGCCATACCTATATTATCGTATTTTATAGTCATTAATAAACATCTACGGGAGTAAAACACATAAAAACTAAATACTATAAATGGATTAAAATAATACACAAGACATGAAAAAAGCGCCATATACATGGTATGTCAAATTATAAATAGAATAGGAAAATCCATGAAGCACTTATATACACATCCTAATGGATACAATATTCCAAGATGAATCCATATGATCTGATACTATCAGAACCGTATATCCCCCACAAAACTCTAGACATTGATAATCAAGAATAACCACCATGGTATATGGTTCCCCTTCCCTTACATATGTCCAAAAAATTGAATTTGGAAATGCCTAAATGCCTAAGAATGGTTTGAGGCACTAACCCTATAGGATAACTCCCTGAATATATTTAATGATTTTACACATGAAAAAGAATGATATAGTTTGAAAACACATTTGTTTAAAACCAAACCATAATGAACCCCATATTTAATTCAAATAATCACTTAAAATCTCAATGATTTTTTATTTAAATAGAAACCAACATTCGAAAATATATTTAAATATCACTCAGATTGAGAATTAGTGCCATAAGGAAACTCATTATCAACCCAATTCATCAAGGAATAAAAATGTTTAAGTATATGAAACAACATCATATGATCAGTAAAATAAAATGGGAATAATATTAATCATTACATAAAAATTGCACTAATACAATGACATAATCCTTAAAAAATATAACATGAATTTTTGTACTTCGGGATCTATCCACAAGGGACTAATTTTGAGTGATTATAAAGAAGTATGCTAGTGAGCTTGGAATAATAGATTCTCCCCCAGTTTATCCTTATCCCAAACTCTAAGAACTATCATGGTCTTTCAAAAAAATAGATGTTATCATGTTTTTCCTACATAAAGACTCATATTGGACCATTGAAACCAAATATATTCTCTTACATTCTACCTCCTTGATGGCCATGAAGGTCCATTGGACATTCCACCTCTCACACCCCATTTAACCAATGTTCCACTAATTTCGACTCAATTATAAATCTTTTTCATACAGTTAAATTATATTTTAGAATCTATTTTCAAAACAACATTCCAATTTTAATAAAAATGCCTTCAATAAGGATGATCAATCTATAAGTCCGTTTTATAATACGATTTGAAACCTTAAAAACTCTTGGATAATTGTAATCACAAACCCAGTCTACATACATGCCACCCAATTTGATAACCCCTAATAAACACGTCAAATTTAAAAACCAAAAAAAAAATTATATCAATTTTTTAAAATAAATTTCTATAAATCATAATAATGAAAATTTTAAAAAACATAGAATATTATTAATTTATCATTAAAACATGATAATTTTTTTAATGGGGACACCTACATATAAACTAGGTTTCGTCATCATTTCTATTGACAGTAACATCTCTTAAGAGGTAAAATTAGGACTCACATTCCAAATCCATATGAAATCAAATAAAACCACCCATTACCAACCATTTATTCCGCCAAAAACACCAATAAGATTAAACACTTGCACTAAATAGGATGAAAAATGCTTGAGATGATGAAATGGGGAAGAAATATCCACAAATAAAGAGACATCATTCCAAAATTCCATGGTCACCAGGATAAATAATCACCAAAGGAGTGGATAAGCTCCACCATCCAAAGATAGGGTCTATATGTCATTTTGGAGATGAAAATATGGTTTCAATATTTCTTAATTGATAAGTGAATTATGTTAAATTCACACTTTTTAGGTGACCTAGATAGGCTGATTAATTTCGATTAATGTTTTTAGAAACTCTGTTTCAACTATGCATGTGAATCTATCAACCAAAAATATATTTCATTCATTTTATACTGGGATTCACATGATATGGAAAACTAGGCGCAACCCACGAAAACCTACATTTTCAACATTTGTAGCATTATCATACGATTAGCTATGCAGTTTAATAAACCATGCGTTGACCATGCACCAAGTCTATCCCCCCAACACAAAACCACATTTTCAACCCCTATAACCACATCAACCTATAAGTGAAAAAATGGTAAAAACACTCAATATGAAAAATACATGTGACCTGAATGGTTTCAAAAAATCCCCACTAGGGTTCTCTAAACACCAAGAATGTTCTCAAGCTTCCAAATAAGAAAAAGCAGGTGAGGCCACTACTCCCTCAATAATGAGTCTTAGTTCCATGTAGTGTGGATATCACAACCATTTTCTAATGAACATAAACTAGTGAGATATATTTTCATTGAGAGTCTTGTCCCTAATATTGACGATAGGAATATGTTGCTTCACCATAGTGGTATCCAACTGAAGCAATATTTCCTCCGACTCCATCACATGTGTTTTATCTGAATGGTATCTCTTCAGAGGGGAAACATGAAAGATATCAGGCATCATGGTCATCCTTAGTGGTAAATCCAATAGATATGATATCTTTACAAGATTCTCTAGGACACCGAATGGTCTAACATAATGTTTCAACAACTTCCCCTACATCCCCTTGTGATGTTATCTTAGCTGAATCAATACTCATAAAAAAACCTGAACACCAACATAAAACTCTAATGGATGGATAATATGATTACAATATGGAATGTTTTCATTCTGATCTATTTCTAAAAAATTCTAAATCATCCTCCCAGTTTAATTCATCGCCTAGATGTGACCCTAACCAACAAATGAAATCTCACCGAGCTTAGTCCAACAAAAATGTGAATGACCGAGATGTGCATAAAGAACCTCAAAATTGACCATCCTAATCAAAACATGATAGATATTATTATATAAAAACTCTTCTTTTATAATATTACTTTCCCATGAACCCCCTAAATTGTGTACACACACCAGTAACATATCCTTGATCATCAAGATAGTCAACTCAAACTAGCCATCAATTAGTGGGTGGTATGTGGTGCTCATGTTTTGGTGGGTTTCAAAAATACAATGTGTACCTTATAAATACAGGATGTAAAATGACCATCATTATCTGAAATTTTTGCTAAGGAAACTCTATTAATTCTGACAGCCTATTGAACATTCACATATTTGAGGACATCTAACATCATCAGCTCCCACATGGGTTCAAAATTGGAATACTTATTCATACTAGTGGACTATCAACCATATAGAAAAATTACCACTTATAGAATGAGATATAATGATCATGAAATCCATAGATATCTAATCCCACTACCACATTAGAATAGGATGTGGCTGCAACAACCCACCAGGACTCTGATGATGTTTTTTAATATTATATAAGGTAAATTATCTAGAAAAAATGTCTTCCACAACCCATCTAATCATGAGACAACAATTCCAGCCTCTCAGGGTATAAAATATCATGGTAACCCTAGGGTAAATGAAAAAACTATAATGATTCACCTAATACATAACCTCCTTCCTCAATCTCAAAGGATATACTATCCATCCTCATTAAAAGAGAGTGACATTCAGAGATCAAGATGAATCACATGAGGTCTCCTAAAAATTTATTGTTATATTAACTTGTTTTCACTCAGGTTTGGATGCCTACTCACAAATAACACAATAAATGATAGAGGTAATGGACTATAAATCATAAAATATAACATTCTCCACATTCTCCAACAACTCCATCATCAAATTAGAAAACTTTCTCATGAGGCTCCACTAATCCACAGATTCTCAAAATTCATACTCTATAATAATCCTCCTGAAATATTCAGTGAAACTTTTCTCCTTCTCATCCATATATTAAATATAAAAATCAAAACCCTAATGGTTCTCATTACAACCTCACATCACAATTTTGAGTTCCCTCTGTGTAATAATGTATGTTAGCCTTTTATGATCATAAACACTGTAAAATGTAATAAGAAATGTTAATTTAACTACAACTTTAGTGAATACAGCACTACTTCCAATTACATGTCATGGATGGGGTAACATTACTCATGTTGGTATATCTACCATGATCCATATTCCAACACATATTCATCCTAAATTATCACACACCCCATCCCCACAATAAAAGTGTCATTATGCATAGCATAAGCTCCACCTGGTTCAGTGAGAATTAGATCTACTTTTAAAAGCTCCCATATCAATTATTATCCCACAAAAACTTCACCCCTTTTATTTTTGATCCTATATATGTATAATATATTCTGGAGAAGTCCCAAATGAAACATTTTTAGTACCCTTCCATGCCTAAAAACTGTGAATATCGAACCCGTTGTTGGGATTCACTAAAAACATGATTTCTCAAACCTTATCTGGACCCAATGAAACTCCTACCTCAAAGATCAATTGTCCTAGATATAAGGCCCCAACCTTAAACCTTACTTAATCTTGAGTTATTACAAGATTACACATTGAGGATCTCTTCAGGTATATATTTTTAGAGAATTAGATTATAAAACTTTCATTACATTCCGCATTTAATCAAAGTGGTTACATAAAGATAGTATTCATTTATCCCATCAACAGAAACATATTTAAAATAAAACATGGATTATTTCTTGACACTTCATTTTCACTATCATCATATCATGTACCTTTCCCTTGACCTGTGAAAAACATTTCAAAAAAAACTTGGGATGAGCATAAAAAGCTCAGTAAGGGTTATAAAAATATGGAAAGGAAACATGAGTTCATATATACATAAGAATGAAATCATACTTTACCCATAAAACACAGGCACATTAACATACCTCATCAAATAATTAATAAATCATAGAAATCATAAGACATAAAAGGTAACTTGAGGCATTCATAACATTCTTACGTAGAGGGTAACCCTCTTGGTTACGTTTGGAATACCCACCATAGTATATTCCCTAAATCTATTCGGAGAAACATTAATGTTTCACTCCTTCACGTTACCCAATGCACTGGAGAGTTATATCAAGCTCACCCATCCTTAGTTTATCACGGAACCACCCATCTTCATAACAATTTCCAAGAACCATTACATATTCGTATCACATAAAACATGCATAAAGGAAACATAACATTTCCACCTTTCAATCACAAGATATAAATACAACACATTGATATAAAACATTATTAAAACCATTTTCAATACCAAAATAAATGAAATGAAAAACATGGTATTTATTTTTCTTTTAAAAAGAAGGTATGGCTTGTAGAGGAAGCCGAAACTCAAATAATGGTCACGGCGGCGGAGAAGTCGTTGTCGCCGCATACGTATGAAAAAAACATTCCCTTTTGTTGTTTAGTAAACTCTTCATATAGAAAAGATTACTTTTAAATAAACGTAAAAGTAAAAGTGGTTTATACACTGTATAAAATAAAGTAGTGTATAAAACAAAATATGCCTCAATGAATGGAGATTGAGACGAAGTCCTATACAAGACGGTAACCTTGGATTAAGGATAAATCAATTACATAATTATGTGTAAAAAATGAATACACGAAATATAAGTGGATATTAAGTGGAAATCAATCATAGTTTATTCACACATATTCATAGAACGACATATTGAAGGAGAAAATGTTTATTCCAAAGAATCAAATTTGGGTTAAGAAGTTCCCTTGCAAAAATTTGACAGCCTAACGGCATCACTACAAAATTTAGAAAATGAGTTGATGAGAGATAAAAAGGGTATCTCATCACATGGATAGAAAATTTTAATCAATAAGGATATATAATAACATATCCCAACATAATATTATATTAATTAAAAGACATAACAAAAGAAGTCTTTTAAAAAGAGGATGGTGAAAGGTTCCCTTACCGTGCACCCCGTGAAAGATGGACAATAAAACATTGATGTAAATACTCATAAATTAAAGTATATTACATAATGAGTAAAATAATGTGCAGTAAATACGCCACTCAAAGGAAATTGTGGAAAATGTAGCATAAATCTCACGGGAATAAAAGTGAGATGAAAAATCCCTTACGAAAACTCGGCAGCCTAACGGTGCCACATAAAACATACAAAAATGGATCAATGAGATCAAATAGGGTCTATCATCATATTAAAATAATTTTTACAGCAAGAGGAATATAAAATAACATCCCCCAACATAACAAAGAGGTTCTTAAAATAAGTGACATAATGGAGAGTACTTGAAAAGAAAGAGAGAGGTTAGATCTCTTACGAAAATTCGGCAGCCTAACGGCGCCACTCAAAACTTCCAAAATGGATTGATGAGAGAGAATAGGGTCTCTCATCATATGAACATAAAAATTACATTATTAGTTATATAAAAGAACATACTGATCAAAATAATGATGAGCTTAAAAGGAAAGACATAAAAGAGTGTACTTAAAAAGAAAGAGAGGGGTAGGGTCCCTTACCTCAAGTCCAACTTGTCTTGTTCGTTTCTTTATATTCCTGAATAATAAACTTTTGTCAATTTATAATTTCTTATGGACCTCCTATAAAGATTATTATTCAGTTCATATCACATATTTTAATTTTATAATAATTGGTTAATAATATGAGTTCATATCAGACGTTTTTGTCGATGTTTGGTACATGAGTCAAAAATTGAACTTGTTGGAAAATAATTTTCAATGTAGTTATAGGTACATCATATCCAGAATAGTATTGATGTTTTAAATATCATATATATCCAGTATATATTCATTTTATACTATTCCATAGCATTTTGAGATAAAAATTAAAAGCATCGTTCATGGAGACGGTAGGCCGTACGTACGAATGAACGCTACTTTCATTTTTTGTCATAATAATGGAATTAAAACAAAATGAGAGATATATATATATGTTATAATTCCAGAATTATATCCATAATTTAGATGTAATATATTACATATATATCCATTATATATATGTACTTATAATAGTACATAACATTTTGAGATAAGAAATGAAATGTACCGTTCTTGGAGAAGGTAAGCTGTACGTACGCATAAACGCTACTTCCTTTTCTATTTCATATTTAATGGAATTAAAACATAATGATACATAATATTATTTTAATTCCAGTATGGCATCATATATAATATCATTAAATATATCCTTTATACGTACCACATATGGTATTAACGAATCAAATCACTTTGAGGGGGCGGTAGTCCGCACTTCCTTAAATGAAGATATCACGTTTACCCATAATGGAAACCATAAAGGTATTCCATAAATAAAAAATACAGAAGCTTAATTAAAACATAAACATATTATATATCATATATAAATATATTGTCATCTTAATGGCCACATTTGAAGGTGTTATAAGAATTTTGAACAATCATCATTTCTTGAGGCAGAAATTCTCCATCCACAGAAACAAGTATGTTCTTTAACCATTAGATGTAGGTGTGTGTAAGTGTAGATAGAATCCTTCAAATAACAACATCCAAGTATATATAAGATACTGTATTTGTTACAAAATAAATAAATAAAAAGATTTTAGGGGGTTGGAGAAGAAAAATAAAACAAAAGGACACAAGTGAAGACATTACCTTAAAATCGGGTAACTCCCTTTGGTTTGAGCTCAAAGGCATCCTTGGGAAGGCTTCTTCCCACAGTGAGGCTTCAAGGAGTTAGAGAGGGATGTGGAGAGCTGGGCAGGGTTTGACCGAGCCAAATGATTTGGAAGTGTGGTTAAGGAGGTAGAGGTGGGGGCATTTTATAAGAGGAGAGGAGGGGCACTCTTGGAAAGTAAAGAAATGTTACTTTATTTTAGAATGAGTTTCGGATTTTAATGGTCCCACATTGATGTGTTTCGAGGATAAGGTGATAAGGGTTCGAAATACACCCATCCTATAGGTTTTGTACATGTGCAGGTCTTAGACTGTACATTATCTTTCCATTTTATTTAAATCGTTAAATAATGAGGTCATCGCTGCATCATCATGATGTCATAATTAATTTAATTTATTTAATTTCTAAAAATTATAAAAAAACTAATATGATGTAGGAAATCTTTTTGTCTTTCCAATTACTATTTATAGTCAAAAACCTGACTTGTATATCCCCATGTAAAAATTGTTTTAGTAAAACATCTCATGTTTGTGTTATTTTTACTTTGACATTAAATAAAAAGGTATTTATGTCATTTTCCAACCAAAGTGACTCCATGGGGTCCCCAAGTTGACGCATGGATTTTATTTGTCGGACATGAAACATCCAATGAGGGTAGGACATGTGTCTAGGTCATTTCATTTTATTAAAACATTATTCTTACCTTAAACTACACTAATTATCTCTAATCGCGATTAAAAACTTAATAAGTTACTATTCACCAAAAAAATATTCTAATCCCATTGAACCAAATTTTACTTCTTAATGACAACCATGTATGTTGGATTTTTGAAATTCAAAACACAAAGATGGAAAAATTTTATTTAAATGGAAAAATCAGTTTTTATAAGTACCACTTAGTGGTTTCACTATTCATCAAAAATTGAAGTTTTTCAGAAAATTACCAAAAATTCACCCTAAGGTATATCTGATATTCCGAATTAAAAAATGATGTCTATTTTAAAAAATTAAAAACATATAAGTTGCATTAATTAATTTAATAATTAATTCCTGCTTTCAAAACAAATATCGTGTTTTTATGAAACAAAATGTATCAAAAGATTGACACTAGTTTAAGTCCGATTTCAAAGTGAAATTAATTCCAACGAACACTATTGGATTAAATGGTAAAAATATATTATAATTTCTCTTTAAAACCAATTCAAAATATAATCTAATCATATAAATAAATTATATTAAAAATAGGTTTTGAATTAAAATACAACATTTTTCAATATTCATTAAAAATTGAACTTTTTCGGAAAAATACCAAAAATTTACACAAAGTAAATTTCGATGTCCCGATTCTAAAAAAGAATTTCATTTTGTCAAATATAACACATAAAATTTTCAAAAAGTGTATTTAAAAGAGGTTCTCCATCAAAAAGCAGCTAATCGACCTTTTAAAGAATATTGGAATGTTTCTGCTTAAAATTGGATTCATTCGAATTTTTAATCCTATAACATTTATTGAAAAGAGTAAAAATATTTGACAAACATATATAATAATTTTTTAGTTAGTTCTGTTCATTCCCGCCATTACAACAGCTAGGTGTTAACTACCATTTAAAATAATATTATTTTATTATTAGAGTGCAACGCAAGATTCCCAAGAAACTCATTGTTGCGTATTGGGTACGCCATCGTGCATAGCGTACCCTTTAAAGTAATATTAATATTTTATTCACAAATATGGATAAATATGAAAATGTCATATTCTTTAATTACCTAGGGTGTTACATCCTTCCTCCCTTTTGGGAATTGCGTCCTCAAAATTTTTAAAATTGGGCTTGGAAACATCATTGAAAAACCCACATCGGAACAAGAGTCAGTAAAACAATAACTTTAAAATAATGAAAGATAAGTACAAAGGTCACCCGAGCTAACCCATACTAGGATTCCAAGTATGAAAATATGGACATGGATGAAAAAACAAAGGCTCATTTTTTGATGGAGAGTGATAGTAAATATGTCTAGAAGAAAGTTAACCATAAGAAAATCACAAATTTGTGATGGGTTAAACGGTAATCGATTCCCCAGTAGGAAAAGTTAATAGAAAACATTTTTTTAAGTTACTCTTCATTGAGGAATTTATTTTAGATCTTAAGGAAACATACTTACTTGTCATGTTGACTTTAAAATTTTACTATATTTCTTACACAAACTCTTACTTTCCCGAAAAGACGAGTATTTAGGAAGACTTGTTCACATTAAGAGTACTATAATCAACTTCTAGAGGATATCCTAATCCAAAAAAGAGAACTATATACTTCCCATATCATTAGACCTTTACCAAAACCAAAACCAAAAAGGTTAGTACAAGATCAGATAATACCCAACAAGGATAATCCTTTAAAAAAAGAAATCTATTCTTAATCTCCAAAATTTATCAAACAATACCCAAAGTTAAACAAAGACCATTCAATAAACAAATTGTCCATAAAATACTTCAAAGTAAACCAAACTAATATTGAAACCCAAATATTTGAAGGATTTAGTCACATAGTCTTCCAAGTTAAATCATTACATTTATCTCCAAACAACATCAGTTGCTCCTAAAGTCTCGTATTGAAAAGTAATTAACCTAATCACATATCCTCCATGATAGGTTAATAAATTTCCATAGATAACCCAAAATCATCTTACTCATAATTCATAAAATCATATAACTAAAAATAATTAGTCAAACATACCAGGGACTTCACGTAGTCCAGTGGTAGGTGATAAATACCAGTCGCACTTTGGTTGTGGGTTCGATTCCCGCAGCTTTGTCTGGTGCGACGGGTTGTCACACGGTCTGTGTGTTGTCCTTTTTCCAAAACTATATAATTCTTAAAACATTACCCAAAACGAGATAAAATCTTCAAAAAAATAATCATAAAATATTTTAACCTAAAGTTTATCTCATGCCTTTCATTTTCCATCATAACATATAATAACCCATAATTACCTCAAAAGTAAGGATCATATAAACCATAATGGTTACCTTTATAATTATTACCTGAACTTCCACATCGATTGGTCATCTCTTACATGATGCATTACAGAACATAGCAAGGTTCAAGTGGATGATCACGACTCCTTGATAGTTGGTTTAGAACAACCACGAGTTTCCTCATTGAATACCCCATTTCATCCAGTCTCTTAATCAGAGAACCACCACAGTTTCCTTCAAACCTATTGTCACTTTGGTGCCTACTAGATCCATCCATTCACTAAAAACAGAAATATCATTGTGAGTATATCAACAAAACCATCATGTACTAATGAGGAAGATAACCACAAAGATATACTTACTTATTCACTTTATCTAAAAATAGGACTCTTTTTGAAATCCTAACCATTATGGTAATGTCACTTATTCTTGGAGGATACTCTAACCTCTAAAGTTATCTAAACCGACCTTTGATACCAACTATAAGGCCCCAGCCTTAAACCTTACTTAATCTTGAGTTATTACAAGATTACACATTGAGGATCTTTTCATGTTTAGATTTTTATAGAATTAGATCATAAAACATCCATTACATTCCACATTTAAACAAAGTGGTTATATAAAGATAGTATTCATTTATCCCATAAACGGAAACATATTTAAAATAAAACATGGATTCTTTCTTAACACTTCCTTGTCACCATCATCATATCATGTACCTTTTCCTTGACCTGTGAAAAACATTTCAAAAGAAACATGGGATGATCATAAAAGGCTTAGTAAGGGTTATAAAAATATTGAAAGGAAACATGAGTTCATATATACATAAGAATGAAATCATACTTTACCCATAAAACATAGGAACATTAACATACCTCATCAAATCATGAATAAATCATAGAAATCATAAGACATAAAAGGTAACTTGAGGCATTCATAACATTCTTACGTAGGGAGTAACCCTTTTGGTTATGTTTGGAATACCCACCATAGTATATTCCATAAATCTCTTCATTGAAACCTTAATGTTTCACTCCTTCTCATTACCCAATGCATTGGAGAGCTATATCGGGCTCACCCGCCATTAGATTATCACGGAACCACCCGTCTTCATAACAATGCCCTAGAACCATAACATAATCGTATCACATAAAACATGCATAAAGGAAACATAACATTTCCACCTTTCAATCACAAGATATCAATACAACACATTGATATAAAAACATTATGAAAACCATTTTCAATACCAAAATAAATGAAATGTAAAACATGGTATTTATTTTTCTTTTAAAAATAAGGTATGACTTGTAGAGGAAGCCGAAACTCAAATAATGGTCACGGCGGTGAAGAAGTCGTTGTCGCCGCATACGTATGAAAAAAACATTCCCTTTTGTCGTTTAGTAAACGCTTCGTATAAAAAAGATTCCTTTTGAATAAACGTAAAAGTCAAAGGGTTTTATAAACCATATAAAAGAAAGTTGTGTATAAAACAAAATAGGCCTCAATGAATGGAGATTGAGACGAAGTCCCATACAAGAGGGTATCCTTGGATTAAGGATAAATCAATTACATAATTATGTGTGACAAATGAATACACGAAATATAAGTGGATATTAAGTTTAAAACAATCAAAGGTTATTAACACATATTCATAGAATGACATATTCAAGGAGTACAAATTTATCCCAAAGAATCAAATTTGGGTTAAGAAGTTCCCTTGCAAAAATTTGACAGCCTAACGGCATCACTACAAAATTCAAAAAATGAGTTGATGGGAGATAAAAAGGGTATCTCATCACATGGACAAAAAATTTAAATCAATAAGGATATAGAATAACATATCCCAACATAATAGTATGTGAATTAAAAGACATAACGAAAGAAGTCTTTTAAAAAGAGGAGGGTGAAAGGTTCCCTTACCGACATGAGTATCTTTCAATACATGCACCCCGTGAAAGAAGGACAATAAAAAATTGATGTAAATACTCATAAATGAAAGTATAACACACAATTAGTAAAATTATGGGCAGTACATACAGCACTCAAAGGAAATTGTGGCAAATGTAGCATAAATCTCACAGGAATAAAAGTGAGATGAAAAATCCCTTACGAAAACTAGGCAGCCTAACGGCGCCACTTAAAACATACAAAAATGGATCGATGAGATCAAATAGGGTCTCTCATCATATTAAAATAATGATTACAGAAAGAGGAATATAAAAGAACCACTTCCAACATAACAAAGATGAGCTTAAAATAAGTGACATAAAGGAGAGTACATAAAAAGAAAGAGAGAGGTTAGATCTCTTACGAAAATTCGGCAGCCTAACGGCACCACTCAAAACTTCCAAAATGGATTGATGAGAGAGAATAGGGTCTCTCATCATATGAACAAAAAATTACAGTAGTATTAATATAAAAGAACATCCTGATGACAAAAAAGATGAGCTTAAAAGGAATGACATAAAAGAGTGTACTTAAAAAGAAAGAGAGGGGTAGGGTCCCTTACCTCAACTCCAACTTGTCTTGTTTGTTTCTTTATATTCGTGAATAATGAACTTTGTTCAATTTATAATTTATTAAGGAACTCCTATAAAGATTATTATTCATTTCATATCACATATTTTAATGTTATAATAATTGGTTAATAATATGAGTTCATATCAGACATTTTTGTCGATGTTTGGTACATGAGTCAAAAATTGAACTTGTTGGAAAATAATTTTCCATGTAGTTATAGATACATCATATCCAGAATAGTATTGATGTTTTAAATATCATATATATCCAGTATATATTGATTTTATGCTATTCCATAGAATTTTAAGATAAAAATTAAAAGCACCGTTCATGGAGACGGTAGGTCGTACATACGCATGAACGCTGCATTCATTTTTTGTCATATTAATGGAATTAAAACAAAATGAGAGATATTTATATATTTTATAATTACAGAATGATATCCATAATTTAGATGTAATATATTACATATATATCCATTATATATATGTACTTATAATAGTACATAACATTTTGAGATAAGAAATGAAATGTACCGTTCATGGAGACGGTAAGCCGTACGTACGCATGAACGCTACTTCCATTTCTATTTCATATTTAATGGAATTAAAACATAATGATATATAATAGTTTTTTAATTCCAGTATGGAATCATATATAATATCATTAAATATATCCTTTATATGTACCACATATGGTATTAACGAATCAAATCACTTTGAGGGGGCGGTAGTCTGCACTTCCTTAATTGAAGATATCGCGTTTACCCACAATGGAAACCATAAAGGTATGCCATAAATGAAAAATACAGAAGCTTAAGTACAACATAAACATATTATATATCATATATAAATATAGTGTCATCTTAATGGCCACCTTTGAATGTGTTACAAGAATGTTGAACAATCATCGTTTTGTGAGGCAGAAATTCCCCATCCACAGAAACAGTATGTTCTTTAACCATTAAATGTAGGTGTTTGTAAGTGTAGCTCGAATAATTCATATAAAAACATCATAGTATATTGTAGATACTGTATTTGTTACAAAATAAACTAATAAAAAGAGTTTAGGGGGTTGGAGAAGCAAAATAAATCAAAAGGACACAAGTGAAGACATTACCTTAATATCGGGTAACTCCCATTGGTTTGAGCTCAATGGCTTCCTTGAGAGGCATTCTTCCCAAAGTGAGGCTTCAAGGAGTTAGAGAGGGATGTGGAGAGACATAATGGGTAGTGTTTGGCTGAGCCAATGGATTTTGAAGTGTGGGTAAGGAGGTAGAGGTGGGGGCCTTTTATAAGAGGAGAGGAGGGGCACTATTGGAAAGTAAAGAAATGTTACTTTATTTTAGAATGAGTTTCAGATTTTAATGGTCCCACATTGATTTTGTTAGAGGGTATGGTGATAAGGGTGTAATATCCACCCATAAAATAGGTTTCGAACATGTTTAGGTCTTATATTTTACATTATCTTTCCATTTTATTTAAATAGTTAAATAATGAGGTAAGCACTGCATCATCATGATGTCATAAATAATTTAATTTATTTAATGTCTAAAATTTATAAAAAAAATACTATGATGTAGGAATTTTTTTTAGAGTTCCAATGACTATTTATAGTGAAAAATATGACTTGTATAACGCCATGTAAAAATTTATTTTGTAAAACACCTCATGTTTGTGTCATTTTTACTTTAACATTAAATAAAAAGGTATTTATGTCATTTTCCAACGAAAGTGGCTCCATGGGGTCCCCAAGTTGACCCATGGATTTTCTTGGTCGGCCATTACACATCCCATGATTGTAGGACATTTTTCTAGGTCATTCCATTTTATTACAACATTATTCTTACCTTAAACTACACTAATTACCTCAAATCACGATTAAAAACATAATAAGTTACTATTCAAAAAAAAAACTTATTCTAATCCCATTGAACCAAATTTTACTTATTAATGACAACCATGTATGTCATATTTTTTAAATTCAAAACACAAAGATGGAAAAATTTCATTTAATCGGAAAAATCAGTTTTTATAAGTACCACTTAGTGGTTTCACTATTCATCAAAAATTGAAGTTTTTCAGAAAATTACCAAAAATTCACCCTAAGATATATTTGACATTCTGAATTCAAAAATGATGTCTATTTTACAAAATTCAAAACATATAAGTTGCATTAATTAATTTAATAATTAATTGCCGCTGTCAAAACAAATAGCATGTTTTTATGAAACAAAATATATCAAAAGATTGATACTAGTTTAAGTCCGATTTCAAAGTGAAATTAATTCCAACAAACACTATTGGATTAAATTGTAAAAATATATTCTAATTTGACTTTAAAACCAATTAAAATGATAATATAATCGTATAAATAAATTAGATTAAAAAGAGGTTTTGATTTAAAATACACCATTTTTCACTATTCATTAAAAAATGATCTTTTTCGGAAAAATACCAAAAATTTAGACAAAGTAAATTTTGATGTCCCAATTCTAAAGAAGAATATTATTTTCTCAAATATAACACTTAAAATTGTTAAAAAGTGGATTTAAAAGAGGTTCGCCATCAAAAGGCGGTTAATCGACCTTTTAAAGAATATTGGAATGTTTACGCTTAAAATTGGATTCATTCGCATTTTTAATCCTATAACATTTACTGTAAAGAGTAAAAATATTTGAAAAAAATATATAATCATTTTTTAGTTAGTTTTGTTCATTCCCACCATTACAACAGCTAGGCGTTAACTACCATTTAAAATAATATTATTTTATTATTAGAGTGCAACGAAAGATTCCCAAGAAACTCATTGTTGCGTATTGGGTACGCCATCTTGCATAGCGTCCCATTTATAGTAATATTAATATTTCATTCAAAAATATGGATAGATATAAAAATGTCATATTCTTTATTTACCTGGGGTGTCACACTAGAAGCATCACATCCTGTATCCATATCCATAACATGGAGAGCATGGAATAGAGACGGTTCTATCTCAAAACACCTAACAAAACCTCAATGTGATCATAAAAGTCCTATTGTGTCTCGGAATATACTAAGGTGTCATCATAAACCATGAAAATTATGAATTCTGTTTAATATTATAAGATCTAGTAAATAAATCCCATAAGGAATGCAGTATAATTTCTATGATGAAATGGAATAACCAAATACTCATAAATTCAATACCATCTCTAAAATGTGGTAATTGGAAAATCACCTTCTTGTACACTCAAATAGGAGT
The DNA here is from genome assembly GCA_963277665.1 of Viscum album. Taxonomy (NCBI): domain Eukaryota; kingdom Viridiplantae; phylum Streptophyta; class Magnoliopsida; order Santalales; family Viscaceae; genus Viscum; species Viscum album. The sequence goes on from OY728147.1 coordinate 125,114,383, forward strand.
ACATAGATCTAAAAAATATATTAGAGAACCACTAGTATCCCTTGAGCAGATAAAATATATCCTTTATTCTGGAAAATATACAATTATTCATAAAAGTCACCTGATTGAGGTTACGATAGTCTATGAGAAGATATTAGCTTCTTTATATGTTCATTAAAAATATAATTTATTATATCCCATAGTGACACATTGGGAGGAATAAAACAATTTATATGAAGATCTAGTAGCTTTACATTTTATTTCATTAGCATGTCTGGATCTATCCAGTATGATGGAATGGTGATAAGTTGGAAATATATACACATTTTAGATGCTTTAATTTAAGGAATATTCATGTTTTATACAATAATTCCCTGGTTTTGGGTTTTTTTTCATCGGAATTAGGAATTTTAGACACAATATAATAAATTTTAATAATGGAAAAAATAGAATTTACATATCATGTATAATATTCTTGATGTGTATTCCTCATTTAGAAAATTATTTTGGAGAAATAGTCCAACTCTTAAAGAATTACATGACATGAATATGTTACACAATGTTCATATACATTATACATCGTGATAATTGTAAAATGTAGACCCTTGTAAAAGTTAATCAAATACAGTAGTGAAAAAATTTACAAGGTGTGCAATGTTTGAGATCCCACCCAATCAAGTATACAAAAAACAATTTCGAAATAGATTTTGAGTATGAATTACATGAAATGTGGTACTCTTACACATCATGTAATTTTTAATAATATATATTTTGGGTTATTTCCACCACACAGAGATCATAGATCAATGTTAATTATATTTTTTTTCTTTGACTATATTCCTATTTTTTGTCTTCAATACTAGTTCTAATTCATTCATATCATTTTTGTTAAATAATTTCCACTATTTACCATTATATGTTTTTTCTTCTTTAGTTCATTTGTTGTTTCAATTTTTTTCCATCTTGATTCATGTTTAAAAATATATTTCCATTCCACTTAAATGATTGAATTTTTCATCATTAGCTATTCATTCACATTATGTTTTTAAATGATCGTTACTTTTTTCAAGTGTGTATTGCTTATTTATCAATAATTTTATGATTATTCTATAAATTACAGTTATTCTATTTATTTTTATCAACACCAGAATTTGAGGATAATCCACGTGTGTATAGGGTTGAGTGGATGACAATTTTTATGTATAATGAATATATGAAATGGACCTTGGTAACCCTATGGCTAGTAATTAGGTTAAAAAACTATATATCACATTCTCTTTCACTACACTAGCCATTAAAGGTGCAATTGAACCAACCAAAACTAATTATAGTTGGGTAGGTAGTGACGAAAGCATGTGACTCTTCCATGAATAAAATATAAGGATAATGTATCTTGGATGTTTTCTATACATAGAAAAATGGATAGTTGTTTCTCAGTTAGATCCCATTGGTTTTAACATAACCAATTGGTGATTCTTTCACCACTCCACAAACAAATACATAGGAGTAACCCAACATATATTTAAGATATGCTTTTTCATAATTCCCTAAAATTTACCTTCAACATGTAATTATTGGGTGATCTAAATCGAATCATCAAAATTATCGAAATACCCAACATGAAGAGTGAACAAAAAGAATACTTATATAGGTTTTGTATTGATATGTTGTTTCTATACTAGTTTTCCTTATTTATTTGACCACACACTTCCTCTTTACTATACCTTATTTGTATGTGTAGTTTCTGAACATTAAATTTATATTATGGTCAAGACATATATGTATTAAATGATGCATGTGGGAACACCATAATTTTCTTAGATCCTTTATTTATTATGTGATCTAAACCTATGGTATATAATTATAGAAATACCCAACATGAATAGAGAACATGTGGAATACTTCTATATGGTTGATTTTCTAGGTTACCTTTCCATCATTTGTCTTTATGGGTTCGACCCACCACAATTGAGTTAGTTATATTTATTATTAAGTTCAGTTTGTGAACAATAAATTTTTAATCAGATAAATGCATGTGCATATTAAACCATTTTGTGGGAATTTTTTTTGTGGAATTATTGTTAGGGATTATTGTAACATAGTCATAGTAGACTTAAAATATAACCTAGTATTACCACATATTACCCCCATTAAATTTAAAATTTTATACATCATATGAACCTATGAACTATCTCTTTTTCATATCTAAAGCAGGTTTTATGGGCATGTGACTCATACAAGAGTCATTGACACTCAAGAAAATCTATTTCTTGATCCCATGATCAATATATTATTTGTTGGATGTAAAAAATCCATAATTCATTACCGAAATAATATTATATTTTTACACCCTAGAAATAATATTTTATTTTCTCTTTTGATTATGACTTTCCATCCAAAACTGGTTTTTTACACATCATTGTGTAATATCCTATCTAGGCATATACATATGAGATCAGAAATCAACTAGTCCATATGATCCTAAACATATGTCAATTTTGTTTGATTCAATTAGAAGACCCACAGGAACATTTATCTAATTTATAATAGGTTTTTAATACCTTTGTAATATAGAGAGTTTCATCTGAGTCAATTAGATTATGAGACATCATGTTTCACTTGGGCGATCAAACCATGGATTGGCTCAAAATCCAAACATCCAATTTGATCATGGTTGGGTGTGATATTTCCAGAAATATTATAGGCAAGTAATTCAATCTAATACAGACTTCATAGATCTCAAATTAAACCGATAACATCACCTAGGAAGATGGATTGTCATACATGGAATCATGGGATCGATTTCAGAAGCTCATTATAAACTTCTAACATCACACACTTGCTGCAAGGATTTAGTTTCAGATGTAATAACAGGGACACCGTCCTACTTCATGAATTTTATTTGACACAACTATTGACAGAGGAATCATGAATAAGATTCCATAAATTGGTCACACATCCCCAAATATGGTCTCCCACAATTCCAGTTTGTGGTAGAGTGATTGAGTACCACCCTGACATAGAACACACCATGAATAGGAGTGTACCAACCTCTCAGAACACAAAGAATATGTTACAAAGAATCTCATGTCATTTTAGTTTCCAACACGAATACTACCATCTCCATATTATCTGATAGAAATACATTCCCGTGGGAGTTTTAGATGCCCACACTCGTACCAAAATAGAAAATTAGTGATATAGGAACTTCAATAACAATATTATAATTACATTAACTAAAAACAACAAGACCAGAAATTTAAATCAACTCGAGAATACAAACATCAGTAATACTACCTGTAGTGATTTGCCTAGTACCCACAACAACAACACAAAAAAGGCTTCCATTAGCTGATGAGTGGTAAAGCATAAAAAAGGAATCAAGTACCACCTAGGTACCCATCTCAAGTTATTTATCATCGTCCATAATACCAAATATCTCATTATCCCTTTCCCCTTAGAGTATAGTTATAATTCACACCAGTTATATATATACCAACACAATATGGCCATTCTCTATAGTGTAATTTTGAGAAAATGATTTCAAAAACTTTTTAAATGGAAGGTCATATATTCAAATACACTAAGACAAAAAAACTACATATATTCCCTTCATGATATCATGAACAGAATCTAACAAATCTTAAAGAATATATTAAACCAACTACCAGGTATGTTTTCTAGTAACACAGAGATAAAAATGATAGTAGATGAAAAGGATGTTGTTCTTTAGAGTGTGAAACTTATATATTTCTGAATCCATGAAAATTGGAGGAAGATAATATTGAAGGAACCCATGAAATGTTTGAAAATAATAAGTAAGGCTGAAAATTATAGCACAAAATAAAATTCTCGAGAAGAAAATTTAGAATCATAGGAAATTAAAATTCCTTAAATAAAATAACATACATGAATTATAAGAAGTATATGTAGGACCAAAAACATATGAAAACCCTCTTACCTTCCCAGAATAAATGAGGTTGTTCTTGACTGAAGGGAAATATTAGATGTTTCAAGAGATGTTTAAATAATTTCAAATCAACATCTCCGTTGTAGAGGCCATCCCAATGATGCCTACCTATTCCAAATTTGGAAAATAATTTTATTAGAGTAAAATGAATATTAAATATTTATGCATCATTTCATTATGAATTGTTTTTTTATCTTCAGTAAAAGCTTGCCCCTAAAATGAGAAACCATGGAAGTTTATGAATTCCATGAACAATAGAGAACATTGTCATTAGAAGAGGTCTATGTTATAAATGTGTGAGAATAAATATTATGATGATGAAAATATTTGGAATGATTTGGCTCGGAGAACTATATCCAACCAGAATTTAAATAAAAAACACTTACCATTGAGTCTTGTATCATCTAATACTTCACAAATTATTTTTTATAAATTTTTAAAATTCAACATTCCTATAAATTCTCTTATATTAAACATGTATGAAGTGGAATAAATTAAAATTATTCACGGATGACCAATTTTATGGACTTGGAAGGCATTGATTAAAATAAATCATGGGAGATTATTACTCATATTTGGAGATGGAAAATTTGTGTCCTACTTTTTAATGATTGAAATTAATGGTTATGATTCATATGACATCCAAGCCATCATTATGACTAATGGGAGATATTATTTTATGTCCATCAAGGAGGAAATAGATATAATTCCCCCTAATTAATATGAAAGTAGTGATCATGAGGATATAAATTATATTAAACCATTGAAAATTGATGTCATTTCACCATTCACACCCTCTCTCATCAAGAATCCATCATTAAAACTAAACCATATTTTGAGGACAATAAGTTACTCATTCCACAAGACAAAAACTATAATACCAGAAATTATCACCATAGGTCTAACCTAAATGAAAGAGTATGAGTTGATTCATTTCTCAAAAATGTACAATTACTCTCTTTCTTTGGAAGTGGATGAAATTAATGGGATCTTCCCCACAATTTTAACCCACAATTTTTTTGAAGAAGTTTCTAAACCAAAATATTTACACCATAGGTAACTCACCCCACCAGAAGATGATGTTAATAGGAAATAAGTGGAAAATCATATATATTTTGTAATAATATTTTAAATATCTCATAGTGAATTGGGTAGTATCCTACTTGTCAATCCAAAGAAGGGAATCCTCACCATTCTAAAAAGTAGTGAAGATGAGATGATCTCTACTTGAACTATCCCTGGATGGAGTGTATGCATCGATTATAAAAAACTCAATAAAGAATCCCAAAAAAAAATTTCCACTTATAATTTAAGACCAAATAATGGGGAGTCTAGCATGACATGAATTATATTGTTTCTGGGATGGATGTTCAGGATGAAATCAAATTGCGGTCCACCAAGAATACAACTAAAAACTATGTTCACTTGTACTTTCATAAACATTAGCTATTGATGTGTTTCATTTGATTTGTGTAATGAACCAGAGATCTTTCAATGGTATATAACACATATATTCAATGGTATGGAGTACAATGTCATGGAAATATCCAAGGATGATTTTTTGGCATATGGAAGATCATTCGAGGTTTTCTTGAGAAATTTGGTTCTATTATTACAACACTGTGAAGAAGCATTTCTTGTATTAAACAAGAATAAATGTCACTTCCTAGTCTGAGGAGGCATATTATGAAAATCTAAAATATATAATAATAGAATGGAAGTGGATCTAGTGAAAATCAATGTAATAATGGACTTCTCATATCCTTTAATAGTAAAATTCATTACGATCTTTCTGGGACTCATACGATTCTACCACTATTTCATAAAAGACATTAAGAATTTGATTCTCCCCTTGACATAATAATTGTCTTAGGTTACTCGTTTTGAATTCATTGAATAGTTTCTATTGGAATTTAATACCCTAAAGAGTAGTCATGTTACAGCTCATATTATCATTTCACTAGTTTAGGATAAGGACATCTAGCTGATATGTGATGCGTGAAATTTCACTATTGGTGTTGTATTAGGATAGTGATTCCTAAATAGACTTTCACCAATATAATATTACATTCACACACAATATTATGCTTCGGTAAATTATATGACTACTAAAAAGAATATTCTGGAATTCATCTATGAATTTGAAAAGTTTCTCTCATTCCTCATTCATTCCAAATTTTTGGTGTACAATGACCATGAATCACATAAATTTATACTATGTAATAAGGTTTCCAAACACCTACTAATATGGTTTATCCTAATACTTCAAGAGTTCGGTATCATCGAAAATGATAAAAATTAGATTGATAACATTGTTACTGATAATTTATCCCGACTTCCCTTGGAAATCATTTAGGATGTCCAAAATCATAACATTGAGGATGACTTCTAAGATAAAACATTGTTCTTGATAAATACCCAAGCTCTAACATGGTTTTATGATATTAAAAATTAGCTCTTCATTGTGTATATCTACATATAACACACATTTTCAAAAATGAGTAGATTATTATTCAATGCATCACATTACTATTAAAATGAGATGATACTTCTTATGAAATGTGATAATGGATTAATATAGTTCTCCATCTAAAAAGGAGAAATAAAAATTTTTCTCAACATGTTAATAAGTCCCCAGATGGAAGGAATCATGTACCTGAACATACCACATCCAAAATCCTTCAAGGAAAGTTATTTTTTCGTGTACATCATTATGATTTAAGGAACTTTTGTCAAATATATTATCTTCTTCAGCGGACAATCTCTAGAGGAAAAATAAATTAAATTCCCCATATTCACATCTTGGTAGTCGAACTATTCGATGTTAGATGAATTAATTTTATGGGGCCATACTGTAATTATTATAGGATTTTATATATCATAGTTGGTGATGATCATTTCTCCAAATGGGTATAATCTGAGGTTCCTAGTAATGAAAAAATAAAATTTAATATAAATTTTATAAAAAAAAATTACTTCTCCTAATCTGGATTCCCTTTATTACTCAATATTTAATGGGGATAAATTATTACAAATAATTTTTTGAAATTATTTCTTGTAAATTATGTCATCCACTATAAAATTGATACTCTCTACCATCCACAAAATATTGGACAATCTGAAATTCCAATCAAGGAAATTAAATAAATTCATAGAAAGATGGTAAAATTGAGTTGAAATGACTAGTGTTTCAAACTAGATGAAACAATTTAGGTGTATCACACAACATAAAAGACCACCATCATTAATACCCTTTTACAGATGGTGTAGATAAATCCAAACCATCGACCTATAGAAATAGACCATATATCTTATTGGGAAATAAAAAATGTAACATGGATTCTAAATAGTAGGAAATATCAGAATACCCCAAATTTCTGAGCTATAATAAATAATAAAATATGACTATGAGAATTAAAAAATTTATAATAAATGTATGAATATGTGGAATCACCAGTGTATTCTTTGATAAATCTTTACACCCAGATATAAAGTTCTATTATTAAAAAACCGATTGAATCTATTCCATGGAATGATAATATCTGGAGGGTTTTTTAACATCTAATTCAATATGGTTTTTCCATTTATTGTAATTGAAATATTAAAATGAAGGGATCCAAATTTTAATGTTAATGAAAAAAGGTTCAATAAATACCAAGAGATATTCAATGAGGGAAGAAGTAGTACTTTAAAATTCACCTAAAATAAAAATATTTTATCTCTAAATATAAAACAAAACATTGAATTTGAGGAAACCTAGAGAAGGTCTAATAGCATAGAATAGGTTTTTGAAAGTCTAAGAAAGGTATATTTCATAATAGAGTCAATAGTTATAATTAATGTCCCAAAAATGGGAACAATTTCAAAAATACAAGGATTGTAACCATTAAAAAGTGTTTATGTTTCATGGAACCAATATAATTAAAAAATTACCATTACACATATTTTTATACAATATAGGTTGAGTAAAATTCATATCAAATATAAATTTAATGAACCCAAATTTCACACCCACGGTCCCCATTCACCGTTAACCTCCCATGCATGATCCCCCAAGCCTCAAATAACCTCTTATCCTCCCATTTCCTCTATTCTGAATCCCTCATCCTTCATTTTTCTTCTGAAACATCACTATGAATAACCTTATCTTCCTTCTTCTCTCAATAATTTAATGTAAATCTTCTAGAAGCAAAATTGACTACACCTCTCCCTCCAAAAACTTCTTCAGGAATGATGGGACACCTCATATGCCCAGGAGGTATAAGGATACTCATATTCAACTTCCCATAGAGCCTTTCACCAATTCTTCCACTTCCATAACTACCTAGGATTATCCTTATAAGAAATTTCATTTGACATCCAATGGGTGATAGGGTGTTGAACACTAAAACCTATATCCATACTTTTAATTAATGGCACTAGAACACAAACTCAACTTGGATCATATCTAGGGAAGCCCATAAGGAACAAAAAAACCATGGACCTTGACGTTAGTGAGTGGATCTAGATTCACTAGGATTTACTTGACCTCATAAATAAGATACACCTCTCACTATTTTCCCTGGTGCATGAGGATAACATCAAGGATCTCTTCCTCATGTTTCTAGATAGCCTCAGCTAGCCATCGACTCCATCAGAATCATACTCATAAGAAGGCTGTGGGTGGTAAGACTTCCGGCCTTTGGCATCAAACATGGAATTTAATCTCATAAAATTGTCTCTTTCCATGGTTTCCAAATCCCATAGCTTGGCATGAACAAGGTGGATGTTCAACTGATTAGAAGGAGGATAACCAGAGACACATAAAGACTTTAAAATCCTCGTAAGACAAAGAGAACCCAACTCTGAGGTTCTACCATTCAGATCCTTCATTAGGAACATGATTTTTTTATTGGCTCAACAAGATGATTACAGTAGTTTTATCCATATTGAAGTGGTAATTATTTACTGATCTATTGGAGACGTATCTATCAGTATGACTAAGAAGTTAAACATGCTCTAGGTAACCCTCGAAAGGAGAACACATGGCATGCTTATAGAAGGATCCTTTATCTCCCATCTAACCAAGAATATTGTTTCATTAAAATTTTCCTATTCTAAAATCTCATCCATCTCGATGGAGAGTATTAACCACCTTCTTATCAACAACATTGGGATATTGATGATGTGTGGAAAGACTTACCTATGGAACCAATATATATTGAGGCTCTTGAGGGAGAACCATCCCAATTTATAGCCAACCCAACTTCACATTCCCATGTCATTAATTTCACCATTATTACCCCTACTCAATCGAAACCCCATCCACCCATTCCCAATGTTATACTTACCTTTCTCTAGGACATACAAGTGAACTAGATATAACTCTTTATCTGTCTCAAAATTCTATTCACTAACCCATCTTATTTCAACAACCCCCCTCCAAAAATTTAATCATATTGACACACACACACACCAACATTCTTACCTTTTTTCTATATCACCCAGACACCACATCCCACCCTGACTGACCTACCTATTGATATTATAGACCCTTTGTAAGGATAGATTAAAAATCTGATTATGTCATATGGGTAATGTGCCCCACCATTCAATTTCTATTTATGGCTCCTCTAATTTATTTATCATCTTAGTAAATGACCATAGTATGTATCCAAACCACACATACTACATCATCGACATGGAAAACATTCAATTCCACAAAATACTATTATTTTGGTTGATCCTTAAGCCCCTTCCTCTATCATTGATATCAATTTGAATTGTTTCATAGATACCACATTGTTTTGGAGGGGTCTTATGAAGGAGAGATCAGTGACCATGCCCTAGTTATTTAGTCTTGTCTTTTACCCATCTAGTGATGTACTTTATCTAGATTCTATTTTTGTACTATGAGTATTCACTTTTTCTCAACTTTTTCATTACCCGTATTTACATATATGGGATTTTTTTACTACTCCTTATTTTCATATTTTCATTTCACTAATACATTATTTCAACCATGTCTGGCTTTACTACTTCTTATTTTATCATTGATGAGCCTATTTTTCCATCAACTACCATCTCTTTTAAAATTTATCAGCATTTTATTAAACATCAAATAAATTTTGGGGAACTTGAGGTAGAGATCCATACTTAGTAGAGAGATCCTAAAATATGAACATGAATAATATTTTAACTACATGAGCTTCATGTTTAATCCTTACATGTGGTGGTTAATCGAACCAGGCATCCTCATTAGGTCGATGACACTATCACAAGTTCCTATATTAGATAGTGGACCTATAAGATGATTGAAAACACAGATAGATTATTTTTTCCATTAGTCTGGATGTCAACATCAGTGTTAAAACTTTATGTTGGGAATATCATTTTTTGTTTTATTTATTTTCAATCAGCTCATTGGAATTTTTCTTTTTAATATAATTTTTTTTCATAGTTAATCCCAAAAATCACTCTACTCACCAAGTTGAATTTGTTTGAGATTTTTCCCTTACCATTATCAATATTCACATGCATATTTATCATCATAAAATTTTTCAACCCTTATATATTAATGGTTTCTCTAATACAAGTATTTTATTTCATACAATATTTTATGTTTCATAATTTAAAATATCCATCCATCATGTTTCCCCATGGAATAAAATTATATTAATAGATTTCAAGATTATCTAGTACCAATTCATAAAATTCCTTTTCAATTTTTAATATACTGTACTTATCTTATGTAACATGATGATTTCTAGATTAATGTGGAGAATGTCAAGTTCTATGTGTGGGTGAGTCTTTATGAAATTATTTTTTTTGATACAGATGTATTTTTTCCTATTTTCACTTGTCTATGAAGTATATTTCCTTGAACGAATGTTTTAAAATTGAAATATTATTACACTCATTTAAATAAAAGTAAAATTTTGGTTTCATGTTGTTGAAATCCATTTTGAGTCGAGTATATATTTTTATCTTGACTGCTAAGTATAGTAATTTAATTATAATTTTAGAATACTAAAAATAATTTTGATTGACATAATAATGGATATTATACACTAATTGATTTCCATTTATCCATTTTTACTCCCATTCTGGAGATGATTCTAGACATACACAATCATATTACTTTCTATGCATATTTATTGATGGAAACCTTAGTCAAGTAAACCTTTCATAAATTTCATTGAGATAATATGGAGGCTATGATTCAACAAATATACTTTATAAATTAATGAAGAAATATTTTTTAATTCCATTTACCTAATATAAACTTATAAATATTTATTCTTTTTCCCATAGTATCCATGAACATCCTTTTTAGGATAGAGTTGTTTCAAACTTTTCATCCCTTCCTACCATATTCTTGGAACAATTCATGATAATAATATGAACATGGGTGGAGTGAATTTCAATACTGATCAGCATGGTATGTTAATATTTATAAGACATATGGTGGCACATGGTATCGTTCAAGATTAATTTCTTAATTCTATATGATTACAATGTTACTTTAAATTTTGAAAAATAAAACTATAATAACAATAATAAAATAAAATATATTCGGATGAGTATTAGAAAGCAAAAAATTCACAATTACCAGACTGATGAATCATATGATTGAACATATGTGGTTAGGTAATGGATATGATACCTATAAAATAAATTAATTTAAAATCATATATAAATAAGAAAAAAAGAAACATGGTTAATTCTTGTTACTAACAAGATACAATATTGAACCGACATTGAGCTATGTGGCACATTGACACAGATTTCCTAGGAGGAGTTACTTCATTTCACTATTCATAAATTTCATGTATTTTACTTTATTGTTTACACTAATTTTGATCTTGTTTTTTATTTTACACCCACCTACTCTCAACATCATATATATTGAAACCAAATTTCTATATCCCTCATGATTTATTTTTTATTTTCCTATAATATATAAAGATAATAGAGCCAATGAAATCCTATGTTTAGTAACATGTATTTCCCATTAGAGTAAAAATTAATTTTTATTATTCCAATGTTAATGAGATAAAATTTATCATATGTTAAATTGTAAATTTGTTATTTTATTGGAATAATTTTTTATGAAACTATAATTTGAGGAAGAAAGCATCTCAAGAAATATCTTAACTCTCGAGCATAAATGTTTTCTTTATAAAATTGATACTAGAATAATTTATATTATGGTTTAACATAGATTTGTTTTCTTAATTGAAATTCATGTTTCTTACATAAAAAATAATTTAACTTGGAATCTATGTGGATATGTTTTTTTCATGATGAAATTTAATTGTTCAAGTGTTGGGAAATTTGATAATATGAATTTAGATACACATTTTATATATATTTATTTAATTTTTATTCTTCATTTCTTTAGTTATACACTGGGTTTTAATTTTTCTCATTGAAATTTATAGTTTTTTGACTCAACAAAGAAAATGATGAAAGTTGGAAAAAATATTAACACATCATGTGTAATGTGAATGATGCAAATTCCCCATTCCCAACATGCTTGTAGAGATATAGTAAAACCCAGGAATACTTACCTGATAGGAAGTCATTTCATGACATTTTCAAACATTACTTTTCATGTGATTTTCATGAATAGAACCCTGCTATAATTGAATAAAATTAACTTCATGAATAATTTACTTGACATGCGATATTTATGCTCCCACTTTTTCTAGGATATATATTTATTTTTGAGAGGAGGTTGTGGATGTGAAGTATACATTGTTCATTATGATTACACATCATGTAAAAGTTGGAAAAAAATCACATAAATCTAAAACAAAAAGTTAATTCATTACATGTCGTATAATTTTTCAGCCTATATTTTTTTGGGTGTTTCTCGTTGGGCAGAGATCGTGGACGTATGTTATTTATCTCATTTTATTTCACTATTTTTATTTTGTTTTAAATCAGAAATTGATTTTTATTCCATTAATTATTTTTACAAAACCCATTTCATTTCATACCATTATACATGTCATGAATCGTCGAAATGGGGAATGTTCTATGACTCCCTAAACCTGACTCTAATAGGATATTGTTTAGAAACTAAGTCATCTAGGCATATAACTATCATGGGAGTCCTTAGCCAATGTATTTTAACACACACACTCCTCCATGCCTATAAAATGTTTTATTGTAAAAATATCTAAATAAACATGCATATATTACTCTAAATCCCAAAAATAGACTATAAATATAAAAAATTGAAATTAAACAGGTCAAAATATAGTCTCCCCACGTGGAGTATGAAAAAAAATCCAACATGAAAGTATAGATAGGTACTACTATAAATAAGCCTCTGAAAGACACATCGGTCTATCAAATCTCACAAAGCACCATCTGGTCCTAGTCTATCTATGAATGTATCAAAAGGTCGATCATCTGCACAGGACATGACATGTGTGGGAAAATCACCTAAAGGGGTGAGTATAAAAATCCTCAATAGGACACCCATAAAGCACAAATAAAATAATAAATGAAATACCATCATCTCTAAAACTTTTATTTGTATAGATTACATATAATAATTATATCCATATATATATATATATAAATTAATGACACACACTTTAATGGAATGTCACAACCATAGAATTTTATCCACAGATTCGAGATTGAAGGTTCAAAATAGATTTTATCTAGGAGAATGCACTCTTGAGTATTTTATCAATGATAAAACCTATCTAATAGTTATTGATCATTGGTTCTCTCCAATATAATTACATGCATAATGTTAGAATTGATACGATGAACATATGAGGATCACAACCATGAAAATTCACTATACCAACAACTCAATATATCTTATCCTAGTATGTATAGGCTTAGTTACCATGTTTTTTTATCATGATGATACCAAGAACTCCACCAAGGGGATGAAGATGGAAATAGGATATCAATTTCGGAATTCATGAAGGATTTTAACAACTAAATCCAAGATGTAATTTTAAAGGGATCATTTTCATGTTTGTGGGAGATGATTCCATAAAAACCATTAGGAAATGGATATAGAGACTGTACACTAAGAAACTAGTCCACAATATGGGGGAAATGTTATTGGATATGTCTTTAATATTTTACAGAACATATAAAAGGGTTACATGGGTTTTCCTTTACCCTAGGTCATACCTGTGTAAACAACCTATGTCTCATGATCTTGTAATTTGCACGTGTTCCAGTATAAGGCTTAACCAATGTAATTTTCCATTCTATGTATGTGTTGGGGAGTACACAATATTCTGATACACATGTACTCCAACCCATATCTCTATACCCTCCAAGGTAAATGTCAAGTCACTTTAGAGAGTTCACATGTCTTGCAACAGAGTCACATGATATGTGATCCATAATTATATCCTAAAACCCTTACTTCCACAGAGGGGGGTCCACACAACTTGTGGCTCTACCTTACACGTCATGTAGTATAGAATTATTTAGAATCCCAGATCTGGTACTATACATCTTATCCTATGTACTGACAACCATTCCTTCTATGCCTCTTTATAAAAACTAGATATCATATCTTGATGAATCACTCCATCATAAATAATTAACTTATATACCTTCGATCCAGTTAGAAAATGGATTCACACATTCATGTATCCAAAACAATATGATTCACCACCACTTCCATCATTGAAAAAACTTTATTTCAATCTGATCATAGATCTATGATATCATATTTTTGTTCCATGAAATGAGTGTGGAATGATCAATTAATTGGTATATGTCGAACCACAGGCCAAATAAAGAATCGAAGCAATGAATGAAGAATCAGGGGGACAAATGCCAACCCAAAATATGAGTTATGTACCTTGAAAAATGATTATGTTGGACATGATCGATCTCATTTAGAATAACACTAAAGAATCAACAATCACAAATAACATCACCTGATAAAATCTCTCTAATAAAACCAATCCCACAAGATGTCTTATCCATGAATCAATCCATAGGTTGATTGATTAGTGATCATCATAAAACTTATTAATATATAAATAATCCCATCAAAAAACATTTTTAATCGATATGATTCTATCATTGATGATTAACGAAGCTGCATCAAGATCATCGATGATATCCTTTGACTTTGTATCGCATCAGTTGTTAATCACTGATTTGGATGTTTTCCTCTAATAGAATCATGTTCTATACACCCCAACAATCCTCCATATCTCTATTTTCTATAGGATAAAAATAGTAATTCCCCATAATCATGTATTTATAAAATATTCTTGGTCTCTACATCAACAAAATAAAATAAACTAAAGTAATTAATTATTTTATTCATTTCATGGTCTTGATGAATTTTCCAAAAACTCCCACACTGAAAATTTTATTATTACACCTATGGTAGGACCTATATTCTTAAATCATTGGTTTCCTTAGATTTTTGATTAATGACATCTTTTAAGAATCATTATATATTCTTAGGAAAATAATGTGAAGGTCAATTGAAAATATTTAATATATTTCAAACATTTATTCTGGGAACACCGATCCTCAGAATCACATGCCATCACATTTCTTGTTCATAAAAATAATCCCTGAAATATCCATAAAATAATACATTGAAAATATGAGTCATTAAATTCTCCCCACCTTTGGGATTTATGTCCCTAATAATCTAAATCATGGTCTATACAATGATATGTGGGTATTGAACATGATTTTTTCCTCCCTCTCTCATGTTATCTCATATAGATTCCCATGATACTACTCAACATACAACAAAGTAATCGATCTCACATAATGGATATTATCTTAAATATCCTTTGTATCTACTAGGTACTCAACAATGATATCAACATTCTCAATGTCCCAATCACCCCAGTCGATAATGTATGATGGTTCATGCACATACCTCATAAATTGTATCATGGGGAAGATGTTGTGTACCATTTAAAACTACTGGGATAGAATTATTCAGCAGACAACCTCATCACCTCTCTGTTGTATATAGAATGTTCCAATTAATCACATAGGTAAGTCTCCCCCTAGAAAAATATTTTTAATCCACATCATGGTGAAACCAATAGAAACACATGGTCACTATACAAGATATCTAATGAACCCCATCATCAATTAGCATAATAATTACGAAAAATATGGGATTTCTTCATCCACTCATGGATTATCTACACCTTCTATATAGTTGTGCATACCATCTATGATCCAATGAGTGTTGGCACTCCTAGGTGAGTCCAACAATGTGGTGACCTTAATGGTTTCCCATACAAGACATAGAATAGTTCCATACTGATGGTGTAATGTTAATTGTTATTGTTTGAAATCTGAAAATGTGGTATGTGATCCTCCCAACCGCAGACAATGTAAAACATGTCAGCCAGTAGCATGTCCTCCTAACCTTTAATGGTCTACTCTACTTGGCCATCAATATGGAGGTGAAATGTAGTGCTCAAGCAAAACTATGTCCAAAAAAATATTATAATACCTTCCACAATAATGGTTAGAATAGAGAATCAATGTCAAAAATGGTCATTCTCACATCTCTATGGAGTCAGACATTCTATTGAAAATAGATTTGTTAGCTGCACTCTACTGAACTCTAATCCTTGATTGATGTGAATTAAACCAACATGGTGAGTCGATATATTAATACCTAAATTGAATCATTTCCCCTAGACATATGCAGTACTCCTATCATGATATCCATAGATATCCCACACCATATCATCTCTAGCATCACAAGGGTTTGAGATAAACCTACTAGAACATGGTGATTGACCTTCATTTTTCGACAAGGCATCGAGAGAGAGACTCTACATTTTTTTTTCATCCATGGACACCAAAACTGATGTCTGTAGTCCTAGTAAATCCTTCATAGATATGGATTTGCATCCTAAGGATATATGTGAAACTCTATCAAGAACCCTATCCCACAATGTCATGGGTACCATTGTGTATCCTTAGAAAAGAATTTCATTCTCTGCACCTATAGAAATTTCATCAGGAGTATGTGCAGTTGAAATCTGAGTACTTAGTGTCTCACAGTTGATATACCAAAGTTGTACCACCATAACTCACAACATATGTAGAGGTATGAAACCCATTGAGTAGAGGCAATATGATTCATCTACATTCATAAAAGATAATTGTGTTGATCCTAATTGATCTGGCATATTTGTCAGCAGCTAAGAACAAGATCTCCTACTGAGAGAATCTACTACTACATTCCCATTCCCAGGATTATAGAATATTTCAAAATTATAATCCTAGGAGAACTATATCTACTTCTTATATCTCGAGTTATGATCCTTATGAGAGAAGATGTAATGATACTCTTGGGTTCAAAATAGACAATAAAATTCTCTCCGATCAGGTTGTATCACCAAATCTTTAGTGCATAGACTATCACATCTAACTCAAGATCAGGGGTCGCCTAGCAGTGTTCAAGTGTCCTCTACTAACCTAAACCATTGGAAATAACCAATTTTAACTACATCATAACACATCCATGACCTGTTCCTTAGACATATGAGAACAATATGTATATGACACCCTCCTTTATAAATAACATGAAGGGAGTTATTGTCAAATTTTTCCTTAACTATTATAAATCATGCCTTCACATCTCTATCCAGTCTAATGGATGACCCTTTTAGGTTAGAGTTATCATGTTTGATAATATCTTGGATGAATCAGGTATGAATTTCCAGTAATATCCAACCAACCCAAGGAAACATTACACATATTACATTTTATTAGTTGTCTCCCAAGATAACACTATGTCAACATTGACTGGGTCCACATCCACTCCATCGACTGAAAGAATGTGTCCAAGAAAGTTGATTTCTGAAATTCAAAACTCTCACATTGAAAGATTCCAATTTATAAGATGATCTCATAGTATTTCCAAAACTAACTCCAAGTGTATCTTGTGCTCCTCCTTAGATTCCAAGTACACAAGGATATCGTCGATGAAGAATATGAAGAACAAGTCTAAATATGGCTGAAAGATCAGTTTTATGATTCCTGGGAATAATGCTGCAGAATTATTCATGGAAAGGGAATCACAAAACCATAATAGTGACTATAGAGATTTTTTAAAGTGTCGTTTTGTATATCTTTATCCAGTACTTGTAGTTGTTGATAGCCAAAACTATGGTAAACCTTCTAGAACCATTATCCCCTATCAACTATTGAAAGAGGTCATCTAACATTGGTAGCGCACACATGTTCATCACATTCATCTATTTCAAGAGTTGGTAGTAGAAATATAACCTATAGCACCACTGTTCCTCTATGGTGAAAAAATTGGGGCTATCTAGGGTGAAACACTTGGTCTAACAAATCCCTTACTTTTAATGTCATCCATATTCATCTCAGCACACCAAAATCTATGGGACCCATCCAACACGATGGAGTAGATATCACAAATTATCTGATATGTAAAAAAATGAATAATTATATTTATTGGTGGAGAGTTTGTCCTAGAAAAACCAGAGTGAGTATTTGTTCGCACTCCACTACCAATATAAGAAACTAAGAACTCATAATATCCCTTACACCAAGGGTCATTCTATCCAACTATTGAGTAATTGGATAAACCCTCTTATAAATGAGTTAATACTGTGCTCCATGGGTTTCCATTTTACTGAATAAAAAACATAGTTCTGTCATTGGAAACCCACCACATCCTCAAACTAGAACAATCAATCTAGGCATGAACTTTGGATAAGCAATCCATACCCAAGAAGATGGACTATGTCCTCATTGTTTCTACAAAGGGATACCAATACAAAATCTCTCCCCTAACAGTCAGGTCGTACCATCATCAATATTGGGTTATCCCTGAGATTTCTCCTATAAGAGTTTTGAAGTGTATGGTTCAGGCCAATGCATCATCCATAGTCACTATGTCACTTACGTGGTATGCTTAAATAAAGGATTGAATTGAACATGTGTCTATAAGTAATTATTCTACGGAAGAAATGGAATTGATCGTACCTCAAATCATTCCCAATGACTCTAGGTCCTAATATTTGACCTCCAGGTGTTGTACCCACCCATGGCCCCCAAGTATCTAAGCCTCAAACATACCCCATGGTAGTGGTGGTGGTAAAAAATCCAAGCATCTACCAACTCATGCTTCTTTACCAGGTCCTTTTCCACATCCATCACCCTATGGACCTTCCTCCTCCAACTATTGTCTCTACCATAGTTGACCATCCATGATCTCACTATCATCTGTATGGTTGGAAAGAAAAACTCATGAATGATTTACCTTGAAATCACATTAGTATCTCTACCTATCTCTAGGATAACTGGACCCATTGTGAGAGCCCTGAATTTTATGATCTCTATCTTGGGACCTCCTCATGATACATCTCATATGTCCTAGTCTCTGAGATTGACATCAGTTCTCTGTTGTTTAGGTATCAGATCCAGTAATCATGCTACTATAAAACATTAAATGCATCTTCTCAACCAATAAATAGTCAATTTCCATAGATAGCTCTAGCACCCCAACATAAGTAGGAATACATATTGGAATAACACTAGATCAGATGTCTATATGAATCCCTCATTTGATGGTATGATCATTTAAGAATTGTTTGTGAAACAAATCCATTGAGTACTAGAGTTGTTGAAAAACCTCACTGAATACCCACCTAATATCGTGATTCACTACTGGATATATAAATTCTCCCGGATACATACATCCTTTATAGTATCTAGATATAACTCTTCTCTGAAGTGGTGCTCAGACTCTGTACAAGAAATATTTCCCTTTTCGTAGGACTAGGTCACCAAACCCCACCATCACCATACTAATTCATGAAGAAGTCCAACATCTAGGACCACCGTTTGATCTGATGGTCTCTTGAACAGATGGAATACTTTGATTATTACCTCAATATAGTCTTCATAAGTCTATCGTTCGGGCTTTCCTTGGAATCTGATGGGTGACTATTTCTGAAACTCATGTAGTAAACTCTCCATGTGCACCTCATCCACTATTATTACAGGTGTCATATTCTTCCCTATGAGTAGTGGTATAACTGGTGAATCACTTAGGGATAACATCTTGGGAACTAGTCCTTATGTCCAGGCCTCATCAACAAGGTGATCATCCTATTTATGTTGATACAAAATCACAGTTGGCATACATTATGATGGAATACTTTGATAAACTAGATTTACCACAGTCAATGAGTATATCTTTAGAGATAACTCATGAAAAACATGGAAACTACAACCCAATCCTATTAGATGCCTGTAAAATTGTTTTCTGTAAAACCATTTATCTCATGTACCTTTTCAAAAAGCTAGTGATCAGAGTCTTGGTGTATGTATACACCAGTTTCCACACAAAAAACAATATTCCTAGCCTGAAAGTCGAACTTTATACACTACACATTATTTCCACAAACCAATATAACTTGTAGAAAAAATTATGCTCTGATAATATTCTTTCATGTCCCATCCCAATGGGGCCACTACCATTACTCCCCATAACCACCCTCAATAGTGCATGGGATGGTGACTATAACTATGTCGGCATATAACTAACATGGGAGTCCAAAGCTTATGTACCTATACTCACATAGACAGCTGAAGGACCTAAATTTGCTGAAATTTAAAAACTAATGAACAACCATGTGTGAATTGAACTAAATTCTATGACTAGAGTATGACTGGAATTAATGAAATTAAACACAGATAAATAAAATCCCACCATAAAGAGTCTAAAAACAAGTCCAAACTGAATGTATAGATAGTTTTTTTTGTAAATAAAACTTTGGTTACACCTTTTTATGTCTGGTGGCACTAAACACTATTTAACCCTATCCCTACTAGGACTATATCAAAATTATTAACATCTACACAATACATGACATGTGTGGTCAAAGACCATGTAGGGGTGAATATGAAAATACTCAGTATGACACCCCAAAACCACAAAGCATAAAATAAATGAAATATAGTAATATCTACACAGGCATGTGTATAAGATTAAAATAACAATTATATCCATATACATAATCAATAAATACACACCAACTAAAGGTATGTCACAACCATTGTATGCCAACGTATGATTCCAACTCGAAGGTTCCTCATAGAACTCCTCTGAGAGAACATTCTTCTGAGTCTCATAACACTAATAAAAATATTCTGAGAGGCAATTCTCTTTGAGTATTATAAAAAAATACATTCTAAAGATATCATGAGATAAAAAACACAAATTTGGATCACATCCATGGCCACGAGGTATACCAACAACAAAATATAGATTTAAAATGTGAAATTGTGGATTAGTGCTCATGTAGTTTTTATCTTGACTATACCAAGAACTCCACCTAGGCCATGAAGGAGAATATAGGATATCACTTAGAGGCTCATAGAAGGATTCCAAAAATTCTATCCAATATGTCATGCTAAAAAAATAATTCTCCAATTTGTTGTAAGTGATCCAATACTAACCCTCAAGGAATTTATTTGGGGAACTCAACCTACCGAAACATGTCCTCGATATTGAGGAAAATGACTCTAAGGCATCTTTTTGAAATCACACTATGTGTAGAAGGGTTACACACAATATCCCTAGACCCCATGTCTTGGTTGGGTAAATTGAATGTGTGTCAGGCCCATGTCCATGTAATATTACATGACATATTATCTTCCCACGTACTCTTCTAGTGTTTCAGTACATGACTTAGCTAGTGTACTTGTTCGAGCTGTGTCTGTATTGGGTAGTACATAGTGTTATCTATCCAATGTAATCCAAACTACATTTATGTACCCTCTAAGGTACACATTTATTCACTATTGTGTGTTCACATGTCATTGATAGGGTAAAAACCCATGAGATCATTTACTATCTTCTAAAACCCTATCCATTTTTTAGTGTCAACCATATCATGTGGCTTCATGTTACACCCCATGTAGTGTTTAATTTTCCCAAATCCTAGATATGGTTCCACAAGTCTAAAATAAGGCGTCATCTACCATTTTGGACATTAATCACCCAAAAAATCATGTATCATGTCTCAAAATGTATCTCCTTAATCGATAAACAAACTTTACCAATTCCATCAATTTTGGAAATGGATTTAATCATCATTCTTCATTGTGTTCCAAAGAACATGAAATTGGGTATCCCAAACATTCTGCTTCACCCATTCTTTAGTCATGTCACCATCACCATGTCATGTGGATCCATGATCAATGATATTGGATCATTATACTAATAAATGGGTCAGAACAATTAATTAATTACGATATGTTTAACTAGAAGCCAAACGAAGAATGCCAATGATGGATGATGAATCATGGGAGAAATGAACAACCACCGGCATGGGGAATGAACCAAATCCAATATTTGTGTTAACCTAAATCATTTTACATTATAATAAAAATGCAATATCTGTAATCACAAATATATTATTTCTATTAAATCCCCATAATAAAACTCATACCATAATATAGTGGATCCGTGAATCAATCAAATGATCAAATAATTCACATTCATCATAAAATTATGAATGTGGAATGAATCCAATCAAAACAATTCTTGACCTTGATTTGGATCAATTACTAATGAAGAAAAAATATATGTCTCGATCATTGGTAAGATCATTCACTTATGTCCCACATCACTCATTGATCTCTGATTCGGTCATCATTTACCGATGGAACCAGATTCAACACTACCCAAAATCCTCTAGATAATTTGTTTTTAGTTGATAAACATAGAAATAACCTATAATAACGTGTTTATAAATGATTCTATATCGATGTGTCAATGATATAAAGTATAATAATTTAATAAATTATTTTCTTCATTTCACGCTAGTGATGAATATTATGAAAATGTCATTCACAGACAAAGGTTATGCCATAGATAAGATTAAACATCCATTCTAAACTCAATGGTTCTGTTTAATTTTTTATTCAATCCCCCATTTATTATTTATTCCACTTTTTCATGAAAATTACATCCAAATTATATTAAATATATTTAATATATTTCAAAAATTTATTGTCGGAACACTAGAAAATGAAATCGTATGTCTTGTTAGTGAATGGTTTCAAAAAAATACTAAAATACTAAAAAATAATAAATGTAAATTTTGATTAATAACAATAATTTTTTATTAATTCGTTTATAGATTGTTTCATTTCTATTTACAATATATTTTTTTAACATTGATTCTTGTTCATTCTCAATGCTTGAATTGTTCATCATTAGTTCGTCATTCCAAATATGTTTTTATTGATTCTTATTTATTTAAAGTCTGGATTTATTTTTTAACAATCATTTTATGATTATGTAATGAATTTTTATTATTCTTTTTCTTTTGATCAAAACCTTCATTTGTGGCTAATGTGCTTAGGATTAGATTTTGAGAGTTCCTATGTTTCTCATCTTAATAGATATTTTAATTTCTTTTTGGTAACCATATAGATAGGAAATAGTATAAAGACAATAGTTTATTTCATTACCTTGGACATCCTAGACCATGGGAGGTACAATTAAATGAACCTAACTGAATTGGTGTTCTTTATGCTATGAAAATCATCATGTGATGCATTCTAACACATCACTTATGTGTAATGCATCTTGGTGGTTAGCTAAACCTAGAACAAGTTTTGGTTTAGAGTAGGTAAATCCAATTTTTTTTTGACCAAAACTGATTGTTGAACCTTGTAAAACTTTGTAACCTAAGCCATAGAATGATCACAGTATATATTTTTCATTATCATTTAATTAAACCCTAAAAAATCAAAACGATCTCTCCATTATTAACCAGTCTAAATCAAGGATTCATAAATCCATACAAACCTAAATTTAAGAGTGTTTTTGATAAATCCTTCAATAGGGTTAGAATCATTAGGTTTCATATCTTTTGGTTTTCCCTAGACCCTACACTTACTCTTTACCATTCCTTATTAGTATGTTTAGTTTTAGAAAAATAAATTTCAAATATTATCAATGATCATTATTATAAAATAATGAGTGAGGGTGAATCAAAATGAAATCTATATCATTGTATAAATATTATTGAGGGTGAAATTGACCACTCACTAGGGAAGAAATCCTAAAAATCTCTGAAAAACATGTCTGCATACCATTCCATGACATCTAAGAGTTTACCCCCAGAACCCATCTCAAAAAAAATACAAGAAACAACATCTCAAACAGATTCATGATCAACCCAAAAACTAACAAAACTTGTTCTACCACACCTGATCATGGATCCCACTCACCCTAGAAGATGGGAGTGCTCCCATAAAGAGTATGAAATTAGAACTTGTTGTAATATTAATCAATTGTAACCTTGAGAATTAACATCCAATCCATGAAAATAATTCGTTTGAAGATGTCCATGTACAAAAAAAGGAAATTCCAAATAATGACCACATTGTCCACCAAAACATGGTACTTGGGGAACATAAATTCCCAATACTTCTTCCCAAACAACGTTGTTAGAACATCTATAACATATGAAATCAAATTATCCTAAAAAAATTATAAATCAATAAATGTGAAATTAGAAAATTTTATGTTCCATTTTGAAATTTAAGAGATGGAATGGATGAGGAAAATATGCATTGTACCACTCATAGTAGCTAGTATGGAAGCATATTCATTTGGAATAACCTCTACTTCATAGAGACACCCAAGCTTATACCTACCCTATATATCCATCTCCTAGTGTGAATATCTTATTCCGTGATGATTATATTCCCAACCCATGGATGCCTCTGAATAAACATGATAGACACTCCTATATGTGGATCCCACAATATTCCCACACATGGAAAATGAAAAGAAGTGAAGTAGATTCCTTAACATCCCACATAGGTGGAATGTCCTTAGAGTCATTAAGAAATTTTTCATAGCGCTTACATCCTTCACACATAGATAATATAAAATTTATGATACACCAGTGAATCCATATAAGTTCAATAAACACTCTTAAATAGACTCTTGATACTGCCCCATTGAGACTCATATCACTTACACATCTACCTAAATGTAGAACTCTAGATTCTTCCCATAGAGGGAACACCACTGAGACATATCTCACCTTTCAAATCATTATCTTCAATATCATAATTTTTAACCAACTCTGAATATATAAATAGACTTATAAGGAAGTCATAGATCTCATATAAGACCATATATCTATTTTGATGCATATAGTTGTTATGTAATTATTTATGAGGAGATTTAAAAAAACAAGAACCAAATCATTAAATTTTTGGAATACTAATTGAATTAGGGATTTTAATTCTCTATATTAAAATACTAATGGTCCATATCCACCCTCAAACCCTCCAGGTAGAACTCCCGATTGAAAGACACTATAAACATGGTATAGGTGATATCCTCATCACTTCCTAAAATCACCATCATCTCCCAAGCGTTCCTTCATTGTCCTATCTAGATTTATGTTGAAACTATTTCATTCAATGTATTATAGGTCTTCAAAAATTCAATGATATTCTAGATATGAACCAAAAAATCTATTGGTTCATTGGTCTTAATGACACCATGGACCACTAGTTGGTTCTGTTCAGTATACTACTGATCCGGGCCCACCATCTAGGGCTCCTGTCGGGAACACATGTAACACAATGATTGGATTTTATGAGTCCCAAACAAAACTAAATCTGGATAAAAATAAGAGGTATCTAATGGGGTCGTCTCTTCAGCCCCATCTCTATACAAGGATGATGTTCTTTTGGGAAGGATTATCTACAAAACACAAAAAAATAGTCTAAAACAAGCATAACCCAACCTCATTCTACATCAAAAGAATCCTAATATACCCATATCATGGATATCAAAATTTATCATAAGAATCAAAAATAAACTCCATGAAAATAAGATGAAAACATGAAATATACCACGTATTTCCTACAATGCATGTTTGGTACATAATGTTAATTAATATATGTGACAACCATGTCAGTGACATGGGAGGCTTATTTAACTAGACCACATGGGCTGCGCATAGTTTCTAATAACTGTGTTCCCTAGCCGTGTTCCCCCTATAGAATCCTCTATATTCACTAAGAAACCCAAAATGACTTACGGGCTTACCCCATGACTTGATATGAACCAAGGAAATACATTTAGATCTCATCAAAACGACCCATAATAGGGATCAAGATTTAACCAAAATTAAGTAACCCAATGGATTCAAAGGGGTCGATATGATGAGGAACTATCTTGGAACTCTTATGTTCCTCCACTAGGTTCTCGATCGTCCTCAATTCAATTTAACACTCACTCCAAAATCAAACATACATTTGATAATATATTATAATGAACCAACCTAGGAACACAAAACCTATAACATAAGGAGGCCTATCACACAACCCAAAGAAGTTTCTCAATCACCACAGGATGGTGATAGTAACAGAGCATAATGAAAAATATCATATGATTTTATCATGATAAACTGACCTGAACCATTTTTAAAATATGAGGGCCACACCTGTGTAGTAATATGTTATATGTATGAATAAAATTCCATTAAAACATAGCATATGAAAATTAAATACAATAAAATATTTATAAACATATACATGAAATTGAAAAAAATCCTCATACATGGTATCTCACATAATAAAATTAATGGGAATAAATCCCCAAATCACCATGATTCATATCTCAATAGATAAAAAATCATAAGACAACTACAGATGAGAAAAATATTGTGAGGCTAAATCTTCTAAAAAAATATGGATGTCAGTAAACAAGAAGAACCTCTCCAGTACATGATTCTATTGACCTTACTTGTGTCCTATACATATAAATAAGTAAACACCAAAAGGTACTAGAAGGGTGTGAGTAAAAAAGCCTAAAAGGATACAACCATGAATCTATTTTCCTATTTTAACAATGGAAACCTATAATTTAGTTTAAAAAATCATTCATTTAATATTAAAAAACATTAAAAATCATCATTATATGAAATAACCCTTTAAAATGTATTTGGTTTTCCATTTCAATTATTTTTCAAAATGTATTTAAAGATAACTACAATGTAGAGGTATCTCCATAAAGAAACTCATGATCCACCGACCCTAAAAATCAATCACAATGTATAATCATAAAAAATTATATTATGTAACTAGTAAAAGAAAATAAATATAATATAAATCAACAAAAACAAATCATATAACTTATGCAGTTAATAAAATCATACATAAAAAACCAACATCATTAAGAATATATCCTCATGGGACTAATGCGAGCATGCATAAACAATTATTCTAGCTTGATGAACAACGTAGAATCTCCCACAATCTCCCCAAGTCCCAAACCCCAAGATTTTTCTTTGTATTTTTGGGAAAATGTATGCTCTCAAAGCCTTCCAACCAAAAAAATCTCATGAGACCATAGGATCCAAATGGAACCTCTCACGACCCCTCGTTGAAGGTTCTCATGGTTCATATAACATTCCACCACTCACACTCGGGTAAACAATTATGTTACTTCATCCCATAAAATTAAAAATCGGTATCCATTTATTGTAATGGAATTATCGCCATTCAAAATTTCCATTTATTCAAAACACCATAATCAATTTAATTCCATTTTTAAAATCATTTTTTCAATCCATTTCAAAACATAAAACATCTTTGATTTATTTAATAAAATAGTTAGGTTGGATACATGACACTCCCATTTGGTGATCCCTTTCAAAAACATCAAATCTTCAATACACCCCACGATGAATTTCAATCATTGAGTAGAAAACATAAATATATCATAATGATGGAAATTTAAACAAAAAAATGAATTGATATTATAAATTCTCCTCTATTACATTGATAACACACTTAAATAATGACCCCTGCCAAGATTATTGGTTTCATCCTCATTACCATTAATGATAACCACCTCAACGATGTAGAACAAGGACTCACACACCTATGACGTATGGAATCAATCTATAATTCCCATTGCACAACATATATTAATCCAAAACACCCTATAGATAAAAAAACTACTTTTAAGTAAGAAGATAAAGGTAAGATAAAAAAGGGGGAAATATAAAAAAAATAAACATACATCAAACCAAAATAAAATCACTCATGGTGATATCACCACAAAATAATAGGATAAGATCCACAACATATGAAAGGGGTTTTTTTATGGTGGATAATAAAATAGGGTTATAAACCATAAAATTGATAGTGTTATTAAGGAAATTTCAAACTCTTTATATGACCTAGATTGGTTTCATGATTTAGACACATTTTTAGGAAACCCATGTGCCAACCGTGAATGTGGCAATCACCCTTAAATATCTGAGACAAATAATTTCAAATAGGTTCGATAGGAATTTTTAATATCGGAACCAAACTTTGAAAAAAAATTAATAAATATCTCTTTTTCATTGTTATCCACACAGATTTATAGGTAGTGTGCTGATCATGCACCTTGTATATTTTCCCAAAACCCCTATTTTCATCCCCCACACTTGGGAACTAATAAATAAACTAAAATGTAAATAATTATCAAAAATTAAAATGAAAATGATTTAGTGGTTGTCAATTTTTTAATCAAAATTTAAAAATAAGTTGTGGGGTTTGTCTTTAAAATCATGTTTTAAATTATTCTATTCAAACCTATTTTATCAATGCCCATGTTCTTATAAATGAGATAAAAATATTAATTTTTATAATTAAATTATTATTAATGGTCACTTGTTAAAAAATAACTTTCTTTACCAAATTTAAATAATAATATTTGGAATAGTATTTTATATGTGAAACTTTTTAAACATTTACGAATGTGAATAATTAATTCTTTCTAATGATTACGGTATGAGAAGAATTTATGACCATCATTTACATTACTCGTTAAATGGATTAATCTTTATATA
Source organism: Viscum album (assembly GCA_963277665.1). NCBI lineage: Eukaryota > Viridiplantae > Streptophyta > Magnoliopsida > Santalales > Viscaceae > Viscum > Viscum album. Next base: position 125,143,231 of record OY728147.1, read on the forward strand.
TTCATGTGTTTTAAATGAAAATTAAATTCCCATTATTTTATAGATTTTTCTAAGGATATTTTAAAGTAAAAGGAATACGTTTCCATGTTTTTCTGTGAAAATGGATTGTGTTTGGCTTATGGGTTCAAGTGATACATTTGATGGAATTAAAAGGGAATATTAATATCTTATAATTTTTCTATCCAAATATTTTACATGGGAAATATAAATGATGACTGGTGAGCCCAATAAATCATATGATGGCATGTGATATCGATATATATCTCTAATTAATTTTGTACTCATTTTATATTTGAAGGTGAAAAATGATCAACATAACCGGGTTGGTTACTCTTGTGAAATTTAATGGTATTCATTTATTTTAATAAATTTTTATAAAAAAATGAAAATGGATTATAAATTTATTTATCTATTTCTGGAAAGGGTTTACATTGAAATATTTTGATTTCATTGGGAAAAGAATATTTTCTAACAATGTAATATGAAAGGTTTGTTTTTAATAGATGTTTTTCATGATGATGTGACAATTTATTATTCTTAATAATTGGTTTAAGAGGTTTTATTTTGTTGATGGTTGATTTTATCAAATTTGTTCTCTTATTTATATTATCAATGTTTTATTATGAAAAATGTAATCATTTTCGGTGGTTTTCATGGTCTTACTTGTAAAGACCCAAAAATTTCAAGGAATTTTTTTTCATAATTTTTTTTGGAATTTTACGAGTCTGTGGCTTCCGATGGAACCTGATTTTGAGGCCCGGTGTGCCCAGAATCATTTTCCGATGTTTAGCTCGGGTACGTTTAGTGAATGAACGAGCGAGTTTTTCTATCTTTTGAACTGATGGTCAGAATCGAAATCTGAGGGCAGAAATGAACTCGCAGCGCCGGTAAATGCTTAAGGGAATCTTAAGTGCAGTTGCGTTTGTCGCATGAGGTGGTAAATTTTTGGGGTTTAGTTGAATTAAATAAAATTTGTCATGCACAAATTGTATTCATGGAAATTGTTTTTTTTCAACAAAGGGGGAGTTATATGTGGGGCCCACACCCACCTAACCTCCCATGGGAGATTTTAGTGTGGTAGGGCCCACACGAGACCCTAACTCCTCACCTTCCCCATACCCTCCTTGACCTCCCCAAAACTCACCCCCTATTTAAATACATGGAAACTCCACACATTTATTGTGGTTGAGCCTCTCCACCTCTCAAGATTAATGAGGCTGACTAGGATAATTAATGACCTTATTAATTATCCTTGTCACACCTCTTGACTTTTTGAATGGCTTCGAGATCTTTTAAAAGAATGAGGCTTATTGAGATATGTGTTTTTGGGAAAATATTTTGGGAGAGATTTATTCCTCCGTGAAGAACGATCATCCATATTAACGAAGAACATCCTCATTCCGTGAAGAACGACCATCAACTCTCCTCTTCCTTCGCGTCAAGGGAGAAGTCGTCGACCACTGCGATCATTGCCAACGACAACGTGCCTTCCTAATTCATCTTCTTCATTGAATAACGCAACATATTTGAAGAATGACATCGACTTGGCAGTCATGGAATTCTCCATCCACTTTCTCTTCCACGACAAGGAAGGAGATGCCGACCGTGGAGACCATCGCCAACAAAAACATTCTTCTTCTTCTTCCGATGTTGATGGAATCTATACCGTTCTTCTGCGACACCCGACTACCGCGACGTTCGACTTCCGCAACTCGACGACGTGCGACGTCAATTTCGAAGTAGGGATTTAATCTTCGTTCAAGTTTATTTAACAAACGTCGTTGATATTTGTTGGCCGCTTGCTATCATTATAACAGGAGGAGGTCGGACGACACAAACACAGCTGACCCTCCTCCCCCTTTGATGTTGTGTTTATTGTGGCTCGAAAAAAGGTGGCGCGGTGCAACGGCATCGCGCGAAAACAAGAATGAACGCGACGAAGAAGAACGGTGCCGTCGTGCCGCGCCGTTGAGGCCGAATGAAACCACTGCAAGAGTCGGGGCCGTAGAGGCGATTTGAAGAATCCACAGTTTGTTTATTGGTGTGTGGATCTACGTACGATGGAGGAAAGGGCCGCAAGGGAGTTTTGAAGACATTTCAGCGAAGGGAAGGTCCCGGGAGGACCACTGGAAAAGACAGAAAGCAAAACGGACCACCGGAGTGCGTCTGGTGGTCCGCGGAAGACCCTGTCGGTGCGCCCCGCCGGCACGGCGGCGCCGGTGGCCGGAGGCGGCGGCCAGCACCGGCCGGCCACCAGGATGCAGCAGCGCCCAGCGTTCCATCAGGAGGAACTGCCGAGGCTTCAGCCGCAGCGGCAGGCGGTCGGATCCCGCGGTCAGATCCTGCGGCCGTGTGGGATCCAGAGGAGGAGGATGCGGCAGGCGCGCTATGTCCGTGGACCGAGAAAGGGGGGAACGGTTCCCCCCTGCTTGGTCGCTGGCAGAGCCAACATGCCACCCGGCCGGGCCGGGCTGGGTTGCGCGGACCGGACCGGGCCACGCCCAACTGGGTAGGACCCGGACCCATGTCGGGTCGACATGGTTCGGGCCGACCCAAGGGGGTTGAGCCGGGCCGGACCGGGCCCAGACGCCCCTTTTTTAGACTACTTTCAGTCTTTTTCCCATAACATGGGCTTCGGACCTCAGATCGACGCACCTCTAGTTGTGTTGGGATCCTCAGATCGAGGCAATCGTTTCATTTTATTACACTCAAGGTTTCGGAGAACTTTGGGTATGGCCGGGTTGGTTCTAACCCAAGACCAACCGATCCCTTGGAGAGGAAACGATTATAACTTGAGCTCTGGATGTCTGATTGATGTGTCGTCAACCTTGTTGGTTTCCTTTTAGTGATATAGACCTTTTTTATTACTCCACTCGAGGTTTGGATGCAGTTGGAGTGCGGTCGGGTTGGTTTTGACTTAAAAACCAGCCGGGCCCCTGGAATGGAAAAGCTGATAACATTCAGACCGGACATCTGTTTGACGAACCGTCAGTGAAGTTGAGGATATCATTGAAAAAAGGTCCCTATGAGTGTACCCTATGATAGTTCAGGGTACAGTTGAGATACGGCCTGGTTGGTTCGCACACGAAACCGACCGGGTCCTTGGGACGAAAAGGCTAATAACTCATAGATCGGGCGCCCGATTGACGCGTCGTCTCTTGTGTTGAGACCCCTATGGCGTGGTGGTCCATTGAGATACTTCTTCTTGGGAATTTTTGATACTTGGTGTATCGACCTGTAGCTCATGGAGCGGACCCTCCCAAAGACGAGCGTACGGAGTACGGAGACCGTGTAGCTGGATGAGACCTGATGACTGCATGTATGATTCGATTCGGACTGACTTGCATAGCCCAGTGGGGAGAACTACTTTGTGAGGTGGGAGACCCATGGCAGAGGAGCACTACTTTGTGAGGTGGCAGACCCACGGTACTCGACAGGAGGAGTACCTTTGTAGGCTATGAGGGGGAGCAATACTATGTGAGGTGGCAGACCCATGGCAGAGGAGCACTACATTGTGAGATGGCAGACCCGCGGTACTCGACAGGAGAAGTACCTCAGCAGTCATAGTTTATTGAGTAGTACCTCAGAGTTGTGATAGGATCACTTTACTCATCAGAGACGGAGCTCTTCAGTAGTTATGATTTCGATAATGAAAATCCCGGTTTGAGATGAGTCGATGACCTTTGTGTTTACCTCGTGATTGAAATGGGTCACTTGATAACTTAGGTATATGTATGGGCATATACCTAGGTAGTGGTTATCCGTTGATTTCATAACCTTTGTGTTTCCTCATGATTGAGATGGGTTACTTGATAACTTAGGTATAAGTATGGGATTATACCTATGTAAGGTTTATCTATTGAGATCCTTATTTGTGGTTATCCTTGATGGATTTAGTGAGACCTTGAGGTTCTCGGGGTCCATACTGAGTATCATATACTCACCCCTGCACGGGCTATGCCCGCAACTCGTTGTGTTGGTTGCAGATGATGGGCAGTGCTGATGGAGGCCAAGTGTTCGAGGACTGGATGGTACTAGGTGGTGGACTTCACGATGGGATTATACTCGGAGGAGGATGATGGGCGAAAGCATTGTGGTGGATATCTATACCTACCCTTCCGGTAGGATCTGAGGTGGAAGACCCATGAGCTGCTTCTATTCTTCCAGCTGTTTGTATTTTATGTTTTACTTCCTTTCAGTTGTAGCTGTACTTTTCAGTTGGGTTTGTATTCTTGACCTTTTTTACTTTTCATAACTTTATTTTGTACTTAGTGTATTATTTCTTCTTGTACTCTATGGTGTTTTGTTTACTTTTATAAAGGAAACGCCTTCCCAGTTATCGGGATTTACGCCTTTGGTGCTAGTCGCCAGCCCCTGGACTTTGGAAGGCGGGCTTGGGGTAGTCACAACACATGCCCCAAGGAAAGGTCAAGAAAAATTGGTATCAGAGGAAGGTTCTACCTAAGAACTTATAATTCTGATATTTTCATTCTGTGAAGCAATAGTGTAAAGGGTACAGAGAGTGGTTTTCAGTTCAGGGAGTCCAGTGTTGGTGCGAGCGACGGACGTATCCAAACACCAGGACCCTGACAACTGATTTCCGACTTTGTGCACGAAAACACTGATTGTGTGTGTGTTTTCATAGGTTTTCAGTTAAAACAGCTCAAAACAGGTTAGCTGACCAGGTATAAATCGTTGGACTGTGTCACGTTTGTTTCTTTCAGGATGCCTCCCCATGGAGGACCAGCTAGAGCCCCGAGAGTTGTACGTACAGACAGCCCGCCGAGCGATGTGGCCTCAGTACAAGGCCCTATCCCAGTTGAGGAAATAGCGGAGGCACCAGCGGTACTACCACCTGTCGGGCCACTGATACCACTGGCCCTAGCAGCAGAGGGTGCACGTCGCTTGAGCGCAATGCACGAGTTCCAGCGCCAGAGGCCACCCTGGTTCAGGGGAGAGACGGACCCGCAGGCGGCTGAGGATTGGCTGGAGGCTGTGGTGAGAGTCTTCAGGCTAGTGCGGACGCCAGCAGACTTCATGGTGATCCTTGCTTCCAGCCTTCTTCAGGCAGCAGCAGGCAGATGGTGGAGCCTGATGCTCCAGATGCATGAGGAGGCGACACTTCTGTGGGCAGACTTCGAGAGCCTGTTCGGGGCAGAGTTTGTACCATCCACCCTTCGAGCGGTGCGTATACAAGAGCTACTGCATCTTAAGCAGGGTAGAATGATGTTGGGGCAGTACTCAATGAGGTTCACACACCTCTCGCGCTGCTCCACAGATATGGTACGAGACCCGTTCTTCAGTGCCCGAACCATCGAGTAGGGGCTCAGGCAAGAAATTAGAGCTTCTATTGTTTCTCACAGCATCCCGATGCAAACAGTGGTGTTAGAGCGAGCCATCTTAGTGGAGAGTTTCCTTGCTGAGCAGTCTCCAACAGCAAGACCCACTACTAGCCGGCATGTGGTAGAGTCTTCTGAAGCGGGTAGTAGACAGATGATGCAGAGGTCTAAGAGGACTAGACCTAAAGGTGGTCGGCTGCATGACTCAGGGTCGGTAGTGCGAGGAACCCAGGGGTGTGACAGAGCCAAACCTGTCATGCTGTGTTATACGTGCAGCGGACAGGGTCACATGGCTCGTGACTGTCCGACCCACTGGTTGGATGATCAGCAGATAAATGAAGAACCTCCCAGGCAAAGGTAGAGGTTCGATCGAGGAGGACCGCAAGGAGAAGAAGGTCGAGGGAGGGGAGATGGTCGTGCAGCTGGAGGTGGACGACACTTCGAGGTGTTTCCACCATCACCACCAGGAGGTCCACCCGACCGCAGGGAACATGTCGACATGGGAGAGATCAGCTTCAGGCAGGAGAAGCATTCGACTACGGAGCTCCGAATGCAGGCTGGCAAGAGCGGGACTAGTTCCAGGCATGAGACCTTTGATCTTGGTGCTTCTAGTTTCCTTGTTGTCATTGTTGTGTGTATTTGTACTTCGATCTATATTAATAAAAGACACTTGTCCTAGTGACATTTTCTTCCTTCCTTTTTGTGTACTGAAAGGTCCCAGTTAAAACTGTTGACTTGACCCTCACTTTCGAGATTCCTACTTGAGGAGACCTAGTTACCTCACGTTGATGCTTACAGTGTGACTTGACCCTTTGAATTGAGAGTGACAGTTGGATCTCTTGGTAGTAACGTCGTGGCATTACGACGTCGTCCAAGGAATGAAAGAATCATTAATGTCCGGATTGACTATATTAGGCAAAGAACGTGGTTCATCCAGGGGATGAGACCAGATTTCTTTTATTTGCAAAGAAGAAATCTTTGCAACTTTTGTGGGACAAGAGATGGTTCAGGTTATGATGGAGAAGGTGCAGATCATCCATGAGGGGATGAAGACTGCACAGTGCAGACATAAGTCCTATGTTGATAGGAGATAGGACCACTGGAATTTGAGGATGGCGACAACGTTTTCTTACGGGTCTCACCTCGACGAGGTCTATGGAGATGTGGCCCAGGCGGAAAGTAATCTCCGAGGTTCAGCGGACCTTTTCAGGTCCTCAGCAGGGTAGGTGAGGTGGGTTACCGTTTGACCCATCCACCTTAGTTGTACTAGGTGCACGCAACTACCACGTATCTCAACTGAGGAGATACATGCTTGACCCGACGCATGTCATCGACCATGGGGAACTGGACTTTGGTGATGGGGTGACTTTTGCGGGGTTTGAGTAGAGGTTGAGGATCGACATGAGTGGATCCTACGAGGATGGTTTATTCCCCTTGTGCGCTTTCTTTGGTAGCACGAGAACCTCCAGGAGAGCACATAGGAGAAGAAGGCTCAGATGTGTGATCAGAACAACTTTTGTTTCCCAAGTTTGTGTTAAAGCTTTATGGTGATGTAAAGCCCTGAGGTGGGAGTAATGTAAAGACCCTAAAATTTCAAGAATTTTTTTCTTAATTTCTTTAGAATTTTACATGTCTTTGGCTTTTGATGACACCAGATTCCGAGGCCCGGTGTGCCCGGAATCATTTTTCGATGTTTAGCTCGAGTACATTCAGTGAACGGATGAGCGAGTTTTTCTAACTTTTGAACCGATGCTCGGAATTGAAATCTGAGGTCAGCGATTAACTCGAAGCACCGGTAAATTCTTAAGGGGATCTTAAGCACAGTTGTGTTTGTCGTATGAGGTGGTAAATTTTGGGGGTTTATTTGAATTAAATAAAATTTGTTGTGCACAAATTTTATTCATGGAAAGTGTTTTTTTTCAAAAAAGGGGGAGTTAGATGTGGGGCCCACACCCACCTATCCTCCCATGGGAGAGTTTAGTGTGGTAGCGCCCACACGAGACCCTAACTCCTCACCTTCTCCATAACCCCTTGACCTCTCCATAACTCACCCCCCTTGTTTAAATGCATGTCAACTCCACACATTTATTGTGTTGGAGCCTCTCCACCTCTCAAGATTAATGAGGATGACAAGGATAATTAATGACCTTTTTAATTATCCTTGTCACACCACTTGACTTTTTGAATGGCTTGGAGATCTTTTAAAATAATGAGTCTTATTGAGATATTTTTTTGGGAAAATATTTTGGGAGAGATTTCTTCCTCCGCGAAGAACGATCATCCATCTTAATGAAGAACATCCTCATTCCGCGAAGAATGACCATCAACTCTCCTCTTCCTCCACGTCAAGGGAGAAGTCGCTGACCCCGGTGATCATTGCCAACGACAACTTTCCTTCCTACTTCATCTCCTTCATTGAAGAATGACACGTATCCGAAGAAGGACATCGACTTGGCGGTCCCGGAATTCTCCATCCACACTACTGGAAACTGCATTTTTACCCATGGTTCTTTACCAACGGTTTGGTTAAACCGTTGATAAAGATTGTTTAGGGAACCCTTTCCCAATGGTTTTATGAAATTTTTGGGAAAGGGTGGCCTCAAGAACCCATTTCCAAAGGTTTTTAAAAACCGTTGGTAAAGGTTTTCCCCAAAACTAGTCGGGACGCTTCTATTCCCCATTCTTCACAGAACCCTAACTTCAATCGGCGCTCTACTCCTCTCGTGAAGTCCCCCATACGAATAGGTGAAAAACCATCTCAATCATCTCAAATAAGGTATTTTATTCTTTATACACATATGCTACCTTGTTTTTATTGCTGTGGATCTAATTTTTTAGTTTTAAGTTTTAATTTTGATGTGATTTCACCGTGAAAAATAGGAAAATGAACCAATATTTTGTTAATTAATTAGTTTCCCATGGACTATCATTTGTGTTATAATGTCAATGCTAAAACAATAATGCGACATTCATTGTTTTGACATTCATTTAAGGTATGATTAAATTTTTCTATAGGTAGATTTATCAACCTAATAACATAAAATTATTTCTAATTCTATATGAATATTTTCAACATATAGGTGTCATTATGATACCATTCATACCATGTGGGAGTTCTTTTTTATAAAATGAAACCAATGATTTATGGGTCCTCATTTTATAAATTGAAACTACATAAGGGTCATAGCTTCAAGGAATTCATTGATTTTGTGAGTTATACATTTATAGGGAATGGTTGAAAACATAAAAGGTTACATGATCCTTATTATTAATCATTGATCAGTGAATCAAGAAGTTATTAGAAATATTAATAGTCATAAGAGTTAATCAAACTCTAGAGAAAATTACTTGTATGGGATATTATATACTTGGATTCATAGGGATGATGATCCAATTGAATGTACTAATTGGTGTGAAGCTATGATAGTGAAATATAGAGCTAGAACACATTTGTTCATGTGGCACCTATCATGTTGTTAAACTATTGAAATGAATTATATTTGTTTGGTATAATTTTTTTATATGTGAGATGTAAAATGACATTAATGGGTTATTTATAATTTATAACGGCCTAAATGTATACATAATACATTGTTTTTCTGGTATAGGGGGGATTAAATTACAAAAGGACCATGTCATTTAACACCAATAATTAATTTATTTTTTAGATAATATTACTATTTCCAATGAAGTGTGTGACTGTGACTAGAGATATCATCACACATACATCTAGTGTAAATCTATTTTAACATAATTTCAAATTTTTTCATTCTCTTCTATATTCATTTTGGTGCCTGGTAAATGTATTTTTTGGATACATCTGAAACTCATCTTCAATAGTGAGTTGAGTGTGCGCCTTGGGATGAGTTATCCTCCCTAGTAAATGAATAACAAGTCACTTATAATATAGGGAATGTTCTATAGAATGTGTTCTAGTGAATATTTTCATTTGAGGGATCATAACCAAAAAAATCAATAGAATATGGTTAAAACATTTTATTATAGCTCGTGATGATATCAGTTAGGAATCCAATTCATTCAGAAAATGATGATGATAAAACCTATTTATTGGTTGTCATTGATCCCCAAAAGTATTCTAACGATTTGAGTGTGTGATAGACCCATAGGTAATAATACTTCTGAGGCATTTCATTACTATAAATTAAGTATAATGTTTTAATATCAAGATACTTAAAAAAATTAAAAAGAATTCTATAATTAAGATTGAATTCCCTAATTTATCTAGATTTATCATAGGGTTATGTGGTAGTAGGAAAATATGTTTGGTTAATGCTGACATGCCAGTAGGGGAATATATGCTATTTCAAAAGAACTCATCTATTAATGGTTTTATAATTCCCTTGGACAACCCGTACCCCATGGACAGCCCCCACCCTTGTTGACAGCCCGCCCACCCCACCCCCGGACACCCGCCCACCACCCCCGGACACCCGCCCACCACCCCCTGGACTCCCCCATCCCCCCAGACTCCCCCACCCCTTGGAACCCCCCCCCCCCGACACCCCTGACCCCACTGGACAGCACCACCACCCTCGTGGATAGCCTGACCACCCCCCGTTGACAGCCCGCCCACCCCCTGGACAGCCCGCCCACCCCCTGGACAGCCCCACCACCCCCATGGGTAGCCCTCCCACCCCCTGGACACCCCGTACCCCCCGGACAGCCCCACCCACCCCCTAGACACCCCACTCACCTACATGGATAGCCTGCCCACCCCTGGACTCCCCCACCCCCTTGGACAGCCTGAGCACCCATGCGAACAGCCCACCCACTTGGACACCCCGACCCCCCCTAGACAACCCCCACCACCTAGACACCTCCGACCCCCCAGACGACCCCACCACCCCCTAGACACCCTGCACCCCCTGGACACCCCACACCCCCCTTGGACAGTCCCGCCACTCCCCTGATCTTCATCCTACTCCTCATCCTGATTTCCCTGAAGAAGTTAAAGTATAAAACCCATATACTCCCAACAAGATCCTTAAGGATTATTTATTCCTCGATCCACTTCCAATATCTTACTGGGAAATCCTTGAATATAGGCATTATAAATTCTGTATCTTATTTTCTTATATACACTATATTTTGTTGTATTTCTTAATATGATTCTCATATAGAGTAATGTGTCAGTTATGCTTTTATATAAAGTAAAAAATTGTCATTTACCTTAATATTTTTTGATTAAAATTCATTATTATTGAATTGCTTTGAAATGAATTATTGAATTTTTTTATAGAATGGACAAAATTTGGATGTACGAAACTGATCGTATTTCAACTGATTTGCAAAATAATTTGAACATCTTTCTAGATTTTGCATTTGACAAGGCTTCAGATAGTGGTCTCATACACTACCCATGTTTTAATTGTGTTGGAAGACCTTGGTTGAGTCGTGAATCATTTACCTATCATATAACAAAAAATGGTTTCCAAACAAACTATTATGTGTGGTATCACAATGGAGAGAAAATGGAATCTCAAAATGTTGATGATTCAATTGATAGGACTGAATTGGAGATTTTGATATATGATCGGTTTCCATTTATTTGGCATCATGAGAAGGAAAGGATGTCCAGCCAATAAGATTTCGATACAAGCACACTTGATGCATCCAATGAAAATGACGATGTTGATAGGGTGAAAAAATTGAATGATGCTGCGATGACTCCAGTATATCATCAATGTTGTAAAATGAAAAAGTTGGAATTTTTAATCCGATTGTTTCATGGTAAAACTATGTATGAGATTTAAAATACTTCAATTTATTACATTCTTACCTTCTTGAAGGACTTACATCCAGATGATGCAGATATTCCCTCAAACCACTATATGGCATGGAAGTTAGTTGATGAACTTGGATTCTAAAAAAAATTCATGCTTGTCCGAATGATTGCAGCTTATTTTGGGAGGAAACTGCTGAAATAAATGATTGTATCAAATGTGGAACCTCCCGATGGAAGCCAAAAGATGATGGAACACCATATCGTGTGCCACAAAAAGTAATGTGGAACATTCCATTGATCCCCAGATTAAAAAACCTTTTCATGTCTGATGAAATATCCATAAAAGTGCGATGGAATGACACCGAGATAAAAAAGAATAATGAAGAGTTGGTTCACCCTGAAGATGGATTTTCATGGAAGAGTTTTGATGCTCGATATCCTGAATTTGCAGCTGACGTGCGTAATGTGAGACTGGGTATTTCATGTGACGGTTTTAATCCATTTGGGTAGATTCTTACTTCGCACAGCACATGGCCGGTTTGTATACACATTTATAACCTTCATCCTTGGTTGTGTATGAAAAATCCATACACTTTCTGGAGTATACTGGTATCTGGACCTTCTGATCCAGGAAATGATATAGATGTATACATGCAACCTTAAATAAAAGAGTTGAAACTTCTTTGGAATGTGGGTGTGCCCACATACGATGCATGTTCGAAAGACATATTTCAGATGCGTGATGTGCTTATGTGGATGATCAATGATTTTCCTGCTTGTGAAATGATGTCGGGAAGGAGCACAAAAGGAAAATTTTCATGTCCTTTTTTTATAAAGAATACTCGATTGAGAAGACTGAAATATCGTCGTTGTTTTAGTTTTATGGGATATCGACAATTCTTTCCAATGAACCATCCATATAAAACACAATCGTCGAAGATTTGACAATACCATGGAGAATGATGATCCACCTCAGCGTATGTATGGAACTGATGTGCTTAATGAATTGAAAGATTTCAGTTATTCATTTGGGAAGGGTTTAATGAAATCTAGAAAGAGGAAAAATGTTTCCAATGATACTTGTTACAATTGGAAGAAGAAGATTTTATTCTTGGAGTTGTCGTATTGGTCAACCAACTTGATACATCATTGCTTAGACGTAATGCACATTGAAAAGAATTTATGTGAAATGTTTCTTTCGATTCTTCTAAATGTCAAGGGGAAGAAAAAATATGATTTATGATCTCAGTGTGACTTGGTAGATTGGGGGATCAGACCAGAATTGCATCCTGTCTGTATCAGTGAAAATAAATGGAAAGTTCCATGTGATTCTTATGTGATGACACCTGCTGAAAAAAAATCAATTTCAGGAAGTGCTAGAGACTATTAAAGTTCCTGATGTATATTCAAGAAATATATCAAAACGGGTCAATAGAAAAGAGTTGAAGCTGAAATATTTTAAGACTCATGATTATCACGTCCTTTTGCATGAGTTTATTCCAATAGCAATCCGTCATCTCTTTTCCAATAATGTTAGTGTCTTAGTTATTCGGTTGTGCTATTTTTTTAGAGATCTTTGGGCTAAGTGTGTAACATCCCAGGTAAATAAAGAATAAATAATTTTCATATTTATTAATATTTACGAATTAAATATTAATTTTACTTTAAAGTGGTTTCTATGTTCGATAGCGTACCCGATACGCAACAAAGAGTTTCATTGAAATCTTACGTTGCACACTAGTAAAAAAAAATTATATTAAATGGTAGTTAACACATAGCCGTTTTATTGGCGGGAATGGATAGAAATAACTGAAATATGATTATATATGTTTTTAAATGTTTTTACATTTATCCAATAAAAGATAAAGGCTTAAAATACGAAATGAATTCAATTTTAGGCTTTTATACCCTAATTTTCACTAAAGGTTCACTTATCGCCTTTTGATGGCGAACCGTCATTAAATATACTTTTGGTCACTTTTATACATTCTATTGGACCAAATAAAACTCTTTTTTAGAATCGGGACATCAAAATTTACTTTGTGGTATTTTTCCGATAAAGTTAATTTTTTAATGAATAGTGAAAAATGTTGTCTTTTAATTCTAAACCTCTTTTTAATATAATTTATTTATATGATTAGATTATCATTTGAATTTGTTTTAAAGTTAAATTAGAATATATTTTTATCATTAAATCCAATAGTGTTCGTTGGAATAAATTTCACTTTTAAATCGGACTAAACTAGTGTCAATCTGTTGATACTTATTGTTTCATGAAAACACGCTAGTTGCTCTCACAACGGGAATTAATTATTAAATTAATTTATGAAACTTATATGTTTTGAATTTTGTAAAATAAACTTCATTTTTTAATTCGGAATATCAAATATATCTTAGGGTGAATTTTTGGTATTTTTCTGAAAAACTTCAATTTTTGATGAATAGTGAAACCACTAAGTGGTACTTATAAAAACTGATTTTTCATTTAAATGAAATTTTACCACTTATGTGTTTTGAATTTCAAAAATCTGACATACATGGTTGTCATTAAGAAGTAAAATTTTGTTCAATGGGATTAAAATAATTTTTTGATGAATAGTAACTTTTAAGTTTTTAATCGCGATTAGAGATAATTAGTGTAGTTTAAGGTAAAAATAATGTTTTAATAATATTAAATGAACTTGACACATGTCCTACCCTTATTGGATGTTTCATGGACGACCAATAAAATCCATGGGTCAACTTGGGGTCCCCATGGGGCCACTTTAGTTGGAAAATGACATTAATATCGTTTTATTTAATGTTAAAATAAAAATGTCACAAACATGAGTTGTTTTAGTAAAACAATTTTTACATGGGGTCATACAAGTAATATTTTTGACTATAAATATTAATTGGAAATATAAAAAGATTTAATACATCATGATATTTGTTTTATAATTTTTGGACATTAAATAAATTAAATTATTTATGACACCATGATGATGCAGTGATTACCTCATTATTTAACGATTTAAATAAAATGGAATGATAATGTAAAATCTAAGACCTACACATGTCAAAAACCCATTGGATGGGTGGATTTAGAACCCTTATCACCTTATCCTCTAAACAGATCAATGTGGGACCATTAAAATCCGAAACTCATTCTATAATAAAGTAACATTTCCTTACATTCCAAGAGTGCCTCTCCTCTCCTCTTATAAAAGGCCCCCACCTCTACCACCTTACCCACACTTCCAAAGCCTTTAGCTCGGCCAACCCCTACCCATTAGGTCTCTATGTATCCCTATCTAACTTCTTGAAGCCTCACCTTGGGCAGAAGTTTTCCCAAGGAAGCATTTGAGCTCAAATCTAAGAGAGTTACCCGATTTTAAGGTAATGTCTTCACTTGTGTTCTTTTGATTTATCTTGCTTCTCCAACCCCCTAAACTCTTTTTATTAATTTATTTTCTAACAAATATTGTATCTTAAATATAATAGTATGTTTTTATAAGAATCATTCGATCTACACTTACACACATCTATATCTAATGGTTAAAGAACATACTGTTTCTATGGTTGGCGAATTTTTGCCTCACGAAACGATGATTGTTCAATCTTCTTTTAAACACATTTAATGGTGGCCATTAATATGTCACTATATTTATATATGATATATATTATGTTTATTTTTTTCATTATTCTTCTGTATTTTTCATTTGTGGTATACCTTTATGGTTTCCATTGTGGGTAAACATGATAATTTCATTTTAGGAAGTGCGGACTACCGCCTCCTCAAAGTGATTTGATTCGTTAATGCCATACGTGTGACATATAAAGGATGGATTTAATGATATTATATATGATATTATAATGGAATTATAATATAACTTTTTATCATTATGATTTCACTCAATTAAAGTATGATATAGAAATGAAAGTAGCGTTAATGCGTACGTACGACTTACCGTCTCCATGAACGGTGCATTTCATTTCTTATCCCCAAATGTAATGTACTATAATAAGCACAAATAGATAATGGATATATATGATTTATGTTACATCTAAATGATTAATATAATTCTGGAAATAAAATATAAATATCTCTCATTTAGTTTTAATTTCATTAATATGACATAGAAATGAAGGTAGCATCCATGCGTACGTACGGCTTACCGTCTCCATGAACGATGCATTTCATTTATTACCTCTAAATGATTATGTAATATAATAAATACATGTATATGATGGATATATATGATATATATGATATCCAAATCATGAATATAATTCTGGATATAATGAGCCTTTGACCACACGAACAACATGTAATTGTAAGAAGTCCACTTTCGACTGAAGAACCAAGTATCGACAAAACAAACATTATTAACTTAATGATTAAATAATGTTTATAACATGGAAATAAGTGATATAAAAGGAGTAATAAGCTTGTAAAAGGTTCTTAAGCAAGTAGAAATTAACTCAAGTTTATTATTCAGGACGTTAAAGAATGATCGAGTCAAGTCGGACCCGAGGTAAGGGAACTTCTTAACCCAATTTCCATTCTTTGGGTTAATCGCCTACTTTCAAATTATGTCATGATATTATTCTATACAATCTGGTATTTATACTTTCTTTATGTGTAAATATAGTGAATACACATAATAGATCTATTTTATTTAAAAATTATCTTTGTAATGGACTTCGTCTCAATCTCCTTTCATTGAGGCATATTTCGTTTTATACACAACTTTCTTTTATACGGTGTATAAACCCCTTTGACTATTAATTTTCTACAAAAGGAATATTTTTCTACGAAGCATTTTACAAAACGACAAAAAGGAATGTTTCTTTTAACGTACGTGGTGACAACAATCTTTTCTTCCGCTGTGACTATTATTTGGTCTTTGGCTTCCTCAACAAGCCGTAATGTTTTTAAAATGAAATAAATACCATATACTCTTTTATGTATCTTTGTATTGAAAATGGTTGTTATAATGGATTTTTTATGTCAATATATTTATGTGATATATTGTGATAAAAGTGTGGAAATGTTTTCTTTCCATTATGTTTGTTTTATGTCTTATGATTTTATAATGGTACTTGGACATTTGACGGGTGATTACGTGATAAACCATATGACAGGTGGTGCCGTGAATACCAGGACGGGTGGTTACATTATAACCTCCAATGCATTGGGTATGGAAGTTGGTCATATGGCTATTCCATTAATTATGTATGGATGTTGGCCGTATGGCTATTCCATTAAGTTATATGTGTGGAAGTCGACCGTATGGTTATTCCACTTAAGTATGTTTATGTCCCAAGTTACCTATATATGTTATGTGTTCTTTATATGGATTTTATGGTAATCCTTTGGTTACAAAAGGGTACGTAATGATATTTTATTCAGTGAAGAGTTTTTACTACATCATGAAGGAGAAGGTGTTACTTTGATAAAGTATACATGGTTTACTTGATGTTTGAAAAACTAAAAGTTTTCATTCTTTGTGTATCCCTTACTGAGCTTTTTATGCTCACCCCAAGTTTTTTTGAAATGTTTTTCACGGGAATTAATGTGGAATAGGGTCAGGGATGGGAGAAAGGGAAAGTCATGCTATTTAAAACATGAAACTAGACATGTTTCTTTTTAAGAGTTTTTATTTTATGGAATCTTAGTCTACTTTGTAATCTTTTGAGATGTCACAGTTATATCCTAATTCTCTAAAAAACTACTCTTGAAAAGATCCTCAATGTGAATTATTCATGTAATTCAATATTATGTAAGGTTTATGGCCGATGCCTTATAGTTGGTATCAGAGGTCGGTTTAGACAACTTTAGGAGTTAGAATTCTGTTAAATGATTATCCAAAAATATTTTTTTATGGTCAAATGAAATGATATAGCATTTGAAGATTACCATGTTGTTTCGCCTAAGATATTTCTGTGTTAATAATGGTTTTTCATAGAAAAAATAGAACAGATTTTCTGGGAAGGAATACAGAGGGAAATGACCTTTCAAATCAGTATACTGAGATGGTCAGAATCAGAACTAAATAGTTTGTTGCAGTGATGGCTCAGTTGACTCAGGTTAATACCGAAGGAGTTGAAAAGAAGATTGGTGAATGCTCCAGTTTTGGAACTTCCTTCTAGGAATGGTGATTTTGTTATCTACAGTTATGCTTCATTGAAAGGACATGGTTGTGTCCTTATGTAGAATGATCGGGTTATTTCTTATTCTTCACTTCAGTTGAAAATTCATGAGGTAAATTACCCTACACATGATTTGGAATTAGCTGTTTATGTTTTCGATTTAAAAATTTGGAGGCATCATTTGTATAGAGTAAAGTGTGAAATATATACCTATCACAATACTTTAAAGTATATATTCACTCATAAAGAATTGAACATTTGATAGAGAAGATGGATAGAATTAATCAAGGATTATGATTATACAATTCAATACCATCCGGGAAAAGAAAATAATGTGGCTGATGCTTTGAGTAGAAAAAGTAATGCTTCATTAACAATGTTGTGTTTGGAACGTGATCCTTTGGTTAAGGATTTGATGAACTTTGGCATAGAAGTTTTTTGTGCAGGATGTTCTTCTATTTTGTTTCACTTATCCGTGAAATCTTCTCTATCAGACAGAATCAATCATGCATAGAAGCAAGACAGTGAGTTGCAGAAAAAGGTAGAGCTGGTTTAGAAGGGTAATTTTCCTGAATTCAACATTGATAATGACTTTGTTTTGAGGTTTGGGAAGAGATTATGTGTGACTAGTGATTCACAATTGAAGAATGAGTTGTTATGTGAGGCTCATAGTTCCCCGTTTTCAGTTTATCCTGGAAGTACTAAGATGTACAGAGATCCGCGGGAGTATTACTGGTGGGATGGAATGAAAAGAGATATTTCTGATTTTACTGTGAAGTGTTTGACTTGTCAGCAGGTTAAAGTAGAGAGGCAGTTACCGAAAGGGATGCTTCAGCCATTACCTGTGATAGATTGGAAATGGGAAAATATATCCATGGAATTTGTTATGAGATTACCAAGGACATCTCGAGGTAATAATGCAATATGGGTTATTGTTGATCGATTCACTAAATCTGCTCATTTCCTTCCTATTCAAGATACATTCTCTCTAGATCAACTTTCTCGATTATCTCTTAGTGAGATAGTAAGGTTTCATGGAGTTCACCTCTCCATTGTATCTGATCGTGATCCCAGGTTTACTTCTATATTTTGGAAAGGCCTTTAGAAGTCGTTGGGTACTGAATTAAATTTTAGTACAACTTTTCATCCGCAATCTGATGGGTAGTCAGAACGAACAATTCAGACATTGGAGGATATGGTACGAGCATGTTCGATGGATTATCAGGGAATTTGGGACCAACATCTTTCTTTGGTTGAGTTTTCATATAATAACAGTTTTCATTCTAGTATACAGATGGCACCGTTTGAGGCATTATATGGGAAGCGGTGTCGAACTCCAGCTTTATGGGATGAAGTGAGTGAAAGGAAGTTGATCGGACCAGAATTGATAGAAGAGTTGGAAGAAAAAGTTCAATTGATTCAGAAACGCATGAAAACAGCTCAGAGCAGGCAGAAGAGTTATGCGGATAACCGGAGGAAATATCTATCTTTCGAGGTAGGTGATCATGTTTTTCTCAAGGTTTCTCCATGGAAAAGTGTGATGCGATTTTGTAAGAAAGGAAAGCTGAGTCCGAGGGTCATTGGACCATATGAAATTCTGGAGAAAGTTGGATCAGTTGCTTACCGAGTGGCTTTACCTCCGAGTTTATCTCAGGTACACAATGTTTTTCATGTTTCGATGTTGAGGAAGTATATGTCAGATCCATCACATGTTTTGAGCCCAGATGTAGTTCAGTTGGAAGAGAATCTCTCTTATTTAGAACAACCAGTCCAGATTCTTGACCAAAGAGAGAAAGTGTTGTGAAATAATGTAATCCACCAGGTAAAGGTTTTGTGGAAAAACCTTATGGTTGAAGAGGCAACGTGGGAATCTGAAAATACTATGAGGGATAAATACCCCCACTTATTTTGATAAGTGAATAAAATTGTGAGGACGCAATTCCCAAAAGGGGGGAAGGATGTAACATCCCAGGTAAATAAAGAATAAAAAATTTTCATATTTTTTAATATTTACGAATTAAATATTAATTTTACTTTAAAGGGGTTGCTATGTTTGATAGCGTACCCGATACGCAACGAAGAGTTTCATTGAAATCTTACATTGCACACTTGTAATAAAATAATATTATATTAAATGGTAGTTAACACATAGCCATTGTATTGGCAGGAATGGATAGAAATAACTAAAATATGATTATATATGTTTTTAAATGTTTTTACATTTATCCAATAAAAGATAAAGGCTTAAAATACGAAAAGAATTCAATTTTAGGCATTTATACCCTAATTTTCACTAAAGGTTCACTTATCGCCTTTTGATGGCGAACCGTCATTAAATATAGTTTTGGTCCCTTTTATACATTCTATTGGACCGAATAAAACTCTTTTTTAGAATCGGGACATCAAAATTTACTTTGTGGTATTTTTCCGATAAAGTTCATTTTTTTAATGAATAGTTAAAAATGTTGTATTTTAATTCCAAACATCTTTTTAATATAATTTATTTATATGATTAGATTATCATTTGAATTGGTTTTAAAGTGAAATTAGAATATATTTTTACCATTAAATCCAATAGTGTTTGTTGGAATTAATTTCACTTTGAAATCGGACTTAAACTAGTGTCAATCTTTTGATACTTATTGTTTTATGAAAACACGCTATTTGCAATGATAGCGGGAATTAATTATTAAATTAATTAATGAAACTTATATGTTTTTAATTTTGAAAAATATACTTCATTTTTGAATTAGGAATATCAAATATAGCTTATGGTGAATTTTTGGTATTTTTCTGAAAAACTTCAATTTTTGATGAATAGTGAAACCACTAAGTGGTACTTATAAAAACTGATTTTTCGTTTAAATGAAATTTTACCACTTCTGTGTTTTAAATTTAAAAAATCCGACATAAATGGTTTTCATTAATAATTAAAATTCAGTTCAATGAGATTAAAATAATTTTTTGGTGAATAATAACTTTTATGTTTTTAATCACGATTAGAGGTAATTAGTGTAGTTTAAGGTAAAAATAATGTTTTAATAATATGAAATGAACTTGAAACATGTACTACCCTTATTGGATGTGTCATGGCCGACCAATACAATCCATGGGTCAACTTGGGGACCCCATGGAGCCACATTAGTTGGAAAATGACCTTAATATCTTTTTATTTAATGTTAGAATAAAAATGTCACAAACCTGAGTTGTTTTACTAAACCAATTTTTACATGGGGTTATACAAGTCATATTTTTGACTATAAATATTTATTGGAAAGATAAAAAAATTTGATACATAATGCTTTTTTTTATAATTTTTATACATTAAATAAATTAAATTATTTATGACACCATGATGATGCAGTGATTACCTCATTATTTAACTATTTAAATAAAATGGAAAGATAATGTAAAATATAAGACCTAAACATGTACAAAACCTATTGGATGGGTGTATTTCTAACCCTTATCACTTTATCCTTGAAAAACATCAATGTGGGACCATTAAAATACGAAACTCATTCTATAATAAAGTAACATTTCCTTACTTTCCATGAGTGCCCCTCCTCTCCTCTTATAAAAGGCCCCCACCTCTACCACCTTACCCACATTTCCAAAGCATTTGTCTCGACCAACCCCTGACCATTTTGTCTCTACACATCCCTATATAACTCCTAGAAGCCTCACTTTTGGTATAAGTCTTCCCAAGGAAGCCTTTGAGCTCAAATCTAAGAGAGTTACCCGATTTTAAGGTAATGTCTTCACTTGTGTTCCTTTGTTTTATTATGCTTCTCCAACCCCCTAAAATCTTTTTATTCATTTAATTTGTAACAACTACAGTATATTCAATATACTAGTATTTTTTTATAAGAATCATTCTAGCTACACTTACACACATCTACATCTAATGGTTAAATAACATACTGTTTCTGTGGTTGGCGAATTTCTACCTCACGAAACGATGATTCTTCAATATTCTTTTAAACACCTTTAATGGTGGCCATTAAGATGTAACTCTATTTATATATGATATATATTATGTTTATGTTTTCCTTATGCTTCTGTATGTTTCATTTTTGGTATACCTTTGTGGTTTCCATTGTGGATAAACACGATAATTTCATTTTAGGAAGTGCGGACTACCGCCTCCTCAAAGTGATTTGATTTGTTAATGCCACACGTGGGATGTATAAAGGATGGATTTAATTATATTATATATGATATTATAATGGAACTATAATATACCTTTTTATCATTGTAATTTCACTCCATTGATGTTTGAGATAGAAATGAAAGTAGCATTCATGCGTACGTACGGCTTTCCGTCTCCATGAACGGGGCATTTCATTTCTTATCCCCAAATGTAATGTACTATTATAAGTACATATATATAATAGATATATATGATGTATGTTACATCTAAATGAATAATATAATTCTGGAAGTAATATATAAATATCTCTCATTTAGTTTTAATTCTATTAATATGACATAGAAATGAAAGTAGCGTTCATGAGTACGTACGGCTTACCGTCTCCATGAACGGTGCATTTCATTTCTTACCTCTAAATGATTATGTAATATTATAAATACATGTATATGATGGATATATATGATATATATGATATCCAAATCATGAATATCATTCTGGATATAATGAACCTTTGACCACACGAACAACATGTAATTGTAAGAAGTCCACTTTGGACTGAAGAACCAAGTACCGACAAAACAAACATCATTAACTTAATGATTAAATAATGTTTATAACATGGAAATAAGTGATATTAATGGAATAATAAGCTTGTAAAAGGTTCTTAAGCAAGTATAAATTAACTCAAGTTTATTATTCAGGACGTTAAAGAACTATCTAGTCAAGTCAGACCCGAGTTAAGGGAACTTCTTAAACCAATTTCCATTCTTTGGGTTAATATCCTACTTTCAAAATATATCATGATATTATTATGTCCTATCTGGTATTTATACTTTCTTTATGTGTAAATATAGTGAATACACATAATAGATCTATTTTATTTAAAAGATTATCTTTGTAAGGGACTTCGTCTCAATCTCATTTCATTGAGGCATATTTCATTTTATACACAACATTCTTTTATACGGCGTATAAACCCCTTTGACTATTAATTTTATACAAAAGGAATCTTTTTCTACGAAGCGTTTTACAAAACGAAAAAAAGGAATGTTTCTTTTAGCGTACGTGGTGATAGAGACCTTTTCTGCCGCCGCGAGTATTATTTGGTCTTTTGCTTCCTCAACAAGCCGTAATGTTTTTAAAATGAAATTAATACCATATACTATTTTATGTATCTTGGTATTGAAAATGGTTTTTATAAAGGATTTTTTATGTCAATATATTTAAGTGATATATTGTGATCAAAGTGTGGAAATTTTTTATTTCCATTATGTTTGTTTTATGTCTTATGATTTTACAATGGTACTTGGACATTTGACGGGTGGTTACGTGATAAACCATATGACGGGTGATATCGTGAATACCAGGATGGGTGGTTACGTTATAACCTCCAATGCATTGGGTATGGAAGTCGGCTGTATGGATATTCCATTAAGTATGTATGGAAGTTGGCCGTATGGCTATTCCATTAAGTGATATGTGTGGAAGTCGACTGTATGGTTATTACACTTAAGTATGTTTATGTCCCAAGTTACCTTTATATGTTATGTGTTATTTATATTGGTTTTATGGTAATCCTTTGGTTACAAAAGGGTAAGTAATGATATTTTATTCAATGAAGAGTTTTTACTACTTCATGAAGGTGAAGGTATTACTTTGATAAAGTATACATGGTTTACTTGATGTTTGAAAAACTAATAGTTTTCATTATTTTTGTATCCCATACTGAGATTTTTATGCTCACCCCATGTTTTTTTGAAATGTTTTTCAGAGGACATAATATGGAATAGGGTCAGGGATGGGAGCAAGGGAAAGTCATGCAATCTAAAACATGGAACTAGACATGTTTCTTTTTAAGAGTTTTTATTTTATGGAAACTTAGTCTACTTTCTAATCTTTTGAGATGTAACAGTTATGTCCTAATTCTCTAAAACTCTAAACCTGAAAATATCCTCAATGTGAATTATTCATTTAATTCAATATTAAGTAAGGTTTAAGGCCGGGGCCTTATAAAGAGGTTGTCCAAATCCTTCTTGCAAGAGCTATTGGCAGAGACACCCTTAATTTTGTGTGAGTTAGAGAGAATATTCCCTCCATCATTTTTTACATGCATGTTGCATCTAACTGTCCATATTCCAACCGAAATACTTCTTGAAGGACCCGTTGCTTTCCGTTGGATGTATCCAACTGAATGAAACATGTGCACATTGAAATCATATGTTCGGAACAGGAATTATCCCGAAGGTTCTATTGTGAACGGTTACTTGGCTCAAGAATGTATGGATTTCTGGGAAATGTATTTGTATGACCTTACTATGAGAATAAACAGACCAATGAGAAATAAAGAAGAACAATATGGGAAAATTGAACCCAGTTTTCCATCACTTCCTCAGACATAAGGAATTCTGAGATCATATACATTGACGACATTAAGCCTTGAAGAGCGAGAGATGGCACATCACATAGTATTGTTCAATTGTGATTTGTTCGATGAGTATATCATGTAAGTAAATTGTAAATGTATATCTTAACTTATCTCTTGTAATTTTAAATATTTGTTAAACTATTATTATTTTTACTCACAGGGAACATAAAGAATTGATATATAGAAAGCATCGTTCTTTATCTTTGAGAAGGAAAGAGACTTTTCATAGCAAAGGGTTTTCTGCTTGGTTGAAATTGAAGGTAAAAATATTTCTGTAATAACTAAATAAAAATAATATTTAATTAACTTTACTATTTTTTTATATTTCAGGTATCGAGTTTGCCTGTAGACTCTATTTATGAGGAAATAAGAGCTTTGCCTTTTGGTCCTAATCCCATGGTTTGTTCTTGTAAATCACATGTGATCAATGGATACAAATTTATTATCACTGAAAGAGCAAGAAACATGATAAAACAACATAATGGTGTTATGATAACCACCACAACAGATTTTTATGCCAGTTCAACGGATACTATACCTTGTTCTGAAAATGTTGCTTATTATGGAGTCATGGAGAAAATAATAATTTTGGATTATTACTCACATGGTCGAGTCGCAATGATGAAATGTCAATGGTATGGTTCAATGATGAGGCAAGCCACCTTTATTGATGATTGTTGATTTCGAGTTATTGACATGACTCTCACTCATTCCACCGATGAACCATATGTATTGGTATCAAGGGTGAAAAAGTTTTTTATGTCAAAGATCGCCGTCATCCAAAATTCGGTGTAATTATTGAAGTAAATCCCAGACATGTTTTTGATGATGGTGATAATGAAGTTGACACTATCCCTACTAAAATTGGAAGAAATCCATTTATTACTTATGATGACGCCAATAGCTCAACTGTCAGAGTTGATTGTGAACCCGAAGTTGTGGTGGGAAATATATAGAATCATACAGTTGTGTTCTCACCTACATGTTTCACCTTCATCATTCAGAGTGTGTATCCTAGTAATTACCTTCAAACCACCGTAAATATTCTTTTACTTTATGTTTTTTTATCAGAATAGTTTTCTATATTTTTTTTGGGTTACACATTAGTTATCAGTTTCTAATTACTTCCATATTTGTTTTCATTGTAGGAAATGACACCCATTGAAGAGAGACGATGGAAAAAGATGACAGATAATAATCATCGCATGGTGCAGATGGGTGTTCCTCCACTCATCCCTATTGTGAATATTTTATTTCAAATATAAATATTTCAATTAACTTCTAATATCATGTGTTTAATTTTGTGTTAAACTTTCTCAGGATCGACCACCTAGATGAGAGATATCTGACGAGGAGCCTGATATTGCTCCCAGTAGAG
The DNA here is from genome assembly GCA_963277665.1 of Viscum album. Classification (NCBI taxonomy): domain Eukaryota; kingdom Viridiplantae; phylum Streptophyta; class Magnoliopsida; order Santalales; family Viscaceae; genus Viscum; species Viscum album. The sequence continues at coordinate 125,168,407 of OY728147.1, forward strand.
AGGCTGGTGGTAGGAGGGGGGTTGTGTCAGAGATGGATGATCATCTAGGGGTCTCGGTACTGAGGCCGGTGGTACGAGGACTCATGGGGCGAGAGTTAGATGATCCACTACCACCGACGTATCTTCTTCACCCCATATTGATCCTAGCGTGTCTTCAGGGACACACGAGATATTTAGACATCCGATGTTTACACCACCAGTTGTCCAGATGTCTATGCCATCATCTTTTGCTTCTGGTTCATTATCTATGAACTATTATATTCCACCTTATTTGACTCCTGCTGTGACACAATATGTGGCTGAGGAGCGTACACTGGGGGACACTCCACCAATACATGATATTCCTTTAGCTTCTGCACATCCAGTGACGCCCATTGATCTGACTACCACATGTATATTTATATAATATCAATTTTTTATACCAAATTTTATTTTATTTTAACCTGTACTGATATTATTTTTCTTTAATAATGTATTCATCTTCAGATAGGAGGCAGGAGAGGGGGCTTACTCGCTTGCGTGCGGTATGGAACTACCAGACACAGTTGATGGTTGAATACAATGTTGATGGAAAAATGATTGAGAAATCTGGGCAGGAATGTCAGGGTTTTTTGGCGACGCTAGCAAAATACTCCGATATCATTCTGGTCAGCCCTCTCTCTTGGATACATCTACCACACGAAGTCAAAGATAATTCGTGGGCACAAATATGGGTTAAAATTCTATTGGATTTAATGTAGTATTTTTTTGTATTTATATGAACTAATATCTTGGGTTTCAGCTCCGGTTTAACTTCCCTGATGGCGAAGGTGCACGACCAGCGCGTTTAAAACAGTTAGGAGAGCTTTGGGAAGCTTATAAGCATGACCTGTATATCGGCTGGTGTAAGAGATTGGGCACAGAGTTAAAGACATTACCTATCGTGGATGACTTCCTGATAGAGCAATATCACCAAATGATTACCCATTGGGTGACTTCCAAATTTAAGGTATTAATCTCATTTGAGGTATTTAAATGAGAGTTTTCATATTTTGCATTAATATAATCTTATTTATTATTAAATATTAATTAGGAATCTTCTGAGAAAAACAAAAAAAAACATTGATTCAAAGCAATACCTCTACACATTGGGGAACACAACTATGTCATATCATGAGAGGCAGCTGGTACGATATAGTTGTTTATAATTTTTTTAGGACTTTCCCTTTTTGTTGTTTCCTACTAAAATTATGTGATTTATTTATTATTGAATATTTGATTATACTATCACTTTATATTGTTTCAATGTCATTACAGAAGCACAAGTTGAATACTGAAGGAAGTATCCCTCGAGCAAATTTTTTTTTCTCAAGTAGAAGAAAAAAATATGGAACTGCGGTAAATGAATCAACCCAAGAAAAGATTGTAAGTTTTTATTTTTTTATTTCAAAGTTTAATATCTATTTTTAATGTTATTAATCTATTAATATTTTTAACAGGCTACTTTAGAGGCTCTTGATTCCCAAGATCCTGACAATTTTGGGCCACACGATCATTTATATCAGGTTTTGGGAGAGGATCACTCTGGTCGAGTTAGATGCCGACCTGGTAAGAATATAGTCCCAACGAGGTATGGGTCCTCTCCAGGTATCCATTCTAGTACCACCAAGTTGGAACAGGTCAAGGAGCATGTAAGACAGTCTGATAAAAGGGTCACAGAGTTGGAAGTACAAGTTCAAACGAGGGACAAAGAATTTATGAAACTGATGAAAGCTTTATCTTCATCACATCCACCAGAGGCTAGCGCGGCTTGTCAGACATTTATGTCGTTGATGGGTGCATTATCCAATGCACCAGGCGGCAGCTCTAGTGGGGGTCAAGATGATGACGTTCCTGGTGATGACGAGGATGCTGAAGAGGATGAGGGCGAGGATGAGGATGAGGACGAGGATGAGGATCGGGCCGAGGGCAAGGATGGGGCCAAGGGCGAGGATGGGGTCGAGGGCGAGGATGGGGCCGAGGGTGAGGATTGGGACAAGGAGGGGGAGGGGGCCAACGATGAGCATGGGGACGATGATGAGGATGATGACGAGGACAGAGATGGTGGCAGGGATGAGTCCAATGATGACAGTGTTGATGGTGATGGTGATCAGGGGCATATTGATCCATTACATTTTCGAATTCTGTATAACTCTATATTTTTTAACCTGGTTTTCCACTCTGGGGTTTTCCTCTTCTTTATAGGGATTTTGTTATCAGATCTCTTTTTTGCACTTGATTCTTATTGTATGATTAGTCTACTACCTAGACCATTAGTATTCCTTGGTACTGTGATACCAATTTTTCTATTTTGTAATACTTAGCTATCTTAGTTAGGCATGTATTTCATGTTTATGTCATTTTCCCATAGAACTGCATTTTATGTCATTTATGGATGATTTTTTATGCCTGATAGTAACATGCATGGAATAATCACATGAAAATAAATGTGATTTTGCAAGTATTAATTGTACATTATTGATTATGTTATTATTTTTGTGATTTTGAAGTGAATCATTCTATTTTTCAATTTCCATTCTGTTCAGGGGATGATTTTTGTTTTAGTAACGGTGGATCTTCTGGGGGAAGAGGATGGGCAGGGGGGAGGGGGCTGCTGGTTGAAAAGGGTGGGAAGGAGGGGAGGGGTAGGGGGATGCTGGAAGAAAAGGGTGGGAAGGGGGTAGATGAGGGGAGGGAATAGGAGGGGGGAGGGGAGGGGAGGAGGCTGCTGGGTGAAAAGGGTGGGTAGGGGGGAGGGGCAGGGGGATGCTGGAGGAAAAGGGTGGGCAGGGGGGAGGAGAGGGGAGGGGAGGGGAGTGGAGGGGAGGGGAGGGGAGGGGGCTCTTGGGAGAAAAGGGTGGGAAGGAGGGGGAAGGGGAGGTGGGGAGGGGAGGGGAGGGGGATCCTGGGTGAAAAGGGTGGGCAGGAGGGGAGGGACAGGGGGGAGGGGAGGGGCTGGGGCTGGGCAGGTTGAAGGGGAGGGAAGGAAGGGGAGGCGAGGGGAGGAGAGGGGGCAACTAGGTGAAAAGGGTGGGCAGGAGGGGAGGGGCATGGGGGGAGGGGAGGGGCAGGGGTTGGACGGGTTGGAGGGGAGGGGAGGGAAGGGGAGGGGAGGGTGTCTTCGTTGTGGATGCATTTGGTTCTCAAAGTGTCTTTTTTTTTGTTTAAAATGGATGTGCTTTTTAAGTAAAATAAACGACATACGGAAAACAGACCAAAGGCATTCGGATTGTGTTGATACTTTAAGAAAACGATACATGGGTCATTTGTGACGTGTAAGAGTCAACCCCGCCTCAATCCGAGGCGCGGTGTGGCCGACACCACTCAAAGTTTCTAACTTTTCTTTGAAATGAACAACAATTTAAGTAAAAACAACAACAGACATACGGAAAGTGAACCAAACGCATTGAGATTCTATTGATACTTTAGGAAAAGTATCCATGGGTAATTTATGATGTGTACGAGTCAACCCTGCCTCAATTAGAGGCACGGTGGGGTTGGTACCACTCTAACTGTCTCACTTTTATTTAAAATGGAAAAGATTTTAAGTGAAAACAACTACTAGCATATGGAAAACTGACCAAACACATTTGTATTCTATTGAAACTTTAGGAAAACGGTTCATCGGTCATTTGTGACGTGTACGAGTCAACCCCGCCTCAATCCGAGGAGCGGTGTGGCCGACACCACTCAAAGAGTCTCACTTTTCTTTGAAATGGACAACAGTTTAAGTCAAAACAACAACTGACATACGGAAAATAGACCAAACGCATTCAGATTCTATTGAAACTTTAGGAAAATGATCCATGGATCATTGTTGACATGTATGAGTCAACCCCGCCTCAATCCAAGGAGTGGTGTGGCCGACACCACTCAAAGGGTCTCACTTTTCTTTGAAATGGAAAACAATTTAAGTCAAAAAAACAACTGACATACGGAAAATGGACCAAAAGCAATCGGATTCTATTGATAATGTAGGAAAAGTATCCATGGGTCATTTGTGATGTCTATGTGTAAACTCTGCCTCAATTCGAGGAGCGGTGTGGCCGAAACCACTCAAAGTGTCTCACTTTTCTTTGAAATAGACAACAATTTAAGTCAAAAAAACAACTGACATACGGAAAATGGATTAAACACGTTCCGATTCTGTTGATACATTATTAAAAGTATCCATGGGTCATTATTGATGTGTACGAGTCAACCCCTCCTCAATCTGAGGCACGGTGTGGTCGATACCACTCAAACTGTCTCACTTTTATTTGAAATGGACATGATTTTAAGTGAAAACAACTACCGGCATATGAAAAACTTACCAAACGTAGTCGGATTCTATTGATACATTGGGAAAATGATCCATGGGTAATATGTGACGTTTAAGAGACACCCCCACCTCAATCCGAGGCACGGTGTGGACGGAACCGCTCAAAGTGTCTTTCTTTTGTTTAAAATGGATGTGCTTTTAAGTAAAATAAACGACATATGGAAAACAGACCAAATGCATTCAGATTCTATTGATACTTTAGGAAAAGTATCCATGGATCATTTATGGCGTGTACGAGTCAACCCCACCTCAATTAAAGGCACGGTGTGGCCGGTACTACTCAAACTATCTCACTTTTATTTGAAATGGACAGGATTTTAAGTGAAAACAACTACTGGGACATAGATTACCGACCAAACACATTTGGGTTCTATTGAAACTTTAGGCAAACGATCCATGGGACATTTGTGACGTGTACGAGTCAACCTCTCCTCAATCTGAGGAGCGGTGTGGCTGACACAACTAAAAGTGTCTCACTTTTCATTGAAATGGACAACAGTTTAAGTCAAAACAACAACTGACATACGGAAAATAGACCAAACACATTCGGATTCTGTTGAAACATTAGGAAAACAATCCATGGGTCATTTGGGATATGTACGAGTCAACCCAATCTCAATCTGAGGAGCGGTGTGGTCGACACCACTAAAAGTTTCTCACTTTTCTTTGAAATGGACAACAGTTTAAGTCAAAACAACAACTGACATACAGAAAACAGACCAAACACATTCGTATTCTGTTGATACTTTAGGAAAAGTATATGTGGGTCATTTTTGACATGTAAGAGTCAACCCCACCTCAATCCGAGGAGCGTTGTGGCCGACACCACTAAAAGTGTCTCATTTTTCTTTGAAATGGACAACAGTTTAAGTCAAAAGAACAACTGACATACGGAAAATAGACCAAACGCATTCTAATTATTTTGATACTTTAGGAAAAGTATCCATGGGTAATTTATGATGTGTATGAGTCAACCCCGCCTCATCAGAGGCACGGTGTGGCCGGTACCACTCAAATTGTCTCACTTTTATTTGAAATGGACAGGATTTTAAGTGAAAACAACTACCAGCATACGAAAAACTAACCAAATGCATTCGGATTCTGTTGAAACATTAGGAAAACGATCCATCTGTCATTTTTGACATGTAAGAGTCAACACTGCCTCAATCCGAGGCGCGGTGTGGACGGAACAGCTCAAAGTGTCTTTCTTTTGTTTAAAATGGATGCTCTTTTAAGTAAAATAAACGACATACGTAATAAAGACCAAACGCATTTGGATTGTCTTGATACTTTAGGAAAACGATCCATGGGTCATTTGTAACATGTACGAGTCAAACCTGCCTCATTATGAGGTGCGGTGTGTCCGGTACCACTCAAAGTGTCTCACTTTTCTTTGAAATGGACAACAGTTTAAGTAAAAACAAAAACTAACATACGGAAAATGGACCAAACGCATTCGGATTCTGTTGATAATTTAGTACAAGTATCCATGAGTCATTTCTGACGTGTACGATCCAACCCCGCCTCAATCAGAGACATGTTGTGGCCGGTACCACTCAAACTGTCTCACTTTTATTTGAAATGGATAGGATTTTAAGTGAAAACAACTACTTGCATACAGAAAACCGACCAAACGCATTCGGATTCTGTTGAAACTTTAGGAAAATGATCCATGGGTCATATGTGATGTGTACGAGTAAACCCCACCTCAATCCAAGGCGCTGTGTGGATGACACTACTCAAATTCTCTCTTTTTTTGAAAAGGACATCATTTTAATTGAATACAACTAAAATTTACACTCATCAACGATAGTCGCAAACTCTTTTTCATGAGTTGGGTAGTTTCACTCATGGGGTCATAATTGAAGAGACTCCTTAGAAAATACCTTTTCACCATATATTATAAACAATACATGTTCAATGAAAAATTCATCACAAATCATTACATAGCCAAATCTATGATGTGAAAAAAATGGGATATGAGCCAATTTCAAACTCTTATTCAACTCTAATAGGTATTTCTCATTCTATTCTGCCAATTAGAATTTGATGGGGAGGTGGGGGGGCTTTGCTGGTTGGGGGGTTGTGCAGGGGAGAAGTGAATTACTATCAGATGATTGTTGTCATATGAATATTGAAATAGAGAATTGTAGTACATGACATGGTTGGGAGAATTTGATGGTTTTATGTGTTTTTTGTGCTATTTTAGGTGTTTTTTATACTGTTTTATGTTTGTATGTGGTTTTTCTGATATTTTTTATGCAGGTGTAGGTGTATAGTGGAGGGGCTACTGGAGGGGCTGCTGTGCAGCAGTTCTGGGAAAACTCAATACCAACGGTTCTAAACTGTTGGTATAAGAGTGCGGGAATTCTGGAAAAAACATCTATACCAACAGTTTAGAACCGCTGTTATATGTTTTCTAGAAAAACACAATACCAACGGTTCAGAACCGTTGGTACATGTGTTCTGTAATTTTGGAAAAACACAATACCAACGGTTTTGAACCATTGGTATTGGTGTTTTGAAAATCACATTACCAGCGGTTTAGAACCGTTGGTATAACAATTCTCAAAAATGCATTACCAATGGTTATAAACCATTGGTATACATTGAGTGAAATTTAATAAAACAATATTCCAACGTTTTAGATAAAACCATTGGTATAATGCTTTCCTCACGGCTTACTAACCAACGGTTTGGAAAACTGTTGGTATAGGCTATACCAACGGTCTTCCAGCCTATAACAATGGTTTAAAACCATTGGTATACCCTTCTTTTCCAGCAGTGCCACTTTCTCTTCCACGACAAGGAAGGAGACGCTGACTGTGGAGACCGACGCCAACAACAACGTTCTTCTTCTTCTTCCAACGTCGACAAAATCGATACCTTTCTTCCGCGACACCCGACTACCGTGACATTTGACTTCCGCGACTCGACGATGTGCTACGTCAATTTTGAGGTAGGGGTTTAATCTTCATTCATGTTTATTTAATGAACTTCGTTGATATTTGTTGGCTGCTTGCTATTATTATAACGGGAGGAGGTTGGACCACACAAAAATGGCTGACCCTCCTCCCCCTTTGATATTGTGTTCATTGCGGCTCGAACAATGGTGGCGCGGTGCAATGGTACCACGTGGAAGCAAGAAAGAATGCGACGAAGAAGCGCGACACCATCGCACCGCGCAGTTGAGGCCGAACGAAACCGCAACCAGAGTTGGGGCCGCTGAGGAGATTTGAAGACTCCGCAGATTGTTTATTGGTGTGCGGATCAACGGGCGATGGCGGAACGGGCCGCATGGGAGTTTTGAAGACTTCGCAGTGAAGGGAAGGTCCCAGGAGGACCACTGGCAAAGACGGAAAGCAAATCGGACCACCAGAGTGCATCCGGTGGTCCACAGAAGACCCTGTCGGCACACCACTAGGAGGAACTGCCGTGGCTAAAGCCACTATGGCAGGAAGGCATATCCTACGGCCCCGCGGGATCCATAGGTGGAGGATGCGGTAGGCGTTCCGCGTCCGTGGGGCGAGAAAGTGGGGAACGGTTCCCCCCTGCTCGGCCGCTGGCCGAGCCAGCGTGCCACCCGGCCGGGCCGGGCTAGGTTGTGCGGACCAGACCAGGCTGTGCCCAGCCGGGTTGGGCCGCACCCAGCCGGGACGAACCCGTACCCGGGTCAGGTCAACCCGGTTCTGGCCGACCCAGGGGGGGTTGGGTCGGGTCGAACCGGGCCAAGACCACCCATTTTCGGACCACTTTCGGTATTTTTCCCCTTAACATGGGTTTCAGACCTCCGATCGACGCACCGTCAGTTGCATTGGGATCCTTGGATCGGGATGGTGGTTTTGGTATATTACACTCAAGGTTTTGGAGAACATTGAGTATGGCCAGGTTGGTTTGAACCCGAAACAAACCGGGCCCTCGGAGCAGAAACGCTTATAACTTGAGCTCTAGACATCTCAATGACGTGTTGTCGATCTTGTTGAATTCCTCTTAGTGAGACGGACCTATTGGAATACTCCGCTCAAGGTTTGGATGCAGTTGGAGTGCAGTCGGGTTGGTTTTGACTTAAAAACAAGCTAGGCCCCTAGAATGGAAAAGCTGATAACTTTCAGACCGGACGTCCGTTTGACGAACCGTCAGCGGCGTTGGTGATCTCATTGAGAAACGGTCCTTATGAGTATATCCTATGAGAGTTCGGGGTATAGTTGAGATATGTCCGGTTTGGTTCACACATGAAACCAACCGGGCCCCTGGGACGAAAAGGGTAATAACTCACAGACCGGGAGTCTGATTGATGTGTCGTCTGTTGTGTTGAGACCCCTATGACGTGGCAGTCCTTTGAGATAATTCTTCGTGGGACTTTGTGATACGTGGAGTGTCGAACTGTAGCTCGTGGAGCGGACCCTCCCAGAGACAAAGGTACGGAGTATAGAGACCGTGTAGCTGGCTGAGACCTGATGACTCCTTGCCTGATTCTATTCAGAGTGACTTACATAGCCTAGTGGGGAGCAATACTTTGTGAGGTGGTAGACCCATGGTGGAGGAGCACTACTTTGTGAGATGGCAGACCCACGATACTCGACATGAGGAGTACCTCTGTAGGCTATGAGGGGGAGCACTACTGTGTGAGGTGGCAGACCCATGACGGAGGAGCACTACATTAAGAGGTGGTAGACCCATAGTACTCGACAGGAGGAGTACCTCAGTAGTCTTAGGTTAGTGATAAGTACCTCAGATTCGTGATAGGATCACTGTACTCGTCAGATACAGAGCTCTTCAGCAGTTACGGTTTCGATAATGAAAATCATGGTTTGAGTTGAGTCTATGACCTTTGTGTTTACCTCGTGATTGAGATGGGTCACTTGATAACTTAGGTATATGTATGGGAAGATACCTAGGTAGTGTATATTCGTTGATTTCATAACCTTTGTGTTTCCTCATGATTGAGATGGGTTACTTGATAACATAGGTATAAGTATGGGCTTATAACTAAGTAAGGGTTATCTATTGAGATCCTTCATTTTGGTTATCCTTATTGGATTTAGTGAGACCTTGAGGGTATCATGGTCCCTACTGAGTATCGTATACTCACCCCTGCATGGGATATGCCTGCACCTTGTTGTGTTGGTTGCAGACGACGGGCAGCCTTGACGGAGGCCGAATGTTCGAGGACTGGACGGTACCCGGTGGTGGACTTCACGACGAGACGATTCTCAGAGGAGGTTGACGGGCGAGAGCGTTGTAGAGGCTATCTGTACCTACCCTTCAGGTAGGATGTGAGGTGGACGACCTAGGAGCTGCTTCTATTCTTCCAGTTGTTTGTCTTTTCTGTTGTACTTCCTTTCAGTTGTAGCTGTACTTTTTAGTTTGGTTTGAATTATATCCCTTTTTACTTTTCAACACTTTATTTTGTACTTAGTGTATTATTTCTGCTTGTACTCTGTGGTTTTTTGATTACTTTTATAAATGCAATACCTTCCCAGTTATTGGGATTTATGCCTTTGGTGCTAATCGCCAGCCCCTGGCCTATGGAAGGAGGGCTTGGGGTAGTCACAACACGGGCCCCAAGGACAGGTCATGACAAATTGGTATCAGAGGCAGGTTCTACCGCAGAACTTATAACTCTGATATTTTCTTTCTGTAAAGCAATAGTGTTAAGGGTACCGAGAGTGGTTTTCAGTTCCGGGAGTCCAGTGTTGGTGCGGGTGGCCGACGTATCCATACACCAGGACCCAGACAACTGATTTCCGACATTGTGCATGAAAACACTGATTGCATGTGTGTTTTCATAGGTTTTCCCTTAAAACAGCTCAAACCAGGTCATCTCACCAGGTATAAATCTTTTGATCGTGTCATGTTTGTTTCTTTCAGGATGCCTCCCCTTTGACGACCAGCTAGAGCCCCTAGAGTTGTACATACTGACAGCCCGCCGAGCGACGTGGCCTCAGTACAGGGCCCTATCCCAATTGAGGCACCAACGGAGGCACCATCGGTACTACCACCCGTTGGGCCCCCAATTCCACCAGCCCCAGCAGTATAGGGTGCACGTCACTTGAGCGCACTGCACGAGTTCCAGTGCCAAAGGCCACCAAGGTTCAGGGGAGAGACGGATCCACAGGCGGCTGAGGATTGGCTGGAGGCTGTGGTAAGAGTCTCCATGCTACTGGGAACGCTAGCAGACTTCATGGTGATCCTTGCTTCCATCCTTCTTCATGAAGCAGCAGGTAGATGGTGGAGTCTGATTCCCCAGATGCATGACGAGGTGACACTTCTGTGATCAGACTTCGAGAACTTGTTCCAGGAAGATTTTATACCAACCACCCTTCGAGCGGTGCATATACAAGAGCTACTGCTTCTTTATCAGGGTACAATGATGGTGGAGTAGTACTCAGCGAGGTTCACAGACCTCTCGCGCTACTCCACAAATATGGTACGAGACCCGTTCTTCAGAGCCCGAACCTTCGATAAGAGGCTCAAGAGAGAGATTAGAGCTTCTGTTGTTTCTCACAACATCCCAACGCACACAGGGGTGTTGGAGAGAGCCCTCTTAGTGGAGAGTTTCTTTGCTGAGCAATCTCCAACAGCATGACCCACCACTAGCTGGCATGTGGCAGAGTCTTCTACAGTGGGGAGTAGACAGATGACGCAGAGGTCCAATAGGACCAGACCTACAGGTGGTCGGCTGCATGACTCAGGGTCGGTAGTGTGATGCACCCAGGGGAGTGATAAAGCTAGACCTTCCATACTGTGTTACATGTGTGGGGGACAGGGTCACATGGCTCGTGACTGTCCGACCCACCGCTCGGATGATCAGTATATAAATGAAGGACCTCTCTGGTAGAGGCAGAGGTTCGATCGAGGAAGACCGCATGGAGAAGAAGGCCAAGGGAGGAGAGCTGGCCGTGCAGCTGGAGGTGGACGACGCTTCGAGGTGTTGCCACCACCACCACCAGGAGGTCCACCCTGACCGCAGAGAACAGGTGGACATGGGAGAGCTCAACTTCAGGAACCAGAAGCATTCGACTACGGAGCTCCAGAAGCAGGCGGACAAGAGCGGGACTAGTTCCAGGCATGGGACCATTGATCTTGGTTCTTATAGTTTACTTGTTATCATTGTTGTGTGTCTTTGTACTTCGAGCTGCAGTAATAAAAGACACTTGTCCTTGTGACATTTTCTTCCTTCCTTTTTGTGAACTGAAAGGTCCCAGTTAAAACTGTTGACTTGACCCTCACTTTCGAGATTTCTACTGGAGGAGACCTAGTTACCTCACGATGATACCGAAAGTGTGACTCGACCCTTAGAGGCGAGAGTGACAGTTGGATCTCTTGGTATTAACGTCAAGGCCTTTCGACGTCGTCCATGGCATGAATGCATCATTCACATCCGGATTGACTATATTAGGAAAAGAACGTGGTTCATCTAGGGGATGAGACCGGATTTCTTTTATCAGCAAAGAAGAAATCATAGCAGCTCTTGTGAGACAAGAGATGGTCCGGGATACGATGGAGAAGGTGCAGATCATCCATGAGCGGATGAAGACTGCACAGTGCAGACAGAAGTCCTATGTTGATAGGAGATAAGACCATTGAAATTTGAGGATGGTGACCATGTTTTCTTACGGGTCTCACCTCGACGAGGTCTATGGAGATGTGGCCGAGGCGACAAGTAATCTTCGAGGTTCAGCGGACCTTTTCAGGTCCTCCGCAGGGTAGGAGCGGTGTCTTACCGTTTGACCCATCCACCTCAGTTGCACCAGGTGCACGATGACTTCCATGTATCTCAGCTAAGGAGATACGTGCTTGAACGGACGCATGTCATCGACCATGGGTAACTGGACTTTGGTGATGTGGTGACTTTTTCGGGGTTTCAGTAGAGGTTGAGGATCGACATGAGCAGATCCTACGAGGACGGTCGATTACTCTTATGCGCTTTCGTTGGCAGCACGAGAACCTCCAGGAGAGCACATGGGAGCAGAAGGCTCAGATGCGTTCTCAGTACCACTATTGTTTCCCTAGATTGTGTTAATGTTTTACGGGGACGTAAAGCCTTGAGGTGGGAGTAATTTAAAGACTCGATAATTTAAAGGATTTTTTTATTAATTTATTTTGAATTTTACAAGTCTGTGGATTTCGACGACAACAGATTCTGAGGCCCGGTGTGCCCGGAATCATTTTCCGAAGTTTAGCTCGGGTACATTCCATGAACGAACGAGCGGGTTTTTCTAACTTTTGAACCGATGCTCGGAATAGAAATCTAAGGGCACCGATGAACTCACAGCGCCGGGAAATTCATAAGGGGATCTTAAGCGCAGTTGCGTTTGTCGCATGAGGTGGTAAATTTTTGGGGTTTAGTTGAATTAAATAAAATTTGTCGTGCACAAATTTTATTCATGGAAAGTGTTTTTTTAACAAAGGGGGAGTTAGATGTGTGGTCCACACCTACCTAACATCCCATGGGAGAGTTTAGTGTGGTAGGGACCACATGAGACCCTAACTCCTCACCTTCCCCCTAACCCCCTTGACCCCCCATAACTCACCCCCCCCTATTTAAATGGATGGAAACTCCACACATTTATTGTGGTGGAGCCTCTCCACCTCTGAAGATTAATGAGGCTGACTAGGATAATTAATGAACTTTTTAATTATCCTTATCACACCACTTGACTTTTTGAATGGTTTGGAGATCTTTTAAAAGAATGAGGCTTATTGAGATATTTGTTTTTGGGAAAATATTTTGGGAGAACTATCTTCCTCTGCAAAGAACGATCATCCATCTTAACGAAGAACATCCTCATTCCGCGAAGAACGACCATCAACTCTCCACTTACTCCACGTCAATGGAGAAGTCGCCGACCACGGTGATCATAGCCAACGACAAAGTGCCTTACTACTTCATCTCATTCGTTGAATAACACTACGTATCCGAAGATGGACATCAAGTTGGTGGTCCAGGAATTTTCCATCCACTTTCTCTTCCACGACAATGAAGGAGACACTGACGATGGAGACCAACCCCAACAATAACGTTCTTCTTCTTCTTCAGACGTCGACGGAATCGATACCGTTCTTCCGCAACACCTGACTACCACGACGTTCGACTTGCGCGACTCGACGAAGTGGGAAATCAATTTCGAGGTAGGGGTTTAATCTTTGTTCATGTTTATTTAACGAACATCATTGATATTTGTTGGTCTCTTGCTATCATTATAACGGGAGGAGATCAGACCGCACAAACATGGCCGACCCTCCTCCCCCTTTGATATTGTGTTTGTTGGAGCTCGAACAAAGGTGGCACAGTGCAATGGCACCACGCGGAAACAAGAAAGAACACGACGAAGAAGCGCGGTGCCGTCACACCGTGTCGTTGAGGCCGAACGAAACCACGGATGGATTCGAGGCCATAGAGGCGATTCGAAGACTCCACAGATTGTTTATTGGCGTGTGGATCGACGGGCGATGGCGGAATGGGCCGCAGGGGAGTTTTGAAGACTTCGCAGTGAAGGGAAGGTCCTGGAAGGACCGCTGGCGAAGACAGAAAGCAAAACAGACCACCAGTGTGCGTACGGTGGCCTGCGGAAGACCCTGCCGGCGGCCAGCACCAGCCGGCCGCTAGGATGCGGCGGCACCCGGTGTGCTACCAGGAGGAACCTGCGTGGCAGAAGGTGGTCGGATCCCGCGGCTGTGCGGGATCTGGAGGATGATGACTCGACCGCGTGGGACCTAGAGGAGGAGGACGCGGCAGGCGCGTCGCGCCCGTGGGGCGAGAAATGGGGGAACGGTTCCCCCTGCTCGGCCGTTGGCCAAGCCAGCATGCCACCCGGTCGGGCCGGGCAGGGTTGCACGGACCAGACCGGGCCGCACCCTGTCGGGTCAGGCCACACCCATCCGGGTCGGACCTGTACCCGGGTCGGGTCAACCCAGTTCGGGTGGACCAAGGGGGGGTTGGGCCGGGTCGGACCGGGCCCAGACCCACCATTTTTGGACCACTTTCAGTCTTTTGCCCATAACATGGGCTTCAGACCTCCGATCGACGCATCCTCAGTTGCATTGGGATCCTTGGATTGAGATGCTCATTTTGGTATATTACACATAATGTTTCAGAAAACTTTGGGTACATCCGGGTTGGTTCGAACCCGAAACCAACTGGGCCCTCTGAGCGGAAACGCTTATAACTTGAGGTCCAGATGTCTGATTGAGGTGTCGTCGACCTTTTTAATTCCTCTTAGTGAGACGGACCTTTTGGCTTACTCTGCTAGAGGTTTGGATGCAGTTGGAGTGCGAAAGTGTTGGTTTTGACTAAAAAACCAGCCAGGCCCCTAGAATGGAAAAGCTTATAACTTTCAGACCGGACGTCCGTTTGATGAACCGTCAGCGGCATGGGTCATCTCGTTGAGAAACGGTCCCTATGAGTATACCCTATGAGAGTTCGGGGTACAGTTGAGATACGGCCGGGTTGGTTCGCACATGAAACCAACCGAGCACTTGGGACGAAAAGGCTAATAACTCACAAACTGGGCGTCCAATTGACACGTCGTCTGTTGTGTTGAGACCCCTATGACGTGGCAGCCCTTTGAGATACTTCTTCAGGGGACTTTGTAATACTTTGAGTATCGACCTGTAGCTCGTGGAGCGGACCCTCCCAGAGACGAGCGTACGGACTACGAAGACCGTGTAGCTAGCTGAGACCTGATGACTACTTGTGTGATTCGATTCGGAGTGACTTACATAGCCCAGTGGGGAGCACTACTTTGTGAGGTGGAAAACCCATGGTGGAGGAGCACTACTTTGTGAGGTAGCAGACCCGCGGTACCTGACATGAGGAGTACCTCTGTAGTCTATGAGGGGGAGCACTACATTGTGAGGTGGCAGACCCATGGAGGAGGAGAACTACTTTGTGAGGTGGCAGACCCGCGATACTTGATAGGAGGAGTACCTCAGTAGTCTTAGGTTAGTGAGAAGTACCTCGGAGTCGTGACAGGATCACTGTACACGTCAGAGACGGAGCACTTCAGCAGTTATGGTTTCGATAATTAAAATCCTGGTTTGAGCTGAGTCTATGACCTTTGTGTTTATCTCATGATTGAGATGGGTCACTTGAGAACTTAGGTATATGAATGGGCATATAACTAGGTAGTGGTTATCCGTTTATTTCATAAGCTTTGTGTTTCCTCATGATTGAGATGGGTTACATGATAACTTAGGTATAAGTATGGGCTTATTTCTAAGTAAGGGTTATCTGTTGAGATCCTTCTTTGTGGTTATCCGTGTTGGATTTAGTGAGACCTTGAGGGTCTCAGGGTCCCTACTGAGTATCGTATACTCATCTCTGCATGGTATATGCCCGCACCTCGTTGTGTTGGTTGCAAATGATGGGAATCGCTGACGGAGGTCGAGTGTTCGAGGACTGGACGGTACCCAGTGGTGGACTTCATGATGAGATGATACTCGGAGGAGGTTGATGGGTGAGAGCATTGTAGAGGCTCTCTACACCTACCCTCCTGGTAGGATCCGGGGTGGATGACCTAGGAGTATCTTTTATTCTTCCAGCTGTTTGTCTTTTCTGTTTTACTTCCTTTCAGTTATAGCTGCAATTTTTAGTTGGGTTTGTATTCTAGCCCTTTTTACTTTTCATCACTTTCTTTTGTACTTAGTGTTTTATTTCATGTTGTACTCTGTGGTGTTTTGTTTACTTTTATAAAGGCAATGCCTTCCCCGTTATCGGGATTTAGGCCTTTGGTGCTAGTCGTCAACCCCTGGCCTATGGAAGGTGGGCCTGGGGTAGTCACGGCACGAGCCACAAGGACAGGTCGTGACATCACTATAGTAATATGATTGCCATATTTTTATATCCCATAATCTGATTTTTTTTTTCATTCTAAATTTTCAAAAGTTTTTCATACGGATTAAAATGATTATGAAACATAGAATGGTCTATATTTCCATAATGGTGATTTGAATTCAAATAATAAATCATGCTTTTATTGAAATAAGTGGTTAAATTTAAGGATCACGTTTTGTGATAAAATGATTATTTTTTGGATGTGTCCATATTTTATTATATGTTTTTTATATATATGGGATTCCAAAATTATCTAATTTAACCAATGAAAATAATATGAGTATAAGAAAATAAAAAAAATTCTAATAAACTCGTAATGTTTTGGGTGATTTAGGTATAGCATATTATAGCCGGTATCAGAGAGAGTGTTTCAATAATTTTGATGTTATAAAGATTCAAGGTCATGATAATTTAATTTATCTAAATACCATCATTGGTTAACAAGTCTTCAATGTCATAGATAACCATTTTTATGTTTTATATTATTGTAGTACTTTGGGATACTTTTATTGTGATTTCCTAAACATTTGTGTTATATGAAACACTTACATTTAACTTGTGTTGTATTAAAAAAGATATTTTAGGAATAATCAATTTTTTTTGTTTTGAAAAAAGTTGAATATTATTAATAACCATTAAGGTTAATATAATCATTTATTTTGAGTAAATTTTGATTAATTAAGATGAAAAAAATATTAATTTTGGGAACATTTTATTTATTAGATCGATAAAAATAGGATTAAAAATTTATTTCTTGACTATGATGTTAAAATAATTTTTTAATAATTTAATTATATATAGAAAATTATATGATTTAAGTAAGAAAAATTATTTTCTATGATAGTATTTTTTTCATATAAATATTGAGTTATATTTTAGAATAATATATAATATTATTATGGATTTTTATGGATTCAAGATATTTTTTGGAAAAAATGTTTATTTTATAGATTATATGATTAGGATATATAATTTTTTGGTATGTGAAAATATGGGTGATATATTTTATTTGTAGATAAATGTTAAGTCTATCTTAGAAGAATACGTGATTAAATAATTTTAATATTTGAGATTTACTTTTGGTTTATAATATTTTTAAGAGTTTTAAGCGTAATTATTTATTGAATTATTTAGTTACAAATTAGGGTTTTATTATTGAGGAATTATATATTAGATTATTATTCTTTCATAAAAAATATTCTAATAACTTTTTCCCATCATTTTTGGTTTTTGCTAATGGATATAGGTATGGAGAATAACATATAGTTCTTCTTTGGATCTCATGATCCATTAAAAGTTAATTATAATGATTATGGAATGAAAATTTAATCTCAAATATTTATCTATGTAATAAGAGATATGATACATGTGAAAATTTATTGAACCACAAATGAAGGGTGAAATTTCACTTATTAAGTGGGAAAAAATCAAGTCTGTGTATTTTTTTTTAAAAATAACTCTATATAAGGTAAATTAAATTCCCAAATCTTTTAAATATAATGAAAAAAGTAAAAACCAAATATAAATGTATTATTTTACAAAATCACTTACAATTATGATCCATATATCGTTAAATTGTTTTTTGGAAATAATAATTTTATTGGTCTTGACCAAGAAATTAATGTTCACGATAAAATATTAATATTATATTATTAGTAAGTGATAATAACTAAATTATGAGGTAATAAAATTAAAAATAGTAGGATTTAATTTAATTAAGTTGGGATATTTTTTAACCCAGAGATTTTAGTTTAAATAGTTTAATATGTTTAGTTCTGTGGACTACAGGTAATACTGAGCTTACAATGAACTATGATATACCTTAAAATATCATTATTTATATATGACCATTATAAAATAGATACTAGTTTTGAAAGTTGGTGGAGGAGTATAAAAATTTTAAAATAGGTGTTGGGAATATTTCATTAATACAAATATACTGATTAATTTCAAGAAAATATGAATTAAACTTTTAAACAATATTATCTAAAATTAAAGGAGATATTTTTCAAAAAACTAATTTATATTCATACATAATGTTTTTCTAATTAAATTAAGATATTAACTATATATGAAATATTTTAATGAAATAACATGATAATATATTTAATAAAATAATTTAATATTCATCTAATGATGTTTACTAGATAATTAATGATTATAAATACATTTTATAAATCGCAAAATGGTTTTTTTCATTTAGTGAGTAGATATTTTGAATAATTTTGAACATTTTTAGAAATTTTATTTGTTAAATTTTAAATTATATTTAAGTCATCATTTTGAGATAATATTATGTTAATTTTTCCTAAATTTTCTGAAAAAGTTCATCATTTCTTGAATAGTTAAATAACAATTTTGCAAAAACTCTCATTTCATAAATATTAAGAAATATAATTTAAAAGTCCCATTTGGTTATGTATTTTTATTCCAAATAAGATTAATTTTATTAAAATTATTTAAAATATTTTTCTTATAATCAAATATTATATGAATTTCATATAAGGTCATTTTTTTAAAATTCATATTTTTTAAAAAATTATTTGTGATTTAATTTTTGGAATATGTAATAAATTTTATTTTAGAAACTAATAAAAATTTAATATTGAGTAATGGAAGTAATATTTTTAATTAGGAGGATGAAATTTATTAATGATTCTATATCCATTTTTTCAAAGTTAATTGTATTCAATGTGAAAATTTATCACCAAGATAAAGGGTCAAACTAGTTAATTATAGTAAAAAAAGATAAGGACAGAAAATATCATCCTAATTGTTAATATATTAAAATATTTGTAATTAAAAATAATATATATTTGAATATTTCATTTTGGTTCTAATTTCATTTAATTACAACCATAATATTATTTAATGATAATGGTGCTTTTAAAATGTCACTAACATTCACTTATTATGTTATAATGATATGGATAAAGATAAAAAATATATATAGACAAATACATATTGTAAAATTGATTAAAAATAAACTATATTAGTGATATTAATTCATTTTAAATTTTTAGTTTTGGTATAATTACCTTTAATGCTTATGAAATGTAGATATAATAGTTGTGTAAGAAATAGAAAAAGTAATGAAATTATTTTTAAAATCCTCAAGATTAAGATGTTTTGGATTAATTTTTGTGTTACAATAGTTTTTTATATTTTTAAAGTAACGGTGATGGTTAAATAGTTGAACATCAAATTATATTATTTTTGTGATTTCTTTCATGCTGATTTTTTGAAATTGTTTGGAAAATAACATTATACTATTTTTAATGATTAAATAAAATTTTTATTTCATTATAAAATAATAAAAATTTTATATTCACTCAAATTAATGGGAATTGTTTGATATATTTATTAATGATTCATTTATGATTGAATTAGAATATTTTAACACTACATTTATAACCTATAATGGAACATGAGCCTCAGTATAGTTGGTGAGGTCTCTCTAAGTGCATCCACGAGATGTAGGTTCAAAACCAGGTGGAGGAATAATTTAGCGGGCACTGTAGCAGTACTGTAGCAGGCACTGCAGTAGTTTATGTTCGGTACTGTAGTAGTCAGAACTATTCACCTTGGGCCACTGGTTTGGGATTGGAGTCCTTAAGGCCTTTGGTCCACCCAAGGCCCTCGGGTTAGTAAGGATCTAGGGCCACCTCAAGGCCCTTAGGGCCACCTGATTTGCAGTTGCACAAACATATTTTACAAAGAACCACTCCAAAATGAGAAATCACAGGGAACAACCACTAGAGAAGGGCTAAACGGTCTTTGGAAGAATGATAGGGCATGGAATTTTCCATTGGTACCGCACCTATTCACCACTGCACATAAAAATTCAATCATAACATTCATGAAAAGGTGGAGAGCTGGTCATGATTCAGATGATGGGGAGGAGTAGTTCCAAGAAGTCATAGTCTCTATAATTTCCATATGACCTACTGATCATGTAATGTATCCAAGCCTAAGGTCAATGTAATTCCTAAAAGTCCAACAAGCCTTAAAAGGGTTCCCCCTCATCCCTAGAAAGGGGGGTTATCATAAAATCAATAAATAAAAGAAGGCCTTCGGTCCATTCAAAAATAACCTTTATAACCCATAATGGTTGAAATATTTATTATAATAGTTATTGTTAAACAGGGTCAACTAGGGGTTAAACGAATAGATAAGGTTTAATATGACACAGAAACATGTATAATGTATATTATCTAACCTTATTTAGTTCTTATCCCCCTTATAATTGAATATATTGAACTAAAGATCTATTTTAAAAGGGTATAGAGATATTATATATTAATATATCATGTATTTATAAGATTTCTGACCACCTCACATATAAAATAGATCCTCATCTCCTTACATTATCACACTTATTACTACATTTATCATGACCATGACCTTACAGGAACAATTAAAATCCTTCCTCACCATGTCACTAAGGTTCTTCTCACTCCAAAATACCAACCTATAGGGCTTAAGGTGTATGCCAAATTGAAATTTAAAAGAATATGTATAACAATTAATCAAGTGTTTTCATGTTTATTTATTTTAACACCACCTTTAAATATTTGATAACCATTATCTTAATATAAAATTATCATAATATATATACATAAATTTTATTATTTTTATGACACAACCCTTATCAACTCATTTTCCATCTTATGGTTAATAAAAATAAAACTCCTGTGTATGTGGGAATTAGAAACTCCATGAATCCATGCATTTTGTTTTACGTCACTAGATCTTATAACTGGTTAAATTTATAAATCATAAGAATATATATATTTATTATGAAATAATTATGATTATATAAATAAAATATATTATTTACCTTATTACCCTTCCATCCCATGAAAAAAATGATATCATCACTCATGCGTATGTGTGGACTACCACCTCCATTAAGTGATGTGATTCGTTTTTCATATCCACCATCAATGGATGAATGTAAAAATGTTTTCATTTTATAAAAATAATAATATTCTTGTGATTACGATTCTAGGTATTAGTAAACCATCATCCATTTGACCTTATTAAACCTACTGATGCCATTTTGTAATTATGGACTGAACATACTCAAAATATCAAATATTAATATAATTGATTTAGTTAGTACATTAGAGATGGAAATTCATGAAAAAGTGGTTATGGTAAGAGAATAAAACATCAAATATTTTATATGAAATTGAATAATTAATATGTGTTTATTATAAAAGATTTAAATAATTTTTGTTCTGAGTTGGACTCAAGGTAAGGTATTTCTCATCTCAATTTATATTCATTGATACTCATTACATGTTCACCACATGCTTTATTTTTTATGTTTTATATACTAATATATTTATTTATTTTGTCAATATGTTAATAAAATTAATGTGGATTAATAATACATTTCATGTTCCCCCCTTTAATGATATTTTTTTAGAAGTTACCAAAGTAGAACCATATTTTTCTTTAATGCCTTGAATTTTTATATTCCATTAAAAAATATTTCATCCATACCCATGGTTTTTAAATTCTATTAAAACATTGTCTAATTTATAAATAAATTATTATTAAATTTCTATTTCAACTAATTTTTCCATTCATAATAATTATTTAAAATAAAATCTTTCTATCATTTTCTATATAGATCACTATTGACCCTTTTTACCAAATACAAAAATATTTTTCTCATAATGTATATGACATGAGTGTAATTTACCATAATAATATATTTTTATTATTAAAAAACATAATATTATTATTTCAATATTTCCAATATAAATTCTATTCCAATTATTTTTTTTATTTTTTAATTATATTTGAAAATAAAAATGATATTTATATTATTCTTATGGGAAAATAGAAACTGCCCAACTTGTGGGTTCATATTAATTTTCCAGGGTTTTATGATGAGATGTAATAATATTATAAATTTTTTATTTGTGATATAGAACATAGGGATTATAGATTATTATAAGTGCCTACGATATTTCCCATGATAATGGGTGATCCCGGTATAGATCTACAGTGAATTGGATAATGATAGATTATTAAACAAAAAAATGATGGAGATAACTAGGTAGGCTAATAATATATATTTGACTGGGATTTTTTTCATATGAAATGAGAAATGAATGAATGAAAAAGGGTTATTAATATGACTCTCTAGAATAACTATTTAATTATTACAAATATTTTTACGAAATTATTTCTTTTTTTAAGTTAAAGATTTATTTTGAACATTTAAAGATAAATTCTTTATTTTTAAAAGAAATTTTCTCATGATTATTTAATGGTATTTCTAATATTTCTGATAGTCATTTAATTTTTTTAGAAATGGTCAGTTTTATCTTTTGGTTATGATTATTTATAAGCTAGTTGTTTTTTAATAGAAAATCATTTTAAAGGGTTTTCATTTTTTTTACTAGATTAACATGTCTCCATTTCTTTTTTCTCAATTATCGAGATTTTTTTCATCATCCCAAATTTAAAAATGTATTTAATATGATTTAAATATGAGTAAGAACAATAAAATTGTATATAATTTCTATATTTTGATTTTAATTAAAATAAGAAAAAACATTTTGAGAGAAAGAAGTGTTTATGTTTAAGAATCATGTTTTATAAAAACAAATTAGATTGAGTAGATGTGCATGATTTGTATTATAAGTGATTGGTATGAAATAATTTTTCATATTTATCTAATAATATAAAACTAATAGATAATGAAAATTTAATAAAATTAAATCATTTTTATTAAAATTATAATTACGTGTCGATTATGCTACGAGATATTATAACCATTCATCGAGGAATATGCATAGTAAAAACTCATTTTACCATCGATTCTTATAGTTTTAGGATTCATCTAAAATGTTAGCTATTTTTTTTATCATATAAATATTTATAAGTATAATACTACACATAACCTATTTATATTGTTATATAATTTTGAAAGGTTAAATTAGTAAAACAAATGTATAAAGGCATTGTGTGGAAACAAAAATTATAACATAGGTACATCCAAGGATAATGTGGTGATAAAAAACAATAATAACCTATGTACATTCATAGATAACATTGCTATTTTCAATATGATCCCACGACTTTATAATAATTAACCCCAAAATTTTAGATCATTTTAGAGGTGATACATAATAATACCCTATAAAAGTTGCATAATATAATTAAAAATATTGTAAATTAGGTGTAGAACATTGCTATTAATAATAATAAATTAATAGCATTCCATATTAATATCTATTATTAGATTTTATATATTCCAATTCATTATGATAATTTTATTTTATTTATCAATAAAGGTAGTTTTAAGTTAACTACACAGTTTTCGAGGTTTTATATAGTTTAATTAACAAATTAAAAAATTTATTTGTAATATTTTAAATTGATAATATATACTTCCAATTTGAAATCAATATTTTTAAATAAACATTATATAATTTATTTTATAATTCAATGAAATAGTTTATTTTTTGTGAATGGTAACAAATAGAGATTTTACATATTTTTTAATTCTAATTATAATATCAGAATATAATAATGACTATAAATAATAGAGAATTTATTTTTTTAAAACTATATATTTAATAATTAATATTATATATTTAAAAATCCAATCCTACAAATGTGTGTTTTACATTGTGTAAATCTATATACTTTTTCTATTCAAATAAAAACTAATTGCGATTCATCAAATTTAATAATATATTCAAAAATTTCTTTTGGTTTTGAATTGGTATGAAAGAAAATAATTTAAATTTTTTACTTAAATAAATCAAATAAATTCCATATTATTAATAATTATTATTTATTTCGGTTTAATGTTATTTTTGTCATAAAAAATCATGTTTCCTAAATATGTTTTTCATTAATTATTTTTCATTTTTATTAAAAATGATTATTTCCTCCAATAGAAAATTAATCATAGAAAATGTATTCCATGTTTGAAGTCAGTATGTTAAAATTTTATAATGATTTTAATTTCATTTTAATTCATAATAAACATTTATCATATTCAATGTTTCTTTCCATAGTATGGATTAACATGGTTATAGTGGGGGTGTTAAACAAAGAGGTAAGGCTTAAAATTTGTACAAATTTCCAAAATATGATAAAATGAGGATATTTAAACAATAAAATATCATTTATTTTAAAATATAGTAAATCATGACCACTTTGGCATGGTAAATACATTTATTATATTTAAATGATCATAATATTTACATGGGTACCAATCAACTCACTATTAAAAGGGAACCCCTTGTCCTCAATTTTCCAAACACTTTTATAACAATAACAAAACCAACATTTTCCAAAATACCTTCCTAAATATCCTACCCATGTCTAAGAGGTAATTTTCTCTCTAAAATACCAATCCTAGAAGGATTATGGTGTAGTTCAAAAATATATATCCAAGGAGAATGTATAAGTCCTAATAAAATTATTTCATGTTTATTTATCCTTATAAATCCATCATGATATTTACAAACCATCCAAATATATTTAAATATGTCTATTTAGTATACTGAAATTTTTTTATATTGATTGAAAAAATATTTTATAAATCCTTTCTATCCAATTGAAAATGAAAGTGTCGCTTATATGTAGGTACAGAATATCACCTACCTGAGGCAATGAAATTTTTATTTTATCACCACAGAACACATAAATTTATAAAATGTATTTAATGAATTGATATTTTATTTTTAATTTAATTAATAATTAAAAATTGTATGAATTTTTCTTTTTTATTATATTTCCATCCATTCAAAAAAATGAAAACATGTCTCTTGCATACGTGCAGACTACAACCTCTATGAATAAACTATATATTTTTTCAATAAAACCATGTATGTATGGTTTAAAAATAGTATTTAATGTAAAAAATAATTTCTAGATCATTTAATATTCATTACATGATATAACCATGACCCCTCTAACCATGATAAATATATTGAAGCTGTTTCGGACTGAACAACCTCAAAAAATATGATGTAAATTTAACAAATTTAGTGACTAAATAACATATTGTAGTAAAGGAAATACAAAGAATAATAATACATGAATGAATATAAATACTATTATTAACAATTGAAATAAATATATTTATTTTCTTATTCAAGCTATTAAATGAAGTGTGTCAAGATTCAGGGGATTATGTAATTTATATTTTTTTAAAAAAATTATAAATATTTTAAAATTATTCATTCATAGTTATGATCTTTAAAATTTTTAGGTTTTTTATTACTTATTCTGAAATGACTGCTTCAATTAAATTTAAAATATCTTTGACTTTCATTAAAATATTTTTTTAAAAAGATATTTTCTCAACATATCATTTTTTTACATTAATTAAAAATTGCTAAAAGAATGTTATTATAACTGTTACCACATAACCACCAATATAGAGACCCATAAATTTAAGGCATGAAAATTACATCTCATAGGTGGAATATTAGTAACAAATTAATATAATCCATTCCAAACCTAGGATTTCTTAGTGTCTATTGAATATGAGATACACAATCAACTGGTACATAAAACATATACATCATTTAAAATTATGTTCTTCGTAGCTATCACCCTTCTTAGAAAATTCTTACTTAAAACCTTTCCTCATAACATGAGGAATGGAGGCATAAGAAATGATGGGTTCATATTCAATGTATTTATAAACATAATAGTTATAAACCAATGATCATGAGTGAGGATAAAATATTTATATCAGTATAAAAACACAATCATGATTGAAAATAATCAATCCTAATTAGTCAAATACAATTAATAATTAAACATGGAATGTGATTTCATCAAAAAATACATAACAAATAAGAGTTTTTTATATGAATAATCAATTATTATTCATGAGAACATAACCATTGTATAATTAAGAAGTTTTTATAATACACATAAGCACATAAAATTATTTCATTTATTAAGGCTCACTTCTAAGACTATCACAGTTTATTGAAAAAACTCCCAATTCCATCATTCTTTGTATCAATGATCACTCTAAGACTATCTCACTAGAAAAATTTCGTCTCTAAAATGTGATTTCCCTAATATACTTTTTATTATCTCATGAGATATCCATATTAATCCAATTAATTATAGGTTCATAAAATTATGGTCCCACCAATTACATTATGAAAACCATTCATATGTGTCCTACATGATCATGAAATGGTCATAATATCATCATATCATAACAAATGTAATGGATACAAGTATAAAAAACAGTTTATCTTTATAAACATGAACCATGTAGAGAATGAATAAAAATTGTAACAAAATATCATATCCCCAAGAATAATCAAATGGTGTTGTTATAGATCAAAATAATTCTAAAATATTACCTGGATATTTATTGAGGAAAATAACCTTTTCATTTGCAAATCACTTATTAAAAATATTTAAATTTACAAAATTTTATATAATATTCTTTCATTGAAAACCAAGTAATTTAATAAATTATAATTGATATTAAATAATATTTTTTATGTAAGATAAATAAATTTATGTGGTGTATTATAAAATATAAATTCCATTCACATTTTGGGTAAAACTCACCAGTAAAATTTTTGAATAAAAAATAAATATCGAATAAAAAAATCATAAAGTAAAAAATGGTATATAATATTTTTAAAAAATAAATGAAAAATATGAAAAATATTCATGAAAAATTGGTAATGAAAAATATATATATTGGATAAAAAGATTTTCAACCGAAGAGAGAAATTTGTTTTGTTTTTCTTAAAACATTATTTTAGCACTATTGTGTACATTATCATAAAAATATGATTGGGAAATATTAAATATAAAAAATAAATAAATTATATTAGAAAATAATTTTAATTTTTGAGAGCTATTTCATAAAATTTCATTAACAGAAAATTTAATCTTACACACTCCAAGTAAAAATGAGATCTTAAAATTAAATTCATAAGTCATTTAAATCATTATTTTTTTGAAATCTAAGATTATGTATAATAATTTAATATTTATTTTAATTTTATACCAAATAAAATTCAGACCCATAATACCACACATGGTTTACCTATAGCATATTATAACTCATTCATTAGCTGTCATTCTTCATCATCATTATATAGGGTTTTATCTACATAATTTTACATATATGTGTTGTTTCAATGGTAATGGTCCTTTCACATTTAATATTTTTTATTAATCTTGTGAATTTTAATGAAAATATAAATATTAAATATATTTAGTATTCATATATATATATAAATTCATTTAAATCAGTTATGAAAAATTAATAACATCACTTTGTAGAAACGGTAGTCTATACGTATGCATGGGCCATGTTTCCATTTTTAGCTGGATGGAATTAATGAAAATAATATAATAATTAAAAATTATAGGAAAAATATTATTTCAAAAATATTATACAAAAAATTAAATTTTACTTAATAAATTATTTTGAATGATGGTGGTAGAAAATTAATTGTATCGCTCTGTGTAGGTGGTAGTCCACACGTATGCTTGAGCGATACTTTAATCTCCCATCATATGGATAATAAGTGGTGAATGGTTGTGAAATAATTATAACGTTATATAATTACATTTAATATATTATATTAATCATGTTTTTATGGAGAAAATATTTAGATTTAGTAGAATAAGATATAAAATCGAAGCATCTTGGTTAATATTTATACCGCTTTTATGAGTGGCATCCTTTGAATTACACCTTACTACTTGAATTATAGGTCTTATTAAAAGGCCAAATAAACTTGGATTAGGGTAAGTATTCATGGAATAAAATAGTGTTGGGATTTTATATGATAGGTGGATTAAATTCTGTGAATAATGGAAGAGAATAGGTACTATTTTGTTAGTGAGGTGAGGAAAAACATAGACTTTCATAAAAATATTTCAACTATATTACATCACATGCGTGGTAACGTGGTGGAAAATGAGAATGTAATAAATGGTAGGATACTATAAGGTTTAATTATCTTCATCAAATAAAAATTAGGAAAATTTAGTTGGAATCATACACTTATCTCTTAGTCTAACACCTCAGTAAACTCATTTTAACTCAAATAGAAGTAACAAGATTAGAATTTTTTACTATTTATTTGGAAAAATAATTTATTCAAATGTATTAAATTATATTAGTTTTAGTAATAATAAATATGTAATCAATTTTATTATTTTCATATTATATAAGTGGATGGATTTAATTTTACATAAGCACCCAAACTATAATAAAAAACCATTTTAAAAAAATCATTTTTTAGCATAAAAATAAATATACATACATTTCATGCCTTGTAAAAACAATAAAATGATAGTAAAAAATAAATTACTGAATTTATATTCTATATATTTTACTAAAAACTTTAATAAATAGATCATAATTTAATTCATTAATTTAAAAATTCATTATGCACATAAAAATTGTATTTAGAAAAATTAAATCTACAAAATAAACTTATATCGAAATGATGTATAATGATTCATAAAATGTAAATAAATTTATAATATATAATTTAGGTATAATTATATTAATTAATTATTATATTCAAAAAATTATGTGAATTTTATTTGAAAATAAATGACATTTTTTACAATACATGAAATTTTTACTATAATCGGATTAATAATTATTTTTACAGAAGTTATAAAAACTAACCCAAATCAAGTATTGACCTGATAATTATGAAAATTATATTCATTTCCTGAAATAAATTTTTTAAAATAATTAAAAAAAATTATTTATGTGTGCATAAAATTCTATAAAACAGAATTTTAAATGAAAAAATATTTCAAACTGTAAAATGAAATTTTTGAAAATAAATTCATTATTTATTATGAATTTAGAAAATAAATTGTATTATTATTATCTTTTATATGTATTAATGCATAATTTGTTTTTTATAATTCATACACACCAATTGAATGACTAGATTATAAAGGATGAGTGTATTATGTTTCATTTAGACTGAGGGTTTCATGTTAGGATAATTATCAAATACATCATGTTTATTTAAAAGGAAATGCATATAAAATATATTTTTTATTATAACCCCATTAAAATAAATTTTTCCCCAAAATTACCACTCTTCGATATAAAAAATGATCATATATCATTTCTATCACATCATTGGGTTACTATATATCTTCCTCGAATTTATGATTACCCTACATAACATTAAAAAGACGAGTAGTCTTGTTACATATAACCTTATATCTATGGTCTAATTTATATACTAGTTTTTCAACATAACAATGATCATTATCTAGTGGTATATCCTCCAATTTCAATACATGAAAAGAATTAGGTATGTACATCCTCAGGATAGATACATGGAAGACATCAAGAGCATGGGAGAGGTTCATTGTTTATTCTAAGATATAAAAAACATCCAAATCCGACCAATAATCTTGAAAGGACTGATATACGTTGGTCTCATCATTCCCTTACATCAAAATAACAAAAAACACATTCTAGGTAGAAACTCCAAATAATACATTGTCACTGATTTTGAATTCCATTTCTCACCAATGATTTTCAACGTAACTCTTTTTTTCTACTCATAGATTCCTTTATGTGATACTTAATAGACATGACCCACTTCACTATTTCATTGTCTTACATAGGTCCCAATAGCTTTCATTCTCTAAATTTTTCCTATAATGTTATACATCTCTATTTATTTTCACAATGGTTTCAGAAGGATCCTTCTGAATTCCCTAGGGAATGAAATTGTTATATAATAATTTTACTAGTGGAATCATCTCATCCTAACCACATTTATAACATATAGAAAAAGAACTCAATGTATCATCTAGAGTTTGAATGTACTTCTCAGAATGACCATATATATGAGGATTAAGGGCAATAATAAATCACAAATCTATGTCCCATGCTTGATGAATACATCTCATAACATAAAGGTATGAATTATATGTCCAATAGATACAATAGAATGTGGTAATATATGAAAACTTTCTACATCATTAATTTATATACTGTAAAGTTGATAAAAAATGTAATATTATTTGATAGAAATTATATTTTCTTCCATCATACGGTGATTGACTACATCCCATATAGCATTATATCTATTACATGTTTTAGGGTATTTGATGATGATATAAATGAGATTTTTTTTACCTTTTATATTCTAGTATGGGTAATGGATATAAAATTTCCTTTATACATCTTTCCTCATACCCTTATCTAGTTGAAATAACACACACCAAGATACATACTATTTTGTATCTCTCTTCTGGTTGTATCCTAGAAATACTCATTAAGATCTATATAAATAACTATACATTTAAGATTAATATATAATAGTGATCTATAAGCTTCATCCAATATATATTTCTTCAATTATGGAGTATATACATAATCCATATCATCCCCTCACATACAATGTTGAACTCAAAAATCAATTCTCATCATCTATTATAACCCCACATCTTTCTTATTTGCCTCTTTAATATCACATGGATATATTACTAAACACCCATTTGAGAAAGATAATATTTCTCCACTTGTTACAGAGTATCAAGGTCTATCCTTTGACATTAAATAAATATTTGGTCTATTTTATCCTCATCATAGATAAGCTAGCATGATCAGTTCGACTAAAAGCATAATTCACCTTGTTCACATTTCTATGGATGTATTTTAATAAGAGTTCATATCCATTAATCAACTCCAAACTTTTTATCTGAAGAAGATCCAACTCTTTCTATGTTAATATATAATTTAAATGTTTTTGATCAGTACATATGTCACACCTTTATTCATACAGACAATGCATCCATATGAGTAATAAAAATATTATGATTGATGATTCCAAATAATATTTTAGGTAATTTTTTCCAAGAAACATTGATTGGAATATGGAATAAGCTATCATAACAAAATTATTCATACTAATATATCACATCCCATTCTTCAATGTAGAACTTTAAATAAATAATATATCTCCTCTACAATGTACTATGAGTACAAGTGCACATTCCTTGAGATTTTATTCACATCCCTTAATCCAAAGAAACCGAACTCCAATCAGAATTAATGTTGGGAGTAGATTATAGATTATTGAGAAATCAAACACAATGTTCTAATAATATCCATCAAATCCCTGAAAATTATATATTTCAGTCACATAAGTTGGTTTTGACTAATATTTTATAACTTTAATCATTGATTGATCATATTATACACCATATATTGGGATTATATAATAGAAAAATTAAAATTTATATAGAAAAAATTCACACATGGTAAATATTTTCTACAATATATCATTCCTTAGGATCTTAAGTACAATCCCCAAGTGATCTTCATTCACATCATTAACCTTGAAATATAAAATAATATCATCTATAAGGATTACAATAATAAATAAAAGGTAATCTATAAAGACTCTATATATTATATCAATAATGATATCAAGGAAATTGATAAGTCCAAATGAAATTAATGTAAATTCATTATGCCTATAACTCTTACAAAATGATATCTTTGGAATATCCATCTTCTTGACTAGTAATTGATGATATCCATACTAAATATCGGTGATGAAAAAATATTATGCTCATCATAATTTGTCAAATTGATCATTGATACAGGGAATAGGATAATTTATCATTGTATTTGCCTTGATATGTTCTTGATAATCAATGAAAACGTACATTTAACCCTATATATTTTTAAATTAATGATTCTTTTTTCCACTAGGTGGTTCACTAGAGTGTATAAATCCTTCATAAAAATTATCCTAGAGTTACTTATTCAATTCCTATAACTCAACCCAGATTATTATATATAGTGTCTTTGAAATTGGGTACACATATTATATGTGTTCTATTGTAAACTCAACATCATGTTTCTGGGGTAGATTAAAAAATTATTCGATAAATAAATTTGAATAATCTTGAAAATAAGCATATATTTGATTTTGAGTTTATACCCAACCATTTTAGATTAATATCCCCATGAATAGGTTCTAGAAGCCATAAAACATAAGTAATATCCTTTGGAAGTTAAAATTTTTCCTCACAATGAAATACAATTGTAGGTTGGTTTGAAATATCAATTGTGACATCCCTTCCTCATTAATTGATATATGATTTCTATAAAGAGATGAAATCCTAGCCAAAAATTACATCAAATTCACCTGTGTGGATAATCACAATATTTTCATAAAATATATTCCCACATACATCTATTCAGGAGGAGATATAATATTTAGATTTTATAATCATACCATTGTGGGTTTTAACTGAAAACATAATATATAATCAATTTGGTTATTTCATTATATCTTTTGAAAAATATTTAGATATTAAATATTTTTTAGATCTAGAATAACATAATATATTTTCAATACTAAGGCGGATAATAAATTTACCTTTCACCTCTTCATTTTTATGACCAACTTCATCATTTTTTATCACAAAATATTCTCATTTTTCTCATGTATTAAGTGGTTACTAACCTTTAACATCATTATTAATCTCCATATTTTATCACTAGTTTTAATAGTTCCAATACACCTTACATTCAAATCATTTAATTTTGGGTGGTGAATTATATTTAGTTTTATCATCATTACATTAATTCATTGTCCTCTTTTTATCACATATAAATTCATTTGGTCAATGGACTTCTTTTACAAAACCAAAAAAAATTCAATCACCGTTTAAAAATTTTCCTTCATGTTTCCATCTATACATCAATGATAAAATAGTTATCACATTCTTCTAATGATGATCATTATTATTTTTATTTCCATTCAAATTTATTCATATTTTCTATTAAAAACCATGATATTGATGTGTGACAAAGGAATTCACTTATAAACAGGTATATCATAATATGATTTATTCATATATGCGAAATTTAGTTATAGATAAGGCCTAACAGACATGGTTTTAGGACACTAACTAATCAATTAGTATTATTTTCTTCTTCAATGTTAATACTAGATGCAAGCCCCACAAGTCGTGTAAAATATTTCTATAATATCAAATGTATACATCATCCATCTAATGAATAATACATAATAATTTATTGATATTATTAATAAAATAAAAAGAAATCAATTCTTGAAAAATAACCTTATAAACACATCCCACTTCATAGAGTATATTTCTTTGTGCTTCCTGATCTTCTTTATAAGAGTTCACCATTAATATGAATATCTTTACACTTGATAAAAAACCAAAATTACATTTTGATGATCTAGAAAATAGAGAATGTAAAATATATATTAAATGGAACTAATACATCAAAAAATAATAATCAGATATAGAGACCCACTAAATGATGGTGGATGTTTCCCCGTGATACAATCAATGTAACCTTTCCCCCTCTTTTTGTCATTTGTAATAATTGCATGAATATTTCGTGAGAAATTTACATAAGAATAATAAATATATTTTTCATTCTTGCCCCAACATTATTGGAATTCCTATGAAGAATATCATTTCATTTCATAACACATTCAACGTGTGCAATAGTAATCATAGTGACAAAACCACATAATAACGAAAACTATTTTATTAGATAAATTATTCAAGAAAATGTATTTTCTATTTCTATCACATTATTTTTTATCAAATTCCATTGGGTTACAAAAGAAAAATTTGATTTATCCCAAGAATATACATTTAAATAAACAATCTAGGTATGCAGTATGTGACTATTCACCATGCAATGGAATAGTATCAGAGATATAATTGAACCACTCTTTTCAATATTATCTTCACATCCCAACTATCAACATTCCATGAACCCAGTTATCTGGCCCCATGGATCCCTTGTAATACCCTAGTTACCTTACCAACGCACCACATGTTATTACCCACTATGTTCCCTTATCTCAATAATGACTCCCCCAGTAAGCTAAAAAAATTCCATTCATTTTGAATTTAAAAATTATTATAATAAAGAATTCAGTTTTATCAATAACTTCCTAGTTAGTCAAGTAACTGTCAAAGTGAACACCATATGTAAAAAAGATAGATGGTTTAGGAAATAATAATATATATTTAATGAGAATATAGATATTCACAAATATTTTTATTTAAAAATGATTATAATAAATTTATTACCTAAAAGGAACTCTAAAACTCAAAAAATGAAGTAAAATTTCCAAGATAATAATTATGAACATTATTGAGGAGAATAACCATTAAACATTATAAAGTGTCATATACCACCTTGATGAATTTAAATCATAATCCCCATGAAGGTATGGCATCAAATGAAACACATAATATCATGAGAATATATAAGGCCCCAGCCTTAAACATTACAAAGTCTTGAATTACGATAATAATACACATTGAGAATATTTTCTGGTTTATGTATTTAGAGAATTAGGTCATAAAATATACATAACAACTCAAATATAAAATGTAGAAACTTATACTAGCTATCCATGTTCTTCATAAAACAAAAAGTCTAAAAAAAGAAACATGCCTAGTTCCATGATTTTGATAGCATTAATTTTACTTGATCCCATCCATGACCCTATTCATCTTTATGTTTGGTAAAAAAACATTTCAAAACATGGACTGAGCATAAGAAGATTACTAAAGGATACATAAAGTGTTAAAAATACATGTAAAACATAAATACTTTATCCTAATGTAATACTTTTCACCTTAATAAAGTAGAAAAAAAGTCACTAAATATAATTTCATTGCATACCCTTTTTTTACTAAAAAATTACCATAAAAACAATGTATAGAATATATTGTTTACTTGGGACATAAACATACATAAATGGAATAATCATACAGTGTACTTCCACACATATCACTAAATGGAAAATCCATATGGCCGACTTGCATAACAAATGCATTGGACATTAAAATATAACCACTCATCCTTAGTTTCTCACGGAACCACCCATCATTTGATTTATCCCGTAACCAAATATCATTGGCTTTTCACATAACCACCTGTGAAGTGTCCATGTATGATTATATAATCAAAAACATAAAATATTAAAAATATTATTATTTCACTAATAATATTTCATTTGAATCACAAGAAAAAGATTCTATATATTGAAATAATCAATCCATTTCAAATACCATTTTCAATATAGAAACAACAAAAAGGGAAGAAGGTATTTATTTTCCTTTTAAAAGCATTAAGGTTTATAGAGGAATCCAAAAAACGATTACAGCGGCGGAGAGGACATTTTCGCCGCAAACAATAAAAACATTCCTTTTATAGTTTTGTAAAAAAGGTCTTAGATAAGAGATTCACTTTGAGTGAAATTAAAAATAAACGGGGTTTATTATACACTTTTTAAAAGAAATTGGTGTATATTATCAAAATATGCCTCAATGAAAGGAGATTGAGATGAAGTCCCTTAGCTCATGTCCGACTTGACTCATTCATTTTTTAATTTCCTGATTAATAAAAATTAGTTTATTTATACTTGACTTAGATCCTTTTCAATTATATTATTCCTTTTATATCACTTATTACCACAATAAAAAAAGCACATAATTATTTATGTTCATATTAGATGTTTTGTCGATATTTGGTACATGAGTAAATAATGAACATGTTATAATTACAAGTAGTCCATGAGGTCAATAGACCATTATCTTGAAGATGATAATCATGATTTAAATATAATATATATCATATACATCTAGTGTATATTTATTTATAATATTTCATATCATTTGGTGAAAAGAAATAAAACACACTATTCATAGAGACGATAAGCTGTACGAACACATGAATGCTACTATAATTTCAATTTAATCTATAAAGGAATGAAAAAATAATGACACATAGGTATATTATAATTCCAATATAATATCATTTTTTATATATTTTACATAATTTCATTAATTCTATCCTTTATACATTCCATGTATAGCATGAACCAGTCATAGTACTGTGAGGGGTGGTTTTCTGCACTTTCTCAAATGAAATTATCGTATTTATACAACATGAAAATCATAAATGAATGTTCTAAATGACAATTATAGAAGAATAAATATATAAAAAATATCATATATATCATATATAATTACAATTTCATCATAATTTCCACAATGAAATTTTGTATGAGATAATTCAACAATCATCATTCTGTGAGGCATTAGTTCGCTGCCCACAAAAACAATAAGTTCTATACCAATTAGACAGAGGATTGTGTAACTGTAGTTTTATTACTTCTTTAATAGTAACCTAGTATATTTATGATACTAGTTATGTTATGTAAACAATTTATGTGAA
This sequence comes from Viscum album, assembly GCA_963277665.1. Taxonomy (NCBI): domain Eukaryota; kingdom Viridiplantae; phylum Streptophyta; class Magnoliopsida; order Santalales; family Viscaceae; genus Viscum; species Viscum album. The sequence goes on from OY728147.1 coordinate 125,204,866, forward strand.
GATCATAGGGAGCGTATAAGGAAAATAATGGAAGGAACTTGAGAGAAGACGTTACCTAAAATCAGGTAATTTATTTTGATTTTAGCTAAAATGCCTTCTTTAATTCCCTTATGTCCAATTCAAGGCTTCTAGAAGGAATAAAGGGATTTTGGGGGTTTATTTGGGTAGTTTTTGGATGATCTTAGGGGGATTTAGTTGTTTAAGTAAGGGTTAGAGATGGGGGCCTTTTATAAGAAGATGTAGGGGTACATTAGGAATGTTTGAAATAATATTTTATTATAAACTAAATTTCTATTTTAAAAAGATCCAAAACTCATTTAATAAAAAAATACGATGATTATTGTTATAAATCCTCTAAATCAATAGGTTTTAGTGATGTTTGGTTTCAAATATAACCTTATCATTTGGCATTAACCCTTAGTTAACTAATTTTACAATTACCACGTCTTCTTGTATATTCATACTATATGGTTAATATAGTTCCATAAAATGACAAAAGAACCTCATGTGATTATTTAATGAAATTTAAAAAATTATATATTTCAATTGGCCGAATATTATACATTTAATAGTATTATATCATTTAATAAAATAGTAATTGTTTTATAAACGCATTATATCAATTTTATACTATTCATATCATGGCTTTTTAAATATCCGTAACAATCTTATTCATTAAAAAACATCATAAATTAAAAAAATTCATAGTCATCCATAAAATTTTTTTATGGCATAAAATTTTTATAAAAAATGTATTTTAATATTTATAATCTCATTTATTTAAATATTTCATTAATAAGGTAATCACTACATCATCAGTGTGTCAAAAATATATTTATTTATTTGATGTCAAAAATTATAAATAAAATCACATGATTTAAGAAATATCTTTTTATTTCTAGTGAAAATATATAGTCTAAATGATAACATATATAACCAAATAAAAAAATTATTTTACAAGAGGATATATGGTTATGTTATATTTTTCATTACTTTATATTAATTCTTATAAAATGTCATTTTCACATCCAAGTGGCTCTATGGGGTCCCCAAATCGACACAAAAATGACCATGGTCATACATGTATCATACAAAAGGAATTGTACACGTTTTAGGGTAGTTGAATATTATTATAATATTATTTTGTGACCTTTATTTACCAGATTTACCTTGTAAACACGGTTAATAAAATACTTACTGAAGTTACTATTCACAATGTCTAAAAATAAAAGTTAGCTATTAACAAAATATTAATCTACTGATTCAAAATATGGAATACATTTTTCAAAATTCAAAACACTTAATTTGAAGTAATTAATTTAAAATTAATTCATGTTTTCAAAACCGAAAAAATGGTTTTTATGAAGTAATAACTATTAAAAGATTGACATCTGTTTATGTCCTATTTCAAAGTGAAATTACATCAAATGAACATAATTTGATTAAATGATAAAAACTAGATATAATTACACTTTTATAGTAATTAAAAATACAGTCTAACTAAATAAATAATTTAGATGAAAAGGAGATTTTGAATTAAAATGCTGTATTTTTTAAAATTCATTAAAAATGAACATTATCAAAAAAATGCCAGAATTTCACCCAAATGAAATTTTGATGTTCCTATTATAAATAATAATTTTATTTTTTCCCATAGAACATATAAAATTGTCAAAAAATATATTCAAAAACGGTTTGACACCAAAAGGCCGTAAAGTGACCTTTTAAAAATATTAGAGCATTTCATGCTTAAAATGAGATTCCTTATTTATTTTAAGCCTCCAAAAAATCTTGTATAAATGTAAAAACATTTATAAAAAGTATATAATAATAATATTGTTAGTAATTTTCATTTCCTTCAATATAACGGCTACTCGTTAACTACCATTTAAAATAATAATATTATTGTTGTATTATTTTTCAATATAACTCAATGTTGTGTGAATGGTATGATTTCAATGTAACCCATTATTGTGTGTTGTGTACGCTATCGGAAAAAGTTTCCTCTTAAAAATAAAATTAATACTTTATTCATAACTAATAATATAAATAAAAACTTATTATTCTATAAATACCTGGGTCGTTACATCCTTCCCCCTTTCAAAAATTGTGTCCTAGCAATTTTAAAATTGGGCTTAGAAATAACATCAAAAGTCCCAAATCAGAAAAAGAGTCAACAAAAATATAACATTAAATGAAAGAAATATAAGTACAAAGGTCACCCAAATTAACACATACTAGACTTCATGTTGGAAAACATGGATATGGAAGAGAAACTAAGTGTCATGTTCTAATGGAGAGTGATAGAAAACATGATCTAGAGAATGTTAACTACCAAAAAACAATAATCATGTGATGGGTTAAATGGTCATTAATTTCGCATTAGTAAAATTTAATAGAAAAAAAATTTTGTTTCTTTTAATAATGTTGAGGAATTTATTTATGAGATTGACTATGAACATAAGGAAATATATGCATTTTTTCAGTAGAATTTTATATTTTAATAATTGTTTACCACAAACTCATCTTTTCTACAAATGATGATGATTCAAGATGACTTGGTCACATAAAACGAGCTAGAATCAACATCTAGAAAATCACATAATCCAAAAAAGATAAAATATATATTTATCATATCATTTTCCATTTTCCAAAACCAAAATGGTCTTTAGAGAGCAGATAATACCAAAAAGGATAATCCTTTACAAAAATAAATATTACTCTTAATCTTCAAATTTCAACAAACATTACCAAAAGTTCAAAAAATACCATTTAATACAAAATTTCCAATAAAATTATTAAAAATAATCCAAAATAAGATTGAATACCAAAACATAGAATAATTTGATCACATAGTCTCCCACAATAAATCTTAAAATTTATCTCCTAATAACATCTACTACTCTTAATGTCTCATACTAAAACGTAATTAACCTAATAACATATTCTAAAATATATGTTAATCATTTCAACAAATAACCCAAATATCTATAAGTCCCTAAAAAACATAGGTTTTTTCAAAATAAAATTCATCCATTACTCCTCAAATGAAATCCAATAGTATTTTATTTTTCCTTAGTCATATATTTTCCAAAAGGAGGAAATGTCTTCTAGAATAACCTTTATCACATAATCACCAACTAATTTTACTATAATATGGATATACATTGGATGAATAATAAGTTTGAAAATAAACAAGGTCTTGACCCAAAAAATAATATAACTAAAAATAATATGCCATACAAACTAGGGACTTCACATTGGTCAGTGGTAGGTGATGCACCCTTATCACCCTTTAGTTGTTGGTTCGATTCCCATGTACTGGACAGACATGACAGGTTTTCACCCATCCTGTGGGTTATCCTTTCTCCAATACAACATCATTATTTTAAGATTCTCAAAAATAATATAATTTCTTAAAAAATGACCACAACCATTTTTTCCTCAAATGGCATCTAATACCTTTAATTTTGCATCCCAAAATGTAATAATTATTCATCACTTCACAAAAAAACAACATATGAACTCATGAGGTTATCCATTATGTCCAAAAAAGAAAAGATAATTCATTTATAATTACATTTTCCCATAACAATCTCCAAGGATACACATACTTGTAAAAGTCATCCAATGTAATCCCATCATCAATAGAGAATTAATACTTTCAAGAATTTCATCATCCTAAAATCTACCATAAATTCTGAATCCCTTACATGATTACTTCTTACTCATTAAATGTTCTTCATGATCTAATAAACACTATTTTCCAACTGATTCCATAATACTTCTTTCCGAGAAAAAAAATCATGAATCATATCCTAAAATTCAATAATGTAAAAACATCAGCTAAGAAATAATTTGTACCTTTCATTGGTCATTGTTAGTTTCCTCAACCTCAATTGGAATGAAATTAGATATTAGTAAACATATATTTGTATAGTCTTTTTGATCCCATTATATAACCTTCTTTGAAGGACATCAATTTTTATAATGACCATGCACACTACATTTAAAACACTCAATTGATCACTTGGAAATTACTTGTTTCCCTTTATTGGAGTCAACTTGATTCATCCATTTCTAATGGAAGGATATTTCTTTATGAATTTCATTACCAAATCTATAACATATTCTCGTCTCTTTGATGCATATTCCTAGGTATTTCTTTCCACATCTTTAACACATAGGGTTTTTAATATACATACCTTTATTATTATTACCGGAACTTCCACAGGGATTTGTTTCTATCATATAATATTCCTTATCAAAATAACCAAGGTTCACATGGTGAATCGTGACTCTAGATTGTTGGTTGAGAATATCCACAAGAGTTCTCATTGCAGCTCCCATTTCCTTCGGTTTCTTATTCAAAAAACCATCACAATTTTCTCCACATCCATTGTTACTTTGGTGCTAGGTGGATCCATTCATTTACTAAAACCAAAAAGGTAAGTGTTAGTATATCAGTAAAATCAACATATAATATCTTATGAGGAGGGAAAACAAAAATATATATATATTCATGTTATCATAAACTCATTCAATATATATATAATAACTATTACTCTTTCTAATATTCTAACTATTATGGCCATGTCACTTATTCTTAAATAACACCTTAACCTCTAAAGTAACCTAAACCGGCCTCTGAAACAAACTGTAAGGTCCCAACCTTAAACATTGCATAATAATGAATTAATTTAATAATTCATATTGACGATATTTTCAAATTTATATCTTTAGGTAATTTGGTAATACTTTATACATAAAAACTCGAATATTATAAGTTGACACATCTACACAGTTTCTATTTTTTAATAAAAACAAAAACTCTAAAAAACTAACATGTCTAGTTCTATGTTTTAGATAGCACGACGTTTCCTTGATCTCATCCTTGAACCTATTCATATTTATGTCCTGTAAAAAACATTTCAAAACATGGAATGACCATAAAACCACAATAAAGGATACATAAAGAGGGACAACTTTTAGTTTTTTAAACAACATGTAAACCATGAATACTTTATCATAAATAAATACTTTTCACATTAAAGAAGTAGAAAAAAACCTTCAAAGAATATAAACTCACTGCTTAACCTATTTGTATCCAAAATATTACCATTAAAAAATTTATAGCATATAAAGGTAAATTGAGAAACAAACATACTTAAATAAAATGACCATTCAGATGAAATCCACACATATCACTAAATGGAATAGCCATATGGATGACTTCCATACAAAATTAATTGGGAATTATAACGTTACCACCCATCCTTAGATTATCATGGAATAACCCGTCATTTGGTTTATCATGTAACCAAATTCCATTGGTTTATCATGAAACCACCCGTCAAATCTTCATGTTCAATTATATAATCCTAAAACATAAAATATTGAAAATATCTATATTTTACTAATAACATTTCATTTTCAATCATAAGAAATAATTTCAAGATATTGAAATAATCAATCCATTTGAAAAATTGTTTTCAATATTAAAACACTCAAAATGGTAATAAGGGATTTATTTTCCATTTAAAAACATTAAGGCTAATAGAGGAATCCAAATAATGATTACGACGGTGGAGAGGTCATTCTCGACATAATCATTAAAAACAATCCTTTTATTGTTTAGTAAAAATATTAGTTGATAAGTGATTCCAATTGAATGGAAGTAAACTTAAAAGGGTTTTATTATACACCGTGTAAAATAAAAAGGTGTATATTATCAAAATATGTCTCACTAAAATGGATTGAGATGAAGTCCCTTACCTCGTGTCCGACTTGACTCATTCATTCTTTAATTTCCTAAATATAAACTTTAGTTTTTTTCTACTTGCATCAGAGATTTTTTCCAGTTTATTATTAATTTTATATCACTTATTACCACATTATAAAAATTATATAATTATTTATGTTCATATGAGACGTTTTTCGACATTTGGTGCTGGAGTAAGAAATGAAGGTGTTATAATTACAAACAGTCCATGTGGTCAATAGTATATTATCTACAGAATGATATTCATGATTTAAATATCATATATATCATATACAATTGGTGTATGTTTATTTATAATTTTCCATATTATTTTGAGATAAGAAATGTAACACACCACTAACGGAGACGGTAAGCTATACATATGCATTAACGCTACTATAATTTCAATTTAATTGGTGAAGGAATGAAAACATAATGATATATAGGTATATTATTATTACAGTATAATATTATTTTATATACATGTAACATATGTTAATTAATTACATTGTTTATATGTTTTATCTATATCATGAACGAGTCATATGACTTTGAGAGGCGGTTTCCCGCACTTTCTCAAATGAAATTATCGTATTTATAAAACATTAAATCCAAAAAGGTATGTTGTAAATGATAATTAAAAATGAATAAATATAAAACAAATATCATATATATCATATATAATTATTGTTCTATCATAATAGCCATTATTATATGTGGTAGGTGGTAATTCAACAATCATTATTTCATGAGGCATTAGTTTATCGTCCACAGAAACAGTATGTTCTATACCAATTAGACGGAGGTTTGTAAAACTTTAGTTTGAATACTTATTGTAAAAAAACCTAGTATATTTAGGATACTGGTTTTTTATTTAAATAATGTACAAGTTGAGCATAGGTAGGGGAGAATTAAAATAATGGAAGTAACATGAGAGAAGACATTACCTAAAATCGAGTAACTCCTTTTGATTTGATCTAAAATTCATTCTTGAATTCCCTTCTGTCCAAGGTAAGCATTATAAGAGGAATAAATGGATTTTGGGGTTTATTTTGGCTGATTTTGGATGATCCAAATGGGATTTAGAGGTTTTAGTAAGGGTTAGAGGTGGTGGCCATTTATAAGAGGAAGTTGGGTACTATAAGAATGTTTGAAAAAATATTTTATTATAAACTAAATTTATATATTAAAAAGATCCAAAACCCATTTAATTAAAAGATAAGATGAGTATTATTAGAATCCTCTATACCAATTTATTTTTCAGAATTTTTGGTTTCAAATTTAACCTAATCATTTAGCATTAACCCTTAGTTAACTAATTTATCTATTACCAAGTCTTCTTAAATATTCATACAATATGGTTTATATAGTTTCCATAAAATGAAAATAGAAACTCAAGTGGTTATGTAATGATAATTAAAACATTATCTAAGTAATTTGGTTGAATATTATATTTTTTGTACTATCATATCATTTAATAAAATAGTATTTTTTTTAAAATCTCATTATATCAATTTTATACTATTCATATCAAAACTTTTTAAATATCCATAAAAAGATTATTATTTAAAAAAAATACACAACTGAAAAAATAAAAATTAATAATCACCCATTAAATTGTTTTATGGCATATAAATATTATTAGAAAATTTATTTTAATATTCATAATCTAGTTTATTTAAATATTTCATTAATAAGCTAATCACTAAATAATCAATGTGTCAAAAATATATTTATTTATTTGAGTGAAAAATTTATAAATAAAATATAATTATTTTGGAAATATCTTTTTATTTCTAATGAATATTTATATTCTAAATGATAAATTATAGAACCCGACATAAAAATTGTTTTACAAAATGATATATGTATACGTTACATTTTTTAATACTTTAAAGTAATTATTATAACAGGCCATTTTCATATTCATGTGGCTCCATGGGGTCCCTAAAATGACCCAAGAATGACCATGGTAGTTCATGTATCATCCAATAGGATTTGGACACATTTTATGGTAGTTTAATATTATTATAATATTATTTTGTTACCTTCATTTACCAGATCTATCCTTTTACCATGGTAAATAAAATATTTACTGAAGTTACTATTCATAATGTCTAAAATTAAAAGTTACATATTAACAAAATTAGGATATTATAATTCCAAATATGGAATCCATTTTTTAAAATTCAAAACATATAATTTTATGTAATTAATTTTAAATTTATGCAAGTTCCCAAAACAACAAAGCGGGGTTTTAAGAAGTAATAACTATCAAAATATTGACATCTATTTATGTCTTATTTCAATGTGAAATTACATCATATTAACAGAATTGGATTAAATGATAAAATCCAAATCTAGTTACACTTTAAAACTAATTAAAATAATAATCTAACTATATAAATAAATTAAATGAAAAGAAATTTTTGAATTTAAGTGCAGTATTTTTCACCATTCTTTTTAAAAATGAAATTTATCAATAAAATACCAAAATTTCACCAAAGGTAAATTTTGATGTCCCTCTAATAAGGAATGATTTTAGTTTTTTCAAATAGAACATACAAAAGTGAAAAAAACTATATTCAAATAAGGTTTGATGTCAAAATTTGGTAAAATGATCTTTTAATAATATTAGATCATTTCAAGTATAAAATGGGATTCATTTTTATTCTAAGCCTCTAAAATTTCTTGGATAAATGTAAAAAAATTTATCAAAATTATGTAATCATAATATTATTAGTTATGTTCATTTCCACCAATATAATGGCTACTCATGAACTACCATTTCAAATAATAATATTATTGTTGTATTATTTTTCAGAATAACTAAAAGTTGTGTGAAATGTATGATTTCCAAGATACTGATTGTTGCGTGTTGTGTACGCTATCAGAAAAAGTGTCCTCTTTAACATAAAATTAAAATTTTATTTGTAACTAATAATATAATCCAAAAATATTTATCTATAAATACATGGGTCATTACATCCTTCCCCCTTTTGAAAAATGCGTCCTTACAATTTTAAAATTAGGCTCTGAAACAACATTGAAAGTCCCACATCAGAAAAAGAGTCAATAGAAATTTAACATTAATTGAAATAAATATAAGTAAAATGGTCACCAATGATAACACATACTACTATTTCATGTTGTAAAACATGGATATGGAAGAGAAGCTAAGTGTCATGTTCTGATAGGGAGTGACCGAAAACATGATCCAGAGAAAGTTAACTACTAGAAAACCATAATCATGTGATGGGATAGACGGTCTTTGAATCCCCATTAGTAAAACTGAATGGAAAATATTTTGGTTTTATGTTCCTTTTAAAAATGTTGAGGAATTTATTTATGATATTGACCAAAAAAATAAGTAATTATACGTACATTTCTAGTAGTGTTTCATCCTTTAATAAATTTATAACAGAAACTCATATTTTCTATAAATGATGAGTATTCAGGATGACTTGGAAACATCAAAATATTTATAATAAACTTCTAGAAAATCACATATTCCAGAAAAGATGAACTATATATTTCTCTTATATTTAGTTATTATCCAAAACCAAAATGGATAGTATAGATCAGAAAATCCCAAAAAAGGATAATCATTTATAAAAATAAATTTTACTCCTCATCTCCAAAATTCAACAAACAATACCCAATGTTCAACAAACACCATTTAAAACACAATTGCCCTTGAAATTCTTCAAAATAATCTAAGATAAGATCGAAACCAAAAAATCAGAATAATTTGATCACATAGTCTTCCACAATAAATCTTTATAGTTATCTCCAAATAATATCGACTACTCTTCATGTCTCATACTAAAATGTAATTAACCTATTAAAATATTATAAAATATATGTTATTCATTTCATTAAATAAAACAAATCTATATAAGTCCATAATAAAACATTAATTTTTACAAAATAAAATTCAACCATTACGCCTCAATTGAAATCCCATAGTATTTTATTTTTCCTTAAGCATATAGTTTCCCAAACAAGAAAATATTTTCCTAAATAACCTTTATCACATAATCACCAAATAATTTTCCTATACTATGGATATTCAATCGAAAAATCATTAGCTCCTAAATCAGCTTAATCATGATCTACATAATCAGCCTCTGAGCGGCTTCTCAAACTCCTTGTGGTGGCTAGGGTTCCTTCCTCGGCCTATCTCCCTTCCCCCTCCGGTGCGATTTGGTCTCAACATAGGCCCTCTGGTTCTTCTCGGAGATGGTGTAGCTTGGCGTCGGTGTGGCTCGTGGGGCTGCGATGTGGCTCGGCATTGTCTCTGGGTCCTCGACGATGATGAGGCTTGTTGTGGCTCTGGATGCTGGCTCGGATTGGCGTGGCTCGACTTCTCTTCTTGAATATTTTCTCAGCGTGTCTCTGACGTTTCGGATCGGTTCGGTGTGGCTGGCATCTCGGTCTCGGCAACGTCGTGCCCCAGCGTTTCTCTGCTTCTCGGCTCGAATCAGCGCGACATGGCGATGTCTCCGGTGTGGTTCTGGTGTGGTCGGCGACAGATCTGGAGTAGCTCTGAGGGGGGAGGTACTGGATGTCTTCCGTGATTTTTTTACTGGTTTCTTGTTTGATGATGTGTGTGATTTTCCCAATGGTGTTGAAAGATGGTTTATGCTCGGATAGTGTTGAGATTGGTACTTTGAGGGCTGGTGAAGGTTTTTTGTGCATTGATGATGGGTTTCGTGTTCTTGAGGTGAATCTGATGTGTTCTTGAGGTGAATCTGTTGTGCAAGTCTGATTGTTTCTATTTGGGTGATGAGTTCTGCTGTGCGGTCAGAGGTCCAAGGGTCTATGCTTCCTTTTCTGCTTCAGGGGTTGTTCCAGATGAGGTTTAGAGCTGAGTTTTCATCTGATCATGGCTATTTGGAATCAGGCGTTTGAGAGGGTATGGCCTTTTCCATCGGTACCAGTCTTGTGCATCTTTGCACAGGACAGCTAGCCAAGTAGTGATGAGAAGGTGGAAGCTGGAACGTTTGTTTTATGCTGGGAGGGGTTGCCCTTGTTGTTTGGATTTGGTTTTATGGATTATGGTCCTTTGAGGCACAGTTTTATGTCTTGCTTCCTTGAAGTCCTGTTAGGTTCCCCTTTATACTTAAAAGGGGTTTATGATATAATAATAATAAATAAAAAATTTTAGTCATGATCCACATAATCATTTATCTAATAAGAATAATTCATAAAAACCAGGGACTTCACATTGGTTAGTGGTAGGAGATGCGCCCTTACCACCCTTTAGTTGTGGGTTCAATTCCCATTGTCTTTCCAGATGCGATGGGTAGTCACCCATCCTATGGGTTGTCCTTTTTACAAAACCATATCATTCTTATTACATTCCAAAAAATAATATAATTTCCTCAAAAAATAACCATAATCGATTTTATCATCAAATAGAATCTAATACCATTCATTTCTCAACCAAAAATGAAATAACCATTTATCACCTAAAAAACAAAATATCATATGAACCCCTAAAGTTATCCTTTATGTCCAAAAATGAAAAGGTAATTCTTCCTGGAATAACATTTTCACATATCAATCTTTAAAGATACACATACTGGAAAAAGTAATCCCAAGTAATCACGTCATTAAAAGTGACTTAATACATTTAAGCATTTCATCGTCCTAAAATCTACCGAAACTCTTGAATCTCATAAATGTTGACTTCTTGATTGTACCATGATTCACTATTTCATTTTCACCCTTACACCATTGTATTAAGCTGAATTTGTATTATAAATTCGAAATATAATAACACAATTCACTTCATGTTTTATTCATTTATCTTGTGTTAAAAATGGCAATGTTACTTGTTTTGATAATTTTATTGAAGGTAAATATGATTTGGAGACCCGAAGATTATCCAGAAGAAAAATGGGCCAAACCGATGGTATCCTATAGACATCTGTCCATTGTTTTGAATAGTACGAGAAATCCATGCATCCAAATGGGATGAAATTTTATGGGCCGATCCAAAAAGTAATTTGATAAATTTCATATCAAGGATCCCAATCCTGATTCGGCTTCTAAAGGGGCCCATATAAACTAATCTATCCAAGCCACCGAATATGAACAAGGTCAAAAGTGTCGTTCTATATTTTATCAATATCTAGAGCTGTATTTGTCCAAATGGTGCCAAACACCTGGTGATGATAGATAGGATGCGGGGCTACAACTTTCAAGTTTTTTCAAAAGGGAGATTTGACGATGTAATAGCCGAAAAACATTCTCCAAGTGGTTTATCAAAATCTGGGTACCTAAAACCACTTCCCATTTTGGCTATAAAAAGATACCTTGGGCACCCCATTTGCATGTTCAGACAAGAGGCAAGGTGCTACCATTGTGGAGTACCCAATGAGTCTTCTCAACATCCCTAGCAGTTCTAAAGGCTATGGGAAATTCTACCCCAACATCTTTCTCTTCCTCCTCTCCCATGGGTTTCTAAACCCCTTGTGATCACACGGGGATGAACGTGATGTAAAACCCAAGCTTCATGTTTGTAATATTTGAACGATCTTTTGAATTCTAGATTGTTGTGTTGTTTTTCATCTTCCTCTATTAATATTATATTGAGTTATGTACTGGTATGTCATGCTCAACTCATATGATCTTGTTTGGGGATAACCATTCATGTGATGGTTCATACACCGTTCACCAGTTTCTTTTCCCCTTTCAATTGTGGTGCTTGTGTGGTTCATATTGGTCAATTTAACTCACATAATCACTATCAAGGCCATGTACATTTATGTCATGGTATCACAAAGAAATAAAATACAAGCCTAGAAATCACATTGAATTCTTCGTGTGATTCCTTGGTGAGTTTCAGTTATGATGTCAAACACAATTCACCTAATCATCGGCATTGTCCGGTGAATCATTGTGTGTTTTTGACCGAACCCTAGGAGGTATCCTAGAATAAACTCAGTAACATTCTGGTTCTAGGTGTTACAAACCAGTGAATAAAAGTTCATAACCCTATATCATGAAGCGATGAAGGATAAACATCATGAGAGTACCCCGTGTTGATCACGCTTAATTAATTCTGTTAATCTCTACATTGTTTTATCGCTTTATGTTTCTATTTTCATACTTAATCATCATACCCCCATGTTTTACAAAACCTCATTCACCTTATACTTTCATAATAAAAACCTTGTTTTTAAATTAATGATCTAAGGCTCCGTCGAGAGACGACCTACGGTTACTGCTATACTACAGAAATTCTAGTCAAAATTAAACAACTAATTTGACGCTCTCAACAACACGATCATATTTTGGCACCGTTGTCGGGGATCCAAGGTCATTTTTCCATTATTTAATTTTATTTATTTATTTTACTTTATAATTATTACTCTTTTAAATACCCCACCCCCACATGATTGTTTTTGTTTTGGGTTTTGTATTTATTTTTGGTTATTTTTGGTGTGTTATTCCTCTCTCTCTCTCTCTCATTCTCCATATCCCTCTCTATAATTCTGTATTATGACATTATATTCCCTTTTCACCCTTCTTAAGTGATTTTATCCATATTCAAAAAATAACATCAAAAATTATTTTCCTGGCCTGATCTGGTAAAGAAACACTACTTGAGTTTGACCCTAAAATTGAAAAGTCGCTTCACACACAAATCAAGGAATCTAGAGAAGGTCAATCAAGTAAAATTGAGGAACCCAAATTAGAACCTCAAGTGGTTCTAAAACAATCCAAAAGTAAACCCAATAAATCCCAATATAACATAGCTACAAATATTCAAACTTTAAAAGAACTGACCACCCCTGATGTGGGTACCAACCTGCGTACATCCAATATCCCGAGGAAGCAGCCAACATTGAGCTGAGATCTGGTCTCATACACCTTCTTGCAAAATTCCATGGTCTTCTCTGTGAGGACCCTCACAAACATCATAAAGAGTTTCATATAGTCTGCTCAACTATGAAACCCCAAAATGTGTCTGAGGACCTAATTAAGTATAGGGCCTTCCCTTTCTCCTTTGATGGTGTAGCCAAAGATTGGCTATACTATTTTCCTACCACAATTGGGGGCTAGAAAGACCTAAAAAAACTTTTTCTAGAGAAGTACTTCCATGACTCCCGAACTGCTTCAATTAGGAAAGAAATATGTGGAATTAGGCAATCACAAGTAGAGACCCTTCATGAATATTGGGATAGATTCAAAAGACTTTTCTTAAGCTGCCCCCACCACCAGATTGGTGAACAACTATTAATCCAATACCTTTATGCGGGACTTATTCCCATGGATCATGGAATGATTGATGATGTAGCTGGTGGTACCCTAGCTGAGAAAACTCCTTCCACCACTCATGACTTAATAGCCAACATGGAACAAAATGCACAACAATTTGGTACATGAGAAATTTCACCAACCCGAGGTGTTCATGAGGTAAGTCATTCAGCCCCATAACAAAAGGAAGATACTATACTTGATGAGATTCATACCCTTCTAAGGCAATTAGCTCAAGCATAAGGTAACTCGAACTCTACTTCTATTCCATTACATTGTGGTATTTGTTCTAATAACACTCATTTTTCTGACCAGTGCCTACAACTTCAAGATTCCTATGAGTCTTATGCAGCTATGTTCCCAGGGCTTCCATTCCAAAAAGCACCTCCCTTCAAGAAAGGACAATTCTGGCCAAATCCAAACCCTGGGAGGAAAGCACCAAACCAGTACTAACAAGGAGGAAAGTCATGATACCCCAAGAAAAATTAGTATTAACAAGGCCAAGGTTTGCAACCTTCTTATCCATCAACATATCAAAAAAATCATCGTCCTCACAAATCTGAATCAAGCCTCGAGGATATGGTGAAGAAAATGGAAACCCAGAACCTTCAGTTCTAGGAGACCACAGAATCAGCAATTCAATTCCTACGAACTCAAGTGGGAAAATTGGTGAATATGCAATGGTCATGACAACTATCATCCCAACACATTTCCAATCCAAAGGACAAAGGTAAGGTATGTGAAATTACACTTCGTAGTGGTAACGAAGCTTCTCTTTCTATTGATTCTATGAAAAAGGTATGTACCCCTCTTGAAAACACTCCTTCTCAACCATAAAAAATTTCATGTAATGAAAAACAAAATAAAAAGGGAAATTAAATTATCATTGATGATTCAAATGAAAAATACATTATTCTTCCTTTCCCACAACGACTCTCTAAATCTAAGAAAAATTATGATAATGATATTGATAATGAGATAATTGATACATTTAAAAAAGTTCAAGTTAATATTCCTTTATTGGATGCAGTCAAGAAAATTCACCGTTATGCCAAATTTTTTAAAGAACATTGTACCCATAGACGAATGCTGAAGGGGAATGAGAGATTAAACTTGGGTAGGAATGTCTTGGCCTTGATTCAACCAGCAATGCCAACCAAATGCAATGATCCAGGAACATTCACGATACTGTGTACCATAGGGGTAGGCCTTCTTTTTAATGATTTTATGCTAGATTTAGGTGCTTCCATTAATGTAATTCCTCACTCCGTGTATACTTCTCTACAGGTCGGAGAGATTCAACCAACAGGCATTGTCATGCAACTTGCCAACCGTAGTACAACGCATCCAAAAGGAGTGATTGAGGATGTCCTTTTCAGAGTGAAGAATCTCATCTTCCACGCTGATTTTTACATTCTTGAGATGGAAGATACCTGAAACCAAGGACACGCACCTCTCATAATTTGGAGTCCATTCCTCAAAACAGCAAAGAAGATCATCAACGTTCACAATGGTACACATTCCATGGAATTTGGAGGATAAAAGGAAACTTTTAACATCTGTGAGGCTGTGAAACACCCCGTTGAAGAGCACTCCACTCATCCTGTCTATTTGATGGAAGTTCTCTCAAACAATGCACACGCAAAAAATTCGTTCCTCACCCCAAACTCTAATTAATTTTTTATTTCTTCACCCTTGGATGATTTGAGTTTTGATTTATGTTTTGAGTGTTGTGTGGGTTCTGAAAAGTGTAAATTTTTTTCTTTAATTGATGCGTGTGTTCATTTTGAGGTACCCATGACCGTCGATGATTCTGCAAATCTTATATCTACAGATTATCTATTTTTAGAGAATAAACATGAGAATATAGACAGTTTAATGAACCTCACTCCCCCTAAATCCCCTCCCTCAATCTAGAAACCACTGGTGTCGGAACTTGAACAACTTCCTTATAATTTAAAATATGCAGATCTTGAGGGTATTGACCAATTCCCCATCATTATCGCCAATAAACTCTCTCCAAAACAGGAATTGAAATTGCTCAAACTTTTGAGAGAGTGTAAAAAGGCAATCGGATGTCCATTGGCAGATATTTCTAGTATTATCCCATCTATTTTTACGCACTATATACTTTTGGATGATGATGATAAACCCATAAGACAATCTCAATGCCGGTTGAATCCCACTCTCCTTGAAGTCGTAAAATTGGATGTCAGTAAATTACTTACTGTGGGGATCATTTATCCTATATCTGATAGTAAATGGGTTAGCCCAGTGAAAATTGTGCCTAGAAAAATAGGAATAATAGTTGTGTCAAATTAAAGGAATGAATTGGTTCCAACATGTGTGAAAAATAGTTGGCGAGTCTATATGGACTACCATCGACTGAATCAAGCCACACGGAAGGACAACTTTCTATTACCCTTCATTGACCAAATGTTAGAATGATTGGCTGGTAAGTCCCATTATTGTTTCCTTGATGGCTATTCGGGTTATTTCCAAAGCCATATATCCCCTGATGACCATGAAAAGACAACATTAAGCTGTCCATTAGGAACATTTTCATACAGAAGAATGCCATTCGGTTTATGTAATGCTCCATGCACTTTTCAGCGATGTATGTTGCATATTTTTTCTGCGTACCTTGAGATTTTTATGGAAGTATTTATGGATGATTTCATGGTATATGGATCTTATTTTTATTATTTTTTGGAACAAATAGGTTTTTTCCTCCATCACTACATTGAAAAAGATCTTGTTTTAAATTATGAGAAATGTGATTTTAAGGTTTAGTAGGGGACAGTTCTTGGGAATGTCATTTCAAATAATGGAATTCAAGTTGATAAATATAAAATTGAAATAATTTAAACCCTTCTATATCTGAAATGTGTTCTTGAGGTGCGATCTTTCTTGGGTCATACTGGTTTTTACCGTCGATTCATTAAAGACTTTATTAAGATTGCACTTCCATTGTCCCGGTTATTACAAAAATATTCTGAGTTTATGTTATATAAAAACTGTGAGGATGCATTCAATTCACTAAAAAAGAGTCTCACATCACCTCCCATCATCCAACCACCAAGGTGGGATCTCCCCTTGGAGATTATGTGTGATGCCTCTAACTTTTTAGTTGAGGCAGTTTTATCACAAAGGGTTGAGAAGGCTCATCATGTCATTGCCTATGCCTCACATAAACTTGACCATGCCCAGGTAAACTACACAACCACTAAAAAAGAACTTCATTCTGTTGTTTTTCCTTGGAAAAATTCCATTCATATCTTCTCGGGTCAAAAAGCATCGTCTTCTCTGATCATGCTTCCCTGCGTTTCCTCCTAATGAAACCTCAAGCCAAACCCCCCCCCCCCCTCATTCAGTGGATACAGCTCCTCCAAGCGTTTGACCTTGAGATTAGAAATAAGAGAGGAGTGGAGAATGTAGTAGCTGACCACATTAGTAGCATTTCCCCACCATTGGACCATCATGCTGACTCACCCATTCCCATTGGATAATTCTTCCCTCATGAGAACCTTTGTGATGTTTTGGACCTTACCCCCTAGTCTGCAGACATTGTGAATTTTCTAACAACATCTAGGGTCCCCACTGATTTTATCATTTCACAATCCCAGGGACTTAAGAATGAGTCTCGTTGGTACATTTGGGATGACCCATACTTTTCGAGAATTTTTAGTGACCAAGTAGTTTGTCGGTGTGTCCCTAACCATGAGTTCACCTCTATTTTGACCTTCTGCCACGGTTTTTCTTGTGGGGATCACTTTGTCTCTCAACATACAGCTCGAAAGTTCATTGACTCAAAACATTATTGGCCAACTTTATATAGGGATGCCCATAGATTTTGCAAGACACGTAGTCGTTGTCAATTCATAGGTAATATCTCCAAGAGAAATGAAATTCCCCAACAACCCAGGTTATTTTGTGAGATATTCGATGCATTGGGCATTAACTTCATGGGGCCTTTTCCAAATTCATTTGGATTTGTGTACATCTTATTTCCTGTTGACTATGTATCTAAATGGGTGGAAGAAAATTCCACCAGGACTGATGACTCTCGAGTGGTTGTTGTTTTTGTGAGGTCCCAAATTTTCAGTAGGTTTGGTTTTCCAAGATTCATCATTACTGATCAGGGTTCACATTTTTTAAATCACAACATGAAAAATTATCTTCGTAAATATGGGGTTAATCAGAATTTCTCCACTACATATCACCCGAAAACTAATGGACAAGTATAAATATCAAATTGTGAAGTTAAACAAATCTTGGAAAAAATGGTACCACCCAATAGGAAATATTGGAGTTTGCGCTTGGATGATGCACTTTGGGAATACCGTATAGCTTTTAAAACCCCAATCGGAATTTCCCCATACAGAATTGTGTTTGGAAAGTCCTGTCACCTCCTAGTTGAGGTAAAACATCGTGCATATTGGGATATTAAACAATGTAATATGAACCTTTTAGATGCAAGTGAGAAAAGAAAGCTGCAGATTCAAGAGTTGGAAGAAATTTTACGTGATGCATATGAGAACTCATGGATCTATAAAGAGAAGACAAAGGGTATTAAAATAGCATGATTTACCAGCAGAAGTTCCATATTGGTGAGAAGGTCCTCATGAACAATTCCAGGCTTAAACTTCACCCAGGTAGGTTTTGTTCCCAATGGATCGGTCCTTATACTGTTATTGATGTTTACCCTTTTGGTGCAATACAGTTTTTACATGAGAATAGTGGAAAAATTATTACCGTCAATGGGTAGTGACTTAAACACTTCAATGAGGATTTTCAGAAGAATCTGGTGGAGGAAACCCACCTTCTTGATGCATAATACCAATAAAACACACCATGTTTTATCCTTCCTTCTCACATTATTAATTATTTCAGTGATAACATTGCACATTCTGGGAGTGGGGGTGGATACCTTCTTGGGTTAGTTAATAATTTTCATTGTTTTCTCCTTTATTCTCTTTTTAGCCTTCTATATGGTATTTTCATTTTTCCCCATCAACAATTTTGAAATTCGATGATCTGGTGACCATAAAGGGGGGAATGTAGAAATACCCAAACGAAGGATAACAGGAATATTTGTATGAATTTAACATCATGGAGTGATTTTATTTCTTTATTGAATTGTTTTTCTTTCAATGAAATAAATGGTCGTATCTATGTGAAACCTTTGAGATGATTGATGCACCTTGGGTGAGTAGTTTTTGGGAAAATTGTGTCACTAATATCTCCACAAATTTTTAAATCAAAACAAAAAGTATGAACATTTATTTCATAATATATGGTAAATACATGTTAGGTTAATATTTTTCATCTTTAAATGATATTTCCATACATTCATTCCTTATCCGATCTGTTTCATTACTGTACCAGATTGACCAATGCATGTGTACCTATTGTATGACTGTTGTATGCCCTAAAAAAATTGGTTGTGTCTTGGTCAGGTAAAAAATCACTCCTCCTCATCCTTTGATCTTGTTATAACTATTGAAATTATTTTCGTGATGAGATCAAACAAGGGTTGAGAGATGAGTGTGAGATTTGTTCCAAATGTAACTTCAAAAAAATACAATAAATGAGGGGAGTGATGAAAGTTGCAACATATGGAGATATCTAGCTTGGGAGTTTATGGTTTGACTTCTGGGAATTATTAATTGAGTGGTTCTTGAAATATGATTTCCATGTATATAGGACAGGTTCGGTGAAAAATCATTTAAAGCTGAATAATGTTAAAATAACCTATATTTATTTGATAGAAAGTAGAAAGAATAACATGGAATGGTTTTCACAAACACACATGGAGATTTAGTGGAATGTTTGACTTTTTAATTCCTTTCTCATGTTGGTGTCATGAATCTCTTTGAATTTATTTGTGATATGATTTACAAGACATCTTTTTCTATTTTCACTAGGAAGAACTCCTTAGTGTGGTTCGTGCATTGATCACATTACTTTGGTAAATTAAAATTTCCTCAAATGTTAAATCTTCATGATGTTGGAAATATATATATATGCATCATTTTATTTGGATATGTGACTTTTCCCAGTAGTGCAAATGTTTTGGTGTCGGGGTGTGATCGTACCATGATTCACTATGTAATTTTCACCCTTACACCATTGTATTAAACTGAATTTATATTAAAAATTAAAAATATAATAACAAAATTAACTTCATGTTTTAATAAATTATTATGTGTTAAAAAGAGAAATGTTACTTGTTTTGATAATTTTATTGAAGGTAATGATGATTTGGAGGCCCGGAGATTATCCAAAAGAAAAATGGGCCACAGTGCATGGCATCCCATAACCATTTGTCCAATTTTTTAAATATTACGGTAAATATGTGCATACAATGGTCTGAAAATTTGTGGGATGGTCCAAAATATAATTGGATACATTTCATATCAAGGAACCCAATCCTGATTCGGCTTCTATGGGGCTAATACGAACTGATCTGTCCAAGCCACCGAATATGCACAATGTCAAAAGTGGGTTTCTATATTTTATCAATATCTTGAGCTATATTTTCCCAAATGGTGCCAATCATTAGGTGGTGATAGATAAGATGTGGTGCTACAACTATCCAATTTTTTCAAATGTGAGATTCGACTATCTATTAGACTAAAACCTTTATCCAAGTGGTTTAACAAAATTGGGTGCCCAAAACCACTTCTCATTTTGGCTATAAAAAGACACCTTGGGAACCCCATTTTCAAGTTCAGACAGGAGGAAAGGTTCTACCATTTGGGAGTCCCCAAGGAATCTTCTCAATATCCCTAGATGTTCTAGAGGCTATGGGAAGTTCTACCCAAACATCTTTCTCTTCCTCCTATCCAATGGGTTTCTAAACCCCCTGTGATCACCCAGGGAGGAACGTGATATAAATCCCAAGCTTCATGTATGTAATATTTGAATGATATTTTGAATTACAGATTTTTTTGTTATTATTCATCATCCTCTATTCTTATTTTATTTAGTTATGTACTGGTATGTAATTCTCAACTCATATGATCTAGTTTGGGGGTACCCATTCGTGTGATGTTTCACACACAGTTCACCACTTTCTTTTCCCCTTTCAATTGTGGTGCTTGTGTGGTTCATATTGGTCAATTTAACTCACATAAGAACTGAGAATTCCATGTACATTTATTTAATTGCATCACAAAGAAACATCATACAAACATGGACATCGCATTGAGTTCTACATGTGTTTCCTTGGTGAGTTTCGGTTATGAAGTCAAACATAATTCACCCAATCATCAGGGTTGTCCGGTGAATCATTATGTGTTTTTGATTGAACCCTTGGAGGAATCCTAGTATAAACTTAGTAAAATTAGGGTTCTTGGTGTTAATAACCAGGGTTTAAAATATCATAACCCTATATCATGAAGTGATTAAGTATAAACATCATGAGAGTAACCTGGGTTGATCACGCTTAATTAATTCTGTTAATCTCTTCATTGTTTTATCGCATTCATTTTCTATTTTCATCTTTAATCATCATACCTCCATGTTTTACAAAACCTAATTCAACTTATACTTTCATAATAAAAACCCACTTTTAAAATTAATGATCTAAGGCTCCGTCGAGAGACGATCTAGTGATACTTCTATACAGAAAAAATTCTAGTAAAAAATAAACAACTAATTTGACGCACTCGACAACATGATCACTTCTTACTCATTAAACGTTCTTCGTGATACAATAACAAATTATATTCCTACTAATTACCTTATACTTATTTTCTACAATAAAAATCATGAATCATATCTTAAGATTCAATAATGTTAAAACATTAGCTAAGAAATAATCTATACATTTCATTGGTCATTGTCAGTTTCCACATCCTCAATTGGAATGAAATTTGGTATTGGTAAACATATATTTGTATAGTCATGCTAATCTCACTCCTAAATCTTCTTTGAAAGAATAAAATTTTAATAACGATGATGCACACTAAATTTAAAACACTCAATTGATCCCTCGGAAAAATCTTTTTTTCCCTTTCATAGAGTCAACTAGATGTTCCTTTTTCCATCAAAGGTTCTTTCTTTATGACCTTCATTACAAAATCTATAGCATCATCCCTTCCCATTGAACAAATTTCCTAGGTGTTTCTTTCCACATCCTTGACACATAGGATCTTCAATATACTTACCTTTAGGGTTATTACCTGAACATCCGAAGGGATTTGTTTCTCGCATATATGATGCCTTATAAAAATCACCAAGGATAAGGTGGTGAATCATGACTCCAGATAGTTAGTTGAGAATAACAACAAGAGTTCACACTACATCTCACATTTCATTTGTTTTTTTTTTCGAAAACCAATGCAATTTTCTTCACATCCATTGTTACTGTGGAGCCAGCTATATCTAGCCATTTACTAGAACAAAAATTGTCAGTTTTTGTATATCAGTAAAATCATCATATAATATCTTATGAGGAGAATAAAGACTAAGATATAATTATCCCTATTATATTAATACCATTAAATTTATTTAAAGTAACTTTGACTATTTCTAATATGCTAACTATTATGGTCATGTCACTTATGCTTAAATAAAACTCTAACCTCTAATGTTATCTTAACCGAACTCTAATACCCACTATAAAGCCCCGACATTAAATTTTACGTAATCTTGAATTAATTTAATAATTAATATTGAAGATTTTTTCACGTTTAGGGCTTTAGGTAATTAGTTCAAACTTTATACACAAAAACTTGAATATTATATGTAGACACTTCTGCACAGTATCCATTTTTTTCATAAATCTAAATCTCTAAAAAAAGTTACATGTCTAGTTCCATGTTTTAGATAGAATGAATTTTCCTTAATCTCATCCTTGAACCAATTCATATTTAGGTCCTATGAAAAAAAATTCAAAAATGGAATGACCATAAAAATCACAGTAAAGGATACATAATGATGGAAAACTGTTAGTTTTTTGAAACAATATGTAAACCATGAATACATTATCATAAATTAATTTTTTCACGTTAAAGAAGTGGAAAAAAACATCAATTAAAATAAGCTCATTACATACCCTATTTTTAACAGAAATATTAGCATAAAAAATGATTTATATTATATAAAGGTAACTTGGGACACATACATACTTAAATGAAATAACCATACTAATGAATTTCACACATATCACTAAATGGAATAGCCATATGGTAGACATCCATAACCAATTTACTGGAGGTTATAACGTAACCACCCATCCTTGGATTATCACAGAACCACCCGTCATTTGGTTTATCAAATAATCTATTTCCATTGGTTTATCACAAAACCACCCATCAAATGTCCAAGCACCATTATATAATCCTAAAACATAAAATATTTCAAATATCAATATTTCATTAATAACATTTCATTATGAAATAAAAAAAATATTTTCAAGATATTGAAATAATCAATCCATTACAAAAACCGTTTCAATATGGAAACACTCGAATGGGGAATAATGTGTTTCATTTCCTTTTAGAAATATTACGTCTTATAGAGGAATCCAAATAAATATTATGGTTCTAGAGAGGTCATTGTCATCGGAAATGTTAAAAAAATCCTTTTTGTTTCGTAAAAAACATAGTAGATAAGAGATTACCTTTTAATGGAAGTAAACTTAAAGGGGTTTTATTATACACCATGTAAAATAAAAATGTTTATATTTTCAAAATATGCCTCAATGAATGGAGATTAATATGAAGTCACTTACCTCGTGTCCAAATTGAATTGTTCATTCTTTAATTTCTATAAAAATAAAATTATGTATATTTATACTTCCTTGAGATACATTTTAAATATTATTATTTATTTTATATCACTTATTACCATATTATAAAAATTACATAATTATTTATGTTCATATTAGACTTGTAATCGATCTTTTGTACTTGTGTAAAATAATGAACTAGTTATAATTACAAATAGTCCATGAGGTCAACAGTCTAGTGTCTCCAGAGTGATATTCATGATTTAAATATCATATATATCATCTACATCAAGTTTATATGTATTTATAATAGACCATATCATTTAAAGATAATAAATAAAACACAATGTTCATGGAGACGGTAAGTTGTACGTTTTCCTAAATGCTAATATAATTTCTATTTATTATGTAAAAGAATAAAAAAAATGATACATAGGTATATTATAATTATAGAATAATATAATTTTTTAAATATGTTACATATGTTCATTAATTTAATCATTTATACATTCCATGTATAGCATTAACGAGTCATATCACTTTGAGGGGCGGTTGTCCGCAAATTCTCAAATGAAATTATCGTATTTATAAAACATGAAAACCTTAAAGGTATGTTCTAAATGATAATTATAGAAGAATAAATATAAAGTAAATATAATATATATCATATATAATTATAGTTCCATCACAATGGACACCATGATATGTGGTAGGAGATAATTAAACTATCATCATTTCATGAGGCATTTGTTTGCCGTCCACAGAAACAATATGGTCTATTCCAATTAGAAGGAGGATTGTGTAAATGTAGTTTGAATACTTCTTGTAACAAAAAACTACTATTATTAGGATACTCGTGTTGTTATTTAAACAATTTATATAAATATCATAGGGAGTGGATAAGGAAAATAATGGAAGGAACTTGAGCGAAAACATTACCTAAAATCGGGTAACTCCTTTTGATTTTAGCTAAAATGCCTTATTGAATTCCCCCCTATCCTAGGTAAGGCTTCATGGAGAAATAAAGGGATGTTGGGGGTTTATTTGGGATAATTTTGGAAGATCCAAGTGGGATTTTTAGGTTTTATTAAGGGTTAGAGGTGGTTTCCCTTTATTAGAGGATGTAGGGGTACTTTTGGGAAGTTTGGAAGAATATTTTATTATAAACTAAATTTGTATTTTAAAAAGGTATGAAACTCTTTTAATTAAAATATAAGACGAAAATTATTAGAAATCTTCTCAAAAAATTAGTTTACAAATGTTTTGGATTCAAATTTAACCTTATCATTTTGCATTAACCCGTAGTTAACTAATTCAACTATTTCCATGTCTTCTTATATATTCATACAATATGGTTAATATAGTTACCATAAAAAGACAATATAACATCAAGTAGTTATGTAATGATGTTTAAAATATTATCTAATTCATTTGGCCGAATATTATATTTTTAAGACAATTATATCATTTAATAAATTAGTATTTGTTTTAAAAACACATTATATTAATTTTTATACTATTAATATCATGGAATTTTAAATATCCATAAAATCATTATTCATTAAAAAACTTCATAAATTCCAAAATAACAATTAATAATCATCCCTTAAATTATTTTATGGCCTAAAAACTTTTAAAAAATTATTTTAATATTTATAGTCTTATTTATTTAAATATTTAATTAATAAGGTAATCACTACATCCTCATTTTTTCAAAAATATATTTATTTATTTTAAGTGAAAAATTATAAATAAAACACCATTATGTAGTTAATATCTATTTATTTATAATAAATATTTATAGTCAAAATTATAACTTATAATACCAGATAAAAAACTGTTTTACAAATAGATATATATTTATGTTGCATTTTTCATTACTTTAAAATAATTCTTATAAAATATTATTTTCACAGCCAAGTGGCTCCATGGGGTCCCCATATTGACCCAAGGATGACCCGAGTCGGACATGTATAATCTAATAGGGTTTGAACACATTTTAGGGTCGTTTAATATTATTATAATATTATTTTTTACGTTTATTTACCAGATTGACCCTTTAACCATGGTAATTAAAATATTTAATGAAGTTAATATTCATGATGTCTAAAAATAAAAGATACATATTATCACAATTTGGATATATTTCATCCAAATATGGAATACATTTCTCAAAAATCAATACAAATAATTTGATGTAATTACATTAAAAGTTATTCTTCTGGTCAAAACCAAAAAACTGGTTTTTAAGAAATAATAACTATCAAAAGATTGACATCTGTTTATGTCCACTTTCAAAGTGAAATTACTTCCAATGAAAATAATTGTATTAAATGATAATAACAAAATCTAATTAATCTTTAACACTAATTATAATAATAATCTAACTATATAAATAAACTAGATGAAAGGGTAGTTTTGAATTAAAATGTATTATTTTTCACTATTCCTTAAAAAAATAAACATTATTAGAAAAATACCAAATTTTCTACCAATGTAAATTTTGATGACCCACTTATAAAGAATAATTTTATTTTTTCTAATATAACATATATATGTGAATAAATAATTATATTCAAAAAGGTTTCGACATCAATAGGAGGTAAAATGACCTTTTAAAATTTTAGCGCATTTCATAATTAAAATGGGATTCATTTTTTAAAGCCACTAAAATTTCATGGATAAATGTAAAAAATCACCAGAAAATGTAATCATAATATAGTTAGTTATGTTCATTTCCACCAATATAACAGCTACTCATTAACTACCATTTCAAATAATAATAATATTATTGTATTGTTTTTTTGTATAACTCAATGTTGTGTGAAACGTATGATTTCAAAGAAACCCCTTGTTGCATGTTGTGTAGACTATCAGAACAAGTGTCCTCTTTTAACATAAAATTAATATTTTCTTCATAACTAATAATATATACCAAAAATTATTATTCTATAAATACCTGGGTAGTTTCAACCTTCCCCCCTTTTGGAATTTTTGTTCTTACAATTTTTAAATTGGGCTTAGAAACAACATTGAAAGTCCCACATAAAAAAAGAGTCAATAAAAATATCAATTTAAATGAAAGAAATTTAAAGTAAAAAGGTCACCCAAGATAAAACATACTATGATTTCATGTTAGAAAACATTGATATGGAAGAGAAACTAAGTGTCATGTTCTGATGGAGTGTGATAGAAAACATGATCCATATAAATTTAACATCAAAAAAACCTAATCATGTGGTTGGTTAATCGGCCATTGATTCCCCATTAATCAAAGTGACCAGACAATTTTTTTGTTTTATGTTCCTTTTAATAATTTTGAGAAATTTATTTATGATATTGATTAAAAACATAAAGAAATATAAATACCTTTCTAGTAGAGTTTTATCCTTTAATAAATTTCTACAAAATCATCTTTTCTCCAAACGATGAGTATTCAATATGACTTTGTCACATAAAAAGGGCTAGAATCAACTTATAGAGAATCACATAATCCAAAAAATCTAAACTATAAAATTCTCCTATCTTTAGACATTATCCAAAACCAAAATGGTTAGTACATATAAGATAATACCAAAAAGGATAATCCTTTGTAAAAAGAAATAGTACTCTTAATCTCCAAAATTCAATAAACAATACTCAAAGTTCTATAAATACCATTTAATACACAATTGTCCATAATATTCTAAAAAATGACCCAAACTAAGATTCAAACCCAATACTATAAAGAATTTGATCACATAGACTTCAATAATAAATCTTAACAGTTATCTCCAAATAACATCGACTACTCTTAATTTCTCATACTGAAAAGTAATTAACCTAATTAAATATTCTAAAAGATAGTTTAATCATTTAAATAAATAACCCAAATATATATAATTCAATATAAAAACATATATTTTTCAAAAATAAAATTCAACCATTACTTCTCAAATTAAATCCCATATATTTTTATTTTTCTTTAGTGATACAACTTCCCAAATGAGAAAACGTCTTCCAAAATAAACATTATCACATAATCACCAAATAATTTTCCTATACTATGGACATCGAACTGATGAAACATATGTTCAAAAATTTACTTATTCTTGAACCACAAAATAATTTAACTAAAAATAATAAGTTATAAAAACTAGGGACTTCACATAGGTCATTGGTAAGTGATTCTCCCTTTTCGCCCTTAACTTGTGGGTTTGATTCACATGCCCTTTCCAGACGCAATAGGTTGTCACCCATCCTGTGGTTTGTCCTTTTTTGAATACCATATCATTCTTATAAAATTCGTAAAAATAAAATAATTTATGTAAAAATAACCACAACCTATTTTATCCTCAAAATGCATCTAATACCTTATATTTTTGAATCCCAAAATTTAATAACCATTTATCACCTAAAAAACAAAACATCATATTAACCCGTAAGTTTATCCACTATGTCCAAAAATGAAAAAATATTTTTTTTCGAACAACATGTTTACATATCAATCTTCAAGGATACATATACTAGAAAATGTCTTCCAATGTAATCCCATCATCAAAAGGGCATTAAAACTTGTAAGCATTTAATCATCCTTAAATCCACCAAAACTCTTGAGTCCCACACATGTTGACTTCTTACACATTAAATGTTCTTCATGATCCAATAACTATAATTTTACAACTGATTCAATAATACTTATTTCCATGAAATGAAATCATGAATCATATCCTATGATTCAATAATGTCGAAACGTTATCTAGAAAATAATCCAAAAATTTAATTGGGCATTGTTAGTTTCCTTATCTTCAATTGGAATGACATTAGGTATTGGTAAACATATATTTGTATAGTCCTACTGATCCTATTCTTGAGCCTTCTTCTAAGGACATCAATGTTTATAATGACCATGCACACCAAATTCAGAACATTCAATTTATCCCTTGGAAAGAACTTCTTACACTTTCATAGAGTCAACTGGATGATTCCTTTTTCCATAGAACATTATTGCTTTAGGACCTTCATTACAAAATCTATATCATCTTCACGTCCCTTTGAAAAAATTTCCAAGGTGTTTCTTTCCACATCCACGACACATAGGTTTTCAGTATATTTACAATTATTATTATTACCTGAACTTCTGCAGGGATTTGTTTCTCGCATATAAGATTTCGTATAAAAATAACCATGGTTTAGGTGGTGAATCATGACTTATGATATTTGGTTGAGAATAAACACAAGAGTTCTCAATGCAACTCCTATTTCATTGGGTTTATTATTTAGAAAACCATCATAGTTTTTCCCCCATCAATTGTTACTTTGGTGCCAGTAAGATCTAGACATTTACTAAAACTAAGAAGGTCAGTGTTTGTATATCAGTAAAATCATCATATAATATCTTATGAGGAGGGTAAACAATATGATATCATTATTCACATTATATAAAACTCATTAAATTTATCTAAAATAACTATGAATTATACTAATATGCTAATTATTAGGGTCATGTCACTTATGATTTAATAACACCCTATCCTATAAAGTTATCCAAACTGACCACTGATACCAACAGTAAGGCCCCAACCATAAACATTACATAATCATGAATTAATTTAATAATTAATATTGATGATCTTTTCAGTTTTAGAGCTTTAAGGAATTAGGTCATACTTTATATATAAAAATTTTAATATTATAAGTACACACTTCTACACACTATCAATTTTTTCATAAAAAAAACACTAAAAAAAAGTAACATGTCCAGTTCCATGTTTCAGATAGAGTGTATTTTTCTTGATCCCGTCTTTGAACCTATTTATATTTATATCCTGTAAAAAAATATTTCAAAACATGTAATGAGTATAAAAAAGCATAGTAAATTATATATAAATATGGAAAATTGTTAGTTTTTTTAAACAACATGTAAACCATGAATACGTTATCATAAATTAATAATTTACATTAAAGAAGTAGAAAAAAAATCACTAAATATAATCTCATTGCCTAGCCTATTTGTAACCAAAATATTATGATTAAATACAATGTATAGCAAATAAAGGTAACATGGGACACATACATACTTAAATAGAATAACTATATAGATGACTTCTCCATATATAACTAAATGGAATAGCGATACGGCTGACTTCCATACCAAATTAATTGGAGGTTATAATGTAACCACTCATTATTGGTTTATCACAGAACTACCCATCAATTGGATTATTATGTAACAAACCGCCATTGGTTTGCACAAAACCA
This sequence comes from Viscum album, assembly GCA_963277665.1. Lineage (NCBI taxonomy): Eukaryota > Viridiplantae > Streptophyta > Magnoliopsida > Santalales > Viscaceae > Viscum > Viscum album. The sequence goes on from OY728147.1 coordinate 125,234,877, forward strand.
CCCATCAAGTGTCCATGTACCATTATTTAATCCTAATACATAAATATTTCAAATATCAATATTTCACAAATAATATTTCATTTGAAATCATAAGAAATAATTTCAAGATTTTGAAATAATCAATTCATTTGAAGAACCATTTTCAATATGAAAAAAATTTAAAAGGTGGATAAGTTATTTATTTTCCTTTTAGAAACATTATGGCTTGTAGAGGAATCCAAATTACAATTACGGTGGTGGAGAATTCATTGTTGCTGCATACGTTAAAAATGATGATTTTTTTGTTTAGTAAAAAACTTACCACATAATAGATTCCCTTTGAATGGAAGTAAAATTTAAATGGTTTTATTATAAACCATGTAAAATAAATAAGTGTATATTATAAAATTATGCCTCAATGATAAGAGATTTAGACGAAGTCCCTTAGCTCGTGTCCGACGTGACTCGTTCATTCGTTAATTTCTGGAATAATAAAATGAAGATAATTTCTACTTGCTTAAAAAACTTTTTCAAGTTTATTATTTCTCTTATATAACTTATTACCATGTAATAAAAATTACATAATTATTTGTGTTTATATCAGATGTTTTGTTGATATTTGTTACTTGAGTCCAAAATGAACTTGTTATAATTTAAAATTCTCCATGAGGTCAAAATTAAATTATATCCCAAATGATGTTAATTATTTAAATAAAATATATATCATATAAATATAGTGTATATTTATTTCAATTAGTCCATATAATTTTGAGATATGAAATGAAATGCACTGTTCATGGAGACTGTATGTTTTACGTACGCATGAACAATACTTTCATTTCAATTATATATTTAAAAGAACGAAAAAATAATGATACATAGGTATATAATAATTCTATTATAATATAATTTTTATATATGTTACACAAGTTCATTTATTCCATTCATTTATACGTTCCATGTATAGAATGAAAAAGTCATATCACTTTGAGGGGGTGGTAGTCTGCACTTCCTCAAATGAAATTATCGTATTTATACAACATGAAAAGCCTAAAGAATTATTTTAAATGATAATTACAAAATAATAGAGACTAAATAAATATCATATATAATTATAGTTCCATCATAACGACCACCATGAGAGGCGGTAGGTGATAATTCAATAATCATCATTTTGTGAGGTAGTAGTTTGTCATCCACAAAAACACTATGTTATATAACCATTTGACAGAGGTGTGTGTAACTATAATTTGAATAATTATCATTAAAACAACATATTATATTGATTATAATGGTTTTTTTATAAAAAAATTAATAAGAAGAGCATAGGGAGTTTAGAAGGAAAATAATGGAAAAGAACCAAAGAGAAGACCTTACCTCAAATCAGGTAACTCCTGTTGATTTAAGTAAAAAATCCATCTTGAATTTTTTTTTGACCAAGGTATGGCTTATAGAATGAAGGGGGATTTTTGGAGATAAATTTGGATGATTTTGGACGATCCAATGGGGCTTGAGAGGTGTGGGTAAGGGTTATAGGTGGTCGTCTTTTATTAGAGGGAGTAAGGGTACATTAGGAATGTTAGAAGGATTATTTTATTATAAACTAAATTTCGATTTTAAAAATGTTAAAAAATCATGTAATTCTAAGATAATATGATTATTTTTTAAATCCTCCAAACCAATATGTATTATAAAAGTTTTTGCTTCAAATTTAACCTTATCATTCAGCTTTTCACATTTGTTAACTAATTTAACTATTACCATGTCATCTAATATATTTATACTATATGGTTAATATAGTTACCATTAAATTCCCATGGAACATAAATTATTTTATTAATAATATTTACTACATTAAATAAGTAATTTTGATGAATATTATATTTTTAGTACTGTTATATCCTTTAATAAAATAGTATTTTTATTTTAAATCTCATTTATGTAAATTTTTATACATTTCTTGTCAAGACTTTTTAAAAATACATAACAACTTTATTCAATATAAAAAACGTCATAAATTAAAATATAAAAAGTTATATTCATCCCCAAAATTATTTTATGTAATAAAAAGTTTAAAAATAAATTTATTTTCATATTTATAATCGAATTTATTTAAATGGTTCATTAATAATCTAATTACTATATCATCATTATGTCAAAAATATATTTATATATTTGAAATCTAAAAATTATAAATAAAATACCATGATGTAGAAAATATTATTAGATTAATAATTAATTTTTCTAGTGAAAACTATAAACTATATAACCACATATAAAAATTATTTTACTAAACGATATATGTTTATGTCACATTTTTCATTACATTAAATTAATTCTTATAAAATGTCATTTTTATATCCATGTGGCTCCATGAGGTCCCAAAATAGACCCAAGGATACCCATGGTTGGAAATGTATCATAAATTATTATTCAGACATGTTTTTTGGTATTTTTATATTATTATAATATTATTATTTTACCCTTATTTACCAGATTTACCTTTTAACCATGGTAAATAAAATATTTAGTAAAGTTACTATTCATAATGTCTAAAAAAAGGTTACCTATTTACACAATTTTGAAACCATGATTCACAATATTGAATCCATTTTTCAAAATTCAAAAAATGGAATTTTTTGTAATTAATTTATAATTAATTCCCATTTTCAAATCCCAAAAAAGTGTTTTTAACAAGTAATAACTATCAGAATATTGACATCTTTTTAAGTCCAATTTCAAAGTGAAATTACGTCCAATGAAAATAATTGGATTAAATGATAAAAACATAATCTAATTACACATTAAAAACTATTAATATAATAATTTATCTATATAAATAATTTAGAGGAAACTGTAGTTTTGAATTAAATTGTAGTATTTTCATTATTCCTTAAAAAATAACCTTTCTGAGAAAAATATGAAAATTTCACCCCAAGAAAATTTTGATGTCACTATTATTAATAATTTTTTTATTTTTTCCAATAGAAAATATAAACTTGAAAAAAACTATATTTAATAAAGGTTCACCATCAAAAGGCTGTAAAATGGCCTTTAATTTTTTTTAAAGAATTTCATGCTTAAAATCAGATGATTTCTTATTTTATCCACTAAAATTTATTTGATAAATGTAAAAACATTTAATAAAACATGTTTTATCATAATGTTTTTACTTATCTTCATTTCCAACAATATAGAAGCTAGCTGTTAACTATAATTTAAAATAATAATAATATTATTGTATTATTTTTCATTATTACTCAATGTTGTGTGCAATGTAAGATTTAAAACAATCCCATTGTTTTTTATTGAGTAAACTATCAGAAAAAGTGTCCTCTTTATCATAAAAATAATATATTAATCAAATTTATTAATTAAAATCATAAATTATTATTCTAAAAATACATGGGTTGTTATAGAATAACTATATTCATGATTTTATGTGTCAATGTGAAGAACATATAATATATAAAATTAACAAGGTTCATTACTACAAATAAGTCTCAAGGAAAGTTAAATTGAGATGAAACACATTTCATTAACCTATATATTTTTATGTTATTTATCCTCTTATATAGTGGGTTAAAAATTTTCAGTAACTTATACCAGAACTATTCTCATGTGTATAATATTATATATAATCTTATTAAAATATCTTATTACCCATTTGTTAACCAACATTCACTATTTTTACTATTATGGGTGTTAATTTCATTGTTTTCCCAAATATTTTTTGGTTGGTTATTTGTTGATCCTAATATATATAAAATTATTTCATCATCTCTATAATTTAAATCATGATTCAATTATCATATATATTTATTACATATGCATTTATAATAATCTATAATGTTTGGAGATAAGAAAATTAATAAACCGTTGATGGATATTGTAGGTCGTACATACACATGAATTCTACTTTAATTTATTTTTTTATTAAATGAATCGTATTTAAATACATTAATTATATTATAACTATAGTATCATATCTATGTTATATATGTTATATAGGATTTTTATACCATCCTTTATACATTCCATTTAGGACATTAAGGAGTCATATCCCTTTAAGGGGGAAGTAGTGCACATTTACTCAAACTAATTTAAGATTTACACAGTATAGAAAGAATAATTTTTTGTTATAAATAAGTAATGGCCACTATGAGGGAATTTTATGGAAAAATGAAAAATCTTCATTTTTTGAGGAACTAGTTTACCATAAATAGAAATAATAGCTTAATTACCCATTGGATGAAGTTGTTTTTATGAATAATTAAAAATAATAACATGAAAAAACCTAGTATAGTGAGGATACAATTATTATTGCATAATCATAGAATAAAAAGACTATATGTAGTGGATAATTACATAAAATAAAATATATCGTTGGAAAATTTTACCTTAAAATTATGTAACTCCTTTTGTTTATATTAATGGGCTTCCTTGGAATGATTAATTCCCATATGTATTAATCAAGGTAAATGGTACAGATATTAGAAATTTATTTTAGAAAATATTGGCATAACTTATGTGGTTTTACTGGTTTGATAAATGGGGAGAAGTGGTGGCCTTTTAAAGTAGAGTATGCATGGCACTATTGTAATATTTTGATAAAGGAATTACCCCTATAATTTTGATGTTGTAAGTGAATCCAATAATGGTAAAAATTTGATAAAATTTATTTTATTGTCTAAATATGTCTATCCTATAGATGATGGAAACGTTTATTGGTCATTTTGGTCCTTAAAGTTATGGTTTAGTCCCTTGTTAAACTTAATTTAACCTTAATAGTTATAATTAATTTTAATCACGTTGACTAATATTTTTTGAAAAGAAACTAATTTGACCATATTAGACATTATAGTTTATTATAATTCCAAATTTGGAATCAATTTTTAATCATTTTAATTATAGAAGTGGTTGAAATTAATTTAAATATCATCTCACAGACGAGATGACAATGTCGGTTTTTAATGTAAAAAATATTTAAAAGATTGCTATGTTTTTATAATCAATTTCAAAGTGAAATTTGATTATAATGAAATAAATTGTATTAATTTATAAAAATGATATAATAAAACATTGAAACAATTTAATATTATAATTTAATATTATCAAAAAATTAGATGAAAATGTTGGTCGGAACAAAAATTATGTATTTTTAACTATTCATTAAAATTTATACATTTCCGAAAAATATAAAAACATAACCCTAACCTAATTTTTTTGATTAAAATTCAATTATTTAGTTTATTTTGACATAGATAATCTACTAAAGTGTCAAAAATTATAATTAAAACCAGTTTTCTATTAAAAGTTTGTAAAAATGCATTCATAAAAATATTGAATTTTATTCATAAAATGGGGTTTTTTTATCTTAAGCCTATGATATCTTTTGGATGAATATAAAAAAATTATTTATTGTATATATAATATATATAACATTAATATCAGTCACTAAATGTAGTTAATTACATTATTTGGGTAAAAAAACTAAATGATCAAAATTATAATAATATTTTCTTTTATATTCAATCAGTTCTAATATTAATTTATAATCAGTTTTTAAACATTGAATGGGTTTTATAATTTTTAAATTGAAATATTTTAATAATAATGCTAATCTTATTACTAAAAAATAATTTATTTGATAGGATATTCCGTATTAAATTAAATAATAATATATTAAAAAAATATCATTGTTCGGTTAAAACATGATATTGTGTTTAACACAGGTTATCGAACAAGGTCATCCATGCATACAAAGATAGATTATATATGGTTTACATGGATTAAAATATATAGAATCTATTGAATCTATTTAAAATATTCAATATATTTTGAATTATCGGGGTGTTATATTCTCTTACATGCTTTGTATCGAATCTCGTGCATGCTACCGAATATAATATTCAATCTCTAGAATTTTCTGGCATTACATAACCACTACAACATGCTATGAATTAATAAATAAGAATTTGTAAAAGTATTGTACCCCTAAATGAAAGATATTTTTTTAAAGGCTAGTAATATTTATCCATTTTATTTATCACTTATATAGGTGTGTTAAAATGCCCCATCCTTAAAGAATTATTCACCCATTATGGACCCCTCACCTAATATAAATGAAAAGTCTTTAAAATCTTGACTAAGTATAAGATATGAGATAGTTTTTCATGAACTTACCATCCCGTAGACATGAACCAAGTTATCTTCCCCTGGGTCTCATGTAATGATTTGGTTTCCTTGCCAACACACCAAGGGATGTTACCAACTATCGTCACTTATCTGACTAATGACTATCCCCACATGTCAATACATGTTCCTCCGATGTGTTTTTGGATCACTCACAAAAACCTCAAGAAACATACCAGTATTTAACCCATCTTAATTAATACTATTTAATAAGCATGATTAATATTGGATTTATAAATACACATGATCCCAAAAAAAATTCACCTTGTCGACATGAGTAGAAAAATGTGTCCTTTTTATGTATCACTTTTCCAGGGGTGATATAGTTGTTACCCCTTGATGAATGTATTCAAAAAAATCCCTTTATAATATAAAAAACATGATGTATTTTTTTGAAAACCACATAATATTTACATTTCGAATACATTAGGATGTTATCATATACTTAATCTTTTTATGAAATCTCTCACTAAATTTTCAACATCCTAGTTTCAAAAAATAACTTGACTGTTATCTGATACTTACTAGATTGAAAAATTATTTTCATAAATAAATATTAAATCTCATAAGATGAGTATTCATTACATATCATTATGATCCATAATATAGCCATATAGGTTTAGTGTCATTGGAAAGTAGGACACATAAAAAAATCTAACCTAAATGATCTATAGTATTTCTCATTAATTTCATCAAAAATATCACCCTTATCAAACATATCATACATAAAACATTTCTTCATAACTCAGTTCATAATAAAGGGTGTGCACATATGACTAGTAAGGGTATAGAGAAGATATATATCAATGATCATGCGTGAATATAATATTAGAATAATTGTCTGATACCATGGTCATGACTTACAATAATTGTATATAATCTATCAAATAAATTTAATCATTCAACATTGTGTAAGTTTTTTTCAAATACAATAAATCATATATAATAGTGTGAAATAAAAAATACTCATTTATGATATCTGAGAACACAAAAAATGAATATGGAATAGGCTTTTGTCTTACATATAATCATATAAAGTCATTTCTTATGTCAAGCCTAACTGGAAAGACTATTATATTGGATTGTGTTTACTCATCATTCAATTATTTCCATTATTATGATACCCACCTAAGAATATTGTATTAAATAGATTCCATCACGTAATTTTGTTTAATCCCCATTATTTTCATTATTATCTTATGATATATCTCTCTTTCCCCCATCTCATTGTACGTATATATAATCCAGGTCCCACACATCACATATTTAAATATGTGCCCCATGATCATAAACGAAATCATAATATCATATTATCAAATCATAATGAAAAGAATATGAGGTTTATAATCATTTCATCTATATATTCATAAATCATCTAAACAAATAGTAAATATGTAAATTTTGGATAATATCATATGTAAATCATCAAAGACATCAAATGATGTTTTAATAGATGAAAATAGCTTTGAAATACCACATAGAAATTTATTGAGGAAAATTACCTTTTCTATACCAAATCACCACATAATTAGGAGAAGAAAAATGAAATGGGTTTATAAAATAAAGATCATATAACTTCTTCAATAAATGATAAATTATAAACAATCCTAGTTAAAATGAGTCTGTAACATAAAACTCTTACCTCTAATATGTCGTGTTTATTAAGATGTCTAAGATCTTTTATATTAATGGTAAATTTATTATACTTCTAAAAAACATATTAAAAGAAATAATAACATTATTTATTTAATTATAACATATTATCAACCATTAATTAACAATAATTCCTTATCATCATCATTTTAGGTGTTAACAACTTCAATTTCATGTATGATTTATTTTTGGTGGTTATGGTTTTTTCAATTTTATCATTATTAAATCATATAAAAAATTTAAATCATGATATAAATTTCATATATATTCATTAGATAAATATTTTTAACCATTCATATATTTTTTTTGAAAAATTAATTACCTAACTATGTAGAGATGATAGTGTGTACATATACACGAGTGATTTTTTCCTTTTTCAATGTTTTCAACGAAAGAATGATAAATAATAATTTGAATTTATATAACTATTATAATATCATAAATAATATATATATATATATATATATATTACATATTATATAATAACCAATCATGAAATATGGTGTTGGAAAATGAATAGTATAGCTAAGTGGAGCCAGATGTGCACATGTACACAACAGTGATACGTTCATCTCCAATTTAAATGATAATTGGCGGTAAATGGTTTTGAAATAATCATAATAAAATATCATTATATTTATGTTAAAATATTCACAATGTTTTTTTATACAAACAATTCTTAATATGTACAATAATAAATAAAATTGTAATGGAATAGTTTAGATTTATACTTCTTCTTTGAAAGACCACCTTTGCCTTATAATTTAAGGCCTTAGAGGATTGGTAAAAAGAAAATATAATAAAGGCATGAATGAATTAAAGAATTCATGGAAGGATTTTCAGTAGGAATATTCTAATATACAAGTCTCAAATGGTTTGAATAAGAGAGGGCAAGCAGTTCCCTTTTATAATTGAGGGGAGGTACACAAATAAAATTTCTTAAAATATTTCAATGATATAAGGTCACTTTAAATAGAAAATGGATCAAAATGAAAAATAAATAAAATTTATGATATTAAAATATTTAGTAATCATTTTAAAATGATAATTTGGAATGTTTGGGTGCCTATAATACCCGTATATCTATGTTTAACCCCTGGTAAACCCATTTTTTACCTTGACCAAGATAACAAGATTTTAGTATTGTTACAACTCATTAAGATGAGTGATTATGTTGACAATATTAAATTATATTAATTATTAAATTTTTAAATGTTTTAACTCTTTTATAATGTTAAATTTCTATAATTGGAATTATGTAATTTTAAATATTCTCCTAAATTGTAATGAAATCCAGTTTCAGAAATATGGATTTTAAGCATAAAACTAAATTTACAACCATTACATGCCATTTAAAAACAGTTAAATGATTTTTGAAATTTAATATTGAATATACAATAAATACATTTTATTAAAATACATACAGAATATATTTTATTATATTTTTTAGGATAATAACACATTACATATAGAGAAACTATAATTAGAAAAATGTGTTTTTAAACACATAAAAGTAATTATAAAAAAAATCAAGTATAATTTTGATACCTATAAAATAATTTATATTAATTATAATTATAGGCCTCTTATTTTTCTATATGTTAAAATTAAAAACATTTTTATAATTTTAATTTAAAATAAATTATTTTTTCCCAAAGAACAAAAAAAAATTAATGAGAAGATTATCTTATTAAAAAAATTCTAAAACATTATCATAAGATATTATTGAAATGTTTATTTAAAAAATTATATTTATAACCTAATTTTTTCCAAACAAAATAAAATTAATTATAGTTTCAGTGCGTGAATAATCTTATACAAAACCAATTTTAAATAAAACATATTTTTAAAGCATAGAATGACATTACTAAAAACAAAGTATTTATTTATTTCGAATTAATAAATAAATTTACATGATTTAATTACATTATAAATATAGATTTAATGATATGGTTATTATCATTCATACATGTATATTTAATGGATTGGTTATAAAGTATTTCATTTTTATGTTTTATTTAGACAAGGGGTTTTGTGAATAGAAACCAACTGAATGCGTTATGTTAATTTCAATGAAAATACATAAATAATCATGGTTTGTTGCATTAATTCCCAAAATCGTAGTCATTGTTTATTATCATGACTATTCTAAATGTTTTTTTGGTTTTAAAAATAACATTAGATTCCCATGTTTTATGATTTTTTTAGTTTTAAAATGTTTTCACGAATATGGATATTTCTGGTCATTTTATGTTATATTTGAATGTGATTATTCATATTTGTTTATTGAAATAAGTTTATGAGTTTTGTGATTTGAATTAAATATTTTATTTAGTTTACTAATTATACGATACTTATAAATTTTAACTATTGATGGGTGGGTCGAATATATCCCTTTAATGATTTGTGTAATGAGACATTCTTAATAAGATCCATCATAGAGAAAACTGTTAAGGTTATTCCATTGTAAGTGTTTCTGTAATGATTTTATTAAGGGTTATTGCAAGGTTAATTTCTCAATATTTCTACTTGTTATTTATATGAATTCTTTGAGTGTTAAACTAAATTGTTTTATTTAAATATGTATGTAAATGGGTTTATAAAAGTTTGTAAAAAAATAAAGGTAACTTGTTTTTTTAAATGAAATGTATTTCATGTGTTCTTATGTTTTCTGAAGAATCATTAATGGTTATTATAATACATTTATAATTCATACAACCAAAATTTGAATAACACTGGAAATTATAATTAATTTAATGAGTAAGAACATTATTATTTCAGCCCAAATATAAATTTTAAATAACACTATAATAAAATACACATAAAATGTAGGTTATAAACTATTGGTATAGGAATGGGTAACGTTTATATAAGATATGACATAAAATCATCTAAAATTTTTCAAGTAGTATATTGGTAATCCTCAATAACAATGTCTTTATAGAAACTCTTTTTATAGGTGTTTCTAATTTTATTGTTATCAAGGGATTAAATAAATAATTTGAATAAAACAACAAAAAACTTTATAAGAAAAATTTCTATAATTTTATACTACAAAGAACATCACACTAGATTTCATTGAAACCTCAATCTCTATTATAACAATATATTCTAGACTAGGAAATATAATTTTCTTCTATATGTCACAAAACATATTTATTAAAAACTATATATAGTTTAATTTAAATTTAATCAGTTGGTAATTTAAAAATACAAAAAAATATAGATAGAATAAATTTAAATAATCAGACACCATTCAAATAGTTGTTTCTTAAATATAAAGTTATAATTATAGGTGACCAAAATCTCCCCCTTGACCATTATAACCGTCACGATCATCGATGACATCATAGACATCACGAGTATCCTCATAAGCACAATCACCTCTTACATCGTTACACCACCACAAATTTTAAATTTGTCATCCTACTCAACACTAGGACTATCATCACTACCATCAAGTGCATTATATTAGGAGTACATCATTTATATGCATGTATTAAAAACCATATAATAATTTTTTGGATGTGATATAAAAAACATCCCTTTCATTTAGAGGCTACTCATTGGGATTTTTACTTCATTCACTCTCTTATATGACTATTTTTTACCACTTCTGCCTCTATATGGACATTGCTACGTCTTCATATTCCTTTTACTACTTGTTCCTATATGATATTTTAGAGGTGACTAAACTTATCTAATACAAAATATAGATGACCCTCTACCTGGGTCTAAACAATTATCTCTCATGATGTTAATAACCTTATATATGTCAAAAACAATTATCTAGACTAATCTTTTCATCCCCTTTATAATAAAATGATTCCGAAGAACACTATTGATAATATAAATGATATATTTATGTGAAAAATAGACACAAGATTTTACAGAATAAAAATAAATAATTCAATGTTTTCATGAGAATATTAATCTACATTATTTATAAATTTTTTACTTTTGGATTGTGTAATATAATTTTTCTCGTGGAAAATTTTATTCTATGTTCACTACAACCAAATTTTACTGAAATTTAATATAATAAAATATTTTTTAATTATTGTTTATTAATGTTTTAATTTACTTGTGGAAAAATATTTTTAAAATATTGTGATTTTTGATATTTGTTGGTGCAAAAACATTGGTTTGAGTTAAAAGTGTTTTAATTATTTTTGTTTACTTTATTTTATCTCAGTATGGTAGAGATATAATATTTTTTTCTTCATAAAAAAATATATTATTTTGTATAGATATGAACCAATTTGAATAAATTATTATAAATATAGTTTATTATATTAATTTATAACATAATTTAGATTAAAATGGGATATTTTAATTTATTTTGAAGGTTATTATTCATTAGTTTGTGTTATTAATTATGGGTAGATAATTTTCTGTTCACTTAATTTAATTGATATGAGTTTTTTTCATTTAAATTTAATTTTTTATTGAATTTTGTTGGTATAAGATATATATATTAACTAAAATTTCTATTTCTATTTACAAGTGATTTTAGTTATGCAATTTGTAAAAAACATTTTATATTCAATAAAATCACTAAATTTCCACATAATTAGTTTTTTGATAGTCTTTAGAGACCTATTTTAGATTAATATAATTTTTATGTAATATTTATTATATTTTGTTTTCAATTTATATGGTTTTTAGTTTAAAAAATTTTAATTTTAAATTACTATGTTTCCTAAAAATTATAATTTCGATTCGAAATAATGGGGTAGGAAAATTTTATATTTAAAAGTATTGTTTCGATAAATTTATATAGATAATGTGAGATATTTATGTTTTAATGGTTTTCACCATGGTTACTATGGTTCCCTCTAGGGATATCTTAAATTAATTTATTTTTTCTATATTTTCATTTGGTTTTTATTCTATAGATTTTTCAAGAATTGATGATTTATTAAATTAGAATATTGGGTTTGGATTGAAGTTGAAAATCAAGAATTTAATGTTTAGTGAATGGAATTTTTTTAGGTAATATTTTTGAGATGATGTTAGTAATGATTAATATAGGATGAAACAATTATATGTATTTTCCTTGAATAAAATTTGGTAGGTTAGTTTTAGTTTGGGGGATAATTTTAGATTTTAGACCATTTAGTGGATGTTATGGGAAAAAATAATATGGGGGACTATATACTTTTATAGATGAAGATTTGGTTGATAATATTAATTTAATTATGAATATTTTGTGTTTAACCTTGAGTATTTGACCTTAAATATATAATTTGGATATTAATCGGTGATCTTAAGATGAGAATTCTAGTTTTTGGTATTGAGGTTGACAGGTTTGATGGGTTCTAATTTTTTTTATTATATCGTAAAAGTTTTATAATTGAAATTTGATAACATAATCATTATTTTATCCATAAATAAATGGAATATTTATTTTCTTTATTTATATTTTTTGGCGAGTGATCATGTTATTGGGTTTCATTTAACATGAAATAGAAATTTGGGAATTTTATGTTATGTGGAAGGACAGTGTTAATTTTGTTTCATATGTGTGAGATGGGTTTGGTAATGATTTATTTAAGATGAAAAAATTATATATGGATTCCTTGGAAGAAAATAATTATAATTTATTTCGTTTAGGTGGTTATTTTAAATTTAATCCTTTTTTGGTTGATGTTTGTGGTATAAAACTTTTATACACCATTTATTAGACTTATAAAGAATTACATAATTTATTCAAGTAATTAGGATCTAATAAAATTCTGGATTTTTTGGGATTAGAATTATATAATGTTTGGAAATGTGTAATGAATTCTCTCAGAAATATGAACTATATGGATTAGATGTCACATGGGAATGAGCATAAAATCACGGATAAGTATAAGTTGTAAATATAGGCGTAATAGAGGATTCATGATAAAGATAAAATCGATGAGTATCCATATAATAATCTTCCACTTAAACAAAAATCTCATATCATCATTCTAAGAATTTTCCCTACACTTTTGGAATGTATTAACTCTATTGGATATGGTTTTTTAAAACTCATCTCATATTGAAAAAAAAATAAAAAAAATTAGCATTTCCATGGTCATAACTATATGACCCTATGGGCCTTAGTATCATTCCCAAAAAATAAAAATTCATAAATTTATAGATGTATTAAAAGAGAAGCCTTTTAAAAATATCAATGCTTTTCATGTTACTAATGAGGTTGGTGTGATCTCCATTAAAAATTTTCATATATATATATATATATAAACATGTAAACCACAAGATGTATCATAAAATTCATATTTATATTTATAAAGTATTTATTACTATGATATTGAGTGATTAATAAACATATAACAAATCAATTTAGTATAGTGGATTCATCTATTCTTGATTCTTTATAAATACTAACCTTGTCGGTGATTCAATTTCATGTAATTCATCTCGTAAAGGAGTAAATCAAAATCCACTCATCTAAGAATTTGAATACATCATACATGACTCAAATAATCATGGAGACACACTTAATAATTATAATTTGAACATGGTATAACTTTATTTAGATTTCATAAAAGTTTAGAAATTCTATCTTGGTTTCTCTCTAACAAATTACATGATCAGAAACATACTCATCCACCCCATAGTAAGATATGTTCATATATTAATTTATCTAATTAGGGTATCACACTATGAAAGTTGTCATGGTATCTACCTAGCCATCCTCATTTAATATGTATTGATAATATGAATACACTATATGGTCATGCAATGAGGTAGCATTTCTCTTGATTACCTTGGTGGACCAATATCCCCTCAAAGACACCACATCCATGACTTTGATCAAATTGTGCAAAAAATCATGGGAATAATACTCAATTGGAAGAACATATTTCTATCCTTCGGAGGCAGTATCACTCTTATCAATAGTGTGTTGTCTTATATTCATGTTCACGCGATGGAATCCATCAGAGTTCCTAAGTGAGTCATTACCTCCATTTATAAGATCCTTGCTGGTTTTCTCTGGGATGCCCTCCCGGAAGGGAAACGTCACTGGGTCTCTTGGAGGAGAATGGCTCAACCAATTCGGGATGTAGGTATCGATGTCAGAAACCTTTTTGACACCATTCAGTGTATGCATGAATAACTGGCTTGGGAGGCTTTAGAGGGTCGGTCCTTGTTGGGCAGGGTGATGTTCCCTCAATGCAGCGATTCTCCTGCTCCTGGGTATCATTCCAGCTCTCCCATTTAGTCAACGATTGCTACTTTACTTCCCTCACTACTACCCCTGTCACGCAGGGATATTGATAAAGGGGATATCTTGTTTTGGCACCATAATTGGGCTTGCTCAAGGATTGGATTTCCGGGCTTCCAAACCCCTCAGATTTCTTTTAAGGAAGCAAGTAGGATTCCAAAAATTATCAGTGAGTTGGTGAACCAAGAACAACAGGGAATCTATGAGAGCATTGAGTTGATCATGGAGCCTGACCAGTGCCTTTCTACTCCTTAAGCTTCAGGAATCTTTTCCACCATAGAGTTCTGAAAAACCCTATACTCTCACAATAGTCCAGACCCATGGCATGAGATCATGTGGTGTAGGAAAATTTCCTCCAATTTAACTTTCTCTCATTGAGTATCCGGAACTGTGCAGTGAATACTGATGAAAATATCAAAAATCTTTGAATCCCTACCTTGTCCAGATGTACATGTTTCCTTGATAAGGAGGAGAGTTATTTCCACCTTTTCTTTGAAGGGGCATGTGAACATGCAGTTTAGAGCTTCTTTGGCAGTCTTACTGCTTATAATGGGAAGACCCAATCTCAGGATACCATCATAGATAAATGGTTCCAAGGATTTCCAGAGCAGATCTCAGAGAGAAAGGCTCTGGTTGTGGTTTTAATCGCTGGTTTTTGGTCCATCTGGTATACACGGAATAGAGCCAGACACGAAGGAGATCGAATATCTTGGAGGTTTATCATTATCAAAACCCGAAGTCTGCTCATTGACCTCCTCAGTTCAAAAAACCATTTGCGACATGCTCCCATGCTTAGTACTCTTCATCCAAACATAATGGGTGTCACTGGTTCTCTCAACGCTAGTGCAGGTCGCTGGGTATGCTGGAGGCCTCCTTCCATGGGTATCAAGCTTAAAACTGATGGTTCCTCCTGGAAGGGCAGCATGTGGGGTGGAGGGGTGGCCTGCGACTCCAGGGGCTCTGTCATCCTACTGTTTAAAGCACAATATGGGTGCGTCCATTCTCTCCATGCTGAGTCTTTGGCTATGCTCTTTGGTCTCGTGTTGTGTTTCCAATATAATATTCTCATCAGAAAAGCAGAGGAAGATTATATGGTCCACTTTAATGCTCTACAAGGTATAGTTAAAAACCCTTGGTCTAACTCATATGCTATCAGAAAATGAAAAGGTCTCCTGATAAGCAATATCAAAGTGTCTCACACTTGGCGCAAGAGTAACAAAGTGAATGATCATCTATCCTCTATTGTGTCCCATAATTCGGTATTTTTGGGCCTCGATGGCAGGATCACTCTCAAGGCTAAGGTAAAGGAACTTGTGAGAGGGGATTCCCTTGTCTTACATTATTTCAAACCCCCATGATTTGTTTCCCCCTTTTCCCCATTGGTTTCTAATTGCGTGATGTTTTCCTTTACTTTTATAAATAAATAATATTGAGATGATATAATAAGCATACAACTATATGTATATCAATAAATATATGTGTCACACTCTCAATGGGATCATAGAGTGAGAACACCCTTAGAGTGGCTGAATCGGGGTATTCATAGTTATTAAGAAATTAAAACTCTTAATCATTTAATTTCACACATTCTGTAAAGCATATTGATATCTAACCCTTGAGAGACAATTTTTATTCTCTTTTATGGGAGACATAATAGGTTTATTGATCTGTATTAGTGTGAATGAATAATGTTTGTATTGAAATGATAATTTACATGGTTCACCCTCACCTAGCATTGCATAACAATCATACATCATAGTTGTGTCTGACATAATATAATTATGGGATCACTTCTAATAAAAATAGAAACTCACCTTACAATTGTTCAATAGACATAACTTCTTTCTTCGGATCAGTGCCTCATAAAATTTAGGGATAACTCACCGCTTTCCAGTGGTTTCTATCTCATGCTTCCAACCCTTTTCTCACAACTGGTGGAAAGAATAACCTTCACAATGTCTATAGACATGTTGGTCCCTTATCCATTATCAGATGCATGGAATTCAACCACATGTATAGTTTGATTCACCATTGATGTCCACTTGGGGGTCTCTTCACAATATATGAACAAATCCTCAATACAAAACCCGTATTTCACATTTAGTAAATGTATAGAATTCATATTTTACTGCACAATAGCAAACACTACATATTTTTATGAATATCATCAATGTTTTCTGATTTCTCAATCATCCAAACCATATTGTAAAATTCATCTCTCATACTAATAGAGTTTCAGATATAAGAAACAATATTATCACACTCTCTAATTCAATAACTGTCGATATCCCATTTTTCAAATAGGGATTTCATACACCAAATAACATGGACACTTTTCATCACCATTATTTTGTAATAAAACTATATATTTCTTATCCATAACAACTCTATGATTTCTTTTAATAACTATCAATATAATAACTTAAATATAGGCCTTCTCTATTATATTTTAGTGTATATTAATTATCCAATTAATCCATCATCATCATGGAAGAAAATATCTTTTGTTATTTTCAATGATAATGGTCCAAGACTAGTACAAATTATGCATGAATCATTAAAAATTCATATCATCAATCTATTTAATTATAGATCATTATATATACACATCATGTATCACAACTCCTTATTCCATGGTATAGTGAAAAACTTCTTGTCATTTTACCTCCAAAACAACAAACTCTGTAGGAATTGTATCCTTTAGATGGGAATCATGGATTAATGTTCCACCTATCTACCCTGAACACTTCCACCATATGAATGGTTTCTTTCATTTTTACATTTTATCTTTCTAATATACCAATCAACCATGTACTCTTTCAGACACTACCTCACCCATTTCGAGCATCCTATTTTACACAAGTACACTTCATGTGCGTCATGTCCACTGTAGAGACCCGAAGCTTGACGTACATTGACATTACAGTACATTTGCGGAATACACAGTAGATAACAAAAACACACACATAAGGATCGTAATAGTTTAGTGTCTTTGGAAACTCGGAATATAATCTTCTAATCCTAGTGAAAGATCTTCAACATCTCCCATAAAGATCTTCCTTTTTTTTATACCTAAAACCTTTCTTTATATCATGGGGAAATGAAAACATAAAAGGGTGAGCTCAAATGCTCAGTAAGGGTAAACAAAATAAATATCAATCACATCATATACAAAAGCACATAACTTTTGGAAATCTTAACCTGCAAAAGAGATCATAATTTCATAACATGGGATAAATCATGGCAGTGAAATGTAATCAAAATAATCATTACTTAAAACATGAAACATTGTGTCATACACACATAATCATAGATAATCATTTCTTGTTAGTCAAGACTCATTTCCAAGACTATCTTAGTGGACAAAGTCCCTTTCTGAACTGAGTCACCCTCGTTTCAGTCCTGTTTCACTGAACCGGTATAACATACCGTTCTAGCCATGTCTATCTCATGAGATATAAAATCTTTACCCAATGCATTGGAGCTATATATAGGTCCCACACATCTCATAATGATACCATTCTTATGTGTGCCACAAAATCATAAATCATACATCATTGCATAACCCATGTAATAAAAATGGGATTCTTAAACAACATGACATCATAAAACCATTCATATAAGATAAAGCAATTCATAAACATAATTCCATCACTACATAGTCAAATCAATGTAAAAATAGGGATAGAAACATAACCCTTTATTATCTTAGATGGAAAATAATTTTGATAAAACACTTGAACTTCATTCTTCAGGAAATATCCTTTCTACTTCAAAAACATTTTTCCTTTCTTAACATGTCATAAAATTTTAATCTAAAAGAAGTTGATTAAAAATAAGCTTGAAAAAATATAAAGTATGTTTCTTGGAAATAATGTTTTAAAAATCCATTAATTCCATATAAGTTAAAAAAACATTCTTCTCGTACTTTTGTCGGAAAAGTCAAAAAGTACTTCATACGAAAAACGACAAAAGATTCCTTTCATATCTTTTACTAAAAACTCACCGAAGGGTAAAATTTGATTTAAAAAATTGTAGGTGGATGGAAATAATATTACATATTGAGGAAAAATGGATGTGGATGATAAAATACACCCCAGTAAATTTCGAAGTATAAACAATCTCGGATAAAAATGAGATTGTGATATTTCCCTTACCTTAGGTCTGATTTGCTTCGGAAGTGTCCGAAACTCCTATATAATGATTTAAATAATGTCATTGGCTTATTACATAATCATATTAATTGTTCTGATATCATATATGGTTCACTTATGACTTTATATTACCCGTTCTTTTGTAAATTCCATGTTAAAGAGCGTTTTGTGTAAAATTGTTTCATTTGTCGTCCGTGTTTTGACTTGTAATTATTCATATGATTACTTAGATAATGATTACATAATTCCAGAATATAAAACATGATTTATATATATATATATATATATATTCATAATATACATATATATAATAAATCAGTAAATGGAAGGAAATACACCATTCATGGAGATGGTAGGCTGTACGTACGCATGAACGATGTTTTCGTTTCCTTATTGAGTTGAACAGAATTAAGTAGATGAAATTCATATATATACACATAAATCCAGTATCATTATTATGTCATATATTTCATGATTACTTATTATATATACTTTATCATCATTCATGAATGGTTTAAAGTGGAGAATGAATCTCATCGCGTCGTGGAGACGGTAGTCCGTACGTACGCACGAGCGATGATATCATTCTCATGATCGTGGGACTGTATTGGAGTGTATGTATACTATTTCAGAATAAATATCACTTTAAAATAATAATATATAGTTATTATTTACACCATTATACCCATCCAAGTAATGTGGTGGTGGAAAATAGATTTCACCACAGCGTGGAGACGGTATTCCGTACGTACGCACGCGCGGTGATTTCGTTTTCCGTAGGATGGATAGATGGTGAAATAGGATTGTTTCATATTATAATAAAATATCAGTATATGAGTGATACTTATGTTATTACTTCTTAATGAAAAAACCTAAGAATAAGAAGAAGTGGAAGAAGAAATAAAGGTGAAAGAATCGGTAGCGGAAATTACATCTTCTTTGAAGCGCCTCTTTGAGACCTCCTCTTAGGGCACTAAAATTGGTCTTTGAGGAAGGCCAGAACCTCTATTATGTTTCTAGGGAAGTGGAGAAGAGATTTTGGAAGGGGTTGGCCGAGCTTGAAGGCTCAAATTTGTGTGAGGAAGAGAGGGATGAGGTGCCCTTTTATAATGGAGGAGAGGGGCACCTTTGGAATAACTAAAAATATTATTTTATTATAAAGTCAAGTTCGGTTTTAAATAGCTCCAAATTGATTTATTTCGAGACTAAGGTGGGGATGGGTCGAAAGCCTCTCATCCAATAGAATTTAGACAGGTTTAGGTTCCTATTTTAACCTTATCATTTAGATTTAACATTAAGTTAAATAATTTTACTTTTACCGTGTCTTCTTGTGTTCTTATACTATAAGGATAATAAACTTACTATAAGAAGACAAACGAACCCCAAGTTGTATATTATTAATATATATAACCTTATATAAGTAATTTGGCCGAACCATAGATTTTTAGGAATAAAATTACAATTAATAATATAATATTTGTTTTAAAAACTAATTTATGTCAATTTTGACACTATTTGGTACATGATTTTTATGAAATTTATAACAGAATTATATGTTCTAAAAAAGTTACCTATATCAACAATAACATGTCATATTAACCTATAAAATTAATTTATGTCATAAAAAGTCTCAAATTACATTTATTTGGGTATTTATAACATCAATTACGTCAATATTTCATTAATAAGACAATTGCTGCATCATCTTTGTGTCATAATAAATGATAATTATTTAATACCTAAAAATTCTAAATAAATTTTTATGATGTAGATAATTGTATTAGATTTTTGGAGACTATTCATGTTCGAAGTTTCATGAAGTTTATTACTAAATTAAAATTATTATACTTATAAGATTTAAGAAAGTGACATGTTGTCACATTCTTTGGTTTTAATAATAATTAAATTATTTTCATGGAAAAAAGTCCATAAAATGAATCTAATCCGACCCTTAGGTTATATGGGTCTACTTTTAGCCATCCAATAGGATTTTTCCAAGAGTTAGGGTAATTTTATAATCTTATATTTACCCTTAATTACCCGATTTACCTTTAACTATAGTAAATAAAATTTACCATAGTTACTATTCACAATGCCCAAAAATAAAACGTAGCTTATTAACATATTTTGGACCCACTGATTCAAAATATGGAATCCATTTTTCCAAATTCAATACACAAAATATGCATAAATTAAATTAAAATTAATCCCGTTGTCGAAAGAAAACGGGTTTTTCTTTAAAACATTGAAAAAGATTGAATTGTTTTAACCTACGAATTCAAGGTAAAATCAATGCTAATGACATACATTACATTAAATGGTAAAAATATATTCTATTTATACTTTAAAACCATTAAATATTATAATTTAACCACATAATATATTACGATGAAAAAAGATGTTTTTAATTAAAATATAGCGTGTTTTTAATATTCATTAAAATATGAAAGTTATCGGAAAAATATCAGAACTTTATCTAATGAAAATTTTTATATCCTGATTCAAAAGAAGAATTTTATTTTGTCAAATTGATCATATAAACATGTCAAAAAATAGATTTAAAGTCGGTGCGCCATCAAAAGGCGGCAAAACTGCATTTTTTGAAAAATACTTATTTTACCCAAAAAATTTATTTTTTTCTTATACCATGTTCTAGAAAATGTGTAAGTTGAATAATAATGTTATAAAATTAAAAATTTAGTTAATACTATTCATAACGGCTAGTTCATGACAATATTATAATAATATATCATTGTTTATTAAAACCCGGTATTGCGTACAACACACGCTATCGAGGAAGGTCGCGATTGCGTGTAATGCAAGCCAAGTCAGGGATGCGTGTTGTGAAAGAATCCTTAGTTGTTTCATATAACAGAATCCAACCATATTTCATTTATACATTGAATATATATATACACACTCAATGTTGCGTAGAATAAATATTATCAAAATTGTGTGTAACACGATCCAAGAATAGTGTTGCATATACTGCAAGCTAATACGGTGTTGCATATACCGCAAGGTAATCATGGTGTAGAATACAACACAAGACATTAATGAAATTAAAAAAATATTTTTCATAAAATCTTGGGGTGTTACATTCTACCCCCCTTAAAATGAATTTCTCCCTCGAAATTCGTCGGGGTTATAAATGGTTTACTACTCGAAAGTTTGTTTAATAGAAACCCACATCGTAAAAAGGAATACCAAAATATGGCTTTAAAAACAAAAGTATGAAATGTAATGGTTACCCAAATTAACTCATCACTGAGTTTCCACGTAGGAGAACATAGGTGAAAATATGGATATGGATGAAAAATCTAACCATCAAGTTCTGATGGAGAGTGGTATAGAACACGGCTATGAATAAGCCAACAATCGCAAAGCCATAAATTTGTGATGATCTAGGGTACCATCTGATTCATCAGATATAAGATCACTAGAACAACATTTTTGGTTTTCAATATCATTTCCCTAATGATGAAAAATTTGAATTAGAAGAAATACTTACTTGATTTTGGTACAATCTCACTATTGTTCATGCTTTGAACAATTTCCACTTCATCTCATTAAGAAATGAAGTTGAATTTGTTATTCGTGATGTGTTAGCAGATCATGTGATGGAATAAGGGGTCATTCCATCTCTTTCAAACAAAAGGTTATAAAAAGTTATAAGTCCATCTTATGGTTAGATTAATCGTATATGGTTCCAAAAATGAACTTATACTTCATATATCATACCTCTTAATAAAATAAAACTAGTTTATACTAACCAGGGACTTCCTGTAGGCCAGTGGTAGGCGATAAAGGACAGTCGCACTTCGGTTGTGGGTTCTATTCCCACAGCCTTGTCCGACGCGATGGGCTGTCGCCCATCCTGCAGGTTGTCTTTTTTCTAAAACTATATTACTATAACATCCCATCTATAATATCAAAAAAAAAATTATCCTAACTTATGTCCAACATAATCCATTCTAATCTTTAGGCTTATCTAAAATACCTCGGTCCAATCTCATAGTATAAAGAAAATTATTACTTGAAATGTCACAGAACAATCACATGAATGCCATCATTTATCCCCCATATATCATAAGATATATCTTGTTGGTCAAATTACAAACATGTGAATACCTTAATCATGTATTCTCTTGAAGAATGAATACCCATTGAACCTTAGTGAAAACATGAATGCAGTTTAAAGTTAACAGTTTTCACATACCAAAATCCTCAAAATTCTATATACTCAAACCATGACATCACTTAGTCCTTATATCAATCATGAGCTCATGAATACTGTTAAACATTTCATTTTATCGTTTTCGCATATCATCTTATTTCCAAAAATATCTCAATCACTTTGAATACCACATTAGACCAACACATAAATATTCCAATACTTTATGATACAACATTATTTTGGAATCCCATTACATAAACACTTAATCATTCCACCACATCGTTGTCATATTCAACATCGCCAATAGTGATCGCATGTGACTTCCCTTTTTCCTTTGCCTTAAGTGGTTTCTCATGTTGATTATAACTAACCCTTGGATTAGGGCATTTATTAGCATAATGCCCCATTTCCTTGCACTTGAAGCATTGAAGTGTTGGTGGTGCGTTCTCTGCAGTGTTTGCTTTATTCACATCAGTAGAAACCCTTTTTCCATTACTTCGACACTCTGCTGCTCGATGACCTTCTTTTCCACACTTAAAACATTTTCTAGTCCCTTTAAGACAATCTCCACCATGCTTCTTTCCACACTTTGTGCATAAGGAAACATTCATCTTTTTTTCACCATTACTCTGATATTTCTCCTTGAACTCCATCTTTCGGTTCTTTTCAAAACCATGAGATGGATATGTAACACCAACTTTCATTTCTACCTTCATAGAACAATGCCCAATTTCTTCATAGCTACTGAAGTCTCTTATAGCTAATGCCCTTCGAAGAATTGGTTTTAAGCCACTGAAAAATCGATCAACTTTACTTTCAGGTTGGATGATAATGCCAGATGCATACCCTGCAAGTCTTGTAAAATCTGCTTTGTATATACCAAAATATTCATCATCCTTCTGCTTTAGCTCAAGAAACTCCTTTTCCATATTTGTTCGAAGAATATGAAGGAAGTACATACTGAAAAACAAGTTCTTGAACTCGTCCCATTCCATGGACTCAATTTCATCTCTTGGCCTCGTATTCTTGATAAGATTCCACCTTTGATCAGCTTCACCTTCCAAACGATATACTGCTAAGATGACTTTATCATGTTCAGAACATTGAAGAACTGAAAATATATTTTCAGTGGTACTGATCCATTGTTCAGCAACAAGTGGATCGGAAGACCCACTGAAAGAAGTTGGATGTTGCCTCATGAAGGACTCAATAGAATATTGTTCCCTTCTCTGCTCATTTGGAAGTCCAGAATGATTCATAGCTTGTGTAAGTATAGCAATAAGATTTTTCACTCCATCTCCCATAACATTTGTTTGTTCATGAGGGCAATCATTGCACTGTCCATTGCATTGATCAACACGGTTCCTTCGGGTTCTAGCCATCATCTAAAACACAAAAAGAATAGCGTGAGAGGCAAAAATCATGCTAGGGAAAACAACATAATAAATGGGGAGTACCTTCAATATCTAATATCTTAGGTTTAATTATATGATCGTTAGTGTAATTCTAGTACTATAACCTATACGTATACTTATCCTTAGGGACATCCCTAGACATACCTTAGAAATATCTCTAGGGATCTCACTAACGTTTTCGCATCCTAGTTTCCAAAGTTTGACTAAACCTTTCCTCTAATACCAACTGTAGAGACCCGAAGCTTGACGTACAATGACATTACATTACATTTGCGGAATACTTAGTACATAACAAAAACACACACACAAGGATCATAATAGGTTAGTGTCTTTGGAAACTCAGAATATAATCTTCTAATCCTGGTGAAAGATCTTCAACATCTCCCATAAAGATCTTCCTTTTTTTATACCTAAAACCATTCTTTATATCCTTGGGAAAAGAAAACTTAAAAGGGTGAGATCAAATGCTCAGTAAGGGTAAACAAAAGAAATATCAATCACATCATATACAAAAGCACATAACTTTTGGAAATCTTAACCTGCAAAAGAGATCATAATTTCATAACATGGGATAAATCATGGCAGTGAAATGTAATCACAATAATCATTACAGAAAACATGAAACTTTGTGGCATACACACATAATCATAGAGAATCATTTCTTGTTAGTCAAGACTCATTGCCAAGACTATCTTAGTGGACAAAGTCCCTTTCTGAACCGAGTCACCCTCGTTTCAGTCCTGTTTCACTGAACCAATAAACTACCGTTCCAACCATGTCTATCTCATGAGATATAAAATCTTTACCCAATGTATTGGAGGGATATATAGGTCCCACCCATCTCATAATGATACCATTCTTATGTGTGCCACAAAATCATAAATCATACATCATTGCATAACCCATGTAATAAAAATGGGATTCTTAAACAACATGACATCATAAAACCATTCATATAAGATAAAGGAATTCATAAACATAATTCCATCACTACATAGTCAAATAAATGTAAAAATAGGGATAGAAACAGAACCCTTTATTATCTTAGATGGAAAATAATTTTGATAAAACACTTGAACTTCATTCTTGAGGAAATATCCTTTCTACTTAAAAAACATTTTTCCTTTCTTAACATGTCATAAAATTTTAATCTAAAAGAAGTTGATTAAAAATAATCTTGAAAAATTTTAAAGGAAGCTTCTTGGAAATAATATTTTAAAAATCCATTCATGCCGTATAAGTTAAAAAAACATTCTTCTCGTACATTTTTCGAAAAAGTCAAAAAGTACCTCATACGAAAAACGACAAAAGATTCCTTTCATATATTTTATTAAAATCTCACCAAAGGGTAAAATTGGATTTAAACAGTTGTCGGTGGATGGAAATAATATTACATATTGAGGAAACATGGATGTGGATGATAAAATACACCCCAGTAAATTTCAAAGTATAAACAATCTCGGATAAAAATGAGATTGTGATATTTCCCTTACCTTAGGTCCGATTTGATTCGTAAGTGTCCGAACCTCCTGTGTAATTATTTAAATAATTTCATTGGCTTATTACATAATCATATTAATTGTTATGATATCATATATGGTTCACTTATGACTTTATATTACCCGTTATTTTGTAAATTCCATGTTAAAGAGCGTTTTGGGTAAAATTGTTTCATTTGTCGTCCGTGTTTTGACTTGTAATTATTCATATGATTACTTAGATCATGATTACTTAATTCCAGAATATAAAACATGATTTATATATATATATATATATTCAGAATATAGATATATATAATAAATCATTAAATGGAAAGAAATACACCGTTCATGGAGACGGTAGGTCGTACATACGCATGAACGCTGTTTTCGTTTCCTTATTGAGTTGAACGGAATTAAGTAGATGACATTCATATATATACACATAAATCCAGTATCATTATTATGTCATATATTTCATGATTACTTATTATATATACTTTATAATCATTCATGAATGGTTTAAAGTGGAGAATGAATCTCATCGCGTCGTGGAGACGGTAGTCCGTACGTACGCACGAGCGATGATATCGTTCTCATGATCGTGGGACTGTATTGGAGTGTATGTATACTATTTCAGAATCAATATCACTTTAAAATAATAATATATATTTATTATTTACACCATTATACCCATCCAAGTAAGGTGGTGGTGGAAAATAGATTTCACCACAGCGTGGAGACGGTATTCCGTACGTACGCACGCGGGGTGATTTCGTTTCCGTAGGATGGATAGATGGTGAAATAGAATTGTTTCATACTTATAATAACATATCAGTATATGAGTGATACTGATGTTATTACTTCATAATTAAACAACCTATGAAGAAGAAGAAGTGGAAGAAGAAATAAAGGTGAAAGAATTGGTAACGGAAATTACCTCTTCTTTGTAGTGCCTCTTTGAGACCTCCTCTTAGGGCACTAAAATTGGTCTTTGAGGAAGCCCAGAAACTCTAGGAAGTTTCTAGGGAAGTGGAGAAGAGATTTTTGCAGGTTTGGGCCGAGATTGAAGGCTCAAAGTAGTGTGAGGAAGAGAGGGAGGAGGTGCCCTTTTATAAGGGAGGAGAGGGGAACCTTTGGAATAACTAAACATATTATTTTATTATAAAGTCATGTTCGGTTTTAAATAGCTCCATATTGATTTATTTCGAGGCTCATGTGGGGATGGGTCGAAATACTCTCATCCAATAGAATTTAGACAAGTTTAGGTTCCTATTTTAACCATATCATTTAGATTTAACATTAAGTTAAATAATTTTACTTTTACCGTGTCTTCTTGTGTTCTTATACTATAAGGTTAATAAACTTACTATAAGAAGCCAAAAGATCCCCAAGTTGTTTATTATTAATATATATAACCTTATCTAAGTTTTTTGGCCGAACCATAGATTTTTAGGAATAAAATAACAGTTAATAATATAATATTTGTTTTAAAAACTAATTTATGTCAATTTTGACACTATTTGGTACATGATTTTTATGAAATTTATAACAGAATTATATGTTCTAAAAAAGTTACCTATATCAACAATAAAATCTCATATTAACCTAGAAAATTAATTTATGTCATAAAAAGTCTCAAATTACATTTATTTGGGCATTTATAACATCAATTATGTGAATATTTCATTAATAAGACAATTACTGCATCATCTTTGTGTCATAATAAATGATAATTATTTAATCCCTAAAAATTCTAAATAAATTCCTATGATGTAGATACTTGTATTAGATTCTTGGAGACTATTCATGTTCGAAGTTTCATGATTTTTATTACTAAATTAAAATTATTATACTTATAAGATTTAAGAAAGTGACATGTTGTCACATTCTTTGGTTTTAATAATAATTAAATTATTTTCATTGAAAAAAGTCCATAAAATGAATCTAATCCGACCCTTAGGTAACTATGGGTCTAATTTTAGCCATACAATAAGATTTTTCCAAGTGTTAGGGTAATTTTATAATCTTATATTTACCCTTAATTACCCGATTTACCTTTAACTATAGTAAATAAAATTTACCGTAGTTACTATTCACAATGCCCAAAAATAAAAAGTAGCTTATTAACATATTTTGGACCCAATGATTCCAAATATGGAATCCATTTTTCCAAATTCAATAAACAAAAGATGCAGAAATTAAATTAAAATTAATCCCTTTGTCGAAAGAAAACAGGTTTTTCTTTAAAACATTGCAAAAGATTGAATTGTTTTAACCTATGAATTCAAGGTAAAATCAATGCTAATGACATACATTATATTAAATGGTAAAAATATATTCTATTTATACTTTAAAAACATTAAATATTATAATTTAACCACTTAAGATATTATGATGAAAAAAGTTGTTTTTAATTAAAATATAGCGTGTTTTTACTATTCATTAAAATATGAAAGTTATCGGAAAAATATCAAAAATTTATCTAATGTAAATTTTTATATCCTGATTCAAAATAAGAATTTGACTTTGTCAAATTGAACATATAAACATGTCAAAAACTAAATTTAAAGTGGGTATGCCATCAAAAGGCGGCAAAACTGCATTTTCTTAAAAATACTTATTTTACCCGAAAAATTTATTTTGTTCTTATACCATGTTCTAGAAAATGTGTAAGATGAATAATAATGTTATAAAATTCAAAATTTAGTTAATACTATTCATAACGGCTAGTTCATGACAATGTTATAATAATATATCATCGTTTATTAAAACCCGGTATTGTGTACAACACACGCTATCGAGGAAAGTCGTGATTGCGTGTAATGCAAGCCAAGTCAGGGTTGCGTGTTGTAAAAGAATCCTTAGTTGTTTCTTATAACAGAATCAAACCATATTTCATTTATACATTGAATATATATATATATACTCAATGTTGCGTAGAATAACCATTATCAAAATTGTGTGTAACACGATCCAAGAATAGTGTTGCGTATACTGCAAGCAAATACGGTGTTGCGTATAGCGCAAGGTAATTTTGGTGTAGAATACAACACAAGACATTAATAAAATTAAAAGAATATTTTTCATAAAATCTTGGGGTGTTACATCCATCACTATGGAATGCGACAATCTTCTTGGAAATTTTTTACTCAATTAACCAAATTCTATGGGTATGTTCACATCTACACTTATTATCATATTCACCATGAAAACTCCCCAAGGTGTGGTATTTCTAGTGTTGGAACTACTTATTATAAACACACCCTCCACAATGTTCATGATCTCCAATCTTATCATGATTTACTAGTATGCATAAACACTAATTGATCTTCACATTAAGAATGTCATATTACTTATTACATATGATCAATTACATCTTTCCCAACAATCTCAAAATTATTATCAACCAATCATCCTTCAACATCTCACCATTTCTGAAACTAGTGAGATTAAAAAATATTCTTATAATTGATTATTCTTATGAATATTCATCTTGTTATCAAATCCCAAACATCTTTTAAAAAATACAAATCAATCATTTAGGATGGATAATAGTCGAACATTCCATGAGAAATATCCTAGGAGGTATGTCCAAGTAAAAAAACTCTATATGTTACTGCATTAAACTAATTTTCATATATTATATATAACTATTCACTATGAATACAAGATTCTAATCATGATAATATTAACATATTATAATAACCAATAACACGTTCTGACAATCATCGATTTTCGACAACTCAAAGTCATGCCTTGAGGGGATATTATATTTTTGTTATTCATAAAAAATAAATTTCAACCCACATTAATGAATTATAACTAAAGATTTACATTATTATAATAGTTTTATATATTTATATCCATGAAACCATTTAAATAATATTTAGAAAACCAAACATAAGAACCTATCTGTCATATCATATATGATAATCTACCTAATCAAATTTATATATTTTTCATTTTTATGGGGTTTTCAAATCATGATATCATATATACTTCCAATAATATCTCTGTGTAACCTACTAATGAAATAATTGCACTAACTATTAAGAGATAAACATCTTTGAAGTATGAAATTTGGATTAATGGTAAGATTTAGGAACTATATTTCTAAATAAATACCTCAAACATATATAAAAATCATAACTACATCACATCGAATTATAAAATATCTAGTTTTTATATATAGAACCCTATATAAGTTTATCATGATTATAATTATAACTCTTTCCATTAATATTACACATTTAAATTTTTAAATAATATATCATCTATATTACTACTATAACATAAAATCCAAAATCCCTTTAGGAAAAAGTAAAGTTGACTTTTTATGATATAAAATCTAACTCATAACATTTCTTTACCAAAATACGCTTAATTTTTTTTATTTGAGAAGAGTAGCATAATTTTTTTTCATTAATGGTAAAATCCTATATGAGATAATGATGTCGACCATTTCATGATAAACAACCATAAATCATTACTTTTTTATCATCACATATCCTAAACTCTTCAAAATATCATTTGAAAAACATATTAATCTTATACTTGTATAATCATATAGGTAATAGTGACATTCAGTTTCTAAATGGTAACTTAATATAACAATTCACAATTTCCTTTAATATTGTATATCCTAAACTCTTTTGGATACTAAGTGGAAATCACTTGTCATTATACTAATGTAGTAACTAATTTATTAACCTTTAACATTTCTAAGACCAAAAAAAATCTCAATATAATGTTAGATACCATATTTTTTTAAAATATATTACTATGATACACAAATCCTATTATTTTAGAAGAAAACATACTTCGACATTGTATTAATATTTAAAAAATTAAAATTATGTCTATAAATTTATGATATCTTATTTCATTAAATACTATTTCTTAAAAAGAATATAATTCCTTAAATTATACAAGTTAATGTTAGAGGGATCACATTCCATCATATTTCAATAAACTTGTATAAACACGTTTACCATTACATTCTATACAATTATGTTATAGAAAAGGATCAATCCTAAACCATATATATATAATCATTAATCTAAATTTTGATAAAAAATATTATTTTTTATTGAACTAATTTTATAATAATATAATAAATTGAGATGAAGATACACATCATTTCCAAAGATTAACCTTATTGTGATAAATTCTTTTACAATTATATTTTTATTTAGAAACCCTTTTATTCATCATTTTAAGGTGAAATTGAAGCAATGTAATTTTTTCTTATATTTTTAGGTATTCCATACTTATTACACCTATAAACAATACATTACATTTGAAATACCCATCAAAATAATATCATTTATTTCTATACTTGTATAACTAACTTGGATATTCTAGAAGATTATTAAATCTCCATAAGCTATCTTGATAATATCATATGAAATTTCTAATATTTATCCCTAATAATGCTAACTATAAATACATGATTCTTGTAGATACCATATTAAAATTATTCATTAAATTTTATTATTCTTATTTTTAACTTTTACCCACATTAATTTTCAACACATTTCCTAAATACAGATATGAAATTACCATTTAATTGGTCCTCAAAACATTAAGAATATATGACATAATTTTATGAATTTATTAATCTTGTCAGATCATTCCTAACATTGAAAATATAATGAAATCCCAAAATAAAACACTAATTTTTAGTCTCCCTTAAAGAATCATACATAGTGTAAGTGAATATATACTATATTTATTCTAAAAACCCATCTCATTTTATTAAACAAAAAAATATACATGATTTTTTAATGTGAATATTGAAAAAAAATACAAATCATAAGATAAATTATTACAATCATGAACCATATAAGTTGTTAGTGAAATAACTCATTTTCTCTAAAAATTTATTTACACCATCAAGATCCAAAAATTAATAATTTCTAATCTTCTAGACTCCTATATATTTACAAATATTTTAAAATATATAATTTTTATCATATATCTATCAAAATAATACTTAAATAAACCATTAGTACAACCAAATCAATAATGCATTCAATCATATTGAACATTATTTGTCATACCAAATCATATTAATCATAAAATATTAAAATTACTTAGATCATATAGCACATAATTCATTTTAATACCTTATTTGAATCATCAAATACATCCCAAATCATATATATTTAATTTTTTTAATTTTTTTCATTTTTTCAATTAGGGAAAAATTATTTGGAAAAAATAATATGTCTTTCTATTATGTTATTTTCTTAAAAAATCATTCATATTTATGAGATTTTTTTATGTTACCATTATTTATTAAGACAATTTTCCATGTTATCAGTCTTAGGAGTGACTCAAATTAATATTATCCCTCAAATTATTATCTTAAATTAATAGTTTAGTTATGAAGATGATTTTATTCATCTATAATAGATATTTTCATCAAATTAATATCATGATATATAACCATTAATAGGGAAACTTATTTAATTAGATCCCACTAAAATGAGGACACATTTTAATTACACATCATTCCCATTAGTGGACTATGGTACGTATGTCACTAAAAAATATAATTTGGAATTCGTTACACTATATAGATATTTAGATATGAAATCATTCCAGTCATTTCATATGTGGATCTTTAATAATAGAGAGAGAAAATGATTTCAAAATGATCTTATGGATAATACCAACATTAATCCTATAATATCCCAAACATTATGGATTCCCAACAATTGTAACTAAATGATAACATAAACATGAATTAATATAACACAATCCAAGGGATTCTATAATTGGCATGAAACTACCCAATGAAGATTCAATGTCACGCATTACATTCTTTTTTTAAATAAGATAATTTAAGGGAACCCCACATTGGCATGAGATGATTGAGGAATTGAGAAGTGTTCCATTAAAAGTAATCTCACACTTAGTAATTAAATAGGATTAAATATGACTTTCTTATCTCATGTTATTATCATTTGTAAGCATTATTTTTGTGATTTTAGTATATAATCTTATTCTCACTACTAAGTAAATATGCTTAAATCATATTAAACTATATCTCTCTATAATACCCTCAATTTTGTGTTACTCACCCAAGAATAAATATCAAGAATATTTATACATATCAAAATAAATAATATGCATATGATACATTAAAATTTCTTGTATTAGAAGATAGTTTTTTCAGAATGAAAATATTTACATTAGTAAGCTACGAGTGACAGAGAGCCATCCCCATTCTAATTTATTGAAACGTCATACACCTCCAAGATGATTGGTGGTCTGACAGAAAGTCCCACTCCCAATGGAGAATTTTCTCAATAGATATTTCAAGTCATAAAATCAATAATACATAATATAAAAAAAATATTCGAATAATATTCTCAAGATCATAACTAAAAACAACAACTGAGGTCAAGGTAATTGAAAACTAAATTTCCAAGATTCATAATTAGAATTTAATATAGGGTACTATTACCTATATTTAGTTTAGTATTTAAAATAAAACATACAAAATATTCAAATTTCATAAATGATCTACAATACATCAAAATTAATGAAATTTAATAAATAAAAAAAAAATTATTTATTTTTTGAAACGTGAGAGATTTATTAATAAAAAATTCATAAATAAATAAAATAAATAAAATCTATAATATCTTTTTAAATTATCTAATCATAATATAAATTCCATAAAAATGAATATAAATATTTTTATATTCATTTTAATATAAACTCATTCATATTTTATATTATATAGTATTTCAATGGTATTTCATGATATATAAACATTTTACAATTTAACTTAGGTGATGTAAACATTTTACATAATCAAAATAAGAAATACGTTTTACATTATTTAATCTATTGAACAACGCCACTTTTTATTCGATCTAAATAATCTCCAAATAGGGCCCATATAATTTGACCACTTCTATTTTAATTAAATATAAACATTCCTTAATTATTAATATAAAAACAATTACATTTTAACCATCTCTTTTAATTTATATAAACTTTATAAATTTCCCAATATGATTTATAAAAAAATATTTTGTCTTTATATCACAAATAATTCCATGTATTGTTTTTTAATGAGTATTTAAATATTATCATTTAATATTTGGTGAAAATGATTCAGAAACAATAATTTGTTTCATTATAAACCTTTTTGAAATAATTAATTAATTTTTAATAAAAATATCATAAAATAACATTAACAATTATTTATAATAATTTTATAAACCATTAAAACCATTAATTTTCATACAATATTTCAATTATGTATATATACCCTTATAGAGAATCAATATTTTCCCTGTGGAAAACTTCCCTATACCAATATAGAGAAACTCAATGTAAGAGTAACCTTAAGAATATAATTTCACATAAATATATGTTATGGATTACCTTTTTATGAACTTTTTCACACAAAGGTAAGTATTTAAGTACATTTATATTAACACTTTATGTAGTTGTAGGTCCCAGACTACCATTATTTGAACCCTTCCTATAAATGTATGTTCTGTATTACCATTTAAAAAAATTAGGTCTGTAAAGGTAAGAATAAAACAACCATGATATAAATCATTCATTAAAAGGTATGTCTTGGGGTTTTCTTAATGTGACTTCTATCATAAATGAAAATATAATATTACCATTATATTGCTTACGTAAAGTTCAAAAATGATTAAAAAATTTAAAAATAATGTTGTCTTTTGGTAACGTATTCTGTTATTCATAAAAAAATATTGATTCAAACATATTTAAATAATAATTATTCTTTATTTGATACCAATGATGGGTTTATGTTAATTATACAATGAATATTTGATGAAAAAACACTCCAAAAACAATTATATCGTTAATCAGGAATTAATTTGTAAGAATAATCATAAACTTAAGACAATAGTGTACCTAAAAAAAAGAAATGTTGTAGAAACCAAACTCCCGTATAACAAGAGAATATTTTAGGAACATCATAGTTAAGGTTGAACAAAAAAACTAAATTTGTTAGGTGATAAACTAGTCAAAAGATCAATTATCATATTATGAGGATATGCAAACATCCCATGGCGTGACAACACCACATCATGAAAGAAAAATATAGTTTTGTAAGAATTATATTTTAGATTGATTTTCATCAAATTTCTGATCACCAACACATTATAAAAATTTAAAACAACCACACAAATCAAAAAAGATAATTCCTTTATTTTATAGGTGATGATTGAATCTCCTCATTCATAAAACATCATATATGTTACTGACTATTGGGTGTAATTTTTTGAATTTTTTTAATGAAAAATGAAATGATTTTAAATAATATGACCCTTAGTTCAAAAGTGGTGAAATATTTTTTTAGAGAAAGAGCTAGCCAATGAATCACTTTCAACATACTTTACATGAATCTCATGAATATCTAATATAATATAAATATATGTCATGTATATAAAATATATAAAAATGCATTCACTGAAAGCACGAAAATAATTATGTATCATATACATGTACGAAATGTAAACAACATATATATAATATCATAAGAATATATATTATATATATACATTGTGAAAAATATTCATGTGTACATGTATCACATCCATTTATGTTTTAGTGCACATCTAATAGTTGGACTATCAAATGAAGTGGTGAAATGTTCAATACATATTTTTTCATAATATTCCAATGTTTTGTTTCATTTACGGGATGAACATTCTAATATTTTGTAAGATATTATAATTAAAATGGAAATTTATCTTTAGTAAATAGTGATAAAACATTTTGTAAAACCTCCTGGTTTTAATATTAAATAAATAAAGATTTATAAGAACCTTCTAGTCAATATATATGGAATTTTTTTCCTAAAAATCATAGATTCCAACCATTAATAGTGATTGATGTTATTCTATGTATGGGGTAACATCTATTTTATGATGTTATCCAAGATTTCAAAGCTAAAAATTTATATTTAATTTTTGGAGTGGTTTTAAATTCATTTAATTCAATTATTCCTTTCATGTGATAACATATCACAAAGAGAAGAAATTTATTAAATATTGTGGTGGAATTTTTCCTTTATCATATATTTAAAAAGGGCACTAATAAAAAATTTCCATATGCCCACTATTTCAAACTATGCGTATATCAAATAAAACCATGGTTATAGGCTATGCCCACGGTTTGATGAACTTTGGTCTCCCGAGGTGTCAGGATTACCGTATACCCATGGTTTTGTAGAAATCGTGGGAACATCACACTGGAATTTTAACCTAACCACGATTCTGGTAAACCGTGAGTATACATCTTTTCACATAGATTATAGAATCATGGGTATACATCTTTAAAATAGATATTATATACCCATAGTTAATTAAAATATGGGTATAGAAAGGTTATATAAAATCACATATAACCATGGTCTAAATTATTGTGGGTATAGATAGTTCTACAGTAACATATATACCCATGGTTATTCAAACCATGGGTATAGATGGATTTCCATGAAACAGCAGCTTCTCTCGATGGTTTCACCTTCCTTCTATACACCAGAATGCAATCCACTATGAAACCACACCTTCTTCCCCCCTTGTACACCCCCACTCTCCCCCTATACACACATTGTAGCCCCTCCCTTACCTCGGGACAACCCCCCCCCACCCATCACAACCCTCCCCCTTACACACCCAATCTCCACCCTAGACACCCCATACACCCCTCCCTTCCCCCCTGGATAGTCCCCCCACATCACACCCCCTCCCCCCTTTCACATCCCCACTTTCCCCCTAGACACCCCTCCAGCCCCTCCCTTCCCCCTTGGATAGACCCCCAGCAACACCCCTCCCTCTCACACACACCCACTCTCCCCTGGGACACCCCCTATAGCCCCTCCCTCCCCCCTGGATAGACCCCCCAGCACACCCCCATTGTCCACTTGGACAGAACCCCTTTGCACCCCCTAGACAGAACCCCTTGCACACCCCCTGGATACCCATGGCTGGAAACACCCCCCCTGCACACCCCCTCGTAACCCCCCCCCCCCCCCCGACCACCAGACGCCCCCTATACACCCACTGGGACACCACCTTGGACACCCCCATGAACACCCCCACTAGACACCCCCTTGACACCCCCACTAGACCCCCCTAGACACCCCCTAGAACTCCACTAGAGACCCCCAACTGGACCCCCCCCAGGGCACCCCCCCTTGGACACCCCTTGGGACACCCCCTGGACACCCCCCCTGGACAACCCCACTAGACCCCCCTGGACCCCACTACACCACCCTAGACAACCCCTCTCACCATACACTTCCCCCTAGACACCCCCTAACCTTTGACACCCCTTTGGATACAACCCCCACTATACCCCCACTGGACACCCCCCCCAGACACCCCCTCCCCCCATAGACACCCTTTGGACACCCCCATCCCCTTACCCCTAACACCCCCACAACCCCACTATCCCCTTCACCCCAACTTCCCCACAACCCCCCCCCCCCACCCACCTACATCGTCACTGCCCCCAACCCCCTCCTAGTCACCACCCCTGCGTCCATCCCCCCTCCCTAAACCATGCCCCCACCCCATATGAAACAATTTTAATCAGAATGAAAAAACAATGGAACTACAATACATTGTTTTCACCGGTTAAAACATATTTAGAAATGGCCAAAGTTTTCAATGAAGAAATAAGTTCTTAGCAGAGAATTCCTAAATAAATTCATAATTACGAAGAATCTTAATCATTAAACCCTTATTTAATCCAATGAAATTTCAATATAGGATACAAAAAATATATCCTTCCTGCAATGTGTTGCTACAATAACCCGTAAAAGTTGTAGTCTAGTCCACAATACAGAAGATGAAGCCAAATTTACTAAGAAATCATTTTTAAACTTTTAAAAAGAAAAATTTATTTCCATAATGTGGTGGCCACTATCCATGTCCCATCTCCATCATCTAGAATTTCCATATCAACTAGTTGTGTCATTAATTCACCTCTCTAAACCCAACTGTTTTCTTTCCCATCAACTTCACAACTTCCTGATGCCAACAATTCAATGGAATTGTGAACACTCACATTTGATTTTTGAGTCCCATTCACATGATGAGCTAGGTATGTTCCCAGTGTGCTCTCTACCTTATCTGTCATGGGTGTCTCGAGATATGAAACCCAAGGGATATCCCTAAAAGAAGTATAGTCACTAGTAGACTGCTTGTAAGAAAATTTTGTAGCATTCCCATCCCATTCTACATTATGGCATGGGGTTAAGGAAATGTAATCACTATTGTGCCCTCCCTTAACAATTGTAGAAATCTGAGTCTGCAAAGCAGTTGATCCAGGAAGCAAGCTTGCAATGGTATTGGTTAGTGGGGTATTGGATCCTCTAAGTCCATCAGATCTCTTCAAGGAAAAAGAAATCACAACATCAAAAATATTAACATTGGATAATTCACCACTCATAGGTTTTCCTTTTGGTCATGCATTTTCCATATGAGAGGTACTTGCAGGAGTGTTTGGTAAAGAGTGAACCGAGGAAAGATTAGAATTACCTCTATTTGAATAACATCATTCCATTATAGGTATTGATTTCACATTGTAAAAAACACCTATAGGAGGTTGAGATTCACCAATAGTCTTATTGGAATCCGTAGAAGACAATGCAATACTAGAAATTTATTTCCGCAATTTAGGGGATGGGTTGTGAGAAACCAAGTTGCGAGAATTTCTCCTGGATTTCCCTGAAGTGGAAGACACTATCATTGACCTACCTTTCTGGTTCATCGAAGAAATCATTCATTTCTCATGATATTAATTGGAATCCACCTAATCATGCGTATCACATTACGTTTCATCTTTACTATGATCAGTTACTTCTCTAAGTTGTTTATTAGAGATAGACCTTTATAGAAAATATTTAAAATAAATTACCTCATAGGCTGTATGATACTCCTCTACTATATCATCCCATAAGATAATATTTTTTACCTTCTCTTGAATAGGAGGAATAAGGCCACTAACCTCACTATTAGAGGTAACTAATTCAAGAAAATGATAATCCAAAGGGGTGGATTGTTACTAAAAAGGCTTGATTGGTTGGCTATGTGGAAAATTTATGAGTTATGAATGAGTTATGTTTTCTTAAAGAGGCATGGAAGTGGTCAAGAATATTGGCATAAAGATACATTACATAAAGATATATTTAATGAAGATGTGTTGAAAATATACATTTGAAGAGTGCATACGATGTGTTAACATAAATAAGAAGTCTTGGAAGAAGACTGAGGGTAAGGGTATGTGATGTAGAATTTCTTAATTAAATGAAATTAAGGATTTAGAGATATTGATTTGGGTTTGGATCGTTGATGAAAGTTGATACATGTTGGCAATTGGATGTGGATCATGTTCACTGGTTCAATTAAAGAGGTGGATAATATATTAAAGCTATAATTGATCTAAATATATGAAATCTGAAACTAATTTAGAAATCATGAATGATGGATAAATTTATAATGGGATTCATAGGCTGAGGTTACAAAACATTTCAATGGCCAACATAAATATTATTGAACAGGGAGTCAGAAGCTTCCATGAAGATGTTATAGAATGGGAATTACTACTGTAGGTGTGGACAAGAATAATAACTGGAATTTTTCATGAGGAAAACCATACAACATGTGAATTCAACTCTTACATGGTTTAGATGGTTGCATGTATCATGTTTTTAGTTCTCATGCCAACAATTATTTGAAAGAATATTTTTGGTAATATAGATTCCACAGTATTCAGAGTCTTAATTGAAGAATATGGTGTTTTAATATTCAAGATTCGATTTTAGGGAATGTTTTTATTAAAGACACACTAAACCTAGTTCTTAAAAAAGATTTTTAAATAAAGATTCAAATGTCATGATTCTCATGAGTTATAAAGGATAGTTGGAATATCGATGTTTTTCACCAAGATATTTCAATCATTTCATTATCATGGAGTCTAATCATCAACTCCAACAATGTAAAATAGTGCATGATATGATATTACATTATCAAATTGGTTATGAATGTGAATTTCCCTTTATTAATCCCAACGCATTTTCATTTCACCACCTTTTATACACATATCATTTTTGGAATCAATATGTATTGCATAGTATCCCATATCTACTCATTAGAAATTCCAATGTCCTCGATCCTTATTCATTGGAATACTCAATTCATTCAAATAAATTCTCAATACCTCCATAATTATCCTTTTTCCTAGGCCTTCCTATGGTTCAGACATAGACTCAGATATAAGAATATCAAGACGGGCTAATAAGGATGGGTTACACAAATTTGTGGGAACAACTGTTCGGGCATCAAAGAATCACCACTCAGGAATTATTTACCCCCCCCCCCCGCCCCAAAAAAAATTAATTAAAATATCAGAAAAAAATTAATAAAATTATTATATGACCCATATGTATGTTAAACATCCATGTCAAAGGAAAAGGAAATAAAGAGAAGCAACATAGTAAAATCATCCAAAAATCAAACACACTATTAATCCCTCAACTACCCCAATCTTACTCCCCTATAAAGAAAATCGTGTAGCTGCCTCCATTTCCCTTATGTCCCCCTTCAGATAATATAAGTACCCTCCATACGTAGAAATTTGTAAAATTACTAAATGACTGATGCGATAATGAATATAAAAACTCAAATACCACATACATGTCTCCTATGATTAAACAAGTCACCACCCAATATATAAGAACCACAATGCCTCATGGGTCCAATCATGTTCTTACAATCAATGGGAAAACATATCCAAGATTCAAAATGATATTTTCAAATATTCGAGTGATATTAATTAAGAATCAATCATTCTATAAATGGTATAAAATCAGTTTGGATGAAGTTTTAACATTGTTTGGATTTGTTTGATAAATGTTTTTATGGGAAATTTTCATTTATTTATTTTATCATATTTTTATTTATATTAGCTTGGAAAATTTCATTCATTTGTATTCTAAACAACTAAATTTGATTATATTTGGTTCATATCTGTTTGTATTTTTCATATACAATGCAATCATATTGGTTTGATTTTTTTATATTTTTTCCAATTTGATTCATCATTTGTAATATCAAAGTAGTTTAAGTTAGATAAGTTCGACTTGTTCTAATTTAGTTTTATTCAATTTGTTTTATTGCATTTATATTTTCTTGATTTTGATCATTCAGATCTATTTTGGTTGTTCTAATTTACATTTATTCTAGTAAGGTTCGGTTAGTTTGTGAATGATTTTCTAAAAACGTTCCATCCATGTTTTTATTTGGTTTTATTATATCCATTATGGATCAAGTTACGTTGATTAAATTTTGATTCAATTTAATAAATTTTGGTTATACATGGCACATTTCAGGTTAGCATGGGTTTATGCATGTCCGTTCTGTTTGGAGACATACAAGTTTGGTTTGGTTTGGTTTGGTTTTTCTCATGATAGTTATGTCATACATAATAATCTATTTTAGAGAACATCTAATATATTGTTAATTACTGCATATGAATATCAATCACTATCAAGGATTTATAACAATCAACGTCACCCTTTGACAGATATATATATTATTACAGGCATACCATTATCAAGATACATTAACAATATGAAACAATCACCAACCTACTCTCTGTGAGTCATAATGGGTCCTATGCATTTTTCATCACAAATTTCAAGATCACATACCAAGACCATATGAGAGCTTTCACTCCAAAAAACCATCACGAATCACCTAAAAATTAACAAACCAATTTTTTTCACCAAATAAACTCAATTATATAATATCTTCAATCAAAGAATAACTAATACATAAGAGAAACCAATATAATCAATTTCCAAAAAAATTACCCAAAAATTCCACAAGCCTAAATTATCAAATAACTACAATAGAGTATCCCAAAATTTAACCCTAAAATCAAGAAAACCCTAGGACACAACATTCCTTAGTCACATTCCATTAAAATAGAGAAAAATGGCTTTTAGCATACCCACATCATCCTTCTTTATATAAGAGAATAGATAGCCCTTTGTTCCAATATGACTTCCACCATGCTCAGGTGCAATTCACCTAAAACTACTTAATTCATTAACATGGGTTAAAATAAGAGTTTAGGAGAATATGAATACCTAAAAAGAAAAAATTTGCGATAATATGAATACCTTTTGAGTTCGGGAGGTAGAGGCCGGGAGGTCGCGGAAGTGGCCACGAAGGCAAAGGCGGGGGCAGAAGCGAAGGCAGAGTTGGAGGACAGGAGATGGAAGGTAACTTGTCAAATTGAAAAGGACTCTATGACATTACAACAAAGAAAAAAGGAATAGATGAAGAATAAGAAAGCATATATGGTTTCATTTCACTTTGTTTCACATTTAATAAAAGACGCCCCACACAATAAGCCTATTGAAATGAGTGAGATCGCCAGGTTGTCTACAAAGATAAATGATGATACAATTAGGAAAAGGGGACTAAGGATTATCCAAACGAAAAACTGTGGGTATATAACCGTTGGTTTAGATCCCATTTCCACTATGAATAATCTACTGTAATGAAATAACTTATGTATCATAAAATAGGGAGAAATATATTGGAGTATTCTTGTAATTTTCAAGCTTGTAGGGAGTATTATAAAAGACCTCATCAACATGATCCTAAATTAGTAGTTCTTTAGATTATAAAAAAATAAAAAATGTAGTGGAATACTACATCCTTCTGTATGTACAATAGATCAAGATACTTCGCATGCATGGGGCTGGGTTGCAGGGGTTTTGCATTGTAGGAAGGGGGATGGGCTGGAGGGAGGGGGCAACTGCAGGTAGTGGGGGAAGCATCATGTCAGGAATGGGTAGCTTCATTTAGGCAAGGGGCTGGGGGAGATAGGGGAGGGTGGGGGGGGCAGCTCCAGGCATTTCATATGGCTGGGGGAAGAGAGGTGTGGGAGATGTTGTCGGCTGGGGGTTGGAGGATGTTGTAGTCCAGTGCTAGGGGATGTGGGGTAAGCTCCAGGTAGGGAAGGAGGGGGTAGCTGCAGGAAGGGTAGGGGGGATGCAGGCAGGTAGGGGGCAGGTGGGTGGGGTAGTTGTAGGGAGTGCATGTGGGTGGGGGTAGGGGAGGGGGGAAGGCAATTGCAGGGGGCGGGAGAGGGGAGGGGGGTCTACAATAGGTATGGGGTAGGGGCTGTAGGAAGGGGGGATGTGAGAACAATACTAATTTTCATTTAGTTCATTTATTTTCATTCAGTGGTTATGGAATACCTACTATTGAGGAATAAGTTTTTATAATTCATATTGTGACATCCGGGAGCCAAGGATTAATATTATTCATTTGTTTGGGGATTATAGCAGAATACTAAAGAGATATATCAAACATATTTCAATACCAATTAGAATTCTGAAGTGATTCAAGGAGATATATACTCTCATGACAAATCATTGGCATAAGGATGATACCTTCTCACGACTAGTATAGGTGTTGAGTGTAATATGATACCTAATAACCCATTTGTAAATACAATTCTACAAAATTAATACCGTATTAGTCTAATAATAAAAGTTAACAAAACAAGGAGCTGATTTACACATCGGGGATAAACCTTATTAAAATAATTAAGGTTGTTTTATATTATTTAGTTAACACTTCACACATGGTGGTGGTTGTTTGGAATTTAAATATATCTGATAGTCTCCTGTATATATTTCATCGTATCCCATCTGACTCACACTCAAATAGGGTCCTAAAAATATAAAAATATGAAAATATGATGACTGTAGAAAACTTTACAGTATTTTAGGAGACACCCTATCCCACAATGATAAGTTATTATTACCTACGTAAAAAACCAGTAGTCCTAGAACAACCCCCAATGGTTAGAATATATCACATTGAAAAGCTGATTCTTCCAGCGCACATTCAAATAGATTCCTGAAAATATGAAAATATGAAAATATGATGACTTTAGAAAAATACGCAGCATTATAGAAGCCACCCTATACCACAATGATAAGAAATTATTACACCCCCCCTCTCTTTGAAATTTTGGCATCATTATGTTAGGATTACATTTATAAGAATCATATTCAATGTTTCTTTACATTATGATTTTAATCCATCATTGGGACCGATATTAGTGAATGATGCTGGAGAATTCTTTGATATATCCATCAATGAACCATTTACTAAAATATATTGACAGGAAAATGAGGATCCTCATTAAGGTTGTAACTTTAAATAGACCACTAAGATATTAAATAATGGGGATTATGATTTTTTTTGAATTATATTCAAAGGATAATAAATTCCCCCAAAACCCTACAGAGGATTTTATTTCCAATACCTTCATTGCTAAATATTATCAGTGTTATCCCCATATATAATAAGGTGAATGGTACAATAATAGACATACATTATGTGGTTTCATTCATCCAAAACATGGATCAATCAGAAATATGTCATGGAGGAATGTGAACCTAAAAAAATTGTCTTAGGATCTGTGAGTTCCTCTAAATCTTCTACCACCCACTAGATGAGATTTAGTTAAATATAAAGGGAAAGGTGAGGATATATCTATAGACCACATGAAACCCAAATAATTTATTACCATTGAAAATAAGTTAAAAATTTATCGATTTCATTT
Source organism: Viscum album (assembly GCA_963277665.1). Taxonomy (NCBI): domain Eukaryota; kingdom Viridiplantae; phylum Streptophyta; class Magnoliopsida; order Santalales; family Viscaceae; genus Viscum; species Viscum album. The sequence continues at coordinate 125,279,819 of OY728147.1, forward strand.
TTAGTTTGATAAATTGGGTTGAATCAATGTATAATTGTTTGGGGAAAATATTCCCACTAAATGAAATTCACACATAGAGGTCAATATATCTCCTCTATTAAATCCCCTATTGAATGTGGTGACTTATCTATCAAATTGGTAATAATCTAGTTATTTGGACAACTTGGGACCCAAAAAACAAGTCATCTTAACCCTTACAGTCACAAATTATGAAAAATTTCAACTCCTATGGAAAAAATTAAAAATATTTTTAGAAAGATACACTTGGATGACTCAAGATGGATGTCAACAACAGTTAAAGTAAATTAATCCCTATCTATTTCTACCCACTACCTATAATTGATTATTTACCTAGAATATAGCTCCATTAAAAAATCCTTGAATTCATTAAGTCACTTGTTACATGGATTGGATCTAGGGAGGGGTGATGCAAATCAATATATCTAAAAAAAGTATACCCAGATTGGATGGATTTAAATCTTACACCTAACATTTGGAATCCCAAACTCCAAATATTCAATTTCATGGATGATATATATCAGTATCTCATGGAATTCCTGGTTTGATGCTCCCCTTAAATGGGAAAACTAGATAAACATGCAGTAATAAAGATTAGAATCTGCAAGAAAAACATGGAAACACTAGTATTTAATTTTTATATGTTCCAACCAGATAGATCTTTCAGTACTTGAGAAAATCATAGATGATACATACATTAACAATTTAGCTTCATGTAAAGAAGAAAATTCTCTTTAACCACTCAAATTTCAAATAGTTCAAAAACAAGAGGTTTTTTGAGTTTATATATATGTGGAGAGGATTATCTAATTCACTAAATATTAATCATTCTTAAGATAATATATTTAATATTTGTATATTAAATATCTATGATGAGTTCTAAACACTACTTTTTCCCTTGATATACACTAGTGGTTTCATAGAGTTTCTAGTTATATACTAATGCATATAATATATTAATTTGTTCTCCAAACACAGATCTCAACTAAATCTTATAATAAAAGGAAAGAACCCTGGTAGAGTAGAGACTATTCTGGTTATTCTTTAGATGGTGTTGATGTTAGATCCAATTATGAAGAATTCTTACTATCATGTGCTGCCTCCTCCTAAACCACATGAGAAATAATAAAACCCACTACATGAGTGATAGAAAGATAAATTATTTCCAATTTTGGAGAAAATAATGAAAAATGGTTCTACCTTCTAAAAAATAACATGTCTCGAGTTTCTTCATAGTTTCTCTAGTGAATGAATTGGTCAAATTTATGGATATTAATATTAATAATTTTTCTAGTTTTATTAATCTCCTAAATCATTACTTCTACCAATGAATGTTATGGAATAATAGATATAAATACATTCTCTTTATGGATATTCTCTTGTAGATGATCCAAAATGGGAATGTGAATTTGGGTAAACCCTCATAATTGTGGAGTTGTGTCACTACTACTCCATCAAAAGATGAAGGTTAGTGGAAAGAGATTCTCAATAGATAACCTTGAAAATTTAATTAATATATTACTTTGAAATATCCCATTCAAATTCATGATTTACACAACGAACAACTAAATTATCTAGTTGTGACCCCAATGCCCCATTGATGTCAATCGAGAAAACATCATCATCTCAATCTTATAATATTATATGAAGCTAAGATTAGTAAAATAAGTCATATAAAGAAGAGATTATATAGGAACTGAAGCCAGTTTATCCTATCCTGGACTTATTTTTTCCGTCACTTGCAGAATAGGCACTACAACACCAAATGGAACATTATATAATGAGGATTCAAAGTTAATATTTGTCGATTCTAGTCAGTTGATTGATCCCTTCACCAATGAAAGAAACTCATAAAAACATGAGTTATATATTCACAATAGTAGGCACATAAATCACCAAAATCCATATATTAAATTGTAATACAACAATGAGATAATAATAAACAAACCCAAAAAGGCAGAAGATGAACCAATATGATCCCAACCGCTTTTTTGGATGTCAAAACATGCAGCAGACTCAAGAGAACCATGATACACCATAGAAACAATGATCAATGTTAGAATATCATAACCTCAAAATCCCTAGGATTCCTCAAAATGAAACTGGGAAATAGGATAGAGGGGGACTCTAAGAAAATAAATAATTAAATAAGATGAATGCATACCTCAAATTATCAACCCATAACACTCAAGAAATTAGACAGAGATGGTGGAAGGATGAGAGATGGGACATGGGATGTCGTTCAGGGTGTTCAGTCATGGTGGGTGTCTCATGTGACTAGATAGGATTAGGGGGTCGAGCGATGTCACTAGAGGAGATTAAGTTTAGAAGGATGGGGGGACATCACCGGAGGAGAGGGAGCTGAGAGGAGAGGGAGGCGTCACTGGAGGGGAGGGAGTCAAGAGGGGATGTAGGCAGGGAGGCGGAGACCAACAGGTCGAGGTTGGGGAGTGGAGGGGAGGGCCAGGAGGAAGAGGCCACGGAGGGGATGAGAGGTTTCATGTGGGAGGATCCCGACAAGAATCATAATTCATGGGGTAAGCCTAATAAAATTTTTAATTAGGGAAGTGTATTGTGACAATTGTAACAAAACCATGGAAATAGAAAACAGTATATCAATTATACCTATTGGTTAGAAAAACTTTGGGTATTGATGTGTCGGGATAGACCTACTTTATATTAGTAGGTGTTATTTAGCTTAGTGATATATATATAGGGTAGATAATATTCATATTTGTTGATCATGAACAAAATAATGTGGTTGAAGAGTGTCAAAGACCTAAAAATTTCAATTATTTTGAATTTCTCATAGATTAGAGGATACCTACTGGGTGTCTGTTTAAATATATTCTTAGATATCTAGAAAATAAACCCAGTTAACTCAAAAAATGGTTAAATTCATCGACACAAATAAATACAATCAATATTTCTAGGAATTGAATACAACATTGATTAATTATACATTTTTACCTTTCCCTCAATAAATGATGAGTTTTTTATGATAGTTATCATTTTTTGAAGGTCCTTGGGATTTTTTTTGCTAAAAATGGTTATGTAATTATTTATACATCATTTGAACTGAAATATCATGAATAGAATTATGCCTTTAATGTTTTAAATATTTTTTAGTTACTTTTCATTTAATATTTTTGGGTAATATTCTATGTTATATAAAATTTGAAACATAAGTAGATCATCTATTTTTTAGTTACTTTTCATTTAAGATGTTAATTTTAAGTTAATGGGATTCTTTTTATGGTAGTGTACTAAACACGTAAAAGAATTTTTTTATAGATATCTTATGTTTCACAAAACATTTAGTTATACCAAAAAGTAATACAACAATAATTTTATTATTTTAAATGATAGTTAATGCCTAGCCATTTTATTGGTGAGAATGAATAGAATTAACTATATTATGATTTTACATATTTATAAAATGTTTTTAAATTTATCCCGTAAATTTTATGGGCATTAAATGACAATAGATCTGATTTTTAGTATATAATAGTCTAATATTATTAAAAAGGTTTTTTTTACCGCCTTTTGAAGAAGAACCATTTTTAAATATAATTTTTGTCACTTTTATAAGTTCTATTTGAAAAAATAAACTTCTTATATTGAAATGGGATATCAAAATTTTATTTGGTTAAATTTTTGGTAATTTTATCCTAAAGTTCATTTTTAATGAATAGTGAAAAATCATGTATTTTAATTTAGAACTTCTTTTTCATCTAATTTGTTTATATAATTATATTGACATTTTAAATGGTTTTAAAGTATACTTTTATTATGATTTTATCATTTAATGTAATTTTTTTAATTGTATTTAATTTAAATTTTAAATTGGATATAGAAAACATGAAATTTTTTCGATAGATTTTATTTCTTAAAAAATCACATTTTGGTTTTAACAACGAGAATTAATTTTAAATTAGTATATACATACTATATATTATTAATTTGAGAAATTGGATTCTATATTTAGAATCATATGTTTTAAATTTTGTAATTAAGAACCTTTTATTTTTGAAAATATTTAATAGTAACTTGACTAATTTTTTTTATTTTCAATAGTTAAATGATTAATCTGGTAAATAAGGGTAAAAAATAATATTATAATAATATTAAAATTACCTAATACATGTCACGATTCTATTTTATGAGATATTAAATACCATGGTCATACATGAGTTTATTTTTGGACCCCATGGTTCCACATGGCTGTGATAATGTTATGTTATAAGAATTAATTTAATGTTAAGAGAAATATTACATAAACATGTATCTTTTACTAAATAATTTAATATAGGGTTATATAATTGTTCTATTTGAATATAAATATTAATTATCAATATAAATATATTTCCTCTATTATTTTATTTACTTATAATTTCTATATTTTAAAAAAATAAATTCATTTATGACATAATGATGAGGCATAAATTACCTTATTAATGAATGATTCAAATAAATGTTATTATAAATATTAATGTGAATGTAATTTGAACATTTTTATTCCATAAAATAATTTTATAGTTTATATATATATATATATATTATATTTGAATAAATTGTTTTTTAAGGTATCAATTTGTTATGAAATTATTAAAAAATTATTAAAAATAGTATCAAAATTGACATAAATGTGTTTTTAAAACAAATACAATTTTATTAAATGATCTAATATTCCTAAAAACATATGATTTAAAGTACTGACTTATATAATGTTAAAATTTCATTAATTTTCCACTTTTGGTTCACTGGGAATTTTAATGTATCCATAGTAACCCTATATTATGAAAATACAACAAGTCCTGGTAACGGTTAATGTTTTTAACTAAGGGTAAAATATAAATAATAATTTAATTTTATAACGTAAATATTTTTAAAACCTGTTTTTTGATATTATTTCAACCAATTATCATCTCAGAATATAAATATATCACTTTTTGACTAGTATTATTCTAAAATAATTTTATAGTAAAATAATATTTCAAGATGTTCCTAAAGTGCCCCACCTCCCTCTTATAAATGGAACCCACCTCTACCCAATTACTCATACCTATCAAGCAACTTAGATCATCCAAAATATGATCAAATAAACTCATATCATCCCTCTCTTACTTCTATGATCCTTACCTTGGTAATAACTCAATTCAACAATGCCTTTTTGCTAAAATCAAAATAATTTTCCAGATTTAGGGGTAACATCCTCTCCCAAGTTCCTTTTATATATTTTCCTTATCCACTCCATATAATCTTATTATTCTATAATTACATAAAAAATAGTATAATAAATATACTCGTATGTTTTTATGAGATTTATTCTTACTACAATTATACATACCCTCATATAATGGATACGAACATACTGTTTCTATATACGGTGAACTACTGCCTCACGAAACAATGAATGTTCAATTTTCCCCTAATACCTCTCATGGTGGCCATTATGAAGTAAATTTATTTATAAATGATATATATAATATTAATTTTTTCCATATTCTTATTTAATTTTTATTTAAAACATACTTTTATGCTTTCCATAATGTGTAAATCTGATAATTTCATTTGTGAAAGTGCATACTACCACCCCTCAAAGTTATATGACTCGTTCATGCCGTACATGGAACAAAAAAAGGATGGAATTAATGAACTTAAGTGACATATATAACTTAAATATTATACTTTAATTATAATATATATAAGTATCATTTAGTTTTCATTCCTTTGTTATGAAAAAGAAATGACTGTAGCTTTCATGCATATATACGACCTACCGTCTACATGAATGGTGTGTTTCATTTCATATCTAAAAATATTATTGACTATAATAAAAAATTATATACTGGATATATATGATATTTAAATCATTAATATCATTATGGAGATTATGGACTTTTGACTATAAGGAGAATTTACTTCAAAACATGTTCATTTTCAACTCAAGTATAGAATATCGGCCAAATAACCGATATTAACTTGATTAATTATGTTTTTTCTATAAAAAGATAATAATTTATATAAAAGGAATAATAAAATTAAAAATTGTTATTAAACAAGTATAAATTAACTTACATTTATTATTGAGTAATAAAAATGAACATACATGATGATTTGGACTTAAGGTAATGGACTTTATCTCAATATCCATTCATTGAGGCATATTTTGATTTATACCTAGTTTTAATTTATAAGGTTTATAATAAACCCCTTTAACATTTAATTTCATTAGACTATTTTCAAAAATAATCTGTTTTTATAAAGAATTTTACAAAACGAAAAAAGGATTTCAATGTGGAAATGTTATGTTTTTATGCTTGTTCATGTGTTTTGATTATGTTATGGTTCATGGGAATTTCCTACGTATACGGGTGGTTCCATGATAAACTGAGGGTGGGTGAGCCTGTGATAGCTCTGCAATACATTGGGTAATGCAACGAATGTAAACTTTAAGATTTATCTTAGCAGATTTAGGGTATACACTATGATGGGTATTCCAAATATAACTACAAAGGATACTCGCTATAAAGATGTGAAAGCTACAATGTAAGTATTATATGGATTCCACAATATTCCTTTATGATATATTATTTGAATTATTAATTCATAAGTCTTATTATTTCATGACGTATATTAAATATATTATGTCTTATGAGTGAAAAGTATGATTTCATTTATTTGTATGCATTCATAGAAAGATGTTTTCTTTTCTTATTTTGAAACCCTTACTGTGATTTTTATGATCTTAAAATGTTTTTGAAATTTTTTTTCTTAGCATATATGGAAGGGTAAGAAAAATTAAGAATTAAATAATATTTTCTATGAAGAAACAAATTTCTCTTTTTTTAGGTGTTTTATTGTTATGAAAAAATTGGATAGAGTAGAAGTGTCTACATTGAAAATTTTGATATGTAATGTAATTGTTATGGCATAATTATCTAAAACTCTAAACTTAATAAATCCTTAATGTGAAAGAAAGTAAATTCATTATAAAATTCAAGATTATGTAATGTTTAAGGCTAGTCCATATATTTATATTCAGCCAAAAATAGTTAAGCAATTTTTTTAAAATGATTTTAACTTAAAAAAGAATACGATTTCAAATTTAATTATAATTTTACTAATGATATGAATGTAGTTAATTCAGTTAGTTGAAAATTTAATTCATCATTAACCATGATGTATTAGGAATATGACCCTTTTGAATAAGATTTAATGAATCTGGGATTGGAAGTTTTTCACCAAAAAACATTTTCACATTTTTTCTTGGATATTCATATAATCAACACATTATTAAATAATGTTGAAGGATTAGTAAGAAGATTTTCGGTCCTAATGAAATTTATAATTGGTTAGGGAAGGTATGTTCTTTAATTTTAATGTTGATATATAATGTTTCCTAAGATGTATAAAGAGTCTTTCTGTACACAGTTATTTTAAATTACCAAAGTAATTGTTGAATGAAGAATAAATATATCATTATTCTCTTCATACTTATTTCACTATGATATATAAATACCATCCAAATTATTATTGGTGGAATGTGATGAAAAATTATATTGTTGGATTTACCATGTAATGTTTAACTTTTCAAATAGTAAAACTAAATAAAAACTACTATAGGTGGTTCTTTAGTGGTTTTTTATTCCTAATTAGAAATGGTAGAATATATTCATGAATTTAATGCTTTGAGTACCAATTATACCTTTAGAATGTAATTATATTTGGGTTGTCATTGATCGACTGACTAAATATGTACATTTTTTTCTTTTGATATACTATATCATAGGATTATCTTGATATAATCTATCCTAAATAAAAACAATTATTTGTAGGTGATATCTATATTTTAATTGATCATAATCTCAGAATTAAATCAAATTATATGAAATGATTTTAGAAGAAAGGGGGTAATTTTTTATTATTAAGTATACCCTTTAATTATTAATCTGATGGATGGTTAGAATAGATAATTATGAATAAGAGGATACTCATTATGTATTCCCATTATATTTTAAGGGATGTTATGAAAGATAACATTTACGAGTATATTTTTTATTTTCTAACAGTTTTCATTCTGGCATATAGATTGAACTGTTATGGAAGGTTTTTTCAAAATCTAGAAAGATAGGATGTAGTAAGTGGTAGAAAGTTCAAGGGACCTAAATTGAATAATGATTTATTGAAAATAGTAATAATGATTCACTTCCATATGTGGAAACCTCAATTTAAGTAGAATAAATATGTAGAGAGTAAAATTAATGTTCTTTATTTTATAGTAGGAGACCGTGATTTTAATAATTTATCTCAATTGAAAGGTGTGATTGATTTTTGTAGAAAGGTAAACTTACGTCTATGGTTTATTTTACCATATTAAATTTTATAAAAAGTGGGATATGTTTCATACTAAGTGTATTTACCTCCATTCTTATCTTAGGTACATGATGTGTTTCATGTTATTATGTTGTAGAATTATATACCTAAGTTATCTCTTGTTTTGAGCCCTGATGTGGTATTGTTAGAAGTGAATCTTTTTTATGACAAAAATTCTGTTTAGTTTTTAGATAACAGGGATAGTTTTTACAAAATACTGTAAATAAACTAGTAAAACTATTATGAATGGACCGTTTAATTCGAAAACATACATGGGAATATGAAAAGGCTATGTGATAAAAATATCTCCACCATTTTAGTAAGGAATAAAATTGAAAGGAATTAATTTATTTGTGGGGGGAGAATGTGATAACTTCATTAATATAAATAATAAATTAATCTCATGCCTTATTAATATTCATGATTATGTTTTATAAATAATTATTAATTTTGATAATTTTATGTAATTTTTAGAATAATAAAGAAATAGTTTTATAAAAAATATTTTTTTTTCATCTATTATATGGTTTTATTTAAAAGATAAATTTCTTCTTTCTAATTTTAAATTGATTAAATAGAACTTATTTTTGAAAAAACTATCTAATAATATTCCTAAAATAATTTTTTTATATTTATTCTGAATTAGTTTATTATGGGGTGAATAATGAAATCACAAATTTTTCATATACTATAATTTTTATGAAATTATCACTATTTAAAAATCAGAGGAAAGATTTTGAAAAAAATAGATAAATAATATAAATAAAAATAAAAATCTTTTGTTTATAAATATATTGTCGAACCTGTAACATCCCAGGTAAATAATGAATAAAACATTTTCATATTTATTAATATTTACGAATTAAATATTAATTTTACTTTAAAAGGGTTTCTATGTTCGATAGCGTACCCGATACGCAACAAAGAGTTTTATTGAAATCATTCGTTGCACACTAGTAATAAAATAATATTATTTTAAATGGTAGTTAACACATAGCCGTTGTATTGGCGGGAATGGATAGAAATAACTAAAATATGATTATATATGTTTTTTAAATGTTTTTACTTTTATCTAATAAATGATAAAGGCTTAAAATACGGAAAGAATTCAATTTTAGGTGTATATGCCCTAGTTTTTACTAAAGGTTTCCTTATCACCTTTTGATGGAGAACTGTCATTTAATATAGTTTTGTTCACTCTTATACATTATATTGGACCAAATAAAACTCTTCATTAGAATCCGGACATCAAAATTTACTTTGGGTAAGTTATTGGTCTTTTTCCGATAAAGATCATTTTTTAATGAATAGTGTAAAATGTTGTATTTTAATTCAAAACCTATTTTTAATCTAATTTATTTATATTATTAGATTATGTTTTGAATTATTTTTTTAGTGAAATTATAATATATTTTTACCATTAAATCCAATATTGGTCATTGGAATTAATTTCACTTTGAAATCGGACTTAAACTAGTGTCAATCTTTTGATACTTATTGTTTAATAAAAACACGCTATTTGCTCTGACAACGGGAATTAATTATTAAATTAATTAAAACTATATGTATTGAATTTTGTAAAATGGGAATCATTTTTTAATTCGGAATATCAAATATATCTTAGGGTGAATTTTTGGTATTTTTCTGAAAAACTTCAAATTTTGATGAATAGTGAAACCACTAAGTGGTACTTAAAAAACTGATTTTTTGTTTAAATGAAATTTTACCACCTCTGTGTTTTGAATTTAAAAAATCCTACATAAATTTTTTTCATTAAGAAGTAAAATGTGGTTCAATGGGATTAAAATAATTTTTTGGTGAATAGTAACTTATTAAGTTTTTAATCGCGATTAGAGGTAATTAGTGTAATTTAAGGTAAAAATAATGTTGTAATAATATGAAATGGTCTTGAAACATGTTATAACCTCATTGTATGTGTCATGTCCGACCAAGAAAATCCATGGGTCAACTTGGGGACCCCATGAAGCCACTTTGGTTGGAAAATGACATTAATAACTTTTTATTTAAAGTTAAAATAAAAATGTCACAAACATGAGTTGTTTTACTAAAACAATTTTTACATGTGGTTATACAAATCATATTTTTGACTATAAATATTAATTGGAAAGGTAAAAAGATTACCTACATAATAGTATTTTTATTATAATTTTTAGACATTAAATTAACTAAATTATTTATGACACCATGATGATACAATGATTACCTCATTATTTAACAATTTAAATAAAATGGAAAGATAATGTAAAATATAAGACCTAAACATGTCTAAAACCAATTGTATGGGTGGATTTCGAACCCTTATCATCTTATCCTCGAAACACATCAATGTGGGACCATTAAAATCCGAAACTCATTCTAAAATAAAGTAACATTTCTTTACTTTCCAAGAGTTCCCCTCCTCTCCTCTTATAAAAGGCCCCCACCTCTACCACCTTACCCACACTTCCAAAGCCTTTGGCTCGTCCAACCCCTGCCCATTTTGTCTCTACACATCCCTCTCTAACTCCTTGAAGCCTCACTTTGGGCAGAATCTTTCCCAAGGAAGCCTTTGATCTCAAATCTAAGATAGTTACCCGATTTTAAGGTGATGTCTTCAATTGTGTTCTTTGGTTTTATTTTGCTTCTCCAACCCCATAAACTCTTTTAATTCATTCCTTTTGTAAAAACTACAGTATATTAAATATACTAGGATGTTGTTATAAGATTATTTAGAGCTACACTTACACACATCTACATCTAATGGTTAAAGAACATACTGTTTCTGTGGTTGGAGAATTTCTACCTCACGAAACGATGATTATTCAATATTCTTTTAAACACCGTTAATGGTGGCCATTAAGATGTCACTCTATTTATATATGATATATATTATGTTTATGTTTTCCTTATGCTTATTTATTTTTCATTTGTGGTATACCATTATGGTTTCCATTGTGGGTAAACACGATAATTTCATTTTAGGAAGTGCGGACTACCGCCCCCTCAAAGTGAGGTGATTCGTTAATGCCATATGTGGCATGTATAAAGGATGGATTTAAAGTTATTATATATGATGTTATAATGGAATTATAATATACCTCTATATCATTATTATTACTTTCCATTAAAGTATGAGATAGAAATGAAAGTAGCGTTCATGCGTACGTACGGCTTACCGTCTCCATAAACGGTGCATTTCATTTCTTATCCCCAAATGTAATGTTCTATTATAAGTACATGTATATAATGGATATATATGATTAATGATACATATAAATGATGAATATAATTCTTGAATTAAAATATACAAACCTCTCATTTAGTTTTAATTCCATTAATATGACAAAGAAATGAATGTAGTGTTCATGCGTACGTACGGCTTACCGTCTCCATGAACGGTGCATTTCATTTCTTACCTCTAAATGATTATGTAATATTATAAATACATGTATATTCTGGATATATATGATATATATGATATCCAAATCAGGAATTTCATTCTAGATATAAAGAACCTTTGACCACACGAACAACATGTAATTGTAAGAAGTCCACTTTCGACTTAAGAACCAAATATCGACAAATCAAACATCATTAACATAAATAATTACATAATGTTTATAACATGGAAATAAGTGATATAAAAGGAATAATTAATTTAAAAAAGGTTCTTAAGAAAATTGAAATTAACTCAAGTTTATTATTCAGAACGTTAAAGAACGATTGAGTCAAGTCGGACCCGAGGTAAGGGACTTCATCTCAATCTCCTTTCATTGAGGCATATTTCATTTTATACACAACTTTATTTTATACGGTGTATAAACCCCTTTGACTTTTAATTTTATACAAAAGGAATCTTTTTCTACGAAGCATTTTATAAAACGACAAAAAGGAATGTTTCTTTTAACATACGCGGTGACAACGACCTTTTCGGCCACCGCGAGTATTATTTGGTCTTTGGCTTCCTGAACAAGCCGTAATGTTTTTTTTAAAATGAAATAAATACCATAAACTCTTTTATGTATTTTGGTATTGAAAATGGTTTTTTAAAATGGATTTGTTATGTCAATATATTTAAGTGATATATTGTGATCAATGTGTGGAAATGTTTTCTTTCCATTATATTTTTTTTACTCTTATGATTTTTATAATGGTACTTGGACATTTTATGGGTGGTTGCGTGATAAACCATATGACGGGTGGTGCCGTGAATACCAGGACGGGTGGTTACGTTATAACCTCCAATGCATTGGGTATGGAAGTCAGCCGTATGGCTATTCCATTAAGTATGTATGGAATTTGGCCGTATGGCTATTCCGTTAAGTGATATGTGTGGAAGTCGACCGTATGGTTATTCCACTTAAGTATGTTTATGTCTCAAGTTACCTTTTTTTGTTATGTGTTCTTTATATGTGATTTATGGTAATCATTTGGTTACAAAAGGGTAAGTAATGATATTTTATTCAGTGAAGAGTTTTTACTACTTCATGAAGGTGAAGGTCTTACTTTGATAAAGTTAACATGGTTTACTTGATGTTTGAAAAACTAACAGTTTTCATTCTTTGTGTATCCCTTACTGAGATTTTTATGCTCACCCCAAGTTTTTTTTTTGAAATGTTTTTCACAGGACATAATGTGGAATAGGGTCAAGGATGGGATCCTGGGAATTTCATGCTATATAAAACATGGAACAAGACATGTTTCTTTTTAGGAGTTTTTTTATTCTATGGAAACTTAGTAGAAGTGTCTACTTTGTAACCTTTTGAGATGTAACAGTTATGTCCTAATTCTCTAAAACTCTAAACCTAAAATGATTCTCAATGTGAATTATTCATTTAATTCAATATTAAGATATGTTTAAGGCCAGGGCCTTATAGTTGGTATCAGAGGTCGGTTTAGACAACTTAAGGAGTTAGAAAATTTTTAAATTATAAGTTAATTTATGGTATGACTGAAATGATATAGCATTTAAAGATTATCATGTTTCTTTGCCTAAGATATTTCTGTGTTCAGAATGGTTTTCCACAGAGGCAACAAAGCAGCTATGTTGGGATGACATCAGGAGGAAGACAACCTTCCAAATCAGCAACCTGAGATGGTCAGAATCAAAACTGAACAGTTTGTTGCAGTTATGGCCCAGTTGACACAGGTTATAAATGGTGGTGGTATCCATGCACGAGATCAGCCAGATCAACCGCAGAGGAACATGTCAGTGGTCGAAAATTTCATGAGGAAACATCCCCCATCATTAAGAGAATCATCTGACCCCGTGCAAGCTGAAAGGTGGATTAAATCACTAGAGAAGATTTCTGATGTCATGGGGTGTTTATAACATCAAAAGGTTAGTCTTGCAGTTTACCGTTTTGAAGGTGAAGCTGATAAGTGGTGGTCGATGGTGAAAAATATCAGGGATAGTTATGAGATTTAGGATCTTCACTAGGACAAATTCAAAGGTCTGTTTCTTGAGAAATATTTTCCTAAGGTGGTTCGTCTTTGGATGGAAAAAGAGTTCCTAGAATTGAGGTAGGAGGATGATTCAGTGGCTGCTTATAAAGAAAAGTTCACTCGATTGGCAAGGTATGATCCAAACATCATACGAGATCTTGATAGTAAAATAAACCATTTTTACTCAGGGTTAAAGCCAAAGTATCGAAGGGATTTAGCTTCTCGTGAGTTCAAAAGTTATGAATAGCTTGTTCGATGTGCGGAGAAGGTGGAAATGGAGTTTGCCGATGATCAGGTGTTCTATGACAAACAACAGAATAAGAGGTCCAGTTGGCAGGAAAAGATGAAGAATTCATCAAAGAAGCAAGGAGGTAAGAAAGCCAAATATCCATCCTATGAGAAGTGTGGTAAAATGCATCCTGGAGAATGTTTATCCAAGTCTGGTAAGTGCTTTTGTTGTGGTAAGTCTGGTCATATTGCTCGTAACAGTAAGGAAGATGATCAATCAAGTAATGAAAAGCCAACGGTATGATGTTTTAAGTGTAATTAAATGGGTCATTATGCAAATGAGTGTCTAATGAAGAACTCAGCTGGGGGAAAGCAGCCAGACTACAAGCAGAAAGGGGTGGTGAAATCCTTTGCAACAACTTCAGCAGATGTTGGGCCATCGAATGAAGTAGTATCAGGTACACTATTTGTTTTTCAGATTATGCCAATGTGTTGTTTGACTCAGGTTCTACACATTCTTTAATTTCTGAGAAGTTTTCTAGTAAATTGGAAATTCCATCTCAAGATATAAACCCTGAACTAGTGGTAAAAACACCCGTAGGGAACGTTGAGACAAAAAAGAATTATAAGAACCTTCCTATCCTTGTGTGTGGAAAGAATCTACCAGAAAACCTTATTGTTTTGCCTCTAGTAGAGTTTGATGTTATTTTGGGCATGGATTGGCTTTCTGTTTATCATACTAAGATTGACTGCAGATCTAAAATGGTTTCTTTTCAGAAAGATTTTCAGTTTGTGTACAAGAATGAACCCTTTATTTTGATAACATATCAAGAAGTTGAGAAACTAGTAAAATATGGAAATTAATGTTACCTTGAACATATTGTTGGAAATAAAGGAACTGTTTAGATTAATGATGTGCCAGTGGTAAATGAGTATCTTGATGTTTTTCCTAATGAGTTTCCTGGTATTATTCAAGATCGGGAAGTTGAATTTACTGTTGACTTAGTTCCTGATTCTAAGCCAATTTCAACACCCCCTTATCGAATGGCTCAAGTTGAACTTTTAGAGTTAAAGAAACAATTACATGAGTTATTAGATAAAGGTTTCATTCGACCTTGCACATCACCATGGGGTGCTCCTATCTTGTCTGTTAAAAAGAAAGATGGATCAATGAGACTTTGCATTGATTATAGAGCCTTGAATAATATTACTATTAAGAACAAGTATCCTTTGCCTCATATCGGGGATTTGTTTGATCATCTCTAGGGAGCTCAGTATTTTTCGATGATTGACTTGAGGTCAGGGTACCATCAGTTGAAAGTAAAAGAAGCAAACGTTCCGAAGACTACTTTCCATACTAGATATGGCCATTATGAATTTTTAGTTATTCATTTTGGGTTAACCAATGAACCTGCTGTATTCATGGACGTTATGAATATAATTTTCCATGAGTTCTTGGATAAGTTTGTGGTTGTGTTCATCGATGATATTTTGGTGTTTTCTAAAAGTAAAGAGGAGCATGAAAGTCATTTAAGTGTTATATTGAAAACCTTAAATGAAAAGAAACTATATGAAAAATTCAGCATGTGTGAGTTTTGGTTACAACAAATTTCTTTCCTGGGTCACATTGTTTCAAAAGATGGAATAACTGTTGATCCTGCTAAAACAAAAGTTTTTGAAGAATGGCCAAGACCCTCAAATGTAACCGAGATCCGTAGTTTTCTTGATTTGGAAGGTTACTACCGAAGGTTTGTTGAAAATTTTTCACGGTTATCTAGTCCAATGACTAAGCTAACTCGTAAGGGTGTTAAGTTTATTTGGACAAAAGAATGTGATGATTGTTTTCAGGAGTTGAAAATAAGATTGGTGAATGCTCCAGTTTTGGTACATCCTTCCAGGAATGGTGAGTTTGTTATATACAGTGATGCTTTGTTGAAGGGGCTTGGCTGTGTCTTTATGCAGAATGATCCGGTAATTTCTAATGCTTCACGTCAGTTGAAAACTCATGAGGTAAATTACCCTACACATGATTTGGAATTAGCTGCTGTTGTTTTTTCTTTAAAAATTTAGAGGCATCATTTGTATGGGGTAAACTGTGAAATATATATTGATCACAAAATTTTAAAGTATATAGTCACTCAGAAAGAATTGAACAAGATATAGAGGAGATGGCTGGAATTAATCAAGGATTATGATTGTACAATTCATTACCATTCGGGAAAATAAAATAAAGTGGCCGATGCTTTGAGTCGAAAAAGTAATGCTTCATTAACCATGATTTGTTTGGAATGAGATCCTTTGGTTTTTGAATTGATGAACTTTGGAATAGAAGTTGTTGGTGCAGGAAGTTCTTCTGATTTGTTTCAGGTATCAGTGAGATCATCCCTATCAGACAGAATTAAGAAAGCACAGAGGGAAGACAGTGAGTTGCAGAAAAAGGTAGAGCTAGTTCAGAAGGGTAGGTTGCCTGAAGTCAACATTGATAATGAATGTGTTTTGAGGTTTGGGAAGAGATTATGTGTCCCTGGTGATTCACAGTTGAAGAATGAGTAGTTATGTGAGGCTCATAGTTCCCCATTTTCAGTTTATCCTGGCAGTACTAAGATGTATAGGGATCTGCGGGAGTATTACTGGTGGGATGGAATGAAAAGAGATATTGCTGATTTTACAGTGAAGTGTTTGACTTGTCAGCAGGTTAAAGCAGAGTGGAAGTTACCGAAAGGGATGCTTCAGCCTTTACCAGTGCCAGAGTGGAAATGGTAGAATATATCCATGGAATTCGTTGTGGTATTGCCGAAGACTCCTCGAGGTAATAATGCATTCTGGGATATTGTTGATCGCTTGACTAAATCTGCTCATTTTCTTGCCATACGAGATAATTTTTCCCTAGATCAAATTTCCCGTTTGTATCTTAAAGAGATAGTGAGGTTAGATGGATTTCCTCTCTCCATTGTATCTGACCGTGATCCCAGGATTACTTCTAACTTTTGGAAAGGCCTTCAGAAGTCGTTGGGTACTGAATTAAATTTTAGTACAGCTTTTCATCCACAATCAGATGGGCAGTCAGAACGAAGAATTAAGACCTTAGAGGATATGCTATGAGCTTGTTTGATGGATTATCATGGAAGTTGGGACTAACATCATTCTTTGGTTGAGTTTTCTTATAATAACAGTTTTCATTCCAGTATACAGATTGCACCATTTGAGGCATTATATGGGAAGCGGTGTCGAACTCCAGCATTTTGGGATGAAGTGGGTGAAAGGAAGATGATGGGACCAGAATTGGTAGAAGAGATGGAAGAAAAAGTTCATTTGATTCAGAAACACATCAGAACAGCTCAGAGCAGGCAGAAGAGTTATGCGGATAACCGGAGGAAGGATCTATCTTTCGAGGTAGGTGATCATGTTTTTCTCAAGGTTTCTCCATGGAAAAGTGTGATGAGATTTGGTAAGAAAGGAAATCTGAGTCCAAGGTTCATTGGACCATATGAAATTCTGGAGAATGTTGGAACAGTTTCTTACCTAGTGGCTTTACCTCCGAGTATATCTCAGGTACACAATGTTTTTCATGTTTCGATGTTGAGGAAGTATATGCCAGATCCATCTCATGTTTTGAGTCCAAAGGTAGTTCAGCTGAAGGAGAACCTATCTTATGAAGAACAACCAGTCCAGATTCTTGATCGAAGAGAGAAAGTGTTTCGAAATAAGGTAATTCACCAGGTAAAGGTTTTGTGGAAAAACCATATTGTTGAAGAGGCAACGTGGGAATATGAAAATACTATGTAGGATAAATACCCCCACTTATTTTGATAAGTGAATAAAATTGCGAGGACGCAATTCCCAAACGGGGGGAAGGATGTAACATCCCAGGTAGATAATGAATAAAACATTTTCATTTTTATTAATATTTACGAGTTAAATATCAATTTTTCTTTAAAAGGGTTGCTATGTTCGATAGCGTACCCGATACACAACAAAGAGTTTCATTGAAATCGTTCGTTGCACACTAGTAATAAAATAATATTATTTTAAATGGTAGTTAACACATAGCCGTTGTATTGGCGGGAATGGATAGAAATAACTAAAATATGATTATATATGTTTTATAAATGACTTTTCTTTTATCTAATAAAATATTAAGGCTTAAAATATAGAAAGAATTCAATTTTAGACGTATATACCCTAGTTTTCACTAAAGGTTCACTTATTGCCTTTTGATGGAGAACCATCATTAAATATATCTTTGTTCACTCTTATACATTCTATTGGACCAAATAAAACTCTTCTTTAGAATCGGGACATCAAAATTTACTTTGTGTAAATTTTTGGTATTTTTTCGATAAAGTTCATTTTTTTAATGAATAATGTAAAATGTTGTATTTTAATTCAAAACCACTTTTTAATATAATTTATTTATATGATTAGATTATGTTTTCAATTGGTTTTATAGTTAATTTAGATTATATTTTTTCCATTAAATCCAATAGTGGTCGTTGAAATTAATTTCACATTGAAACCGGACTTAAACTAGTGTCAATCTTTTGATACTTATTGTTTCATAAAAACATGCTATTTTCTCTGACAGCGGGAATCAATTATTAAATTAATTAATTCAACTTATATTTTTTTGAATTTTTTAAAATGGAATTAATTTTTGAATTTGGAATATCAAATATAGCTTAGGGTTAATTTTTGGTATTTTTCTGAAAAACTTCAATTTTTGATGAATAGTTACACCACTAAGTGGTACTTAAAAAACTGATTTTTTGTTTAAATGAAATTTTACCACCCCTGTGTATTGAATTTCAAAAATCTGACAAACATGGTTGTCATTAAGAAGTAAAATGTGGTTCAATGGGATTAAAATAATTTTTTGGTGAATAGTAACTTATTATGCTTTTAATCGCGATTAGAGGTAATTAGTGTAATTTAAGGTAAACATAATGTTTTAATAATATGAAATGATCTTAACACAAGTCCTAACCTCATTGGATGTGTCATGGCTGACCAAGACAATCCATGGGTCAACATGGGGACCCCATGAAGCCACTTTGGTTGGAAAATGAAATTAATAACTTTTTATTTAAAGTTAAAATAAAAATGTCACAAACATGAGTTGTTTTACTAAAACAATTTTTACATGGGGTTATAAAAATCAGATTTTTGACTATAAATATTAATTGGAAAGTTAAAAATATTTCCTACATCATAGTATTTTTGTTTTATAATTTTTAGACATTAAATAAATTAAAATATTTATGACACCATGATGATGCAACGATTACCTCATTATTTAACGATTTAAATAAAATGGAAAGATAATGTAACATCTAATACCTACACATGTCAAAAACATATTGGATGGGTGTATTTCAAACCCTTATCACCTTATCCTCGAAACACATCAATTCGGGACCATTAAAATCCGAAACTCATTCTAAAATAATGTAACATTTCTTTACTTTCCAAGAGTGCCCCTCCTCTCCTCTTATAAAAGGCCCCCACCTCTACCACCATACCCACACTTCCAAAGCCTTTGGATCGGCCCAACCCTGCCCATTTTGTCTCTCCACATCCCTCTATTTATAAGGCCCCATCCTTAAACCTTACTTAATCTTGAGTTATTACAAGATTACACATTGAGGATCTTTTCAGTTTTAGAGTTTTAGAGAATTAGATCATGAAACTTGCATTACATTCCACATTTAAACAAAGTGGTTACATAAAAGACAGTATTCATTCTTCCCATCAACGGGAACATATTTAAAATATAACACGGATTCTTTCTTGACACATCCTTGACACTATCATCACATCATGTACCTTTCCCTTGACCTGTGAAAAGCATTTCAAAAACTTGGGATGAGCATAAAAAGCTCAGTAAGAGTTATAAAAATATGGAAAGGAAACATGTGTTCATATATACATAAGAATGGAATCATACTTTACCCATAAAACAAAGGCACTTTAACATACCTCATCAAACCATGAATAAGTCATAGAAATCATAAGACATAAAGGTAACTTGAGGAATTCATAACATTCTTACGTAGGGAGTAACCCTCTTGGTTACGTTTGGAATACCCATCACAGTATATTCCCTAAAATCTCTTCGGAGAAACCTTAACGTTTCACTCCTTCGCGTTACCCAATGCATTGGAGAGCTATATCGGGCTCAACCGCCCTTAGTTTATCACAGAACCACCTGTTTTCATAACAATGCCCATGAACCATAACAAAAATGTATCGCATAAAACATGCATAAAGGACACATAACATTTCCACATTTCAATCACAATATAACATTTTAGTATATTGAAATAATGAATCCAGTCAAAAAGAAACCATTTCCAAAACCATTTTAAACATTTAATAAAGAGATTTTTGAATCAAAGTGTCCCATACCACCTTGAAGATTTTAACATTTTAAACCATTAATATCCATATAAATAAATCCTTAAAACCATTTTGAAAACATGAATATTAATAAGAACAAATAATTAAAACATTTAAAACGATATTCTGGTAAAAGGGGTTTTACCAAAATTAGAGACACTTGAATACAATAATTGAGGAATAACATTTAGTCAGAACTTTATAATATCACGAGAATAAAAGGATTCATGATATAATACTCCAAAGGACAGTATATACACCATATAAGAGTGAATTGGTGCATAACAACAATGAACCCTCAATAGAAATGTCAAATGTGATGAAATCCCTTATAAAGAAGGTATCCTTAAATTAAGGACAAATCAATCTCAAAATATGTGTGACAAATATAATAACACCCAATATAAGTGGATATTAAGTGTAAAACAATAAAAGGTCATTCACACATATTCAATGGATGACATATTCAATGACTACATGTTGAAGCCAAAGAAATCGAAATTGGGTTAAAAAGTTCCCTTGACAGCCTAACGGCATCACATCAAAATGAGTTGATGAGAGATAAAAAGTCTATCTCATCACTTGGACATAAAATTTACATCAATAAGGATATATGAGAACATATCCCAACATAACAATATGTAAATTAAAAGACCCAACAAAAGAAGTCTTTTAAAAAAGAGGAGGTTGAAAGGTTCCCTTACCGACATGGGTATCTTTCAAAACATACACCCCATGAAAGAAGGACAATAGATCATTGATGTAAATACTCATAAATGAATGTATATTACACAAAGAGTAGAATAATGGGCAGTAAATACACCACTCAATGGAATTTGTGGCAAATGTAGCATAAATCTCACGAGAATAAAAGTGAGATGAAAAATCCCTTACGAAAACTCAGCAGCCTAACAGCGCCACTTAAAAAATCCAAAATGGATTGATGAGATCAAATAGAGTATCCCATCATATTACAATAGAATTTACAGCAATAGGAATATAAATGAAAATCCCCCAACATAACAAATTGGAGCATAGAATAAGTGACACAAAGGAGAGTACTTAAAAAGAAAGAGAGAGGTTAGATCTCTTACGAAAGTTCGGCAGCCTAACGGCACCACTCAAAACACCCAAAATGGATTGATGAGAGAGAATAGGGTCTCTCATCACATGAATATAAAAATTACAGTAAATGTAATATAAAAGATCATCCCAATAACAAGAAATATGAGCTTTAAAAGGAATGACATAAAAGTGTATACTTAAAAAGAAAGAGAGGAGTAGGATCCCTTACCTCGGGTCCGACTTGACTCGATCATTCTTTAATCTCCGGAATAATAAACTTGAGTTAATTTATACTTCCTTAAGAACATTTTTCATGTTCATTATTCATTTTATATCACTTATTACCATGTCATAAACATTATGTAATCATTTAAGTTAATAATATTTGTTTTGCCGATGTTTGTTTCCTAAGTCGAAAGTGGACTTCTTACAATTACATGTTGTTCGTGTGGCCAAATGTTTATTATATCCAGAATTTTATTCATGATGTAGATATCATATATTTCATATATATCCAGTACATTCATTAATTTATAACGTTACATAATCATTTATAGGTAAGAAATGAAATGCACTGTTCATGGAGACGGTAAGCCGTACGTACGCATGAACGCTACTTTCATATCTATTTTGTATTTTATATAATGGAATAATAATTATATAAAGGTATATTATAATTCCAGTATAATATCATATATAATATCATAGTTCCATCCTTTATACGTGCCATATATGGTATTAACGAATCACATCACTTTGAGGGGGCGGTAGTCCGCACTTCCTAAAATGAAGATATCGTGTATACCCATAATGGAAGCCATAAAGGTGAGACACAAATGAAAAATACAGAAGCATAAGTAAAACATAAACATATTATATATCATATATAAAAATAGTGACATCATAATGGCCACCTTTGAAGGTGTTAAAAGAATGTTGAACAATCATCGTTTCGGGAGGCAGAAATTCGCCATCCACGGAAACCGTATGTTCTTTAACCATTTGATGTAGTTTTGTGAGAGTGTAGCTCGAATAAATCTTATAACAACATCCTAGTATATTGAAGATACTGGTGTTGTTACAAAAGAAATAAAGAAAAAGACTTTAGGGGGTTGGAGAAGCAAAATAAAACAAATGAACATGAGAGAATGAATTACCTTTAAAAGTGTAACTCCTTTTGATTTGAGCCTAAAGGCTTCCTTTGAAAGGATTCTGCCCAAAGGGAATCCTATAGGATGAGGAGAGGGATTTTGAGAGAGTATATGGGCCGGGGTTGGCCGAGCCAAAGGCTTGAGGGGTGTGTGAAATGACGTAGAGGTGGGGACCTTTTATAAGAGGAGAGGAGGGGTACTTTTGGAAAGTAAAGAAATATTACTTTATTTGAAAAGGTGTTTCGGTTTTAAAAGGTCCCACATTGATATAATTCGTTTATAAGGTGATAGGGCTTCGAAATCCACTCATCCAATAAGTTTTTTACATGTGTAGTTCATATATTTTACATTATCTTTCCATTTTATTTAAATCGTAAAATAATGATCTCATCGCTGCATCATTATTATGTCATAAATAATTTAATTTATTTAATGTCTAAAAATTATAATAAAAATACTATTAGGTATGAAATCTTTTTATCTTTCCAATGAATATTTATAATCAAAATGATGGCTTGTATAACCCCACTTAAAAATTGTTTTAGTAAAACATATCATGTTTGTGTCAATTTTACTTTTACATTAAATAAAATGTTATTTATGTCATTTCCCAACCAAAGTGGATCCATGGGGTCCCCTAGTTGACCCATGGCTTGTCTTGGTCGGCCATGACACAACCAATAAGGTTGGGACATGTGTCTAGGTAATTTCATATCATTAAAGCATTATTTATACCTTAAACTACACTAATTACCACTAATCGCGATTAAAAACTTAATAAGTTACTATTCACCAAAAAATTATTTTAATCTCATTGAACCAAATTTTAATTCTTAATGACAACCATGTATGTCGTATTTTCAAAATTCAATACACATTAGTGGTAAACTTTCATTTAACTGAAAAATCAGTTTGTTTGATTACCACTTAGTGGTTTCACTATTCATCAAAAATTGAAGTTTTTCAGAAAAATACCAAAAATTCACCCTAAGCTATATTTGATATTATGAATTCAAAAATGATGTCCTTTTTACAAAATTAGAAACATATAAGTCACATTAATTAATTTAATAATTAATTCCCGCTGTCATGACAAATAGCGTGATTTATGAAACAATAAGTATCAAAAAATTGACACTAGTTTAAGTCTGATTTAAAAGTGAAATTGATTCCAACGACCACTATTGGATTTAATGGTAAAAATATTTTATAATTTCACTTTAAAACCAATTCAAAATATAATCTAATCATATAAATAAATTAGATTAAAAAGTGGTTTTGAATTAAAATACAACATTTTACACTATTCATTAAAAAATGAACTTTATCAGAAAGATACCAAAAATTTACACAAAGTAAATTTTGATGTCTCGATTCATAATAAGAGTTTTATTTGGTCCAAAAGAATGTTTAAGAGTGAGCAAACTATATTTAATGATGGTTCTCCATCAAAAGGTGATAAGAAAACCTTTAGTGAAAACTAGGGCATATACGCCAAAAATTGAATTCTTTCCGTATTTTAAGCCTTTATCTTTTATTGTATAAATGTAAAAATATTTAAGAACATATATAATCATATTTTAGTTATTTCTATCCATTCCCGCCAATACAACGGCTACATATTAACTACCATTATTTTATAATTAGAGTGCAACGTAAGATTTCCAAGAAACTCGTTGTTGCGTGTTGGGTACGCCATCGAGCATAGCTTCCCCTTTAAAGTCATTTCAATATTTTATTCACAAATATAGATAAATATGAAATGACATATTCTTTATTTACCTGGGGTGTTACATCCTTCCCCCCTTTTGGGAATTGCGTCCTCGCAATTTTAAAATTGCGCTTGGAAACATCCTTGAAAGTCCCACATCGGAACAAAAGTCGGTAAAACAAACACTTTAAAACAAAGAAAGATAAGTACAAAGGTCACCCGAGTTAACCCATACTGGGATTCCAAGTATGAAAATATGGACATGGAGGAAAAAACAAAGTGCCATGTTTTGATGGAGAGTGATAGAAAATATGTTTAGAAGAAAGTTAACCACGAGAAAATCACAAACTTGTGATGGGTTAAACGGTCTTCGATTCCCCAGTAGGAAAAGTTAATAGACAACATTTTTGTTTTAAGTTACTTTTTATTGAGGAATTTATTCATAAGGAAACATAATCACTTATCATATTGAATTTCAACCTTTATTAGATTCCTTACACAAACTCATATTTTCTCCAAAAGACGAGTATTTAGGAAGACTTGTTCACATTAAGAGTACTATAATCAACTTTTAGAGAATCACCTAATCCACAAAATAGAACTATATACTTCCCATGTCTTTAGACTTTAACCAAATCCAAAACCAAAAAGGCTAGTACAAGATCAGATAATCCAGAAAAGGATAACCCTTTATAAAAAGAAAATCTATTCTTAATCTCCAAAATTTTTCCAACAAAACCCAAAGTTCAACGAGGACCATTCTATAATCAATTTGTCCATAAAATTCTTCAAAGTAAACCAATATAATATTGAAACCCAAATATTTTAAGGATTTAGTCACATAGTCTTCCAAGTTAAATCGTAACATTTATCTCCAAACAACATCAGTTGCCCCTAAAGTCTCGTATTGAAAAGTAATTAACCTAATCACATATCCTCCAAGATAGGTTAATCATTTTCATAAATAACCCAAAATCAACTTACTCTTAATTCATAAAATCATATAACTAGAAAGAATCAGCCAAAATAACCAGGGACTTCACGTAGTCCAGTGGTAGGTGATAAATACCAATCGCACTTTGGTTGTGGGTTTGATTCCCGCAGCTTTGTCCGACGCGACGGGTAGTCACACGGTCTGCGTGTTGTCCTTTTTCCAAAACTATATACTTCTTAAAACATTCCCCAAAATGAGAAAAAAATCTTCAAGAATAATCATAACATATTTTAACCTCAAGTTTATCTCATTCCTTTCATTTTCCATCATATCATAGAGTAACCCATAATTACCTAAAAATTAAGTATCATATAAACCCTAATGGTTACCTTAATAATTATTACCTGAATTTCCACATCGAATTGGCCATCTCGTACCTGATTCATTAGAGAACTCACCAAGGTTGAAGTGGTTGATCATGACTCCTTGATATTTGGTTTAGAACAACCACGAGTTTCCTCATTGAATCCTTCATTTTATCTAGTATCTTAATCAGAGAACCACCACAGTTTCCTTCAAACCTGTTGTCTCTTTGGTGCCTGCTAGATCCATCCATTCACTAAAAATAGAAATGTCAGTGTGAGTATATCAACAAAACCATCATGTACTAATGAGTAAGATAGACAATAAGATATACTTACTCATTCACATTATCTAAAACTAAGACTCTTTCTGAAATCCTAACCATTATGGTAATTGTCAATTATGCTTAAAGAATACCCTAACCTCTAAAGTTATCTAAACCGACCTTTGATACCAACTATAAGGCCCCATCCTTAAACCTTACTTAATCTTGAGTTATTACAAGATTACACATTGAGGATCTTTTCAGGTTTAGAGTTTTAGAGAATTAGATCATGAAACATGCATTACATTCCACATTTAAACAAAGTGGTTACATAAAAGACAGTATTCATTCTTCCCATCAACGGGAACATATTTAAAAAATAACACGGATTATTTCTTGACACATCCTAGACACTATCATCACATCATGTACCTTTCCCTTGACCTGTGAAAAACATTTGAAAAACTTGGGATGAGCATAAAAAGCTCAGTAAGAGTTATAAAAATATGGAAAGGAAACATGAGTTCATATATACATGTGAATGGAATCATACTTTACCCATAAAACAAAGGAACTTTAACATACCTCATCAAACCATGAATAAATCATAGAAATCATAAGACATAAAGGTAACTTGAGGCATTCATAACATTCTTACGTAGGGAGTAACCCCCTTGGTTACGTTTGGAATACCCATCACAGTATATTCCCTAAAATCTCTTCAGAGAAACCTTAACGTTTCACTCCTTCGCGTTACCCAATGCATTGGAGAGCTATATCGGGCTCACCCGCCCTTAGTTTATCACGGAACCACCCGTTTTCATAACAATGCCCAAGAACCATAACATAAATGTATCACATAAAACATGCATAAAGGAAACATAACATTTCCACATTTCAATCACATTATAACATTTCAGTATATTGAAATAATGAATCCATTCAAAAAGAAACCATTTCTAAAACCATTTAAAACATTTAATAAAGAGATTTTTTAATCAAAGTGTCCCATACCACCTTGAAGCTTTTAACATTTTAAACCATTAATATCCATATAAATAAATCCTTAAAACAATTTTGAAAACATGGATATTAATAAGAACAAATAATTAAAACATTTAAAACGATATTCTGGTAAAAGGGGTTTTACCAAAATTAGAGACACTTGAATACAATAATTGAGGAATAAAATTTAGTCAGAACTTTATAATATCATGAGAATAAAATGATTCATGATATAATACTTCAAAGGACAGTATATACACCATATAAGAGTGAATTGGTGCATAACAACAATGAACCCTTAATAGAAATGTCAAATGTGATGAAATCCCTTATAAAGAAGGTATCCTTAAATTATGGACAAATCAATCTCAAAATATGTGTGACAAATATAAATACACCCAATATAAGTGGATATTTAGTGTAAAACAATAAAAGGTCATTCACACATATTCAATGGATGACATATTCAATGACTACATGTTGAACCCAAAGAAATCGAAATTGGGTTAAAAAGTTCCCTTGACAGCCTAACGGCATCACATCAAAATGAGTTGATGAGAGATAAAAAGTGTATCTCATCACTTGGACATCAAATTTACATCAATAAGGATATATGAGAACATATCCCAACATAACAATATGTAAATTAAAAGACCCAACAAAAGAAGTCTTTTAAAAAAGAGGAGGGTGAAAGGTTCACTTACCGACTTGGGTATCTTTCAAAACATACACCCCATGAAAGAAGGACAATAGATCATTGATGTAAATACTCATAAATGAATGTATATTACAAAAAGAGTAGAATAATGGGCAGTACATACACCACTCAATGGAATTTGTGGCAAATGTAGCATAAATCTCACGAGAATAAAAGTGAGATGAAAAATCCCTTACGAAAACTCAGCAGCCTAACGGCGCCACTTAAAACTTCCAAAATGGATTGATGAGATCAAATAGAGTATACCATCATATTATAATAGAATTTACAGCAAGAGGAATATAAAAGAAAATCCCCCAACATAAAAAATAGGAGCTTAGAAGAAGTGACACAAAGGATAGTACTTAAAAAGAAAGAGAGAGGTTATATCTCTTACGAAAGTTCGGCAGCCTAACGGCGCCACTCAAAACTCCCAAAATGGATTTATGAGATAGAATAGGGTCTCTAATCACATGAACATAAAAATTACAGTAAATTTAATATAAAATATCATCCCAATAACAAGAAATATGTGCTTTAAAAGGAATGACATAAAAGTGTATACTTAAAAAGAAAGAGAGGAGTAGGATCCCTTACCTCGGGTCCGACTTGACTCGATCGTTCTTTAATCTCCTGAATAATAAACTTGAGTTAATTTATACTTCCTTAAGAACATTTTTCAAGTTCATTATTCCTTTTATATCACTTATTACCATGTCATAAACAATATGTAATCATTTAAGTTAATAATATTTGTTTTTCCGATATTTGGTTCCTAAGTCGAAAGTGGACTTCTTACAATTACATGTTGTTCATGTGGCCAAATGTTTATTATATCCAGAATTTTATTCATGATGTAGATATCATATATTTCATATATATCCAGTACATTCATTAATTTATAACGTTACATAATCATTTAGAGGTAAGAAATGAAATGCACCGTTCATGGAGACGGTAAGCCGTACGTACGCATGAACGCTACTTTCATTTCTATTTTGTATTTTATATAATGTAATAATAATGATATAAAGGTATATTATAATTCCATTATAATATCATATATAATATCATAGTTCCATCCATTATACGTCCCACATATGGTATTAACGAATCACATCATTTTGAGGGGGCGGTAGTCCCCACTTCCTAAAATGAAGATATCGCGTATACCTATAATGGAAGCCATAAAGGTAAGACAAAAATGAAAAATACAGAAGCATAAGTAAAACATAAACATATTATATATCATATATAAAAATAGTGACATCATAATGGCCACCATTGAAGGTGTTAAAAGAATGATGAACAATCATCGTTTCGGGAGGCAGAAATTCACCATCCACGGAAACCGTATGTTCTTTAACCATTTGATGTAGTTGTGTGAGAGTGTAGCTCGAATAAATCTTATAAAAACATCCTAGTATATTGAAGATACTGGTGTTGTTACAAAAGAAATAAATAAAAAGAGTTTAGGGGGTTGGAGAAGCAAAATAAAACAAATGAACATGAGAGAATGAATTACCTTTAAAAGTGTAACTCCTTTTGATTTGAGCCTAAAGGCTTCCTTTGAAAGGATTATGCCCAAAGGGAATCCTTTATGATGAGTAGAGGGATGTGGAGAGAGTAAATGGGCAGGGGTTGGCCGAGCCAAAGGCTTGAGGGGTGTGTGAAATGAGGTAGAGGTGGGGGCCTTTTATAAGAGGAGAGGAGGGGTACTTTTGGAAAGTAAAGAAATATTACTTTATTTGAAAATGTGTTTCGGTTTTAAAAGGGCCCAAATTGATAGAATTCGTGGATAAGGTGATACGCCTTCTAAATCCACTCATCCAATATGTTTTTTACATGTGTAGTTCATATATTTTACATTATCTTTCCATTTTATTTAAATCGTCAAATAATGATATCATCGCTCCATCATTATTATGTCATAAATAATTTAATTTATTTAATGTCTAAAAATTATAAAACAAATACTATTATGTAGGAAATATTTTTAGCTTTCCAATTAATATTTATAATAAAAAATATGACTTGTATAACCCCACTTAAAAATTGTTTTAGTAAAACATATCATGTTTGTGTCAATTTTACTTTTACATTAAATAAAATGTTATTTATGTCATTTCCCAACCAAAGTGGATCCATGGGGTCCCCAAGTTGACCCATGGCTTGTCTTGGTCGTACATGACACAACCAATAAGGTTGGGACATGTGTCTAGGTCATTTCATATCATTAAAGCATTATTTATACCTTAAACTACACTAATTACCACTAATCGCGATAAAAAACTTAATAAGTTACTATTCACCAAAAAATTATTTTAATCTCATTGAACCACATTTTACTTCTTAATGAAAACCATGTATGTCGGATTTTCAAAATTCAATACACATTAGTGGTAAAATTTAATTTAACTGAAAAATCAGTTTGCTTGATTACCGCTTAGTGGTTTCACTATTCATCAAAAATTGAAGTTTTTCAGAAAATTACCAAAAATTCACCCTAAGCTATATTTGATATTCTGAATTCAAAAATGAAGTCCTTTTTACAAAATTCAAAACATATAAGTCAAATTAATTAATTTAATAATTAATTCCCGCTGTCATGACAAATAGCATGTTTTATGAAACAATAAGTATCAAAAGATTGACACTAGTTTAAGTCTGATTTCAAAGTGAAATTGATTCCAACGACCACTATTGGATTTAATGGTAAAAATATTTTATAATTTCACTTTAAAACCAATTCAAAATATAATTTAATCATATAAATAAATTAGATTAAAAAGTGGTTTTGAATTAAAATACAACATTTTACACTATTCATTAAAAAAATGAACTTTATCAGAAAGATACCAAAAATTTACACAAAGTAAATTTTGATGTCCCGATTCTTAATAATAGTTTTATTTGGTCCAAAATAATGTTTAAGAGTGAACAAAACTATATTTAATGACGTTTCTCCATCAAAAGGTGATAAGTGAACCTTTAGTGAAAACTAGGGCATATACGCCAAAAATTGAATTCTTTCCGTATTTTAAGCCTTTATCTTTTATTGTATAAATGT
The DNA here is from genome assembly GCA_963277665.1 of Viscum album. Lineage (NCBI taxonomy): Eukaryota > Viridiplantae > Streptophyta > Magnoliopsida > Santalales > Viscaceae > Viscum > Viscum album. The sequence goes on from OY728147.1 coordinate 125,310,546, forward strand.
AAAAATATTTAAGAACATATATAATCATATTTTAGTTATTTCTATCCATTCTCTCCAATACAACGGCTACATATTAACTACCATTATTTTATTATTAGAGTGCAACGTAAGATTCCAAAGAAACTCGTTGTTGCGTGTTGGGTACGCCATCGAGCATAGCTTCCCCTTTAATGTCATTTCAATATTTTATTCACAAATATAGATAAATATGAAATTTCATATTCTTTATTTACCTGGGGTGTTACACTATTACTCCTTGAAGCCTCACTTTGGGCATAAGTCTTCCCAAGGAAGCCTTTGAGCTCAAATCTAAGAGAGTTACCCGATTTTAAGGTGATGTCTTCACTTGTGTTCTTTTGTTTTATTTTGCTTCTCCAACCCCCTAAACTCTTTTTATTCATTTCTTTTGTAAAAAATCCAGTATATTCAATATATATAAGAAGATTTAGAGCTAAAATTACACACATCTACGTCTAATGGTTAAAGAACATACTGTTTCTGTGGTTGGCGAATTTCTGCCTCACGAAACGATGATTGTTCAATCTTCTTTTAAACACCTTTAATGGTGTCCATTAAGATGTAACTATATTTATATATGATATATATTATGTTTATGTTTTCCTTATGCTTCTTTATTTTTCATTTTTGGTATACCTTTATGGTTTCCATTGTGGGTAAACACAATAATTTCATTTTAGGAAGTGCGGACTACCGCACTCTCAAAGTGATGCGATTCGTAAATGCCATATGTGGGACATATAAAGGATGGATTTAATGTCATTATATATGATGTTATACTGGAATTATAATATAACTCTATATCATTATTATTTCTTTCCATTAAAGTATTAGATATAAATGAAAGTAGCGTTCATGCGTACGTATGGCTTACCGTCTCCATGAACGGTGCATTTCATTTCTTATCCCCAAATGTAATGTACTATTATAAGTACATGTATATAATGGATATATATGATGAATGATACATCTAAATTATTAATATAATTATTGAATTAAAATATACATACCTCTCATTTAGTTTTAATTCCATTAATATGACAAAGAAATGAAAGTAGCGTTCATGCGTACGTACGGCCTACCGTCTCCATGAACGGTGCATTTCATTTCTTACCCTTAAATGATTATGTAATATTATAAATACATGTATATGCTGGATATATATGATATATATGATATCCAAATCATGAATTTAATTCTGGATATAAAGAACATTTGACCACACAAACAACATGTAATTGTAAGAAGTCCACTTTCGACTTAAGAACCAAATATCGACAAAACAAACATTATTAACTTAAATGATTACATAATGTTTATGACATGGAAATAAGTGATATAAAAGGAATAATGAACTTAAAAAGGGTTCTTAAGAAAATATAAATTAACTCAAGTTTATTATTAAGGACGTTAAAGAACGATCGAGTCAAGTCGGACCAAAGGTAAGGGACTTCGTCTCAATCTCCTTTCATTGAGGCATGTTTCATTTTATACACAACTTTCTTTTATACGGTTTATCAACCCCTTTGACTTTTACTTTTATACAAAAGGAATCTTTTTCTACGAATCATTTTACAAAATGACAAAAAGGAATGTTTCTTTTAACGTACGCGGTGACAACGACCTTTTTCGCCGCCGTGAGTAATATTTGGTCTTTGGCTTCCTGAACAAGACGTAATGTTTTTTTTAAAATGAAATAAATACCATATACTCTTTTATGTATTTTGGTATTGAAAATGGTTTTTTATAATGGATTTGTTATTTCAATATATTTAAGTGATATATTGTGATCAAAGTGTGGAAATTTTTCCTTTCCATTATATTAGTTTTATGTCTTATGATTTTTATAATGGTACTTGGACATTTGACGGGTGGCTACGTGATAAACCATATGATGGGTGGTGCCGTGAATACCAGGATGGGTGGTTACGTTATAACCTCCAATGCATTGGGTATGGAAGTTGGCCGTATGGATATTCCATTAAGTATGTATAGAAGTTCGTCGTATGGCTATTCCATTAAGTGATATGTGTGGAAGTCGACCGTATGGTTATTCCACTTAAGTATGTTTGTGTACCAAGTTACCTTTATTTGTTATGTGTTCTTTATATGGGTTTTATGGTAATCCATTAGTTACAAAAGTGTAAGTAAAGATATTTTATTCAGTGAAGAGTCATTACGACTTCATGAAGTTGAAGGTATTATTTTGATAAAGTATACATGGTTTACTTGATGTTTGAAAAACTTACAGTTTTCATTCTTTGTGTATCCCTTACTGAGCTTTTTATGCTCACCCCAAGTTTTTTTGAAATGTTTTTCACAGTAAATAATGTGGAATAGGGTCAAGAATGGGATCAAGGAAAATTCATGCTATATAAAACATGGAACTAGACATGTTTCTTTTTAAGAGTTTTTTTTATTCTATGGAAACTTAGTATAAGTGTCTACTTTTTAACCTTTTGAGATGTAACAGTTATGCCCTAATTCTCTAAAACACTAAACCTGAAAAGATCATCAATGTGAATTATTCATTTAATTCAATATTAAGATATGTTTAAGGCCGAAGCCTTATAGAACTTATAAATATATGGTCAACATTTTGGGAATATGGGTATTGTTTTTAATTAATTAAAAATTGTTTTTTCTATATATCTTTTAATAAAATTTTTACATGGTCCTATTTTGTGTTCTCTTTGAATGAAATTTTTTTTTTCTTTAAAATATTCCAATTAACTTTATAAGATTTACAATTATGAGTTATGTTATTTTAAAATCGTTATTTCTTAAAAAATTCATTAGTCTAAGTGTAATTTTTGTTTATCTTCTGAAAAAGTTGTTTTAATGAAATTTTAGAAATTATAAAAACTGGATATTATAAAATTGATTGTATAATTTGAATTTATATGTTCAAATTTGGTAATAATTTTAGTTTAATTTTTATTGATAATGAATTTGTATAATACTTTCTATTTTTCACCACAACAATGGTTAAAGGGGTCATGGGGCAATGATATAAGGCTGAATATGTCTCTAAACCTAATATGAATATAATTAAATGAGTTTATTTGTAAAATAAGTTATCTTATCATAAATACTATAATAAATTGGTTCCACATTCCAGAATAAATTAATTTATTATATTTAATTCTTATTCATATTTACAAGGGTTCTACAATGACCACATATAATAGTTAAACAGATATCATAAATTATCTATACTCATGGAAAACTATATATGAATCAATATTTATCTAAATCCATCCCATATATACATACCATATCCTAGTTTACTAAATCTCCACAAAATATCAAACCTAGAAGTCTTAAGTTGTATGAAAAATGGTGATATCTAATGAGGATGTACAAGTCTCAATCAAATTCATTCAATATTTTTCTTCGTTTTCCCCATAAAAAAATTCATAACCATTACAATATAATTAAATTAGCATCTTTATAATAATGATATTTGATCATGTGGATATATAAACTACTTTATACCTTTATTTTATTAAATAGAAAATTAAAACATCGCATGAGAATACATGTGCAATTACACCTCCATGAAAAATGTTTTTCATTTTTCATCAAAACCTCACATAGATTGTTATAATGATTAATTTAAAGGATATATATGTTATATATAATATAATTATGATTATATATAAGTAAAACATTATGTTATATATCATTTTTATCCATTAAAAAAATACAATAGTACTCATCCATACCTAGAGACAACCACCTCAACATACAACATATCTAAATTTTCATTACATGCTTAGAAGGATGGTTGTAAAAGTATATATAATATAAAAATTATAATTATATAATACATTCGATTCTTTATATTATGAAACTATGATCATTTTTACCATAATCAACACAATGATTCTATTTTGGATCGAATGACCTATAAATGATCGAATTCATCATAACGAGCAAGGTAAATAAATAAAACGTGTTAATAAATGAAATAAATAATAATAATAATAATAATAATATAGTAATTAACATTGAAAATATTCTCTTAATAATATATATAATTACTATAACTTTATTATTCAGGAATATTAAATATGTGTGTGGCGAGTCGGCACTCATGGTAAGGTAATATTATTTACAAATATGTTTTGAATTTTGAAAATTATTTTCCCTCTATATTCATATTATTTAAAAAAAATTCAAGAATACAATTATTTTTAATAAAAATTGTGAATAAAATAATTTTAAATTGTATTTGAAATTATTATAAAAGGGTTTAAAATTAATATTTTTCCCAATTTACTAAAATATATTTTCTTATTTACAACAATGGAAATAGAATTAATATTTAATGATTACCACATGATGAACTATTTCTACCATCATAGTTATAATTCATTATCATGAATTATCAAAAAACTAATAATGTTTTTGGAGAATATATTATTTATAATGTTTTATTAACTACTTTTTTTAAATATAATCAAGAAAAAGGATATTTCATCTCATTTTACGATATATCTAAATATGATTCTTCTTATGTTCCCTATTTCTAAATTTTATTATTTTTATGATGGGAATGAGATAGTATATATTTTAATTGATGTAATTGTTATTGAAACAATTATAATGATTGGTAGATCTGATATAAAACCCCAATTCATTGGTAATGATATGTTCTCAAGAAAATCCATTTTGGAATTACCCATAAAGGTTATTTCTCTATATCACCTCAAGAATTTGTGAATTATTTTTTCAAATTAATTTAACCATGGTGATTTTTTTCATTTCACATAACAAAGAAAATATTTTATTTTATTTTAAATAAATATGTTTTTCTTGTGTTATATACAACACCATGTCAATATATCATTACAAACAACATAAATTTTGTCATGGTATACATATAACAACAATATTAACCTATGTTAGACGCAATAATGACTTTCCTCGATGACTTGTGTAACACACATGACTGAGTTTTACCAAACAATATCATATTATTAAATTATTAGTATTTAATATAATAAGCTATAACCATGTAGTAAAATTTGCAATTATGAAAATTATTAACTAATTTATGAAAATATATGTTTTACAAAAATACAATTTTATTTCCTAGGTTACCAATTATTTTGAAAAAATGTAAAAATTTAGTAAATATAATGAAAACTATTATTAATTTTAGAGTCACAAAGCTATTATAAAAATAAAAGAAATTAATTAAAATATGTGAGTTATATTCAAGAAACATATATGTAATATATTAAATAAAATATTTTTTACATCCATCCAATATATTATATAGGTAGAAGATATGAACAAAAAAAAATAGGCATATTTTTTTTAACTTTTAACTCATTTTAATGGATAATCCAATGAAAATCCAAATTTTTGATATTTAATAGATAAAAAAAATAAAAATAAAATTAATCTTATGAATTGAAACATTTAAATCAGGTTAGGATATTTGTTTTGGTATTTTTATATAAGGTTTAACTTTTAATGACTATTTAAAAATACAAGATTTTTCGTCAAAACTAAATTTAAATCTATTTTATTTATAAGGATAAATTATATTATAAGTTATTTTCAAGGTATAATTATATAATATTATTATAAATTAATCCAATGAGGTGACTGGAAAAAATTTCACATTGATTGTTTTGATAAAATCTTATCAAAATTTTGATCATTTTTTCTTTAAAAACCCGTAGTGTTGTCCCATCAATGGGAATAATTATAAATTAATTTTTTGGACATAGGTGATTGAAATTTAGAAAAACAAATTCCATATTTTGAATATTAGAATATTATATTTTATAATAACTTCAAAAAATTTATTGAGAAAAATGATTAGTGAATGTAATTAAAATTAATTATAACGATTATGGTAATATAATACTTAACTATGCACTAAACCATAAATTTAAGACCAAAAATGACCTATAAAAATTTCCAAAATACATTTTATGCCATTATTTAGAACCTATAATACCTTTTATATAATTTTTTTTCATTATTGGATCCACATTCCAAATGAAAATTGTTCGGGGAATTCTCTCTTCAAATATTTACATGATTGCCACTCCTCTTTCACTATTAAATTGTTTCTTTTCCTCCCAATTAATCACACCACTCAAGACCCTTGGATTGAGAAAATCTACAAAAATACGCTCCCAAATTACCTATCTTCCTCATTTAATCCTACTTGTGGGTATAAAGTCTTCTAATGATGTCTTTTGGAACAAAAATAGGAGTTAACCGATTAAGAGGTAACCTCTTCCCACAAGTCCTTTATTTTATCTTCCATATCCACCCTTCTATCTATTTATTCCATTATTTTAGAAAAAACCTATATCTTAAATATAATGTGATTTTCTATGATAATTGTTTTTACCAATAATTACACACACCTCCATCGAATGGAAAACTAATAAATTGTTTACATGTATGGAGAACTACCGTCTAACTAAATAATGGTTGTTCAATTTTACTTAAAAAATATCCTGGTGGAAATTATGATGGAAAATATGTTTATATATGTCATATATTATATTTATTATGTCATTAATCCTCTGTATTCCTTTTTAAAACATATATATTTTTCCTTTCCATTTTGTGTTAATATGATAATTTCCTTTGAGGAAGTGTGGACTACCACCCCTCAACGAGATGCGATTCAATTATACACTACATGAATTGTGTTTAGGATGGTTTTAGTGATTATATATGATATATATGTTCTCATAATGATACTTTAATAATGATATTAATATATACATATATGTATTTTCTCTCTTTCCTTCCATACGACAATAAAATGGAAGCAACGTTTTTGCGTATGTACAACTTACCCTCTACATGAATGGTGTGTTACATTTTGTACTTATATATTCAATAGATAATTAAGATACAAATATACTGGATATAAATTTTATTTATAAAATTTTTTAAAATCTGGTACTCATGATATAAAATCTAAGTTCTAATGATATAACAAATTAAGACGCATGCGATGAATAAAGTGAATATTGCTCGAACTGAAACCATAACAAAGGATTGTTAACAAGTGGGTAATATAAGATCATAATAAAAATATATATGGTATTATATATAAGAAAATTATTTTTTAATTTATTTATAATAAATTTTTATTTATTTTAAAGTTGGCCTGAATGAGTACGATGAAATTCAAGACACCAGGTAAGGGGATTTCATCTCACTTTTTATTTTTATGAGATACATGCTATGTTATCCAAACATTACTTTTCTGTGGTGTATGTAATACAAATGATTTTATTATATTTATATTATAAATAACATTATGGGTATTCACATATATGTTTTATGATCCTTTTTTTCATGGTGATTAAGTTTCAAAAGTTATGAAATCAGTGAAATTGTTTTGTCTCAATTTTCATTCTTTGAGACATGAGATTTGTTGTGCACCTAAATTATTATTAGTGGTGTACATACTTCCATTATACATGTTATATCACAAATTTACTTATTTTATTTATATTTTATGTTTAATTTAATTTCATTTTCTTACATTGTGAGTATGAACCCATGTTACAAATTTGTAAGAGTTTATTGAATCAATCTAATCGCTTTTCAAGATTATTTATGTTTATGATTATTTTAATGAAATTTTAGGATCCATATCTCAATAAAATTCATGATTTTTATTATCCTCTACTTATTAATTATTTATTCATATATATATACCATTTATCTTACTCTTTTGTACATAAGATGGAATTGAAAGTGGTTTTTTAAGAAATCCCAAAATTACCCTCTCTTCATTCAGAAATTTTTGTTCCTTTAAAAAGATGTTTTCTAAAAATTATTTCCAAGAATATTATAAAAATATGATATGATTATTAAATTTCTTTTGTACCATTTTTTTCATTTACCAATGCTTTGAAAAGAATCTTCTTGTTTCATTCCTAATAAGGCATTTTTCTCTTCTTTTTACAATGAAAACAGGATGTTTCTTTTACCTTGATTGAAATGTAGGGATTTATCTACCATAAAACCTTTTAAACATTATTTTCATGTTTAAAAGTATATTTTTAAAAGAGTTTTATTAAAATATATTTTCAATGAAATTTTTTTTCAGAATGTTTTGAATCTCTGTTTATAAGATTTCAAGGAAAATGGTATTCAAAATTATTTCAAAATTATTTAATAAATTATCATTGAAACTCATTTCAAAAATGTTTTCAAATATATTTTTTATTTCTTAGTGGAAAATGGTTATCAAAATGTTATCAAAACTTATATATAATTTTCCCTTGTAATTGCAATGAAATTATTTTCCAAAAAAATTCAATCATTTTTATATGTTTTTGTAGTTTTCAAAGGAAATGGATTTTAATGTTTCATGAATCATATTTTAAGATTTTTTATGGAAAATGTTTTCAAATATTTTTCATGTATCCTTTATATTTTTTTATGGTAGTTTATATGAAAATTATTATCAAACTGTTTTATGTTTTAATAATATTATTTTAAAATAAATATTTTCTTGAAAAACATTTTTAAAAGATATTCCAAAATTATTTTCCATATATGATGTCATTTTTTTATGTTACTCATGCACTTATATAAAATAATACATTGGTTACATTCATATTATTTCTAGGAATGAGTTATTCTTAATTCGACATCCTTATGAAACACATTTCAATTTCAAGTGTTATATTTTTATGAAATATGTTTTCCTTTAATAGGAAATTCTTTTGATTAAATAAATTTAAAACTTTTCTTTTTCCACATGTTATTATAGGATTACATGTTTATGACACCCATTTTATTTCATGGGATATGAAATTATAATTTATTATCTTGTGGAACATGTATGTATGATTTCATTATGAGATGGGTGGGACCAATATCTCCCTCCAATGTATTGGTAAATGACTTATATCTCATGAGATAGACTAAGATGGTCTTGGGAATTAACAATGACTACTAAGATGGCTATGAAAGGGAACCATGACTACCATATAGTATAAGGAACGAAATAATGCTACTAAGATGGTTGTGGAAGTTAATAATGACTACCAAGATTGTATGGGGAGTGAACTCATGCTACCAATATGGTCTTTGTTGTGATTCCTTTTCTACAATAAAAATAATGTATATACTCAAGTGTCTACCACAATTACATGTTTTTTATATTATTATGCTTCCACATATTATTTTCTTTATTTCATTATGATTCATGTCTTCTAAACATCCAATTTTTATTATGACCTCTAATATGAATGGTTTGATATTCAAATTCTATGATCAATTTTCGTACCCTTTTGTTCATGTTATGCTTACACAGTTACTTATTTACCTTACAAAGAATCTAAGATCACCTTTTTGTTATGTTTCCTTTCCCCAGGTTATGATGAAAGGTCTTAGGATGAAGTAATAAAGACGGATATCTTTATAGGAGATGTTGAAGATATTTCACCAGGGCTGAATATTTTGTTTCCATGTTTCCAATGACACTAAACTATTACGGTCCTAGGGAATGATTTTTTGTAATGTACTAAGTATTCATACAAAATAATGTAAAATTCATGTATGTTAAACCTATGTTTCTATAGTTGGTATCAATGTAAATTATTATTCAAACCATAGAAACCAAAATGATAATATTTAGGTGATATCCCTATGTATATTTCTAAGGATATATCCATGTATGTCTCTAAGGATAAGAATAAGGATGAGTTAATGTTTAATAAAATGTTCTAGAATTTTTTAAATAAATATTTTGAGTTATTTACTAGAAATAAATCCATGTTCGAATACTACACAAGTATATGGAACTAAAATATACGTACATATGTGTAACAACATTGAAAAGATGTTCTAGTCTTGAATAAAGGTAATCTGGTACACGACAACAGGCCTTATTGCACACTTGATTTAACACTCCTAGCATATTTGCTTTGGGAATTCACAAACTCTACATGAACCATCATAGAGAATATAAATATATGTATAATATGAATAACCAAGGATGAACATAGTGTTTCATATATGTCACAACCCGTCCCCCGTGGCCAGTGTTGTGACTACCCCAAGACTACCTTCTGAAGGCTAGGGGATGGAGACTAGCACCGAAGGTTTCAACTTGTTAGTGGGTGGAATTTTCTAAATACATGTATTCACACACACACACAACCATGTCACAACTCAAAAAAGTGGAACAACATACCTCTACAAAACCGAGTACTTGTATAGCTGAATGTAAAGGGGGGATAATACAAGCCCAACTAAAATGAAAAAACAACTACAAGGGAAAAAAAATCCTGAGGTTTTCTTCCAAGGATCCTAACTGAATGGTAGGTACTGCTCATCACTACGACACTCCCCATCAACCTTTACCACCATCCACCATCAGGTCCGGGCTCCCCGAGTCTCATTCAATGTTTTTTGTCATCTGCACAAGACACAACAAGGTGTGGGAGATGCCCATGCAGGGGTGAGTATAACAATACCCAGTTGGGACCCCAAGGCCCTCGAAGGTCTCCCAGAATTCCAAAATTGAAAAAACCACATAGCATAATTCCATTCACAAGTAGAAAGAAAAGACATCTCACACCAGGTCTATTATATGGTAGTTACAGTATGTCACCAGTCACATTGTCGAACACCTCGGCTGCTAGAGAACCCCACCTCATTCGAGTAAAATGTGTATGTTGAGTCACACAGATTTTCTCCTCACCTTGGCCTATTAAGGTACTTCTCATGTCGATTATTGTGGATCTTCCAAGTCACACAGAGGTGCTCCCCACTAGGGGCATTCCAAGTAACACATTGGTTCATTCCCCTGAGCCATTGAGTTACACAGAGTCAAAATTCAAAAGACGTCAGGTATCATCCAGTAGCAGGGTTCTGTAAATAGTTCACTTTGGAGAATCAGTCCTCAAGCCATCATTCATATTTCATTCGACAATAATTCTCACAAAGAATTAACCTGATGATCTATCATCTCATAAGAGTTCCAGCGCAATAGACAGCGCATAAATAAGACGTCTGGTTTGTATGTTATAGGCATTTTAATGTTGAGGGCCCGGTTGGGTTCGGGTACAATCCAACCCTAAAAAAAATCCAAATTTCTCTGAATGTGAAGTGGAGTATTTCAAAAATACTGCCTCATCCTAAGGGTTCTTGAGCCATAGATGGTTCATCGAACAGACGTTTGATTTTGAAGATACGCCCATTTAAGAATAACTGGGCTAAAATAAAGGGTCTAAGTCCAGTCTGACCCAGTTGGACCAAATCGACCTGTCCTACTGGTCCTAGCCTGAAGGGGCCTGGTGCAGCCTAATTCGGCTGGGCTTTTTCTGCCCCAATGGGCTGTGATCTTGGCCCGTTTGGCCGAGAGTTCATCCCATCCCACCCGGCTTGGCGCGGTCCACCAAGCTATGGAATCTCTCAGCCCACTAGCCGAGCACCGGGGGTGGGGTGGGGGTGGGGGCGGGGGTTTGGTCCCCTTTTGAATGGTCAAATCCATTCATAACTTCAAGGTAGCGACACAGCCTCTACCGGTCAAGCGCGGGACCCACAGATTGCAGGTCCTCTCTCCACCACGGCATTCCTCCACTGCACACTTCCTGGCTCAATAGTGGTGTCAGATGCCATTGCACTCCCCTTGCCGATCTATGTGGATGAGACCGCAATGGACCTATGGGTGCGGGTCCACCCACTATCGTGGCTCTAAGCTATGACCTTCTACCAAAGTGTTCCATCCCACTTCAACGAGGTCAGTGAAGGTCGGCCACCCCTTATCCTTTGTGGCTTCTTATGGTGCCGCTGTTATTTTGCGGCCTGTGGGTTCCGGTCACCGCCTCCCTTGGTCGTCAGTGCCTCTGATCCAGTGAATCATCCATGGGCCACCAGTGAAGCTCTGATGGTCTGCTTTTATTCTCATTCACACCTATAGGCCTCCTGATAAGGCGCATGTGCAACACGACCCTTGGTTCCACCCTTCCGCAAAATCATCAACTTTTCCAAAAAGAACACCACCACAACCGAGTTTGGTGGAGGTTATGTGTCTTGTTTTTTTTGGTTTGTTCCATCCACATTAGCATAACTACATGTGAATAATATCTTAATTATAGAAACTCCCATAAATAAATCCCTGCAATATCCTTCCAGATTAAATAATAAAACATTGATCAACCCTTTGGAGGGTTGATATATGTTCTTCAAAATAATCAAAAACATGGTAAAGTGGAGAAATCAAGCATAGAACCCCTACCTTGTATTTTTTTCAAGGTGCTGCATAGGAGGAGGGAGTGTACACATCCAATGGTTTTCGTCTGTGCATGTCATCGCCCATCGATTCACCCAATGTCTATCACTCGATCACATTCTTTTTCGGAGCGGAAAGTCGTCGGTGCTTCGCCCGAGCTTCCTCACACAGCTCTCCCAAAACCCAATCCTAAGATCAGATTAAATAGATGGGGGGAGAATATCAATGCACTACACAATTAATGAGGTTCATTAATGAGTATAATTAATGAAGATCATTAATTATTTCAAGGGCTCAGTTACATATTCTTTTTATTTCCCCCAATTCTGTGGTTACACAAAATAAGAGTCAATCCATTTAATGATTTAACCTTGAACCGTGGTCCCACCAGCGTTTTTCAGACGATTTAAAAAAATAAAAATAAAATAATCTTTAGTTATTTTTTTTAGAATGACCACAAAATTAACATTTTCATCTAACCCTTGCATGTTGATTTAAATATTATCTTAACCGAATATAGACACTATGGATTCAACGGGGCCCTCATATTTTCAATCTGAACACCAGTTCAAAAGATAGAAAACTCCACCTGCACTTTTACTGAACATACCTTAAAAAAGATCAAAATTACGTTTTAGGATCTCTGGGCATCGAAAACACATGATGTAATTTTTTTCAAACTCATAATAATCCCAAATAATTTAAAATATATATATATAATTTCTGGGTCTTTTAATTCTCTACACCTTAAGGATTATCAACCCTAAATAATAATAAAAACATGGAAAAAAATGGTGGTACTAAGCACGTATCTAAGCCTCACACTCTTATGTGCTCTCCTAGAGATTCACATTCTTCCAACGAACTATCACCATAGGAATCGACCGCCCATGAAGGACCCTCTCTTGTCGATCCTTTATCTCCAACAGGAACTCTACAAACGTTTCCCCATCATCGATGTGTAGCTTAACCCAGTCGATAATGTGAAATGGATGATGCATGTACCTCCTCATCAACGACACATCAAAAACATTATGCACCTAGTGCATATATGGGGGGAGATCTAGATGGTATGCCCCAATGCCTACTCTACTGAGGATCAGGAAAGATCTGATGAACCTCAGAGATAGCTTTCTGTCCTAGAAATTCCATTGTAATTTTTATAGGGGTGAGAAAAATAGGAATACATGGCCTCCCTCCTCAAATTACAAGGGTCCCTATCTCATAACGGCATAAGACTTCGGCCAGCTCTATGCAGTATTCATCCTCTCATGGACGATTTGCACCTTCCCTGTGGTAGCCTTTACCATCTTTGGACCCATAAGTGATGAATACCCTGGGTATGTCCAGCATAGTGGTAATCTTTAAGGTCACTCATACATGGCCTTAAACAGATCCTTGTCGATGGTGGAGTGATATCTATTTTATTATGAAGACTTCACAAGTGGCAGGTGGTCCTCCCAACTATGGCCAAAATCAAGGACACAATCACGAAGCATGTCCTTGAGTGTCTGTATGGTATGCTCTTTTTGAATATTTGTTTGAGGTTGAAAGGCAGTTCTCAAGCATAGAAGAGTGTCAAAAACCTCATGAAATCCCTTAAAAAAGTGGGAGGTAAAACATGTGTCGTGATCTGAGTCGATTGACAATGGAACCCTGTGAAGTCGTACAATCTTCTGTTTGTGGAGGTGTCCCAATATCTCTACTAATCTCTTCTCTCAGATGGATAGAAAGTGGTCCGACATGGTGAGTCGGTCAATGATCACCCAGATGGAATCGTGGCCCCTAGATGTATGTGGTATCACTATCACGTAGTCTGTGGATATACAATCCTACATCCATTCATAAACCTCAAGTTAATGAGATAAGATTACTAGTACCTAATTCTCATCCTTCACTAGCTGACACATAAGGCATCATGATATGAACTCTGCCATTTCATTCATTATCCCTAGACACTAGTACAGAAGATGATGGTCCTGGTACATATTCATCACTACAGGATATACCTCCAAAGGGGGTGTGTGGAACTCCCTCAGCACCTTCTCTCGCAGATTCACCGGTTCCATGGTTCATACATTCAAGAGGGTGATGTTCTCCCCAATTTAAAAAAATCCTTCAAGGGACTGCCCGGAGGATATCTGAGCATGTAGGGCCTCACAGTTGCATACCCAATATGAGCCTCCTGAACTCGCTGAAGTAGTGGGGGAGTGATAGTCATATACTAGAGGTAGGCCGCTCCATCTATATCCACGAATGATATCTGCAACGCTGCTAGAATCTCTGTCGCCTCAATGAGCAACTGTAGACCAGACCTCCTACTATGTGCGCCTGCTACTACATTTCCCTTCCTAAGAGTATAGAATATCTCAATCTCATAGTCCTAGAGGAACTCCAGCCATCATCGTTGTCTCTTGTTCAGGTCCTTTTGTGAGAATATATACCTAAGACTCTTGTGATTAGAGTAAATAGTAAATCGTTCACCCATCAAGCAGTGTCACCACATATTTAGTGCAAAGACCACAATTGCTAAATCTAGGTCATGGGTTGAGTAGTTCTTCTCAAGCTATCATAAATACCAAGATTCGTAGCTGATCACCTCTCTATCTTACATCAGAAGGCAACCTAGTATGGTCACTGATGTGTCATAATAGAATATATACCCAACACACTCTTCTAGTATCCTTAAGATGGGGGCACTTTTCAGTCTCTAAAATAGCTCCTAGAAATTTTTTGGCACTTATCCATCCACAAGAATGGATTCCCATCTTCATTAAAGATGAAAATAGAGATTCCACCCAGGAGAAGTTAGGTACAAATCTCTGGTAGTACCCAGGAAATCCCAGGAATCTCCACACCTCGGTCACACTACTGAGTGGCTCCCATGAAATCACTGCCTCTATCATCACTAAATCCATTACAACTCTATCCTATGAGATAATGTGCCCCTGGAAGTGGAATTCCCATATCTAGAACTGGAACTTAGAGAGCTTTCCATAATGTTGGTGCTCTAAGAGTGTATCCATAACTATCTGCAGGTGCATGGCGTCATCCACCTCTGACGCTGAGTACACCAAGATGTCATCAATAAAGATTACCATGAAGCGATTGAGGTGAGGCTAGAAGATACTATTCATGAGTCTCATGAACACTTCTAGACTTTTTTTATGCTAAAGGTAATCACCAAGAACTCATAATGGCCAGACCAACATCTAAAGGTTTCCTTTCGTACGTCCTCATCCCGTACCCTGATCTAATGATAACTTGATCTGAGTTCTATCTTCGAAAACCACTGTGATCCCTTCAGATGGTCAAAGATAAAATTGATAATCAAAAGAGAATACTTGTTCTTCACAGTCACCTAGTTCAGGCACCGATAGTCAACAAAAAGCCTCAGAATTCTATCTACCTTCATTGTGAACAAAATTGTTGCTGCCCAAGGAGAAACATTGGGCCTTATGCACTCTTTCCTCTATAAGTCTTCCAACTGTACCCTTAGCTCACAAATCTTCATAAGAGCCATATTTTATGCTAGTGTAGATATCGGTTTCGTCCCAGGGTACAGGTCTCTGTTAAAGTCTACCTCTCCATGTTGAAGAATCCCCAGAACATCATCAGGGATGACATCAACATACTAGTCCACCACAACAGGACTACTCAGACTCATCTCATCTATTACACCAATGGTGAGGCTAGGCAACCGATGGGTTATTGGATACACCCTAATTTGATAGAGGCCATCCTATGCTGCAATGGTTTCCTCGCCGGTGAAAGAGAACCTGATCACATCCTCACGAACACACCACACTATACGTCTAAAATAGTTGATCAGAGCATGGACTGTGGATAGCCATTCCATTCCCGTGATGACTTTTTAAGGCCTTGACGCTGCTACTAGGAGATCCCAATCAATGATATCAACTCCTAGAGTGATCTCACACTACCTAAATTAGTGTTTAATCATTGAATCCTCTCCATTTAGAGTCTCTAAATGTAAGGATCGAGGCCAAGACTCCATCGGAATATCTGAGCTCAGAACGAGTGTCATAACAATGAAATAGTTATGAGAACATGTGTCCATAAGAACAACATCTAGGGTGGAATAGACATAGATGATACCTATAATAATCTTTGGAGTGTCGTGGTCGTAGGCCTCTACCGCATGGAGTTGTTCTCTCCCCTTTCCACCTGCTCCCTGCGGTTGGGGTGGACTGCCTGTGGGTGGTGATGGTAGAACCTCAAATCATCGTCGACTACCTCCTTCACGACCTACACCTCTGCCACATCTGCCACCCTACATACCACCATGCTCGAACCTCAATCGCTGCCTCAATGGTCCCTTGACCATCTGATGGTCATCTGTAAGGTGGGTTGGGATGTCACATTCCATGTGTCCCATTCTACCACTTGTAAAGGAAAGACTAGCTCCCTATTTGACTCTCTATGGCCTAGGAGCCTCGCACTATCTATCATGAGTCCTCAGGTCGGAATCTGAATGACCTAGCCCGCTTGGGTCCATGCGTCTATTCTCAGCTAGCTACTGAAGACTCTACTACCTGGGGTCTCCTAACATCTCCAGTTATAGGCGCCTGCTCCGCCAAGAAGCTCTCCATCAGAAGGGCTCTCTCAATCACCCTGGCCTGGGTAGTGTTGCTGAGAGACACTCCTGAATCCATGATATCTTACATGAGTCCCTTCACGAAGTCTAGATCCCTAATGAAAGGGTCTCACAACATGTCTTTGGAGTGGAAAGAGAGGTTAGTAATTCTCACTGAGTACTGGACCACAATCATGATGCACTGTTTTAGATGAAGTAGCATATTAATGTGCACAGAGTGAAACATTGTAGGGAAAAACTCATCCCAAAAACTCCTCTCAAAGTCAACCGGAGTGAAGGATGCCTCATCATGAGTCTTGATAGTCAAGCTCCCCCATATCCCTATTGACCCATGCAAATGTCTCACCGCCATGATCGTCATTTAGCCAGGCGGTGTCCTCACTATGTGGAAGACCTTCTTCACAACCTTTAGAAAGTTCTCAATGACCTAAGGATCCATCTCTCCCCTAAACATGAGAGGTATATATATATGTAAAACATTTAGGGAACTGAGCCTATGAACATCCTCTTCCGGAACCACCGATTGTAGATGCTGACCATCAGGTGGTGGTAGGACTGGTACACCACCTGATGGGGCCATCTCAAACACTGGTCCCTGAACAATGATGTAACGACCCAAAAATTCATTAATGAAAATTCCTCTTGGTCTATTTACGTGTCTGTTTATGGTTATGTAAAACATATGAACTTATTTGGTTTTATGTTTTGGATTTGAAAATACCATTAATAATTGTTTCCATTACTTATATAGTCATTGAACAGTGATCACATGATTAGTATAAATATAGGGCCTTAACAAATCCAATTTACTCAGACAAAGGAAGTGATGGCCTCATTCAGTAGACTTTCCCCATACGAAGACCATTATTCAGAGCTCATAAAGGAGGTAGCGTCATTGTGAATCACTCGTGTCCAAGACCAAGAAAATTTTGAACATGTTAAGCATGATCGTAACCAACTACAGGAGAAGTAGAAGTTAATAGATATTACCACACGAGCGATGTTATCCGAGCCACCCAAAGAGTTTTTCACCATCACACACCTTATCATTCAGTCATATGCAGGTGTTGTAAGGTGTTATGTAAAAATACCTTATTACTATGATTATTTGCATTGCTTTTTATATAATAAAGAATAAGTGTTCATTTTATTATTTTTTCGTTGTAAATAGTTTTTAATGAACAAATAGTATTTTTAGTTAATTTTTAACTACGAAATCTATTTTGATGAATTGATGTATTTTTGAATTAAATAATTTTTTTAATAAATTATTATTATTATTAAATTACATTTTCTTAAATATAAATGGTCGTACAATTTTATGAATGAAATTGTTATTTTTATTAAGGATTGAAAGATGTTTTTGTCAAAAACTCATGACTTTTCAATAAATGTCGGTTTTTTAAAGTAAAAATTCATATATTTAGAAAATAATTTTAATAAAATGAATCGAATTTTCGGAATTAGGACGTCTAAATTATCCAACGGTGAATTTTTCATAATTTTCTGAGACAATTGAATTTTTGGGTTAAAATTAAATATAGTTTAAACATATACTAATTTTTATGAAATCATAATTACCCAATAGTGATGCAATAAAATTCTATAAACATTATTTTAAGACAATATATGTTTTACCATTAATATAATGTAATTTTGGGTTTGTTTGAATTATTTTACAAAGCTTAAGTGGACCCACCAAGGCTTAGAAAACATTTTTTCTTTTTAAATTGATTTCCTTGAGAGTGTGACTCACCTTCACATAAGAAACCATGTTATTTTAAGAAGTTAGTACATTGGCCTTATAAAATATTTTTTTCAACTCCCCTTGGGCGAAATAAATATGCAAAAATCATGATATGGTTTGTGATTTTTATTTGATTAATGTGTGGGGTCCCAAAACAAAATAATATAGAATTTCCCCTAATTTCTGGTATAAACAGACCCAGTATCCCATATCATTTTCACTCAAATCCTTTGGGGTTCATCCAAACTCTTCCATTACCTCTCTATAAATCTCTCCTAGTGCCCCATGCTCCCAAAAAGCCTCTCTCAACCCTCTCCCAAGCCTTTGGGATCACACTTCCAAGTAATGGATTCTCACATTCCTTATTTAGGTCCAGGTTTCCTTATATTTTTATGACCTTTTATTTTCAATTATAAATGTGAGGGTATGACTTCAAAACTCCCCCATGATGACCTATTAATGTTTGAATGACGAGAGACCCCTTTATATCTCATTAAATACACCCATGTTCACTCGTTTCCATGCTGATATTCCGTAAGGAATTTCACTCCCCCCATTTACATTCAAGTAATTATTTTGTATCATGAATCTAAACTCCACTCAAATTTTTGGGACATGTTTCTATATGACCCTTTTACTTTCCATTTCATTTATATATGATGAGACACCACTTTATATTTCATCAACCATTTTTATGAATTATTATGTCACATCGTTATACCGCCAAAATTGCATTGTGTTTTCAAGTAAAATTAATTATGTAGTGAATACCATACCAATTTGACTATCAAGGGTATTAAACTTTATGATAATTTATAATTGATTATAGAGATTAATTTATGAATTCCATAGTCCTTTATCATGGAATAAATGATGATGAAACCATGTATTATGTTCTATGAGGCACACTTATGCATGAAATGAAATGTTTAAGAACGATGTGCCCTTATAGCACTTAAATGCCTTGGGTAATGTATAGTATCATGATACATCATGTTCAATTGGAGTTGACTCATGATAAATCAAGAGAAATGAGGGTTTACTCATGCTTCATGTTCAATGAGGGTTTATTCAAGCTCCATGTGTAATGAGCCTTGGATCTTGCTTATTCCATGTTAAGTGATGTTGCCACATCTCCATGTTTTAATTATCTTTCTTTATAATGCGTTAATGTTCAGGTATCTCTTATGTTACATTTATATGCCTATTTAATGACATACATTTTATTCCTCATGTTATTCCATGTTTATTCTATTACTCGGCTTTATAGCTCTCCCAGTTCTTATCCATGTCATTAGGTTATCCTATGTAAAGCTATGTACGAGGGAATGTAGTGGTCATGTAAAGTAAGTTTTAAATAAGATGTTGTTTTCTATTATTTAAGATGTTGTGTAATGTTCTTAATCCCCAAATACACTAGGCCTCTTGATATTTTCTGTTCTATCAAGTAAAGAGTTTATGTAATAAATCTTGTTTAAGTGTATAATAAAAGCAGGGTTTTCATAGTTGGTATCAGAGGATAGGTTTAGTTATTTTTGTGATTTGGATTAGAAATACCTAGTGAAGACATATAGAAAAGACTATGTATAATAAAAACATCCATCAGATTTGGTGGGTATTGAATAAGAATTTTATCAAGAAAATACATCCATTTCTGGATACGAGCAGGTAGAGGCGGCTCTGGCACTGATGTATCTAGGGGTGAAAACCCTAAAAAGGTGTTTTCGGCTTGACGTGGGGTATCCTAGTACCTGACAACAGGCCTTGATGCACTCTTGGTAATGACCCTCCTGGGGGATATGCTTTGGTAAATTAACAAGCTTTGTATGAACAATTATTAAAGAAATTAAAAAAAATGCCTCTGAGAATACATGTAAGAGAGTAGATCAAGGGTAACATAGATTTATGCTTATAGATTCATAAGATAAGTAAATAAAATTAATTTATAAGTCATACATCTTTATGGATTACCCATTATGTGTTACCCATAAATTTTTTATTATTGCAGCCAATGGCCAGTAATAGGAGGAATCGGGCTAACAACCGATGTGAAGATCAATTCAATGTCTGTTCTTATGAGATCCCCAATCTGATGGGAGTGAGAATAGCAAACTTTGTCATGATACTCTCTAAGTTAACTCGAGAATTGAATAGAATCATGATTCAAGTGGAACGTTTAACCCCCCATAAGAATGAACAAGTCACTATCGAGAGTTTCATTAGACAATGGCCTCCTACTTTCAATGGATCATTTGATCCTTCAATCCTTGAACAAAGGATCAACTCCATTGAAAAGATCTTATCTGTCCTTCAGTGTTCTGAACAATAGAAGGTTCTCATGGCTGCTTATCATATAGAAGGTGAAGCTAATCAATTGTGTAAATTCATAAAAAAATACAAAGCTTGAGGAAGAGATCAAGGTGTTGGAATGGAAGGATATCCATAAGATGTTTTTTGATAAATATTTGTTGTGAACCCTCCATCATATGATATAAAGGGACTTCCTTTACCACAAATAAAATACAATGAATCCATTAGAGCATATGAGGAAAACAGCACAGTGCTTTCATGATATTCCTTCGGCTTTTTTATTACCACCAAATGCATGGTTGACTGATTCTTTGGTTAGCTAAAACCTAGCTTGCGGAAAGCCCTATAAATCCATGACATTAATAGCTATGAGGAAATTGTCTGATGTGCTATCAAGGTCCAAATGGATATCGGTGAATCGTAGGGGTATCATGGGGATAAGAACCATAAGCTAGATTTCAATTCTGGAGGTCCAATGGATAAATCCAATGGTGGTTAGAAGATACAACACCCCACATTCCAAAGGTGTGGAAAGAAGCACCCCGGAAATTTCCTGAAGGGGACGAGAAAATGCTTTAGATGTGTGAAGAGAAGGACACATAGTTTATAACTGGTGACAAGAAAAACCCATGGCTACGATAGAGGAGAGGAACAATCCGTTTGACTCTTAATGCATAGTTCATTGCTCCAAATGCAACAAACCATGAAATCTTTAAAATCATTTCCCTAAGACAAAGGTTTTTGGAGGCAACCAACAACCTCCAAGTCAGCAAGGGAGATCTTTTGCCATCAATATGGCCGAAGTGAAACCCAACAATGAATTAGTGACAGGTACGTTGGTAAATCATTATAGAATAGTGAAATTACTTTTTGATTCTAGTTCTACGAATTCTTTAATATCCCAAATGTTTAGTAGAACAATCCCAATACCACCAAAAATCATAGAATTAAAGATGTCGGTGAGTACTGAAAATCGGGAAATCATTGCATCCCATGAATATAACTCCTCCTCTGTCATAATTGATTGATTTAACTTCCCAGGAAACCTCATCATACTCCCTATGGTGGAATTTTAAGCATGAATTGGCATGAATTGGCATTCCCTATATAGATACAACATAAATTTCCATGAGAGGGAAATCACTCTCCATGCGGAGAATTGACCCCTAGTTCTGTAAAAGTGCAAGGAGGAAGATGAATCTTCGTTATCACCATCATCTCAATCGTTGATATTACTTCCCTATGAGCATGTGTATCTTGCTCATATGATTGACTCTTAGGAGGAAACCATCCTTGAAGACATTTCTACTATTAGGGAATTCACTGAAGTGATTCATAATGAATTTTTTGGTCTTCCTTTTAGAAGTGATTTTGAATTATCAATTGATCTTATACCTAGGGAGTTGAAAATATCAAAGACTCTATATAGAATGGATATTCTAGAGCTTAAAGATATTAAGAAAAAACTAACAGAGAATTGAGATAAAGGGTTTATACACACAAGTGCTTCAACATGGTGTGTAATAGGCCTCTTCATCAAGAAGAAGGATGGGTCAATGTGCCTTTTCATTTATTATCATGAGCACAACAAAATCACCATAAAGAACAAGTATCCTCTTCTACTAATTGATGAATTTATTTATCAACTTAATGGAGCACAATATTTATCTATGGTGTATTTGCGGTCAATATATTATCATGTAAGGGTGAAGGAAGAAGATATCCTCAAGACAACTTTTCATACAAGGTACAGGCACTATCAATTCATAGTAATGACTTTAGAACTCACTAATGCTCCATAAATATTCATGGAATTGATGAATAGAGTCTTTAGAGATTACCATGACTAATGTTTGGTAGTCTTTAAAGATAATATTAAAATATACTCTAAAACGAAGGAGGATCATGAAGAGAATATAAGAACTGTACTAGAGACCTTACAGAAGGAGAAGCTCTATGAAAAGTACAGCAACTGTGTGTTATTCTTGAAGGAGGTCTCATTATTAGACCATATCATCACGAGCAATGGGATATCTGCGGATCCCTTGAAGACAACTGTAACAGAGGGATGGCTGAGGCCAACATCTGTAATGGATATTCGTAACATCTTGGTGTTAACTAGATATTATCAACTATTTGTATGAAATTTATCAAGATTGTACAACCCTCTTACCATGCTAACTATTAAAGGAGTAATGTTTTTTAGGAGTGATAAATGAAATGAAAGTTTCAAGGAGTTGAAAAGGAGGATTATCACAGTGCTCATTATCACTTTACCCAGAAGTGGAGAAGTTTTTGTGGTATTCAGTGATCCTTTGAAAAAGGTCTTAGGATGTCTGTTGATGCTGAATGAAATATTCATTGCCTATTCATCAAGTCAATTGAGAGTTCACAAGAAGAATTATCCAACACATGATCTGGAGTTGGTTACGGTGATCTTAACATTAAAAATATGGTGGAACAATATATTTGGGGAGAAGTGTGAAATATATACTGACAAAAAAACTCTCAAGTATATATTCGAATAGAAAGATTTGATCATACGCCAATGAATATGGTTAGATCTAATAAAAGACTATGACTGCTCAATCCATTACCACCCTGGGAAAGCAAACAAGGTGGCAGAAGCTCTAAGTAGAATGAACCTAGTGATTCTATCATTGATGAAAATTAAGAAGGATCGAACTTTCTTAGATTTGATGAAGATGGACATGGGAATCATAAAGAAGGGAACATCATCAATCCTTTCATAAATGATTTCTCAACCGACTCATTTGGAATGGTTAAAGGTTGAACAAAGAGATGATGTCAGGATTTATAAGAATGTGGAAGCTATAAAAAAAGGGAAATCCTATGAGTTCAATGTTAATGATTATGGAATTGTGAGATTTGGGAAAAGTATATGTGTTTAATTAGGTCTAGAGCTGAAGAAGGAACTTTTGGATGATGCACATAGCTCAAATTTCTCTATTCACCCAGGAAACACAAAGATGAATCAATATCTACGAGAGAATTATTGGTGGAATAATATGAAGAATGATATTGCTGAGTATACATCAAAGTTCCTGGTGTGTCAGCAAGTGAAGGTAGAGAGGTATAAGTCTATGGGGATGATGCAACCATTTCCCATACCGACATGGAAATTGGAGAACATCACCATGGACATTGTCACTAGAATTCCAAATAAATATAAAGGCAATAATGAAATCTCAGTTGTAATACATCATCTTACAAAGTATGCACACTTTATTTTTATTTGGGAGTATTTCTCATTGGTTCAAATGGCAGAAATATAAATCATGGTGGTGGTAAGGCTGCATGGAGTAACACTTTCTATTGTATCCAATTGAGATCCAATATTCACCTATATGTTTTGGAAGAGTATTCAATATGCTCTTGATACAGAACTAAAATTCAGTACGGCCTATCATCCTCAAACTAATTCCCAATCTGAGCGATCTATTTAAACATTGGAAGATATGTCAAGATCATGTTCAGCAAACTTTCATGGCGGTTGGGAACAACATCTTCCTCTGGTTGAATTCTCTTATAATAAATGTTTCCACTCGAGAATCTGAATGGAACCTTATAAATCCCAATATGGGAAGAGGTGCAGAACAGTATCATGTTGGGATGATGTCAGGGATCGTAAGCTGCTAGGACTAGAAATGGTTGATGAAATGGTGGATATGGTGAAAACCATTTAGCAGCATATCAATGCATCCCAGAGTCGACATAAGATCTATGCAGATAACTGTCGATGAGATATTGAGTTCAAATATAAAGACATTGTGTTTCTACACATATCTCCATGTAATAAATTCATGAGGATTGTAATGAAAGGGAAGTTAAGTCCTAGGTATTTTGGCCCCATTGAGATTTGTGATCGTGTTGTGGTTGTGGCCTATCGATTATAACTTACACCTACTAAGGCCAATGTACATAATGTCTTTCATGTAACCTTATTAAGGAATTACATACCAGTCCCTACGCATGTACTCTCTTTAGAGGTATTATAGTTAGAGGATGATATTTTATAGGAGGAGAAAATAGTGAATATCCTAGATCATAGAGAAATTTTTTTACAAAATAAGACGATGCCCCTCAGCCATGTGTTTTGTCGAAACCACAAGTTGGAAGAAGCGATGTAGGAATCAGGGGATGTGATGAAGCAGAGTAACCCACATCTTTTTTAGTGTGGGAAAAGAAAAAGTGATGGGGGAAATTTTTTATGGGGGAAGATTGCAACGACCCAAAAAATCATTAATGAAAATTATTCTTGGTCTATTAAAATGTCTTATTATGGTTATGTAAAATGTATGTACTTATTTGGTTTTATGATTTGGATTTTAAAATAACGTTATTAATTTTTACAATTGCTAACATATTTGTTGAATTTTGATCACATGATTAGTATAAATATAGGGCTTTAACAAATCCAATTTATTCAGAAAAAGGAAGTGACGACCTCATCCGGTAGACTTTCCCCATATGAATCTCATTTGTCAAAGCTTAGAAAGAATGCAGTGTCATTGGAATTCGCTCTTGATCGAGCCCTAGCTGAGCTTGAACACGTTAAGCTGGAGTGGAACCGACTACGGGAGATGTGGAAGTTAATAAAGATTACCACCTGAGGAATGTTATCTGATCTACCCCAAGGGTCTATCACCATCACATACCTTACCCTTCAGTATTACGTGGGTGTTACGAGGGGTTATGGTAAAAGAACTCAGTACTATGATTTTTTGCATTATTTATATATATAATAAATAATATACATTGATTTTATTATTGTTACTTTGTAAATAGTTATTAAATCAAAAACAGTATTTTTACATAATATTTAACTAAGAAATATATTCTGATTAATTTATGTATTTTTGAATTAAATATTTTATTAATAAAATATAATTATTATTATTAAATTAACGTTTATTAAATATAAATTATCGAATAATTTTATGATGGAAATTGTAATTTTTATTAAGGTTTGAAAGCAGTTTTTGTCAAAAACCCATGAATTTTTGATAAATTTTGGATATTATTTTAAGAGTAAATATTCACATATTTAAAAAGTTATTTGGATAAAATGAATATTATTTTTTGAATTAGGATGTAGAAATTATCCAACGGTGAATTTTTCATAATTTTCTTAGACGGTCGAATTTTTGGGTAAAAATTAAATACCATTTAAACATATAATGTGTTTATGACATAATAATGACCCAATAGTGATATAATAAAATACTATAGAAATTATTTTTGTGAAATATATGTTTTACCATTAAAAGAATTTGATTTTGGGGTTTTTTGATTTATTTTACAAGGCTTAAGTGAACCATTAAAGGCTTATAAAACATTTTGTTTTTTTAAAATGTTTTCCTTGATAGTGTGACTCACCTCCACATAATGGACCTATTATTTTAAGATGTCTTGCCATTATCCTTATAAAATATTGTTTTCTACTTCCCTTTGGAAAAAACATTGGTCTGGTTTGTGGTTTTTGTTAGTTTAATGTGTGGGTTCCCAAACCAAAATAATAATGAATTCCCCCTCATTTCCAATATAAACCCACCAATGCTTCCACTTCCTCTTCACTTAAATCCTTTTGAGTTCATCAAACCTCTTCCCTCCTCTCTCTATAATCCTCCCAAGGTGCCCGAAGCTCCCATGAATCCACTCTCAATCCTCTCTCATGCCTTTGGGATCAAACTTCCAAGTAAGGGATTCTCACATTCCTTATTTATGTCCATGTTTCCTTATATTGTAATGCTCTTTTATTTTCAATTATAAATACTGAGGTATGATTTCAAAACTTAACCATGTGACCTATTATGGTTTGAATGATTAGAGACCCATTTCTCTCCCATTAATTCCTCCCATTTACACCTGTTACCATGCTGAAATCATGTAAGGAATTTATCTCTCTTCGTTTACATTCCTGTAATTATTTTGTATCATGAATTTAAATTCCATTAAAATTATTGGGAAATGTATCCATATAACCCACTTATTGTTCATTTCATATAAATTTTTTGAGACCCCCCTTTCTATCTCAACAACCATTTTTATGAATTCTTATGTCACGTCGTTATACTGCCGAAATTACGCCGCGTTTTCCAATCCAAAGTCCTTGTGTAGTGAATACCATATCCATTTCTCTATCAAGGGTATTCACATTAATACCCATTTGATTATATATTATAGATATTAAGGTATGAATTTCACATTCCTTTACCATGGAATAAATGATTATTAATCCATGTTTTAGGATCCATGTGTCCCACTTATGCATGAAATGAAATGTTTAAGAAGGGTGAACCCTGATTGCGCTCCAATGCATTGGGTAAAGTATAGTATCATGATACATCATATGAAATGGGTGTTTTCATTATAATTCAACTAAAATGAGGGTTTACTCTTTCTTCATAGGCAATGAGGGTTTACTCATCCTCCATGTGCAAAGAGCCTTGGCTCATGCTAATTCCATGTCATGTGTTGTTGACACATATCCATTTTATGATTATCTTATATTATCATGACTTTATGTTCATGTTTGTCTTGTTCTACATAGATATGATTATTTACTAACATTTATTGTATTCCCCATGTTATTCCATGTGTATTACCTTACTCCGCTTTATAGATCATTGTTTTCTTATGCATGTCATCAGGTTATCCTATGCAATGCTAAGTACGTGGGAATGTAGTTGTCATGTAAAGGATGTTTTCAAGAAGATGTTGTTTTCTATGATTTATGTTGTTATCTAATGTTCCTAATCCCCAAAGACACTATACCTCTCTATATTCTATGTTGTATAAAGTAAATAGTTTATGTAATAAAATATATTTATGTGTGAAATAAAAGGAGTGTTGACATAGGACACATCATTGTTAGGCGGGCTATCCTCACGACCTAATATCAGAATCTTGGCTGGTTGTCCATGTAGAGGAATCTTGAGATATATTAAGATGTACCAGGGTTAAAACATTATACCTAGTGTGCTGACTCTTATTCAAAATTACGAGACACTTATTCAACCGGTGTTTTCATGTATTGAGCTAAAAATCAGAATTCAAGGTCCTAGTGTCTGGATACGTTGGCCACCGCACTAACATTGGACTCCTCAAATATAAAATTCAGAATCACAAAATTTAACAATGTTTACCCAAGGAAAAACATTGAATCTCGTTCTTGGAGGGGGAACTGACCACCCCTTTGAAACTAGTTTGTCACGACCCGTCCCTCAGGGCCCATGTCGAGACTACACCAAGCCCGCCTTTTGAAGGCCAGGGGCTAGCAACTAGCGGCAAAGTCATCAAACTGAATGTGGGCGGCCTTTTCATAGAAACATGTATGCACTCACACACCCACCATGTCGTAAATCACAAAAGGGAAACCACATACCACTGAAAACTCAATATAATTACAGATGATATTAAAGGGGCCCGAATACAAGCCCAATTGAAATGAAAAAAAGTAAAAAGGGGAAAATATTATTGAGGTTGTCTATTGTGGATGTTATAAGAAGGGTAGGTACAACTCGTCATTGCGAATATCCACATAAATCGTCACTATCATCCATCATCGGGTCATGGATCCCCGAGTCTCATTCAACGATGCTCGTCGTCTGCAGAAGACACAACATGGTGCGGGAAAATTCCATGCAGTGGTGAGTATAATAATACCCAGTACGGACCCCAAGACCCCTGACGGTCTCCTATAATTCCAAATATAAAATACCAAAAAGCATAATCTCAATTACAAGCACAGAGGAATGACCGCTCACACCATGTATATTCTAGAGAAGTTACAGTATAATCACCAGTAACATTGTCGACCACATCAGCTATTGGAGAACTCCTCCTCTATCGAGTATAGTGGGTCTGTTATGTCACAAAAAGGCACTTTACACTAACCTTTAATTTCATAGGTACTCCTCCCCATCACGTACCATGGGTCTCCCAGGTTACACAGAGCCGCTCCCCACTGTGTCCTGTTGAGGTACTCCTCCTGTTGAGTACCGTGGGTCTTCAAATTCACACAGAGGTGTTCCCACCATGACCCTACCAAGCCACACATATGTTCTTTCCACAAGGCTATCGAGTCACACAGAGTCAAAAATTATTAGTCTTTTGGTCTCATCCAGTCGTAGGTTTTCGTACATAGAGCGCTTGGGAGAACCATTCCTCAACCCATTGGTCGTATTTCAATATAACATCCTGGAGATAACAGCCATATTAAATAATAATATCAACATCATATTGTTGTTTACAATGAGTCGATCTTGTGTGTAACATAAGTTATTGAAGAGACCCGATGTTACCTTCAATGGTAAATAAAAATTTTTATTCTAATAATGAAATATATAAATTTTATTGTGTGCAACTCAATATTTCAAATAATTTTTAAAAAAATTAAATAATATATTTCCAAAAATCTTACGATGTTAGATGTGTATTTTTGCATCGTTGGGACACGGTTAGTCTGACATTGCAGCCAAACCAACCAAGCATTACTAAATCCTAGTTAGGTCCCATTGTTAGGTTCATTGTTAGTATTACCCATGAGATCTAACCCATCAATCATTTATAATGGGTTTTTAATCACCCAAATATTTTAATAAAAATCTAGAAACCCACTATTATAACTCCTAAACACCCCCATTAGACCCTAATAATATATTTTTTGTAATGTATCTGCAATTACATGTAATGTATTAAATTATATTGAATTATTTTGAGATCATGCACTCTTACTGTATGTGATTCTAAGGCACGGAGAGCCCGAAATGGAATTTTGATCTTTTTTAAGGTACGTTCAATAAATATGTGAGTGGATTTTTCTATCTTTTAAACCTGATATCGGATAAAAATACAAGGACACCATTGAATTCAGAATGCTAGGATTCACCAAGAAAGGACATAACTTTCAATGTCAAGGGTCGAACAGACATATTTATTTTCAGACTTTTTGTAAAATAATAAAATAACATTAAAAATTATTTTCTTTTCTTTTGTCATCCGACGAGTGGTGACATGTTGACACTGTTGTGTTGTGACAAGATGGCGATGTGGGTGAGTTAATGAGGCTCATTAATGGCCTCTATCATGAAACATAATGATGCAGTAAATGAAGCGTAATAGGGGCGTTTTTTCATAAATGAAACAATGCAATGATGCGACTTCACAATGTAACTGAAAAATTGTGACAAGATTTCATTTTTATTGTATAATTCATTGGTTGATGGAGAATCAAACATGGAGGATTATTCGACAAAACTATGACGAACAACCTTCCCAATGATGAATGAAGAACATTGGAGAGACTTCCCCAACTTCGATGAAACTCAAAGAATGGAGCAGGAAGTGACGACGTCGACACCATGGACTCTCAATAAAGAACGTTACAACATAGAAAGTCAGTGAGGTAAGGGTATAATTTTTATTTCAATGTTCATTCCTAGTCTTATTTTTCTAGATACATTGAACATGTTTCAATCCATGAATATGTTAACCCTGGATTTGTGCGTTTATGCGGGAGGCTGACTTTTCTGGGGGATTTATTGTCCAGGAATAAAACCTAGGATGAAATGATTTAATATCAATCCCCGAACCTCCCCCATGATTTAAAATGTTTTCGTTGAGGGCCCGGGCCAACACGAACTAGGGTAGAGTCCCACCTATTGTGAGTTCTTGGTGGCTACATTATCGAATTGGCATCAAGGAAGAATTGAGGCCTTTGTTGTGAAGAGGGCGATCTCTAGGGACCGTAGGCGCATACAGATCGGGAGACGGACCACCGTAGAAATAATGGTGGACTGAGAAAGGTGCTTCCAGCAACTCGTAATGGTGTCCATCCCATTTCGGCCATGTTAAGGGGGTGGAACCAACTAGCACTATAGCGACAGCAAAGGTGGTCATCCCTCACTGATCATGCTGGAGAATAGGGGCGCACCCGTTGGTGCACCGTAGCGGCAGGAAACCACGACAGCCATGGTGTAACGTGGCATTAGGAGGGAACCATGAGAAAGGGGTGGCCCATTTATGAGCCACTATGATAGGCTGGATGAGCTGCATTCTGTTGAACATCCCTGGAGGAGGAGGCCCAGTGGCATCTCGTGGGAAAGTGGAGACCATACATGGCCAGATAACGTATCCTGGCCATGCGCTCCCACCAACCACACCGTTTGACTGGTCAATGGGATGGAAGGATGTCCCCATGGGCCAGTGGGCCGGTCCCATGCCAGTGGGCCGGACCCAGATATTTTAGGCTGTAACTGTACCCTTCAGGTCAGGTCGGACTAGATTGGGTCGCTGGTCGACCCATCGGCCTGGACCCTCGGCCAAACCCAGTCGGGTCCAGCGAGGCATATTGGTCCCAGCCCACCGGTTAGCCCAGACCAAACCGACCCCGAACTAAACTTAGTCATGATGAGTCTCTCTAATTAAATAATAGTACTTGAGGCCCCTGTTCTAGGATGGTCTGGTCGGTCTGACCGGGTCGGACCATACCTTGTTGCAACTGGCCCTCGGTTTACTAAAATACATGCATATTGAAAAGTACGTGACCAATTTACAAGATGTTTGCAGAGTTGCGACCCTCTGGATGAGGAAGATATGTTTTCATGTTTTTTGGTGACTTTCATTGAAACTGAGATGCAAATAATGGATTGAATACCATTTATCTCAAACGAACAATGTACGAAACCCTAGGATTTGATGAGACTTGAAGACTGCTCGATGACAGCCCAGTTGAAAGCAGCTCTGGGTGACCTGGCATGATAATGTAAGGGAAACAATCTGTGTGACCTATCTGGCCCATGGAACTCAATAAGAGGAGTTCCTTGGTTTCGCTAATCTGGGAAGCGGTTCTGTGTGACCCGGCAGGCCGATAGCGGGCAGTGGCTTTGTGTGACCCATCATACCCACATTACTCATTAGGGATGAGTACCATAGCTGTACAAGGTTTGTCGGAAGCACCTTCTGTATTTCCCGGTAGGCCCAATGTACTCGATAGAGGATGTGTTCTGCTGCATATGAGGAGTTCGATAATGTGACTGACGATGCTACTATCACTACCCTAGAACATACCTGGTGTCCAATGAACTGGGTGGGCCCAGTAGGACCAGTTGGACAGGACATAGTACATCAGTTTATAATAATTTCACTTCTCTAACGATCAGGTGGGGTTTTCTACTGATGGACATCAGAGCTCCTTTTTTCACTTTGTTGTTTCAACTCTTTTGGTTGGGTTTGTATTCTGGCCCACATGCTTCAAGTTTACAATGAACTTAGTCTTGTTTTAGTACAATTTTTCCCCCATTTCAGAGTTTTGGGACATGGTTGGGCATGTGTGTGTGTATAGGTGAAGTAGAAAAATGTCTCCCACTTACAGGTTGATTCAATCGGAGCAAGTCTCTCGCCCCTAACCTTTGGGAGGCAGGCCTGGGATAGTCACCGCACAGACCCTAGGGGACAGGTCATGACAAAGTGGATTCAAAGAACAACCGATCCTACCACAATTACCAGGAGACTATGTTTTGTTTTGCGGAAACAATGTTAAATCTTTCATGTCCGACTTTCATATTTGGGGAGTCCAGTGTTGGTGCGGCGGCCGACGTATACATACACGAGGACCCTGAATTCTGAATTTTAGCTCAATACATGAAATCATTGGTTGCATAAGCGTCACCTTATGTCATTTTGAATAAAAGTTATCTCACTAGGTATAAACATTTTACTGTGGTATATCATGATATATCTTCGGATGCCTCTACAGAGACGACCAACCAGGATCACTATATGAGGTCGTGAGGACAACCATCCTAGCAACGATGTGTCCATTCAGGGACCAGTTCTTGGATGGCCCCACCAGGTGGTGCACTTGTGATAACACCACCCGATAGTCATCATCTACTACCGATGATTTTGATAAAGGATGTTTGTAATCTTAGTTACCTTCATGAGCTTCATAGACAACAACCTCCTAGGTTCAGGGTTAAGACAGATCCTCAGGTAACTGAGGATTGGCTGCAAGTTGTGATGTGGCTCTTTCTCTTAGTGGGGACACCGCCTGACCAAGTGTCATTATTTATAGCGAGCCTTCTTCTTGGATCAATAGGGAGATGGTGGAGTTTGACCACCCAGACGCATGATGATATGACCCTTACGTGGGAAGACTTTGAGCATCTGTCTTGGAAGAGTTTTTTCCTTTGACCATGCACTTTGTGCACATTAAGGAGCTACTTCACATTTAGGAGGGTAACATGATAGTAGTTGAGTACTTAGCAAGGTTCAACAAGCTATCTCTCTACTCCACAGAAAAGGAGTGAGACCCTTTATAAAGGGATTGAGTCGTTGAGCAGAGAATCAGGAGAATGATCAGAGCATTGGTGCATCCCCACACAGGCTGGGGTGTTGGAGTGAGCCGTTCCAGTAGAAAGCTTCTTGGTAGAGCAGGTAATAACAGCTAGAGCCACTAGCAGACCCCATGCGGTATAGTCTTTTCCAGGCAGCAAACAACGGAAAATATAAAAAAAAATTTTATTAGTGGAAATATTTAAAATATTTTTTATAAATATTTTAAATTTTCCTATAAAAAATTTTTAAAATTTTTTAGAGGCAGGTTTTTTAAAAAAACTTGTGCAAAATTATGGAATTCTTTTTTAAATTTATTTATTTATTATTTATTATTTATTATTTAAAATAAAAAATAGTTTATTACATATAATTTTAAATATTTACAACTTTTTAATTAGTAAATATTTATAATTATTATTTAATAATATTTTTAAAATGAAAAAAAATATTCAATATGTTGAAAAACATACTTCGACATCAAATTGCTGTAACTTTTGATCTGATATTCCATTTCATATCCTACACCTTTCAAATTAACGTTTATTAAATGATCTAAAACCTAGTGAGATTTTAGTCATTTGATTATTAATGGAAAAAATATATTCAAATTTCAAAAGTCAAAAATCAAACTCCAACATAAAATGGTCAAAAATGTTAATCTATGTGTTTGTTTAGCCTCTAACACCTATCAAATCATAACCTACAATGAGCTCTATGACATTCATATCCTGTACCAACTCTTAGAGTATTGTACCACTTTTTAATATTCCAAAAAGGCTCAGAAGACCTCCAAAACAGAGGTTTTAGTTGTGGACCCCAATTTCTAAAAAAATTCAGACGGTTAAAACCATCCACCCTGATGTTTGTTCGATATGTACCACATTTCATATGGAAGCTCATTTCATATTTTAGATTTGATTGGTTGTGGCATAGAAAAGGAGTCCCGGATTAGAATTTATCGGCATTTTAGTGTTACTAGGGTTTTTAGGGGTACTTAACATTTTATGATTTATATAATTAATATTTTTGTTTAATTATTTGTTATTTATTTATATATTTATTTATTTAACTATTAACTATTTATTAGTTTTTAATTAATTTATTTATCGATTATTTTTTATTTATTTAGTTATATATATACTTATGAATTTACTTATTAATAATTTTATTTATTTATTTACTATTTAATAATTATTTATTTATTTAGTCGTTATTTAGTTTATATGTACACATTAATTATGAAATTATTTTTAATTTATTAATTAATTATTAATTTCATTTTTAATATTGGTTTATTATTCATTTATTATTTATTTATTATTTATTATTTATTTATTTATTATTTATTCATTATTAGTTTACTATTTTTTAATTACTACTTAACTATTACTTATTACTTATTTATTATTAATTAATTATTTATTAAATAATAATTATAGAATAGTAAATATTAAATATTATGTTTTCAATATTAATTAATAATTATTTAATATTAATTATGAATTATGAATTATTTTTTTATCATTAATTAGTAATTATTATTTATTTATTTACATATTTATTTAATCTTTATTTTTATTCGTTATTATTTATTAATTATTAATTATTAATTATTAATTATTATTTATTATTTATTATTTACTTTCTAATTTTTAAAATATTAATTTATTATTAATTTATTGTGCATTTATTATTTATTTATTTATTATTTATTTATTCATTATTCATAATTTAATAATAATTATTTATTTATTTATTAACAATTTCTTAATAATTTCTTAATTATTTACAAATTTATAATTATTAAATCTTAATTCGGAATTCTTAATTTTTAATGATCAATTATTAATGATTAGTTGGTATTAATTATTAATTATTATGTATTAAGTATTAATGATTAATGATTAATTACTTATTATCTATAAATTACTATTTATTATTTACTATTTACAATTTATTTATTTATTATTTATTATTTATTTATTAGTCTATTAATCTATTTTTTATTAATTTTTATTTTTCATATATTAAATTATTTTTGAATTAATTTATTTGTTATACATTACTTATATAGTATATATTATATATTAGATATTACATATTATATGTTATATATTATATATTATATATTATGTATTATGTATTACATATTATGTATTATGTATTGCACATTATCTTCTGTATATTATATATTATATGGTATTTATTATATATTATATATTATGTAGTATATATTATGTATTATGTGTTATATGTTATATATTATATATAAGATATTATGTTTTATGTATTATGTATTACATATAATATATAATATATAATATATTATTTATTATATATTATTTATTATATATTTTATATTCTCAGTTTTATATTATATATTTGTTATTTCGTATTTAGTAATTATTATTTAAAATTTACTATTTACTATTTACTATTTACTATTTACTATTAACTATTTATTATTTATTATGTACTATATACTATTTTTTTTTACCATTTATTTTCATACGATATATTTATTTATTTTTTAATCATTTAATTCTATTTATTAATTAATAATTAATAATTATTAATTAATAATTATTAATTAGTGATCATGGATGTATCATTGTTGATTAATCATTATTGAATAATAATTATTGATTAATAATTATTTAGTGTGTATATATTTATTGCGAAATATTTGTTTTTTCAATTAATATATATATATATCTGTATATTAAATTTGATTTATTGACCACAAGAAATGTATGTTGCAGTCGTAAATTCTTTGGGGAATAAGAAAGAGGTAATGAGTTCAAATCTCTCCCAAGGCAGATTTTCTATATTTGTCATGGGCAAGTGCATGGACATGGACTTATGTGTGGAGATGAGCGTGATCATGGTTAAAGTAAATAAATAAATAAATAAATAAATAAATAAATAACAATAATAAATAAATCACAAAAATAAATAAATTAATAAATAAATTATGAAAATAAATAAATTATGAAAATAAATAAAATGAATGAATAAGTAAATAAATAAATAAATTAATAAATAAACATATAAATTACAAAAAATATTATAAAAATAAATAAATTACGATAAATTAATAAATAAATAAATAAATAAAATAAAAAATTAAAGAGAATATTAAAAGAAATTATTAAGGATTTATCGACAATTTAAACCGCCGCTAAATCAATCTACGACATTTTAAAAAAAATTGTCGCAAAATATTTCCCAATAGTTGATTTACCAACGGCTTAAACCCCCACTAAATATAAATTTTGGCATAGTGAGACATGAGGGCCCAAGTGGGCCAGGTCAATAAGAGGACGACCTCAGGACTCAGGGTGAGTAGTGTAGGGCTCCCGATCTAGGGGGAGCCTGTAACACCCCGAGATTTTATGAGAAATATTATGTTTTAATTTCTTTGATGTCTTCTGTTATACGCTACACCAAAATTTTCATTCCCTATATACAACACTATATTTTCTTGTAGTATACGCAATACTATTCTTGGCTTGTGTTGCACACAAGAGCGACCTTCCTCAATAATGTATGTTGTACGCAATACCGAGTTTCACTAAACAACGATATTATATGAACTAGTTGGTATTAATAGTATTAATAGAATTTTAAATTTAATAACATTATCATTCATCTTACACATATCCTAGAACATGGTATGAGAAGAAAATAATTTTACCGGGTAAAATACGTATTTTTAAAAAAAATGTTGTTTTGCCGCCTTTTGATGGTGCACCCACATTAAATCTACATTTTGACACATTTATAAGTTCAATTAGACAAAATAAAATTATTCATTACAATAAATATATAAAAATTTACCTTGACTAAATTTTTTATATTTTAATGTTAACTTTCTTATTTTGCTGGATAGTAAAAATAAACTAAATTTTTCTTAAAAACAACTTTTTTCATCAAGATAATTTATATAGTTAAATTATAAAATTTAATGTTTTTAATGTATAAATAGAATATATTTTTACCATTCAATATAATTTATGTCATTAACATTAATTTAACATTGAATTCATAGGTAGAAACATTTCAATCTTTTGAAATGTTTTAACTTTTAAAACCCATTTTCTCAACAGTGGGAATAATTTTAAATTAAATAGTGCAACTTCTCTATTTTCAATTTTAAAAAATGGTTTCCATATTTAGAATATGTATATCCAAATTATGTTAATTGGCTACTTTTATATTTTAGTCATTATGAATAGTAACTACAATAAATTTTATTTACCATAGTTAAAGGTAAATTAGGAAATTAAGGGTAAAAATAATATTTTAAAATTACCCTAACACCTGCCAAAATTCTATTTGATGAATAAAGGTCTACCCATATCACCTTAGGGTCGGAATTTAATCATTTCATGGACTTTTGACCATGAAAATGATGTAATTATTATTAAAACCAAAGAAAGTGACAACATGCAACTCTCTTATATCTTATAAGTGTAATAATTTTAATTTAGTGATAAATAACACAATACATAGAACATAAATAGTCTACAGAAAGATAATAAAATTATATACATCTTCTAAATTTATTTATAATTTTTAGGTATTAAAAAATTTTCATTAATGATGACACAATAGTGATGTATAAATTATTTTATTGATTGAAATATCAAATAAATTGTTTTAAAAATGTCAAAATAAATATTTTATGAACTATTTAATGTGATACAAGAATATTCTAGATATATCTGACATGTTATGAATCTATTATATATTTTGGTCTGAACATATCTTCTATGTGGAGTTTATTTAAATTCAAATAAATGAATAGTGTCAAAATTTACAGTATTGATATTTTATAAAAATAACATATTATTAAATTGTTTAAAAATCACAAAAATATTTAAAAATTACAAATTAAAATTTATATTGTCTAAAATCTCATTAAGTATCCAATTATGTACAATTAACAACATATATGTAAGTATTTATAACAATTTAAAACTTCAATCTTTATTACCAGAAATTAAATTAAATAGATTAAATAAGGATAAAAAAACGATAAGTTTTAATTTAAATTGCCTACATGTATAAATTTTATTGGTTGATAATATTACAACCCAATCGCATCATATCTTCAAATTTTAGTCATTTTGGAGGTTTTTTTGTGGGGTTTGAGTTTATTTTAAATTAAAATTTTAAAGGATTCCAAAAGTATGCCTCTGTTCTATTATA
Source organism: Viscum album (assembly GCA_963277665.1). Classification (NCBI taxonomy): domain Eukaryota; kingdom Viridiplantae; phylum Streptophyta; class Magnoliopsida; order Santalales; family Viscaceae; genus Viscum; species Viscum album. The sequence goes on from OY728147.1 coordinate 125,349,063, forward strand.
AAAGGGAACTTCCTCCCTATACTCTTCATAACATTTTAGGCCTTCAAGCTCAGAAAAATCATGAAAATTTGTCTTCTCAACCTCTCTAGTTACATTATAGAAGTTCTGGTCTTCTCAAAAGACCATCTCTAGTTCCCTATGAGAATGTTTAAAAGAGGCACGTCGATGAAGAGGTAATCTCTTATACCGATTCATTCAAGTTTCATTCTTCTTCTACTTCCACATATATTATTGTTTAATAATAAAGTAATAACATCAGTATCACTCATACAATGGTATGTTGTTATAAATATGAAACAAACCTAATTCACCTTATATCCATCCTATGATAAACAAAATCATCGCGCGTGCATACGGACGTACAACTTACCATCTCCAAGTCGTGGTGTAATTTTTTTTCCACCACCAAATTATTTGGATGGGTATAATGGTGGTAATAATAACTATATATGATTATTATAACATAATACTAATTTTGAGATATTATATCATCCAATATAATTCCATTCAATAATTATGGGAATGATATAATCGTTCGTGCATACGTACGGATTACCGTCTCCATGATGCGATGAGTCTCATTCTCCATGTTAACCATTCAAGAATGATTATATTGTATATATAATAAGTAATCATGTAATATATGACATAATAATGCTACTGGATATATATATATATATATATCTATCATTTATTCCATTCAATTTAATAAGGAAACAAAAAAAACATTCATGCGTACGTACGACCTATCGTCTACATGAACGGTGTATTTCATTGCATTTATCGATCAATTATATATATTAATATATTGAATATATATATTATATTTAAATAATTTTCTACCTTCGGGAAGTAATTAATCATGATCTATGTAATCATATGAAAAAAATTACAAATCAAAACACATACGATAAATAAAACTATTTTACCCAAAACGCTGCTTTAACATGGAATTGACAAAAGAATGAGTAATATAAAGTCAATAGTGAATCATATATGATATCATTACTGTTCTATTACAAGTTAATAATATGTTTAAACACATTATATAGGATTTTGTGACACGTATGAATGAAATTGGACCTATGTAATGGGACAATTATTCCAATCTCGTTTTTATCCAGGATTTTTTATTCGTTAGTATTTACTGGGGTTATATTTATCATCCATGTCTATGTTTTCTGAAAATATTTTCATAAAATGTTTACTAATATTCCATGTATTTTTAAAGTCATTTTTACCGTTTTATGACTTTTACCACAATGTATGAAATGAAGCTTTCCTTTTTATACCAGACGAGGTATTTTTGACTTTTTCAGCAAAAGTACGAGGATAATGTTTTTTTAACTTATACGGCATGAACAGATTTTTACGGTTTCACAACACCCTATTTCCATGAATCTTATTATAAAATATTTCATGATTATTTTCAACAAAATTATTTTCTTTTAAAATTGAATGACATTTTGAGAAAAAAAATGTTTTTGAAAAATAAAGGATATTTTCCTCAAGAATGCAATGCAAGTGTTTTACCAAAACTATTTCCCATCAAAGATGACATTATTTAGTATGATAATTTATCAAGTATAATGACTCTATTATTTACATGGTTTGATTTTTATTATGAGAAATGATATCCATTTTTTTATATAGATTATTTTATGATGGGATGGTGTTTATGAAACCCATTTTTTCATTTGGGTTATGATGAATGATTTATGTTTAATTTATGGAACACATAAGAATGATTTCATTATGAGATGGGTGGGACCTATATCTCCTTCCAATTCATTGGGTAATGATTTAAATTTCATGATATTGACATGGGTAGAATGACAAGTAAATCTGGTTCAATAATATAGGGCTGGAACGGCAAGTAAACCCGGTTCAGTAATGGACTTTGTTCACTATGATGGTCTTAGAAGCAAGACCTTGGCTACAATGGAAATAATATCATGTTATTAAAGGTTTTATAAAATTACATGTTTTATTCCCATTCTATTTTATCATTATTGATGTTCATTTATGATATATGCCTTACGTACTGCCAAGATTTATTTCACAACTCAAGATTTTTATTTTTACACTTTATGTTCATGTTTTTTAAGTTCAAATGTATATGGTTTGTTTTATTTTCCCAATGATTACCCTTACTGAGAATTTTAACTCACCATTTATATGTTTTCTTTTCCTATGATATAAAAAATGGTTTTAGGTAACAAAACAAAAGGGGAATATCTTTATGGGAAATGATGAAGATCTTTCACCATGATTAGAAGATTATATTCCGAGATTCTAAAGAAACTAAAATATTACAGTACTTGGATGTCTGTTTTTTTATGTATTAAGTATTTTTTAAAAGTAATTTAATGTCTATGTACGTCATTCGTGGGACTCTACAGTTGGTATCAGAGGAATGGTTTAGTTAACCTTTTGAAACTAGGATGCGAAAACTTTGGGGAGATCCCAAGAGTTATTTATAAGGTATATCTGGGGATGTCCCTAAGGTTAAGTATAAGTATTGGTTATAGTCTTAGAATTATGATAACGATCATGAATAAACTAGTATTAAACCTAAGATGTTAGATATTTAAAATACTTCCCTTGATTATGTTATTTTCCTAGAATGATTTTTTTCCTCTTACACTATTATTTTTGGGTTTTAGAAAATGGATGGAAACCAGAAGATTCATGTTAATGGAGAATATGATGGAAAAGGGAATGATATTATTCATGATTATGAATATTAAAGGGGATTTGGATGGTGAAAAATCGTTATTATGCCTAAAAAACAATCTCATACTACTACCAAAACGGGCATTAAAAGTGCTAAAAACGAGATTTAACAGTGCTAAAAAAGTTTTGAAATGCTCAGCGCAGATAAAGGGGTGTACCCTTTATCAACTCATACTGAGCGCTGATATAGGGGTACTTTATCAGCGCAAAAAAAAGAACTGATAAAGGAAACCTTTATCAGCGCTAAAAAAGCACTGAAAAGGGTAGACTTTATCAACGCTAAAATAGTGCTGATAAAACAACCCTTTCTCAGCGCTAAAAGAGCGTTGATAAATGGGTGTTTTATCAGTGTGCCTTTAGTGCTTATAAACTGTTCGTTTATCAGCGCTTCTTTAGCGCTGATAAAGGTGTATTTTATCAGCGTTTTTTAGCACTGATAAATGCCCAATCTACTGCTACAAAAAAATATACAGCGGCACAACCGAACACCTGCAAAAAAAATTCAGCATCTCAATAAGCTAATTAATTCAAGTATACCCATAGAAAATTAACACATAAATCATAAGCTAATTAGACCATGTATACCCATAAAACAAGTATATTCGTACACTATTAACATATAATTCATAATTTAATTAAGTACATAAAGAATTCAATTCAGAATTCAGGGGGTTGGGGGGTTGTTCAAGGGTTTGGGGTTGTTGTCCAAGGGGGCGTAGGGGGTGTTCGGGGGGGATTTCCAGGGGGTGGGCTGGTGTCCAAGGTGTCGGGGGGCTTTACAGGGGTTGGGGGTGTTGAGAGGGGTGGGGGTGTCCAGGGGTGGATTAGTGTCCAGGGGTTGGGGGCGGTCTAGGGGGTTGTTGGGGTTGACTCATACAAGTCACCAAGCACCCTTGGATCATTCTTATAAAATCTCAAGGAAATCCGAATGCGTTTGGTCGGATTTTCATAGGTTAGTTGTTGTTTTCAATTAAAATTGTGTCCATTTTAAACAAAAGAGAGACCCTTTGAGTAATAGTGGCCACACCATGCCTTGGATTGAGGTAGTGCTGACTCATACACATCACAAAGTACCCTTGGATCATTCTATTAAAGGATCAAGACAATCCGAATGCGTTTGGTTGGATTTTCATATATCAGTTGTTTTCAATTAAAATTGTGTCCATTTTAAAAAAAAAGAGAGACCTTTGAGTGATATAAACCACACCGTGCCTCAGGCAAGGATGAATCTTACACATCAAAAAGGACCAGTGGATCGTTCTCTTAAAGGATCAACACAATCTGAATGCGTTTGGTCAAATTTCCGTAGGTCAGTTGTTGTTTTCACTTAAAATCGTGTCCATTTTAAACAAAATAGAGACCCTTTGAGTGGTACCATGAAAAACGTGACTCAGATTGAGGTAGGGATGAATCATACACATCACCATGGACCCTTGGATCGTTCTCATAAAATACCATGGAAATCTGAATGCATTAGGCTAGATTTTCATAGGTCAATTGTTGTTTTCAATTAAAATTGTGTCCATTTTAAACAAAAGAGAGACCCTTTGACTGCTAGCGGCCACACTGTTCCCCAGATTGAGGCGGGGTTGACTCGTACACATTACAAAGGACTCGGGGATCATTCTCCTAATGTATCAAGACAATCTGAATGCATTTGGTCGGATTTTTGAACGTCAGTTGTTGATTTCACTTATAATTGTATCCATTTTAAACAAAATAGAGACCCTTTGAGTGGTGCCGGCCACACTGTGCCTCGGATTGAGGCGGGGATGACTCGTACACATAAACAAGAACCCTTGGATCGTTCTAATAAAAGATCAAGGCAATCCAAATCTGTTTGGTTGGATTTTCATAGGTTAGTTGTTGATTTCAATTAAAATTGTGTCCATTTTAAACAAAAGAGAGACCGTTTGAGTGATAGCGGCCACACTGTGACTCGGATTGAGGCGGGGATGACCTGTACATGTCACCAAGGACCCTTGTATCATTATTATAAAATATCAAGGTAATCCAAATGTTTTTTGTCAGATTTCTATAGGTCAGTTGTTGTTTTCAATTAAAATTATGTCCATTTTAAACAAAAGAGAGACCCTTTCAGTGCTAGCAGCCACAACATGCCCCGGATTGAGGCGGGGATGACTCATACACATCACAAAGGACCCATGTATCTATCTCCTAATGGATCAACACAATACGAATGTGTTTTGTCAAATTTCTATAGGTCAGTTGTTGTTTTCACTAAAAATCGTGTCCATTTTAAACAATATAGAGACTCTGTGAGTGGTAGCAGCCACACCGTGCCTATGATTGAGGAGGAGTTGACTCATACACGTCACCAAGGACCCTTGGACCATTCTTATAAAATATCATGGAAATCTGAATGCGTTTGGTGGGATTTTAATAGGTCAGGTTTTGTTTTCACTTAAAATCATGTCCATTTTAAACAAAAGAGAGACCCTTTGAGTGGTACTGGCCACACCGTGCCTCGGATTGAAGAGGGGTTGACTCATAAACATCTCAAAGTACTTGTGGATCATTATTCTAAAGGATCAAGACAATACAAATGTGTTTGGTTAGATTTTTTGTACGTCATTTTTTGTTTTCACTTAAAATCGTGTCCATTTTAAACCAAATAGAGACTCTTTGAGTGGTACCAGCCACACCATGCCTTAGAACGAGGTGGGGATGACATTTACACGTCACCAAGGACCCCTGTATTTTTTTAATAAAAGATCAAGGCAATCCGAATGCATTTGGTTGGATTTTTGTAGGTCAGTTGTTGTTTTCAATTAAAATTGTGTCCATTTAAAAAAAAGAGATACCCTTTGGGTGGTACTAGTCACACCATGACTTGAATTTAAGCAAGAATGACTCTTACACGTCACCATGGACCAATGGATCATTATCATAAAATAATAAGGCAATCTGAATGCGTTTGGTTGGATTTCCATTGGTCAGTTTTTGCTTTCACTTAAAATCATGTCCATTTTAAACAAAAGAGAGACCCTTTCAGTGGTACCAGCCACATCGTGCCTTGAATTGAGGAGGGTATGTCACTTACATGTCAAAAATGACCCTTGGATCGTTATACTAAAGGATAAACACAATCAGAATGCATTTGGTCAGATTTTTATAGGGCAGTTGTTGTTTTCAATTAATATCGTGTCCATTTTAAACAAAAGAGAGGCCCTTTGAGTGGTACTGGCCCCACTGTGCCTCGGATTGAGGTGAGGGTGACTCGTACATGTCAAAAAGGACTAGTTGATATTTCTCCTAATGGATCAAGGAAATCTGAATGCGTTTGGTCAGATGTACGTAGGTCAGTTGTTGTTTTCACTTAAAATCGTGTCCATTTTAAACAAAAGAGAGACCCCTTGAGTGGTACCTGCCACACTATGCCTCAGATTGAGGTGGGGATGACTCATACATGTCACCAAGGACACGTGGATCGTTCTCATAAAATATCAAGGCAATCCGAATGAGTTTGTCCAGATTTTCATTGGTCAGTTGTTGTTTTCAATTAAAATTGTGTCCATTTTAAACAAAAGAGAGACCCTTTGAGTGGTACTGGCCACACCATGTCTCAGATTTAGGTTAGTATGACTCGTAGACATCACCAAATACCCATGGATCGTTCTACTAAAAGATCAACCCAATTAGAACATGGTTGGTACGATTTTCGTATGTCAGTTGTTGTTTTCACTTAAAATCGTGTCCTTTTTTAACAAAAGAGAGACCCTTTGAGTGGTATCGGCCAGACCGTGCCTCAGGTTGTGGAAAGGTTGACTCTTATACATCACAAATGACCCGTGGATCATTCTCCTAAATAATCAAGACAACTCTAATGTGTTTTTTCAGATTTGCATATGTCAGTTGTTGTTTTCACTTAAAATTGTGTCCATTTTAAACAAAATAGAGACCCTTTGAGTGGTAACGGCCACACCATGCCTCGGATTGAGGTAGAGATGAATCATACACATCCCCAAGGACCCTTGGATTGTTCTAATAATATATCTAAGCAATACAAATGAATTTGGTGGGATTTCCATATGTTAGTTTTTGTTTTCAATTATAATTATGTCCATTTTAAACAAAAGAGAGACCCATCGAGTGGTACCAGCCACACCGTGCCTCAGATTGAGGCGGGGATGACTTTTACATGTCACCAAGGACCAGTGGATCATTATCATAAAAGGTCAAGGAAATCCGAATGCGTTTGGTTGGATTTCCTGTAGGTCAGTTGTTGTTTTTACTTAAAATCGTGTCCATTTTAAACAAAAGAGAGACCCTTTGAGTGGTACCGGCCACACCGTGCCTTTGATTGAGGTGGGAATGAATCTTACATGTCAAAATGGACACTTGTATCATTATACTAAAGTATAATCACAATCGGAATCCATTTGGTTGGATTTTTATAGGTTAGTTGTTGTTTTCAATTAAAATCGTGTCTATTTTAAACAAAAGAGAGACCCTTTTAGTGGTACCGGCCACACCATGCCACATATTGAGGCGGGGATGACTCATACATGTCAAAAAAGACCCATGTATCATTCTCCTAATAGATCAAGGCAATCTGAATGCTTTTTTTTTGGATTTCCGTTGGTCAGTTGTTGTTTTCACTTGAAATCGTGTCCATTTTAAACAAAAGAGAGACCCTTTGAGTGGTACCCGGCCACACCGTGCCTCGTATTGAGGCGGGGATGACTCGTAAACATTACCAAGGACCCGTGTATTGTTCTCATAAAATATTAAGGAAATCCAAATGTGTTTGGTAAGATTTTCATAGGTCAGTTATTGTTTTCAATTAAAATTGTGTCCATTTTAAATAAAAGAGAGGCCCTTTGAGTGGTACCGGCCACAACATGCCTTATATTGAGGCGGGGATGACTCTTACACGTCTCTAAGGACCCGTGGATCTTTATCCTAAAGGATAACCCCAATCCAAATGCGTTTGGTTGGATATCCATATGTCAGTTGTTGTTTTCACTTGAAATTGTGTCCATTTTAAACACAATAGAGACCCTTTGAGTGGTACCGGCCACACCGTGCCTCATATTGAGGCGGTGATGATTCTTACAGGTCACAAAGGACCCATGTATCATGATCCTAAAGTATCAAAACAATCCGAATGCTTTTGTTGAATTTCCGTAGGTCAGTTGTGGTTTTCAATTAAAATCGTGTCTATTTTAAACAAAATAGAGACCTCATGAGTGGTACCGGCCACACCGTTCCTCTAATTGAGAACGATTTTACTCATACACATCACCAAGGACCCTTGAATCGTTCTTATAAAATATCATGGCAATATGAATGCGTTTGGTAGGATTTCCGTAGGCCAATTGTTTTTTTCAATTAAAATTGTGTCCATTTTAAACAAAAGAGAGTCCCTTTGAGTGGTACCGGCTACACCATACCTTGGATTGAGACGAGGTTTACTTTTACAAGTCACAAAATACCATTGTATCATTCTCCTAAAAGATCAAGGAAATCTGAATGAGTTTGGTCAGATTTCTGTAGGTCAGTTGTTGTTTTCATTTAAAATTGTGTCCATTTTAAACAAAAGTGAGACCCTTTGAGTGTTAATGGCCACACCGTGCCTCATATTGAAGCGGGGATGACTGTCACATGTCACAAAGGACCCTTGGATCATTATCCTAAAGGATCAATAGAATTGGAATGCATTTTGTCAGATTTTCATAGGTAAGTTGTTGTTTTCAATTAAAATCGTGTCAATTTTAAACAAAAGGGAGACCCATTGGGTGGTATCGGCCACACCGTGCCTCTAATTGAGACGGAGGTGTCTCATGCACATTAAAATGGAACCGTTGATCATTATCCTAAAGGATCAAGGAAATACGCAGGCGTTTGGTCAGATTTCTGTAGGTCAGTTTTTGTTTTCACTTAAAATCATGTGCATTTTAAACAAAAGAGAGACCCTTTGAGTGGTATCGGCCACACTGTGACTCATATTGAGGCCGGGATGACCCATAGAAGTCCCCAAGGACCATGGTATCGTTTCTCATGAATGATCAAGGCAATATGAATATGTTTTTTCAGATTTTCATAGGTCAGTTGTTGTTTTCAATTAAAATCTTGTCTATTTTAAACAAAAGAGAGACCCTTTGAGTGGTACCGGCCACACCGTTCCTCGTATTGAGGCAGGGATGACTTATAAACGTCACCAAGGACCCGTGGATCATTACACTAAAGGATAAACTCAATCTGAATGCGTTTGGTCAGATTTTCGTAGGTCAGTTGTTGTTTTCACTTAAAATCGTGTTCATTTTAAACAAAAGGGAGACCCTTTGAGTGGTACCGGCCACACCGTGCCTTAGATTGTGGCGGGTATGACTCATACACATCACAAAGGACCTACGGATCATTATACTAAAGGATCAAAACAATACGAATGCTTTAGGTCGAATTTTCATAGGCCAGTTGTTATTTTCAATTAAAATCGTGCCCATTCTAAACAAAAGAGAGACCCTATAAGTGGTACAGGCCACACCGTGCCTCGAATTGAGGCGAGGATGACTATTACACATCACCAATGACTCGTGGATCATTCTAATATAGGATCCAGGAAATCCGAATGCGTTTGGTCATATTTTAGTAGGTATGTTGTTGTTTTCACTTAAAATCGTGTTCATTTTAAACAAAAGAGAAACCCTTTGAGTGGTATCGGACATAGAATGCCTCAGATTGAGGCGGGGATGAATCGTAAACGTCCCAAATGACCCTTGGATCATTCTCATAATAGATCAACGCCATCCGAAAGCGTTTGGTTGGATTTTCATAGGTCAGTTGTTGTTTTCAGTTAAAAGTGTGTCCATTTTAAACAAAAGAGAGACCCTGTGAGTGGTACCATCCACACCGTGCCTCGTATTGAGGTGGGGATGACTTTTACACATCACCAAGGACCCGTGCATTGTTCTCCTAAAGGATCAACCTAATCTAAATGTGTTTGGTTGGATTTCTATACGTCAGTTGTTGTTTTCACTTAAAATCGTGTCCATTTTAAACAAAAGATAGACCCTTTGAGGGGTACCGGCCACACCGTGCCTCGGATTGAGGCGAGGTTGACTCTTACACATCACCAAGTACCCTAGGATCATTCTACTAAAGGATCAAGGAAATTATAATGCGTTTGGTTGGATTTCCGTACGTTAGTTTTTGTTTTCACTTAAAATCGTGTCCATTTTATACAAAATAGGGACCCTTTGTGTGGTTCAGCAATATTGCATGTTTCTGGTGCATATCATCTGTTAAAATGAGAACATTACTCATTGGTGAAACAATTTTTTATTTTATAACAATTAAATTTTTCCTATAAACATTTACATACAACAGTGTTTCATCTTTTTATCCCCTTAACCCCTCTCAATAATGACCACCAATTCTACATGTCCCCAAGTCAGATCTTCATTGTATTTGTATACAATATACCATTAGGTATGCAGCCCACTCGTTTCTGAACAAATCTATATTGTCTTGTGAGTATGATGATTTTTGGCAGTCAGAGTAGTACTGTAAAATATAAAAATAAAAAATTAATAAAAAACTTAAATGAACTAGTAGTTGTTTTTGAAAATACCTATTTAGGGATGCTAGGTTGTTGATGAAAAATGATCTCTTTCATAAATTTACAAACATAAGAACCACAATCATTATTGTTTGTTTGTTTTGGAGACTGAAAAAAAATTGATTATTAGGAGAATAAGTAACTTGTGTTGAGATGTGTTTTGATAGTGAAAGTTTATTATATATACCCTGATATTTGTCCAGACGTAGTACTTCCTCGCCTCATTATGCTTATCCCCTATCCTCATTCATTTTTTAGATGATAATGATACACCACCCTATCATAACAGAATCCTCAGTAAAAGATAATATAAATGATATTACTTGATGTTTAGACCTAATGTAATAACCTGGGATTTTATAACATATATTCTTTTTAATTTCTTTCATATCTTTTGTTGTACGCTACACCAAGATTATCTTGCACTATACGCAACACCATATTAGCTTGCAGTATACACAACACTACTCTTGGATCGTGTTAAACACAATTTCATGCTTGTTTGATAGTTGTTATTCTACGCAACATTGAGTGTGTATGTATATATATATATATATATATTCACTGTATAAATGAAATATGGTTGTATTTTGTTATATGCAACAACAAATGAGTCTTTCACTACACGCAACACTGATTTGGCTTGCATTACAGGCAATCACGACCTTCCACGATAGCGTGTGTTGTACGCAATACCGAGTTTCGCTAAACAACGATATGCTATTAAAATATTATTAAAACTAGCCGTTATGAATAGTAATACCCAATTTTTGAAATTTTTGATATTTTATTTTTGAAAATGGACTTAATTTTTGGATTCGGAATATCGAAATTAGCCTAGGGTGAAATTTTGGTATTTTTCTGAAAACTATCAATTTTTTGATGAATAGTGAAAACACTGGGTTACTATTTGAAAACCGAATTTTTATTTAAATAATTATTTATTTTATTTAAATTTATTTTATTTCAACATTGATATATAATACCTATATAAGTTTAATTTAATTCATTGGAGTCATTTTATAATAATTTTAGATATATAAAAATTTTATTGAACTTTTGACCGTCTTTTACCCACCTCCTAGAAGAATTTTCTAATTTACATAAAACATAATTTTACCGCTTTTGTGAATGGAATTAGAAAAATCTGAGAGACATGGTTGACGTCAGTAATAAAAATGTGGTTCAATGAGATGAAAATAATTTTGGTGAATAGTAACTTTTTACTTTTTTTTACCACGGTTAAAAGTAGATAGGGTAATTAAGGGTAAAAATGATATTATTATTACCCTAACACATGTACTAATTCAATTGGATAAGTGTAATTCGACCAAAAACAACCTTAGGAATAAAATATGACCATTTACGCCCACTTGGATTATATTAGGACATTTAATATTAATTTATTTAAAGAAGGGTTAAAATAGGTAAAATCAATGTTTAATAAGTAAATAATTTTTAATATAGGGTTATACATAAGTTAAATTCGACTATAAATATTCATTAGAAATCTAAAACTATTTCCTACATAATTTTATTTTATTTATAGTTTTTAGACATTAAATAATTTCATTTATTTATGACACAAAGATGATGCAGTAATTATCTTATTAATGAAATATTGGAATAATTACTGTTATAAATACCCAAATAAATGTAATTTGAGACTTTTTATGAATTAAAATAATTTTCTATGTTATTATGACAAGTTATTATTGATTTAATTAACTTTTTTCGAACTAATATTTCTTTTATGATTTTCACATAAATCAATTACCAAATAGTGTCAAAATTGACATAAAATAGTTTTTAAAACAAATATTATATTATTAATTTTTATTTTATTCCTAAAAATCTAAGGTTCAGAAAAATGACTTAGATAAGTCTATATATATTAATAATAAACAACCTGGGGTTCTTTTGTCTTGTTATGGTATGTTTGTTAACCTTATAGTGTAAGAAAACAAAAAGACACGGTAAAAGTAAAATTATCTAACTTAAAGTTAAATCTAAATGATAAGGTTACAATAGTAACCTAAACATGTACAAATTATATTGGATAAAACTATTTCGACCTATTCCCACCTTAGCTTTTAAATAAATCAATTTGGAGCTATTTAAAACCGAATACGACTTTATAATAAAATAATATTATTAGTTTTTCTGAAGATGCCCCTCTCCTCCCTTATAAAAGGGCACCTCCTCCCTCTCTTCCTCACACCACATTGAGCCTTCAAGCTCGAAAAAACCCTACAAATTTCTCCTCTCCACTTCCCTAGAAACATCCTAGAGGTCCTGGTCTTCTTCAAAGACCAATTTTAGTGCCCTAAAAGGAGGTCTCAAAGAGGCGCTTCAAAGAAGAGGTAATGTCTGTTACCGATTCTTTCAACTTTATTTCTTCTTCCACTTCTTCTTATTTAGTTGTTTCATTATGAATTTATAACATCAGTATAACACATAAAATTATATGTTATTATAATTATGAAACAAACCTATTTCACCATCAATCCATCCTACGGAAAACAAAATCACCGCGCGTGCGTACGTACGAAATACCGTCTCCACGCCGTGGTGTAATCTATTTTCCCACAACCACCTTACATGGATGGGTATAATGGTGAAAATAAATAACTATATATGATTATTGTAAAGTGGTATTGATTCTGAAATAGTATACATACACTGCAATATAATTCCACGGTCATGGAAATGATATCATCGCTCGTGCGTATGTACGGACTACCATCTCGACAATGCGATGAGATTCATTCTCCATGTTAACCATTTAAGAATGATTATAAAGTATATATAAGAAATAATAATGAAATATATGAAATTATGAAGATAATGGATTGATGTATATATATATATATGTATGTCATCTACATAATTTCATTCAACTCAATAAGGAAACGAAAACAGCGTTCATGCGTACGTACGGCCTACCGTCTCCATGAACGGTGTATTTCATTCCTTTTATCGATCTATAATATATATGTATATGATGAATATATATTATATATAAATCATGTTTTACATTTTGAAATTATGTAAATCAGGATATAAGTAATAATATCAATAATGACAGGTCGAAACACATACGATAAATGAAATGATTTTACCCAAATCGCTACTTTAACACATAATTTACAAAAGAATAGGTAATATAAAGTAATAAGTGAAACATATATGATATAATAACAATTAATATGATTATTTAATAAGTCAATGACATTATTTAAATTATTATACAGGAGGTTTGGATCCATACGAAGCATATCAGACCTAAGGTAAGGGATAATTTTTCAAATCTCATTTTTATCCGAGATTGCTTATTCCTAAGTATTTACTGGAGTTATTTCTATCATCCATGTCCATGTTTTATAAAAGTTTTTTCATGTATTTTTAATGTCATTTTTACCCATTCTTGACTTTTACAACATGGTATGTAAGGAATATTTCTTTTGTTTATGTTATGAGATAATTTGTGACTTTTTCAGCAAAAGTACGAGAAGAATGTTTTTTTAACTTATACGGCACAAACAGATTTTTACGGTTTTATAAAGCCTTATTTTCATGAAGATTCCTCCAAAATATTTCATGACTATATTAAACAAAATATCTTTTTTTAAAAATTGCATGACGTTTTGTCAAAAGAAATTGATTTTGAAGAAGAAAGGATATTTTCCTCAAGAATTCATTTCAAATGTTTTATCAAAACCATTTTCCATCTAAGATGACATTATTTCATATGTGTATGTTTCAAGTATCATGTCTCTATGATTTACATGGTTTCACTTTTATTATTATAAAATGATATCCATTTATTTTATATGGAATATTTGATGATGTGATGATGTTTAGAAACCCATTTTATTTATTGTGTTATTATGAATGGTGTATGTTTATTTTGTGGAACAAGTAAGAATGATTTCATTATGAGATGGGTGGGAACTATATCTCCCTCAAATGCATTGGGTAATGATTTGTATCTCATGAGATAGACATGGCTGGAATGGTAAGTTAATCCGGTTCAGTGTTACAGGACTGAAACGAGGAGTGAACTCGATTCAGAAAGGGACTTTGTCCACTAAGATGGCCTTGGCAGCAATGCCTTGGCTACTATGGAAATCATAACGAGTGCTGAATGATTGCCACAATTACATGTTTTATTCCCATGCTATATTATCATGATTGATGTTCCCTTATGATATATGCCTTATGTACTTCCATGATTCGTGTCTTTGATCAAGATTTTGATGTTTAGATTTTATGTTCACGTTTTTTTCATTCAAATGTTTATGGATTGTTTTATGTTCTCTATGCTTACCCTTACAGAGCATTTGAGCTCACCCTTTATATGTTCTATTTTCCCTAGGATATAAAGCAAGGTTTTAGGTATGAAAAAACAAGGGGATGATCTTTATGGTAGATGTTGAAGATCTTTCACCATGATTAGAAGATTATGTTCTGAGTTTCCAAAGACACTAAACTATTATGGTCCTTGTGTGTCTGTTTTTGTTATGTATTATGTATTCCACAAAAGTAATGTAATTTCTATGTATGTCAAGATTCGGGTCTCTACAGTTGGTATCAGAGGAAAGGTTTAGTCAACCTTTGGAAACTATGATGCGAAAATGTTAGTGAGATCCCTATAGATATTTCTAAGGAATGTCTAGTGATGTCCTTAAGGATAAGTATACGTATAGGATATTGTTCTAGAACTATGGTAACAATCTTAGAATTTAACCTATGATGTTATATATTGAGGGTACTCCCCCTTTACTATGTTGTTTTCCCTATCATGATTTTTTCCTCTCACACTATTCTTTTTGGGTTTTAGAAAATGGCTGGATGCGGGATGATTCCCGATAATGGAGGATATGACGGACAATGGAATGATATTCTTCAGGAGAAACCAAATGAAACCGGATTTGGAAGTCCAAACAACGTTATTATTACTAATCAAAAATCTCATAATATGATCAATAATCTCAACTTTGGTAAGTTTCCCGACTCAGATAATAAGAGAAACATAGTGTGTCATGATGATCATAGAAGAAAGAAAGTTCAATTTCCCTCATGTAAATCATGTGGGAAGAGGCATCAGGGAGATGGTTTCAAAGGAACTGGAAGATGCTTTAGGTGCGGAAAAAAGGACACAAATCCATTAAGTGCGAAGGAAAAGGTTCAGTTAACACCATAGAGAAGGATAATGGTATTTCTACGACATCAACTATGATTAGATGTTTTAAATGTGGAATGTATGGGCATCATACAAACCAATGACCTAAGGGAAAATATCATGAAGAGAATCAGAATGGTCATATGGGTAGTATTTATGTGGATGATGATGAGGAGACTACAAATGATATATGAGATGGAAGAAGTGTTGAATCTCAGTCAGTTATTTAAGAAGGTAGTGGAATGATTGTATGTTTATCAAGAGTTATGTTGTATAGTTAATGGTAATATAGAATAAAGAATCATCTAAGGATTGTTACACTATTGTTTTTTCTAAAGTATTTGAAAGTACATGTTGAATTGTACCGGTAACAATGAATAGTTATTCAGATATTTTTGGAAGGAAGATGATATGGGGATAATAAGAAAATAATATGTTTGACAGTATTCATGAGCTCATGATTTATATAAGGACTAAGTGATATCCTGGTTTGATTATATAGAATTTTTGGATTTTTGTATGTGGAAAGAGTTAACTTTTGATAGAATTCATGTTTTCACTAAGGTTAAATGGGTTTTTATTTTTTCAAGAGAATACATGATTAAGGAAATTCACATGTTTTTAATTTGACCAACAAGATATATCTTTTGATATATGGGGGATAAATGATGAATTTATGTTATTGTTATGTGACATTTCAAGTAATAATTTTCTTTATAATATGAGCTTGGACCGAAGTATTTTAGATAAGCCTAAAAATTGGAATGGATTATGTTGGACATAAGTTAGTATTGTTTAAGGATAGAACTTTTTTCGATATTATTGATGGGATGTTATAGTAATGTAGTTTTAGAAAAAGGACAACCTGTAGGATGTGCGAGGGCCCATCCCGTCGGACAAGGCTGTGGGAATCGAACCCACAACTGAAGTGCGACTGGCCTTTATCGCCTACCACTGGCCTACATAAAGTCCCTAGTTACTATAAACTAGTTTTCTTTTATTAAGTGGTATGATAGATGATGTATAAGTCCATTTTTGGAACGATATACAATAGATGGACTTATGTATATTACTATGGATAACCTTTTGATTAAGACAGATGGAATGACCCATCATTCTATCACATGATCTGCTAACACTTCACGAATGAAAAATTCAACATCATTTCTTTAATAGATGAAGTGGAAAATATTCAAGTCACGAACACCGGTGAGATTATATCGAAATAAAGTAAGTATTTCATCTAATTAAAATTATTCAACTTTAGAGAAATGATATTGAAAACCAAAAATCCTGTCCTAGTGCCCTTACATCTGATGAATTAGATGCTACCTTAGATCATCACAAATTTATGGATTTGTGACTATTGGATTTATCATAGCCATGTCCTCGACCACTCTCCATCAGAACATGATGATTAGATTTCTCCTCCATATCCATATTTTCACCTATGTTCTCCTATGTGGAAACCCAGTGATTAGTTTATTTGTGTAACTGTTACATTTCATACTTTAGTTTTTAAAGTTATGTTTTGGTATTATTTTTTACGATGTGAGTTTCAATTAATGAAACTTTCATGTAGAAAACCATTTATAACCCCAACGAATTTCGAGGGAGAAATTCATTTTATGGGGGGTAGAATGTAATAACCTGAGATTTTATAAGATATATATTTTTTAATTTCTTTCATATCATCTGTTGTACGCTACACCAAGATTATATTAAACTATACGCAACACCGTATTAGCTTGCAGTATACACAACACTACTCTTGGATCATGTTACACACAGTTTCATGCTTGTTTGGTAGTTGTTATTCTACGCAACATTGAGTGTGTATGTGTATATATATATATATATATATATTCAATGTATAAATGAAATATGGTTGTATTTTATTATACGGAACAACAAAGGAGTCTTCCACTACACGCAACCCTGATTTGGCTTGCATTACAGGCAATCGCAACCTTCCACGATAGCGTGTGTTGTAGGCAATACCGATTTTCGCTAAACAACGATATGCTATTAAAATATTATTAAAACTAGCCACTATGAATAGTAATACCCACTTTTTGAAATTTTTTAAATTCTATTTTTGAAAATGGACCTCATTTTTGGATTCGGAATATCGAAATTAGCCTAGGGTGAAATTTTGGTATTTTTCTGAAAACTTTCAATTTTTGATGAATAGTGAAAACACTGGGTTACTATTTAAAAACCGACTTTTTATTTAAATAATTATTTATTTTATTTAAATTTATTTTAGGTCAACATTGATATATAATACCTATATAAGTTCAATGTAATTCATTGGAGTCATTTTATAATAATTTTAGATATATAAAAATTTTATTTAACTTTTGACCGTCTTTTACCCACCTCCTAGGAAAATTTTCAAATTTACATGAAACTGAATTTGACCACTTTTGTGAATGGAATTTCAAAAATACAAGAGACATGGTTGATGTCAGTAAGTAAAATGTGGTTCAATGAGATGAAAATAATTTTTGGTGAATAATAACTTTTTTCTTTTTTTACCACGGTTAAAAGTAAAAAGGGTAATTAAGGGTAAAATGATATTATTATTACCCTAACACATGTCATAATTCTATTCGATAAGTGTAATTCGACCAAAAACAACCTTAGGAATAAAATATGACCATTTAGGCCCACTTGGATTAGATTGGGACATTTAATATTAATTTATTTAAAGAAGGGTTAAAATAGGTAAAATCAAAGTTTAATAAGTAAATCATTTTTAATATAGGGTTATAGATATGATAAATTCGACTATAAATATTAATTATAATGCTAAATTATTTCCTACATAATTTTATTTTATTTATAATTTTTAGACATTAAATAATTTAATTTATTTATGACACAAAGATGATGCAGTAATTATCTTATTAATGAAATATTGACATAATTGATGTTATAAATACCCAAATAAATGAAATTTGAGACTTTTTATGAATTACAATAATTTTATATGTTAATAAGACATGTTAGTATTGATTTAATTAACTTTTTGCAAACTAATATTTAGTTTATAATTTCCAAAAAAATCAATTACCAAATAGTGTCTAAATTGACATAAAATTGTTTTTAAAACAAATATTATATTATTAATTGTTATTTTATTCCTAAAAATCTAAGGATCGGAAAAATGACTTAGATAAGGATATATATATTAATAATAAACAACTTGGGGTTCTTTTGACTTTTTATAGTATGTTTCTTAACCTTATAGTGTAAGAAAACAAAAAGACACGGTAAATGTAAAATTATCTAACTTAAAGTTATATCTAAATGATAAGGTTAAAATAGTAACCTAAACTTGTCCAAATTATATTGGATGAACTTATTTTGACCCATTCCCACCTTAAATTCTAAATAAATCAATTTGGAGCTATTTAAAACCGAATATTACTTTATAATAAAATAATATTTTTAGTTTTCCCAATGGTGCCCCTCTCCTCCCTTATAAAAGGGCACCTCCTCCCTCTCTTCCTCACACCACTTTGAGCCTTCAAGATCCGCCAAAACCTACAAATTTATCCTCTACACTTCCCTAGAAACATCCTATAGGTTCTTGTCTTCTTCAAAGACCAATTTTAGTGCCCTAAAAGGAGGTCTCAAAGAGGCGCTTCAAAGAAGTTGTAATGTCCGTTACCAATTCTTTCAACTTTATTTCTTCTTCCACTTATTCTTCTTTAGTTGTTTCATTATTAAGTAATAACATAAGTATAAAACATATACTGATATGTTATTATAAGTATGAAACAACCCTATTTCACCATCTATCCATCCTACGAAAAACAAAATCACCGCGCGTGCGTATGTACGGAATAGCGTCTCCACGCCGTGGTGTAATCTATTTTCCCACCACCACCTTACTTGGATGGGTATAACGGTGCAAATAAATAACTATATCTGATTATTTTAAAGTGGTATTGATTCTGAAATAGTATACATACACTCCAATACAATTCCACGGTCATGGAAATGATATCATCGCTCGTGCGTACATACGGACTACTGTCTCCATGATGCGATGAGATTCATTCTCCGTGTTAACCATTTAAGAATTATTATAAAGTATATATAAGCAATAATAATGAAATATATGAAATTATAAAGCTACTGGATTTATGTCTATATATATATTTATGTCATCTACTTAATTTCTTTCAACTCAATAAGGAAACGAAAACAGCGTTCATGCGTACGTACGACCTACCGTCTCCATGAACGGTGTATTTCATTCATTTTATCGTTCTATAATATATATGTATATGAGGAATATATATTATATATAAATCATGTTTTAAATTCTGGAATTATTTAAATCAGGATATAAGTAGTAATATCAAGAACGACAAGTCGAAACACATACGATAAATGAAATGATTTTACCCAAAACTCTACTTTAACATGGAATTTACAAAATAACGGGTAATATAAAGTCATAAGTGAAACATATATGATATAATAACAATGAATATGATTATGTAATAAGTCAATGACATTATTTAAATCATTATACAGGTGGTTCGGATCCATACAAAGCATATCAGACCTAAAGTAAGGGATAATTTTGCAAATCTCATTTTTATCCGAGATTGCTTATTCGTATGTATTTACTGGGGTTATTTCTATCATCCATGTCCATGTTTTATAAAATTGTTTTCATGTATGTTTAAAGTTATTTTTACCCATTCTTGAATTTTACTACATGGTATGTGATGAATCTTTTTTTTTATGTTACGAGGTAAATTTTGTCTTTTCCGGCAAAAGTACGAGAAGAATGATTTTTTAACTTATACCGCACGAACGGATTTTTACAGTTTTATAAAGACTTATTTTCATGAAGCTTCCTCAAAAATATTTCATGACTATTTTCAACAAAATATTTTTCTTTTAAAATTGCATGACATTTTGTCAAAAGAAATTGATTTTGGAGAAGAAAGGATATTTTCCTCAAGAATTCATTTCAAATGTTTTATCAAAACCATTTTCCATGTAAGATGACATTATATCATATGTGTATGTTTCAAGTATCATTTCTCTATGATTTACATGGTTTCACATTTCTTATTATGAAATGATATCCATTTCTTTTATATGGAATATGTGATGATGGGATGATGTTTATGAAACCCATTTTATTTATTGGGTTATTATGAATCATGTATGTTTATTTTTTGGAACAAGTAAGAATGATTTCATTATGAGATGGGTGGGACCTATATCTCCCTCCAATTCATTGGGTAAATATTTGTATCTTATGAGATAGACCTGGCTGGAATGGTAAGTTAATCCGGTTCAGTGTTACAGGACCGAAACGAGGAGTGAAATCGATTCAGAAAGGGACTTCGTCCACTAGGATGGTCTTGGCAGCAATGCCTTGGCTACTATGGAAATCATAACGAGTGCTGAATGATTTCCACAATTACATGTTTTATTCCCATTCTAGTTTATCATGATTGATATTCCCTTATGATATATGTGTTATGTACTTCCAAGATTCATGTCTTTGCTCAAGATTTTGATTTTTAGATTTTATGTTCAAGTTTTTGCATTCAAATGTTTATGGATTGTTTTATGTTCTCTATGCTTACCCTTACTGAGCATTTGAGCTCACCCTTTATATGTTTTATTTTCCCCCAGATATAAATCAAGGTTATAGGTAAGAAAACAAAAGGGGAAGATCTTTATGGGAGATGTTGAAGATCTTTCACCATGATTAGAAGATTATGTTCCGAGTTTCCAAAGACCCTAAACTATTACAGTCCTTGTGTGTGTGTTTTTGTTATGTATTAAGTATTCCACAAAATTAATGTAATTTCCATGTACATAATGCTTTAGGTCTCTACACCTAAAACATAAGATGTAGGGTCTTACAGATTCACAAACTCCATCATGTGTGGATGGTTTTATGGATATCCTTGCATTGAATCCATAAAATAAATCTTTGGAGTATCCATGTTCACTACAATTAGAAATAAATGTTGCCTAAAAAACAAAAAGGAATAAGTAATAAAATAAGTGAAAATATAATTGATATGCTTTAATCGTAGAGTATTACCCCTGCATGGTTGGTATTAGGAAAAGTCTTTCATCTTTAATCTTGCTTTCAAGTGTTTTCAGTAAACTGTTCACTATTGCATCCCTTTTTGGTGGCTCTATTTTTGTTAGGTGTGTTGATGTGATATGAGGACTAATGAGTCCAAAGCTTCTCTCATGGGAAAATTCCTTCAACTATTTTTCATAAATGCGTCTGTCAACAATATAAAATGCATTTAGTCATAATTTTCACATTAGATCAGCTTTTAGAAAATCAATTCAGTGAAACATACCTCATATATACATTTACAACTGTGACGCCTAGCTAACCATTTTCATGGATCTCATTTACATTTTCAGCGGTAAACAAATCTTTACTTTCCTCTCCATATATATTCTCTTCGAAAACCACTATATGAATATTACCATATTTTAGCTTCGTATCTGGATGAGTCATCAATGCTAGTAAATGTGGATAGAGAATAAGTGGTGTTATTGTGCTTTCAGTAGCTCCTTGGGACCGGTTGGTCGATCCTTTAGATGGTTTTGAGCCGACGATTGTCACCCCTTCCCTTTCTCTGTCAATAACAACAATCATTGGTTCATACCCTTTTTTCATTAATTGTTAAGGTTTTAGCTTGAAAAAAAGGAAATAAATACCTCTTTGTCCGCATGTACTCTTACAAGTTGTGACGACCATGAAATGAATTTTCCAATAGCCTTTTCAACCGTATGAATATCATCATCATCAAGTGGAATTGGTAGCTCTGCATTTGGCTCATTAGTTACAGTAATCGTCACTTTCAGATGATCTTTCAGAAGTGGTCTATTATGCAGTGTGGCATCTGGGATATTGAACACTACAGCCCTCTCTACAAGATGATAGGTGGGTGTTGATAGATATAAATCACAATCATTGTCACCCTGTAGAAGATCACTACATAAAAAGTATCAGTGTTTGTCTGATTCACATTTCATGGGAATAGTTATTATAATATTGATTACCACGGCTAAGACAGTTCTTTGAGGCGAATGGCTCGACTCAAAGCTGGTGGGGGTGGGGCGGATGTTGACGCACTGGTTGTTCCTGAGTTGTGTCTTCCCTTTGCTTCCCACCCATAAAGGTTTCTAGCAACTCTCCCTGCCATTGTAATCGTTCTTCAAGGGTTTCTGTCTTTTCGTTCATTTGTTCCAATTTTTCATCTATATCATCCATTTTTTTCTTCTTCTCAAAATATACTCGGCATGTCACCCCAAACCCTACACCTCTGACACGACCGTATTTTTTTGGCTACTTCAAAGCCGTCGATAATAGGTCTGTATCCGCTACAGGAGTAGCTGATTCCTATAACTGTCGGATATAGGAAAAAAACTAATTGTTTTTATGTAATAGCAATTTAAATAAAATATTTTTATCATCATGTCATACTTACACATATTTCCCACACTTTCTGTGTGTTCTCCTCTACTAACTTCCCTTCTTTGTTCACACATTCTTTCTTCCATTGCATATGACATGGGATGGAAGTGCATTTGGTTTTATACTCATCAATCTACATATAAACACAGAAAGATAATTATGATGTTGTTTATTGGCACCTAAAAATATTACTGTATATTTAAAATACATACCATTTTCTTTTCTAATGAAGCATACCCCATCCTTACT
This sequence comes from Viscum album, assembly GCA_963277665.1. Classification (NCBI taxonomy): domain Eukaryota; kingdom Viridiplantae; phylum Streptophyta; class Magnoliopsida; order Santalales; family Viscaceae; genus Viscum; species Viscum album. The sequence goes on from OY728147.1 coordinate 125,372,310, forward strand.
TTACGATAAGGGTATGTTTCTTTTGATGCACGTTCCATATTTTTAGTACAATTTTTTTCCACAAATAAAATATTGAAAATCAAAGGGATGAATAACGGTACCCTAAAACAACCTATTATAACCCAAAATGTACCTGAAACATCCCATCCCCACGACAGCCAATAAATGCATCCCATGCTTCTTGGGATATCAGGTGAGCATAGATAATGGGTGGGTGCGGGTTTATTTTACCTTTTGGAATCTTTTAGGTGACATATTGTTAAAATTGTGTGAAAACCCTGATGAATCCTTCCTACAAGCCTTAGTACATAATACTTTTGTGAGTCGTCTACTATAAATGTACTCTGCAAGATATTGAGAAGAGTAAGACACTTATTCATTATTTTATTTTCTCATAAATTAAAGAAATTAATTCATAAAGTTACCGTAAATTCTTCTTAGATCACAGCCTTCAGCCTAGACACAACATGATTCCATGAATCTATGTCAATCGACCCACATTGCCAAGTGACAACTCCAATGTAGTTTCTAAACATAGCCTTGATGGGATTCACATGTTGGCATCATGCATTCCATCAAACTTCAAATATGATGCCTTTTCTTTTCACCTTATGAATTTTGGCTAACACCGTCAAACTATGATGCACCTGTGTTTTCTGAGATGTCGGTCCTTCATTCCTGGCCATTTCATCGATATCAAAATCATCTATATGTTCATATGAAATGGTATCAACGACATGTGCTGATGGTTGTTGGACCTCAACACTAGGAGCAGCAGGAGCAGCAGCAGCCGCAACAGGAGCAGCAGGAGCAGCAGGATCCGCAGCAGGAGGAGCAGTAGGAGAAACAGGAGTCATAGCCAAAGCAGCAGTAGGAGCAGCAAGAGCAGCAGGAGTAGCAGGAGCAGCAGGAGCCGCAACAACAGCAACTTGAGAGGCTTGTTCAGCCCCAAGGTTAGGAGCACCATAATGTACAGAAGTCGTTATCTGCAAATGTGGTCGAACAGTTAATTTATATTACATAAATTCAGAAATGATAAGATAATAACATGAGATAATAATATCTATATTAAAAACAAAATATAACCAATTTATTGAACCCTCTTTCTTTTTTTCAAAGGTTGAAGGGATTTGACACCTCTATAGATTATCCAAATCCCTTCATTTTGGTCTCCTCTAATATAAAAAACATCATCTGCATTGGGACCGCTCTGAAATTATTGCGACGTACCACTAAAAGGATCGTCCTCAAATGAATTTTCATCAGAACCTTCAGTTGTTTTGGACGATTACAGAACAATCGACCACTTTCGTTTTGTTGGATCTAGAACATAGAAAACTTATATTACTTGTGATGCGATTATAAATTGTTTGTCTTTGAACCCTTCTTTACTAAAATAAACTTTCACAAATCCCCATTCATCTATTTTAACACCACTATTGTTAAAAACCCATTTGCATTGAAAAACTGGAAATTGTAATGTCGTATAATCCAACTCTTGTATTAGTTTTCTAATGGCAAAGTACGACATATTTTCATAAATTGAATTTCTATCCTTACTTCCAAAAACATGTATCTCTTCAGCCACTAGTGTAACTCCACTATTTTACGTGGTACTATCTTCATCATGTTTATCTCTATAGAATGTATAACCATTAATTACATAACCACTGTATGATAATGCATACACACTTGGTCTAGCGGCTAGCCATCAAAGTCATTCTGAAATTGAATTCGAATTTTCATCCAACTGCTTAAAAATATGGTCTTGAAACCATCATATAAACTGGTGATTTTGTGTATCTGATAACCATTTTTCAGCCCTTAATGGATTCAACATCCTAAGAATTTCTTTGTGAGTTTGAATATATGGATCAACCTCCCAACTATTATGCAAAACATAAAGATGGGCCTGGTCCTGATATGTAATATTGATCATCACAACTTCTCTTCCATAAATTCCCTCACCCTCAATGAATCCAGTGTGATGAGATTTCGGGAGACCAATTATTTATATATTAGATAGGTATTCTGTAAAAAATTCAATGGCTTCCTCAACAATATATCGCTCCACTATACAACCCTCTGGACAACATTGATTTTTGACATACCCTTTCAACATCTTCATATACCGTTCAACAGGATACATCCATCTATAGTGCACAGGACCACAAAGTCGAATCTCTCTCACCAGGTGAATCATCAAATGAACTATCATATCAATGAATGTTAGTGGGAAGAACATTTCTAATTCACATAATATGGTGACAATTTATTTTTCCATAGCTGGAAATTTTTCCGGGTCTAAAAATAATCTACATATAGCTTTGAAAAAGAAACAATGATTGGTTATCATATGACGAACATTCTTGGGAAAAATGCAACGTAAATCTATAGGAATTATATCTTTCATCAAAAAATGGAAATCATTTGATTTCAAACCATTTAACTTAAAATCATTCATTGACACAATGTTCTTGATATTTGATGAGTACCCCTTTAGAACCATTACATCATTGAAGAAGATGCAAAACTGATATCTCTCCACCCTAGAAAGAGTATAAGCAGCTGGAGGAAGAAACATTTGATTTCAACCCTTCACGGGAGCCAACTCTTCCCATATTCCCATGTCAACCATGTCCAACCTTGCCTTAATTACATCTTTTCATTTTCCAGGGGCATTAAGGAATGTTCTGATGACACTGTCACATACATTTTTTTTCAATATGCATCACATCAAAAAAATGTCTGACGTAAAAAAATTCCAGTATGGTAATTAAAAAAAACTAATCTCTTTTTCTCAACCGATTTTTGTAAGGTTTTTCAAAAATGGTTTACCAAAAACAGTGTTTAAATCTTTTACTTTCTCAAACAGCTGATCACCTATTATTGGAGACGGTTTTGTGCGTTGTTCTGTACTTCCATTGAGTGATGTCATCTAAGATCGGTACTCATGCTGAAGGGGTATAAATCTATAATGTCCTAGAAACACAAATTTCGATGAATGTTTCAACCTTATTGATTCTGTATATTCTTCTCACATGGGACACCCTTGAGTTTCTTTAATTCTATAGCCTAGCAAATTTCCATAAGCAGGGAAATCATTTATTGTCCCTTACAATATCGCTCTCAATGTGAAGTATTCACTTTTATATGCATCTTTCAACATTACACCTTAATCCCATAATAACTTCAAATCCTCGATCAAAGGATCCAGATAAGCATCAATATAGTCACCTGGTTGTTTTGGTCCTGATATAAGCATAGATAACATGATGAATTTCCGCTTCATGCATAACTAGGGTGTCAAGTTATAATTTTTTAACATAACAGGCCATGTACTATGAGTGCTGGTTTGAAAATAAAAAGGATTCACTCCATCTATAGATAATGCAAGATGAAGGTTTATCGGCTCTTTTCCAAACTAAGGATACTCAGGATGAATTTTATTCTATTGAGGAGAGTCGGCCATATGACGTAATTTCTCATCTTTATTTCTTTTATCTGTATGCCTCAACAAGGGTCTTGCAGTTTCTTCACTTCCATATAGACACATAATCCTTGGAATGATTGGAAAGTACCATAAAACATTCATAGGATTGGATTTATCTGTCTTGTATCGAGAAGCACCACACTTTGGTCATTCTGTAAGTGGATTTTTCTCCTTGTGAAACAATATACAGTCTTTTGGGTAGGCATGTATTCTTTCAGAAATCATACCCATCGAGTATAAAATTCGTCTAGCTTCATATGTCCGGCTTGGGAGATCATTATCATCCGGGAGCATGTCATTCAAGAGAGCAAGTAGTTCCGTAAAATTGACACCACTCCATCTATTTCCTACTTTCAATTTATACAACTTCAGTACAACGGACAATTTTGTATACTTAGTGCAAGTAGCATACAATGGCGTCTTTTCACAACTCTTTAACTTCTCAAACAATTTTGGGTAATCATGGAGTTCATATTCAACTGTCTTTGTCATTTTTTCAATACAATCTTCATCATCATTGGAATCTATAATCACATCCTCTATACGGTCTTCTTCATTATCCATATTTGTATTCATATCTGATGATCCATAAAACACAGTTTTATCCCATTCAGTAGCAATGTTCGCTTTTTCTCCATGTTTATTCCAACATTTATAACTCTGATCTATTCCGTGACATAAAAAATGTTCTTCCAACTCCTCTGGAGTAATTAGTCAAGAATAACAACAATGTAAACACAGACAAAGGATTTGAGAAGGATCCTTTGCGTGATCCTTTGCAAACTTGATGAACTCTTTCACTCTATTCTCATACTCTATTGTCAAATGATTATCATCCATCTAATCTTTATTCATCTTCATCCTATTTAAATATCAAATATTAGTATTTATGGTTCAAATACACAAAACAAGACATCCAAACACAGTATAAGAGAACCAAATCCTTATAAAAATAGAGATTAATATAGCCTATCCATTAATATTTATTCATCTTCATTAAATATAATTACTTCAGACTGATTATAGCTTCCTCAAATCACCCCAGACCAAACACAAGAATAATCAAGAATGATACATCTACCACTCCTAGGTCTCTGCCCTACATTCAATATCATCATGCATAAATACCCATATATCCACACATACACATGTCACAAACACATAAAAAACCATATCCACATCAGAACCAAAGAACCAATATGGATTTCAATCAGGTTACTCAACTCAAGAGGTGGTGTGTAAGAAATAATAAGAATATATAATAAGTACATAGTCACACATAAATCTCAAACTAGTGTTAATAATCCAATAAACAAAAGGTATCATTCCATCTATCAAAATACTCTAAAGGAACCCATATGCGATAGTAGTCCCAGATGGTGGAGGTTCCTCAGGAGGAACGGGTGAACACGCACCAATCGGGGTTCGAGGATAGGTCACTGAGGTTGAAGGTGGCCACATACTCTTACAAGGGTTTATTCCATATTTCACAAACCATGTCATGGTACCCTAGGATGTTAACCCACTACTAGTGGAAGTGAAACCGTTCCTGATGATCATGTCAAGAAGAAATAGAAACCCGGAGGGGGAGTGAATCAAAATACCTCAAGCAAGATGGAAAAACATGGTATTTAAGAATAGGTTACTGGATTTAATGTTGGCTAGACACCTATCCAATAGATTCCCCAAGAGGTGATGGGCCCTGAAGTTGTTTCACCAGGTGAAACTGTCATCTGAGAAGTAGAGATCATTGTGGCCCTTCCCAGCCATGAACTGAACAAACTCCATGATGGCCTTCCTCAGGTATGGGCTTCTACCATTCTATTCCTTTGGGTTGGAAATGACATTAAAGTCACCCCCAAGAAACAATGTATGGTGGCCAGGATTGAAGGTATTTTTTCAAAAGTACAATCAGTACCCATTAATTTTTTAAAATACCAATACTATAAACCATTTAAAAACAAGACATTTTAATTTATTTTGGAAATCATTCCCAAAAAAATTCAATAAACAAACACATGCCAAACCATTTGGAATATTATTTAAATAATCAACTTATCTTTATTTTAAACCAAGATTTTCAATTATAATATAAAATCCACCAACAGTAGAAGGAAACCTATCTTATTTCAATGAAAAAGGTTAATTCACAACATGATACCATCCATTCTATATATTATTTTCATTAATAGGGTTATTTTGTGCTTCAAAATAATTAAAAAATGTCTAACCAACATCAAATGGATAAAATATGAATTCATGAAACACATGAATCCCAAAAAGAAGAAATAGTATAGAGACACCCACTTGGAATATTTGGGATCAAAACACAATGAATCTAAATGAGTCTACTCATATAAATAACTTTGAATCAAATAAAAGGGATGTCAATAAAAGGTAAAAGATATACTATAACCATAATTCCCCATATAAATTATAGGTCTAGTAAATACCAAGGCTTCCATAGCCCCCATGAACAAAGAACCAAGTGATGGAGAGAGATTGAAGTTTAAGAAAAGAAATAAATACCAAAAGAGGATCACCATTTTGAATGAAACTTCAATCCACCAAGTGATGATGATAGAAGAGCCAAACTATACAAAGGGGATCCCACAGATTGAGTGGGTTGATTTAAACTTGAGGGAGAAGATAACATAAATAAATGGGGGTATCGGGGTGCAATTACCCTACTACCTCGATGCTTTATCATATACAATGACACCACTGGCTAGTTAGTGGCCCTCACTAGCTAGACAGTGGTTGTAGTATAAATGTTATAACCATAGGTTATCCCACTGGCTAGTCACTATAGACCGACCAGCTAGCTGATGGCTATTGAATTTTTTTGAATCCATTGTGAAACCCATTTCCTAGCCAATTACCCTCACTAGCCATTCGGTGGACCACATGAATCTTTTCAACCTACATGTTCATGTCCATACCTTCTATGATAGTCTAGGACATCCTATGACCCCTCAAGAAACCCAAAAAAACTCAAAGAGAATTGCTTTGATGAATGAGATACTGAGATGTTACAATTCTCCACATCGTTCCATTTTTTACCCGAATAAATATTCTAGTATGAAGGATAGAAAATGGTGAGACAAAAATAAATTCCAAACAATAATTATTGTGTGGAAAATTCACAAAATATAGGAAGATTCTCCGAATAGAGGACCACTACAAAAAAATTAAAATGAACAGATAACAAATATTCCCATGAACCGTTAATTTATATCCCCCAAGAACATCATACATCTCCAAATGACACTTCTACATCACTAAGAGAGAGAAAATCGCAATAATGTACAAAGACCTAGCATAGGTCACCCAACCATTTAAATTTTCAATAAAATGGTGGGACATAAGATGGAAATATAATAAGAACACATCCCTTCACCCAAATAAGATGCTACAACCACTAACCATGAAGAACAACTAAGAGAATAATTCGAAACCTAAGGAAAGGTACACCCAAAACATACTAATGAATCCAAATGAAATAACACAATCAATATCCATCAATGATTCAACCAACAAAAATAATGAAAACAACTAAAGATGATTTATTCCTCGATCAAGTACTCGATGGAAACCTTGAATTCCCACTATAGAGTGTCACCCATCGACGGTCTCATTGATGTAGACACCAACACCTCCCAGTGCCTGGTCCACCAAGATACTTCATAATCCTAGTAATTTGAGTACACACCAGAAGCCTATCTATGTCTAACCATAAGTAGATCATATAAAATGGTTTTTTCACAAAGATGGAAAACTAATCTCTTAAAATATAGACCACCCAACACATCAAGATTGAGCTCTAACCAAGAAGTTGTGAATCAGAGGATAATAAGGAATAATAACCAGCTTAATGGTCTTGATCACGCACCCAAATAAGACAACCATTGAAGGAAACATAAGGTATTTTAAATGGAAATAACCTAAAACATCCGTAGGTTTCCAGAAAAGGATGAATCATGATTCCTAAAACCATCAAAATCTCAAAAATCCATTAAATATATCATGAAAAATCAACATATGGTTATTTTTTATGGGAGAGGAGAACAATGTTAAAAAATTATTTGGAAAACATGCCTTAATGGAAGGCCCGGAAAATGGAAGCTCGATGGAATTGCGGGCGGCCGAGGTCTGGAAAATCGAAGCTCGATGGCGGTAGAGGTCTAGAAATGCATACTCAGCGGGCGGAGGAGGTCCGACAAAAAGAAGCGAGGCCGGCAGAGGACCGACAACACGAACTCATCGGGTGGAAGAGTGGAGTTGTAGGGTTCCAGTACCACGAGAGCTTTAGGTCGTGATAAAATGAGGGCACTGTGCGACTGAATTTATACGAAAATAGACTAATGTTTTATCAGCGCTAATAAAGCGCTGATAAATCCTTCATGATTCAGGGCTAATATTTTAGCACTGATATAGGGATTCTTTATCAGTCTTTTTCTAGTGCTAAAAAAGGGTCATTTTATGAGCACTTGTTTAGCACTGATAATGGTTACCCTTTATCAGTGCTAAAATTTTAGCCCTGATAAAGGGTAAACTTTATCAATAGTTTTTCTTAGCACTGATATACGAGGGTGGTTCTCTTTCCCATTTTTGTAGTGGTTTCATAATATGATCAATAATCTCAACTTTGGTATGTTTCTTGACTCATATAAAAAGAGAATGATGGAGTTTCTTGATGATCATAGAAGAAAGAGAGATCAATTTTCCTCATGTAAATCTTGTGGGAAGAGACATCAAGGAGAATGTTTCAAATGAACTGGACGATAATTTGGGTGTAGAAATGGTGGACACAAAGCCTGTTATTGCATGGGAAAGGGTTCAGTTAACACTATGGACAAGGATAATTGTATTGCTAAGACATCAACAATAGTTAAATGTTTTAAATGTGGAATGTATGGGAATTATGCAAACTAATGCCCTAAGGGAAAATCTCATGAATAGAATCAGTATGGTTATATGGGTAGAATTTATGTTGATGAGGATGAAGAGACTACAAATGATATATGAGATGAAAGTAGTGTTGAGGAATAAAATTATAAAGCTCGGTTGATGGTTTAAGAAGGTAGTGGAATGATTGTATGTTTAGAAAGAGTAATGTTTTATAGGTAATTTAATGGTACTATGGAATAAAGAAACATATAAGGATTGTTACACTATTGTTTTTACTAATGTATTTTAAAGTATATGTTGAATGGTAGCGGTAACCATGAGAGTTGATTCAGATATATTTTGGAAATCAGATGATATATGCATAATGAAGGGATAAGAATATAATGAGATGTTTGATAGTATTAATGAGCTCATGAGTGGTATAAGGACAAAGTGATGTCATAATTTGAGTATATAGTATATTTGGGATTTTGATATGTGGAAAGAGTTAACTTTTGACAACATTAATGTTTTCACTAAGGTTTTATGGTAATTCATGTTTCAAGAGAATACATGATTGAGGCATTCACTTGTTTGGAATGTGACTAACAACAAGATATATCTTATTATATATGAGGGATAAATGATGGTATTCAATGCATGGTAGATGACCATTCTAGTAATCATTTTCTTTATACTATGAGTTTGGTCAAAATTATTTTTGATAAGAATAAAGGTTGGAATAGATTAAGGTAGACATCAGATAGTACTATTTAAGGCTAGGAATTTTTGATATTATTTCTGGAATGTAGTAATAGTATAGTTTTAGGAAAAGGAAAACTAATAGGTTGGGCCACAACCCATCACGTAGGACAAGGATGCGGGAATAGAATAGACAACTGATGTGCGACAAGCCTTTATCACTTACCACTGTCCTACAGAAAGTCCCTAGTTAGTAGAAATTATTTTTATTTTATTATGTGTTATGATAGTTGAATTATAAGTCCTTTTTTGGAATCATATATGGTTAATCTCACCAAAGATTAACATATGTAAATTTAATAACTTTTGATAAGTTTTTGAGGCAGATGGAATAACATATCATTCTATCACATGATCTGCTAACACATCAAGAATGATAAATTAAAATTCATTTCATTAAATAATAGATGAAGTGGAAATTTTTCATGGAATGAAAAACGATGATATTACACTAAAATCAAGTAAGTATTTATCCATTTGCTAAAATTCATCATCTTTAGGGATATGATCATGAAAACCAAAAACGATGTCCTAGTACCCTCATATCAGATGAACCAGATGGTACATTAGATCATCACAAATTTATGGTATTTTTATTGTAGGATTTTTCATAGCCATGTTCTCTACCACTCTCCATCAGAACATGATGGTTAAATTTCTCTTCCATATCCATGTTCTCACCTATGCTCTCCTATGTGAAAATCCAATGATGAGTAAATTTGGGTAAGCGTTACGTTTCATACTTTAGATTTCAAAATTATGTTTTAGTGTTCATTTTTAAGATGCGGTTTTCTATGAAAGAAACATTCAAGTAGAAAACCATTTATAACCCCAATGAATTTTGAGGGTGAAATTCAATTTATGGGGGGTAGAATGTAACACCCCGAGATTTCTTGAGAAAATTTATTTTTTAATTTCATTGATTTATTGTGTTGTATGCTACACCAATATTTTATTTCCCAATATGAAACATTGTGTTATCTTGTAGTATACGCAATACTATTCTTGGCTTGTGATGCATGCAAGAGAGAACTTCCTCAATAGCGTGTGTTTTACGCAATACCGAGTTTCACTAAACAACGATATATTATGAACTAGCCATTATGAATAGTATTAATAACATTTCAAATTTTATAACATTATCATTCATCATACACATATCCTAGAACATGCTATCAGAACAAAATATCTTTTTTAGGTAAAATATGTATTTTTCAAAAAATGATGTTTTACCGCCTTTTGATGGCACACCCACATTAAATCTAGTTTTTGACACATTTATAAGTTCAATTAGACAAAAATAAACTTATTCATTGAAACAGGGATATAAAAATTTACTTGGGATAAATTTTTTATATTTTTCTCTTAAATTTCATATTTCACTGAATAGTAAAAATATGCTTAATTTTTCTTAAAAACAACTTTTTTCATCAAGATAATTTATATGATTAAATTGTAAAATTTAATGGTTTTAAAGTAAAAATAAAATATATTTTTACCATTTAATATAATTTTTATAATTATCATTAATTTTAAATTGAATTCATAGGAAAAAACACTTCAATATTTTGCAATATTTTAACTTTTAAAACCCATTTTCTCAAAAGTGGGATTAATTTTAAATTAAATACTGCAACTTCAATGTTTTGAATTTGGAAACAGTGATTCCATATTTGGAATAATTTTTTCAAATTATGTTAATTGGATAATTTTGTTTTTTAGTCATTATGAATAGTAACTATGGTAAATTTTATTTACCACAGTTAAAGGTAAATCAAAAAATTAAGGGTAAAAATAATATAATAAAATTATCCTAAAACCTGCAAAAATTATATTGGATGAATAAAATTTGACCCATATCACCTTAGGGTCCGAATAGATTCATTTTAAAGACTTTTGACAATGAAAATGATGTAATTATTTTTAAAACCAAAGAAAGTGACAACATGTCACTCTTTTATATCTTATATGTGTAATAATTTTAATTTAGTGATTAACTTCATAACTATTCAAATATAAATATCCTCAAAAAAGATAATAAAATTATCTACATATTTTGAATTTATTTATAATTTTTAGGGATTAAATAATTATCATTAATGATGACATAATAGTGATGTTTAAATTATTTTATGGATTGAAATATCAAATAAATGGTTTAAAAAATATTAAAATAATTATTATATGAACTGTTTATTGTGATCAAAGAATTTTGTAGAAAAATATGACATGTTATGAAACTATTAAATATTTTGGTTCGAACATATCTTCTGTGTGGAGTTTATTTAAATTCAAATAAATGAATAGTGTCAAAATTGACACTATTGATATTTTATAAAAATAACATATTATTAAATTGTTTAAAATCACAAAATTATTCATAAATCACAAATTAAAATTTATATGGTCGACCATGTCATAAATTATCCAATTATGTAAAATTAACAACACATAAGTAATTATTTATGACCATTTAAAATTTATAACATTATTACAACAAATAAAATTAATTAGATTAAATAAGGATAAAACGAAATGATAAGGTATAGAATAAATTCCCAACATGTATAAATTTTATTTTTTTATGAGATTACAAACTTATATCATCTCATCTTCAAATTTGAGTCATTTTGGAGGTTTTATGGTGGGGATTGAGATTATTGTAAATTAATATTTTAGAGGATTTCATAAGTGCCCCTCTCCTCTGTTATAAAAGGGCACCTCAACCCTCTCCTATTCATACAATTTAAGCCTTCAAGCTCGGCAAAACCCTATAAATTCATCTTATAAACCTCCCTAGTTACACTTTAGAGGTTTCTGTATTCTCAAAAGACTATCTCTAGTGCCCTAAGAGGAAGTTTAAAAGAGGCATGTCGAGGAAGAGGTAATCCCTTCTACTGATTATTTCATGTTTCTTTCTTCTTCTACTTCAACATCATTTTGTGTTTCATAATAAAGTAATAACATAAGTTTCAATAATATACTTATATGTTCTTATAAATATGAAACAACCCTATTTAACTTTCTACCCATCCTACGAAAAATGAAATCATTGTGCGTGCGTACGTACAGCTTACCGTCTCCAGACCGTGGTGTAATATTTTTTTCCACCACTTGGTTACTTGGATGGGTATAATGGTGGAATAAATAACTATATATGATTATTATAACATAATAATAATTCTTATATATTATATCATGCACTCAAAATCCATTGAATAATTATAGGAATGATATCATCATTCGTGCCTAGGTACGGATTACTGTCTCCACGATGCGATGAGATTCATTGTCCATGTTAACCATTAAAGAATTATTATATATTATATATAATAAGTAATCATGAAATATATGAAATAAAAATGCTACAGTATTTATGTATATATATTTATATATATGTCATTTACTTCCATTCAATTTTATAAGGAAACTAAAACAACGTTCATGCGTACGTACGACCTACCATCTCCTTGAACAGTGTATTTCATTCAATTTATCGATCAATTATATATATTAATATATTGAATATATATGATATTTAAATATTATTTACCTTATGTAAGTAATTAATCATGATCTATGTAATCATATTAAAAAATTACCAGTCATAACACATACGATAAATGAAAAAAATTTACACAAATGCTGCTTTAAAATGGAATTGACAAAAGATCTGGTAATATAAAGTCATAAGTGAATCATATATGATATCATTATGTTTCTGTTACAAGTTAATAATATGTTTAAACCCACTATACATGAGGTTCTGGCACGTATAGAAGAAATTGGACTTATGTTAAGGGATAAATATTCCAATCTCGTTTTTATCCGTGATTGTTTATTCATAAGTATTTACTGGGTTATGTTTATCATCCATGTATACATTTTCTCAAAATGTTTTCATAAAATGTTTACTAATATTCCAAGTATTTTTAAAGTCACTTTTACCCTTTTATGACTTTTACCACAAGGTATGGATGGAATCTTTCTTTTGTTTACCATATGAGGTATTTTTTTGACTTTTCTATAAAAAGTACAATGAGACTGTTTTTTTAACTTATACAGCATGAACGGATTTTTATGGTTTCATAACACTGTATTTCCTTAAAGCTGGTTCTACAAGATTTCATTATTATTTTCTATGAAATTATTTTCTTTTAATGTTGCATGATATTTTTAGAAAAGAAATTTTTTTTGAAGAAGAAAGTATATTTTCGTTAAGAATTCATTTCATATGTTTTACCAAAACTATTTTCCATCTAAGATGAAATTATTCAGTATGATTATGTTTCAAGTATAATTCCTATATTATTTACATGGTTTTATTTTTATTACGATGAAATGATATCCATTTGTTTTATATGGATTATGTTATGATGGGATGATGTTTTTGAAAAAACATTTATTCTTTGGGTTACGATTAATGATATATATTTATTTTGTGGCACATGTAAGAATGATTTAATTATGATATGGGTGGGACCTATATATCATTCTAATGCATTGGGTAAATATTTATATCTCATGAGATAAATATGACTGTAATGACAAGTAAATCTGGTTCAGTAATACAGGGCTGGAACGACATGTAAACACGGTTCAGTAATGGACATTGTCTACTATGATGGTCTTGGCAGCAATGCCTTGGCTACAATGGAAATCATAATAGGTGATTAATGGTTTTCCAGAATTACATGTTTTATTCCCATTCTATTTTATCATGATTGATGTTACTTTATGATCTATGCCTTATGTACTGCCAAGATTTATTTCACAACTCTAGATTTTGATGTTTAAACATTATGTTCATGTTTATTAAGTTCAAATGAATACGGTGTGTTTTATTTTCTCCATTCTTACCCTTACGGAGCATTTTATCACACCCTTTATATGTTTTCTTTTCCCTGGGATGTAAATAAAGTTTTTAGGTATGAAAAATATTGGGGAATATCTTTATGGGATATGTTGAAGATCTTTCACCCTGATTAGAAGATTATGTTCCGAGTTTCCAAAGACAATAAACTTTTACGATCCTTGGGTGTTTGTTTTTTTATGTATTAAGTATTCCACAAAAGTAATGTAATGTCCATGTATGTCAATCTTGGGTCTCTTTAGAGCCAACAAAGAGATAGATATTCCTTCACATGCGGTGGGCAGGGACACATGTCATGTGACTGCCCGACCCGCTGTACAGATGTACAACAACTAGTCGAGGGACCACTAAGGAATAGGCAGCAGTTCGAATGATGTGGTTTGTAGGGTGGGTGACGTGGTAGGGGAGTTGGATGAGTGGTAGGAGGTGGGTGAATGTTTGAAGTGTTACTGCCACCACCCCCAGGTGGTCCACCCCGACCTTAGTGAGTAAGAGAGGGGGGGAAAGCTCTGCTCCAGGCAGCAGAGGCTTATGACCACGATGCTCCAGAGATGATCCAAGTTACGATCGATGAATTTTCCACCCTCAATTCAATTTTATTATACATAGGTTCTAGTCAATCTTTGCTTACCATAGCTCTCATTCAAATATAGAATATTCTAGTGAAGCTACTGGTTTGTTCTTTACGGCTAGTGACTCCTATAAGAGACAATTATATGATTAAACATTGGTGTTGGTAGTGTCAGTTAAATATAAGAGGCTAGGGCTTTGGATGAGATCTCATAGTATCAGCATCGAGGCCTTTTGATGTCATCTTGGGTATGGACTAGTTATCCATGGTTCACTCTCATATCAAATTTTTTAGGCGTACTATGCGGTGTGTATGTGGAGATGGGGGAATGTTTTCATTCACTGGTGAGATGGAAACCCTTTCCCCACAGGAAAGAGTTTATTGGGGGAGGGTGCATCTTTTCACTCACCAGTTGGCTAGTCTCACCCTCGGTGCAGTGGATGATATGATTCTTAGAATTCTTGTAGTTGTGGGTGACTATTAAAATGTTTTCCCTGAGGATTTTTTGGGACAACCTCCTTGAATGGAGGTGGACTTTTGCATCAATTTGTACCTTGGGATATAACTGATATCAACAATAGCATATCAGATGGCTCTCATGGAGATTTTAATGTTGAGGGTACAACTGAAGGACTTGTAGGAGAATGGGTTCTTAAGGCCCATCGTTTCACCATGGGTATCCCTTGTGATTTTTTCCATGAAGGCATATGGTAGTTTGAGGTTGTGCATGGACTTCCGGCACCTTAACCAGGTGACCATGAGAAACAAGTATCCCCTACTGAGAATTGATGACCGATATGACTATATAAAGGGATAGAAGTGGTTCTTGAAGATAGATCTCAAATTGGGCTATCACCATCTTCGGATACGAGTATGAGGATGTTCCAAAGATATCCTTCTGGTTCCATTACCACAACTATGATTTTTGGGTGATCCCTTTCAGTGCGACCAAGGCCCAAAAAGTGTTCATGGTACTCATGAATAAGATCTTCTAGCCTTACCGTGATCAGTTCATTGTGGTCTTCATTGATGACATCTTCGTGTAATAAGCGTCAGAGGAGGAGAATGATAGACACCTACGAATAGTATTGGATACACTCTAAGAGAACTAACATTATGGTATGATCTCAAAATGACAGTTCTGGATTCGGGAGGTCAATTTTTTAGGACACGATATCTCATAAGCTGGAGTTGTGGTAGATCCAAGGAAGACAGAGGCAGTTCATTCTTGTGAGCCACCCTAGAGCGTGATAAAGGTTTGGAGCTTCTTAGGGTTGGCTGGTTACTATCAGAGTTTCATGCCCAACATCTCCTGAGATGAATCACTATTATTATCTTTGACATGGAAGGGATATATCTTTGTTTGGGCATTGAAATTTTAGTAGAATTTCTATGATCTGAGACAAAGATATACTAGTTCCCCCATCATGAGACTACCAGTGTAGGGCATTGGGTATATAGTTCAAAATGATGAATTAGGGACCCGACTGGGTTGTGCCATAGTGGAGTAGCACGTAGTGATCGCCTAATGCTCATGACAGTTAAGGAATCATGATAAGAACTAGACAACCCCTGACCTGGAGTAAACAATAGTGATCTTTTCCTAGAAGATGTGGTGGCAATACTTGATGGGTGAGCGGTTTACAATTTACTCTGACCAAAAGAGTATCAGGTATATCTTCTCCCATAAGTAACTGAACCCGAGATAATGGTGATGGCTAGAGTTACTCCAAGACTATGACTTTGAGTTATTCTATACTCCTGGGAAGGGGAACATGGTGGGAGATGAACTCAGTAGGAGGACTAGTTTTCAGCTACTGAGTGAGGAGATAGAGCAATTATCCATGATGTAGATATCCTTAATGGATGATGGTGGAGTTGATTGCCTATGGTCGAGGAAGATTACTCCCCCACACTTATAACGAGTTAGGGGGCAAAAATGGTGGATGTCGACAGTGAGGCCTTATGTGCTCAGTTATCCTCGGGAGAGGCTCCTAATGGATTTTCAATTGGTAGGTATCACTCTATCCTTTTCAAAGGGCGCAACATGGTACCAGTGACGTTACATGAGGAGGTCTTGAGGGAGTTTCATAGGTACCATTTGGTGGTACATCTCAGAGTGGTGAAGATGTATTAGGACCTCCGACATCAGTACTGGTGGCCCGGGATGAAGAGATATGTGGCTGAGTTAATTTCACAATGCCTCATTTAGCATCAATTGAAGACCGAGCATTAGGTTTTAGCAGTTTTGACCCATCCACTCGAGGAACCAGAGTGGAAATGAGACGATATCTTAGTGTAATATGTGGTGGGGTAACCTCCTACATCAAGGGGACATGACTCTATATGGGTGACCATTGACTAAATCACCATGTTGGCTCATTTTATACCCATCTAGAAGTAGGGACTAGTAGAGGGCTTGGGACACCTCTACGTCCAAGAGATAGTGTGTATTCACAGTGTTCCTTCAATGATCATCCTATATCTTGACGCCTGATTTACATCACGTTTATGGAAGGGATTATAGGAGACGTTCAGAAAGCAGCTACATTTTAGCACATATTTTCATCCTCAGACGGATGGTCAAGGGGATCAGACCACACATACCTTGGAGGATATGATTTATTCTTCGGTCCTTGACTTTGGTCATAGTTGGGAGGATCAACTTCCTTCAGTGGAGTTCCCTTACAACAACAGCTATCACTCCACCATTGGTATGGCACCATTTGAGTCCTTGTATGGGTAGCCTTGCAGATCACCCATATGCTTGACAGACCTAGGGGAGTCGGTTGTAATGGGTCATGAGTTGGTATGTTTTACAACTGACAAGGTTCAGATCATCTAGGAGATGATGAGGATGGAATAGAGTAGGAAAAAGTCTTATACCGACAAGAGATGGAGACCCTTTGAGTTTGATTAGAGAGACCATGGGTTCCATCGGATCTCACCTCGATATGGATTGCATAGATTTGGTCAGGATGTCAAACTATCTCAGAGTTTCATCAGACTCCTTTCTGATCCTATGCAGAGTTAGCGAGGTGGTGTACCACCAAGATCTCCCCCCACAGATGCACCAATTGCATGATGTTTTCCACGTGTCGTAGCTGAGAAGGTCTGTGCATGATCCATCGCACATCATCGACTAGGGCGAGCTGTAAATTGACAATGGGGCGACATTTGCAGAGTTCCCAGTGGAGATAGAGGATCAACATGAGTGGGTTTCAAGTGGGTGTTTGATTCCTATGGTGTGAGTACGATTGCATCACGTAAATCTCTTGGAGAGAACATGATAGTGGTAGACTCAGATTCTAGCTCACTACCCCAATCTGTTTGATTAGTTTTTTGTTTTGGATTTCAGGGACGTAAAGCCTAATGGTAGAGAGAATGTAATGTCTTGGAAATTCAGTGTATTTGTGTAATTACATGGAATTATTCTAAGACCATGCACCCTAATGGCACATGATTCTATGTCCCGGAGAGCACATAACGTAATCTTAATCACTTTTTAAGGTACATTCAGTAAATGCGTGAGCGAGTTTTTTCAAAATATTGAACCGGTGCTTGGATCGAAAAGATGAGGAAACCATTGAATTCAGAATGCCTGGATTCTCCCAGAATGTTCTTAGCTTCGGAAAAAAAGGGCTGAATGGAATATTTTATTTTCAAACATTTCGGTAAATAAGAAAATATCATTAAAAAGTTAGTTTATTTTCTTTTTTCATCTCATGAGGGGTGACACAACGACGTTGTGGTGTAGAGACGAGGTGAAGTCATGGAATATTAATGAGGATCATTAATGGCCCATATCACACAACGTAATGATGCAATAATGGAAGCATAACAATGATTCTATTTTATAAATAACACAGCCTAAGGACGTGACATCGCAGCCTAACTGAAACATCACGACGTGATTTCCTTTTTATTGTCTAACATGTTAGTGGATAGAGGATTAAATGTGGATGATTCTCGGAGAAACATCCTATGAACTTATTCTCCAAGGAAGAATGACAATTATCGTAGAGACATCACCAACTTCGATGAACCTCGACGAATGGAAATGGAAGAGACGATGTCGAGGCCTTGAACTCTCAGGGATGAATGCTATAAGATCGAATGTCAACAGGGTATGGTTATGATTTTTATTTCAATGTTCTTACCCATTATTATTATATTAGAAACGATGAACACTTGTCAACCCATGAACATGTTGATCCGCGATTTGTGTGTTTATGTGAGAGGGTTACTTTTCTTGTGGATTTATTATTCGTGATTCAATCCTTGCATAAAATGATTGAACTTCAATCCTTGAACCAAGTCCTTGATTTAAACATCTAATGCAGAGGGCTAGGGCTAAAACGAACAAGTCCTAAGCACCTCTACTTGTGTGTCCTTAGTGGATGCATTCTTGATGTGGCATCAAGAAAGAATTTAGTCCTTATAGGTAAAAAGGGTGATCTTCAGGGACATTAGGGGTAGACAAATCAAAAAACGGACCACCGGAGCTACTCTGGTGGCCTGTTGAAGGTTTCACCATTACGGAACCACTATCATGGTGGATCCGGAAAATTTCTAACACTGACCACATTAATGGATTGATGTCGTCCGGCACTGTGGCTGATTGGCCACGGTAGCCATGGGGTGATGCAGCATATGGTGTGCACTGTGTGAAGGGGGTGGCCCGCAATCGGGCAACCCGGATCGGCTGGACGAGCTGTGGTTTTTCGACCACAGATAGAGGTGGAGGCCTAGTGATGTCCCATGGGGAAGATGAGACCAGACACAGCCAATATCCACGTCCCAGTTAGGCACTCTCACTGACCCCACCACGTGACTGATCAATGGTCTTGCTGGTCGTGCCCACAGCCCAGCGGGCCGAACCTGCATAAGCAGGCCAAAACTACACCTTGCGGGTCAGACCAAACTAGACCAAGTTGTCGGGTGACCCGGTGGTCGAGACCCTCATCCAAACTGGGTTGGTTCCAGTGATCCCTTTTGGGCCTGGCCCGCTGGCCGGGTGGACCAGACCGAAACCAACCGGAAATAGTTCATGCAATGTTCTTCTAATTTAACTGGGGTATGTGTGGACCCTGGGCTAGGTTGGTCTGGTCGGTCTGACCAGGTCTGACCGGGATCCATCACAATCGGCCCCCTATTTACTAAAACACTCATATATTGCAAATCGTGCGTCTGATTGACAAGTCGTTTGTGGAGTTGGGACCCTCTTGATGAGACAGATCTTTTGGCATGATTTTTAGTGACTTTCATGGACATTGTGATGTTACTAATGGAGAGAGAATATATTCTCCCATGCACACTATGTACGGAACCCTGCGATTGGATGAGACCTAAAGAATGCTCGATGAAGCCCCAGTGGGAAGCGGCTATGAATGACCCAGTAGGGCTGTAATAACCCGAGATTTTATAAGATATATTCTTTTTAATTTCTTTCATATCTTCTATTGTACGCTACACCAAGATTATCTTTCACTATACGCAACACCGTATTAGCTTGCAGTATATGCAACACTACTCTTGGATTGTGTTACACACAATTTCATGATTGTTTGATAGTTGTTATTCTACGCAACATTGAGTGTGTATGTATATATATATATATAAATATATATATTCATTGTATAAATGAAATATGGTTGTATTTTTTTATACGTAACAACAAAGGAGTATTGCACTACACGCAACCCTGATTTGGCTTTCATTACAGGCAATCACGACCTTCCACGATAGCGTATGTTGTACGCAATACCGAGTTTCACTAAACAATGATATACTATTAAAATATTATTAAAACTAGCCATTATGAATAGTAATACCCACTTTTTGAAATTTTATAAATTTTATTTTTGAAAATGGACTTCATTTTTGGATTCAGAATACCTAAATTATCCTAGGGTTAAATTTTGGTATTTTTTTGAAAACTTTCAATTTTTGATGAATATTGAAAACACTGGGTTACTATTTAAAATCCGACTTTTTATTTAAAAAATTATTTATTTATTTATATTTTTTCTAGGTCAACATTGATATATAATACCTATATAAGTTCAATGTGATTCATTGGAGTCATTTTATAATAATTTTAGATATATTAAAATTTTATTGATCTTTTTACCGTCTTTTTCCCACCTCCTAGGAGAATTTGAAAATTTACATTAAACTTAATTTTACCACTTTTGTGAATGGAATTTCGAAAATCCGAGAGACACAGTTGATGTCAGTAAGTAAAATGTGGTTCAATGAGATGAAAATAATTTTTGGTGAATAAAACTGTTTACTTTTTTTTACCACGGTTAAAAGTAAATAGGGTAATTAAGGGTAAAAATGATATTATTGTTACCCTAACACATGCCCTAATTCTATTGGATAAGTGTAATTCGACAAAAAATAACCTTATGAATAAAATATTACCATTTAGGCCAACTTGGATTAGATTAAGACATTTAATATTAATTTATTTAAAGAAGGGTTAAAATAGGTAATGTCAATGTTTAATAAGTAAATAATTTTTAATATAGGGTTATACATAAGATAAATTCAACTATAAATATTAATTAGAAAGATAAAAATATTTCCTACATAATGTTATTTTATTTGTAATTTTTAGACATTATATAATTTAATTTATTTATGACACAAAGCTGATGCAGGAATTGACTTATTAATGAAATATTGACATAATTGATGTTATAAATACCCAAATAAATGTAATTTGAGACTTTTTATGAATTCAAATAATTTTGTATGTTAATATGACATTTAATTATTTATTTAATTAACTTTTTTTTAACTAATCTTTCTTTTATGATTTTCACAAAAATCAATTACCAAATAGTGTCAAAATTGACATAAAATAGTTTTTAAAACAAATATTATATTATTAATTGTTATTTTTTTCCTAAAAATCTACGGTTAAGCCAAATGACTTAGATAAGGATATATATATTAATAACAAACAATTTGGGGTTTTTTTGTCTTGTTATGGTAAGTTTTTTAACCTTATATTGTAAGAAAATAAAAAGACACGGTAATAGTAAAATTTTCTATCTTAAAGTTAAATCTAAATGATAAGGTTAAAATAGTAACTTAAACATGTCCTAATTATATTAGATGAAAGGATTTCGACCCATACCCACTTTATCTTCGAAATAAATCAATTTGGAGCTATTTAAAACCGAATATGATGTTATAATAAAATAGTATTTTTAGTTTTTCAAAAGGTGCCCCTCTAGTCCCTTATAAAAGGGCACCTCCTCCCTCTCTTCCTCACACCACATTGAGCCTTAAAGCTCGAGAAAACCCTACCAATTTATCCTCTCCAATTCCATAGAAACATCCTATAGTTCATGGTCTTCTTCAAAGACAAATTTTAGTGCCCTAAAAGGAGGCCTCAAAAAGGCGCTTCCAAGAAGAGGTAATGCCCGTTACCGATTCTTTCAACATTATTTCTTCTTCCACTTATTCTTCTTTAGTTGATGAATTATGAAGTAATAACATCAGTATAAAACATATAATTATATGCTATTATATGTATGAAACAACCCAATTTCACCATCTATCCATCCTACAGAAAATAAAGTCACCGCGCGTGCGTACGTACGGAATACCATCTCCACGCCGTGGTGTAATCTATTTTCCCACCACCACCTTACTTGGATGTGTATAATGGTGAAAATAAATAACTATATATGATTATTTTAATGTGGTATTGATTCTGAAATTGTATACATACACTCAAATACAATTCCACGGTCATGGAAATGATATCATCGCTCGTGCGTACGTACGGACTACCGTCTCCATTACGCGATGAGATTCATTCTCCATGTTAACCATTTAAGAATGATTATAGAGTATATATAAGAAATAATAATGAAATATATTATAAATACACTGGATTTATGTATATATTAATATGTATGTCATCTAATTAATTTCATTCAACTCAATAAGGAAATGAAAACAGCGTTCATGCGTACGTACAACCTACCGTCTCAATGAACGTTGTATTTCATTCCTTTTATCGATCTATAATATATATGTATATGATGAATATATATTATATATAAATCAGTTTTTACATTCTGTAATTATGTAAATCAGGATATAAGTAATAATATCAAGAGCGACAAGTCGAAACACATACGATAAATGAAATGATTTTACCCAAAATGCTACTTTTACATGGAATTTACAAAAGAACGGGTAATATAAAGTAATAAGTGAAACATATATGATATAATAACAATGAATATGATTATGTAATAAGTCAATGACATTATTTAAATCATTATAAAGGTGGTTCGGATCCATACGAAGCATATCAGACCTAAAGTAAGGGATAATTTTGCAAATCTCATTTTTATCTGAGATTGCTTATTCGTAAGTATTTACTGGGGTTATTTCTATCATCCATGTCCATGTTTTATAAAAGTGTTTTCATGTATGTTTAAAGTCCATTTTACCCATTCTCGACTTTTACTGCATGGTATGTAAGGAATCTTTCTTCTGTTTACGTTACGATGTACTTTTTGACTTTTCTGGCAAAAGTACGAGAAGAATGTTTTTTTAACTTATACGGCACAAACGGATTTTTATGGTTTTATAAAGCCTTATTTTTATGAATCTTCCTCCAAAAATATTTCATGAATATTTTCAAGAAAATATATTTATTTTAAAATTGAATGACGTTTTGTCAAACGAAATTGATTTTGAAGAAGAAAGGATATTTTCTTCAAGAATTCATTTCAGATGTTTTATCAAAACCATTTTCCATCTAAGATGAATTTATTTCATATGTGTATTTTTCAAGTATCATTACCCTATGATTTACATGGTTTAAATTTTCTTATTATGAAATGATATCCATTTCTTTGATATGGAATATGTGATGATGGGATGATGTTTATGAAACCCATTTTATTTATTGGGTTATTATGAATGATGTATGTTTATGTTGTGGCACAAGTAAGAATGATTTCATTATGAGATGGGTGGGACCTATATCTCCCTCCAATGCCTTGGGTAAAGATTTGTATCTCATGAGATAGATATGGATGGAATGGTAAGTTAATCTGGTTCAGTGTTAGAGGACTGAAACGAGGAGTGAACTCGATTCAGAAAGGGACTTTGTCCACTAAGATGGTCATGGCAGAAATGCCTTGGCTACTATGGAAATCATAACGAGTGTTGAATGATTTCCACAATTACATGTTTTATTCCCATGCTATTTTATCATGATTTATGTTACCGTATGATATATGTATTATGTACTTCCAAGATTCATGTCTTTGCTCAAGATTTTGATGTTTAGATTTTATGTTCAAGTTTTTTCATTCAAATGTTTATGGATTGTTTTATGTTCTCTATGCTTACCCTTACTGTGCATTTGAGCTCACCCTTTATATGTTTTCTTTTCCCCAGGATATAAAGCATGGTTTTCAGTAAGAAAACAGAAGGGGAAGATCTTTATGGGAGATGTTGAAGATCTTTCACCATGATTAGAAGATTATGTTCCGAGTTTCCAAAGACACTAAACTATTACGGTCCTTGTGTGTCTATTTTTGTTATGTATTACGTATTCCGCAAAAGTAATGTAATTTCCATGTACCTCAAGTTTTGGGTCTCTACAGTTGGTATCAGAGGAAAGGTTTAGTCAACCATTGAAAACTAGGATGTGAAAACGTTAGTGAGATCCCTAGAGATATTTCTACAGTATTTCTAGGGATGTCCCTAAGGATAAGTATACGTATAGGATATATTCCTAGAACTATGGTAAGAATCATAGAATTTAACCTACGATGTTAGATATTGAGGGTACTCCCCCTTTACTATGTTGTTTTTTTCCTAGCATGATTTTTGCCTCTCAAACTATTCATTTTGGGTTTTACAAAATGGCTGGAAACAGGAAGATTCCCGATAATGGAGGATATGATGGACAATGGAATGATATTATTCATGAGAAAACAAATGAAACGGGATTTGGAAGTCCAAACATCGTTATTATTCCTAATCAGCAATCTCATAACATGATCAATAATCTCAACTTCGGTAAGTTTCCCGACTCAGATAATAAGAGAAAGATGGAGTTTCATGACGATCATAGAGGAAAGAAAGTTCAATTTATCTCATGTAAAT
Source organism: Viscum album (assembly GCA_963277665.1). NCBI lineage: Eukaryota > Viridiplantae > Streptophyta > Magnoliopsida > Santalales > Viscaceae > Viscum > Viscum album. The sequence goes on from OY728147.1 coordinate 125,397,054, forward strand.
CATGTGGGAAGAGGCATCGGGGAGATTGTTTTAAAGGAACTGGAAGATGCTTTGGGTGCAGAAAAGAAGGACACAAATCCAATAAGTGTAAAGGAAAAGGTTCAGTTAACACCATAGAGAAGGATAATGGTATTGCTACGACATAAACTATGATTAGATGTTTTAAATGTGGAATGTATGGGCATTATGAAAACCAATTCCCTAAGGGAAAATATCATGAAGAGAATATGAATGGTCGTATGGGTAGTATTTATGTGGATGATGATGAGGAGAATACAAATGATATATGAGATGAAAGAATTGTTGAAGCTCAGTCAGTTGTTTAAGAAGGCAGGGGAATAATTGTATGTTTATCAAGTGTTATGTTGTACAGTTAATGGTACTATGGAATAAAGAATCGTCTAAGGATTGTTAAACTAATTTTTTTCCAAAAATATTTGAAAGTACATTTTGAATGGTACCGGTAACCATGAATATTTATTCAGATATTTTTGAAAGGAAGATGATACGCAGATAAGGAAAAAATAATATGTTTGACAGTATTCATGAGCTCATGATTGAGATAAGGACTAAGTGATATCATGGTTTGATTATATAGAATTTTTGGATTTTTGTATCTGGAAAGAGTTAACTTTTGACAGAATTCATGTTTTCACTAAGGTTAAATGGGATTTTATTTTTTTAAGAGAATACATGATTAAGGTATTCACATGTTTGTAATTTGACCAACAAGATATATCTTATGTTATATGGGGGATAAATGATGGAATTTATGTGATTGTTATGTGACATTTCATGTAATAATTTTCTTTATACTATGAGCTTGGACCGAAGTACTTTAGATAAGCCTAAAAATTGGAATGGATTATGTTGGAAATAAGTTAGTATTGTTTAAGGATAGAACTTTTTTTGATATTAATGACGGGATGTTATAGTAATGTAGTTTTAGAAAAAGGACAACCTGTAGGATGGGCGACATCCCATCGCGTCAGACAAGGCTATGGGAATCGAACCCACAACTGAAGTGTGACTGGCCTTTATCGCCTACCACTGGCCTACAGGAAGTCCTTGGTTAGTATAAAATTAATTTATTTTATTAATTGGTATGATAGATGAAGTATAAGTCCATTTTTGGAATGATATACAATAGATGGACTTATGTATATTACTATGGCTGACCTTTTGATTAAGACAGATGGAATGACCCATCATTCTATCACATGATCTGCTAACACTTCACGAATGACAAATTCAACATCATTTCCATAAGAGATGAAGTGGAAATTGTTCAAGGCACGAACAACGGTGATATTATATCGAAATAAAGTAAGTATTTCTTCTAATTAAAATTATTAAACTTTAGAGAAATGATCTAGAAAACCAAAAATGTTGTCCTAGTGCCCTTACATCTGATGAATCAGATGCTACCTCAGATCATCCCAAATTTATGGCTTTGTGATTGTTGGCTTTATCATAGCCATGTCCTCGACCACTCTCCATCAGAACATGATGATTAGATTTCTCCTCCATATCCATTTTTTCACCTATGTTCTCCTATGTGGAAACCTAGTGATTAGTTTATTTGGGTAACTGTTACGTTTCATACTTTAGTTTTTAAAGTTAAGTTTTGGTATTCCTTTGTATGATGTGGGTTTCAAATAATGAAACTTTCATGTAGAAAACCATTTATAACCCCGACGAATTTCGAGTGCGAAATTCATTTTAAGGTGGGTAGAATGTAATAGCCCGAGATTTTTTAAGATATATTATTTTTAATTTCATTCATATCTTCTATTGTACGCTACACCAAGATTATCTTGCACTATACGCAACACCGTATTAGCTTGCAGTATACGCAACACTACTCTTGGATCATGTTACACGCAATTTCATGCTTGTTTGTTAGTTGTTATTCTACGCAACATTGAGTGTGTATGTATATATATATATATATATATATATATATATTCAATGAATAAATGAAATATGGTTTTATTTTGTTATACGCAACAAAAAAGGAGTCTTTCACTACACGCAACCCTAATTTGGCTTGTATTACAGGCAATCACGACCTTCCACGATAGCGTGTGTTGTACACAATACTGAGTTTCACTAAACAACGACATGCTATTAAAATATTATTAAAACTAGCCGTTATGAATAGTAATACCGAATTTTTGAAATTTTATAACTTTTATTTTTGAAAATGGACTTCATTTTTGGATTCAGAATATCGAAATTAGCCTAGGGTGAAATTTTGGTATTTTTCAGAAAACTTTCAATTTTTTATGAATAGTGAAAACACTGGGTTACTATTTAAAAACCGATTTTTTATTTAAATGATTATTTAATTTATTTAAATTTATTTTAGGTCAAAATTGATATATAATAACTATATATGTTCAATGTAATTCATTGGAGTCATTTTATAATAATTTTAGATATATAAAAATTTTATTGAACTTTTGACCGTCTTTTACCCACCTCCTAGGAGAATTTGCAAATTTACATAAAACATAATTTTACCTCTTTTGTGAATGGAATTTCAAAAATCCGAGAGACACAGTTGATTTTAGTATGTAAAATGTGGTTCACTGAGATGAAAATAATTTTTTGTGAATAGTAACTTTTTACTTTTTTTACCACAGTTAAAAGTAAATAGGGTAATTAAGGGTAAAAATGATATTATTATTACCCTATCACATGTCTTAATTCTATTGGATAAGTGTAATTCGACCAAAAACAACCTTAGGAATAAAATATGACCATTTAGGCCCACTTGGATTAGATTAAGACATTTAATATTAATTTATTTAAAGAAGGGTTAAAATAGGTAAAATCAAAGTTTAATAAGTAAATCATTTCTAATATAGGGTTATACATAAGATAAATTAGACTATAAATATTCATTAGAAATATAAAAATATTTCTTACATAAAGATATTTTATTTATAATATTTATACATTAAATAATTTAATTTATTTAAGACACAAAGACGATGCAATAATTATCTTATAAATTAAATTTGACATAATTGATGTTATAAATACCCAAATAAATGTAATTTGAGACTTTTTATGAATTACAATAAATTTATATGTTAATATGACTTGTTAGTATTGATTTAATTAACTTTTTTAGAACTAAAATTTCTTTTTTGATTTTCACAAAAATCAATTACCTAATAGTGTCAAAATTGACATAAAATAGTTTTTAAAAAAAATATTATATTATTAATTGTTATTTTATTCCTAAAAATATAAGGATCAGCCAAATGAATTATATAAGGCTATATATATTAATAACATACAACTTGGGGTTCGTTTGGCTTGTTATGGTAAGTTTTTTAACCTTATAGTGTAAGAAAACAAAAAGACACGGTAAAAGTAAAATTATCTAACTTAAAGTTTAATCTAAATGATAAGGTTAAAATAGTAACCTAAACTTGTCCAAATTATATTGGATGAAAGTATTTAGACCCATCCCCACCTTATCTTTGAAATAAATTAATTTGGATCTATTTATAATAGAATATGACTTTATAATAAAATAATATTTTCAGTTTTTCCAAAGGTGCCCCTCTCCTCCCTTATAAAAGGGCACCTCCCCCCTCTCTTACTCACACCACTTTGAGTCTTCGAGATCGGCCAAAACCTACCAATTTATCCTCTCCACTTACCTAGAAACATCCTAGAGGTCCTGGTATTCTTCAAATACCAATTTTATTTCCCTAAAAGGAGGTCTCAAAGAGGCGCTTCAAAGAAGAGGTAATGTCCGTTACCGATTCTTTCAACTTTATTTATTCTTCCACTTATTCTTCTTTATTTGATTCATTATGAAGTAATAACATCAGTATAACACATATAATGATATGTTATTATATGTATTAAACAATCCTATTTCACCATCTATCCATCCTACAGAAAACGAAATCACCGTGCGTGCGTACGTACGGAATACCATCTCCATGCCATGGGGTAATCTATTTTCCCACCACCACCTTACTTGGATGGGTATAATGGTGCAAGTAAAAAACTATATATGATTATTGTAAAGTGTTATTGATTCTGAAATAGTATACATACAATCCAATATAATTCCACGGTCATGTAAATGATATCATCGCTCGTGTGTACGTACGGACTACCGTCTCCACGACGCGATGAGATTCATTCTCCATGTTAACCATTTAAGAATGATTATAAAGTATATATAAGCAATAATAATGAAATATATTATAAAGATACTGGATTTATGTATATATATATGTATGTATGTCATCTACTTAATTGCATTCAACTCAATAAGGAAACGAAAACAGCGTTCATCCGTACGTACGACCTACCGTCTCCATGAACGGTGTATTTCATTTCTTTTATCGATCTATAATATATAGGTATATAATGAATATATATTATATATAAATCAGGTTTTACATTATAGAATTATTTAAATCAGGATATAAGTAATAATATCAAGAACGACAAGTCGAAACACATACGATATATGAAATGATTTTACCCAAAACGCTACTTTAACATGGAATTTACAAAAGAAAGGGTAATATAAAGTCATAAGTGAAACATATATTATATAATAACAATTAATATGATTATTTAATAAGTCAATAAAATTATTTAAATCATTATACAGGAGGTTAGGATCCATACAAAGTATATCGGACCTAAGGTAAGGGATAATTTTGCAAATCTCATTTTTATCCGAGATTGCTTATTCGTAAGTATTTACTGGGGTTATTTCTATCGTCCATGACCATGTTTTATTAAAGTGTTTTCATGTATGTTTAAAGTCCTTTTTTACCCATTCGTGACTTTTAATACATGGTATGTAAGGAATCTTTCTTTTGTTTACGTTACGAGGTACTTTTTGACTTTTCCGGCAAAAGTACGAGAAGAATGTTTTTTTAACTTATTCGGCACGAACAGTTTTTTACGGTTTTATAAAGACTTATTTTCATGAAGCTTCCTCCAAAAGATTTAATGACTATTTTCAAAAAAAATCACTTTATTTTAAAATTTCATGACGTTTTGTCAAAAGAAATTGATTTTGAAGAAGAAAGGATATTTTCCTCAAGAATTCATTTCAAATGTTTTATCAAAACCAGTTTCCATCTAAGATGACATTATTTTATATGTTTATGTGTCAAGTATCATGTCTCTCTGATTTACATGGTTTCAATTTTCTTTTTATGAAATGATATCCATTTCTTTTATATGTAATATGTGATGATGGGATGATGTTTATGTAACCCATTTTATTTATTGGGTTATTATGAATGATGTATGTTTATTTTTTGGCATAAGTAAGAATGATTTCATTATGAGATGGGTGGGACCTATATCTCCCTCCAATGCATTGGGTAAAGATTTGTATCTCATGAGATAGACATGGATGGAATGGTAAGTTAATCCGGTTCAGTGTTACAGGACTGAAACGAGGAGTGAACTTGATTCATAGAGGGACTTTGTCCACTAAGATGGTCTTGGCAGCAATGCCTTGGCTACTATGGAAATCATAACAAGTGTTGAATGATTGCCACAATTACATGTTTTATTCCCATGGTATTTTATCATGATGGATGTTACCTTATGATATATGCCTCATGTACTTCTAAGATTCACGTCTTTGCTCTAGATTTTGATGTTTAGGTTTTGTGTTCAAGTTTTTACATTCAAATGTTTATGGATTGTTTTATGTTCTCTATGCTTACCCTTAATAAGCATTTGAGCTCACCATTTATATTTTTTCTTTTCCCTAGGATATAAAGCAATGTTTTAGGTAAGAAAAACAAAGGGGAAGATCATTATGGGAGATGTTGAAGATCTTTCACCGTGATTAGAAGATTATGTTCCATGTTACCAAAGACACTAAACTATTACAGTCCTTGTGTGTCTGTTTTTTTATGTATTAAGTATTCCGAAAAAGTAATGTAATATCCATGTACGTCAGGATTCTGGTCTCTACAAGGGCCACGGTGAGGAGTGGCGCTATGTGACTCGGAAGAACCATAATACTTGATAGGAGGAGTACATCAATTTGGATTAGGTGGGAAAAAGATCCGTGGGACTCAGATGTCCCACTGTGGTGAGAGGCTTTGTGTTACCCATCATACCCACAGTACTCATCAGGGATGAGTACCATAGTAGTCCAGGGTTAGTGGGAAGAGACTTTTGTCTGACCCTCTAGGACCATTGTATGATATAGAGGAGGATTTCTACAACAACCAAGGAGTTCAATGATATTACTTACAATGCTAATATCTCTACCCTAGAATATACATGGAATGAGCTACCTTGAGATATATTATTTTTCTTTGTGATGTGTGTTGAGGATTTTCGGGTGGTCTTTTATTTTTGTTTTGGGATCCCTACTCAGTTTCATGTTACTCAACCCTACAAGGGCCCCGCCCATGTGTGTCGTGTCCCATGAAAGTGATCAACACTTCGATAGAGACATAAGTGGACCGGGACTAGGTGGATCCCAGTGAGACATGAATGATCAACACATAGATGGTGGACATTGTGGATAAGGACATGGTTGGGCCTAGTAGAACATGGTGGATAGGACGTACTACTTCGGCTTCTAGTTTCTTCACTACGCTTTTGATCAGGTGGGGTTTTCAGCAGATGGCCATCAGGCTCATGATTTTTACTTTTCTGTTTCAGTTTTTTTTGTTGGGTTTGTATTCTGGCCATCTTGATTTTAGTTTTACTTTGTACGAAGTCCTGTTTTAGTATACTAGTTTTCCTCTATCAGTGTGTTGGGACATGGTTGGGCATGTTTTTGTGTACAGGTATTCAAGAAAATGCCTTCTTCTTGCAGGTGTATGCCTTCAACACTAGTCTCCAGTCCTTGTCCTTTGGGAGGGAGGCATGCGGTTGTCACAGAATGGGCCCTAGGGGAAGGGTTATGAATCTTTGACTTTTATAGGCTCTCAATAGGTTATTTGGAACCTAAAACATATCTTATTCAAGGATATAAGCATTGGTGAATGTTATTTATCTCTCTATGATATTTGAAACTTATCTCATTTAAAATTATTCATTCTTCTTCTCTCACATTCTAAAAATTGTAGGATACATATGTTTTTGGTTGATGAAAACCATTATTTGATGAACTATGACTCTAGGGGTTACTCATTTATCTTCCTCACCTTCGATTATCCATTTTCGGTTCCCATTTTTGGTGATTTATTATTAGTTAATTTGACATAAAAGTAGGTGGTTCTAATATGATTTTCCATTATATTGAAATATTTATTTCTCTTTTAATCAAAACATTACTTTCAATTATTTTATGAACTATCAATGATTGTGATTTTTATTATTTACTTAAATAAAATACTATAAAAACTATATTAAAAGGATTTAAAATATGATGTTATTTTTGGGAAATGCTTCATTAAATGAAAATTGGATTTATCAACTGAATTTTTATTGATTCTGGATAAAATTTGATTTAAATAAAACATTATTTTGATAGAAATGAACTTAATGAAAAACAATATTTTGGTATTTATATTGAAATGGACTCTTAAAACATGAAATTGGGATTTTGAACTATGAAATAAGAATATAACTAAAATGAATGAATTTACCATGATTAATTGATTATTTTATTTATTTAAAAATACATGTGATTATGAGTAGTTAGTTATTAATTATGATAAGCAAATTTAGACTCTGACTCCCTAGTAAAATATTTATGATGAAAAATAGAACTAAACCAACATTAGAATTATTTTCACTTATAGTGTGTTTATTAATTCTATCGTGATGTCCAGAACCTTTTGGACATGTATATAAACACTTGAGCTATATTTACAGATAAAGTAGTGTGAGTATCTTAAATCCTATAACTATCTAATCGTAGGGAATGCAGCCAGGGTTGTTTTTTGATTTTATTATTACATCCCTTTTTTTCTTTAAATTCATTATTTATTCCCTTTATATTTGTATAGAAAATGTTAATTTAATATTATTTTGATATATATTCTATTTAACTTCATTTAAAAATATGTTTTTATTGAAATGTGAAACTTATTTGCAATTCATTGTAAATATTTAAATTGAATCATATTTGGTTTAATTGTTATGTAATTACTCATATACTTTTTTGTTAAATCATATTGGACAATTCCCCACCCCCAATATTTTCCTTCGTGTTTTTGTATATTTTTAATCAATGTTTTGGAAAAACAAAAGAGATGCTTATAGGATAAAAGTGTTCTAGATTCACGGTCCAAGATTAATGGTGGTGAGTTTTGATGTTATGGTCCATATATTACGTAAGGATGGTGATCATGTTCTTAGATGAATGTTTTTCCATCATTCAGATAATTTAATTTTTTTCTCTACAAATCTAATTTTGAAACTTTCTCCACAGAAGATTTATTATACTAAATGTGTATTGTTTAATCTTCTTTTGTTCTATATTTTTTCTGGTCTCATGGAAAAGTTCATCCATTTTTCTTATTCTTTAATCCACCAAGTAGTCACCAACCCATTGGCATTGAAAATGGGTTTAGATCAATGTTATGACTGATTGAGGAACTCGTGAACCATGGTATTTAGTATAGTTTGTGAGAAAATAAATAACCAATTTTCCATCTATGAATGATGTCATTGAAAAATATAATGTTTGGTTTTATAGAATTCAAATACTGATTGTCTTCCTATATTATTAAAAATAATTATATTTTTTGGATCATGAATGGTGAGATAAAAAACAATTCAATATTAAATTTTGATGACTCTATTAATAATTATACTAAGAATCATTTTGAGTAATTAGATCATGATATTAGTTTTTAAACCAATATTGAAACAAAAAGTATTGATAAGATTTACGGAGATAATAATGAACCATTTCAATCATTTTTTACTACATTTATATTTTTATCAACAGTGAAGATATTAGTTATATTTAAGTAAATAAATGTTCATTGTGATAAAATTATAACATAATTCAATGAGCATTAAAAATTACTACTTCCAAAAAAAACTAGGATACCAGATTCCATTAACTAGGTAAAATGTTTTATACCCAATGATATAAAAAGACATATCCATGCCCGACATTCTATGTTCTATATTGAAAATAAATATGAAATATTATTAGAATTTACAAAATTTGGGATATCATGATATAAATTAGATGAAAATTAGAATCATGATCATTTCAATAGAATGGAAAATTAAACACACAATAGAAATATAGTATCTTAAAATAATTCTACATTTTAGGTGTCTATTTTTAAATTAAAATGATACAATGAGGCTATGATAGAATAGATATGATAACATCTATAACTGAAACAGAAGATGTCCAGTTGATTCATCATAATGGAATATATTTGATCTCCAAATTTCTAAATTTTTAAATTATGTTTGAATTTTAAAATTGGACTATTCATAGATAGAATAAATCCATATTATAGCCTATGAATCCAACATCATTCATGGAATGTTATGTTGTTTTTCTACAACTTGTCCCCATACATATGTGTGAGGATAAATAATGTGATGGTGATCATGATGAAATCATGACCAAAATAGTATGGAAATTATATTGATTTTAAATTATCACCCTTTATTAATGATTTAATGTTCAGTTAGGGATATGTTTTATAGTGTTTGATTCATAAAAAAGATAATTTTATTTATAATTAAATTATAATGTTCACTATTAATTAATTTATAAATATAAAATTATATTTAGATAATTTGTTGATCGATATAAATCAAATCATATGTTTCATTAAGGGACTTCCTATCATGAATTGTGTGAAGTAATAAAGATAGTGTACATGTGACATTGGGTATTTTTTAATGCACCAACTTTATTTAAGGAATAAATAGGAATTTTATTGTTTAAAGGAGTAGGGATTTTCTCCACAACCATTTTTATCTAAATAATATTTCATAAAAAAATCAAACATTGATTATGAATTTTGAAACTACATAATATCTTGTTAGGAAACTAATTAACGGATGAAATGGTCCATTTTAATAAAGCTAACTAATTTTAAATTTTTGTGGGAAAAGATAACATATTTTTTTTTATTCCTAGAAAATATTTTTGAATGCTTGATTAGAGATTTTTTAAACATAAAAGAAAAATATATTAATTTAATCCATGAATAGTCTAAATAACCCTGGGAATAATTTTTTTATTATCTCCCACTATGAAAAGAAATAAAACCAAATTTCCACTAGTTTTTTAAAAATTTAAATGAGTAAGAAGATAATTTTTTTTAAATGTATAAATGGCATCCATAAACCTTGTTGGTTTTCTTAATATTTGAATGATTTAGTTTCAGTGATGGATTTAAATTTAATATATATTAAATATATATACTATCATGTATTGGTGCAACCGCTATTATTAATTTAATTAAATATCAGATTTCTAATGAATTTAATTAATTCTCTCATATATTTGTTTTACATTTTCATTTTCATTTGTATAGAATTTATATATCCAAAATAATTATATTATTTACAATGAATATTTAATCATACATGGTCAAATATATATGTATTTTGAACCATCACTGTCTAACATAATGGTTCATTTATTGATTAATTTAGTGAATGAGATAATAATACGTGGGAATGCCAGTTTATGTTGGATGTATCCTTTTGAAAGATATAAAAAAATTAAAGGATATGTTTTGAATTTCCTCAACCATAGGTCTAAATTATTCCTAAATATATATCAAGAATAGGCCATTGAGTTCTGTAGTGATTTCTATTTGAAGTGGATCTTGTTGTTCTCTCTATATCTCAACATTTAAATGTTTGTAGTGAATTTATATGGATCCCTTTATTAATGGTAACGTTAATTCCATGTGATAAAGTGATAATTTCACATTATTACATTTCAAAAATGATAGGTGAGGTTCAACCGAATACATTATCACATATTTTTTAGATTTAATGTATTAATTCTATGATAAAATGAACATTTATTTTTGAATGTTTATAAACAAATTCACATTAATATTAGTTTAAATAGAAATTAATCAATGATTTATCCACATATCAAAAACATTGAAATACTTATTAGGTGGAATAATTTTTAATAAAATCACATGCTCTAGTTTTGATATTCACGGTATAATTTTTTACACACACTAAAATATGATTACTATAGTGATAATCAGAAATAGTGGAGTAATGGTCATCGATGAAGAACTATATTTTTTGATTACAAAAGTTAAATTACAAATTTATTCATCAAAATATTATTTTCATATTTTTTAGGATATATGGTATATTTATTATATTAAATTGTGTGCACAATTATTTATGTGTAAATATGATTATATTAATAGTGGTGTAAAACAAGATGAGTAGGGATTTACATTTTTTTATTTTAAATTATTTATTTACAAATATGAATCATTTATCATGTTGATGGATTTAAAATAGATATTTTATATTGTTACCCATTAAAAGAGAATGAGTCAATCATTTTTAAAAGGGAAAAAATAATTTAGGTGATTATATATTTGATGATGTTAATGATTTATATAAAATTTCATCATATATTACATGATTACAAAAGGATAAAAAACCTTTGAATGTAGACATATTATATTGATATATGAAATGATCACACAAATTGGATATGGGAAAAGATACCATTTCTCTTGTAATTAATAAGGTTAAAACTTGTTTATTGTTGAATATGAAAATGTTAAATTCATTATCTTTTAAATTTTTTATTTTAATATATAGATATCGAGAATTTAATCCATGTTTGTAATAATTTTTATATTTATTATTTTCAAATGTCCATTTTTAGGGTTATATTGTTTTCTACATCATATTTTTGTGATTTTTTTTATATTATTCATTTGTAAGTATACTATTTTATTCATCATAGTATTTATCAATTTATTTATATTATGTTAAATCACATTATTTCATATAATATTTACTCATTTTGAATCAATTATAGATATACTAAATTACATATTTGTGAATGATAATAATTTATATCATATTTTTAAGAAAACAATATATTCATTATGTAAATACCCAAAGCCTATTATCCTGATGATAGTAGATACACTAATATATTGGATTTAGATAAAATAAATCACATAATAAAGGAACAAATAGTTTAGTAGTATTTTTAGAATATATAAATAATTGATTCACAAATCACATTTGAAAATAGAAATTAGAATATAATTTCTATATGAATATCAGTATTCCTTCTAGTATATCATTCAATATCAGTCATAATATACATCTAGGATTCCAAGGGAAGGAAAAAATAAGGTTGAGCTACAATAATTTATAAGGGTTGTGTATAATGGAATCTATCATAAATAAATGAAAATTACAAATAATGTAAGGTAAATAATTTTATTCAGATTCTATTTTATTAATAACTTTAATCTCATGATTAGATAAGGAATCATAAATTAGGAAAGGTAAATGAATAAAAACACATACCCTTAATTCAATAAAAAGAGAATGAAATCATACTAGATATAATATCACCATGAAACTCTCATTGATAATGATAAATATATTCTTAATGACAAAAATTAATAATTATTCGATTCTATGATCACTTGAATCATGATACCTATACATTCTAGTCCATTAAATGAAAATATGATTATGTTGGGGAAAAACCCATGTAATGGTAGCTTATATATTCTCCCCATGAGACTACCAATGCATCAAGGGGATATATTATTCTAGTTCCCACCTATCACTACATGACCAATGTATAAATTATATATAAAATAATAAATTTAATTCATGATCAATATGCATTATCATCAAATACCTATATCTAGTAAATAATATGGATTTATCAATATTTACCATTTAATAAAATAAAATAAAATGTAACCACTATATGTAAAAATGGTATAAGTATTATTAAATAATAATATCAATGATATAAAAAATATGTATATTTAATAAAAATTAAATGTATAATAATCATAATAAAGTGAATATTTCAAGGAAAAACTAATGTCTAAAAAAATAAATCAATATAGTAAATGTAAATATTTTTCTCAGTAAAATTGATCATTAACCATTCATATAAATAATTATATGGACATTGATACAATATTTCCCTAGTGGCCATGACCTCATGAAATTCCATACCTGTATGTACTATATAAAAATATTTATTTCACATTATAGTAAAATATATATAGGCCTAGTTATAAATACGACATGAATACACATTTAAAACATTTTTTTTAATGTTAAACAATGTAAAATCTTATTTTATAAATCATTTGGAATAGGTAAAAAATTGAAATATTTTTTTGGAAACATGGTTTGAAAGACAATGAAGTTCTGATCCTAGAGAGAAACCAAATCATATTTTCTTAAAAAAATTCTCAATTATATTACATACCAATTTTATGAAAAATGTAAATAGTAAATGAAAATATACTTATTAAATATAGATATATAAAATTAAATGGGTTTAATATTAAATTATAAAAAAAATATTTTAATAGAGATTCAAGAATTAATAATCTCAGTTAGAATGATATTATAAACTAAACCCTTAAAATTTTCATAAAGTTAATGTGAGAATATATAAATTAATATATTAGGTTTCTAAAATTTAAATCCACATAAAACATGTGGTTATAAAACATAATAAATTTAAAATTCATTACATGCATAATCTTATAATATCAATATCAATAAAGAAGTATTTCAACCCAATGAAAGGAAATTGTTCTATGAAATTTTTTACCATTTCATAACATTTAAGTCAATTCTACATGGATGATGAAATTAAAATTGAAAAGTATAATAAAAATAATTATTAAATAATCATGGTATCACATGTAAAATGGTACTTATATATACCACATGAAATAAATTAGGTGCATAAATTTCAATATGCCTCAATGAATAGAAATTGATATGATATCTCTTACCTCATGCTATTATTTAGTTTAGCACTCTATAATCTCATTTATAGTTTTTTTAAAAATATTAATAACATATAAAACAACAATAAAAATATTTATAATATTATATATTTTCTGTTAATGACATCTTATAACACATTGTTAAAAATCAGTCATTATTTCAAATGTTTCAGGTATTAATTTCCTTATAATATCATGCATGTTCTATCATGATAGTTATGGATCATTAGCATATGATATTGTCAAATAATATCTATATTTATTTTATTTTTATAAAAATAATTTATATATATATATTTATACCCATTATATAATAGTGGATATAGAAAATGAATCACATCTCTTGGTGGAGATGGTAAGCCTTACGTACGAACAAGCGATGATATCTTTTCTAAATGAATGAAAGGATAATTTATTGAGTGATATAATAATTTACTAAAATAAATATAATATCATAGATATCATATATATTCGTTAAATTTATCCTTAAATACCATCCTGTAACATGTTAGTGAACACTAATCAGATCACTTCGTGAGGCAGTGATCCTCCAAACACAAAAGTGAGGTTATCATATCCCCCACAGAATTGAATTTAAAAATTTATATATAATATTATATATTCAGAAGTATCATATTTTAATTTATAATATATATATATATATATATATTATTTATAACATAATTCTCATCTATAAGAGCTATCTATGGAAAACAAGTTTCATCAGTTCGTGAGGCGGTAGTCCTCCGTACACATGAGTGACACAATATTTTCCTATTTGTGGGAAGAGGATATGGATATTGGTCATAGAAAAATCATAATAAAATTTTATTAAATGGTAAATATATCTGATATTATATCAGTATGATTGAATAATATTTTAAGGATGTGGAAGAACAATGAAAATAAAAATAGTTGTTAAAGAATATTTCCTCTTCCTCAAAACACTCTTCTAGGTTTGCACCAAAAATCTTTTTTAGGATGGACCTAAGATCAAAATAATCCATCATGGATGTTTTTATGGTATTAAGGAATCAATTTTTAATTTTATTGGATGATAAAAATGGATTTTTATATGTTATGGGCACGATAGTATGGGCTTCCTTTTTTAATAAGAAGATAAGGAAAAACATGGAATTTTTTAAACTATTCAATGGTACCCTTGTTTTTATCATGCCAGAAGACTCCCAAAAAAACATTCCTAGATATTATATTATATAAGGTATTATTATTTACATTAAATAACATTGTACAATTTTTTTCATTTTAACACTTATCGTTTTAGTTTAACCCCCATATATAATCATTTTTACCTTAACTGCGGTAGTTAATTTTTGTTATTTTCACTATTAATTATAGTAAAAAATTAAGATGAATATATAAAATAATATTAAATACTCTAATAAAAATAAAGAATCCATTTTTAAAAATTTTATTTATATAATTAGTATATTTAAATTTAAAATTTAACTAATAGTCACATCGAAAAAATTATTTTTCCATAGATGAACATTTAAAAGCATAAAATATATTAGTATTATAATTAAATATAAAATATAATCTTATTAACAAATTATTTAAATATAAAAATAATTCAACTAATATCACTTCAAAACAAATTTAATTTTTATTTTTATTTTGTAATCAATTCAAATGAAAAATTAAATTGTTAATAAATAATTTATTTTTCACTTTTCTTCATAAATAAAAAATTTCATAAATATCATAAAATTAACATTAAGGTAATTTTAATATTTTTATTTAAAATATTTGGATAATTTTATCATATTAATTTCTCTAAAGATCCAAAAATTAATTTTAACATAACTGTGAAATACGTGTCTAATTACTCTTTAGAAAAAAAATCAATTTTTCTTAAAACATTTTATTTCTTTAGAATGATTTTAATTTTCATTTCATAATCTAATTATAACCAATGTGTATATTTTATAAATTTTTAAACAATATAATTTTCACAATTTATTTATTACTATTTATTCCATCTATTTTTTGAGCTAGGATATGATAGTGTATCATGTTTTGTTCAAACATAGTGTTACATGAATTTAAAGCAATCAAAGAGTTTTAATTTAATTAAAATGAAATATAATGTAATGTATTGGGACATTGAATTCTATTTTGAGGATGATTTTTCAAGTTCTATATACTATAAAACATTATTTTCCTCTTTTAAAATATCAAGGTATTACATTATACATCCCTTAAATAAATATCATCATAACAATTTAATCTTGATCTTAGTAATCATGGGTTTTAAATTTGAAAATCTCATACTTTAAATACCACATCATAAAAAAGGATAATAAAATATCTATTGATGTGAGAGAAAGGAGAGTTTGATAGTCATCTTGAAAAATCTCATAACTAGGATTCCAAATAATATAACAATGGGAAGAATTAAAGATATTTAAATGTAAGAAAAGAACATATAATTAAAAAGAGTGATTAGGGTCAAAGATAAAAAAACCATAAATATTATATTTTAAGGAAAATTTAATTCATCATATTTGAAGTTAGTAGGATAAATATTATTTCAATATTCATTTTACTAATTTTGGGGGATTATTTTACAATCTATCCTAATAACATAAAAAATAAACTTACTTGAAAATTATAATTTCCTACTTTAATAATGTTTCACTAAAACATCTTTCTATATGAATCATTTTTCCACAAAATTAGATAATCTTAATTTACTATTATTTCAATACAATTAATGATCATTATAACCATAATGGTAATAAAAGAATTTAAACTTGTTTATATAAAATTTAATGGAATTATACCTCAAATATTATTTTCACTAAATCTCAAACCAATAAAAAGGGTTGTTTTACCATTAATATTTTCAAAAAATATCACTAATCATGTTATAATCCCACTACAAAAATTTTAAAAAGGGGTGTTTAAGAATTTTAACTTATGATTATCATTAACTAATATACTCATGAAGGTATCCATAAACCTTATATTAATGAAGAAACATATTATTTTAATTTTTATCACATTCCTTAGATGTTTTGTGATTGTTATAACAAAAATACCATTTCTATAAATACTTATAAAATTTAAGTCATTGAATCCCAAAAAATTAAAACATTAACTATTTTTATCAATTTATGTCCTTCTAGGGTAGAAGAGTTTCAATTTAGAAGGGTGAATTTATTTGGATGATTCCAATGATTCTTACTTTTAAGACAATGAAAAATTAATGGATCCTTAGGATGAAATTTATTTCATTCCATATTACAATAAATTTTTACTTAGAAATTAATTTATTTATTCACTTAGATTCCACCTATAAAGAATTTATCCTTCTATTGAGATAATTTCCTTGGGGTATCATTATAAATTTATGAAATAATGGAAGTAGGTCTGTCTTTTATTCATGTTATCATGCATAGATGCTCCCAGAAAACTCCATCCATCAATCCTTTAGTGACTCCGAGATGTGGTTATTGTATGTATGTAAATGATATTTTTGGATAACTTATCTAGAATAATAAAACTATATTTCTTTATTGTAATCATCTAATTTGGTTACTCATAGTCATCAAATTATTTTTCAAATTCAATGTAAACACAATTATTTTGGGTTACAACCATTGACTAAAACCAAAAGACATAGTGTGAGAAAAAATAATACACTACTGGAAAATGGGTCTATACCCACGGTTTTGCACAAAACCGTGGGTATAGGACACCCATATACCCACGGTTTCCCAAAACCGTGGGTATAGGTTTAGTATAGGAACCTATACCCACGGTTTTGGAAAACCGTGGGTATAGGTCCCCTATACCCACGGTTCTTGGCAAAACCGTGGGTATAGGTTATTTTTGAAGACCTATACCCACGGTTTTGGTAAAACCGTGGGTATAGGGGTTGTTCTAGAGACCAATGCCCACGGTTCTGAAGAACCGTAGGGATAGGGGTTTTTTTTTATAAGACCTATACCCACGGTTTTCCAAAACCGTGGGTATAGCTTTTCCTTGTTATGGCGGGGGGGAAAAATTCCCGCGGGAGTGGATTTTGTTTTGGCGGGAACATGATTTCAAATTAATATAATTACATGGAGTGAAGACTTTAATACAATAATTTCGCTGGGTTAGTTGGTTAAGGTCTCTGTCTCAAACATGACAGACCGGAGTTCGAATCCCGGTATTTTTTTATTTTTTAGATATTCGATTATTTTTAATATAAGTAAATAACCAGATTGAGACGTTAACAAAATTCAATTGGCAGTGTTGGTCACGAGTTCCGTATTTCTCTGAAAGTGCCGGTGAGACGCGGGTTCAAATCCCTCCAGGTGCGGTTTTTTGAATTTATTTCTGTTCGTTTGAAATCCGTGGATTATATTAATATATATTTGTAGATATATGCATATATAACAAATAGGAATTGTAGGTGCGGTGGTCATGTGCTGAGGCGCGGCGGTGAGGCTGGCTGAGTTGCAGGTTCGAATTCCAGTGGCCTCGTATTTCCGATTTTTAATACCCCACGGTTTGGAATCCGTGGGGATTGGTGTGTGCCACGCTGGAGCAGCGTGGTCCTCCATTTGAAAAAGCCTATACCCACGGTTCTGCTAAACCGTGGGTATAGGGTTAGACCCCTATACCGACGCCACTCAGCCCCACGGTTCCCCAAACCGTGGGTATAGCCTATACCCACGGTTTGGGGGGCTATACCCACGGTTTTGAACCGTGGGTATAGGTCGTTTTTCCAGTAGTGATAATAATAGGATACTAAATAATCATAGATAATCTCTTATGGAATTTATAAATCATGAAACCTTCATTAAAATATAAATATCCTTAGGTTCATCCTAGTTCAATAATTTTCATTATCTATTCAAATTATTTATGATTATTTTTAATTAAAATTGGAATTATCCAAAGTACATCACCCTGAAATGTCAAACTATGTGTGCATTAATCCTTGTGTTCAAGTACCAGGTAATGATAGAGTCAATTATAACACACCATTTTGAGTTATTTCATCTAGGTAAATTTGTTCTAGAACTATATCCACTTATATAATCTATATCATGATTTATTAATTATAATAACTACAAAATCATTATTTTTTTCTTCAATATATATAATCGATTTTTATTATAGTGTTATCTTCCGTAAAGTATTGTTTCCAAAATTTAGTATAAAATATTTCTATTAAAAATCCCTAAAATGAAAAATATAATTACCCTAACACCATTAGATATGATTTTGTGGTTTCATTACTACTTTTTTATAAGATAAAATAGATCACATCTCAAAGGACCAAATTGTTCAGTAGTCTTGGAAAACAATATACATACATGGTCCCCATGTCACATTTGAAAACATAGATCACAACATATGTTTTAATTGTTAATATCATTGTTCCCAAGATAATATATATTAAATTAATTCATAGTATACTTCTTATATTCCTAGAAAATGAAAAAAATATGAGTATATTGAAATTCTCAATAAGGTTAAAGTATAGCATATGGAAACATGAATCAAAAATAATAATCTATAAATAAAGTGAATTTTTTTAAACACATTTCATTTAGTAAATATCATGAATATCATAATTAATTAGGAATCATAAATACATAATATTAAATAACTGATGACCCATGTAATTTAATCAATAAACTAATAATGAAATGAATACATAGATAATATCACTGTGAAAATCCAATTTATAATGATAACATAACTCTTAATTAAGGAACTTATTAATTATTAGACTCTATAATATCATAAATAATGATAACTCTACTATCAAGACCTTCAAAATGATAGTTTAAATTCTATGTGTAAAACCTCATTTAATTAGAGATTAATTATTCACCTCATGATACTATGGATTCATCTAGGGTATATATCATTCTTGTCCCTACATTTCACTACAGGATCAAATAATTCCTCATTTATATGACAATAAATTTAATAAATAATGAATATTATTTATCATCAAATATACATATCGGTTATGGAATATAAAATTTATAAACATTTCCCATTTAATAAAATAACACTAAATATAAAAAAATATATGTAAAATTAAATATAGTGTAGAAAATAATTATATTCATGATAGAAATAATGTGGATATTTTAAAATAAATAAAATTTATAATGATTACAAGAAGGTGAATGTTTCAATGAAAATATAATGACTACAAAAATGAATCTAGAAAGGGAATTTCAATGAATTACGTAGTTAAAATGATCATAAACCACCCATATAAATAATAATTGTTGAATCAATAAAACAAATCCCAAGTGTACTATATAAAAAATATATGGTTTTTTTCTATAATGAATATAAATACCTAGAAAATATATTTATAAAAACTTGTGAGGAAAATATCATTTTCACCATTAAAATAATCTTAAATATAATAGTTTAAAAAATATTTTCAACATAATTTTCTTTTAAAATAACCATTCAAACTTATAAGGGATGTTTTTAATCATTTATTGGTCATGTAGGAAATAATTTCACACATGCACGATATATTAAAACAAATTTTCGATTAAAATTTTCAATAAAATATAAACATGAATTATTTTGAAAATGACACGATGATTCAATTAAAAACACATTATAAAATGATAAAATGGGTAATTATTTATTTATTAATTTTTTAAATGGTTAAAATAATTTTTGAAAAAAATGAAGAAAACAGGTTTTCTACGGAAAATGGATTTCTGACTGAAGAGATAAATGAAGTCAGATTTTATTAAAAAGATTTTATCAATTATATTAAGTAAAAAGGTATATAAATGTTAATATTACATGAAAATATCAAGAGTAAAAAGAGGATAATAAAATATGATATTTTTTACTATATATTAATCAAATAGTTCCCATCATTGGAAATTCTATAATAAATAATCTCAATTAGAATTATTTTTAAAATCAACCCATACAATGTTCATAACATTGATATAAGAATTAACCATTGAATAGATTATGTGTATAAAATTTTAATATACAATAAACTTGTTTAAATTCAATATAAGATAAAAATTACATTAAACATATAATCTTAGAATATCAATGAAAATGGAGAAGTAATATAACCCAACAAAAAATAAATTGGGATAAAAAATTATTGACCATTTAGAAAATTTTACATAAAACTCACATGGATGAAATAATTAATGTTTATGAATAAAAACCATTAATTATCAATGAATCGTGATATTAAAAATTAAAAACTTCAGTATATCCACCACTTAAAATAAATTAGGTTCATAATGTTACAATGTAAATCAATGAAAGGAAATTGAAAAGATGTCACTTACCTCTTCGTTACCTTTAGTTGAGTGTTATTTAAAACCATATATTGAGATTTCAAACATGTTATTAAAATATTATACAACCATAAAAATAATTATAATTTCATATGTGATCCTTTTATAATATTCAATAACTTTTTCATCAATATCAATTATTATCAATATTGTTTTCGGTGTCACTTATATTATTTTATTATGTATGTTCAATCATGAATGTTTGAGATATTGAATAAAGGATATAAGTTATATCAACTCAAAAATTATTTCAATTTTATAAAGAAATTTTTTTTTTCATTATATACATCTCTCAAACCAATATGGATAAGTGGACATAGAAAATGAATCACATTGCTTCTCAGAGGTGGTAAGACGTACATATACACAATCAATGGTATAGTTTCTTAATAAATTAAAGAGTAATTAAGTGGGTGATATATTAATTTTATACATTAAATATAATTTCATATATATATATATTTATCACATATATTCAATAAATTTATCCATTATTACATTCTATATAACATGTTAGTGATAAAAAATGACAATGCTTTGTGAGGCAGTTGCCTGCCTTACAAACGAGTGATGTCATCATATCCCCCACAAAATTGAATGTAATTTTTTAGATATATTATTATAATTACATTTTTATAATTACATTAAAATTATTATTTATATTTACATTCTATTAATCATCATACACAATTTTTAGAGGTGTTAAAAGAAAATGAGTCACATCGGTTCATGAGGCGGTATTGTTTTATACAATTGGGAAAAGTTATAATTTCCTATTTGATGGAAGAGGAGATTTATATTGTTCATTCCCTTATTATAAAAACATATAATTATATGAGACATTATTTTCTTGTTTTATAACCATGATTGAACAATATTTTAGGGATGAGGAAGAAAAAAATTAATTAAAAATGATCATTTAAAAACGTTACCTCTTCTTCGGATAAATATTTTATATATGAAAAAATACTAATTAAGATGTATTTATTATCAACATATGTAATATATGATATTTTCATGGAATTAATTTTTATATTTTTTAGGTATTGGATAATTAAAATTCCTTTGGAAGTGTGAAGTGGACATGATATGGGGTGGTCTTTTATAAGTGGTGGACAAGGACACACATATAATTATTGAAAAGATTCAATAATACCCATGTTTTTCTCATTCCAAATTTATGAAAAATGAACCTTAATCTACTATATATGAGATAATTTCTATATATCACGGTATAGTAAAAAACATACAAGTTTCTAGGTCAGTATTACAATTATATTTTTTATTTGATCCCCATCCCCGGTAAACATGTTTTTACCATAACCACATAATAATTTTTAAAATTTTCACTCTTCAATAAGGAGAAACTATAATTTTAACATGTTAGTTATTATAAATTATTTTTTTAAAAAAATGGAATCCATATTTTCAAATTCAATTCATATAATTATCAAAATTCAATTTAAAATTAAACCTACAAACAGGTTGAAAAATGGGTTTTCCAAAAGGAAATTCAAAAATATAGAATGTTTCTATATTATAATTGAATATTAAATTAAATTAAAAAAATTTAATAAATATTAAAATAATTAAAATTATTTAAAAAAAGTATTTAAAATATATTTTATCTTTTAAATAATTTAAATGAGAAGGTGGTTTTTAATAAAAATCAGTATTTTTTATTATTCATCCAAGAGAAACATTTCAAAAATAGCCTATAAACTAATCTTATAAAAATTATTTAAATATAGTTTTAAAAAATTAGGTTATTTTTGTGATCTAAGTTTTAAAAATAGTTCAAAAATTAATTTTAACATTAGTGTACAAGATTCGACGAAATGTTTTATTAGAAAAAATATTTTTTTTAAGAAAACATTTCTTTTTTATTCAAATTATTTTTATTACAATTTATAATATGATGTATTAAATTTTATTATTTTATACAATTTTAAATGATATTATTTTCATAATTTATTTTTCATTATTCAAAGAAACAATCTTAAAGACTATTTTAATAGGGTATCGTGTTTTGTTCAAACATGGTGTTCTGTGCATCACGAGCTATTGAAGAGTTTCAATTTATTTACAAAGAAATATAATGCAAAGACTCAAGTTTTTAAATTCCATTTTAATATTGGTTCTTCTTATCATATCTATAGTAAATAAATTATATAATGAAATTAAATATTTATTTCCTGAAATTATATAATATCTTCTTCTTCTCAAGATAATATGATTATTAATGTTTTTAGGAATGGGATACTATGTTTACCAAAAAAATAACATTCACATGGATAATAAAGTTTCATAATTAATTTTCATGATAACGACTACCCATCTATCCTATATGACATATAGTTTTTGATTTAATTGGATATAAATATTCATGGAGGGATATGTATTTTATACCATAATTGGAGGAGTTTTAACCAATCTGTGAATGACTAAATATAGAGGTCCAAAATAATATAATTTAATAACTTATTGATTTTATATTATAATTGTTTAAATATTATACATTTTATATTAATATTATTTAAACTATTTAATTAAATTACAAAAAGAAAAAATGATAATTAAAATATACATATCATTTTGGAAACCAATTGACATTGTTTTACAAGAAATTTGACATCATAATATATTTTTGGGAATAAAATGAATAAAAATTCATTATATAATGTCTGGTTTTATAGAAATGTATACATTATAAATGTGTGTCTTCAGTTGTGGAGAGGAATCTGTTATGGTATGAAATTATTTTCTGAACAATTTATTTTAAAATATTATTTAAAATACTATGTAATATATTAATGTTTAATCATATAAAAATTAACTTTGAAATTTCACTAATTGATATATTCATAGAATTGATATCATCATACATTATCACCTGGAGGGTATCATATTTGGTATTCATAAATTATTTCACAAACAATTAATGAATTAAGTTCCAAGTCATTTTTTGGGTCCTAATAGGTTCAATGAATCTTTCTATCTCAACCCCCTCATCATGAAAAATGGAAAATGGTGAGGATCATAAAAAATAAATAATTTTACTTATTACTCAACAAAATAAGAGGCATATAATATTAAAAGTATTTCATTCATATTTTTTTAATTTTAATCTTTTTTAAATTCATATAAGAAATATAATATTTGAAATTATTATTTATTAACTCCCTTTAATGGAAATATACATAGGGATGCTTTATCCCAGTATGTTAGATGAATATTCTTATAACTGATTTAGAAATAATGGAACACATGGGCTATAAAAGGGGATTTATGGAGGTTCTTTGTTTTACAATTGTTATTTTATTCTCTAGTATGAATAATATTATTAATATTTTCATGAATTATTATATACTCAATTAACTTATTTTATATGAAAAGTGAATAATTTCTATGAAATATTAATGTTTTAATATTAAGTATAATTTTTGAACATTTTTAGAAGTTGTCCAATTGAGTCCGTTTACTATTTTATTTATATATATCACTTTAATGATCCAAATTATGTGGTTATTGTCTTTTAATATTTTTAATTCAATATAAAACATTTAAATAGAAGGGATCATGGGCCAATTCTGTCATTTGGAGGCCCATATGGACCACATAATAATGCCTACAAGAATCTGTGATGAAACTGTACCATCAATGAAGATTTAATTTCTGGGCTCAATCAGGAGGTCCAAATTCATTAATTCTCCTCCAAAATTCGGGGTACAATTTAAATATTCTTGGATAAAAATTACTAGGCCCAACTCCAAAGCCAAGGGGCCCAAATGATTCATTTAATCTCATCCCACCATTCTGACCAGGAATTAAAATCTGTATAGTATTCATGACATGACTCCTGATATAAACCTCAAATTAAGATAATATTTTTCATTGTGAAAGAAGAGTATAGGAGGCATTATTTTTTAAATAAATCATGTGGATTTGAAGTTATCCTACTATTCCAAAATCCATATACATTTTGGGCATCGAAAAAAGAATGGATAGAAATGGACAGTTTGACATTGTTTATTGAAACCGCCATAACATTAGATCTATAAGTCAAAATGCCTCCAAATTTTGAGATTAGTCAGCCAACACGATTATCAAAAACATAGAAGAATGAGATATCTCATGAGTTGTATGTTGGGATGTACAAATTTTCGAGCCTGGTGGAGGGACATATTGAGGGAATGCAAACATTCAACTTCCTTGGGCTATAAATACATCCACCTCCCCTCCATCAAAGGGGTTGGCATTTCAGAAAAGAGAAGAAAATATTCGCATGAAAAAAGCATGTCCAAGGTCTTGGGAGGACCTTCCATACTCAAGTTTTCACTTCATAGATCTTTACTCGTCTCTTTGATTTCTTTAACTTTCATGTTCTTTATTATTGTAATCTTATAAGTCTTTTTTTTCTAATTCTCTTTTAAAGAAAGTTTCTTCTTCAATATCTCTTATTCTCATCCACCTTATGTAGTTTTATATTAATTTTCTTAAAATAGTTTAAATATATTTTTATCCCCTTCTTTTCTTTCGCTTTCTCAGTCAATCTAAATTTCATTTTTAATTATCATCATCGTTTGTGTGTGAGTTCGACAAACCAATCCTTTCTTATACTTTTATTTCAATTATATTCTTAATTAATAATCATAATAATTATAACAAGATTACTATTTGTTTTAATGGATGAGTAAATCTATTATTGGAGTGAGTTGTAATTTAGTTATTTTAAGCTATTGAGAGCTTTTTCTTGGTGAGTATTTTTTGAATTAACATTGTGTATGTTGGACATAGCATGGCATGGATTAATGACTTTTTTTGTTTAAAAAGTAGTTTTCATGGATTATTTGAACCATAAATACATTACCATAAACAATATATGATTATTATTAGAACCCTAAGTTATGTTAAGGCTTATATTAAATCCATAACACTTGGAAATTCCAATCAACGTCATCATGTGACATGGGTGTTAATTTAATGGAATATAAAGAAAAGATCAAGGATGTAACAAGATTAACTACCTAATGAATAAATAACCCATTTCTTTATTAAATTGGTCAGTTGATCAATCATTTCAATTAAGCTCTGTAAACAAACCCCCCAAATCAAAATACAATCAACTAAAAACAAAAGGCTATTAAAAAAATCATCACAGAGGATTCGACCTGAGTGCTTCTATACACATTAGCAGAGCATCAGAACGTTGATCGGTCGATAGGTGACAATCATCCATGATTTAAAATGGTGCCTTGGCCGACAATGGTGATTTATATAGTCATTAGTTAGTATTTATTGTAAAAAAACATAATTTTAAAAAAATTTAAAAATATACACAACGAAAAACCCACATTCCTCATAAAAATCATAAATGGAAAACCCAAAAAGAAATACCCATCTTCCATTTTCTTCCAACATCTATCTAAATGCCCCGTAGCATCCCAAAAAACTCCTCATATTTTTTTGACCCTGAAATTGAGTAAATGCTTCACAAACATAGAAGGAACATTATGGATAATTAAATAATTCAAGAACCAATCCTTGCCCAACCAATTGAATTTGATATGTCCAGTACTAGAGAACAAACACTTAAAGAACTCACTTCCCCTGATATGAATTACTATCTTCTAGGTATTCAATATCTAAACCTAGAGGCTATCTTCGAACTCAATTAGTGTTTGATTAATCTTCTCCCTGATTTCCATGTGTAAATCGGTGGGGATCCACATCTTCATCTTAAAGAGTTACATGTGTTGTACGCTGCCATGAAACCTCAAGGGGTTTCTGAGGAACAAATCAAACCATAAACATTCCCTTTATCTCTTGATGAAACTACTATGTCATGGCTCTACTACCTTTTTCTTGGTTCCATAACCACATGGAATGACATGAAGCGGCTCTTCTTAGAGAAATTATTTCCTGCTTCTCGTACTGCTTCTATCCAAAAGAAAATAAGTGGTATCCATCAGTTCCCAAGTGAATAACTCTATGAATAATAAGAGAGGTTCAAAAATCTTTTTACAACCTACCCACACCACCAAATAGTTAACCATCTCTTGACCAACACTTCTATGAGGGGTTATTGTCTATGGGGATAACTCTCATTATTTCCGCAATTGGAGGTGATCTTGTTGATAAAACTCCTACAGCTACAAGAGATCTTATAAGAAACATAGCTGCGAGAACACAATAATTTCATAATCTCCCACATGCCGAAGTAAAAAAAGTCAGAGACAATCAATCCATAGATCCGAAAAAGATGATTGAGTGGATGAGTGAAATTATAGGTCTTGTGTGACAACTAGTTGTGGCATCCAAATCCCCAAACTCTTCTTCTCCACAATCAATGTTTCTTGGACCTGTCAAAAACTGTGGAATCTTGAATTCACCAGCACATCCAACTGAAACATGTACACAACTTCAAGAGGATCAATCTGATTCATCTGGACCAATGGAGCTCAGTGCAACATCTTCTCAGCAGAACCCCAATCCTCAAAAATTAAGTTAGTTCATTAGAAAATTAAACCAACTTCACTCTGGGCCCTTCTCTTCTTCCTATAACCATGGCCTAATGTATTGTAATCCATTCTCTCATCCCCCTCAATTCCCTCCTCCAAAACCAAACCAGTTTCAATATGGTCAAGGTGTTGGTAACTTCTAATAACCTTATACTTTTATTCCTCAACAACAAAGGAATAATACTCCTCCTGGATTCCACTATCCTAGTGAGCCTTCCCAATTCCAAAACCAATACAATCGTGTTACCAAGAACCAAACTCATGGTAATCTTAATACTAGAGAAGCCTCTTCATCTAGGAAACCATGGGAAAGTGCAATGGAATATCTTGACTCATTCACCCATTCCAGCCTCAAAAACATTGAAACCCAACTTGGTCATCTTTCATCCCACCTGATCCAGAAAAAACAATAAAATTCTTCCCAAATCCCAACTCAACCATTACCCAACCCCAAGGGTAATGTAAGTGCAATTGCACATAGATCAGGAAAGAAAATTTATATGCCTCTAGATAAGTCCTCTAAACCCATTTTAAATTTAGACATTGAAAATGAAAAGAAAAAGAAACTTGAAAAGGAATATTAAGTCATTCCCTCACCTCCTTCCATTCGACTTAGGAACCCAATTCTGTTTTCTCAAGCCATTTCTACACCAAAGAAGTCCATCGAACCAGATCCAAAAATGATTGACATGTTTAGATGTTTTGAAGTCAACATACCCCTTCTAAAGGAAATAAAAAAATACCTAATATGCCATGTTTCTTAAGGAATTTTTCACCCACAAGAGGCAAATTAATACATTTGTAAATGTTTCTACCCAACAGTATATTCCCATAAAGTGCAAAGATCTAGGTACCTTTACAGTTCACGCCAAATTGGAAGTTCCAAATTCGACGATGCACTCATATAACCAAGAGACTAAATTAATTTCAGGCCCAAATCTATCTTCTCCAACCATGGTCTATGTCCCTTACATCCAACGGGTTTTTTCATTCAATTGGACAATCGAAGCACTGCTAGCCCTTATGGTATAATTGAGGATTACCATGTTTGTGTGAATGAACTTATATTCCCTACTGATTTCTATGTCCTTGACATGGAAGGTGAGACGAACTCTCCTCGATCTCCCCTAATTCTTGGAAGACCATTCTTCATGACTTATAGAACTACAATTTATTTCCATTCTGGCATCTTATCCAGGGAATTTGGTGAAAAACTGGTAAAGTTCAACATTTTTCAAGGGATTCAATACTCATATGAGGATCACTCAGAATTCTCAATCCATGCATCTGAGTACACTTCTAAGAGTCAATTGAACCACAATCCATCGTGTTCTTCATGTTCAAATGATAAAAATATTATCAAATCTACACAATGATTAACAAATTCATAAATGGTAAAGTTTTTGTGGACCTCTCATTCATATACTCCATTAATCTAGTGAAACTTGAAAACTCTCTTGAATCCGACATCAACTCTGATCTCTTCTACTCCACCTTGGACAGTATTAAAGAAAATTAATTTAAAGTAACTGAAGTCCCTTCCACCATTCCTAATTTTTCTAACCCACAAAATAAAGATGAGACTAATATGAAACTTCTTCCTGAACACTTGAAATATGCATTTCTTTTTCATGATCACTCTTATATATTCATTATCTCTTCTTCTCTTACCGAAACTAAGGAGTCCAAACTTGTTCAAGTGATTGTGGAAAACAAAAAGGCCTTAGGTTGGTCCCTAGATGACATACTAGGAATCAACGCTTCTCATTGCATGCCTCAAATCTATCTTGAGGAATTATCCAAACCAATTAGAAAAACACAAAGAAAAATCAATCCACTCATACTTGAAGTATTTGGAGAAGAGATCACCAAGCTACTTCAAGCTGGTATTATCTACCCAATTTCTGATAGTGTATGGGTTAGTTCAATTCAATTAGTACCTAAGAATGGTTGGATAACTGTTGTCACAAATGAACATGGGGAGGTAATCACAACTTGAGTAAAGAACAAATGGCATGTGTGCATCGACTACCTGAAATTGAATGTTGAAACAAAAATATATCACTACCCTCTTCTATTCCTTGATAAAATGCTAGAATGATTATCCAAAAATTCACAAAATTTCTTTCTTTATAGATACATCATCTACTTCCAAATCCGAATCTCACATCAGGACCAAGAAAAGACTAATTTCACTTTCCCCTTTGGAACATATGCATATAGGAGAATGCCTTTTGGCCTTTGAAATTCTCTTCCAACATTCCAGAGGTGTATGATGAGTATCTTTTCTAATTTCATTGAACACCACAAGGATGTATTCATGGATGACTTTGCCATTTATGGTGAGTAATTTGAATCGTTCTTGAATTTTCTCTATCTAGTCCTTGAAAATCGTTTCAAGTGTAACCTTCTATTAAATTTTGTAAAATATCACTTCATGGTTGCAAATGGGATTTTTCTAGGGCACATAGTTTCAAAATATGGTACTGAAGTCGATCCTGCCTAAATTGATGTGATCCATCACTTCTAGAACCCACATATGTTTGAGACATCCGTTCCTTCCTTGATCATACTGGTTTATATTGATGAATCATCCATCACATTAGTGGGATTTCCCTCCAACTCACTCAGTTTCTCCGAAATAATGTCACTTTTCATTTCGATGAGGTTTTCAAGAGAGCCTTCTTTGAACTCAAAACCGCTCTTACATCTTCCCCAATAATTCAACCCCCAGATTGGTCTTTACCCTTTGAGTTGATGTGTGATGATTTTTATAAATATTTGGTGGTTGTTCTTGGTCAAAGAAGAGAAACAATTCCCCATGTCATCTATTATGCCTCAAAAACATTTAATGAAACTCAATATCACTAAACTGTTACTAAAAAGGATGTTTTAGCAAGGTTTTTTTCCTTATATAAATTCGGAATCTATCTCCTAGGTACTAAAAACATAATCTTCACAGACCATTCTAATATAAAGTTATTAATCACGAAAAGTGATTCCAAACCAAGACTAATAAGATGGTTCATAATGATCTAAGAGTTTGACCTTGAAATCAAAGATATACCTAGAAAAGAAAACCTTGTGGCTGATCACTTGAGTAGAATTTTTAATTCTTCTCATTCTGAAATAATTGATCCATAATTTCCAACTGAGCACCTTTCATCTCTCACTCCAAAAATACCATGGTATGCCCCAATTGTAAATTACTTGGTTTTTGGTGTTTTTACTAAAAAAATTTAGGGAGAACAAAAAAAAGTTGAAAAGGGATTCAAAATACTATTTTTGGGAAGTTAATAAACATTGGAAAACATGGGCATACATGTTAATTAAGAAATGTGTTGATGAAAATGAACATTCTTCCATCTTAGAATTATATCACTCAATGCTTGGTGGTGGCCAATTTGGACCATAAAGGACCTCTCGAATGGTCCTAGACTTTGGATTATTCTATCCTACACTCTTCAAGGACTCGCATGAGTTTTTTCAATCATATTCCAAATTCCAAAAATTTGGAACAATATCAAAGAGAAATGTAATTCCCCCAAAGCCTTTAATTTTCTGTGAGATTTTCGATGTTTGGGGCATCGATTTCATGGGACCATTCCCCCATTATAATAGATTCTCATACATTTTTATTAAGGTTTTTTTTTTCTATGTGGGATGAGGCCAAACCCACTAGAAATAATGATTCTCATACTATTAGCGAGTTCCTAAAAACACACATCTTTCATCGGTTTGTCACACCGCGTGCCTTGATAAGTGACTTAGGAAACCCATTTTCATAATAGAACCATGGAATCTATTTTGAAAAAAGAATGGTGTTGTATATAAAACTTCAAATTCCTGTCACCACCAAACAAATGGCTTCGATTAAATTTCAAATAGAAAAGTGAAAAGAGTTCTTGAGAGAATTGTAAATCCCACTAGAAAAGACCAGGCTGAAAGACTTGGTGAAGCAATTTGAGCTTATCAAATGTCCTATAAATCACCCATTGGTATGTATCCTTTTAGGCTATTTTTTGGTAAATCAAATAATTTACTGGTTTAAATCCAACATAAGTCATTTTGGGTTGTGAAAACATGTAATTTTGATTGGGAAAAATCTGGTGAAGAACGATTGTTGCAATTGGCTGAACTGGAGGAGATTCGACTTGAATCATATTGGAATTCTAATTTGTACAAAGAAAAGGATAAGGTACACCATGAAAAACACATATAGAGAAAGGTATTTCATAATGATGAAAATTTATTTCTTTTAAACTCTCAATTTCAGCTTCACCCAGGTAAGAATAATTCTCCTTGGGAAGGTCCTTTTATTTTTTCTCATGTTTACCCATTTGGTGCAGTGCAAGTCGAATAACCCTCTTCCAAAAGTACATTCACAATTAATGAAAATAAATTAAATCTTCACTATGAGAGGACACACAATCCTGAAACAACATCAACTTCCATCATATCCCCAACTTATACAATTGACCCACCACTAGATAGAGATGTCAACCCACCAAATCCAAACCAGGGGCACCACATTCCATTTAACTCCTCTTCTCTTTCTCTCTCTATCTTTCTTATTCTTCATCCATGATTCTCATTTTGTTTTTACCACTATCCTCATCAATTTTATTATTTACTCTTTCTCATTTTTGTGGGTGTGTAATTTAAAAACACAAAAAAACCTAAAACATTAAAAAAATAAACAAACAAGAGTCATACTTACTCATCTTCCAATTATGAAATTTCATCCAACCATTTATGGGAGTCAAAGGACATGGTTTCATCTAAAAAATTTTGTGGTTTATTCCTAAATTTGGATAAAGAATATTGTGTAAAAACCAACCAATTTTGAATGAACAATTTTTTATTTGTAAAATGATTTTCCCAAACTATGAGTACCAAAATTAACTTTACATCCAAGGACACCTATGGCCATCTTTTCAAAATTAGTGTTTTTTTCACCGTAATTTTTGATTCTTGAGTTTTTGGAACATTGAGATGAATTTATTTCTTTATTTTGAAATAATATGATAGTGGAATTTTCCAAACCACACTAGAATTATAATATCCAAATAGCCTCCTATTAACCATACATTAATCCTTCTTTTGAAAGCCCCTTAGAGCCTATGAAAACCTTTTATTTGATAGCCACATTACAAGCCCAATACCTTATCCCACCCAATATCAACATGTATTTTCATTGCATAATTTTTTAATATTTATGTGTGGGGGGAATGGATTTCATTTTTTGGGTTCCCTTTTATTAATTTTCAATGAGTTATAATGTATTTGAGGAAAAAATCCATTTTAGTGTCGGGGAGAGGTTTTCCTTCAGTGGGGTTTGGGAATGTATATTTTCTTATAACATATTGCTAAAATTTTAATGACAAGTGTTCCAAAAAATTAATTAAACAAATAAAAAAATTTGCAAAATTGAAACAAATTTGGGTCTTGTCTTGGGTTGGTAAAAAATAGCAATTTCTCAGGCGTGGATCTTGTTATATCTATAATAATTAGTGTCACGATGAGAATAATAATGGGTTGGGATATGAGTTTGTTATTTGTTTCAAGTTCATCTTTTGATAAAAAAGAAAAAAAATAACACTTGCATTATATTATTATGTCATTGGGAGATGTTTTGTGTTATGTAAATATTTCATCTTCTCATTCCCTTCTTATTTCCTTCCTCTTTTGTGTCCTATTTTACATTTTCATTCCCTCATAAATATTTGTTTCCATTTCCTTTCATGTCTCATTTCAAAAAAATGTGCATTTAATTTTCCATGTTTGTATTTTACCCATATTCTTCTCCCTCTTGGACATTATATTCATACCATTCCTTAGCCACAAAATCCCCTTCCAAATATTTCTTCTGTATTGTTCACATTTTTTAGGGGGTGGAAGCTGAGATCTCTTTCAAACTCTAATATTTTTAATTTTGGTTGGTGAATAACTAAATATCCATAAATTAATTTTATCATATTGAGAGAAGTTAGTTTTGTGTGCCACTATTTTCCATTTATAAAATTCAGCATGAAAAAAATGAATTGTTTTTGGAACATTGTTTCTATAAAAATATATGGTGGAATTCAATATGGATGAGTGATATTGTCTAGAACTTACTGATTCTGAAATACAAAATTTTAATATTTGATGGTGAGTGAAAATTATTTTTTTCATGTTTTTATATTTGTTGCACATCGGGCCATGAACATGACTAAGTATGAGGGAGTTGATTTTATTAATATTTTCATGACTTATTATATACTCCCTTAACTTAAAAATATTAAATATGAATAATTTGTGTGGAATATTAATGTTTTAATACTAAGTATAATTTTGATCATTTTTATAAGTTGTTCAATTTATTCACTTTATTATTTTATTTATCAATCTCACCCTAATGATCCAAATTGTGTGGATTTTTTTTAAAATTTTAATTTAATATAAAACTTTATTTTAGAAGGTATCATGAGCCAATTCCACCATTTAGAGGCCCATATGGACCACACAAGAAGGCTTATAGAATATGTGATGAAACTGGATCTGCCATGAAGATTTAATTGTTGGGCTCAGTCAAGAACTCAAAATTATTTTATTCTCCTCCATCATTTGGGGGACAATTTAAAATGTTTTAAGTAAAACTTTCAAGGCCCAAATCAAAAGACAATGGGCCCATATGATTTATTTAATCTCAGCCCACCATTCTAACTGGGAATTAAAATAAGTACAGTATTCATTACATGGATCATGATATAGTGATAAAAGGAAGCTTATATTTTGTATTGTGGAAGATGAGATATATACGGCTTACTTTGTTGAATAAATCATTTGTATTTCAAGGAATCTTATAATTACAAAATTTATATACATGTTAGCCATCGAAAAAGCATGGATAGAAATGGACAGTTTAAAATTGTTTATTAAAACTTCGATAAGATTGGATCCATAAGTCCAAATTCATCCAGATTTTGAGAGTAGTCAGAAAACATTATTATATACATGTTCAAAGAATGATATATATTGTGATTTAATTGTATAGATTTCCAAATCATCGATCCAAGTGGATGGATAGATTGGGAATGCAAACAGTCCACTTCCTTTGGATATAAATACATCTCCCTCATCTCTTTCAAAGGGGTAGGCAATAAAGAATATAGGATCACATATTGGCATGAACAAAGCCTGGACAAGGTCTTGGAAAGACCTTTTATACTCAGTTTTTCACTTGAGAGATCATATTTCCTCTCTTTGTTTCCATTTACTTTCGTGTTCTTCATTATTGTAATCATGTATGTCTTTTTTTGTAATTCTATTTTAATGCAATTTTCTTCTTCAATATCTCTTATTATAATCCAAATTTTGTTATTTAATATTAATTTTCTTAATATAGTTTAAATACAGTTTAATCCCTTTCTTTTATTTTTCAGTCTCAATCAATCTAATGTTTGTTTTTAATTATCATCATTGTTTGTGTGTGTGTTCGACGCACCACCTTTTTATTATCCATTTCTTTTTCTTATATTCTTAATTTATGATCATAATAATTATAACCAGATTACTAATCATTTCACTGGATGAGTTAATATATTATTTGGGTGAGTTGTAATTCTGGGATGTTAAGTGATTGAGAGCTTTTTCTCGATGTGTATTCTTTGAATTAACATTGTGTATGTTGGACTTAACATGACATGAATTAATGACTTGTTTTGTTTAACGAGTGGTTTATAGGGATTATTGGAACTGTAAATACACTAACATAGGCAATATATGATTATGATTAGAAACCTAAGATATGTTATGGCTTGGATTAAATCCTTAACAGTTTGGAATTTCAATCAATGTTAGCTTGTGACATGGGTGTTAATTTAATGAAATATAAAGAAAACCTCAAGGATATCACAAGATTAACTACCTAATGTTGAAATCACCCCAAACAAACCTCCCCAATATAAAGTCTATCAATCATTTCAATTACGATCTACAAACAAACCGCCCAAATTAAAATACAATAATATAAAACAAAAGACTGTTAAGAAGTATCATCATCATCGAGGATTCGACCCGAGTGATGCTGTACACATTAGAAAACCATCAGAACATTGACCGGTCAATAGGTGAAAATCAACCATGATTTAAATGACATTGATTTAGGTAGAAAACATCGGATAAATAACTTTTATGAAGACTGAGATGTAAATGTTTAATGAATTGGATGATGATTGAAATAAATCATTTATTAATGTTATGTTTCTAAAAATTATGAGAGTGATAAAAAATGTATTTTCTTCCTACCAAGATCATCTACCATATTAGTTTGACCTTAAAATATTCAATGAGATGCATTATAGGGGTCACTATTTATATATTGTAGAAAACTAAATTATATATCATCTAGGGTATTATATACATCATAATCTTATGAACCCATGCCATGTAAGAGTATATTTAAATGATATTATTAATCAAATGGATTCGATGTTTCTAAATAATTAGGAGGTGATTTTATTTGGATAGAGAATAGATCATTTGTTCCATGGACAACTAGTCTTTGTCATGAGATGATATAAGATATTTTTTTTCATTTTTTTATCATTACATTCAAATTACTTATAATTTATTTTCATACACATACCTTTTATATGAGTATCAAAAATCATTGTAATATTTTGAAAGGAATTTAAATGTTAAAAAACTTGCACCATCAGATATGAAACACCCCGAGATTTTTTGAATTATTTTTTTCAAATATATTTGGTCCTTCTAATATTTGAAATTTTACGTAAAAATAAAAAATATTTTATTTTATATTAAAAAAATTATGGATTATTTTATATGATAAAATGAGATAATAATTCAATACACACAACCAAATGTTTTTCCCCAATAAATAACACAGAGGTCATCTTGAGTTACACTCAATAATGACATTCCATTGTGGATTGTGTAACACGAAAGTTCGAGTTTTTCAAAATAAGGATATATTATTTAATATTAAATAATAATTACATTAGTAATTATGAAAAGGGTTAAATAAATTATGAATATCTATTTTTTACAAAAATATAAAATCTATTCATTAGTTATAAATTAATTATTAATTAATATTAAATCTAACTGAATATAAAGAAAAATACTATTTCACCCACAAATCACTTTTACCTTAATAAACTAAATTGATTTTAATTTTTTAGTGATATTAATTTGATATATATTATATATCAAATCAAATATATTTTTTATTTTCATCCAATAGATTTGATTGGATTATGATAAAAACCCAAATATTATGCATAAAATACTATATTTATTTCTAAGGCATTTTTACCGCCTTTTATTGGTGAGCCAATTTTAAATCGAATTTCTTGAAATATTATTGATTATATCTATCAAAATAAGAATTATATATTAAATATAAATATAAAAATCATTTTAGTGTAATTTTTTTATATTTTATCATAAGGTTACATTTTTAATGAATAGTAAAAAATAATGAATTTTAGTTGAAAACATCTTCTACACCTTCTTTACTTATATTGTCATTTAATATTTTAAATTTAATTAATATTTGGTTATATCTTATTTTTATCAATTAATCCAATGAAGGTCCTTAGAATAAATTTCACTTCGAATATGGGTATAAAAACTTATCAACCTTCTATATGGTTTTACGTTAAAAACATGCAGTGTCATCCCTTTAGTGGGATAAACTTTTAACTAATTTATTCTATTTATTTAGTTTTAATTTCGAAAAAATTTATATATATTTAATCATAATAATATAAAAAAGATAAAAAGTTCAATGTTGTTTTTTTAAAAAAATATTTGTGAATGCACTTAAAAATAATTGCAGTGATTAATGTAAAATTATTTTTAATGAGGGTAGAAACCATAAACAAAAGGGTAGAAATGACCTTTACACTTATAAAAACCCAATTTTATGTCTATATTTCGTCCATATAACATCCATTATTGAATTTTAATTGTTTTTATGACTTTTTTAAGTAAAAACGTTGCTACACCTTATATGTTTTAAATAATGCCATGTGTTCCCTTTCCCTTCTCTATAATAGGCCACCACCTCTCCCACTTCATCAAACATCTCAATCAACATATTTTTGGCCAAGACCATCCCAATAAAATTCCAAAATAAACTCCCTTACTGTTTGAATGCTACCTTTTTGGAATATATACTTTCATGGAATCCATTTGATGCAAATGAAACGAGTTACCCAATTAAGAGATTACACCCTCCCTCAAGCTCCTTTCTTTATTTTATATTATTCACTCTATATAATATTCTTATTCTTTTATTATATAACTAAATAATTTTCCTAAATATATTATGATGTTTTTATTATTATGGTTCAACAAAAATTTACACTAACTTCAATCTAATGAGAAACAAATATTCTTTTTACGTGTATGGAGAACTACCACATCATTAAACGATGATAGTTGATTTTTCCTTTTCCACCTCTCCCGGAGGATATTATAATAGAAAATATATTTAAATATTATTATTAATAAATTGATAATATATTTATTATTCATTAGGATTGATCTATAACATACCATTATGCTTTCTGTTTTGGGTAAATATGATAATTTCGGTTGAGGAAGTGTGGACAACCGCCCCCTCAAAGTGATGTGATTCGTATAAACACTACATGGAATCTATTAAGGATATGTTTAGTGACCCTATATGATATATATGAAATAATAATGTTTATTTAATGATATTATAGACATATATACATATACATAAATATATATGTCATTTACATTCTTTCTTTTAATACGTTAATGAAATCAAATTAGTGTTCATACATACTTATGACCTATTGTCCTCATGGAATATGTACTGCATTTCATAATTTTATATTATAAATAATTTTATAATAAGAATATAATAAATATAAATTATATTTATATCGTTTTTCAAAGAATGTAAATAATTTTATAAGTATATGGAACAAGGATATTACAAATTAACACACAGGTGAAAAAATAAAATTTTACCTGAAGCGCAACCCTAATAAGAAATAGTTAACAAGAAGGTAATATAAAGTCATAATCAAAACATATATATTATTAAATATAAAGATATGTTTCTTTAAAATATTTACAATAAACATAAATTTTTTATATAGGTGGATTTAATGAGTAAGATGTGATTTAAGAGAAAAGGTAAGTGGATTTCATCTATCTTATTATTTCCATGAGATACATGCATTAATCAACACTCATTTCAATTGAGTGGTGTGTATACATCTATAAGGACCCGACCTTAAAAAATTACATAGTCTTGAATTAAATTAATAATTAACTTTGTGGATATTTTTAGGTTTAGAGTTTTAGAAAATTAGGATATAACTATTACATCTCAAAACATTACAAAGTTAACGATTCTACTCAGTTTCCATTTTTTTATAAAATAAAAACTCTTAAAAAATGTCAAGTTCCATGTTTTAGATAGCATATCTTCCCTTTATCCCATCCTTGAGCCTATTCATCTTTATGTCATGTGGAAAACATTTCAAAAACATGGGATGGGCAAAAAAAGATCAATAAGGGATATAAAAATATGTTATGAAACCCTTAGTCCATGTATACATAAGAATCAATGAAATAATACTTTACTCATAAAACATAATCACATTAACATACCTCATGAAATCATAAGATTTTTGAATAACTCATAGAAATCATAGGACATAAGGTATCTTGAGGCATTCATAACATTCTTAGTAGGGAGTAACCCTCATGGTTACGACTGGAATATCCATCATAGTATATTCCCTAAATCTATCCATAGAAACATTATAGTTTAAATCCTTCATGTTACCCAATTCATTGGAGAGCTCTTTCGGGCTCACCTGCCCTTAGTTTATCACGGAACCACCCGACTTCATAATCAATTCCCAAGAACCATAACATAATCATATCACATAAAACATGCATAAAGGAAACATAAAATTTCCACATTTCAATAACAATATATCAATACAACACATTGATATAATAAAAACATTATCAGAACCATTTTCTATACCAAAATAAATTAAAATTAAAATGTGGTAATTATTTTACATTTAGAAAATAGTTATGGCTTGCAGAGGAATCTGAAACTCAAATAATGGTCACGGTGGCAGAGAAGTCGTTGTCGCCGCATATGTAAGACAAAAACATTCCTTTTGTCATTTAGTAAAACGGTTAAAGTAAAAATATTCCTTTTTAATGAAATTAAATGTCAAAATGGGTTTATACACCGTATAAAATAAAGTCGTGTAGAGATCAAAAGATTCCTCAATTAAAGGAGATTGAGACGAAGTCCCGTAAAAAGACGGTATCCTTAGATTAAGGATAAATCAATTAAATAATTATGTGTGAAAAATATTAATATGATAAATATAATTGGATATTAAGTGTAAAAAAATCAGAGTTCATCCACACATATTCATAGTATTATATAATCAAGAAGTAGATGTTTAACCCATGGAATTGAAATTGGGTTAAGAAGTTCCCTTACATAAATTCGACAGCCTAAGAACATCACTTTAAAATTTAGGAAATGAGTTGATGAAAGATAAAATAGGTATATCATCACTTGCACATACAATTTATAATAATAATGATATATAATAACAAATCCTAACATAAAAATGTAAATTAAATGACCAAATAAAAAGAAGTCTTCTAAAAAGAGGAGGGTGAAAGGTTCCCTTACCGATTTGGGTAACATTCGAAATGTACACCCCATGAAAGATGGTTCTTACAATGAAGATGTAAATACCCATAAATTAAATTATATTACACAAATAATACAATCATGGGAAGTACATACACCACACAAAAGTAAATAGTGGTAAATGTGGCATGAATCTCACAAGAATAAAAAGGGAGATAAAAACCTCTTACCTCGTTGTAATCAATCGAGTCGTATGACCAAAATATAATAAAAACCAAATGAATCACATAATTCCATGAATATAAATTGAATCATGAAAATATATATGAAATTTCAGTACACAATACACCACATTCAACAAATAATTGGCAAACAATGCAAATCTCACGGAATTAAAAGTGAGATAAGAAATCCCTTACCTCTAGTCCGACTTTTCTAGTTCGTTTATTTATATTCTTGAATAATAAACCATGGTCAATTTATAACTTCTTAAGTAAATCCTTTAATTTTTATTATTCAATTCATATCACATATTATCATGTTATAATAATTAGTTAATTATGTGAGTTCATATCATACGTTTTGTCGATGTTCGGTACATGAGTCAAAAATGATTTTTTTTGAAATGAATTGCCCATGTAGTTATAAGTACATCATCACAAGAATGGTGTTCATGATTTAAATATCATATATATCCAGTATAAATATATTTAATAATATTCCATAATGTTTCGAGATATGAAATGAAATTTACCGTTCCTAGAGACGGTAGGACGTACATACACATGAACGCTACTTTCATTTTTTTCATATTAATAGACTTTAAAACTAATTGAGACATAGATATATTA
Organism: Viscum album; assembly: GCA_963277665.1. Lineage (NCBI taxonomy): Eukaryota > Viridiplantae > Streptophyta > Magnoliopsida > Santalales > Viscaceae > Viscum > Viscum album. Next base: position 125,438,400 of record OY728147.1, read on the forward strand.
TAATTATAGTTTAATATATATATATATATATATATATTATATAGGTAACATAACTTCATTAATTATATTCTTTATAAATTCCATGTTTGGAATGAACGTGTCACATCACTTGAGTGGGCAGTTGTCCACACTTCCTCATATGAAATTATCGTATTTGCACAACATGAAATGCATAAAGGAATATTTTAAATATAAAATTAAGAGGAATATAGAGGAAATAATTATAATATATATCATATATAAATATAGTTCCATCATAATGGCCACCTTTAGAGGTGTTAAAATAAGATTGAACAATCATCATTTCGTGATATAGTAATTCACCACCCACAGATACAATATGTTCTTTAACCATTAGACGAAGGTGTGTGTAAGTGTCAGTAGAATACTTATCATAACATGGTACTAGTATATTTAGGATATTGGAGTTATTATGGGATCAAATAATAATATTATAGTGGTGAGTGAAGAAGGAAAAATAAAATAAAGAAACTCGAGAGAAGACATTACCTCTAAATCGGGTAACTCTTTTTTATTTGAGCCAAAGACTTCCTTGGAAAAACTTCTGCTAAAAGTGAGGCTTCTAGAAGTAGGAGTGGGATTTTGATAGATAATGTGATTAGATTTTTGACAAACCAAAAGATTGAGAGGTGGGGGTAAGGGGGTAGAGGTGGGGGCCTTTAATAAGAGGGAGGAGGGTCACTTTTGGAAAGTCTTGAAAGGTTACTTTATTATAAAATGATTTTCTGATTTTAATGGTCTCACAATGATATATTTTGAGGATAAGGTGATAAGGGTTATAAATAAACCCATAAAATGGGTTTTATACAAGTTTATTTCTTAGATTCTACCTTATCTTTTCATTTTATTTAAATCATTCATTAATGAGGTAATCACTACATCATCATGGTGTCATAAATAAATTTTTTTATTTAATGTCTAAAAATTATACAAAAAATACCATGTTGTAGGAAATATTTTTAGATTTCCAATGACTATTTATAGTCTAAGATATCATTTATTTAAAAAAAATAAATTTTTTTTACTTAGGATATACAAGCCTTTTTTATATTTCTCTTCTTTTTTTAAAAATAATGTCATAAATGTCATAAATATCACTATCACATCCATGTGACTCCATGGGCCTTCAAGTTTGGTATAAAGCATCCCATGGTCGGCCATGACTCAAAAAAGAGGATTTGAACCCATGTTGGGGTCATTTTATATTATTATCATATTATTTTATTACCCTTAACTACCCGATTACTAATTAATCACGATAATTAAAGATAATTGTCAGCATTACTATTCATAATGCCCAAAAACAAAAGTGTCTAAATTAAATAATTTATTCCATATAAATAAAAATATGGATTCAATTTTACCAAATTCCAAACACAAAAATTTCATTAATTAATTTAAAAATAATTCCTGTTGTCAAAACCATAGACGGGTTTTTAAGATGTAAAATCTATCAAAAGATTGATTTGTTTTTACATCCAATTTAAATGTGAACTTACATCCAATGACCAAAATTGTTTTAAATGATAAAACAATAATATAATTTCACCTTAAATCCAATTAAAATGAAAATATAACTATATAAATTAATTTTATGAAAATGCAATTTTGAATTAAAATGCGGTATTGTTTACTATTCATTAAAAAAATGAACATTATCAGAAAAATACAAAAAAATCAACCTAATCTATATTTGATATTACAAATTCAAAAATTATTTCAATTTTACCATATTAAAAACATATAAGTTTCATTAATAAATTATATAGTTAATTCCCACTGTCAAAAAAATAACATGTTTTTAAGAAACAATATCTATCAAAAGATTGCCACTTATTTCTATCCAATTTCATAGTAAAATTAATTATAATGACAACAATTTGATTAAATTGTAAAAAAATAGTCTAATTACACTTTAAAACCAATTAAAAAGATTATATAACCATATAAATAAATTATATTAAAAGAAGTCTTTGGAATAAAATAAAACATTTTTCACTATTCATTAAAAATGAACTTTATCAGAAAAATACCCAAATTTTACACAATGTAAATTTTGATGTCTTGATTATAAAAAAGGAATTTATTTTTCCCAATATAAATTAGAAAAGTGTCAAAAATAATAGTTAAAATGGGTTTTCCATCAAAAGGCGGTTAATCGACCTTTTAAAGAGTATTAGAATATTTAAGCATAAAATTGGATTCATTCACATTTTAAGCCTAAATCATTTATTTGGTAATTGATAAAATATTTAACAAACATATATAATCATTTTTTAGTTATTTATTGTCATTCTTGCCATTACAATGACTAGGCGTTAACTACCATTTATAATAATATTATTATATTATTAGTGTGCAACGTAATATTTTAAAGAAACTCGTTGCGTATTGGGTACGCCATCCAATATAGAATCCCCTTTAAAGTAATATTAATATTTTATTATCAAATATTAATAAATATGAAAATTTCATATTCTTTATTTACCTAGGATGTTATATCCTTCCCCCCTTAAGGGAATTACATCCTCATAATTTTAAAATTGGGCTCAGAAACTTCATTGAAAGGCTCACATCATAAAAAGTGTCTGTAAAACTATAACTTTAAAAGAGAGAAATAAAATTACAAAGGTCACCCGAGTTAACCCATACTAGGATTCCATGTAGTAAAACAGGGATATGGACGAGAAAACAAATGGTCAAGTTATGATGGAGTGTGATAGAAAATATGTCTAGAAGAAAGTTAACCACCAGAAAATCAAAAACTTGTGATGGGTTAAGTGGTATTTGATTCCACAGTAGGAAACGTTAACAGAAAACGTTTTTGTTTTAATTTAATTTTCATTGAGTAATTTATTTATGAGCTTAAATAAAACTTAAGGAAAGATATTTACTTGTCATGTATACTTTCATCTCATATTATATTTCTTACACAAACTCATATTATCTCCAAAAGATGAGTATTTAGGATGACTTGTTCACATTAAGAGCGCTATAATCATCTTCATGAGAATCAACTAACCCAAAAAAGATGAACTATACATTTCCCATGTCATTAGACCTTATCCAAAACCAAAATTGTTAGTAAAAGATCAGATAATCCCCAAAAGGAGAATCTATTATAAAAATAAATACTACTCTTAATCTCTAAAATTGAAAAAAAACCAAGTTTCAAGAAAGACCATTAAATAAATAGAAATCCATAAAATTCCTCAAATTAATACAAAATAAGAATGAAACCCAAATCTATGAAGGATTTAATCACATAGTCTTCCAAGATAAATCTTAACATTTATCTTGAAATAACATCAGTTACTCTTAAAGTCTCATATTGAAAAGTAATTAACCTAATCACATATCATCCATGATAGGTCAATCATTTCCATAGATAACCCAAAATCAACTTATTGTTCATTCATAAAATCATCTAAATAAAAACAATTTTTCACACTAACCAGGGACTTCACGTAGTCCATTGGTAGGTGATAAATACCCATTGCACTTGCGTTGTGGGTTTGATTCCCATAGCTTCATCCGACGAGACGGGTTATCACATGGTCTGCGTGTTGTCCTTTTTCAAAATCTATATAATTTTATAAAATTCCCAAAAATAAATAAATTTATCAAAAAATAACCATAAAATAATCTAACTACAACGGTTATCTAATAACTTTCATTTTGTATCCCAAAATGTTTTAACCGGTAATTGTCTCAAATTCAAGGATCATATAAACCCAAATGGTTCTTTATAACTATATCCACAAAAGATAAGATAATTATTCCTTGAATAAAATTTTCATACATCAATCATCAGGGTTACACATACTATAAAAATTCTTCTAATGTAATCCCATCATCTAAAGATCCTTAATACTTGTAAGAATTTCACCATCCTAAAATCTACCATAACTCTTGAATCACTTATATGTTGACTTCTTACTCATTAAGCACTCTTCCTGATCCATTAGCCATTCCTTTCCAACTTATTCTGAAATAATTGTTTCCTAAAAACAAAATCTGGGATCATATCCTAAGATTCAATAATAGGAAAACATATGTTAGGATATAATCCATACCTTTCATTGGTCATTGTAAGTTTCATCATCCTCAATCGGAATGGCATTAGGTATTGGTAAATGAATATTTGTACGATCATGGTGATCCCATTCCCGAAATATCTTCATAGGACATGTGTTTTCATAATGACTATGCACACCAAATTTAAAACATTCAATTGATATTTCCGAAATAAATTCTTTCCCTTTCCTAGAGTCAACTAGATGCTTCCTTTTTCCATTGAAGGTTATTTCTTTATGACCTTCATTTCCACATCTATAGAATCCTTTTGTCCCTTTGAAATATTTTCTTATGTGTTTATTTCCACATTTTTGACACATAGGTTTTTTAGCATACTTACCTTTATGATTATTACCTTAACATCCATAGGGATTTGTTTCTTGCATATATGATGCCTTATAAAAAATCAATAAGGTTCAGGTGGTCAATCAGGACTCCAGATAGATGGTTGAGAATAACCACAAGAGTTCTCATTGCAGCTCCCATATCATTCAGTTTCTAGTTCAAAAAACCACAACAGTTTTCTTCACATCCACTCTAACTTTGGTGCTATCTAGATCCACCCATTTACTAAAATGAAAATGGCCAGTGTGAGTATATCAGTAAAATCATCATATAATACTAAGATATAATTAATCATGTTATCTTAAACTCATTCACTTCATCTATAAAAACTATGACTCTTTCAGAAATCCTAACCATTATGGTAATGTCACTTAAGCTTAAAGAATACCCTAACCTCTGAAGTTATCTAATCCGACCTCTAATACCAACTATAAGGACTCGGCCTTATAACATTACATAGTATTGAATTAAATGAACAATTCACATTGAGGATCTTTTTAGGTTTAGAGTTTTTGAGAATTAGTACTTAAATATTACATCTCAAAAGATTACAAAGTAGACACTTCTACTCAGTTCCCATTTTTTTCATTAAATAAAAACTCTTAAAAAGAAACATGTCTAGTTCCATGTTTTAAACAGAATGACATTCTTTGATCCCATCCTTGACCCTATTCATCTTTAAGTCCCATGGAAAACATTTCAAAAACATGGGATGAGCATAAAAAGGTCAGTAAGGGATATAAAAATACAGAAATAAAACATTACTCAATTTATACATAAGATTGAATGAAATCATACTTTACTAATAAAACAAAATTACTTTAACTTACCTCATGAAATCATAATATTTATCAATAACTCATAGAAATCATAAGACATAAATGTAACATGAAACATTCATAACAGTATTACATAGAAAGTAATCCTCATGGTTATGTTTGGAATACCCATCACAGTATATTCCCTAAATCTTTTTCGGGAAACCGTAGCGTTTAACTCTTTCACTTTACCCAATGCATTAGAGAGCTATATCGGGTTCACCCACCCCTATTTTATCATAGAACCACCTAATTTCATAAACTATTCCCAAGAACTATAACATAATCGTATCACATAAAACATGCATAAAGGAAACATAATATTTCAACATTTCAATCACAAGATATCAATACAACACATTTATATAGTCAAAATATTATAAAAACCATTTTCATTACTAAAATAAAATAAAAGTAAAAAGTTGTATTTATTTTTCATTTAAAAAAATTTACGACTTGTAAAGGAAGCTGAAACTCAAATAATGGTCACGACGGTAGAGAAGTCTTTGTAGATTCATACGTGAGAAAAAACATTCATTTTGTCGTGTTGTAAAACTCTTCGTGTAAAAGGATTACTTTTTAATGAAATTAAAATTCCAAAGTTTTTTACACACCGTATAAAATAAATTCGTGTAGAAATCAAAAGATTGCTCAATGAAAGTTGATGAAGAAGAAGTCCTGTACAAAGACGATATCCTTATATTGAAGATAGATCAATTACATAATTATGTATGAAAAATATAAATACACTCAATATCAGTGGTTATTAGGTGTAAAAAAATCATAGTTCATCCACAAATATTCATAGCATGCCATAATCAAGAAGTAGAGGTTTATCCCGAAGAATTGCAATTGGGTTAAGAAGTTCCCTTACAGAAATTCGACATCCTAATGACATCACTTTACAATTCAGAAAATGAGTTTATGAGAGATAAAAAGGGTATCTCATCACTTGTACATAAAATTTATAGCAATAAGGATATATAAGAACATATCATAACATAATAATATGTAAATTAAATGACCTAACAAAAAGAAGTCTTTTAAAAAGGGGAGGGTGAAAGGTTCCCTTATCCATTTGGGTAAATTTCGAAACGTACACCACATGAAAGAAGGTTCATACAATGAAGATGTAAATACCCATAAATTAATGTATATTACACAAATAATACAATCATGGGAATTAAATACACCACACAAAAGAAAATACTGTCAAATGTATGATGAACCTCATGGGAATAAAAAGTGAGATAAAAACGCCTTACCTCATTGTAATCAATCGAGTCGTATGACCAAAAGATAATAAACACCAAATTAATCACATAATACCATTAATATAAATAGTATAATGATAATATATATTAAATTATAGTACACAATACACCTCATGCCGAAAATAAGTGGTTAAGAATGGAAATATCACGGAATTAAAAGTGAGATAAGAAATCCCTTACCTCAAGTCTGACTTGTCTTGATCGTTTCTTTATATTACTAAATAATAAACCATGGTAAATTTATAATTTCTTAAGGAAATCCTATGAAGTTAATTATTCAATTTATATCACATATTATCATGTTATAATAATTAGTTAATTATGTGAGTTCTTGTCATACGTTTTTTCGATGTTTGGGACATGAGTCAAAGATGATTTTTTTAAAGAATTGCCCATATAGTTATAAGTACATCATCACAAGAATGGTTTAAATGATTTAAATATCATATATATCTAGTATAAATTTATTTAATAATATTCCATAATTCTTGGAGATAATAAATGAAATGTAACGTTCATGGAGACGGTAGGTTGTACGTACGCATGAACTCGACTTTCATTTTATGTCATATTAATGGAATTTAAAACTAAATGAGACATACATATATTATAATTCCATTATAATATATATGTTATATAGGTAACATAATTTCATTAATTATATTATTTATAAAATCCATGTTTGGCATGAATGAGTCATATCACTTGAGGGGGCGGTTGTCCACACTTCCTCATATGAAATTATCTCATTTTCACAACATGAAAAGCATAAAGGTATGTTTTAAATATAAAATAATAAACCATAGAGAGGACATAAATATAATATATATCATATATAAATATAGTTCCATCATAATGACCACAATGATAGGTGTTAAAAGATGATTGAACAATCATCATTTCGTGAGGCAGTAATTCACCACCCAAAAAAACAGTATGTTCTTTAACCATTAGACAGAGGTGTGTGTAAGTGTAGGTATAATAATTATCATAAAAAATACTAGTATATTTATGATACTAGTTTTATTATGGGATAAAATAATAAAAAGATAATGGTGAGTGAAGAATGAAAAATAAAAGAAAGAAACTCGAGAGAATACATCATCACTAAATCGGGTAACTCTTTTTGATTTGAGCCAAAGGCTTCCTTAGAAAGACTTATTCCCAAATTGAAGCCTCTAAGTGTAACAGAGGGATGTGGAGAGATAATATTAGTAGAGTATTGATGAGCCAAGGGCTTGAGAGGTGTGGGTAAGTAGGTAGAGGTGGAGTCCTTTTATAAGAGGGAGGAGGGTCACTTTTGGAAAGTATTGAAATGTTACTTTCTTAAAAAATGATTTTACGATTTTAAAGGTCCCATAATGATATATCTAAAGTATAAGGTGATAACGGTTCTAAATACACCCATAAAATAGGCTTTTTACAAGTCTAAGTCTTATATTTTACCTTATCTATTAATTTTATTTAAATCGTTCATTAATGAGGTAATCACTACATCATCATGGTGTCATAAATAAATTTGATTATTTAATGTCTAAAAATTATAAAAAATACCAAAATGTAGGAAATATTTTTATCTTTATAATGAATATTTATGGTATAATATATAATTCATATAAACATAATTAAAATTGTTTTACTTCGGGAATACAAACATTGGTTATATTTCTCTTCATTCTTAAAAATAATTCCATAAATGTCACTATCACAACCATGTGACTCCATGGGTCCTAATTTTGGTATAAATTTGTACATTGTAGTAAATTACTCAAACAAGGGGATTTGGACTCATTTTGGGGTCAATTTATATTATTATGATATTATTTTATTACCCTTAACTAGCTGATTACTAATTAATCACGATAATTAAAGATAATTGTCGTCGTTACTATTAATAATGTTCAAAAACAAAAGAGTAATAATTAAATAGTTTGTAATTTCTTATTCCAAATATGGAATCCATTTTACCGAATTACAAACACAGAAATTACATTACATAATTTAAAAATAATTCTCGTTTTCAAAACCTAAGACGGGTTTTTAAGACGTAAAATCTATCAAAAGATTGATTTGTTTTTACATCCAATTTAAAAGTGAAATTACATAAAATGAACAAAATTATATTAAATGATAAAAACATAATTAAATGAAACCTGAAAACCAATTAAAATGACAATCTAACTATATAAAGAAATTGGATGAAAAGGCAATTTTGAATTAAAATGCAGTATTTTTCACTATTCATTAAAAATGAACATTATCAGAAAAATACCAAAAATTCACCCTAAGATATATTTGAAATTCCAAATTCAAAAATAATTTCCATTTTATCAAATTCAAAACATATAAGTTTCATTAATAAATTATATAGTTAATTCACGCTTTCAAAACAAATAGCATGTTTTTAAGAAACAATATCTATCAAAAGATTGACACTTGTTTTTGTCCAATTTCAAAGTGAAATTAATTTTAATGACCACCATTGGATTAAATGGTAAAAATATATTCTAATTACACTTTAAAACCAATTAAATGATAATATAACAATATAAATAAATTTGATTAAAAAGGAGGCTTTGAATTAAAATAAAACATTTTTCACTATTCATTAAAAAATGAACTTTATCGGAAAAAAACCAAAATTTTACAGAAAGTAAATTTTGATGTCTTGATTCTAATGAAGGATTTTATTTTGTCATATATAACATATAAAAGTTATAAAAATTAGATTTAAAAGGGGTTTTCCATCAAAAGGCTGTTAATCGACCTTTTAAAAATATTAGAATATTTATACTTAAAATTGGAATCATTTGCATTTTATTCCTCTATAATTTAATGGTTAATTGTTAAAATATTTAACAAACATATATATTGATTTTTTAGTTAGTTCTATTCATTCCCTCCATTAAAACGGGTAGTCGTTAACTACCATTTAAAATAATATAATTATATTATTAGTGTGCAATATAAGATTTCAATGAAATTCATTGTTGTGTATTGGGTACGCCATTGAACATAGAATCCCCTTTAAAGTAATATTAATATTTTATTCAAAAATATTAATAATGATAAAAATTCCATATTCTTTATTTACCTGGGATGTTACAACACCACATGTATATATTATATTATTCTTATAAATTAATTTATGGGTATTTACATATCCATTTTATTATGTTTCATTCATGGGTTCTATGTTTCAAAAGTTACCAAATGGGTAATGTGATTTTGTCCCAATGTGTGTTCTTTAAGACACATGCTATGTTATGCCGCTATATTTTTGGATGAGGTGTATATAATAAATTTGAAATTTGATATCATGATTATATTTTTTTGTCATTATATTTTTAAAATTAAATTAATGTAATTATTTATAATTTATATTTTCCAATGTTACCATATTGAAATGGTCTTTGTATACAATATCAACATTTATAGAGATTGTGTATGATTAACCTCTCTTTGATGAAATATTATGATACATACCACAAGAAATATTATGATATTTCTTACAATATGGTTATTCATGTTATATAGATGTAATTTTACCATATATCCACTCATTGGTACACAATATGATCAATAATTAATTTTAGAAAGTCCAAAATTACCTCTCTCGTCAGTTGGAGATATGTTTTCCTTCATGAAAATGTTTTCAAAAAAGTTTTTCCAATAATATTATAATATTATGCAATAAACATTAAAATAAATTTTTATTATTTTTTCCTAACTAATTTAAATTATTCATCATTTTTTTTTCGAAGAAGGCATTTCTCTTAACATTTTTTAGTGAAAAAGGGTTATTATTTTTACCTCATACAACAAGTAGGGGTTTACTTGTCGTTATCTTTCTAAAGCTTCATTTTCATTTTTAAAAAGGTAATTTTTTTTAAAATGTTTTTATTGTAATTTTCAACTAAAATGGTTTTCAAAATGTTTTCAAGTGCTATTTATATGTTTTCTAAGATAATTTTATCTAGTATTTTTTCAAATATTTATTTGTATTTTTTCAATTTTATTACGAAAAAAATAGTTTTCAACCTTTTTTATGTTTTAAAGAGAGATTATTCAAAAATAAATGATATTTTCCTCAATGAAATGTGTTTGAAATATGTTTAAAAATTATTTTTTATCTAAGATTAAATCTAATGATGTCACTCAATACCTAGTAATAATGGATCCAAATCTTCTATTCATATTCTTTATTGAGTGGTTTATAATATTATGGAATGATTCTAATGAAGCCCTTATATCTTCCGTGGGTTTTAGGATTTTGAAACCCTCTTATTTCTACAGGTTATGATTTCATGAAATGATTAAAAAACCTATATATTTTTCATAGGTTATGATGTGATTAAATATTAATGATACCCATTTCATTTCATAAGTAATGATTTGAATTTTATAAAAACCATATCTTTTTATTGGTCATGTTATGATGAATGTTTTATTATCATGTTGAAAACGTATGTATTATTTATTTATGAGAACGTCAGAACCTATATATCGCTTCAATGAATTGGGTAAAAATTTAGATCTCAAGATATAATTATTAGAATAAAGTAGACAAGCATGATCCACTATTGGAAGATGGGGAAACCCAATCACTTACAAATAAAGGGTTGCGATTGGTGATGGTTGTGTGTCACGTCCAGTATGTGTTTTCACCATAAAGATGAATTATGGGGAAACCTAAACCAATATGGGAAGATGCAGAAACCTGATTCCATAAAACTAAAGGATTGTGACTGGGGATAGTGGTGTGTCCTTCCCAGTAGGTGTAGTTCCCATGATGTGATATAATAATTTCTAGTAATTCATATTTGATTATAGGGAAATATATCAGATGTTTATGTATCCCAAAACTCCATATCTTATTCCTACGATAAGTTTTCTTGGATTATGTTCATAATTTATATGTGATTAATGTCTTATGAATTGAAAAGATATATTATATTATTCATGAATATGATCTTTGATATGTAGTTTATGATATTTTGATGTTATGATCACGTTATCATTCTAGTATGCTCATGTTTATGCTTACATCTCTCCCTTTTTACCTTTACTGATCACCTCAGCTCACCCATTTTTACGTTTCCTTCTCAATTTTATGATGATATGTATTATAAAGGATGTTTCTAAGAAGGTTTATAGTCATGAAGATCATAGTGGTAGACAATTTAGCTCACTAATTTACCATTATTTATGTTTTTATGTTTCTAAAGGCACTAATCCAGTTATGGTCATTGGGCACTTGTTTATGTAATATTTAAATAATTATAAAAAAATTAGGTAATATTAATGTATATAAAGACATGGTTGTTATATCGGTATTAGATAAAATTTCTATAAAAAATTTAGAATATAATATTATAAAAAATAGTGATAAGTCTAATGACATGTCTTGGGATAAATCTAATATAGAAAAGGTATAGAAAAATATCATGGAGTTTTTATAAAGGATTGAGTAATTGGTTGCCTATAAATAAATACATTTTTAGATAATAAAATTTTATGTGGATCTTCTGTATATGTAACTAGGATTAACAACTCCAACAAGATGTTTTGGGCCTGATTCGGGGTAATTTGGTTCACGACAATGAGCCTCACTGCACAATGAATGGTACTCTCCTCGGGGATATGCTTTGGAAATTCACAAAATCTCCAGAAACCATAATGAATGATTTAAATGTATGTTGTCTATGAATAAACATTGATAATCTAATGGTTTCATAGAGTAAGGAAGGTTTCATATTTTATACACCCTATAAGTAATTTTCCTGATTATGTAGTTTTAGTATATGATATGTGTTTCTCACCCTATGATTTAAGGTTTTTGTCCATGGAGAAAACTATAATAATCATGGTTAACATTGAATTTATTAGTTTTGTAATGTACGAGAATTATGAAAATCAATTTCCAAAGTGGAAATCTCATAAAGAGAATTTGTATAGTGGTAATAGTGTTGGTTATATATATGAATATAATGAGAAAACAAATGAAATGGGAAATGTATACGATGTTCTTACAATATTGTTTATATTAAAAATAAGAATCGTGATTAGATTGAGGTCGAGGAAACCTAATAAATTATTCCTATATAATATTCTAGGAAATAGGAATTATAGAATATTTTAGTGAAGAAAGTGTAATGGTTTCAGAATAATGTTGGACTAATGAAGTATTTATATTTTGGAATTCAAAAGATTATGTTATATGAATCACGAAATATATTGGTGTATTTAGTATAAATTTAATTATGTATTTAAAATTACATATTGTATGGTAATGACGATATAGAAAAGTGATCTCATCGAAGGTTATATTTTTATTAAGTAAATGTAATACTTAAATAATTCCTAACATTGAGATAATAATGCTTGGATAATGATTAGTTGGATATGATTAATTAAATTTTACTTTATGGTTTTACCTGAAACTAATTATTTTCAATGCGATATATCTAATCGATGAATAATTTTATAACTTAATGGGTTTAAGTATTATATCTAGTAATTTTTTGAATAAAGAGGAATTAATGTTTCCCCAATGTATTTATGGTAATTTAGGTAATTATCATGTTTCTAGAGAATATAAAAGTTTAGTGAAATCATATTTGGAATCTAATAATCAATATCAAACATATGATATATGATAGATTACTATTAAGATGATTTCATGACCTTAATTATTAATGTATTGAATTTCCAACTTTTGGAAGAGATGCAAGGGTAACCATTTATGGAATGGATTATGGTAAACTTTAGATTGTGATTGTCTGATTAATGTAACATCTCACCATATGATGATTTATGTATGTTGAGAAACCTATTCTAATTTTTTTTGATGATAACTGATGTCAAATGGGATGGAATATCATAATTAATAGGATCTTTTAGTTTTTGAGGAATGAAAATTTTACCTTCATTGCTTAGAGTAAGAGATAAAGTTGGAAATGATCAAGTAATAACTAATGGGAGAGATTGTACATCTCAAATGGAATGAAATCAAGTATGTACATTTACCTATGTTCCTAGATTGTAAAATAAATCCTCAAATCTAGGAGAAAGATAATGAACAAGATTTATATGAGCACTATTAATTCCGATGAAACAGATATTCTTTTAGTATATAAGAGATTTATGGTTTTGTGGTCAACCACTTATTTTTTTAAAAATTCTGTATCAATATAAATTAGAACATGATAATTTTATTTATCCTCCATGTTATTGTTTTCACTTCTAACAAATGTTTTTTTATTAGGAAACCTAATTATATGTTTTTTTAGTTTTCTATTTTAGTTCCAACATTCCCTTTTTAAGTGAATATTTAGTATTCATTTTTTATGATGTGGTATTATATAAATGAAATGCTCTTGTATAAAAAAATTGATAACCCAGGTGAATTCCTATGGTAAAATTTATTTTAATCGTATAGAATCTTACCCCCGGATATTTTGTGAAATATATTTTTTCAAATTAATTTAATAATTTTGATATATTTTATTTTATTCAACACTAAAAATGGTTTATTTTATCTTAAATCACTATATTAGAATAGTTATATATTCAAAAAAAAAGTAATCTTTCACTACACGCAACAAAAAAGTTACCTTTCCCTACATGGAACGCTGAGGTTATCATACGCTGCACACACAAAAAATTATTTTATTCAATGACTTGTGTCACATGAAAGGCATATTTTTTCTGAATAATTATATATTATTTAATATTACATTTATAATAAATTGATATTTAAAAAGTGTAAACTATCTTATGAAAATATATGGTTTACATTAAAATAAAATAAATTCATTTGTTATATATTAATTAAAAATTAATTTGAAAAATGGTTGAATATAAAAGTAAATTTTATTATACTCAGAAAGCTGTTTTACCCCAATATATTATATTAGTTAAATTTATTGAGTGATATTAATTTCATATATATATATATATTTTGTAATTTATCTTCTATATTCCTCCAAGATATTTGATGGACTTATGATAAAAACAAGCCCATTTTTTTCAAAAAAAAATACTATATTTTTAATAAGGAATATTTACTGTATTTTAATAGAAAACATATTTTAAATCCAATTTTTATAACGTTTATGAATTACATACATCAAAATAAAATTTATATTTTAATGATAAAAATTAAAATTATGATAGGATTTTTTGTATTTTTCTAGAAGGTTTAATTTTTAAATGAGTGGTTAGAAAATATGATTTTTTTTCAAAACTGATATTTAGTCTAATTTATTTATATGGTTCAGTTATATGTTAATTTGATCTAAATGTTTAATTAGATCATATATTTATCTATTAATTCATTTTATGTCATTAGATTCAATTTTACATTTAAATTCATTATAAAAACATAGAAAACTTTTCGATGTTTTTAATATAAAAATAAGGACTGTCGTCCCATCAACAGGATTAAATTTAGATAAATATCAGGCAGTTTTGTGATTGGAATTTGGAAAAAGGATTATATATTTTATTTAAGAATAATTTATAATTTCTAATAATGTCAAATCCGTTTTTTCCAAATATATTAGTGAATGAAGTTAAAGCTAATTACATTGATTAAGCTAAAATTAATCACAAAAAGGGAATTAACCATAAAATTATGGCCCTAATTGACCTAGAAACTTTTAAAAAACCCATTATATATATATATTTTGTCCTTAAACGTTATATTCTTGAGTTTTTATAGGTTTTTTTCCTTTTTTATAAAAAATGTGGGGACACCTAACATGTTTTAAAAATTTTCATGTGTGTTATTTCACTAACATATAAAAGGAAACCAACTCTACCACATCGTTAAAAAACTTAAAACAGTTAGTATCAGCCATCCTCTTCCAAATCTACTTCCCAAAAACCCTACGTTTCTCCTAGAATTCTACCTTTGGGCATAAATTATTCCAAATAATCCCTTTAATGAAAACCAAATGGAGTTACACAAAAATGAGGGAACGCCCTCCCTTGAGAACCTTTATTTTTTTTAGAAAGATAGAGTTGAATCGATTTTTTATTAAATCAAAATCAAGAGAATAATGTTATAGAAAGTAATTTCTTACAATACATCAATGCCTACATTAAGGTTTCCCATATTTCTTCTTGTTCAAATAAATAAGTTTGTATTCTTCTCGAATAGCTCTGAATTCTTATCCTCACCAATACCCATGACCACGAGACATTAGATAATGCTAAACCTGTTTTTCAAGTTGGTGTAAAATGACCATGTCAGATTCATCTAATCTAGGATCTTCAAATTGAGTTTCCTCTCTCATATTATTCTTGCCATATCGCCCACATCCCCATCCACTATTTCTAGGGTGATGTCCCCATTTCCATAATTTGTTTTCTCTCCAAGATCTATCTTCCACTTCTCATTCTTCATTGAATGTCATTTTTGGGGTCATCTCCAAACCATAATGCATATCTTGATTTCACATTGGCATTTAGGACATCTTTTTCGGTTGTTATAGAGACTATTCTATGAGAACATGAATTTTATTTATATTCTCCACTCCCTAAAATATTCATATTCATGCATGTATAAAAAAAAGTATCCATCATATACTAGAATGTTATTATGATATGTTTCAAACCAATAATTACACATACATCCATAAAATGTGTAACAAATATACTATTTGAGTATATGGTGAACTATTGCCTCACGAAATGATGATTGTTCATTTTTCCTTTTTCGCCTCTCACGGTAGACATTATTATGAAAAATATATTTATATATGATCTATATTATATTTATAATGAATTTATGCTTATGTAATTTTTATTTAGAACAAAACCATATTCATTCCCTCTTTTTTAAATATGATAATTTCATTTGTGGAAATGTTGACTACATCCCCCTAAAGGTGATGTGATTCGTTTACACACTACATGGAATGTATTAAAGATATGTTTAGTGAAATTATATGATATATATAAAACAAAAATATTAATTTATTATAATATATACATGTATTAACATACTAATATTTCATTTACTTTCTATCTTTCAATACGACAATAAATCGGAAGATTTGTTCTTGCGTACGTACGACCAACCATCTCCATGAACGATGTATTCCATTTCATACATATATATTATATAGATTTTTATAATAAAAATATCCTGAAGACACAAGATATTTATATCATGTTTTACATTTTTGAAGTCATGGTATATGTATGATGACAAATGATATAACAAATTAAGACACACATGAAACAAAGAGAGAATGTTACCTGAAGTGTAGCTTTAATAAGAAATTGATAACAAAAAGGTAATATAAACTCGTAATTAAACCATATATGGAAATAAATATAATAATATTTTTCATTAAAATATGTACAACAAAAATACATCTATTATTAAAGAGGATTGAATGAGTATGTTTGGAGTCAAGACATAAGTTAAGGTATTTCATCACACATTTTATTTCCATGACATAAATGACTTAATAATCAATAATTTCATTTGTGTGGTGTATATACTGACCATGGATGTATTCTATGATTATTATAATTTAATTAATGTCTATGTACATATGCATTTTATTATATGTATTTCATGGGATCAATGCTTCAAAATTTACCAAATCAGTAATGTGGTTTTCCCTCAATATGCCTTCTTTGAGGCTCATGCCATGTTTTGCTTAAATATTTGTTCATGAGGTGTATATACTAACGTTGAAATGTGATATCATGAATATAATTTTTTTTAATGATATTTTAATCTTAATTTAATTTTATTATTTCCATTTTAATGATTAAAAATTTCCAAATTGTTAACATTTTATGGATACTATCTAACAATTTATCAAGATTGTTTAGGATTATGCTAGAATTGAGGAAATCTTATAATCCAAACTCAAAGAAACTTATGAGATTTGTTACCCTCCAGTTATTCTTTTTGTATCCAGGTATTCATACAATTTCAATATAATTTGGTACAGAATATGATGATGAATGTGTTTTTTTTGAAATTTCAACTTTACATCTCTATTCGGATAAAAATATATGTTCTTTAAAATTAATGTTTTAAAAATTGGGCTTCCAAATATATTGCAATATTATCTCCTAATATTTAAAATAAATTTTTATATTTTTTTATCTATAACCAATTATTTCAATGAAATCATCATGTATCTTTGCGAAAGAGTCATTTTTCATACATTTCTACCGTGAAAATGGAATATTATTTTAACCTCATATAAAATTCAAAGCATTACCACTCTTCAATTATATAAAGAATCCTTTTCATTTTTAAATGTTTTATTTTTAAGAAAATGTTTTTAAAAATTTAATTTACTAGTGAAAATTGTTTTCATAGAGTTTTTAAGATCTCTATATATGATTATATATAAAATGTTTTCCAAAATGTTTTCAAATATTTCTTTTCAAGATTTCAAGTTCATTTAAAAAAAAACATGTTTCAAAGGGTTTTAGGTTTTAAGGGTATTTTTTAAAGAATAAAAGATATTTTCATCAAGAAATTATTTTAAAAGATATATAAAAATTATTTTCTATCTAAGAGGAAATATTTTTATGTTACTTAAGGCCTTCTATGAAATTTCTGAAGGGTTCCATTCATATTATTTCTTGATTGGTTTATTTTATGATGGAATGATTTTTCTAACACCCCTTCCTCTTCTATTTTTCTATAATTTTGAAACATGATTATTTTGATGGGTTATAATTTAATTAAATGATTATGAACCTATATCTTTTACCTAGGTTATTGTGTGTTGAATTTTTAATGATACTCATTTTATTTAATTGGTTGTTATTTTATGTTTTTAGAACCCATATATTTTTATGGTTCATGTTAAGATGAATGTTTTATTATCATCTCTCACATGTCTGTATGTATTCATTATGCGATGGGAGGGTCCTATATCTTTTTCCAATTCATGGGTTAATGATTTATATATCAATAGATAATTATGGGAATCATGTAAATGAGCTTGAACCACAATGGAAGATAGGGAAACCTGATCCATTACAAGGAATGAACTGTGACTGGGGATGGTGTTGTGTCCCACCCAGTAGGTGTTGTCACCATGAATATGGTATATGGGGAAACCTGATCCACTCTGGGATGATGGGAATCATAATCCCTTACAAGAAAATGATATCTATTAGAGATGGTGGTGTTTCCTTCCTAGTTGATGCATTTCTCATGAAGTTCCATGATAAGTTCTTGAAATGAATCTTTCCTTTTTGGGAATGATATAAAATGTTTATGTATTCCACAATTCCATGTCTAATTCCTATCATATTATTTCATGGATTGAGTTATTTATTTCTATGTGATTAATAAATTATGTTCTACCAAGATCTATTTCATTATTCATGATTATGATCTTTGATATATATGCTATGATATTACAATGCTATTTTGACATTACCATACCCCTATTCTCAGGTTTATTCTTACCAGTCCCCCATGTTCACCCTTACTGAGCATATGATCCCAAAAATTTATCTGTTTCATTTCCTAGGTTATAATGATATGAATTATGTATGATGTTTATTATAGTGATTCTATTCATGATGTACCTAGTGGGAGATAATGTAGCTCACTAATGAACCATAGTTTATGTTTCCATGTTTCCAAAGGGACTAGACCAATTACTGTATTAGGGAATCTATTTGTATAATGTATAAAGTATTTTGAAAATGTTATGTGATGTTAATGTATGTCAATACTATTTCATTATAATATTCTCCTTAGAATCATGATGGGGTAACACATATAACCCACATTTTATTTATATTAAATAATTATTATAATCTTATGATGACTATTGTTATGTCTATAAAATATTATATGTTAAATTTATTATAAAACTACATCATTGATGTTATAAGGTGATAGAATATCACTATACCTATGCTGAGGTTATTTTTTACGTAACTAAATTTAAATTATACACTTTATTTATTTAAATAAACATATGATATATTGAATTAATTTATTAATTTATTAATTTATTAATTTATCAATAAGGTATCTATGCACTATTTTTATATAATTTGATTTCCCTTTTATTTACGTTTTTATAGAACCATAATAAATTTCAATATATGGGAAATAAATTAAAAAATATATAATAATTTTACGTGTGTATATATATATATATATATGAATGATTAAAAACACACAAACTACATGTTGATTTCTTCTATTCATTTTTAGGTTGGAACACATATATAATTATGAACCACTATTCATTATTCTATTATTAATGATAAAATATTTATATTTTACTGGATATTGGATTTTTTTTAAATTAAACAAATGAATAATAGGCATATTGGTTATTTTCTTCATTTGTTCGTCTTATAAAAATATCAAGAAATTTATTATATGAGTATGTCTTAATATATGATTTTAGTTTATTAATATTAATATTTTAATATTACAAATGTTTTGATAATTAATATTTGAAATTCCAACTCTCCATTGATGTAGTTTGAAAGATCTAAATTTTCACCAATTGAAGGAGATAAAATTTGATATATTCATAGTTTAGAAGATAAATTTTACAATAGCGAGTATTTATTATTTCTTACACATCTAGTGTTTCTATTTTAAAAATATGGATTCATTATGTTAGTTTCATCATCTTGAAAGATTTTTTTATTAATGATGTTATGTTTTACGATTTCTTTATGAGATAATTATGATCGTGAAAAAAATTTATTTTGAAAATTTTTGTTTGATTATAACATTTATAATATATAAAATGATTTATTTTTATATTCACATCACTTTTGGTTGTTTTATATTTTTTATGATGTCTCACTATATATTCCAAATCAATTGAAACTATTTTAATATATATTTTAATGATATTGTAATTTTTAGAAAATTTAATAAATGTAGTTCCATGTGTGTATATATATTTTTGAAAAACTATTGTAACATTTCTCATTCATTTTTATTATTGATTTTAATGCTCATTGAATATGATATTTGGTAATGTTTTTTGTTCTACAGATCTTGAATATTAATTTTAGAATAATTTAGAGAAATCTAACACTAAATGATGGTTTTTTAAAAACAAAAGAAGTTGAAATCCTTACGATTAGGTATTTCGATGACGGGTTTCCTTAAAATGTACACGATAAGCTATTTCAATGTCAAATTTATTGAAACCCACTTAAGAAAACAATGCATGAGTATTTCAAACACTTTTTTCTTAAAAACATAAATTTTTCAATATCTATATGTTTTTATGGTCTTTTATTGTCAATTTATATAAAACATGTATTAAAATCCCTATTTTTTACATTCTCTATAGTAACACTGCGTTTTAATTGATGTAAAATGTTCAAAAGAATAAAATTTTGTATTTTTAAAATTGGGTTTTGTTGAAAAAATGAAATGGATTGAATGACTCATACTCTCAAGGATATGAGAAAATATAGAATAATGAACTGATAGACACCAAATATAAATTATAAAAAATGTGATATCTAATATCAAAAACTATAAAGACAATACTAGGATGATTCATACTATCACGAGTATATTAGATTTTATAGGATTTTAAAAAAATCAGAAGTATTACAGATGGAAAAAAATTATAGTTAATCTATAATCTATGATTATATGACTAATATACTAGGGGTAGTGATCAATGTTCAAAAAGTGATAACCAAGAAAAATATTACATTAAGTAAGTATTTTTGAATTATTTTTCAAAACAACATTTAACATCATTATGTAGGGAATAATGTTGTCGGTGAGAAAAAATGTATAATATTTTAAGGTTTTAATAGTGAAAAATGAGGAGGATATATATATATATATCATTTAAATTTTTAAAAACATTATTGAATAAGACCCCCCAAATCATGAAAATAAAGAGAGTGTAGCATAAATACAAAGATACAATGAGTAATTTCATAATAAGTAGTAATATTTAGTGGTTTAAGAGGAAAATTAAAAATCTTATACATTTTTTTGAATTAAATTTATTTTCTTTAAGAAATACCAAAACCATGATTTCATAATAAAAAAGTTCTATGATAATTTTATAAAAATGGTGGGGAAAATTTATAAAAATGATAAGAATCTTAAATCATGTTTAAATCTAGAAAATGAAACTTAATTAAATTATCATATCAAGTGACACAAGATGTGGTATGGCCTAGGTAAAATACTATAAATAAAAAACTCATGGAAAGAAACATGGATTCTCATTCTTTTTTAGAAAGTAATTTATGTATTATTTTTTGAATTTCCATAGAGGTTAATTTCAACTCATTTTCATAATTTTAATAAAATATTCCTTTAGATTTACTTGATTAAGTTGATTTTTTTATATTTTAATGAAAAATTACCATTCATTATAGAAAAAAATAATGAATAGGAAATTTCTTGAGAAAGAGATCATTATTTTTTCTTGTAGATATTTTCCACTTATAAAACACATGTTTTTGAAAAAAAATTGTTTTTAAGCATTAAATAAATAAATATAATTCCCATATAAAATATTTAAACTTTTGAATTAAAATCGTTGATCTAAGATACATAAATATTATAGAAATATCTTTTGATATGTTAGTTAATGTTAATTTATTATGATAAAAAATAATAAATATATAGGTGCAAATGTTTGTCATTTGTATTATTATTCTAATTGGGAGTTATATATAATTGTTGATGTAATATCTATTCAAGATATTAATTCTTATATGTTTTTATTCACTAGACTAGTTATAGGTTATAATGCAATAATATGATTAATCAATATTTTACCATTAATTAAAGGTATTATAACACTTTTTAGTCATGTTATTTTGTTTCCATATCTTAATAAGATATGTTTGGGAAATACTTTACTATTAGAACATTAATGTATTTTCTTATTGAGGAATTATTATTTTAAACGACACTAAGAGGACTGATCCAATCAATTATTTACTGTTTTATACAATTATACTTTTTCAAACTACCCTATATTTGACCTTTTTTTATGCTCTATAAATAATTAATTTCATTGATAAAAAATAATATTATATTAATAGTTTTCATTCTTACATGCTCTGGAAATTTTTTCATGATTAAAAATGATATAAAATTGGGGAAAAAGGGATTTCATAATGTTAATTGTGTATAAAAGGCATTATAGTGAAAATATGTGAGATGATATCAGTGGTTTTGGGGAAAAAGTCCATAACATTC
This sequence comes from Viscum album, assembly GCA_963277665.1. Taxonomy (NCBI): domain Eukaryota; kingdom Viridiplantae; phylum Streptophyta; class Magnoliopsida; order Santalales; family Viscaceae; genus Viscum; species Viscum album. Next base: position 125,461,157 of record OY728147.1, read on the forward strand.
CATGAATTGAATATACATGGATACCTTCTTAAGAATAAAAGTAAACAAAAATACTTTTAAGAGTAGAATAATATTTCATTTTGTTTCATTTCATTATTTGTAATAAAGAGATATTGATGGGTGTTACTGTCATAAAATAACCAGACATAAAATATTATTTTACTTATTTATTTTCTTCCATTTGTTTTTTGTTTTTTCAAGGTTTATTATTCCCAAAAAAGAATATTTTTGAAGGTTTCTGGGGAGTTCATGGTTATAGTATGGTAATCAGCAACTAAGAACCATCCCTCTAAAAAACATGTGGCCTACAAAAAGGCATTGGTGGGCCCGTAAGGTTAACCAAAAGGGTATGCGACCTCCCAACGCAGACTGTGTGCAATAAATAAGAGGTATAAGGTCCCTTAAAAACTATTTATATGATTATGAAACCATTTATCCTCTCACATAGAGTAGAGGACACCACAAGATTGGCCAATATTCAGTTAAATCGTGCAACAAAAACATGTGGCATATCTTGTATTTAAATTTATAAATAATAATAAAATTATATTAACCATCCCATACCTAATCACTAACATTCACCTCCATATAAACTATACCCTCATGGTTCTCAAAATGTGTGTGATTTCCCACTAATCTACCTCCAGTTTTGAGTTAATTTCTCCTCTGATTTAGAGTTTTATTAGCTTAAGAGGTCTTGTTATCTTATCTAATAAATCTTGTTATCATTTATTTATATATTCATTTCATAATTTTGTGGTGTGTTTGAGATTTAAAATCCATAACATGACATGGAGGGTTTTGTTTTGGTTTTCTCTTGATCCCAAGGGTTTCATAGGTTTTATTTTAAAGGCTGCTCAAATGGAATTCATTGAATGTGATTACATGAAACTCCTTGAGTGAAACTTAAATATATATATGCATATATTGGAATATATATATGTAAACGTTTTTTATATATTTATTCATGAAATTTTTTATTATATAAATTATTTATATGTGTTCTTATATATATGTAATGGTACATATGTTTGTGAGTGTGAAGTAGTCATTGTTAGGATGATATGTTTTTAGGAATGTCCAATATGTAAAAGAATTTATAAGGGAAAATATTATTTCATTATAGTTTATTGATGTGTTTTTATTATATTATGAAGTAAATATAATATAAAGAATGGATACGGTGATTGGAAAGAGTGACTTCCAATTTTAGTTTTATTTTCTATGTTGTTTCCTCGGTTTTCCATTATTAAATAGGTTTCCATGTTTATTTAAAATTTAATGAAATTTGGATGTTGGCATTGTTTTCATATTGATAATAAAAAAATATGGTATGTATAATAATGATTTTTAAATGGATAATATTTATTTGAAATTTTGTGGTACATTTTTTTACCTTTTATCATTTCCTAGAAAATTATTTTAACTCTCATGATGTATATTCATGGTTGGAACCTTTAAAATTATTTATGTACAATGGGAACCCCAATGGTTATCATCCATCTAAGGAGTGTCTCTACATGGATAGTGTCAAGAAGTGTCAAAGGCATGAATGTTGGAACCCATGCTAGTGGCAAGAATATCATGGCCTGCTTACTGCTATTTTCTGTTTCTATCATGGGATCTTGTGCATTGTAGTGGGAGTCAAGTGGCTAGTTCTATTTATTCATTATTAAATTGAATAGATCCAAATGATAACAAATTTCCATGTTAGTTTCGCCACTAGTGAGGGAAGTTGAGTGAATCTAGCTCGTCATTGATTCTGGATCTCATTAATAGACTGTTAGAAGGTTCGAAACTAAGTACATCTATGATATATTAACATAGAATCTCAGTATGTTCCATGATAACTAAATTTTATGTATTTTCCATTTAATAATTTTTTAATTTCTTTATTAAATATATATAACTATTTTTATTTACAAGAAAATCTAACTTTAGAACCTATTTTGATGTAATCATTTAGCCACTGTTTTGGAATCAAATGTGGTAGGTTTTCTACTACTTATATTTTACTATATTATTTCTTTATCTATATTTATTCTTAAATTAATAATATTTAGAAGGTAATTAATTAACTATAAACTTTTTTGTAATATTAATTGAAAATATTTATATATAATTAATATCTTTTTTATTAATTTAAAATGGAAATAAAAACATTATTTTAAATAAATGTATTTAAAAAATATCATGAAACAGATTTATTTTTAATGGTAATGAATGTGGTTCAGTTTATCTTATAAAATCACTACTATGAATTTTTATGTTCAAACCTATACTCATTATCATTTTTAAGATACATGTTCTTTTTTTCAAAATCATTCATGGAGAGGGAATGGTTCTATGGTTGCAGGTGACTACTGAGGTCGCATTGTAGTGCATTTAGTTTTTATTTATTTTCCTCTTCAAATTTATTATTTTTATATTATTTCTAATTTAAATGTCAATTATATGAATATTTTTCCAAATTGTGTTTTTTCAATTGTAAATTCCATCCTAAAAAGATCATGAATACCTATCAGGCCTTCTTAATGAGTGGCTTGAGTTACCAGTTTAGGGTCATCCTGGTTTTGTTCTGAAAAAAAAGGAATTAGAGGATTATCCCTTATTATTTATGGATGTTTAATAGTTTGGATCTAGGATTATTAGAATTGAAGTATACAATCATGGGTATGTTCATGATCACCACCTATGCAAAATGATGATTAAATTTCAAGGGATATGAGATTTTTTATCCTCAAAATTTGATATTTGTTCCAGATTTTTTTTATATTTTTTTTCATTAATTATTTGAAATTTTTTATATTTATTTAGTTTTTTAAGGATATATATAGTTTTTAGATGTCTTTTGAATTTAATAATAGGTTTCATGGTTATTTTACATGGTTAGGAAACCATTCATAGATCTTGACCTCCAGTGTGATCACATGATTGGTGCATAGTATGCCAAACCATGCATCCATTTCATTTGTATAGTGATATTTTATTTGTTTTAAAAAAATTGTTTCATTGAGTTTTATGTTTACATTTTTTCTTGGTTTTGTATTGATTTGGTTTTGTATTTTTTTCCCTAAGATTTTAAAATTATTCTTTGTTTATCATAATTCATTTTTCGAAATTAAATATTTAGAATCATTGAAAATAAAATGGATATTTCTAAAAATGGAAATGGATTTATTTAAAAGTTTAAAAGGTTTTATATGATTTTATTTTGAAATAAATGTGTAATTTATATGATTTATTTTAATATGAGGTTATTTTTAAATTTGATGGGTAATTCTGATGATCTGTTTGGAATGTGATATTGCTTCTTTTATTTTAGACTTCATATTACTCGATGTTCTCACATATATAAATGGTGTATTTTTGTGGTAAATGGATGGTTACTAGAATGAGGGGATGGGTGTCCAATCTAGAATTATGGTTCATAAATGTGAGGCTCAATGGAATACTATTTTTAACCTCCCATCAAATTTAATTTTTTTCTTTTTATAAATAATATTTAAAAAATGGAATCCCAATTTTTTTATGTGTATGTTTTCATTGGGGTTTTTCTTTTTTGTTTTGAGGATTTAATTTTTTAAATATCTGGATTACTTTTTTTGGGTGATATTTTGAAGTGGTTTTTTATTTTTGGTTATTATTGTTTATTAGAGCATGATGTTTTGTTTTTTTTATGTTTCTAGACTAAGTTTTGTACTTATTTTTTGGAGTATACTCTAATGGAGTCTTAGAAAATATTAAATGGTTGGTCATTGAGGTTCTATCATTTTATTTATATGTGACGATTGGTTTTGGGTATTAGTGGTTATCTTAGTTTAGTGGTTTCATCTTTTAAAAATTGATGCGGTTAGAGTCTTTATGGATGTATGAAATTACTATTTCTTTTGGTATTTATATTTATGAATCTACCTAGAATCTAAATCAAGTGTTAGAGATGGAGCCTTTAAATAAATTGAACCACACCCTAGTATTTGTTGGCTATTTTATACGATATATATTTTATTTTGAAGATAACACATCAATAATATTTGTCTTACAAGAATATAATTTTTTGGGTGTGGCCTCTTGTGTTAGTTGAAGGGCTTCTGTAAGATGCACTATTTAAGGAGGATGTCTTGGTTAAATATTATTATCTCCTCAATAAATTTTTTATTTTTTTTTTGAATGTCCAATTTTTTGGTCAATATTAAACTTATGAAACCATGCACTACCATACATACCCCCACAGAAATAGATTAAAAATTCACAATTCATAATTCAAACATCCACTACCATCACAGACTCATGAAATGTCTCACACCACGGCGTGTACCCTGACACGAATCAGACCCATTATCACACCTGATCATCGACGAAAAATTATCTAGAATCTATCATCACCATCATTAAAACCATTTCATCCATGTGTATAAAACATAAAAATTGAACACCACAATGTTTCATAACACTTGTCAATGAACTGAATGAATAATCATTGGGATAGATCCAAAGAGATCATGAAAGGAATGCCCAAAATAAAACCAACCATGAAACCATCAAAAAATATCTGTTAATTGAACCAGAATAGATAATCTATAAGAAATTCATAATAATTGTTATCAACAGAGATATCACCACCACCCCTAGAGATATGGTGTTTTAGATCTTTGTATAAAACATTACATAGGGAGCCGAAAGAGGAAAATAAAATTCCATAGAGCCTTTAGGAAATTCATCGACCACTCAAATAGAACCTCCTAGAGCATACATACAAACCATCACTCTAGAATGACTATAAGAGGATAATTCCACATTAAATCCATGACTAAGATTATCAAACAAAGGTCATGACAGTGATACTCACATTGTATAAGGATTGCACCAAGCAAAAAATGAGGCCATAAATGAAAAATAGACCCATAAAAAAAACAAAATTACATTTAGAATGAGGTAAAACACCATCTTCGATCAATGTTATAGACATTTAGGATGAAACAAATCCCCCAAAACACAAATAGATTAGAATAGGAGGGGATATACCAGACAAGTTCCTTAATAGCGATCCACGACCAAGAATCAATAGCACATCGGAAACCACCATCAATAATGCAGAACATGACCAAAAAATGGGGTCTAATGTGGAATATAAGGTTGTGAGATTAGTCATGGTTTATGGTTGAAGGCCCAAAAGAATGATTCACAAGCCTAGGGAAAGAAAGAGAAGTAAATAGAGACTCTGAAAAGAAAAATGAAGAATGAGAGAGGATGAGGCTTGAATAATATAAACTCACTATCAAAGAAGCACACTAGTAACCCTAGGAGAGGGTGATGTCGAGAGAAACCATATGAGAAGAACCAAGAAAATGGGCAGAAGAAGTCTGGCAGAAGATCACCCCACTATCAAATAATCATTTTAGGATCCCTGAAAGGTGGATAATCCAAGAGAGACCCTATAATGAGAACTAATGGAAGAGGGAGTGGGAGGAATGTATTAGATTAGATCAGAATAAAATAATCACAACAACAACCCTAGTATAGGATGACTTTGAGATAGATATATAGATAGAGAGATAGATAGATTCTTGGGGAGTGGGGAGCCTTAGTATTATCATATGATAACTATGGGTAGATGAAGTTTTAAGAGATTGAGAATCTATTCGTTGGACTTATAGTGAATATTTATACACATTACAGGATCTTTTGGGTGTCATGGATACTGAAAAATGAGTTGATTTCGATTTCAAAGTGGAGACTATTAGATTTTTTTCATTCCATTGTTCTATATTTTTAAAAATCATTTTTTTGGAAAAGGTGGTGGATTATCTGGGGAAATTTTGTTATGATCTCTTATTGAACATTTTTTTATCAAAATAATGATTTTCTTTTTTATCTTTGTGGTAGTGGCCTGTGAATGTGCACTATTGAATTACTATACTTTTTTAATGGTTTTAGTATAATGAGATATCTGGTTTGAGAGATCAAAAATCCTGGGGGTTGGTTTTGAGGACGGTTAGGTTTTGGTGGGAACTCCTATAATCATTCTATAATTTTTCAGTTTATTATAAATTTGGGTTCCAATGGAATTATCTTTTGGAAAATAATTATGGACCTTGTTTTTCTGGATGGTGGTGTTTATTTTTTCATGTATCGTCTCATAATAGCATATACAATTCTATGAAAACTGGTGTTCGTTTAGGGATTCTAAAATTGTTGGAAGGCCACTATTGGATAATCTCATCAGAAACTCAATATTCCAGATGTTCATATTGGGGGACTTCATTGTTATTCCCTACCTAACACTGATCACAATAGCAGGTTGGCCTGGATAGTGAATTTTTTGAAAGATACTCATTGGGATCTCAAACAAACAAAAAATACTTTTAATTATGTGGATTATATGTTAGGGTTTAGGGAATTATATTTGGATTGGGTTTTTTTAAAGTAGATACTCTCTCTTTTGGTTGTTTTATTGGAAATATCTTGTGCATGGTCTCATATATTTGTTTAATGTTGGGTTGATTCCTCAAGGATAGTTTTGCAAGATTATACAGATTTCATAAAATTGTATTTTGGGAGGAAAGTTAGATTTTCAATTTTATTCTTCATGCACTGTAGGTTTTTGTTTTTGGAGGTCTTATTTATTTTTGTCATATCCTAATAAATTGTTTCATTATAGAAATTATGTTGTCATAAAATTTCAATATTGGGGAGAAAATTTACACCCCAATCCAAAAACAATGTATTTTTTTTAATTTTGGTCATGATTTCATTTTATGGTTTTCATTTTCATATTTTCAAAAAAAAAATTAAATTTTAGAAGTTCTGAGGGTAGCACACATTTGGTGCATAGTTAGTAGAAACAACGCACCAACTCTTTAAAAAAATATATGGAATAAAAAGAGGCCCTTGTGAGACTTCTTGTCCAGGTGCATGTCTATGTGACCTACCTTATCAAACCATATGACCTTGTATAGAGGCACAAGGGTTATTCATGTTTAAGGAACATGAATTATAAAACCCCATTACCTCCCCCTCCAAATAGGGGCTTCCAAAGGATTAGTGCATGTTCATGTAAACATTTCATCCTACCAAGTATTTAAACAAAACCATAATTCGATTAAACATCCACCATTACATAACTTATCACCCTCACCACCTCTTGTTTGACCCACTCCAATAGGGGAATCCATGAACCAGTCAACTCCCCCTCTCCTCAAACTAGTTTCTAGTGATTTCTATTCTTTTTTTTGGTGTGATCATCTTAGGTAGCCTTCCCCTCTTCTTCTCTTCTATGTTATCATTTTTATTATTGGGTTATTTTCCATGTTTCATATTGAACATGCTATATCTGATTCCTAACATGACTGATGTGTTTATTTTTGTTGTCTACTAGTCCAAAGTGTACATGAGGTTTTTTTGGAAGCTCATTATTATGGTGTTCATTAAATAATATGAATTTTAATTCGCTGGAATTCAATTAAATAAATATAAATATTTGGTTATATATATATACAAATAACCCTTTTCTATATAATCAATTAATATAGAATGAATATATACACGAGCCTAAGTGTGATTATATATATAAAAATGTTCATATGTGTGTAAGTGTAATGTTATCTTCACCAATAAAGCAATTTTTTGAGGTAGGTTCCCTATTTCCAAGATATTAATTTGGAAACATTGATTTTTTTTATATTTTATTCATGCATATTTATTATATAATGAATTAAATATAATATAGGAAATGTTTTTAGTTATTGGAATTATTTTCATCTTTGTTTATCTATTATTACTATGTTTTCACCTAGGATTTATTTAATAAAAGAATGATTATAGATTTAGTAAAAATTCCCTCAAACATGGATGTTCACATTATTATAGAAAACATTTTAATATTTGAAAGCTATATATAAAATTAGTTTATATATATTTAATATTTATTTAAAATTCTAAGGCTGGTTGAGAAAATTTAAATATTTCATTGAAATGATTTTGAAATATCATGATTTTTAGGTCGAAATTCCACTTTCAAATCCATTTTTTAATGATGTGAACCACCATGGTATCCATCAACTAGTTAGGGTCTCCACATGGATAGTGTTGAAAAGTGGGAAATTCTTGCATGTAGAAACCCAGGTTTGGGATAAGTATATGAAGCGCTTTATGATTCTAATTTATTCCACCATCTTGGGAACCTATGAATCTTTCTATCTGTTGGGAGGTGGTTGATATGTTTTCTCGATTAGTCACACTAGATCCCTATGTTATGGAATGACCTTTTTTATTTGACAAAGGTGGGGCTACTTGAGGAAAGGAAGATTGGTTGTGGGGTATGTATTACATCGATAGGCTAGAACATTGTTCCAAAATAAGTATCTCTATAGTCTCTTCACTTGGGGTCTAGGTATATCCCATGGTAATAGTTTTACATTTATTTCCATTTAACTCATTTTTTTTTCTCTTCATAAAATAATTTTTCAACACTTTACATTATTGAGAACTCTTACATTTTCAATGGTTTTTATGTGCTCAACTCTCCTCTATTTTTGTAGAACATATAAGAGATTTTCCACTTTATACATTTTCATAGACTATTTTATCATCCCATGTATCATAATCCAATGTGAATTTTTTGAAATTATATCATTATTTAAAAACTATTTTTTAAAATAAAAGGATAATTATTCACTGGAATTCGTATTCTATTTCATATTTTGAAAATAAACTAAAAACCTTATTTTTAATATTTATATATTACACTATCTTGAAATTGAATTGTTTTTATTGGTAAGTCATAATATTTTGTTTTTATTCTTTAATCCCAACTAGAAAATTTAATTCCTGCACCAATATTAGGTATCAATTTTCATAACTAGGTTCTTTAATAATGGATCTCTCTTAGAGAGAGCATATTTCTATAGTTGGAGTTAATCAGTGTGTTCTCATAGAGTTATGTTTAGTTTTTTTATTTTACACTACCAATTCATTATTCTATTTTATTTTTTCTAATTTATCAGTCATTTACATGCTAATAAATTCCTAATTGAGTTTTTTTTTGGGATGCTTGGCACTAATTTCCATCCCACTAGGATCATGAATTCCCCCCAGACCTTATCATAGATTGCCTTAGGTGACAAATTTTTGGTCGACCTGTGTTGGTTTGTGACAGTTACATCATGAATGTTATCTTTTGAATAACAATTTCATTAATTTTTTTTATTATTTATATTTCCATTTACGTAAGAATTAACTCTCCTTTTTTTAGAAGTAATTGTGTATTTTTACATCAATATCTTCTATATATTACCCACTGAAAAATTATAACCTTAAAAAAATGCCTTGGGGTTTTTGTTATATTAATTTGATAGTGTATTATTATATAAAGTTCCTGTTATTTATTGAGTAAATATACTTGATATGGATGATAAATATAATTAAATGATCATTAGTGATGAATCATTTGAATTATATATAATGTATATCTGATGAAGAATATATATTTGTTAAATTTTCAATAATGTGAATGGAAAAAAGAAAAATGGTCATGAATTGAAATCATATATAAGGTAAAAATTATAATTACTTAGTGGGTATGTTATGGGATTTAAAATCACTAGTTATTGCATTATATTTATGATGTGAGAAGATAAAAAATCTTATTATGAAATTATTTATTATTTATTATTAAATATTTTTATTTTTTTAAGGACATGTTACTGTATACGTGGGGGATATTTGATAAAATTTTATATGTATGTCCATTAAATTTTGTCTGTAAAAATATTATTTTCTTAATTAAATTATAGAGTTTTTAATGTTTTTTTAGTATTCTACTTCAAGAATAATTTTTATCTCTTATATTTTTTGGGTAAATGTTAAATAAAATCATGGTGGTATAAGATGTATTACGGTTGCAAAGTTATAGAGGATATACAAAAGAGTGGTATTTTATTACAAGGTAATTACATAAGGGGTTAAAAGACAAACATTCATCATAGATATTTTCTTAACACATTAATTTAGTTTATTTTGTAAGAACATAGTTTTATAATAAAATTATTCACCATAAAAAGATAAAATTCATGGCATGATCTTCTTTGGAAACAATTTGAAAATTTTGAATCACGACCGTCATTTTCAAGGTTGTGGGGAGATTTTAGGATTAAAAAATAAGTGATAAATTAGTAACACCATTGGGGCTTATTTTTTGTGGAAATGTATTATTGTGGAGTGGCAATGACACTTGCACTGTGATTATGGAATATATATATTTTTTAAAATTTTGGTATCTCTATCTTTTTTGAAACATGTTAATATCATTGGAGAGATATTTTGAACATCCTATTATGAATAAAAAGTCATATTTTTGTGGTATTAGGAAATAATAAAATGTAATAAGATTTTTTTTATAGAAAAGTTTATATAGATACAGATATATTTGAATCACTACCTTCAAAAATAGAGGTATTCCATATGTTGAACTCATCAACCAGTTATGATTTCACAGTTAGGATTTATTTTTTAATTCATTATTTTCTCATTGTGTAACCTTGACATTTATAATATAGATGTGTATTTATTAATCATGTATGTAATAAAATATTACTGAATACATTATTAGTTATTTTTCTTATTTTCTCTATTTTATAATGATTGTTTTATTCATTTTTTTATTTAAAATCCACTATAATGGATAGATTCCTTGAAGGGGGTGGGATAGATGGAAATGGGTGTATGATACATGTTTTAATTATTCTTCACACATTTTTTAAACTTATTATTTAGTATCATGTTTTCAAAAATATTTAATAATCGTATTCATTAATAAATCATTGATCGAGAATATTAATTATGAGGGAAACCCAATATGTTATAGATAACTAATTCATCAAAACATAATTAGATTTTATTTTTCTCAAACAATTTAATCATAATAACTATTTATTGTTTAAATTAATTTAATGTTGAATATTAATGGTTTTGAAGTTTTATATATGGAAATAAATCACATAGATTCCAATTAAATTTATAATAAAACAAATATGATTTTGATTTATTTTTTAAGTGATGTTTAGTAACACATATTTGAATAAATATAATCAATGTATATAGATTTCCCTCTCTTATTTCTCTTTTTTCTTGGTAAGTTAATCAACTCACTGAATAGAATAATTTATTACATTATTATACCTACCAATGTTAGTTTAATATGAGGAAATATGATGGTTTATCATACTCTCAATGATTTGGGACATCATGATATAAATTAGATGAAAAATTTAAATATTATTTCATCTAAATAACTAAAACCAAACATACCTCAATATAAATTTGGTATCATTTAACAATTACTTATTTAAAGAGTATATTTATGTATTCAAATGATACAAATATGGTATAATTTAATATCGATGAGTGTGTCTCTAATAAAAACCAACATTATTCTATTAATTTTACATAATGGAATATATTTGATCAAATATTTTCTTTTTTTATAAATTATGTTAGGAATCACATGATGGGATTATTCATTGTTGGAGTTAATCTATACTGGAGGCACGATAGCCAGTATATTTCATATATTGTTAAGTTTATATTCTCTAACATATCCCCATAGATTTGTATAAAGATAATATATGTGATGATAACCATGACGAATTCTTATTTAGAACAATATAGAAAGGATATTTATATATATATACTAATATTAATTGTTGATTTTAATATTAAAAAAGAGATAGGTGTTATAATATTTTATGCATAAAAGAACCATATTTTATTTTTCATGATATTTTAATTTTCACTATGAATTACTTTAGTATATATGTAAACTTATCTAGATAAAATTTTCAGGGGTATAAATCTTATCTAGTTTGTGAATATGGGACATTAGTTCACACATTTCATAATAAAAGAAAGATAGTGTACATGGTACATAAATTATTATTTTTTAATTAATCATCCTTATCAAATATTTAAAAATTAATTTTACACTTTTCAATATTATGATTTTCCCCACATCTATTTTTAGTTTAATAATATTAAAAAAATATGACATAAATTGATGTCAAATTTAGAAAAGAAGGAAATTCTGGTAATCATACAAATACAACGATGAAATAGTACATTTTATTCTAGCTTTATTTTTGGACATTTTTAGGGTTAAATCATAACATTGAAATTATCCATGTCGACAACAATATATTTGAATGTTTGATAGGAGAATTGTTAAATTTAAAAAGAAAAAAACGATGTATTATATTTAATAGTATAATTTATTAACGTGAGAAAATTTTTTGAGTTATCTCCACCTATGTATGGAAATTTAATACTTTATTCTCTAATATGCCTCACATCATACAAGATTTAGAATCTAATTTTTTTCAATGTCTTAATGGTATTAAGGTACTTGTGAATTTTTCTTGAATTTCGGAAATCATAGTTTTATTGAAGGAATAAATGTTTATTGGTATAAAATCACATGATTGTCATGTATTGATTAAATATTCTCTAATTATCACATTTGTAAAAAAATTGATACTTAAAATAAATTATATCATCATATTTTGTTCCTTTTTTAATTCCATTTGTACGAAATTCATAGACACAAATTTGTTATATGTGTTAGAGGATTAGACTTTCCTCATACATTGTCAACATGAAATGTGTTTTAAACCATCAATTAATGCTAGAATTCTTCATCTATTAATTCATTGGTGTGATATATAAGTATAAATAGGCCTATTTATTTATTTTTGATCTATTCTTTATAAAGATATATAAAATTTTTATAGGCATACTTTAAGATTTTTTACTATTTAAAGCTATCTATTATTCAAAAAATATATCAGAAGAGATGATTGAGTTATATACTCACTATTTTTTTTAAAAACATCATGTTGTTCTACCTATACCTCAATATTTTTCATAAGATAATGAAGGTAAAAATATATATGTCTTAACATAATTTACATTCCACATGATGAAGTCATTCATGGAAATTTATAAATTCTCAAAAACACAGGTGAGGTTCAACCATATATACTATCACATATTATTGGATTGAAGGTATGATATTTAGAATAAAATTAAAGGTTGTTATTGATTGAAAATATGAACACATTTGTGTAATGGATTAAGGAGACATTCAAAACAGACATATCCAAATAGGGAATATTGATATGGTTAGAAGGGGGACTAGTATTAATGTGATAACATGGTCTTGTTTTGATATTGATGTTTATAATTTTTTACACACAATAATAGCATGATCAGAGTATTGTTCAAAACAGTACATTAATGGTCATCACTAAAGAACTATATTTTTAATTATTCCAATAAAAAGCCCAATTTCTACCTAAAAAGAATATATTTCATCTATTGAGCATATATGGTAGTTTGATTCTAATAAATTTTGGGTAACATTATTTAAATTATAATGGGGTTTTTGTAATATTCATTTGAAACATGATGACTATGAATTTACATATTTTGAATTCTAATTATATAGTTACAAAAATCAATAACTTATTTGTATTATGCATGAAAATCGCTATTTTTTAACATATCAAATAATTAGTTTTAAATTATTTATCAAGGAAGAAAAATTCATTTTGGTGATGATAATGTTAATGATGTTGAAGTATTTGGAAAAAATTTCATCTATTATATTATTTCTTTAGGATAATAATTATTGTGATATTGAAATATTCCATGCATTTCAAAAGGATAACATTAAAGGGATATGAGAAAACACACCATTACTCTCCTAACTAATCAGGTAAATATCTACTTCTTGTTTAAAGTTGATGATTTTAAAAATTTATTTTTTTTGATTTTATATTTAACTATATGGTTATTTCCAATTTATTCATTTTTTTGATAATTTTTATATTTATTAGATTTATATATCTGGTTTTTGGTTGAAAAAATTTCCTTCATTATTTTTTTGTTAATTTTTTATTTATATTCATCATTTTTAGGTACACTCTATTATTCATCATAATATTTATTATTTATTTCATATTTGGAACAAGTGAATTTATACTTATAACTTAAATTTATTTAAAATAAAATACATGTATAAAAAATTATTTATTTTTTATTAATAATCATTTAGGTATTTTTCTTGTTAGTTTTTATATTCATTAGTTATGGTGACACATTTTTTTGGTCAAATTGTATAACATTCAATGATTCTTCTTATCTTAAGAGATATACATTTTTTTATTAATTATTTAATTTTAATCAAATAAATTTACACAATAAATTCAATAAAGTTACATAAATTTATCTAAATGGAAGACATGGGGGGAGGTGAAATTTTGCTTGGGAATTAATTCTTATAAATATATATATAGTAAATAAATTATTTAATAAAATTAAACTTATATTTCATAAAATTATGTCCAACTCTTTTTTAACTAATGAGGATGATTCCTAATATTTGTAAGAATTCAATTATATTTTCACCAAAAATTTCACATGCACATAGAGATAAAATCAGGAAAATTGATTTTGATGTTAATGATCTCCCTGTCAGCCCACATGCCAAGATGTGTAGGAGTTACTTAAATATGTTGAATTATTCTATGATAAATATTTATTTATCTAATTAATTGATTGTTTTCATGTAACTGAAATATGTTTTATGAGAATCCATAATGGTAAAATACATAATCAATATCTATTTATATTTCTGGTGGTATAAATTTTACACAATTCGTATGAATAATATTAAATCTATTCAATTACAAAATATATTTAACTTTGAAGGGAGGAATGCCATTAAAAAATGATGTTTATCCATTGTATTATTCGTATAGAGATATTTTAACATGAATTTTCCTTCATATTATATTTCTGGGCATAAATATAATTAATATCGATGCCTTATATATGGATTTACAGATATAGAGACATGTAAGTAGTTTTTCTTTATTTGGATAGTGGAAGACTTTATGGTACATCATAATTCATTATAAAAAATGAAAAATTAATTTTAATTACATGCTAACTTATTAATTTATTATTTTTTAGAAGCGTCTTGGAATTCCCACCAATACATATAGTTCCAAAATTTATAACCCCATTCATTTTCACATGGTGGGGGTGCTTTATTAAATGAGAAAATGATTACAAAAAAATTCATAAACTAAGAGACAAGTCATGTATTAGTGATGGAGTTGTTTAATATAGACCTAAATATCATTCCCCTCATTAGGAAATGTTAAAATGGGTGACTATAAAATAAAGGATAATTTTATTACTAATACAACAAAGGAAGTAGAAAATAAAATGGAAAGTAATTAATTAATTATTCCATCCATATTACTATTTAGTAATGGCATACCACAAATATAACCTTTCAAAATATTATTTCAATATTCTCTTGATGAGAAATAGAAAACAGGGATAATTATACCTGACGTTAGGGTGGATATTAGTATTTCTTCTTTAGAAAGGATAAAACACCCAGGGTGTGTTTGAGGACATAAGGAGGGTATCAGTTTGAGAAATGTTTTTTGATACCCTAGTACAACATCGATGAAAATTAAATAAAATAGAGAAATAATATCCTAGAATTAGAAGTTTTGATACATTAATGATTTGATATATGATAGAATTAAATCGTCTATACATGTTGGGATTGTTAAAATGATAAGATATAAATAACCTATAATTCCGTCCAACCGAGATACCCACCCCTTGTTTAGACCAGACCATGTAGTGTGAGTTTCATTCTCGGGATCCCCGTGTACATATTATATAATATAGATATATGTATCTTCTATTATATTTTGTGAATAATAATATTAAGAATTTCGTTTCAGAATGAGAATCAACATATTATATTGTTAATCCAACTTCACAATGTATATTCTTAATGAGGAGGTGGCCATAGTTGCACCAAGTATTGTCCACTTTTACATTGCCAAACTAGTCTTAGTGGTTAGATAACATATGGGTTCTATGTTTTTTCATTTAAATATGTTTTTAATTAAAATCTTATATAATATTCACATACACGTATCTCATTTTGGATGATTAAAAATTGAATTAATCATTCAAATGGAATATAAACTCCAAGAAACAACACCTATAGATACTCCTCAGGATCTTAACAATGTAAAAAAAGTAACAAATATTTAATTTATATTATATAATTATTATAATTCTCCAATGAGTACTAAACTTTTATCGAGGGATTATGTGTTAAATATATTAGAAAATTACAATATTGATATTATAATAGGTAAGAAGCTTATTATTATACTGTTTTATTTTATTCTATATAAGTAAATTAAAATTTAAAATTTAATTTCATTAAGTAAACATATGTTATATTGGCTTGTATTATTGTTTTTATAATCAGGTACCTCAATACTACTTGAATATTATACAATTTACCTTCATTTTTTGTTTCTATAGATCGAGAATACATTTCAATTATTGAGAAATATGTGGAAAAACATGAAAGAATTGTATATATATAAAATAATAAAAAACCAATATATTACATGTTGTTTTGTTCTAATCCTTGACTAGTAAGAACACATATATAAATATGAAACCCTATTAATTTTTCTATTATTAATGATGTAATTTTTATATATTATTTAACATTGGATGTTATGAAAATTTAACCCACCTGTATGTAAGGAATATTTTTTATTTTCATTATTGGGTGGTGTTTGAAAAAGATTAAAAAAATTATTAAAGGGATTATATTTTATTTTTTATTTTAGTTCATTAGTATTAATATTTTTAGTATAGATTTCTTCATAATTAATATTTTAAATCACAAGAGGACATTAATTGAGTTTAAAATATATCATTTTTCATGAATAGAATTAGAAAAAATTGAATAAGTGAATTTATATATATATATATATATGTATTGTATCATCGAATAATTGTATTTTCAACATTTAAAGTGTTTCTGTATTAAATATATTGATTCATAAATTTTGTATCATCCTCAAATAGATGGTTTTGAATGTTGGTGTTATAACACACTGAGATTTTATTATATATTTATATTTAAACAAACTAAATTTCTTAAAGAAAATATTATACATGAAACCCAATGTCTAAATGAATTATGATATAGTATTCCATTATAAAAAATATATTAAATTATAGGTATTAATATGAATAAATAAATTATGAATAATGTATATTAATGTTTCATATAATGATTTTTTTTATTAATTCACAGTAAACAAGTACTCGGTTTTTAGTAAAGACATTTTATACTTCAGGGCAGGTTTTCTTCAAAAATTGAGGTTCATTTCATTTTTTGATCAAAGATTATAATTAATTAATAATATTATCATATTTTTTATCAAATTTAATGAATATCATTTTCGAAATTATCATATCATAATTATCATAAGGTGAAACATCAGAATTTTTATGAATATAATAATTTTTTAATCCAAAAGTAAAAAATACCTTTTTTATAGAAAATTTATTTTCATGTAAAAAATATCATTATGTTTAGAATTTTATATTCATGTAACATAAGTTTAATTTTTTTATAAATAATCAAATTTATGATAAATAAATTTGATTTATTCTTGAGTTTTTTAATAGGTGAAACTTTTTCTGGAAACACATTTTTTCAAACTAAATCTACATTTATTTGATCAAGGTGTCCTTATCTAAATAAATTTAAATATAGTTACTTATTAAATGTTTTAATTAAATTAATCGATTTTATATGAATTAAAATATTTTCCTATTTTTCTTTATTTTTTTACTATGAAACGAATTTATGTTAATTCATTTCTATGAATAAAAATTCATTTTTCATATAAGGGTTTTCTTTTTAATTTTCATGCTTATTCAAAATTGTTTTATTCCACTTATAGAAATTAAATTTGATAAAATTTATTCCATATTTCGAAACAAAATTTCCCAATTATTTAATTATTCCACATCAATTTTTGGTTATAATGAATAGTAAAACCCAAAAAAATTGTTAACATGGGTTGGGTTAAAATAGTTTTATTGAGAGGCTTAACCCAAGATATAAGTGTAATATTATCATTTAAACAAGTATAAATAATATTTTATGTTCATATTTAGATCTCATATTTTCTAATATTATAATTTTTGTTCTTTTTATGCATTTTTCTTGAGTATTCCATTAATATATTTTAATCCTTCAAAAAATGCAAAATGTGTCATCTCCCTCTTTTATAAAAGGACGCACTAAATATTATATTTCTAAAATCTCATTCATATATATATATACCAATATATTCCATATTAAATTATTAATACCCAAATCAAATTCTAGTGGTCCGTTTTTTTCTTAATACCATTTTTTTAGGGTTTGAGGCGTAAGCCAAAAAAAGGCTTCTCAATGAATATGTATAACTATTAACGGAGTACACTCAATTTTTATTCTTCTTATACATAATATATGTATATATCATCAATTTTATAATAATTACATCAGTGCCTCAATTATATTTAATTATTATTCTTATTATGGATTTTCAATTTCCACCATTTTTTTCATCAAATCAGTAATGTATCGATCGTGTCTACGAGTGGTCTACCGCCTCCACATAGGGATATGATACCATCTCCATCAATATAATCAATGGTTGGTTATTTGGATTGTTTTTTATAGATATGATTTATTTAATCCATAATTACTCTCATTGAGTTATAATATCTTACATACCTTCTAAAATTTCAATACATTAAAAAACAATAACATCACTTGTGCATATCCATTGATTACCCCCTCCACAAATGGTAGTGAATAATTTGTTATTTACTATATACATGTTTGGTAATAAGGATATATTTTTTGGATATATATGATATCTATGACATAATAACCATTCTTTAAAGGATCATTATTATTTTTCTTTCTTTCTTTCCAATAATCAAAATTGGAAACATTACTCATGCGTATGTACAAACTATCTTTTTCCCAAAGTAATGTAAATAATTTCTTCATCATCTCATTAGATGAATTTTTATATACATTTTTATGATGAATAAATATTTCTATTATTTCATGATTAATATTATATAAATACTGAAACCATGATAATGTTTAATTTATTGGGACCATAAAAAACATTAAAAAAATATTAAGCAATTATCACATGGAATGGTGTTTTTATTAAAGAATTTCAAATAAATCGATGAAAAAATGATATGAAAAATAATATATTGTATGATATATAAAATAGTTTTCAATAATATGTTTCTAATAAATTTATATTTATTATACAAGAGATTTAATAGCGAATTAATCGAGGCAATGCTTAACTTAAGGTTTTTTTGTTTCAATGTTATTTTAATTGAATTGTTTATGTTTGAATTTTGATTGAGGGAAATAATATGATTCTTATATAATAAAATTATTTTTCACATAAACATTAGTCATTTATGGATTTTCTAGTGATAATTCCATTTTCTAATCTTTGATACTTAAAATGATCAATAAATGTTTTTAGTATAAACCGATATTTTTTCCTCATTAGTCTAGAATCCTTTCCTTCCACATCCATGAACTCTAAATTGTTTTCAAAAACGTTTTTAACATGATATGATGATTTATTGAAGACATTTTTACCCACTATTCAAATAATATAATAATGTTTTAATGGATTATTCTTTTTTATTTCTAAACTATGTACTTTTCACTTTTTACTAAAAAGGTGAAATGAGTATTGGTTTCAACACGCACAACATCCATATAATTTCCCACAATTATGATAGATCATTGAATTATAGTATTCTTTTTTATTTTCCATGGATCTTTTCAAATTAAAAATTTTCCTAAATATTTTTAAAATTTTATGATTTTAAATATGTTTTTCAAAATTAAATGGGTATCTTCCATAATAAATATTCCATCAAACATTAAAGGCATTTTAAAATTTTGCTAACATAATTGAATGTTACATATGATTTACTAATTACATTCTCATATGATATCAGATTTATTCATTATATAAAGGGTTGGTTATTTTTATTATTATTATATGTTTATATAACCTTTTTATTTGCCACAGTTTTTGATATGATAATATTATGATTTATGATTTATATTGATGAGATTATTATGAATATCTTTTTTCATAGTTTACACTATGATGATATGATGAATGTGTTATGATATTTTTAAGTAAAAATATGAATGAATTATGATTAAATGAAATGTGGGATTGAAATTATATTTCCCTCCAACGTATTGGGTAATGTGATATTTATGGCTCTTGATTAGATGACGATGATAAGAATATATGTGATTCAATATATATTTCAACAAATTTTTATAGATGAATATTATTTTATCTAGTTAAGCATAAGTAACATTAATAGAAGTGATTGAAAATATCTTTGTTCAAAATTGTATTCTTATGTATGATTTCATATTTCTATACATACAAGATAATATGAGGACTTGATTTTGAATACAATTGTTCAAAAGATAATGACTTTTTATGCTTATTATTCCACTTGAATATGTTTTGGCTTCTCAATTATGATTATCACATTAACACACTTATTAATAATTATTTTTTATATGAATTTATTAGATATTTTCTGACCTATCTTTATTGGGTTAGCATATTCTAAGTTCATAACATAGACTCGAATATGTTCTCATACCCTTATGGTCATATTATTCTGTTATGATTTATATCTCTAGTGATTAACCTTACTGAGAATATAATCTAACACATTATTATATTTTTATTCTATATGTATTGTTGGATGGTTATATGAATTATATGTTAAAAAAGTACTAATATATAAGTATTAACATGATATGTTTAATATCATTTATAAAATATGATAATTTTGTATCTTGTCTCTAAAAACACTAATCATTCATAATAATAAAGAATTTATTTTGGTAAATTTTTTAATTATTGATCAAAAAAATAAAATATATGTATGATATTCTTGGTTTATTTTAGTTTTTTATAAAAGTATGGTTTAGTTAATATATTGGAGATAAGGATTCAAAAACTGTGGTAAAAACCCTAGGGATATGTCTAAGAATTAGATAACATACTAAAGATTTTTATAAGTACATACTATGTGGTTTTCCTCTAAATACATCCAATTTATTATACTACAAGTGGATGTGGTTTTGTAATCGATGCATTTAGTAGCAATAAACATGAAAATCTACTCTCATGTATATCATGGTCATAATTCTGATACACGGTGATGATTCCTTGCGACACAACTAGTTTTACACTCCTAGGGGATATTATTTAGTTAATTAAAATTTTATTTATTTAAAACTAATAATGATGTGAATAGATTATTTCCATGATTATTCTAGGTTAAAAATAAGGTATCAAATATTGAAACCTAAGTGTCATAATTTAGACATCATATAATTGTGTTTTCATGATTACATGATAACATAGTATTATTATTTTTTCTCACACTATGGTCTTTGGTTTTAATAAACAGATACAAATATGAGGTATTATGTTAATATAATTTTTCTCATGATAATACAAATTAAATGATAGATATAATAAGAAAATAATGTTATTCCTACCCATTCATATCACCATATAATTAAAAACCTCAACATGGGTGAGTTTGTAAAACAGCCAGGAAGAGAAATCAATATTTGATCTCAGGTCGGTTTTTGAATACCATCGAAGAATGAATATTAATCATCATACATGTCATGAATATTTGAGGAAGAAACCATTGAAATGTCTCAAAAGAAAAGTGAAATATTTTATTTATAATAGAAGGGATTAATTCACGCAACTTCTGATAAAGAATGATGATTTTTATATAGAAAAATAAAATAACTCTTGTTGTTCCATTTAATGTGAAATGTATTATATGTGGGTAACATGTCAATTATCTGATTCAATTCCCTAATATAAAGGCTAAATCCAACAAAAAAATAAATTTTATATGTCAGGTTAATCGTTGTGGTTATTCATACTAGATATGGCACTGATATCCTTCATTCCATTGTTAGGGATATGAAGATAATGGTTTTAAGAATTTTCCTGATGAAAACCCTACCTTTCATAACTTATTATTATTTGATTTTATTTGGAGCATTTATTTGGTCTCTCTACAAATATTCCATATAAATAAGCTTAATTGGGAATTTATATATGAAATTATGAATAAACCTATGGCTGTTTGTGTGATGATAAGAATCAGCTTACAACAGTAATTACTTACATTATATGGGATTTACTACCTTAATAAATATTTATTTACCTAAAATGTTTGGAGAAGACTCAACATTCAAGATATGCATATTTTTTAGGATTATGTCGATGAATTTCCTAAATAATTTTTTATTCTTCCACTGAATCATAAAGTTGTGTTTTTTTATAAAAAAACTACATTCTGTTATATGTATTTTAAATACTCCATATAGAATGGCCCCAATTTTTATGAATAAGTTTTAGATGAAACTCTAGAAAAATATTGATATTGGTTTCATATACCCTAATGGGTCACCATCGGTGGATCTAGTTCTTTTTTTTATGAAAAAATTTGTTTCAATGAATCATTTAATTTATTTATAAGAATATAACAAGATTTATATTGAGAAAAAGTGTCATATTCCCCATATTGATGACTTTTTAGATAAACTTCATGGAGATAAATATTTTCCATGATTGGACAGTGTTTTGGATATCATAAATTGAGGGTTAAAATAAGGATATACATATGTTAGAATTTTATATGAGGTATGTTTATTTTGAAATTACATTGATTCAATTTAGACTTACTAATTCCCCTCCTATGTTCTTTGACATAATGAATAAAATCATTAGTGATTAAATTCACTCTTTTTTAGTAGTCTTTATAGATCATATTCGTATATATCCCATGAGAAAAAAAGTAAAAATATCATTTAAATATTCTATTGAATACCCTTATAAAAGTGATGTTTTATTCTAAATTCATCAGGTTTGGATTTTGGTCACTAAAGGTTTCATATTGGGTCATATAATGTAACGCCCCGAACCCAGTTACTCGGAGTCAGTGCATTATTGCGTAACATTGGCATGATCACAAAAGATCATGTCTCGAATGACCGATTAGTTTAGTAGCCTTGGAAACACTAGACACATTCATAATAGTTACATTACATTATAAAGTGAAAAAATACAATAACAAAGTCTCCATAGTCCACACTCATATCCTCTTCTGACTATCCATGCAGGTCATTCATAAAATACTTCTTCAAATCCTGGAAAATATTAAAACATTGAAAGGGGTGAGCTTAGATGCTCAGTAAGGATAACAATGTTGCAGAAGCTTTCATAAATAAACATTAACATTTAAGGCAATGTATAACTAAAACAAAAGCCTTTTTAAACTTGAACTTCAGCATAATATGGAAAACATAAAATTAAATAATGCAATTTACTTACAAACATGGAAATTCTACTAGTCGAATAATCACATGAAATATCAATAACCACTTTCATAATGATGGAATGCATAATGCCAGACTATCATAACCACGTAGCCAAGGCCTCGTGCCAAGACTACAAATATGATTTTGTTAAGGCCTCGTGCCAAGACACTAGTTTGTCTCATGGAACCAACCGATGCATCGAGGAGCTATAGTGGGCTCCACCCGTCACTTATTAAGTCCAATTCATTCTCATATGAAGAGGTTTAAACATATCATAGACTATAACATAATTGTATCACATAAAACATACATAAAGGAAAGAGAATATTTCCACACTTCAATCACATGATATCAATACAACACATTAATGTAATAAAAACATTATCAAAACCATTTTCAATACTAAAATAAAAGAAAAGTAAAACATGGTATTTATTTTTCTTAAAAAAAATACGGATTATAGAGGAAGCTAAAACTCAAATAATAGTCACGAAAGTAGATAAGTCGTTTTCTGCGCATACGTAAGAAAAACCATTCCTTTTTTCGTTTAGTAAAAATTCTTCGTATAAAAAGATTCCTTTTGAATAAAAGTAAAAGTCAAAGGGGGTTTATACACCGTATAAATGAAAGTTTTGTATAAAATCAAATATGCCTCAATGAAAGGATATTGAGACGAAGTCCTTATAAAGATCATTTTTAAAATAAAATAGATCTATTATGTGTATTTACTATAAGTACATATAAAGAAAGTACAAATACAAGATAGGACATAATAATATCATGACATAATTTGAAAGTAGGAGATTAACCAAACGAATGGAAATTGGGTTAAGAAATTCCCTTACCTCATGTCCGACTTGACTCGACCGTTCATTAACCTCCTGAATAATAAACTAGAGTTAATTTATAATTTCTTAAGAACCTTTTTCAAGTTTATTATTCCTTTTACATCACTTATTACCATGTTATAAACATTATGTAATTATTTATGTTAATAACGGTCGTTTTGTCGATCTTTGGTACTTGAGTCAAAAATAAACTTCTTAAAAATAAAATTTGTTCATGTGGTGAAATATCCATTATATCCAGAATTATATTCATGATTTAGATATCATATATATCATATATATCCGTATATACATGCATTTATAATATTACATAACATTTAGAGGTATGAAATGAAATGCACCGTTCATGGAGACGGTAAGCCGTACGTACGCATGAACACTAATTTCATTTCTATTTTGTATTTAATGGAATGAATTTATAATTATATAAAGGTATAATATAATTCCAGTATAATATAATGTATAATACCATTTACTCTATCCTTTATACATCCCACATATGGCATTAACGATTCAAATCACTTTGATGGGGCAGTAGTCTGCACTTCCTAAAATGAAAATATCGTGTTTACCCATAATGGAAACCATAAAGGTATTCCATAAATGAAAAATACAGAATCTTATGGAAAACATAAACATATTATATATCATATATAAATAAAGTGAAATCTTAATGGCCACCTTTGAAGGTGTTATATGAGTGTTGAACAATCATCGTTTTGTGAGGCAAAAATTCGTCATCCACAGAAACAATATTTTCTTAAACCATTAGATGTAGGTGTTCGTAAGTGTAGATCAAATACATCTTATAAAAACATCCTAGTATATTGAAGACACTGGTTTTGTTACAAAATAAAGGAATAAAAAGAGTTTAAGGGGTTGGAGAAGAAAAATAAAACAAAATAACATAAGAGGAGACACTACCTTAAAATCGGGTAACTCTTTTTTTATTTGAGCCAAAGGCTTCCTTGGGAAGAATTCTGCCCAATGTGAGGCTTCTAGGAGTAAGAGAGGGAAGTTGAGAGAGTATTTGGGCCAAGGATGGACGAGCCAAAAGGCTTTGAATGTGTGAGTAAGGTGGTAGTGGTGGAGGCCTTTTATAAGAGGAGAGGAGGGGCACTCTTGGAAAGTCATGAAATGTTACTTTATTATATAATGAGTTTCGGATTTTAAAAGTCCCAAACTTATATATTTCTAGGATAAGGTGATAAGGGTTTGAAATATACTCATCCAATAGGTTTTTGACAAGTGTAAGTCTTAGATTTTACATTATCTTTTTATTTTATTTAAATCGTTAATTAATGAGGTAATCGCGGCATCATCATGGTGTCATAAATAATTTAATTTATTAAATGTCTAAAAATTATAAAAAAACTATCATGATGTAGGAAATATTTTTATCTTTCTAATGAATATTTATAGTAAAAAATATGACTTTTATAACCCCATTTAAAAATTGTTTTAGTAAAACAACTCATGTTTGTGACATTTTTATTTTAACATTAAGTAAAAAGATTTTAATGTCATTTTCCTACCAAAGTGGCTCCATGGGGTCCCCAAGTTGACCCATGGATTTTATTGGTCGGCCATCACACATCCAATAGGGGAAAGACAAGTTTAAATGTATTTTCATATTTTTATAGCATCATTTTTACCTTAAATTTCACTAATTACCTTTAATCGCGATTAATTAAACATAAAAGTTACTATTCACCAAAAAAATTATTTTAATCCCATTGAACCAAATTTTACTTCCTAATTACAACCTTGTATGTTGGATTTTTAAAAATCAAATCACAGAAGTGGTAATGTTTCATTTAAACGAAAAATCAATTTTTTAACTAATATAAATATAAATAAATATAAATAATAAATAATAAACAATAAATAATAAATAATAAATAATAAATAAATATATATAATAAATAAATATAAATAATAAATAATAATTAAATATAAATAATAAATAATAAATAAATATAAATAAGAAATAAGAAATAAGAAATAATAAATAAATCTAAATAATATATAAATATAAATATTAAATAAATAATAAATAATAAATAATAAATAATAAATAAATATAAATAATAAATAATAAATAATAAATAAATATAAATAAAAAATAAAAAATAAATATAAATAATAAATAAATATAAATAATAAATAATAAATAATAAATAATAAATAAAGATAAATAATAAATAATAAATAATAAATAATAAATAAAGATAACTAATAATTAATAAATAACAAATAATAAATAAGAAATAAGAAATAAGAAATAATAAATAATAAATAATAAATAATAAATAATAATTAATAAATAATAGATATAAATAATTAAAAATAATTAATAAATAATGAATAATAAATAAAACATAAAAAATAAAAAATAAAAAATAAATAATAAATAATAATAAAATAATAAATAATAAATAATAAATAATAAAGATAAATAATAAATAATAAATAATAAATCATAAATCATAAATCATAAATAATAAATAATAAATAATAAATAAATATAAATAATAAATAATAAATAAATATAAATAATAAATTATAAATAATAAATAAATATAAATAATAATTAAATATAAATATTAATTAAATAATAAATAATAAATAATAAATAAATATAAATAATAATAATAAATAATAAATAATAAATAAAGATAAATAATAAATAATAAATAAATATAAATAATAAATAAATATAAACAATAAATAATAAATAATAAATAATTAATAAAGATAAATAATAAATAAAAAATAATAAATAAAAAATAAAGATAAATAAAAAATAATAAATAATAAATAATAAATAATAAATAATAAATAATAAATAATAAATAATAAATAATAAATAAATATAAATAATAAATAATAAATAAATATAAATAATAAATAATAAATAAATATAAATAATAAATAATAAATAATAAATATAAATAAATATAAATAAATATAAATATAAATATTAAATAAATAATAAATAATAAATAATAAATAATAAATAAATATAAATAATAAATAATAAATAATAAATAATAATTAATGATAAATAATAAATAATCAATAATCAATAATCAATAAAGATAAATAATAAAAAATAAATAACAAAAAATAAATAATAAATAATAAATAATAAATAATAAATAATAAATAATAAATAATAAATAATAAATAATAGATATAAATAATTAATAATAATTAATAAATAATCAATACTAAATAATCAATAATGAATAATAAATATTAAATAATAAATAATAAATAATAAATAATAAATATTCAATAAATAAATATAAATAATAAATAAATAATAATAAATAACAGATAAATATAAATAATACATAATAAATAATAAATAATAAATAATAAATAACAAATAATAAATACGAAATAATAAATAAATATAAATAATAAATAAATATATTTAACAAATAACAAATAAATATAAATAATAAATAATAAATAAATATAAATAATAAATAATAAATAATAAATACATATAAATAAAAAATAAAAAATAATAACTAATAACTAATAACTAATAAATAATAACTAATAAATAAATATAAATAATAAATAATAAATAATAAATAATAAATATATATAAATAATAAATAATAAATAATAAATAATAAATAATAAATAATAAATAATAAATAATAAATAATAAATAATAAATAAATATAAATAATAAATACTAAATAAATATAAAAAATAGATAATAAATAATAAATAAATATAAATAATAAATAAATATAAATGATAAATAAATATAAATAATTAATAATAAATAATATATAATATATAATATATAATAAATGATAAATAAATATAAATAATAAATAATAAATAATAACTAATAACTAATAAAAAATAACTAATAAATAAATATAAATAATAAATAATAAATAAACATAAATAATTAATAAATATAAATAATAAATAATAAATAATAATTAATAATTAATAATTAATAAATAACCAGTTACAAATAATAGATAATAAATAAATTAAAGTATATTATAATAATAAATAATAAATAATAAATAAAAAATAAAAAATAAAAAACATTCAATAAATAAATATAATAATAAATAATAAATAAAAAATAATAATTAATAAATAAATATAAATATAAATAATAAATAATAAATAATAAATAAATATAAATAATAAATAAATATAAATAATAAATAATAAATAAATATAAATAATAAATAATAAATAAATATAATTAATAAATTATAAATTATAAATACATATAAATAAAAAATAAAAAATTATGAATAATAAATAATAACTAATAACTAATAAATAATAACTAATAAATAATTATAAATAATAAATAATAAATAATAAATATATATAAATAATAAATAATAAATAATAAATAATAAATAAATATAAATAATAACTAATAAATAAATATAAATAATAAATAATAAATAAATATAAATAATAAATAATAAATAAATATAAATAATAACTAATAAATAAATATAAATAATAAATAATGAATAAATATAAATAATAAATAAAAAATAAATGAAAAATAAAAAATAATAGATAATAAATAATAACAAATAAATAATACCTAATAAATAAATATAAATTATAAATTATAAATAATAAATAATAAATAATAAATAAATATAAATAGTAAATAATAAATAAATTTAAATAATAAATAATAAATAAATCATAAATCATAAATAATAAATAATAAATAATAAATAATCAATAATCACTAATCAATAATCAATAATCAATAATCAATAATCAATAATCAATAATCAATAATGAATAATAAATAATAAATAATACATAATACATAATAAATAATAAATAATAAATAATAAATAATAAACAATCAACAATCAATAATCAATAATCAATAATGAATAAAAAATTATAAATAATAAATAAAAAATTATAAATAAAAAATTATAAATAATAAATATTAAATATTAAATAAATAAATAATAAATAATAAATAATAAATAACAAATAATAAATAAATATAAATAATAAATAATAAATAAATATAAATAATAAATAATAAATAAATATAAATAATAAATAATAAATAAAAATAAATAATTAATAATTATAAAGAATAAAGAATAAAGAATAAATAATAATTAATAATTAATAAATAACCAGTTACAAATAATAGATAATAAATAAATTTAAGTATATTATAAATAATAAATAATAAATAATAAAGGAAACACATGAAAATGTATGAAAAGACGTGATAAGGGATGAAAAATGATGAAAACGCAAGAAACATGATAGAGAAGCATGTGAAGAATGAGGCATTAGAAAGAATGAGAACGCATGAAAACTCGTGACAACTCTGGAAAACTCTTTAATAATTCAACATAATCATCATAATAACCCACAAAAAACATTGATAAAGATAACAAGTCATGGAAACCCAGATAAACAATATTAAATGGAGCTACCGTTAAAACCCGTCAAAACTGTCATAAAGAGACAAAAACATTGGACTCACATTAACAGAGATAAATTATGATCCGAGAGTTCGTTTTAGATCCGTGACCTGTCAAATCAAAGATCCTGAAATGATCTTCGACCTGAAAGGTGAAAGTGTCTGAATGGACAGGCGGATCAGAAGTTATGACCATTTAAAAAAAAAGCTGACGGGGAACGACTGCTAGAAACGAGGCATTGAAAAACATAACAAACCCGATACCCACTAAAAAGGCCATAACATATGATCTAGGAGTGGATGTGGGCGCTACGACCAGTCAAACTGAAGCTCATGGAACGAGATATAATATGGCAGGTGGTGGAGGCCGAACTGACACGTGGATCGAACGTTAGGTCTGTTTGAAGACAAGTTCGGCGGGACACCGGCGACGAAAACAGGGTTTTGGAGGCCTTCAGTGTGGTTTTTGGGGACAAAAAACACAATAGAAGCTAGCTTGGGTGGATTTAGTGCGTAGCTCTCTTTGCTGGCTTCGATTTGATATGTTGTAGAGCCCAAACGGACACCCGGAGCGAAAGTTATGGCCGTTTGAAGTTGGAAAACTTTTTTCAACTTTCTTATAACTCTAATATCTTCCGCACCTTATACCGTCTCACAGTTTTGATTATATGTGCCTCTAGATCTTTTCATGAGCTACGATTTGACTAGTCGTGGTGCTTCAACGGACGCCCGGATCAAATGTTATGGTCGTTTTAGTGATTTCGGGGTTTCTCGTGTTTTTTTATTTTTTCATTCCATTTCACGGCAGTTTTATTGAAACCGCCGCTAATCATCGAATAAAATTTAAAAAAAAATATTTTTTTTCCGTTTAGCGGCGGTTTTCTTGTAGTGACTACTATGCCTCAGAAAGACTATGCTAGTTTATCTAGGATGAGGATTCAAAGAGATCAAATATTTTTGGTTTCCAAAATACAGATCATGATATCATGAGGAAATTGAAAAAATCATACCATTATAAATCGAATGTTCAACCATCCATCTATGTGAGGATGAAAAGTGATCATATAAAGGATGGAGAAAAATAATAGAATGTGATAAATGTTACAGATTTAAGGCATGAGTTTAATAAAATGATATGGTTAAATAACTATGTTTGTGTCTCATAAATATCAATGTTTAATAATGAACTATTGGACAAATCTCATAGTTCATCATTCTCTAATTATCTAGAATGTTTTATGATTTATATAGATATAAAATAGAATTTATAGTCTCTATTCTAAGTATGTCATCAAGTTATGGCAAATATACACAATTCTAAGGGGATTATAAAACTCATACCCATACTTGAATGGAAATGGGTAAGCATTTCTATGGATTTTATTATTGGACTAGAAAATAATTATATTTGGGTTGTAGTTTATCTCTTTAAAAAGTAATCACATTTAATATATATTTTAAAAAATATATCTATCTTGATCATCTTTCAAGGATATTCATTATGGAAGTGGTGAGTTTTCATGGATTACTGCATTCAATTGTATTTATCCATAATTCGAGCTTTACATTAATGTTTTGAAGAGGTATTCAGATTGATTTTGAAATAGAGTTAAATTTTAGTACTATATATAACTCTCAAATATATTTTTAGTCAATGAGAAAAATTAAAACTCTATAATACATTCCTTGAGATTTATCATTGGATTTAAATGGTGTTTGGGATTAATAACTTCTATTGGTATAATTTTCATACAATAATTTATTTCACTGAAGCATACTTATAACTCTTCATGAAGTCATTTGTAGTACGAATTGGAAAAATACAACATGTTGGGATGATGTTGGAGAAATAAATTCTTCAGTGTCTAGGTTTTTTTAATAAATTGCAGTGAATGATAGAACTATTTAACATCGCATTTGGGAATCTCAGAGTCGAAATGAAATTTATGCTAATAAAAATAGGTGAAATCTAGAGTTCAATGTTATTGAAAAATTTTCCATATGAATTTCTCATTATAATAAGTTTTTGACATTTTGATAAAAGGGAATGTAGATCCCATGATATATTAGTCCCTTTGACATTTGTGATCATATTGATATTTTTCCTTATCACATGTTTCTTCCATCGAATCTCTCAAAAGTTCATGACGTGTTCCATGTATTTTTCTTAAGGATGTACACACATGATCCTTAACAAGTTATGAACTCATAGTTTATAATAATATATAATGATCCATATTATGAGGTATAATCATTGGAGATTTTTGATTGATGAAAGAAATAGATGTGAAACATGACCACTCATTTGGTCAATATTTTATAGGGTAAGAATAAATTTGGGGAAGCTAAATGGGAAAAAGATTGTCTAATGAGGTAGAATTAAAGCTGGTTTTTTATTGGAGTGATGAAATTTTTTCCGGAAAAGTCATATAATGTTGTATAATATTACACCTTGACATTTTATGATATATTTATCCATCAATAAAGTTAATTTCACTGATTTAATTCTATACACAAAACCCTTAGTCTAAATGAACTATGATGTAGAATACGATTATAATCTAGCGGTTAAATTAGTAGTATTAATATGAATAAATTAAATATTAAAAATATATGATAGTTTTACAATAATTATTTTTTCTATTCAACGAAAAAATTAATCTTTTTATAAAATATAGAAATTTTATCATTACATAATATTGATATTATTATTTCAAAAATGATATTCATTATATAAAATGAAAATTCTAAAATGATTTAAAAATAATTATAATATTAATGAAAAAAATTTAGAAACCCATTTTTAAAAGGAATCATATTTTTATAACATAAAATAACATTATTAATAATTTATTATTTATTTATTATGAACTATTGAATACATTTCCATTATAATAAAACCTATATGCCTATTTTTAATATTTAATTTATTCATATTAATACTTGATTTTTGTATAAGTTTCCTTTTGGGAATAAAAAAAATTAATTAAACTATTTTTATAAACTTAATGTGTTTCTTGAATAATAAATTAAATAAACATTTTTTTATTAGTGGTTCTAAATTATATATTCAATATATTATTTCAACATTTTTTTGATAGTTTTTACAAGGCAATTAAGGTATGTAAATTTAGTTTTATGATTTAATGAATTTTTATTATAGAAGTTTTCTTTGTGTTCTTTAAACATACATAATATTAAATTACTCCACTAATAAAAATTAATAATGATAAAATGGATTCCATATTTTTATTAAGTACTTCCAATTTTTTATGAGACCACCTTCATTTTTGTGTCATAATGAATAGTAAAAAAATTATAAATTAGCTACCATTGTTAAAGTTAAAATAGTTTTATCTCGGGTTAAACCAATGGATATGGTTAATATTTACACATAAACTTGTCTCAATAATATTTAATGGACTTAGTTGGATTTTATATCATCACTATATATATGATGAGTCATTTGGAATCATTTTCCATTAGTAATACGTTAAAATATTGTAATCTTTTGAAAAATTACAAATGTTCCCTCTCCCAACCTTATAAAAGGGAAACAACTCAATAATACTTTCCACGCCTAAACAGAATTATATATCAGCCATGAACTATCACAATCTCTTTTTGGCATCCATCTCTACATCCTAGAGGTCATGGTTTTTTATTTATATAATCCTTTCAGGGGTAATGGTGTAAGTCAAAATTTGTTTTTCAACTAAGAGGTATATCTCTTAACCAAATAATTTAAATTTCGTATCTTATTATACCTCCTATATATCAATGTTATCCATTTTAAATAATTATAATAGTAGCTTAAATATATTATATTTTTATTATGATTATATATTTTCCATTCTTATATTTTCCATCAAATACTATTTGTAAAGTATAGGTCTTGCATACATGTGGACTACTGTTTAGAAGTAGAAATATAATTCATTTTCTATCGTCATAATTCATGGTTGGTTATTTTTATTAATCTGGTGATTATTTATGATATTTATTAAATAATTATTCTTCTCTTGTTATAGTGTCTTATCTACTATCTTACTATTTCATCTATATGAAATCAATAACACTACACACATGTGTGTGGCTTACCACCTCCATGAAGAGATGTGATTCATTGTTCATATCCTAATTAAATGTATTTAACTATTCTTCAATGATTATATTATATTTTCTAATATCTTACCATTTAACCTATTTGAAAATAGTAACATCACTCATGTGTATGTGTAGATTACCACCTCTATGAAGAGGTGTGATCAATTTTTCATTACCTCATTAAATGGATTTAATAAGGATAGACTCATTGAATATATATGACATTTATGATATAATAAAGACTCGATTAAGGTGAATTATTGTTATGTTTACTTGTTAAAACTATCCAAAAGGGGAAATATCACTCCTGTGTACATAGGGACCATTGTCTCCATAAAGTGATGTATTTCATTAAACATTATATGATGAATAAATATGACAATATTATCAAGATTATGGATCTAGATATTATTAAACCCTAACCAAGGTGTAAATAATGTAACCCTATCACAAAATATGGAATGAAAAATGAATCAGTCATCACATAACATAGTGTTTTCAATAATGAATTATTAATAAACTAGTGATAGTATGTTATAATTAAGTCATATTGAGTATGATATATGCTATAGTGATTCTATAACTCGTGAATAATTAATCTATATTTATTATAAAAGATTTTATAACTTGTATAAAGAAATAATAGTCATTAGGTAAGGTATTTGTGTTTCAATCTCATTTTAATTGGGGTTTTTATGATTAAATTTACATGGAGAGAATTTGAATAGTCCATAAATCTCTCAAGGTCACAAGAACAATTTATTTTTCTTATTATTTATAAATTGATTTGAAAATGGATTTATTTGGTTGTTAAGGGTTGGGAATGGATGTTTTGTGGGAAAATAGATCAAGTTTGTGGTTAGTTCACATGATGTTAAACCATGTGGCTAACTATGTGAGGGGGATTCTATTTTTGACAATGCTGTTTACTCACTTTGCGAACCATTTTACAGACCACATGATAGCCAAGGTAAACTATGTGGTTATTATTTTAGCATGATAGAGTCAATACATGGATAGAAAATAATTTTCATTAACATAAAACTAATGCATGTGGCCTATCCAGGTCACTTGAAAGTTATCTTTTTATATTTTTATCCCTTCCAAGTTTTTATGTTTTGAGGGATCATTTTCTTCCCACATAATGTGTACTCATTCTACATTTTTTGTTGCTTCACCTATCATTATTTGGTGTATTTATCCTAGATTCAAAATTATTTTTCATGAGTTCTGTTGATTTTTTTATTTTACTTCTTCATATACCCCCTCTTATTCTTATTATTACTTGTCTTGGGATATGTGAAACTCTAGTGAGAGTTTTGGCTGAATCTATGGTGATTAATAGTGTTTTTATCTTGTTTTCTTGTGCAATAAGTGTGTGTATCCTAGTTCTACCTCTTCCGGGTTGTCATCATCAAATTCAATAAGGTTTATATCAAATTTTTAAGTAAGTTTCTATATTAAAGGGTATTTTCCATGACTAATAACTATATTTATTATAACCCTTGGTTTTTTCTTTTTAAATTACCATTATTAAAATTTATTTTTCTTTTTTATCCATGTTTGTTTTGTTTTATTGGTTGGTTGGTCAATTTGATTATTTTGGAAGTGTTTTCCACATTTTTCTGGCATGTATACGCCCAATGTGTATGATTAAATAGCTCAAAGAGGTATTATTATTATAAATGGATTTATAAAATGGTTTTATAAATGGGAATAAATTTTTGAAAGGGTTTTTTTGGGAATATTGATTAGTGAAAATGTATTTTGAAATGGATTTGAAATATATGGAACTTTATTTCTATTGTTGTGGCATGGAGTTGCTCATGAGTTAACTTGGGAGCGAGTGGGGTAACATCTAAAGGACCATGAGTGCCTTTGGAAGGGGGGTTGTGAGATCCTCTATTTGGTTTCAAAGTGACCATGAGAGTTTTTATGTAGAATGATTGTGGGAGATTCTATTATTTACTATGGTTCTATTAGATCACTTGATGTTTGGGCTCGTGGAAGGATATGGGAGCATCCATTTTTTTATCTAGCCAACATACATGATTAGCATCACTCTTAATAAACCCTTTAAGTTAGAGATCATAGTTAACTTACTCATTTCAGATATAGTTTATATATTTTTATAGCATTAGTTCCATGTTTGATGTAATGGCTTATTCTATGTTTATTTTTTATATTTTCAGGATATTTGATTCTTATTCTAATACCTTGGTGTTCCTTGTTTGTTGTGGTTTACATTTTTTAAATACTTGTTAAACTTTACATTGATTTGAAATATTCTAAAGGATGTTTTGCAAAACTGATTTTGTAAAAAATTAAACCCAAAAAAATTTTAATTGTTCAACTAATGTTTTTTTTGTTTTCAAAGTATGTTAGTGATAGAAAATGAGTTTTCAAACTATTTTATTTGGTCTCATTTCTATATTCTATATATATCTGTGGTTCTTTCCAAATAATTTTTTTATTCACACTATTCATGGTCATAATATAATTTAGAGATTTCATTCTGTAGGATAGGGGTATGGTAAAGGGAACCATGTTCCATGATGCCCTATATTAGTTAACATTATCTATTATTTTCTAAAGGATATTTTTATCATAGATATTCGATCATGTAGATTCATTTGGGTACCTTGTATCTTATAAGATGTTAGTTTTTGAATTGGTGGGCTTTGATCTCATTCTATTTATAACATAACATGACAAGAATATGGGCATTTAGAGGTATATTTTGTCTATGATGTTGATTTTGTTCATGGTATCTATTATTCATATGTTTTGTTGCTCTGGTTTCTAACTTATCCTTGCATACTATGATGATAGAGTTTTTTCAATATTTTTTTATAGGTGGTTAATTCCATTTATCCATGATGAAATTTTTCCTAAAAGGTTATTGGTTATTCCTAGTGCTAGTCACTAGAACATGGTGAAAAGAAAAACACTTCAGGCCATGTGACATAGTGGCTTGGGTGATGGGTTGGGTCATATCAAACCGGTTCATTACAAAATGCTATCATTGGATAGTTTTTTATTTTGGATTAAATAGTATACTAGAATTGTAGAATTCTAGAGTAAAGGGATAGGAATGTATGAGTGCATGTCTATCTCTTCTTTTTGTCAAACATCCAGTCTCTATGGGATGTATATGATTATGATTAAATTTTTATATTTTTATGGGTTTTAATGATATTTAATTGTATTTCCTAGTAGGTACCGATTCATTAGGTGAGGTTGAGGTTCTTTTTTGGTTTCTGGTTAAAAATAAGGGAGTCTGTAGTGGGTTCATGGTTGGAGAACATGGTTAGCAGTAACATTTTGAAGCCCTTGTGGCCCAGTCTACCAACAATCCAATATCACTCACACGGTTGGAACATTGTTTTCCAAAATGTGTATCAAAACTATGAGTAGTGAAAAATACCTATAGTTTTTTATGTTTTCCCTAAATATTTTCTTTGATTTGGTTATATGCTTATATAATCATGTGATTCACATGATGGGGGTTATTTTTAATCTTTTAATGTGGAATGACATTGTATTTTATTTATTTGTATTTTTTTGTTTTGTAGGAATTCCTTCTTAGATTATACTCATCAAGGCATGGAGAGGTTGTTGTGGAGACTACAGCATAGGTGAACACTCTTTCAGATCTAGCTTTTGAGGACTAATTTATTTATATGATACAAACCATGTTTCAACCGGGTGGTTCAAGAAAACCCCAAATGGTGGACAATGATAGAGAGTTTATGAGGCATAATCTACTTGTTTTCATGGTAATAAATGACCAAATGGGAATGAGGTTTTTTGATGTCAGATCAAGAAAATATTTGGGTTTCTTAACACCCTAGTGACCTCAAAAGTGGAATTTTCCCTGACAATAATTGAAGCTATATATTGGATGTGATTGGATTCGATGGTTATTTCATAGAAGAAAAAAGTCCTCACTTGGACCATGTTTTAGGTGGGTTTTAATTGGAAGTTCTACCTTGATATATTAAGGGAAGTTAAGGCTCAAGAATTTTGGAATTGGGAGTAGGTTGATCATATAGTAATGGATTATTCCACAAAATTCACTGATTTGGTTCATGTTTCTCCATTTATCCTCTTAAATTATTAATTGAGGGCTTGTAAAATTAAGATTTTTTAGGTCTTAAATCATATCTATAATTATCCTTATGTATCTACCAACCTACTCTATGTTGGATGATAGGGAATCAATGGTAGTAGTATATTTTATATATATGACATGTATCTATGTGGTTTCATCTTTGGGAAAAAGCTTGATTTTTTCTTCAAGGAAGAAGAATAAGTGTGATTAGTCTCAAAGGAGCTATAAAAAGTGTGGACAACAATATTCATTTTATTATACTATGGGTTCATGAGGGAGTAATATTTTTTTTATTAGTGTGAGAAGATAAGACCATATAGGGACACTTTCATAGAGACTCTAATGATGTGCCACCATTGTGGGAAGTTAGGAAATCTATAACACTTTTTATAGTTGACAAAGAATTAGAGTGGTTTTGGACTTATGATTGGAAATGGATATTAGGTTTAGTAATAGAATTCCAAGGGAGGGTTATCATAACCTCATGGAAATAAAGACTTTATCCTGGGGAATAATATATATGTTGGGTCTGAGCTATAGAATCAACATGTTGCATATATTATTCTTGAGGAATCAAATTCCATGCCAACCATTGTGTCAGGTATGATGTTTATTATATAATCAATCACATCAGTTTTTTAGACAATTTCACATACCATTATTTAATTTCACTTAATTTTATATATTATTGTGGGTTTTGGGATGATTTGATGCCATGTTTTAAGTATTTTAAAATAATTACCTATAATGAAAGAGAAGGGTTTTATGTTTGTTGAGATTTTTTTTGGATAATATAGATGTTGTTTGGGTCTTCTATACTTTTTCCCTCTATTTATTGTCCAAATTATTGATATAGATGATATTATCATCACTAAGAAATAGATTGATTTTTATATTCATCAGGTCTATTTCCTTACTCCTAATGAGAGATATCACATCTTTTTGGGTAAGTGGTATAAATGATTATGGAGGGAGGGACTAGTTTCTTATGTGTTGGTGTTGATCATGTTCTAGAAGACAAAGTTGATTCTTATTGTTGTTCACTAGTATCCAGATGGTGAGCTCAAAATTATATTAGACTAGTACCCAGGTGTGTTTGTAGAGGATAGTTTGGGGTTTCCTCCATAGTGAGAGGCCAAGTTCACCATCAATGTGCTTCTTAGGGTGATATTGGTTTATGTGTAATTATACAAGACGGACTTGGATGAGTTGATGTAATAAAACTCCCAGCTATAGGATCTTGACAGAAATGAGTTTATTCTCACCATCGTGTGACTGTTACCTTCTCTAGTGCAATTTTTAATAAAGGTTCATTTGAGCCTCTAACATTTCATAGACAACCATAAGCTTAATTAGGTGAAAATAATGATAATTTGTTTTACCAATATACATATCTATATGATTATCTTAGGGCATCCTATCAGTTTTCTAGGATTGAACTATGATCTTTATACCACCTGTTGATGGTCTGGGAATAAGATGTGACAATGCAAACATGTTGAAACTGATATGGGTAGTATAGATATTTTTTATTCAATTTTACCTTACCAATTCTCCTATAGTATTCATGGAATTTATGATCTAGAACATCCATCACTTTTTGGACTCCTTCAGCGTTCTGTTTCCGGAGGACATCTTAGTATATCTATTTTGTATTGGAACCAAGGTTTTTATTTCCTATAAAAGAAGTATGATTTGTGTCTATTTTCAATCATTTAATGGATTATTAGAGAGATTATAAGGAACGTTATTATATAGTTGAATCCGTAATCAATTTTGTAGATGGTGTCATTTCCCATTGTCTTCTAGAATTTTGGGGTCCAAAATTTAGAGAATCAAAAGCATAGAGAATAGTGGTTTTCCTTGAAGTAATTATGAAAATATAATAATGTAATGAGTTTTTTAAATAGTTTCTTCATGGTTTGTGTTTCACAAATGATTAATGTATTACAATGGTGTGCCCTATGATTACTAGAATTTGCGCTTCATGAAATGTATTTTTCTGTAATAAACCCTTCATAAATATGGTAAATGCATGAATTTCATGAGGAATAGAATAATTATTTTGAAGATATGAAGAATTTAAATTTTAGATGTTGTTACATTGAAGTTACAAAAAATTAGAGATCTACAACAACATGAAGGGTTTTGAGTGAAATCACTATGGTTATGATGATCTTTATGAACGGAGAATTTCCATGGAGCTTTCGAATAGAGGAGTGTCACAAAAATATTTTTTAATGATATTTAATAAATTTTAGAGGTAATGGAGCTTCATAATCGGATGAGCTTATAAATTAGAGGCTGCCCATTTTCATTTAAGAGGGAACTTTTCCTAGAAAATCTGGAATTACTCTGATTTCACATAGTAAGGGGTGATCTACCTAACCGGTTGTTTATGCTAGCATGATATTTTCAAAAAGAAAATTTTATTCTAGAATGAATTAAATTATTCTATGTAATGAGTGCTTCATGAATATGGGATGTTCCACATTGGTTTAGTGAGATTCTCGAATGAAGGTTTTTCTATAAGGGAACTGTACTTTGCAACCGAAGGTTGTTCCATAAAGGTGAAGGATCTATTCAAAGTAATGTGATTTACGAAGTAGTGAGCTTTTCAATGTTGTGATCATTGATAAGGAGTGAGATTTTAAAATAATGTTATTTTGAAATGATTTTTTAGCATGTTTGTTAGTCAACAATAAACTATTCTATTAGGATTATGGGAAATTGTTGATCTTGTATTGTTTCAACAATACTCTATCATTTTATGAGGATTTTCATGCTCACAAATACCCTTGTCTTTTATTTTTATAATTTTCCATTGAAAATATTTTTGGAAATTAGTATTCTTTATACTTTTATTTTGGAATAATATTAAAGAGTTTAATCCACATGTAATAATTGACAAAGTGTTCGAAATAAATTTAGCATGTTCTGGAAACATTGTTCATACTCTACGTTGAATAGAAAAGTGTAAGGATAAAATTATACATTTACTTTACAAGAGTTCATAAAAGTGCGGTTAATAAACCTTACATGTAGAAGGAACCCTATGTTTGTTATATCCTAAATGTATAGAAGAGGACCCTTATGTAATTATAGAAGCTCACTTTTGCTTCACAAAAGTATAGATAATCAAC
The DNA here is from genome assembly GCA_963277665.1 of Viscum album. Lineage (NCBI taxonomy): Eukaryota > Viridiplantae > Streptophyta > Magnoliopsida > Santalales > Viscaceae > Viscum > Viscum album. The sequence continues at coordinate 125,502,237 of OY728147.1, forward strand.
CTTACTTTTATAATGAACCTTACATTCATTTGAAAATTATGGATCAGGTATCTTACGAATTTCTAAAGATAAAAGTATGGATATTATACCTTACGTTTGAATATTGAAGAGAAATGTATGGATGATCAACCTTACCTTTGAGATCAACCTTATGCTTGAAGAATAGACCATCAACCTTACGTTTAACATCAGAGATTTAAGATACGACTTTATCATACAATAGTCTTTTTGGGGAATATCAGGATGATTTCAAACAAGTTTTAATGACCGATATTAAAGAACATGTTTGAAGGATTTAAAGTTGTTTATTTGTGATTCAAAGGATCTATTTAATAGGAGGATTTCATGCCGATTATTATGGGAAGTTACGACTGCTATTTTATTCAAACATTTGAATATCAAGATTCATAAGGTGACATTTATGGATCTAAATTTGAAAGGAAAAAAATCATCATTATTCTTTATATATATGTGTTATTTTGAAATAAAAAATCAGAAATGGATCATTGTCAAAAAAATAAGAAGAAAAAGCTATTGAGTTTTTCACGACTACAATTTTGACAGAGTTATATGAGTCACACTGATCTATTTCATCCAAGATCTATAAGACTCTGTTTTTCTGAAGAAAAGGAAAAGTGTTAAATATTTCTATTCTACATCGATGATATATCATGAATCTATTGTTGTTAATGTTTATGATTTTATTTCAAGATCTATTTTCAACTAGACAGATTCAGAACTTCTCTTACCTAAATAAAATATTTTCGTAAGATGATAATCAATATACTGTGGAGAACAACTAGAATGTTTTTTTTTGGAAAAAATACTCTTTTTATTTTCAGTAACTAGTTTCTCATTCTATGATTTCTATGAAGTTCTGTTCATGAACCAAAATGATTTGTTTTATATTTTTCTTTTAAAAGTTCCAACTTCCGACACTCATTTGTGGATGGTCTGTTGATAAGAGGATCAGATAGTGAGAATTACCAAGATTGTGAAGTAGAGCATTGGTGAAGTGGACTAGGGGCCTTCAGTTCTCCAAAACACTATACATTTGTGCATTAATCAATTGGTTTATTTTCAACAACATAACTATTATGATAAATTTATAGGATTGATTTTCAAATCATCATGGTTCTGGAATAAATTGTAAAGGACACAATTCACACCCCCCCTATGCATATATAGTATAACCAGGTCCATCAAATTGTATCAGAGGTTGTTCTTTTGTTAAAGCTATTACAAGATGAACGTTTCAAAGAATTATACTAAGAAATATCAATGGATGGTACAAGAGAGTAATGTTAATGGTTTGATATTTGTATTTAAATGGTGAAAACTATAGATGTTAGAAGTCGATGATGATCATCAATATGAAAAATCTAGGATACAAAGTTTACTAAAAAATTATAACTCCTTATAAAATTCATGAGAACCCTGAAACATAGAGTGAAACTACTGAAGAAGAGTATGAAATAAATTCAAATTATATGAATGCTATCATCTTTGGTTTTGGATTATATTAATGTAATTGAGTATCTTAATTCCCAACTACAAATAAGATTTAGCAGACAATTACAGTTGCCTATGAAGGAACTGACAATTGCATATAAATTATGTATGCTACAACAAAACTGAAATTTGATACATTTAGAATGATTGATGGTGAGAAAATCACTTGGATGAATGGAAGGCTTACATAAATAGTAAACAACATAACTACCATGGGAGATCCTATCAAACATGTAGATAAATACCTAAATGTATTGAGAGTAATTCCAACCCAATGGAATAGGATATCTGCAACCATTAGACAATCATCACCAATCAAAGATATATCTATTAGAGAATTAATTGGAGACCTGATTATGTAATAAGTTGATATGGAATATGAATAAAATGAGCATAATGTCTTTATGAAGAGTGAAAATACTTCTTTGAAAGTAACATCTGAAAAAAACAGTAGAAATATGAAGCAAGTGATCAAGAGAAAATCAGAATGTTATGATTCATCTAATTCTGATGTGGAAATAGCTCAGTTAGCTTGGAAATCTCGAAATAATATTCAAAAATATGTAGGGATTCATAAAATCCTTCAAGATATATAAAAATGAACCAAAGGAATTTAGATGCTATGAATGAAAAAATATGGGTCACATAAGGAATGGTTATCCTAAAAAAAGGATAAAAGGGAAATAAATTATTCAAAAACAATGATTATGAGTAGAAAGTCCAAAGTGTAATTAAAGATACATGGAGTGTTTTTGAAGATTCCAACAGCTCATTAAAGTCTAACTCAGAAGAAGAAGAATAAAATCTAAAGGAAAATATGTGCTTTATGGTACAAGTTGTTGAAGAAGAAGGTCACAGAAACCAAACTGAAATATGATATATTGATAGTTGCTAGGCCAGACATATGAATGATAACTCATTGAACATTAAAACATTAAATCATAAGGATGAAGGATTTGTCGCATTTTTGTTATAATGCCAAAGGTAAAATTATTGGCATTGGAACTGTTGGAGATCTATAAGTTGTCTCAATCAATAAAGTACTATATAAACAAGGATTGAAGCACAATTTTATAAGTATCTCACAACTATGTAATGATGGTTATATTGTTTATTTTTCTAACAACTTTTGTTATATATTTAATGATAATGTTTTTAAATTTAGATCACCTAGAAGAGATAATGATTACACTCTGGACTTAAATTCCTTGTGTAAAAAAAGTAAATTGTTTAACTGCTAAGATAAATGAATCATTGATCTAGAATAGAATACTTGGACATTGCAATATATATGATTTACATAAGTTATATAAGAAACAACTAGTTTCGGATTTACCTAGTCTTAAATTTGATAGTGATAGATTTTTGATGCATTTCAACTTGGAAAGAAACATAAATCATCTTTCTAATAAATTAACAAAATTTATAAATCTAAACATTTAGAACTTATATATATGGATAATTTTAGACCTTCAAGAGTAGCATGTTTAGTAGGTAAATTATATGTATATGTTTTAGTTGATGACTATTCAAGATTTTCATTGGTATATTTTGTAAAATATAAATTTAAGCTTTTACTATATTTGAATGTTTTTGTAAAGAAGTTCATACTGAAAAAAGTTTTAAAATAATATCATTTTGAAGTGATCATGGTGGAGATTTTGAGAATTTGGAATTCAATTATTTTTTCTCAAATTTATCTATTAAACAATCAATCTCCCCACCAAGAACAACTCAAAAAATTTGATTGTTTGTAGAAGAAATATAACTATTTAGGAAATGGCTAGGATTATGCTTAATGAATATTGTCTTCCTACCAATTTATGGGTAGAAGCTATAAGCACAACCTATTATATAATGAAGAGATTTTTAATCAGACCTATTTTGAAAAGGACACACTATGAACTTTAAAATAAAAGAAAACCTAATGTAAAATATTTTAATGTTTTTGGATATAAGGTTTATATCATGATCACCAAGGAAAATATTGGAAAATTTGATCAAAAATATGATGAAGGAATTTTCTTAGGATATTTTGCAACATCCAAAGACTATATAATTTTTTATAAAAAGTAAAGGATTTTTGAATAATCAATTCATGTGAAATTTGAGGAATCTGATCCTTTTGAGAAATGGAATGATAAAATTATTGAATAGTACTCTAATGATAGCATGGTACTTGAAAACAAGAATGATGATTTTGAAATAGAATATAAATAAAATCCAGTCTAGTTCATATGAACATGACACTGATAAACGTAATAGTGTATTACCTAGATTGTCTATAACCCTAATAAATCACCCTTTATAAACTATTATTAGAGACCTAGACACTGGAATAAAAACTAAAAGAAATATATTAAATATTTTTGAGTATTCTTCCTTACTATCCCAATTAGAACCTATGTCAATAGAAAAATCCATAGTTAATAAATGTTGGATGATATCAATTTAAGAAGAAATATACCAATTCAAGAGAAATACAGTTTAAAATTTAGTTGAAAGATCATAGAATCATCCAGTTATGGTAACTAAATGGGTCTATAGAAATAAACAACATGACGAATGTACAATAACTATAAATAAAGAAAGACTAGTTGCTAAAGGACATAATCAAGAATAAGGTATAGATTATGATGTGGCATTTTCCCCTTTTGCAAGACTAGAATCTATTATAATCCTTTTAGCCTATGAATCTCATATGAACATAAAATTATTTTATATGGATGTTATGTATGACTTTTTAAATGGTTTTCTAATGGGGGAAGTTTATGTTGAGAAACCTCTTGGTTTTGAAAAATAACAAAAACTAGATTCTGTTTTTAATGATACTTAAGCTATTTTTTCCATTAAACAAAAACTTAGATCTTGGTATGAAAGATTAAGTTATTTTATTTTGAAAAATTATTTAACTATTTAAATGGACGATCCAACAATATTTGAAAAAAATGTAAACTCTAATATTTCATTGGGTCACATTTATGTTGATGGTCTAATCTTTGGATCAACAAACAAAAAATGTTGTCATGAGTTTTCAAATTTAATGAAAAAAGAATTTGAAATGAGTATGATGGGAGAATTAAATTTCTTTTTAGGATATCAAATATATCAAAAATATTTTAGAAATTTTTTGAATCAATGAAAGTACATTACTAATTTACTGAAGAAATTTGGACTTGAAAACAGAAAAACATATACCTCTCTTTTGTGTGCTAATATAAATAATGATTTGGATAAAACTGGAAAGTCTATTGGAAAAAACATATATAGAGGTTTGATTGGTATTTTATTATATCTCATTGCTAGTAGGCCAGATATAATGTACTAAATATTTCTTTGTGCATGATTTCAATCAAATCCTAAAGAACCTCTCTTAAGTGCTGTCAAAATGGTTTTATGATATTTAAAAGGAACAAATTTTCAATCGCTTCTCTATAAATAAACTTTAGATTTTTATTTTATATCATATTTCGAATCTAAATTTGGAAGTTGTAGATTAGATAGAAAAAGATCCTTATTGACTTGTCAATTTTTTGTAAAATATTTAGTTTCATGGTCTAGTAAGAAACAACACTCAGTCGCTTTGTCAACAGTCGAGGAAGAATATGTGTCTGTGGGCAGTTGCTATGCACAAGTGTTGTGGATGAAAAATACTATTATAAGATTTAGACTAAATTTTTATAATACACCTATTTTATTTGATAATACAAGAGAAAGAAATATTTTAAAATATCATATTAATCATCTTAGGATTAAGAATATTGATATTAGATATCATTTTCGTAGAGATCATGTTCTTAAAACGGATATCTTTTTAGAATTTTTAAGTATAGATATTCAATTAGTGAATATTTTTACTAAAACACTTCCCACTGCATGGTTTTATTATATTAAGGGGGTTGAAGATTTATTTAAATTTAAATGAAAATTGAATTTTTATTTTACTTATTTTACTATATTAATTCTTATTTTATTTTAATATTCATTGTTTGAAATAATTTAATTATTTGTTTTTAGAATAATTTAAAATTTCTTATGTACTAAAATAATTTTTTTTTCTTTTCACATACATTTTCTTAAATATTGTAATGATTATTATGTATGTAATGACATGGGATCATGGTAGTTAGAACTCGTTTTAAATTCCAAAATCGTTCATTTTTTTAAAAACTTTCGAAACACCTAAACACTTAGCACCTTCATCTATATTTTACTGAACCTTCAAAACCCTAATCCTTTGAGTCTTCAGAACATTGAGATAGAAATAGAAAAGACAAATAGAATCGAATAAGGGTAAGTTAGTAATTCCAAACATCAACGTTCGGTAAGAAGGAAGATCTTACTAGGAAATATAATTGATTTGGAATGGTTGTACATGACCAATCTAACGTTTAAACAAGAATTGGATTTTTATAATCTCAAAAAAATGTAATGTTATGAAATCAATAAAATTTCTTACAAGGTGTAGTTGAAAATTTCATTAAATTTATTAATTTTAGTCTTGGAGATACGAAGGACTCCGTAATAATGAAAATTGTAGATCTTGATTTTTACTATTTTGTCTGTGTAAATATCTAGAAACATAAAATGACCTCATGAGGGAGTTTATCACTTTTATTTGAAATCCATTAGAGATAATGAGCATAATTCAGAGGAAATTATTTCATTTTTATATGGTTATACGAATATCAAAAAAAATTGGTCAAAGATTTGGAGTAAGATCAGAAAATTATTGTAAAATTTATTCAAATAAAGATTTCCCTAAGGATGAATGAAATGGAAAAAAATTTATATCTTGATATGTATTTGACATTTCTGTTTCTCAGTGAAATAAAGATTAATTTTAATCATTATATGATAAGTTATTTGAACTAATGCTGCTAACCAGGGGTAAGATTGATCTCCTGTCCCAATGGGAGGTTCATTTCAAAATTATGTTTTTAGTCTGACATGGTGAGATTAGTGGATTCCAGAGAGCGATGCCATAAAAATATTGTGTTCAATGATAGAACATTACAAAAATTGGATATTTCATGAGAAATTTGAAAGGAATGATGCCTATCGGTAACGATGATGATCAGGAGTCTGCTCAGGGAGAGAAAAATGGGAAAACTAAAGAAGAAATAGAATAATCAAGGAACAGTGATGTTTCAAAAGCATCAAGAAGTATTATATTTGAAGAAATTGATGCACCTACTAATGAGGGATGTCAAGTTGGAATTGAGAGAAGAAGTCACAAGGTGACTCAAGCCGATGATGAGTCTATTAAAAAAAATGTTGTTACAATTGAGGATCTTTTAAACTAAACATTTGTAAGAGAAGTAGTTTCTCATATTGAGGTGGTACCTCAAATGGAAGAGGATGATGAACCATAGGTAGAGGGAGATCCTAGAGTATTTTATGTGGATCCAACTGAATCTGATAAAGAACAATATGCACAACCTACTAAATTTATTCAAGAATAAACATTTCACGAATAACCTATTTTAGTGGAATAGAATGCAGATTCTCATGAAGAGAAACAACCTGATGAAAATTTAAACATAGGAAAGAATCCATCTGTAGTTCATACTGATGTTTTAAATGAAAATTTTTCTGTGAATGAGTCAGTTCAGGACTATGAAGAAAAATTGGTTGTGAAACCACTGGAGAAAGTTAAAAATCAAAGATCTGATGCTCATTCATTACCACTAATTTTAGAAGATCCAGTTGTGAATAAAACACAAGGTTCCTTAGATTCTACGATAGATCATGTTGAGGAACTTTTCAGAATGTGTAATTGAGCTAATTCCACAAATGCTTCTTTTAAAAGATATTTAGACAATGAGAAACATAGATTTCAAAATCCGAAGGGTAGATCTGTTTCAAAACAAGAAGTTGGTGTTTTTAAGAAAGAATTACTAGAAAATGTTTCAAAGTTGAAAAATCAAGTTGTGCTGAAATCAGATTTGTAAGAATTCAAAAAATTTACTGAGAAATACTTTTCAACTTTCATAGGATGTCAAGAGAGAATATCAGGTAATTCTCTTAATCTAATTAAATGATTCCAGACCATTACAACTGTAATGATAAATATAAATGCTAGGTTGCATTATTTATAATGTAATAGAGCTCATTCGTTTGTCTTTCTAGACAATTAGAATTTCCTTGTTGGTCAGCTTACCTCAGGTGAACCATATATTAGACAATTACATGACATATTCACTAAGAATCTAAATACGTTCATATAAGAGGAAGAAAAATTGCATGAGTTTTTCAGAGTCAATATTATTGAAGAAATTCTTTTGACATAGGAAGAAAGAGATCTGATAATTCAGTTAGGAGATGGACTGATGAACAGGTTATGCAGTTAGCAGAGCTCAAAGGAGTTGGTCAGAGTCACTAAAATACCCCCTTTTCAAACCCTTTTAGCCCAAACATGATTCTGATATCAATTATGTACTTATATATTCAATAAACATTGTTTTGAATCTCATTTTTATTTTTTTATAGTTTGTTTTACAATTATTTCTATGCTAGAATGCTAGAATCTAGATTCAATTATTTATAAATAGATTATGATAACATTTTATTTAGTTCAAAACTACATTAAATGTGTAATATTCTTTATTCTAACATTCTTTTTGATATCACAAAAGGGGTAAAATTTTGATAAACACAACGTTTTATTTTAAGAAAATGGATCAATATTTTTCTTAGGAGGAGAAATCTCGATAAAATACAACATTACATACTGTTTTTATGTTTTTCCTTTGTGGGATAAATTTAGATAAACTCATTTTTTTTATTTTACGTTATAAAATGGTGAGATATTTCTAAAATAAATTTTAATTTTTTTTAAAAAAAAATTCATTATCGATGGGAGAACTATGGATGACTCTTTATTTATTTTTGGTTGATATAATTATGTTAAAATAAAATATTACTTTATCTTTTATAAAATATAATTTATATGCAATTAATTTCATGGGTTATTTTCATGGGTCTTATGATCTACAAAAAGAGGGAGATTGTTGAGAATGTGTTGTTTTCAACAATACTCTATATTATTATGGTTAATAGAGATTATTGAGTATGTATTCTTCAAAATTACTATATCTTTTACGATGATTTTGATGCTCACAAATTCCCTTGTTTGTTATTCTAATGATTTTACTTTGAGTATATTTCATGAAATTAATATTATTTCTATTTCTATTTTGGAATAATATATAAGTGTTTAATCCACATGGAATATTTGCAATGTGCTTAGAAATCATTTTAGCATGTTTTAGAATCATTGTTCATACCCTACACTGTAGAGCATATCATAAGGATAGAATTCTATATTTACATTATGAGATTTCAGAAAAGTATGCTTAATCAACCTTACGTGTGGAAAGAACCCAACGTTTTTTATATCAGAAAAGTATGGAAGAAGAACCTTACGTAAGTATTTAACCTTACGTTTTTTCCACAAAAGCATGGATCATCAAACTTACTTTTATAAGGAACCTTATGTTCTATTGAAAAGTATGGATCATGTATCTTATGTTTTTTTAAAGAAGAATGTATGGATATTATACCATACGTTTGAAAGTTGAAGAGAAAAGTATGGATTATCAACCTCATGTTTGAGATCAAACGTACGTTTGAAGAATAAATCATCAATCCAACATTTAGCATCAGAGATTTTAAATACGACTTTATCGTACAATGGACTTTTTTGGAATATCAGGCCGAATTCAAACCAGTTTTAAAGCCCGATATTAAAGAATTTTTTTTGTATTTAATGATTTTCATTTTTGATTCAAAGGATCTATTTAAGAGGATGATTTCATGCCGATTATTAAGGGAAGTTACGACTACTCTATTATTCAAACATTTGAATATCATCATTTTTAAGGAGACATTTTTTTATCATAGTTTTAAAGGAAAACACTTGTCTTTATTATTTATATATATGTGTTGTTCTAAATTAAAAAAAATGAGAGACAGGTCATTGTGAAATATATAATAAGAACAAGAACTTGAGTTTTTCACGAATACAATTTTTACAGAGTTATATGAGTAACACAGATATGCTACTAAAAAGTTCTATCAGACTCTGTTTTTCTAGAGAAATTGAAATGAATTATATATTCTTATTATACATCAAATATCTATCATGAATCTATTGTTGTTAATGTTGCTGATTTTATTTCATGATCCAATTTCAACTAGATCGTCTCAGAACATCTCTTACCTAAAGAACATCTTTTTTGAAGATGACGATCCATCTACTATAAAGAACTACTGGAATGCTTTTTTTGAAAAAAAAATACTATTTTCATTTCGGGTAACCATCTTTTCATTCAATGTTGTGTATTTCGTACAGTGTATGAACTGGAATGCTTTGTTTTAGCATTATCTTGTAAAGGTGTCAACTGTCTACACTCTGTTGTGGACGGTCTATTGATATGAGGACCCGATGGTGAAAATCACCAAGATTGTGGAGTAGAGTATTGGTGGAGTAAACTAGGGGGATTCTATTCCCCAAGCCACTATAAATCTGCGCATTTTTAAAGATGTTTATATTCCACTATATAACCATTCTGATAATGTTAAAGAATAAATTTGGAAATCATCATGGTTATGGAAGAAATTGTAAAAGACACAATTCACCCCCACCATCTTGTGAATATTTAGTATAACCTGATCTAACAAAGAATTATTTGACATATCTTTATGATAAGAAGTTTTTGAATATTAGTTTTTAATGTGCATGGTTTTTAGTGTGCATCAACTCAGGCATTCGATGAACAAGAGTCCTGGGCAAGACAGATGCAAGACTTTTAAGCCAAATCATTGAAGTGAACTTCATGTCAATAAACTATGATTTATTTTTCTCAGACCAGTGATCTTGGGGGGAGTCAACAGATGTGTTACAAGGGATATAGTGAGATATACATAAACCATTTTAATTGAAATGTTCATGGCATAGAGTGATTATGAAAAAAATGTTGTAATCAACAACTGGTGAATATTAGTGGATTTTGGTATGGACAACACACTTTTGTCCTATGCCCCTTAGATGTAGCACATAGTGGTGAACCCGATAAGAGTAATGTGTTGTCTATCTACATGTGAGTGTTTTATTAGTATTATAATTCATCATATATGTTAACGACATCCTACCAATGTTGGAACAAGATCCATTAGGTTAATAGAAAAATTTGACACCTTGATTTACCCCTCCCTTCTCCGGGTGATTCGGGGTCCTTCAAGATACCGGTGGACCATGAGAAACACATAGAGGTTGTTTGGAATAATTTTTGAGAGTACCATATGTATTCTGTGTTAACCATGTTCTATTACTAGATGTAAAAGAGAATAGTTTCTAGGCCTTGTGATTTTTTAGGTAGTTGTTTCAGTGGATCAAAAGAATGATCAAAAAGTCATTTATTGTGAGAAACCTGAGAATGTTTTTGAGATCCATATATTTTTAATATTTCTTGGGTGTTATAGATGTTTCATAAATAAATTCTATATGATGGATAATACCATATAATAATTTACTAAGAAAGGGGTTATGTTTCAGTAGTAGGAGATGTTTTAGGGTTCTATCATTCAGTAGAAGTACCATTTGAGATCCATTATAATTTTTATTCATCTCATTCTTGGAAAGGGTTATACATTGTTTTTGTTTCTTCTTGAATGATATTAGGATGTTCCATGATGCTAGAAAAACATGTAGTGGCCTTTGTCTCACAAAATCTATATCCACATTTTCAGAATTACCATAAACAAGGAATTTAATTGGTTTTGGTGATGTACGTGTGAAAGACATGGTGAAATTGCATCTTCAGGGATAATTTTATAGTATACTTGGATAATAAAATCCAAAAATATATTTTTCCCCATAGATGCATGAATAAAATATAGAGGTTCTAGGTGTATTACCTTAAATTTTTTTATTTCATGATTTATAATAAACCAGGGAATGGGAACGTGGTCACAAATTCTTTGACATGGAAGCTTCAATAGAATGATGTTTGGTAATTAAAGGATGAGGGGGTCTTGATGAGTCATTTTAATAATATAATTATGAAATTGTAAAAGGATTTATAGAAAGAGTCTCTATAAATTTTACTAGTTATAATATCCCTCCATAGCTAGGTTAGGAGAGGGATGGTTTCTAACAATGAATTTTAGTAGTTTTTCATACATTCAAATGGTGGGGATACTTCATGTTTTTTGTCTCAGTATCCTGATTGTTATCTCCTTCTATTAGGGTGGATGGTGGTTCTATCTAGTGTGATATAAGAGGTGATATGTTATGTTCATCATTCCATTTTAGTCTTTCAACCTATGGTGACCATGTATTTTATTCCATGAGAGTCTAGATTTGGTTTCCTAGGATGACATGGGTAGTGGTGAACTTTATTTCTAGATGTTTGACTTGTTAGAGGATCAAAGTATAGTTGCAAAGCGTAGTTAGGTTATTGCATCCAGTTTTGGTTGTAATGTGAATGTTGAATGAGATCTCTATGGATTTCATTATTGGTACGCCCCATAATTTTATTGTGAATGATTTTATATGGTTGATTATTGATTGGATAAAAATTTCATCCCATTTAATAAAAATCAGGGAGTTGATGTTGGTAGAAGACCTTATATACCTATATGTTAATGTGGTTTTTCCGATTCATTGATTTATCCCATCAATTGTTTCATAGAAGTATACTCATTCCTCATCTTCAATCACGATGGGACTCAATGTAATTTTCGTATATAAGATAAAGTTGAGCACCACATATCACCCAATGACATATGGATAATATAAAATAATCATCTAGGGGATATCAAATTTATTGAGAGCATATGTGCTTGAATTTTGGGGTTTGTGGGAAATTAAATTTCTGTTAGATGAGTTTTCATATAATAATAATTGTCAGTCCTCGATCATGGTGGACCCTTTTGAGGCACTATATGGGTGGCCATTCCAATACGCATTGTATTAAACTTAGGTATGTGATATTTCATCGGTTGGACTAAGCCTCATCCAAGAGCTAAATGAGACATTGAGTATTATTTAGAAATAGTTAAAAATAGTTGAAGAATTTTTAAAACCAATACCGACCGTCATCATCATTAGTTGGAGCTTCAGGTTGGTGATCAAGTGTTTCTTTATGTATCAATTTAGATAGGACATTACTGTTTGGAAAGTAAGATGAAGTTGACAAGAACAATGTTAGGGTTCCTCATGTTATGGTTCATCTGGGGAGGTTATCATACTAGTTGGAGTTCCACCATAGCTGACATTAAACAATGAATTTTTTTCTCCCACGTGAATAGATATCTTCCAAACCCATCTCATGTGTGGAAGTGGGATGACTTGGAGAATGATATTAATACCACCATGGTGGAGAAGCCTATTTGTATCATGGATGTTTAGGATACATGTCACCATGGTATGTCAATACTGTTAAAATGTATGCTCTTTATGTTATTTAGTCATATTTAGGATACATGGGAGTAAGAATCATTGGTGAGGGTGTGGTGGACCCACTTATTTTGTTCTTTGGACTCCTGTATAAATTATGAGGATATAAGGTTGAAAGGAGGGAATTTTGTGAAACCATATTGGCAAAAAATATATTTTAATTTGGTTTTTGTTTATATTTTGATTTCTCAAATGAGTTCCTAGGGTTCTAGGTGTTGGAAAATGTGTTTTGGGGTGTAAAAATACCAGGTGCATGGATATCACATAGTCTATGAAACTAAGCGGTTAACCATATGATGGGGCTATTACTTTTGATAGTGTAGATTCCCACTATTTTCCAAATCATGTGATTCCTAGGGGTCACCATGTGGATCATATTTTTATGGGATAATGGAACCTGCAAGGTTGGCATACAATTCTCCAAACCACGTGGCCTAACAATGAGGCATATTTGGGAAACTATAAAATAGTTTTTTTTTAACTTTTACCCATATTTTTTTAGAATTTTGTGGAATATTATTCTCCACCATAATGATATGACATTTTCACTTTGTGGTGGATCTTCACCTATCATTATTTGGTAAATTTCTCTTTGACTCAATGTGTTTTAGATTGAGGTAACTTTATTTCATTGAGTTTCATCTTCCTCTTCATACTGTTATTCATGTTCTTCGATTTTCAAGGAGATATAGAACACTATGAGTGGGTTCAAACAAATATATGGTTCTTAATGGGTGGTTTTTTCTGGTTTTCTATCATCTTAATTGTGTGAGGCCTTGTTCATTCTCTTCTAGTCGGTCATCATCGAAGGAAAAAAGTTGACAATATTTTTTGATCTAGGTTTCCATATTTAATGGAATTTTCAATGGTGTTTGTATAAATTTATAATTAAACATGGTTTTTGTTTTTTAATGTGTGAGTATTTTGATCTATAAATGCTTTGTATTCCATTATTTCTATGTTTTAAAGATTTATTTGGTAATATTAAGGTTTTGGAAGGGTTTTTAGATGGGGATGGCATGTATTCCCCCCCGGTTCTTTACTCAATTGACCATAGAGGTTTTATGATTAGAGGGGAATTTCTAAATTTAGTTTAGAAAAATAATTACCCTGGTTTGGGTCTTTTGATTAAAATAAACATGTTGATTTGTGAAAATGGATTGTGAAATCGATTTTAAATGTACGGAACATGATTTTTTATGATGTGTAAGGGAGTTGAACATGTGTTAACCAATGTATGAGAAATGTAATTTATGAGATATATAGAGATCCATCAAGAGGAATACCATGAGAGAATCCATTTTTTTCAAGGGACCATTTCAACATTTAGTTAGGAAGATAGGGAAATATTATTTTTTTTATGAGAAATATTTAGAGCCCTTAATGTTTGGGTATTAAGATGATAATGGGGGATTTTTTTCCATTTTCATCAAGCATACATGATCAGTATGATTCATATAATACCCTTGAGGTTATAACCCTAGGTTCAATTAATCATGCTAGACATAGTTTATATTGTTTTTCTTTTAATTACATCCATTTTCTATTTAATGGTTTTTTCTATGCCCATTTCTTAATTTTTTGTTATTTGATACTTATGATTATAACTTGTTATAGAATGTATGGGGTGGTTTTTTAATGTGTATAATTTGGGAAATTTTCCATTAATTTGATCCACATTAAAAGATAATTTGGAAAATTTATTTAGTTCTAATGGAACCAAAATGGATTTATCAACCTTGAATAAACTATTTGGAGCCCTGATCCAATTCTCCACATTCTTTAAGAACACCTCCACGTATGCTAGTGGAATCAACTACTAGTGGGGGCCTATGATGGGAAGGTGGGGATATTATACCCTCATGATTAGAGTGTATCAATTTTATAAAAAATGGTGATAATTGGTATAATAATAATAATAAATAACAAAAAATGGAATAATGATTCATCTAGATAAATAAACACGAGGAAGATGAATCAATATCAAATAAAAATATGATGATCATGTCATGATACTTTACAAAAAGGGATGCAAACTAGATACATGATAACATGCATATACACCATACTAAATAAACATTAAAAACATAAGTTAGATTCAATATAATCAGGATTATTGGATCTGTCCCCTTCTATCACGAACCATCCTAGCATAAGAAATCATGTGTCCATAAATGGAGATTTCCTTTTATCCCTACCTGTTACCATGAGGCCTTTCTAGTTAGAAATTGATCACCCAATCTGGGTGGGAGATATACTCAGTACTCTACCACCAATTGTGTCTAGAACTATCCATCTAGTTCACATAAGATGATTAATTTTTACATAATAATAAATGTTCAATAATAAAATTAATAAATAAACCATGGTGGTCTGAGTTCCTCATGGGACACCACACCATTACAGCCTAATTCTGCCTAATATGGGATGTATCTGAGTCAATATCAACCATAATATAATATTTTAATGACATAAATATTCATGTATGAGTATATATATATATCTATATGTGAAAATACCAACAAGGAACAAAGTTTTATACCAAATGTGTTTGTACCTAAAAATAAGTGGTTTTATAATTTCCATGGAAAAAGAACACGGATTCATGACTGGGCCCTCATAAAAGTCAAGTGTAAGTAATAGACAGAGCCAAATCATATTATTTGGATAGGAAAATGCTTCATTATTTTTAATCAATAGGAATTATAAGCCCATACAAGGTGATCTATAGATAATAACCCATGTTTATCTCAAGGATCACTATAAATAACAATCATCATAAAATTAATTCCAAGATTACCCATAAGTGGTTCCACAAGTATCACTCTTTTCATGGTATAAACCCATAGCACTCTAATATTATTCATGTAATACAATATAGGGGTCCATGTATAGCTCATCCATTGGTATACTAGCATTTCCCCAAACTCTTCCATGGTAATCCTCTAGGGAATTAGGTATCACTGATGGGTTATGTAAAACATTTTGTATTTGACCATATCCAAGGTGTTCTATAAAAAAATTGTGTATATCTCCTTGTGTATTATAATTAATTTAAATTTTCTAATTATAAGGCCTCATGAGCCCTTCCAAGGAATCCTTATTTCAGGGCACATGTATCACTGCTGAATTAATGAAATAGAAAGGTAATATATAGAATTAAACTCATAAGATTAAATGATGAATTTTATCTATGTGAGGTAATTCAATTAATGTGTTTAATTCAAGATATAGTATAACTATCAAGGTATTATACACATGGCCTTCTATTTTCATTTGGGTCAATTCAAAAAATACTACATCCATTATATGGGAAAATCCACACACCTCAATAGGATGATTCATTAAATTCCATGTCATGAGGATCCTTGAACTCTAAGGGGTAACACCCTTAAGGGTGGAACGCATCAAGGTAACTAACCCTCAATATGGTTTCATGGGGTTTAATGACTACACAATGTATGGGGTTATCAACTAATTAGTTAGTTATACAATTATGACGTGACACTAATGGGGCACGATGCACGACATAATGGCCCATGATAAATAAATCATGATATTAAAGGAAAATAACTAGAACATCAACCTTATGTTATTAGATGTCCCCTCATCCATATTCAGCTTCATATTCAATGTAGAAAATGAAAAATTGTAAAAATAGGAAAATTATCTAAAATTTTGCAAGTTTAACTCACACCAAAATAACTCAGGTTATGGAAATATAAACAGAGAAAGGAAGAGAAAGGAATGGTGAGATTACTTTTATGCTTCTGAAGTTACAAATGGTTATAAAATCAATGCATGGATAATGTTCCAATATCAAATCTGAGGATGGAGGAAAATTGAGAGCTCCCACAGTTAGAAAAGGAGTTACATGAGAGTGTGGAGAAAAAAAAGAGGTAACTTAAATGATGGTAGGTTAAAATCAAATTTTCACACATTTTTAAGAGGTGAATAATTTTTCTACAAGGTTTTCCAATTCATGATTCATTAATAAAACAACTTTTTCCCTTATAAATTCCTCTCGTAGGTTTGGGTGCACTACTTTAAAATCTATGGGGTAAACTATGTGAACCCACTATTTAAGTTGCACTAAGGGTGTGTCCCTAGGAACATCGTTTTGGACAACCATGATGCCCCTTACAACCCATAGTAAAAACCATTATTTCCAGGTATACTAAGGTTCATGGTTAAATCATAAATTTCTCCCATCTATAGTTCACTACAACACGTCACACTGTTGACTGTCATATTTAGTAATAACTTTGTGCTAACTGTGTGGATCAGTCAATCCATCAAAATTTCAGATCTCTAGGTGCTGAATGAGCATCAAACACTACCAAGGGATCCCTTATCCTCCAAAGAATATTCATAATGATAAAAGAAAATTTCAAACCCAAAATTAAATGGTATGTAACATCATATGAATATTTGAAACATTACAACATCTACTGTTTAATACAACTCATCGTTGAGTTTCCATTTCGGGGGTTGTAAGTCAAGATCTACAAATTTTTTGTCCCCCGAGCATGTATACTATACTTTCACTCCATAGTCTCATCCTTTACATGACCACGCTACAGTATCACCCACACCAGAGGTACTAAACTTCAATAGAGATACTCCATTCTCCAATCAATGATACATATAGGATTTTTCTCAAGGGATGCATCTACCAATAGCTTAATATCCCCAGAATCAAATGAGAGAGACATGTTGACATAATAATGGTGATTCAACAATATGTAGAGGATGTATTTCATGACCCATTACCTCTGATGTAAATATAACCTATAGGATTCTAGGATAAATCTATCCAAGATCTCCAAAGGCCTCACATAACAAGGTGATATATTTTCTTTTCTATAAAACCGTCTATGTCCAATTCATGGAGAAACATTTAGAAATATCTAATGACCCACCTTTAACTCTAGAGGCCAGAGACTAAAATTTGTATAAGATTTCTTCCAACACTAAGCTATGGCTATATGATTTTGAATATAAGTAATATATTTAAGGTTTCATAAACAGGATGAGGTCCCAATAAAACTTCATAACATGCCTCTAACTGGTACGTGGTTGAACAGAATGGTCTACCGAAAAGGGCCTCACATGGAACCATCTGATTAGTTTCTTTAATTCTATTATTATAATTAAAATAAATAAAATATATGTGCTTTTCATAAGAACCAATGAAATCAACCGAACTATATAGTGCTTTTCCTCTATCACCCATATCGTATTCTTGGAATGAACATCAGTGTGTGGGGAATTTTTTTCACTGAGAAGAACCTATGAACCTAATTCCTTCTACAACCATTTCAATAACTAATATCTTAATGGATAATCTTTTTCTAATATGATAGAATTGGTACCACCATAATGGTGTAAAATATCATAAATATATAGATCATCCAAATATCATCAATTAAGAATGTATCAATTATAGGTAGAATGTTTGAATCTTTGGTAAATATGATTACAATCACCCATGCTGCACAACTTCCTTGACGAGATCTCAGCAAGTTAGTCACAAGATTCCTAGTGACATCATCCCATTTCAACTTATTAATATTAAGAGGTTATAGATGTCTATTTAGACACTGGTCCTCCACATTTACTTGTTGATTGGTGGAATATAGGGTGATAAGATATAAAATTCTCATCTCCATACCTAGACACAAAAATCTAAGGAACGATGTCTCAATACATATTTCTAATCTAAGGGTGTACATCCAAAATAGATTCATGAGATTCTTACATAAAATCTTCACGTATGTCTATAGGTATCAAAACATGACCATGAATGTAAAGGATATCATTCTCATTAATAGCACAACCAGGTGGTGGGACCTCACATAAGACACTCTACCACAATACTATGACCTTTGGATCTTAAATCTATCTCAACTTTAGTATCTCTAGAAGAGAATATTCTATTGTTAAGGAATCTAAAATAGGCTTCCCATTATATTTTTGAACCTTCTGATGCATCTCAAAAAACATGTCCATCAACCACCATTCAATATTGGCCTCTTAGAGTACCTTTTCCGGAGTCTTACAAATAAATTTATTAGATACTTCATTTCTATTAGTGGGTGTATAAATGAGCCCAAATTTGAAAAATTGTACATATAATACCCTCCATGATTTCATATAATTCAATTTAATTTTTGTGAAAATATATTTATGAAATTTATGGTTCATGTAAGTAATGAACTATTCAGACAATAGATAATACCTTCAACAACATAAATCACGAACCATGGTTCCAATATTAAGTCAATTTTAGTTGAAATTATACACATGAGGTATCCATTAGTAGGACCTGTATGAAACAACTTGATCTCCCTTCATCATAACAACTTTTATCCATATTATGAATGCCTCGCGATAAATTTTATAACAAAATTCTGGATTTATTAGAGTTGGTATTGGTGATAAATTTAATCTCCCATTTATATCCTAAAATTAAATGTCATGGAATTTAGAATATATAAACTTGAACCCTTTATTGGTCAATAAAATTGGATGAGATTTTAGTCATGAAAATTTATGAATGAAAATATTCTAACATTTATCCAATCCTATGAAACTAAATAGTTCAAAGACATTCTTTTGTTTCTCCAAGAAAATAACATCACTATCGTTCTCAAGGTCAATGGAAACTCTGACCTTAGATAAAATGTAACCAATGAAATGAACATTATTGATCCCAATTTTTTATTTAGTGGTCTTTGTATATAGTTGGTGACCTATTAATGTATTGTGAAAGATAAAAAGTTTTTTTTTCAATGGTTGTGTCGGGTATGAGTATACACGGTGACGTTTTCAACAAATACTATCAGAAATGACATTAGATATGTCTGTGAAACTATATTCATAAGAGACATGAATTTTATACACAATCTTATGGCCTATAAATATTAATAAATATCGGTACAATCTGTAACTACAATATTAAGCCATACGTGGTATTTATGATGGTCTTAGATGCACCTGATAATATCCCAACCTCAACTCAATCATAGATTAAACCATCACTCCCTGAATACGGTCAAAGAGGACATCTATTTGAGGAAGTGAATAAAAATTAATGACTATAATATAGATATAACATCACTAATCCATGAATAATCATAGGATATGATCCACCTTTTTAGAGAAAATGACTTTAGAACCCCATGGATAAGTACTTGGTCATATGGAACCCTTTTCATCCAAATAAACTTTATAGATTTTATTTCCATTAAGATCATTTGGTGCCATATGGTGTGTAGGAATTCAAAATAGACCCTCACCTAACATAATATATAAGGTAAATTATACCTCTTTATTAGATGGATGTGTAGATATGTTATTATGGAAAATGAAACTAAAATGATCCACCACTAGTGGGAAATATATATGTTGTATTCCCTGATAGATCATAAAATAAATATCTATATGGGTTGTCACTCTACCCAGATCATGATTCTCTTGCTTATCCTTACTCACTTGGACACAAAATTTTTTCATATGTACAATGTTATATCCCTCAGGTGATGTAATGGAAGCCCTCCAGTGATATTAATATGCATGAGCATAGAAAGATACTTGCCATCCCATCATAACTAATATGTAAAAACCCATCAATTTCAGGATAAGAATGATCCAAAAAAAATTATAATCATATATCTCAAGGGGAATCTCTTAAATCAGGGAAATCAATCAGTTCAGATACCCAAAGGTGTGTGTAGAGTCATCATGCCAAACAATTACTCTATCTCAAGCCCACAGATCTCCACAATTGTTATATGTAGTAAGGAAAGTGAAGCACCTATGTTGAAAAAGGATATAACTAAATTAAATGCTACTATAAATTTACACAGAACTATAGAATTCCATGAACTCAACTCCTTTGGAGTAATATGTAATTCATAGTTATGGGTTGATCGACATCCCTATGTTGAATCATGACTAACATGGGTAGGATATCACTTAGAGTATGGGGGAAGAAAAAATCATAGATGGTTTTCTTGAAGTCCACCTAGAACATACACTGATGATGAAAATCCTAGGGGATTAAATCCAACCAACAAACAGATGATTCTTGAAGAATATACTTGGTAAGATCTACCCTCCACTTAGGAGGAATCTTCAAATTTTTAGATATAGAAAATTTTCTCTTTATAAAAGAATCTATATCTAGAGAACCATCATCCCTGGATAATGTAGTATGATGTTGTAGTAGTAATTCTCAATTCAAATCTAATATTGTAGGGGATGGTCATAGAGATCCCTATGTGGAGTGAATATATCATTGTATGTTCTATCGAAATAGATATGTCATTCCCATTTGGGGAATACAAATTGTGGACTCAAGTTAAACTAAAGAATGTGATATATGTGTCTTAGGGACCTCTACCTTTGGAGTACGGTCATTGAAACCCTCCAGGAACATTACTCGAGGACATTTAGAGACATACCTCTATTATTTTTAAACATCACTCCTCGTATAAGATTTAACAACATAAATGATCAAATATAAAATAATAATATAGGAATTTATCCATCCATTATAATATAAAAACCTCTATTCATACTTATTAATTTAGGTCTAGGGTTTAATAAATATCATAATGTTTAAAATAGAAACTACTCACTGCCCACTTTTAAGGAAATTCCATGGTCGAGGTCTCACATCACGCAATATAGGTCTGGATATATAGATTTTAAACTGAAAGGTATAGAGGAAAAGACCCATTAAATTCCTATTGGAATCCCCATTTAACTGTAATATTTTTTTTAAAATTTTAATTTAGATAATTATATACTCATTTAAGTGAATGTTGTAATGACATCAACCTTAGAAGCTCAAAGATGGTGACTTAGATTATTTCATTTTCATATATAAAAGATTAAAATACCATATAACTAAATATGTTCATATTTTTAAAAAATTATATTATATATATTTTACCTATTTTACATTGGGAGTAGAAAAAATAACATAATATGTTGAAAAATATAATGAACTGCCTCCTTAAAAACTCATTCAAATCTACCTTCTTCAAAACCAAGGGAATGGAAAAAATAATGGTGAGCTCAATATCTCAGTATGGTTATGTATAATAGAATAAATAATTATTTTTTGATAATAATTATCATTACATGTTAATTAACTAATCACACATTCCATTTAAATGACTATATAAGATAAAATCAATATGGAAAAGAAAATAAATGACAACACATACCATTATATCAATAAAATGAGAATATAATGAATAAATATATTTTTTTCATACTCAAAATCCTCTGGATAATAGTAACTAATTTCTAAATGAGGGAAATTCTTAATTATTGGACATCATGGAACTGGAACATGAACCACTACTGTTAATACCTTTTATAAGAAGATTTAATATATAGGTAAAAACTTATTTAATTCTAGCATAACTGATTCTTCCCATGAGAATATTCATTTCTAGAGGGGATATCTATAACAATGTCCCATCCATGTTTTCCTTTTCCAAATCATTCCTCATATATTAAATAATCAGTTTAATTAATAAACAATGTTCCTTTTCATCAATTATTTGTATTTAATTAAAGAAACCTATTTAAATATATTTCTATGATTAATCAAAGTACATTAAATGTAAAAAAAATATTTTAAAAAAACAATATAATATATTCTATATTAATATCTGTCATACATGAATATGTAAATTTATGAGAAATATAATTTCCAATTATAAAATATTACAACAATTTGATTATCTAAAAATAAAGTTAAAATCATAAAAGAATGTGATATTGTATAATAACTTTTATCACTTGGTAACATTAATGTCGAAACCCCTTGGACTAAATAATTTAAATAGAATCCTAAAAATCAATGGGGAGTGAATAAATCAAGATATTATATGTCAAATGGATTATACAAACAACACATAGAATCGAATTAGTGCATAATAGCAAAAAAGTCTCAATGGAATTTAAATTGAGACAGAATATCTAACCAAACAGATTATTTTTTGTTGAAAAGTATTTAATATAATGTATAATTGTTATAATAATGTTGTTAACTTACACTAGAATCATATTAATATTTATGGTATCATTTATGATCAATTTATAACATTTTATCAACAATTCATATATAATATTTCACCATTTTCATAGTTTCAAGTGTTAATTTTCTTTTTTTTATCATGAATATTTTGTCATTAATGTCTTGGTCCTTTTGTATTTGATTTATATCCATCATTTTCATAATATAGTAATGTTACAAATATAAAAAATATTCATTTAATACATTTTTATAACTATTGTAGAATGTTTAATAGGGGAAATATGTCACATCGCATCGTGGATACAATATGCCATATAAATTCACTTGTGATGATATTATTACATTAATGAGTAAAAATTTAATAAATTTGGTGTTATATTAATTATAAAAAATCAATATTATATCTTAATTACAATATATTCCCATTATATTCATCATTATAACCATCCTTGTATTGTGGTGATGGAAAAAAATAACCATTACGTGGAGATGGTAAACTTTATATAAACAAGAGTGGTTCCTTTATTTTTCAAAGGATGGATAAAAGGTGGAATAAAGTTTTAAAATAATAAAAAAATTAATCATAAATATTATACTGGTTTTATTACATTATCATAGAAATAACGCATGAATAGTTAGTAGAAGAATAAATAAACATGAAGGAGTTGGTAAAGACTATTAAAACTTCTTTAGTGGAATTATTTTATAACATCTCTTTTGAGGCCAAGGGTATGTATTTTGGAGCTAATAGAACCTCAAGAACATAAATAATGTTTTAGAGGATATATGTGTAGGTATTTGTCAAGCTATAAGGATCAATGTTGTGTGAAAAAGTAAAGGAAGTTGTTCCCTTTTATAATTGAGGTGAGGTGAACATTTAGAAACTATAAACAATAAATTAATATTATTTAATTTTCTATGAAAAATGGATAAAAATTAATTTTCCAAAGATATGATGTTTTCAGGTTTAATGCCTTTTTAAATTTTAACCCCTATCTTTTTTTATTAACCCTAATTTAATCTCTTTAACTATTACTTTGACAACATGAATTTTTACACATTAAATATTTATAAAGTTATAAAAACATTAAAAATGACCCATAAATAGATCATTAATGAAATTTTAAACACAATTTCAATAGTTTTTCAAATATTCATTTTTATAATAATTCCATATCATTTAATAAAATATTATTTATTTGAAAATATCATTAATGTAAATTTTTACACTATTTATTAATATAAATTTTACAAATATCAATAAAAAAATTAATATTCAAACCAACACTTTTAATACATCCCAAACATGTTGAGTTCTTGTTGAAATTTTTTGGATTACATTAATTATATCATATTATATTTATTTTAATTTTTTAATATTTTTTATCATATTAACATAATTAAAATAACTATTGCGTCACTATTATGCTAGCATTTAAGATAATTATTTATTCTAGAAAAATTAATAATAAATTATCATGATTAAGATAAATATTTCATAGTTAAAAATACTATATATGGTCTAATATACATTTTAAATGACCATATATTAAAATTGTTATAACAACTAAAAAGATTCGTTTGAAATGTTTGAATTTTCATAAAACAAAAGACTATAATGGGAATAAATTCATCCAAGTGGATCCCAATGTATATAAATTCAGCACAAGGATGATTGTTTCTATAATCAATAAAAAATTAAATTTAGGACAATTTTTTGGGTAAATTTCAAATCCTTGTCATAATTATTTTTACCCTTAATCACCTAATTTACATTTAGCAGCTGTATAAAAATTACAAAGCATATTGATCATATTGTAAAGAAGTAAAATGTACATATTTACAAAAATATTACCTTCTTAACATCAAATATGGAATCAATTTTTATAAATTCAATTTGTGGAATTGGAATTTTTTTTAAAATTATTCTCATAGATGGAGTGAGAAAGCGGGTTTTTAAAGAGAAAACCTTCAATAGTTTTAAATGTTTTTAATAAAAATTCATTATTAAAAATATTATATTGAAATAAATTTGATTAATATATTTAAAATTTATTTAACTTTTCTATCAAATAAATTTAAAATATAAATTTTCATTATAAATTACTTAGATTAAAAGGTAATTTTCTATTAAAATGGTGTATTTATCATTATTCATCAAAAATTGAAACATATAAGAAAAATATAAACAAATCATCCAATGTAATATTTGATATTGTAATTTCAAAAATAAATTTTATCTTTTAAAATATAATATATAAATGTATTGTAATTTAATTTTAAACCATGTCCGTCATTAAAAGGTGATTAAACTATCATTAGAAAAATATATCTTTTATGCAAGAAATTGGGTTTGTTCTTATCAAATTCCTTCCAAATATTTTGGATGAATGTAAAAAAATATATTGAATATATAATATATAAATATCATTATGGAAATTAAATTATAGTAGTTTATTTAATTGTCATGATAGAACACCATTGGCACATGATAATAAATTTTTATAAAAACATTTCCTTTATATTAAATTGTATTTTTTATTAGACTGTAACTAATTACTAAAAAATGAATTAAATCATATATTTTCATAAATGATTTAACTATTCATAACATCAACTTTAATAGAAATGAGTTGATTTTCATTTTAATTATTAATATTAACATTATATCATGGCTCATTTAAGATTGATGTTGCGTACAATGTATGAAAGCAACGAATATAAATTTAGAAATATACATACCATAAATTATGTGGTTATTAAATAAATATATAAATATATATTATTACCGAATAAAATGATTCACCATTCCCAGGTTATGTTTCAATATAAATTATATGTTTCAATTGCAATGTCATGTAACATTGAACTAACCATTACCATTAGTACCATGATGTAAAAAATCATATAAATTGATTTTATTAGTTGAATAAAAATTCCAAATTGTTAAATGTTAATGATTCATAAAGTACGTTTGGCATTCAAGTAATCATATTAACTAACATATCATCCCATGTGACTAGTGGTGCATGGTTCTAATCTGTTATAATTGGATAACTAAGGATCGACCAACATGATATATAGAAAAACCATTTAGGATGATGAATTAAATTTAATAATTCCAAATATTTTATCCATACATGAAACTATATCACATATAAAAACATAAAATCAATCCAATTATAGTAACCGTAGAAAATAAAATAACTTCTAGTATTGAGTTGAACCTATATGGTATGGCATAATCCAAGAAAGGTGAGCCATGAGGTGCCTATTATGTGGTAATTTTTGATAATTCATTACAATAAAAGGATTAGAGGAAGAAGTAGTGACAATAAAAAAAATTATGGGTGTAAAAATTGATGAAATCAATTTATCTATATCAAGGAAAAATTAGAATATAAATATCCAATCATAAGTAATTTTTCATTCACTATTACTTAGGTTCTATACTCCTAGGCACATGCTCATTACTAAATTCCAACACATTATTAATCACCAATATGACACCCCGAATTCTAAGAAAAATTTAAAAAGGCCATTGATGACATTTTTTAGTGGACAGACCAAGAAGCCACTAAGTGGTTCCCCGATTT
This sequence comes from Viscum album, assembly GCA_963277665.1. Taxonomy (NCBI): domain Eukaryota; kingdom Viridiplantae; phylum Streptophyta; class Magnoliopsida; order Santalales; family Viscaceae; genus Viscum; species Viscum album. The sequence continues at coordinate 125,528,869 of OY728147.1, forward strand.
GGATTTCTATATGACCTCAAGTGTTCCTACTCATATTTCAAACGCTATGGACTAGAAGCAGGGGTCTATTATGGTGTAGTTGAGATTATATACCATCATGAAAAAACTTTACCATACTGATATACAATACTGATAAGTATTATAAAAAGTAATAAATAACCATTGATGGAATAATGAATCACCTAAATAAATAAATAGGAAAAATCTCAATCAATATCAGATATGACAATGAAGATCATGTCATGATTCTATACAATTAGGAATGTACATTGGATATAGGGGTATATTCATATACAACATTATATACAAATATAAAAAAATAAAAAAAATTATATCCACTAGAATTTTGAGAATATACTCGGCCCTCTACTCCTATGCTCTATTCTAGTATATGAAATTAGGTATCTATAATTGGACCCTTCCTTATTTTTTACCTAAAATCTTGTGGTCCTCCAGTGAACCAAATGGCTACCCAAACAATGTGTGATATTTTATTTGTATTCCACCACAAATAGTGTCTAGAACTATCTAGTATCTGTATATAATATGATCAGTTTTCTTGTAATAATTATTGTATAAAAATAAATAAACAACATCAGTCCAAGATAAGCAAGGGACAACTAACCATTACTACCAACTTATTTAAAATCCAAAATTACTCTGAAGTAATTTAAACCTCTATATAAGTGTTTAATGATATATTTTATCATTTATGTGTGTATATATATATAGGAAAATACGAATCAGGACCTAACATGTATACACTAGGCATCCAACCATAAATGCAAGTGGTTTCATGATTCCCATTTAATGAGAGAATGGAAACAGAATTGGGCCATTATAAAATTATTTTATACAAAACGGACCTAAACACAACATGTTCATATTTTTGGTCGACTATTTCTATTTAAATATGGGGATTTTTCACCTCACAGGTTGATTTCTATGGTTTTATTTGTATATAATCATTCAAGTAAAGTTCTCTAATTCTATATTTCATACAAACTTCCCATAACTCCAACATCTATAACATTGTATGGTTCTACTTTCATAATTTAGGCAATCAGTTGGGGTTTTAGAACCAATGGTGCTTAGGGACTCACATTGGTCATGATGATGGGAGGATAGGTTAATGACATGATTTTGAAAAAAAAAATGATTCCTACTCTAGGACACTATTGTATATTTAAGATATTTTCTGGAATATATTCCCAATCCCGATGCATGAATGGTCACACTAATAAAAATATCATGTGTCGAACAATTTCATGGGTAGGGGGGGTCTATTACTGATTCAATCAATATATACTTGAGGTTCTTATTTAGTTTCTCATAAATTGGCAGCTACATAAATTTTTATTCCATTTATATAGGAATGCTAATGTTTAATATCATTTAGGAAGGAGATTAATATTTTGATGATGGGATTGAACATTCATGAGGAATCCTACATTTCATTCTCATCACAGGAATGAAAAAACACATAGATCATTTAATTCATGTAGTTTGATGTCATGGGTATGGAATTATTTGAGGGAACTTAAAAACTCAGTATTAAGCTTGATCCTTAGAGAGGTTTCATGCATATCTTGGTTATAGGAGGAATCACATTCATCATAGTATATGCATTACCTTGGGACATACCCCATGGTGGATACCCTTTTGGGTGGGTATTCATATCAAACAACTGATCACATCTTTTATACTAAGGTTTTCCTTTATGGAGGAGATTCATGATGTAAATGACATGACCATTAAATATCCCTAATCCCATGTGAGGAATGATTGGCATGACTAACAGTGGATAATATGAAATCAATCTCACTGTATACGGATATGGGACTAATGCACTGTGGAAATCATTTATATGTTTGATATGGTGTTCAAGCATTAGGAATGAATATTATATATCCTCCTTATAGTTGGAATCATAGTTCATGTAGTTTAGATTCATTCACAATAAATTGGTTTAAGAACAAGATTGATAATCCCAAGGGACTTATTGTGTCTTAATAGTATAAATGAAATATATATAGTGGTATATAAACTGAATTAGATTCTGATTTGAGCTCATTTATTAGGAAGGAATCCTACAAACCCTGGTTATACCAGGAATCAATGTTCTCATATTTTATTTACCTTCTCAATCCACTGGTGGATAATAAATTTTTATAAACTTTTAGGAGTGATTAAGTCCCAATTGTTGGAATTTTAGAGACATGGAGGGAAATGGAAAGAATTATATACCCATTTTTTCTCAAAACATTTGAAGGAATCTTACATATCTTGGACAGAGTCCTCATTTTTTAGTTCGGGTATTCCCAAATATAACCAATGGAAAAGGTTATCATTATTCCAGATGTCTTCTTAACATGTCTATATTTCTTTCCTGAGAATTTTTTATTTTCATTTTGACATGTTTGAGGTTTTTTTAAGAGATCCTATTTTCCTAGTGGGAATGTCCAATGAGAATAGCATGATCTAGATGATTTTTTATCTAAATTGAATAATACAAATGAAATGTCGTGATGACATAGTATGATAAATGCTAAAATGTATGGAGGGTGTTGCGTGATCTGGTTTGGCATTCCATATGACATGGCATGATCAATGATAGAATTTCTGGGGGGCGTCTCATGACCTTTCTAACATGTTCGGATGATATTGTGTGGTCAAGGCTAGTATGTCTTGATGGTGTCGCGTGATTTCGATAAATTGTATGGGGTACATTACATGATAAAGGATAACATGTCTCAGGGGTGTCTCATGATCAAGATGACATGTCCAGAGGACATCAGGAGAACTAACTAACATTTCATAGTGACATTGCATTCCCTAGATTTCATAGCCTAGTGTCTCCATATAACATGGGAAACATTTCTGGAATCCATCACCAGATTTAGCTACCAATCCTGATGTTCCTCGCAAGGCTTAGGTGGAATTCTCTAAGGGCATCATGGGACATTCTTGACATGTACAACCGATATTTCATGATCCAAATAGCATGTCAAGGGAGCATTGTATGAATTGAGAGATAGGTCTTAGTGGTGTTTCATAATAAGGGTGTGTCTTGAAAAGCACAAGAAGATCTTTGAATCTACATTCACATAAGTTTCCCATAATTAATAGTATTTAATTCCATCCTTTATTTCATATGTGCTTCATTGTCCATATAGTGTTTGATTATTTTTGGTTTCACATGACCTTGTTGATATGAAGGAAATTCTTCATAGAATCTAGATAACACACCAGATGTCTGTTACATGATCTATATATTAATCACACAAAACACATATGCATGTTGTGTGACCCCTTAGGTCCTTCCTTGGGTTTTACCTAGCTGAATACCTTTTATATCATGTAAATATATTATCTAAGAAGTATTATATTATTCTCCCATGTAGAATTCTTCTATCATTTATAGGAGTATGTTTTTAACGATGAGGTGGTGGTATTTAGAGGACATTCCACCCCAATTTTAATATTGATTTTTTGACATATGTTGTAGGTATGAGTTATAGTTATTAAATGGGTATGGCTACCATGATCTTTGCATGATTTCGTGGTTGTTCATCCCTTGTACCATGTTTTATTCATGGGCCGTGAGAGTTTTCCACCATCAACATTTTTATTGGACAAGAATCATCAAAGTGATTTTTCCTTGCCAAGTTTAAAAGTCAGTGGGATTTCATAAGGTTATAAAAATATGTCTAGAGGTATTACTTAGAGAAGTAATTATTTGAAAATGATTTTTCATGATTGTAGATGACCTTTCTGGGGTCATTCATGTGACTAAGGCTTTTTATTAAATAAGCCTTCATGTGATTAGTTCATCATGTCTAAGAGAATTTTTGAGATCATGTGGGATTGATGAGGGGGTTATCATATGGAGAATATTTGTTTCATAGGTCATATAACCTCTTTTCCATTAATAAATGTTTATCCTCACTCAATAAGAAGCATCCTCAATTCCCCTTTTCATTTCCTTATTTTTTCTGTATGAACAAGATATGTCACACAAAAATGCGAGAGTTGTCAATGACTATTACTATCTTTTTAGATGATGCATCACATGAAGAAAAATTATTCATTCCACAATGCACAATAAATTTCATGGAATCCCCCATTATTTTTTGTGGCATCTTTGGGGTACTACATAATTAAATGAAAATATTTGAGACCCTTCACTTCAAGAAGGCGACATTCCCACATGCTACTGCAAAAAAAGGTGGAGCTATCACTAATGAAATTTTGAGATCTTTTGGATTTTATGAGTATATAACAATAATATCAATGAATTCATATGGTATCCTCCATTTTTACTATTTCAATAGTTTATTTTACAGGGTGTTTGGGATGAATTTTCGGTTCCTGTCTATTGAGAATTCGTGTAATCTGAGGATCCTTCCTAGTAGCAATCGTACAACCAATATAAATTTTTTGAGTGCCATATCAAGAATATGGAGTCCTATCAATGGAGTCTCATGTGATAAAAAAATCATGTGATGTGCATTATCTACTAACATGACCATAAAAGGTTCATCTGATCATGTTACTTTATAATGGTTATACGATATGTGTAAATTGGCCACCTTCTCTTCTTTTCTTATGGAGAAAATAAAACACATTCTCCAGGAATTTATTTCTATTATAGATTCATAGATGTTAATTTATAGAGTGTAAAAACATCACCCCATAAGGATTGATATTTTTAAGGATAACACATTTATTGTTATTAAATTAAATTTCATGTTGAGTTTCTGGGGCCAGGTATAATCTGTCTATTATGAGATATTTCTCCTTCCATGTGATTGATGTTGTTTTATGAAGTTTCCTATAATTAGGGGAGTGTATGGGGTAACATTTCTATAGAAAATTCAAATCTAAAAATTTTATTCACTTACTTCCATCACATATTCCCTTAATAATGTCTCACTACATCACCACCTTCATAAGACCCCTCCGCGATAACCGATCAAAAGATCTATTTTCATGATAGTGTTGAGAGAACCATTTCATGAGATTTTATTTTCCTTGACACATGTAGAAGGAAACCACAAACTAAATCTATGTAATTTAAAAGATACTTGACTTGGATCAATGTCTAAATTTCTAACATTTAATGGTTCATAGTATTTTATGGTTTAGTCCTCCAGCCTGTAGTTCATTACCCAGTTCGGGTTACCATGCCACTGGTTACACATTCCTTAATCCTTATGAATGTTCTTGGGGTCACAAGATATTCCATTAGTAATGAAGACAGTGAGATCTTCATTGATCATACTGTTCACATGACTTGTATTATTTAATGTGGACATGAATCCCCTCATGGTTCATCTGATTCACATGATGATGGCCGAATTGTGAATCTATATTGAATTTTTTTTCATTTATTGATATATAATTCTTAATTTGATATTAATGGAATCTAGTTGTAATCATATGTCATGTATGTCTTCAAAATAAGAGGCAACAACAGTGGTATCTCATTACAACAACATAGTTTCAAGCATCAATTTTTAATGTTGCCTCATAGTCATGTCTCTAATGGAAAGTATAATGAACCTGATGGGAGTAAACATAAGATAATATCTTATGTCAAACATCATGATCCACCATTTTTTTGTACTAATGAAACTAACATCCTTTCAAAAAATCCATCAATCATTCCTCCTTCTATGATTTTTGACACCTAGTACACCTTTCAGGTTAACATATCTTATATTGTCCTTTTAATTAATGAGTATAAATGCACATATGGTTATATGTTGAAATTTATTCCCCCAAACATTGTTAGGATATTTTATGAAATTAATTTAGACATCCATATATACCAATCAATATTGATAAAGTATTCCATCGACATGATTTTTAGGTGGCATCCCAATTTGGACCTTTGATATAGGGGTAGTTTCGGAATGGATTGGGGATGAACCTTCTGGGTGTAGTATATTGCCTTTAAATTTACCATCTATCTAAAACCTATTGGGTATTATGAGGCCTTATGGATCTAACAGACCATTTCCTACTATAACAATGTATTTATGGCGGACCCATTCTGTTTATGGAGTTGGGCAAGAACATGTTCCACATGACACATGGTGAGGCATGTAATAGTCTATAGGACATTGAGAATATTTTTACCCTATCCATATTTCTAGGTATGTATGATGAGTATTTTAACCCCACAAAAAATGTTGGATAATGTGGACATGACCCCACCGTATTCTTTAGAGTTTCTCAAGATGGAAAAACTTGAACTTGAGATGGATCTAATCCAAATGGAAGATGTCATGTTCATGAAAGGGGTGAGACGTTTTAGAAAGAAATTCAGTTTTATTCGATAAGGCAAGAATCTAAAGGCCTACCCTATTAAGCACTACCATGGTGCTAAGGGAACATATGGGCCCATGGTTAAAGAAAGTAATTTTAACAACTGGGGTGGGAGCTAGTCTACATCACTATCTTGGGAAATCATTTGAATTTTTTCGTTTCAATATAAATGGGAGGGTGCATACTTCTGATAATGGATTTTTTTTGTATTTAGAGTCTCTACCTTCATGATGGAGACCTCTATGGTAGGAGAGACTCATATCACATTATCCATCACTAGGTTATAAGAACTGTATAACCTCATGTTCCATATTTATAGGGGAAGATACCCATCTAAAATATTAGACACCTTATAGGTGTTATGGGGTTTAATGGGGGATCATCTAGAAGGTCATGAGTATCTAAGCACCCAAAAATCCCAAAAATTCATTTCAAAAAGTTCCTCTACTGCATCGATAATGTAAGGCTTGTAGTAGTAATAGATTGGGATATATGGGCCTTCTTGATATATTCTGTTTTTTCTCCTTCAAATCATATGGCGGTAGTTCTCATAGGTATTATGGTTGATAATTGTGATGGAATCCTTTAGGCTTGTTCCTAAATAGTGTGATTCATGAGGGTACCCTCATTGCCTGAATTGATGGGGTATCCATTGCAAATGGTACTCACCTTGTCAGTCTAACAATAAATTATATTGTGCTCAGACAAGATGTCCTCTTCCTATTCATGTTTGATATGAAATTCACCTAATGGTGGCATCCCAATTTTATATGATGATCAAGTGGTAGGACTCAGAGGTCCAGATATACCCCTATCCCCTCATGATGAAAATATTTTCCCCCTAAAATTATGGAGAAATTTTGATTTGAAAGATTCCAAATATGAAATAATCCACATCAGTAGGCATGGAAAGTGAAATTTTCCAAACTATATATATCTTATCCAATGCTCAAAAATCATATTATTTTGAGATCACCAATAACCCAAAAATACCTTTTATTGAGGTGGTCAATTTACTATTACTCTAGATGACAGTAGTATTGTGAACCGGAACGACCATGGTGACTGTAGAGATGGTGAGTGAGGTTGTGCCAGCACTATAATTTCATATCGCAGTTCAGTACTGGATGACTTGGATAATATTGAACACTTGTATGATCTTTGAAGAATACTGATCTAGGAAGAGTACCCCGTAGATGGCTACCCTCAAATTATTGATCCCTTATGAATTACTATCAAATACTGGCCTATGGAGGTTGATGCATTCTTATAAGGACTTGATGAAATGTCAAAACTCAGGAAGGTTAGGATCTAATATTCATCTCCTATAAAAAATGGTGTTTGAGGCATGTTGTAGGTTTCCATAGATAGACAGTTTTATCCCTTTTTGCGGATATTTTAAGGATAATCTTATTGATGTGTTCAATGGGCCATGGTGTTGTTGCACCCATACTAACATGTTTTTATTTCAATTGAGAGGAAAAAAGAACAAAATATTTTGTCCATTATTACCATTCAACATATATTATCCCAATGGTTTGGCTATTGGAGATGAATTTAATACTAACATGTGGACCGATGACAAGGGATCCCCAGCTCAATTAGCTATAATAAGGGTGGAAATTACCATTCATAGAGAGATTCCTTTGGCATCAAAATATTTTTTTTTGGGCCACCTTAATTATATAGATGTAATTATAACCTATATATCCTATGTTATAGGGGAAAGTGAAATAGATTCATTCTGAATTAGAAAATTCTTCTCCTCAATAATCATCAAGTATGTGTATAATTTCACACTTTTACTATTATTGAATATTCCAATAGAACATGCTAATTCATCAAAAATGTTTATTTCTACATAAATATCACTTATAGGAGAATGTGTATTTCCCTTTGGATGTGGTCAAGCCTTCAGTTACTTTAACGGAACCTTAGTAGATGGGCCTGATTAATCAAGAAGTAGAGACAACTATTGTGCTATCCTAGTTAGGCCTACCAGCTACAAAAGATGTTCCAACAATCATTCCATTTTACCCAGCATATGATAAAATATTATAGGAAGAGACTAATATAGGTATAAATTATTCTATTTTTTTATCTTTTATGGATGTTATTTTTAAAGAAGGTGAATGATTCATTGGATTATAGAAACATGGTTCACTTTTTGTCATGTAACCAAAAATTTCATTCACTCCTTCAAACCTCTATGGTAGTGCGAAAATAATTTTTTTAAGGAAGGAACTAGTGGTGCAATCAAGGCATTATTCTTATGATTTTTTTGCCTCCAATCTTTAGTATTGTGTTGGGGAAATGAATTTTTATAATGATATAATCTAAAATGGTATGTTTCTAACATCAGTAATATATTTTTGTTACATAGAGATATCATTCCTTTTATCCTCTAAATGATAAACCCTCGTGCTACATATTGGAGTTCTATCACCCAAAATATTGGTGGTTCCATTCCCAATATACTTTGGAATCCAACTGAACGAGACATCCAATAGATAATTCATCCCCCTAACTTCTTTTTGAGGACTATGAACACAAATACATCACTTAGTGGCTTAGTACTAGAATATATTCTTATTACCAGAATATTATTGGTTAAATGTAAAAAATATGTGTCACATTACCAATCGATATGTTGTTAAGTGGGGGGTATTTGGAATCTAATTTTAGAGGTCATTTTGGAAAGTCTAAAGGATTGATTGAGTCATTTTTATTTCTTGCTTACCAGACATGGATAAGAGGCTTTTCACTATACCACCCTTCATGAATGTGTAATGGAGTTAAAATATCTAATGGACAATAATAGGGACCTTTAATTAAGAGTTATTGTAGTTAAGGATTCCTCTTTGGTAAATAAGATCTGTGATGAGGCTTTAAAAGAAGCTTCAAAGCATGTGGGGGAGGCGGTAACTCGCTAGGACCTGTTTGTGTTGGGAAGGTTGAAATAAATCATCTACACTCTAAAATTACACTTCCTCAAGATTATTAATACCAATTTTATCATGAACATAAAAAATTATAGAAATATATAATATAGGAACATGGGATCATTGGAATGGCAGAGAAGGCCATGATTTACATTGTTACCTAGGCTGAGGACCTCTAGTAGGTTTTGGACGTGGAAACTAAATCTGTTGATCAATTATATCAGTCCATTACCCCTGGTGAAAAAATTATAATGACCTCATGGACTCCACAAAATTCATGTTGTGGTGGGATTATAATTATTTGAATTTTTCATTACATTGGTATTCAAGGGAGAGACAATGGTATTTCAAAATTTCTCATTATACATTCTATAATTAAACAGATCTTTTGGAAATTATTTTTCATCATTATGTTTTCATTTATTCATTATGTGAATGAAACATTCTTGAATTGATGTTTCATGAATCATCAACGATACCCTTTCTTCATGTAATACAAAGTGAACCTGAATTATTGCATTTAAATTCATAATTACATCAGATTTTTCTCAAGAAATGGTCAAGAATTGCCACCAAATTTAGATTCCTTATTGATGTATCTAATAAAGCTGTCTTGTGATTTCCGGATACCTAAAAGGATAATTTTGGTAAAATATATTTCCAAGAGGGATAATTCACTGTCTTTCGTTGGAGCTAGTGGACATAGAGAGCATGTTCTGAATATTTGGTCCCCACAAGTTTCGTATCGTCTTATTTTATGTTTCCCTAATTTATAATAAATCTTCATATAGGGGAAGGAATAGTATGAATGAAATTTATTTTTTTGATCAAGAATCACACTTATGGTCCTTCCACCTGATGTGGTCTATACCTTTCCATTATAAGTTATTAATATTGCTTAGATCAGAAGAAAACTTGTCTATAATGAAGACACATCACTCTTCCCTAGGATTCCATTATCTAGTTTTCAACATGATGATCATTATGTCTATTATGGTCTCACAACTAGGCCATTATTGTTCTATAGTTTTGGTTCTTCTAGATCAGACCTTCTATTCCTATATTTTAGGGCCTTTTAGCTCAGAGCTTATATTGAGGTAGTATACGATCTTCAAGCTCATACCTTCTATTTAATTAATTTAGTGTTGTCGATATGAGACCTTATACAATTATATTTTTTTGGTCTCTTAGAAAATACCATCTACTATTGTTTCATATGGTATTTTCTCTTAGAAATTATAATATTGTTGTTTAATGTATTTCATATTTGACCTACTAGTTATATAGTTTATGATCTTTTAGTTTGGACCATATGCTACTATAGTTTATGGTCTTTTCAGATAGACAATATGCATCTTTAGTTTAAGGTCTTTTATCTTAGATATTAAATTGTTGTAGTTTAATATATTTTAACTCAGACATTCCACTATTATAGTTTAAGGTATATTAGCTCAGTAATTTTCTTGATGAATATAGAATATGAGGTAGACATTCTAGGGATGACCAAAAACTTTTTAAGGTTATTAGTTTTTCCATAGTTTTTCCAGGGCTCATGAAAATTATAGTTCCTTCACAATAAGGAGGATATATCTTTGGTTAGTAGGTCAAATACCTTATTCATGACTATCATAGTCAAACAATGGTGTACCTACTCTTTTAAAGGTCATTAATTTTTTTTGGATATGGAATTGATAGTTTGTAAAAATATTACGAAAGCTAAATCCACTAGGATTGTTTGAAAATGGGTTGGGTAGTCCATAATAGACAAGTTTGAGTTGAGCAACGTGGAATGGGGAAAACATGTCAGTGATTCCCCTTAACTCCCTGAGGTGTTAGGTTCAATGAAAATGTTACTAGGGATCAAGAGGACAGGATTTCCATTCAAATAAGGAGGATATGTCTCTTCTTGTCCATTTAAGTCCCTTATGTGTCACTAGTAGGGTTAAATAGAAAGGTCCCAACTCTTTTACAGGGGCCATGATAGATGTTCTAACACTCAAAAATTTGGATGATGAAGTGTGGAGTTCAGAGAAAGTTATATTGAAAGGTTTTTTTCACCCAAGGTCAGTTTGTCTGTAAGTTTGGAAGATCGAGACCTACGTTCTGTGGTTTTGAGTCATAGGGTGAGGGCCATCAAAAGGTTCTGTAATGCAGTGTCTCAATCTTTATTTTAGAATGGGTATAAAATATGGTGTTGTAATTTTGATGAAGTAATTCATACATGAATATTATGCTAATGAGGGTTTAAATAATGGGTCAAATTTTTTAGGCCAGGAGAATGATATTGTAAAATCATGCCAGGGATGACCCAATTCCCCTTTAGGAGATGTGTTCCACCATGGTGATGTTAGAATTAACAAGGACCAAAAACACCTATTTTTAATTAAATAATGTGTTTGTATGATGTCCATAATCTCATTTTGAGTATCCATAAGCATAAATGAAAAGTCAAACAAAGGGTCTCCTAAAGTAGAGTATCTTTTTCAAAGGGATATTGAAGGTTTTTGGTGACCTGAGATGATCAAATAACGAGTTTTATTTGTGGATAATGTAATATTCAAGAAGTATTTGAGGACCATAAAAGTTGTATCACTACCTAGTGAACATGTTATTATAGAGTGTACATGTGATCGGTAATTACCCAAAAAATTTACTTGTTTAGGGTGTCCAATGAGCATGAATCATCTTTTACTAGGGCCTCAATGTGGGAACTTTGAGCCTTATTCCCCATCCATCTATACCGTAATTTTTCTTAAACTATAGGGATGAAGCTTTTATTGAGTGAAGACTTAACTCATACTCTAGATTCCATTTTCGGGGTTTCAACCTAAATAGTTCTATGTCTCCTTCACTAGAAATTTTTAGTCATGCAATAAGGACTATCAATAGAAAAAGTGTAATTTTATTCAACATGGAATAGAGTTCATGTAGTTTATTGTTGTCACACACAAGGACCTTGTTTTAGGTTAATGTTTCAAACATCATAATTAAGATTTTTAAGGTCATGTATACTTAGACATCCTTCACAGTTATATAATATATTTTTTTAAATAATGGCTTGATGTTCTTACGTCATTAGTAATGATAATGTACAATCATACCAAGGGCAGACTAGAACACCCTAAGGTGATGATTTCTAACAAGATGATTTTAGGATCATAATAATTATAAATCCCTTCCTATAAGGAAATTTTTTTTCTAGTTCCTAGTTAAAATTCATTATGTATTGATATCAAAATCGAATAGAGAGATCTAGTTTCCATTACAAGTCCCATGAATGGTTTTCAGGAACTTGAGAAACTCAAGACATAATGTGTTATTTATGAGAATATGGGGTTAAAAGATTAAATAATCACCCTATTAATAGGTTGAATAGGGTTAGGATTTTCGGGCCCTTTGATAAGTATTGATGATGGTTGATTTCCTAAACATTTTAACATCATGTAGTGGGGATGTATCCATTATTCAATTTTATGATCATGTGACAAGGATGTTTTCATTATAGTTTGGCATAATGCGGTAATATTTTTTTCTTAACAAGTCCAAAAAATAAAGACTTAAGTGTAAAATATTAACTTTAATATTTTTTAAATAAATCTAGGATTGTATATCTGGGAATTTCTATAAATCCTAAGGTGAAAAAACAATCCATATGTAGTCATTGAAATAATGTTTCCCATGAAAGTTTGGCATGTGTGTAGGGATAGGGGGAATTTTCCTTTTATCAAGGATGGACTTGTGGGTCATATATTTTAGCATCTTTACATATCTTATTTAAATATAAATGAATTAATTTGTAGTTATTTAACACGAGACATTATACATTGTTATGAACCATAAAAACTGGAGGGAATTGTTCCTATTGATTATTATTGTTGGACCTAGGATTGGGGAATTGAGTGTCACTACGTTATCAATTATGATAGGAATGAAAACACAGATTTTTATAATGAAATCATGTATTTTGTCATCATGTGAATTAGATGTGGTATCCTATATATCAAATGGGAATGTTATGTTAGTAATCAAGAATAAATATTTTGGAATTAATACATATCATGTGATGGAAGGAATTAAGAAACATGTAGTTTCTGAATGGATGTGTGCTGGGAGGCGAACACCAATGCTAGTGGTCATATCTAGAGAGTTCCAAAGAAATGAATTGTTTTATATCATATTAGAAGATCAACCATGTTTTTTAACATCATGCGGTGAGGACTCTTAGTGTTTATTTTTATGGTCTTCAATACCGTACTTTCCTAACCCTATTTTGAGATGATCCTTCCATATATTTCTTATAAGAATGAGAATCATCCCACATGTAGTTTTGTAAAAATAGTTCAATTAAGTTTCATGAAATGAGGACATCAACCATGATGATTACAATTATATAGTAAGTATATAAGTTAATTAACATGAAAGAAGAGTAACATTGTGTTTAGTCCAAGGAATTTATGTTTGGGAAATTCTATGTATCATGTGGTGGTAGGAATCAATCCAGACATTGTTCTAGGAAACATTAAAATTTTGTGTCATGTAGAAGGGACATTATCCATGAATTTTAATTTTATGAAGTAAGGATGATGTTCACCAAACATGGAAAATGAGGCTTCACCTTTTTCATGTTGTCTGATGTATTTGGACTGGGGGAAATATATTGTGGATGCACAAAATATTTTGTTTCTAGGTGGAACTATATATCCTATGAGGGTGGTAATCAATGATCACATTGTACTTGGATGAGGAATTACCTATAAAGACTTGACTCACACATAGGGAAAGGAGGAACATAATTTATATTGACCTATCTAGTGTGTGAAGAATTGTTTCCCGGATGATGTTTATGGTACAATTCATTTTTTTGTGTTGGAGATGTCTCAAAATCATTTTAACATCATTATGTTAGGATTTGTTCAGTGCATTTTAACCTCATGTGTTTAGTATGTGAGATAACATTTAGATCAATGTCTTACTACCAAGACATTTTAAAAGATGTTTAAAATCATGTGGTTAGGATGAGTTTGTATAGTTCAATGTCAAGCAATAATGAAAATAGAGGATTGATGGAATCTATTCAAAGTACTTATTTAAAAACCTCACATTGGTGGGGGAATGAAACATTCCCCAACCATTATGGTCAATTAGTAAGCTCTATTGGAAAAAACCTCATATATAGTATAAGGCCCTTCCAATTTTGGTTCATGATTATGAGGCATTTTTTCTAGTATCATTTGGGTTATAAGATCCAATACCAATTGTCCATTAATGAACAAGAAATGGAAATCATTTTTAATGGCTCGTGTGATCTGATTTTAATGGAGTTCATGGTTTTGCAATGTAGAAAACCTATTCTCATTAATAATATCTAATTAATCTAGACACTTTTTTGATTTCTCATCATCAATGTGTTTTCTATAGATATCTATTTAAATTGGGGGAAACTGTAATGCTATGGGAAAAACATCCTCAGTTTCATAGACCAACGAATATGTAGTTTCTTATGTATTAGTCTGTTTGTTTATATAGTAGGGTCCTAAGACATGAAGGACATTGACAATCTATGAATTTTTATTTTTATTCACCATTTTCTGGAGTATATTTTATAGATTCCAATCGAAGTCCTATATTTTTCCATTATCTATAGTATGATTGCAGGATGACTAATTATACATGATGTTGTAATCCATGTACAATTTCTTCAAGTTTCTATAATAGAAGTTATCATTGTTTTATATAAATATTATGTGATGGAATCCAAACTTATTGATGTTATTGGATATTATGAAGTGGATTATATTGTTCATCCTGAATTTCTTGAGGTTTATTACCTCATCCCATTTTGAAAAGAAGCAGGAAGAATTATATATCTAATTAAATTTCTTAGCTATGGATGTGGGATTTTTTCACAAAACATCTATTCTCCATACAAAATATTTCTTACAATATTTAGATATATGTAGAAATTATGATGGTTGATTGATGATGTTTTCCTGAATCTATCATGTAGGACATATTATGACGAGTTTATCATAGACCTATATCATGGTTTTTCAGTTTAACAGAGACTCCTAATTTGGTGGGAGAGCCTGGTCCCAGACTGATGATCACTACATGATCCTATATGTAATTTTTCCTTGACAAAAAGAATATATCTCTTCTCTATGAACTTAAAGAGGATTCCAATTGATCCTCATTTTTTGGGGGATCTCTACTCATTTGGCCCATCCTGTATGGTATTTTTTTTCACTAGACATAAAATATGTTCCATTAAATTTCATTATATTAAGGGTGTCTTATTATATAGACAATAAATTATGGGCTCCAAAAATCCATGGGTGGAAACCATTTAATCACCGTATAGAGAGTAATTTACCTTATTAATTTCATCCATATCATAGATCATGACTGTTGAGACTATCATTCTATGTGTTATAAAGAAGACCACCACATCCTAATCAGGGTCAGCTAGAACTATAACTCCATTATCTTGTTCATCATCATTAGCATTATGTGGTCAGGGAACAAGAAGAAATGTGGGTTCAAAGGGGAAATCTCTTGTTATTATTCTAACATATCCAATGAGAGGAGTTAGTTCTTCCTTTTTATAGAATATTTTCTAATTATATTCTTTATCACTATCTTAGTGTCCCCTTTTATATCCTTTTAGGATACTATTGCTAGTTATAATCTAGTGAAGAGGGAATGGAATTATTACTCATTATTAGTGTAGGATTTGGATAGTGAAAAGGGTAGGAAATTTTTTTTATGTCTAGAAATACAAACACAATCACAAAGAGAACCCGATTGAATATCAAGTTTTACTATCTTTATAAAATAGTTCATCAAGAGAAACCATAAAATAAATCTCCCATGTACGAGGAATTTTATGAGAATAGAAAACCCCATCATGTGAAAGTTTAGTGTCTATTGGTGTACATTATGGGGATGGATGTGCCAAAATTAAATAATTAACGGCCTTCCCTTTCATTGAATTCATTGACAGGAATTTGAATTCTTAATGATTTAGAATAACTACCCATCAGGGTAGACATTCGATCAACAAAAAAATCCAAAATGTATTTCAGTAGGATGATGGAAGAGACTGTGTGGACTTCATGGTACTAAAGGTAACACCTCATCTTTTTAGTTGAAAATATGAGTTGGAGGTAGTTCTTCAATGTATCATAATATCATGTATCAATACCTAAAATTGTTTGGATGATGTATTTAAAACTAGTCTCATTTCCCGCATCATTTTTCTATATTAGGAGAGTCCCATGATATTGTTCCATAGAGGACACATATAAGATGTGCTTCTTTCCTTCCACCAATGGAATCCGGATTAGTGTGTGCATTCTGTAATACTTAAGTCTCTATGTGTATTCTTGGAATTACTCTTCCAATTTATAGATGACTCCCTTCATCATAGGCTCAGTTAAGTGGAGGAATTTTCTGGCCAGGTTTTCTATTAAATGTTGAATGTTAGCGAGCTTCCCTTAGAGCCAAAATAGATATTTGGGATTCCAAGTGGTGAAATTTATAGGATTGAATTGGTATTTTCAGGGTCTACCTCAATTCCCTGGTTCGATACCATAATGCCAATGAATTTCACAAGCATTACCCCAAAAGTGTACATCATCAGGTACACCATTAGATTATAATATCATAACTTGTCGAAGTGTGTTTGATGATCCGATAATTCATTGCATCATTTCTGATATTTGACCAACCTTTCATCAATGTAAAATTATTCTATTCATCACAAGAATGTATTAAATATATAATACATTTCACATTGATAAGTGAAACCATAATTCTTTAACACAAATGGCATGGCTAATTAGAAAAATATCCCCAAGATTTCTCTAAAGGAAATGAGTTATTTAGATTCAAGGGAAACTATTATAAGATTGTACCATAAGTACCCATCCATGAAATTTTTAGATTGGAAGATAGAATAATCATAGTTCAAGAGTTATTCAACTAGAAATGGGAAGTATACCTTTGGGAAGTGTTTATTTAGTTCTCTAAAAAAAATTTAGAACCTAAATTTTCCATTATTTTTTCTGATAGGGATGTCATTGGATATCCATTATGGAAAAACTTGTCTTTGATCATTTTTTTTCAACTTCTGAAACTAAATTAGTGTCATAATAGGGGAGCATCTTCCTATCCATCATCTTGAAATATATATGGTCATCGGGTAAGCTGAAATTGAGTATGGGCACATATGGGTTTAGTTAGGGCATTTCTGTATAATCCCTATTGAACACATCTCGATATTTATTTTGAAATGCAATATACATCTTATTATACTCAAGGGGAATAGAATAACTAATCAATATTATTCATATTTAATTTTCTGTTAACATATTTACCTACCTGAGCACATCAATAGTGGTTGAGATTCCCTCCTCAAATGTGGTCGGGGTTTCCCTAAGTTCATTATTTTCTTCTTCAACTTGTGAGATTGTGGATACATGTTCATATGATGTAGGATATCTAATGGAATCTAGATCACATTTATAATTATATACTCCATGGGAAGACAAATTATCATCACCTACTTCCAAATTCAATGCTAAAAGATTCCATAGATGAATTTATTTTACACTATCACTAGGGACAAAAGGGGTAGGTATATGTTGGATCTGTTATATTTCCTCAATCATATTTATTGGTATCACATAATCTCTATCATGGATTCTCGAGGTATTTTCATGGGAGGTTCCCATAGAATTTGGTGATAAAACCTATAAATTTTCACCACCAAATGGTTATTTTCAATTAATTTTATCAAATACTACCTTAGCATATAATAATTCTCAAAACTCAATGGGATAACTCTCCCCATGTAATATGTCAACCCTTCCATTGATTGGGTTATTTGAAACAAAGATGTAATCTTGAAGGTATCTCCACGTGGTTGTGAAGATAAATGTCTTTAGAGTATGATATTATAATTAGTTTCTTGCTACATAACTGTAAAATCAGTAATAGATATGAGATCAGAACAATGATTTTTTAGCTGGTGTTTCCTAAGTGGTCTTTTCTCACACATATCATACACTTTAATGGTCATCTTTGTGGGAGAAAAGTGACCTTTTATAAATCAAAAAAAATTAGGGTTTATAAATTTATATGAGGTTGATCTCATTACCATTTTCAATTAGAGCTCATAGTATGTTGACATTTTTTATCTTTTCTGAACCATATAGGGTTTTAATGTGTCTCTAGATGATCTCTTCCTGGTCTTTCTATGTGAATGAGAAAAGGACATGGGATTCTAATGGAAGGGTCTCTACTCAATAAACATTGAATGTAGTTACTTATTTCTCAAACTCATGTGCGATTAGGAGGGATTTTATGAGTGTTCATATCCATGATTAAGAGGATGGATGGAACAACCACCAATTATTTTAGAATATATTACTTTTGATCTAGAGGTTGGTGCTTTTCATTGCAGGGTTCTCATTATTATGAATCTCATGAACTATGGAATTGAAGTTATATTGTCCTCATTCCTCTGTAGATATTGAAGGAGAATATAATTCCAGTGGTGTAAGTCGTAGAAGCCATCCCCATTGTATACAATGATTATAGAATTGTATCGATACCGGATAGACTTTTAAGATGCCTGTGAATGGATGGAAATTAGAGGGTTCTAGGATACCACCTTATCCCTTTTGGGATTCCCATATTTCTTCTACATGGTCCCCAACTTCATATATTTCCTCTGTGGGATGTGGCTAAAATATTTGGTATTGTCACACTTGAACTATCCTATTTATCCTTAATTCATATTCCTTTACCTTGTGGATCCCTGAAAAGGTAGGGGGACTCATAAATATAGGTATACTAATCATTGGATAAAGTATCTTCTATATGTTACAGGTTAATCGAATAAAATATGATATCATTATCTGATTAGGGTTATATTAAATGGGGTGGTTCCCATAATTATGATGTATCACAAAATGAATATTAGAAAGTTTAAAATTGCATTGGAGATGAATATGACTCTCCCACTTCTAACTCCACTACTTTATGATGGTCACATTTTCCTCTGGTAAGAATATTTTATGTCACCTCCCTAGGTGATGGGGCCATTATGGGTTTTCTGTTGAGTTATTATGGGGTGGATTGATCCCAATAAACTATCATTAGAGTCATCCATTGGTCTAAATTATTCCCACACATGGATAGATCATTTTTCAAATCATTTACTTCTTCAATTTTTGTGATTGTTACAAAATTCACCTTTGTAGGGAGTTGTCCAACATCACTTTTCCAGAATTGACCACGCTTTGGTGGACATATGTAACAACCCAAAAATATTATCAATGAAAATTTCTTTCTTATAATTATGTTATATATAATGTACCTCATAAAATCACTTACAGGACACAATACAATCCTTATAAATGAATAAAGAATGAAATTAGATGTATTTCCAGCAATTAAGGAACCCATACCAATGAAATTGCAACTTTCCCTAAGTAAAAGTAATGTGGAATTTAAGAATATTAAATATTCCAATAAAATATTAACCTGACCTATGAATTTATAGATAATATTAAAGAATATTATTAATGAAAATAAGTTATAATTATATAATAGTATAAGTATATAAATGTTTTAAAAATGATAAATTATGTTTTGAAACTTTTGTGAAAAATAATTGTTTATTTACAATTATATAATTATTAAATTGATTTCAAAGAAACATTTTTATCATTTAATGTCTTCATAAAATAATAATTTGTTTTATTATGATTATATTACAAATTTATGAAACTTTGATTGCATTTTAAAATTGTTATAAAATCATTTATAAATTTTAAATTGGTATTTTCCATGGAAATGATGAATCTAATTAAAAACAAAATTTATCATATTTTGAAAATTATTTTTATAAAAATGATTTCAATTTTGAATTATACATGTTGAAAAATGGTTTGAGTGATGTTTTTGGATTTTTAAACAATAGTTTAAATTTTTTGTGAATACTGAAATACATTAATTTATAGTATCAGTAACTAACAAACTTAGTGAGTCATTAATGAGTCATGGATGATCTAAGTGACAACTTGTATAATATACATGAACTAATTACTATATATAGTCACAAGAATCTTCAATATTTATTTTCTTGAGAAAAATAAAATATAATGAATAAAAAAATGAGAAAACAGCCCTATCAATACCATCCCTCACCACCACTTCTTCTCACACCTCTAATGCTTTGACTCATGAAAAAATTATTTTCAAATATATTTCCAAGCCCCTAAACCAATATCGAATGCTTTTTTTCTCATCAAATGTATAAAACCAATCCCCATAAGGAGGTTCTCAAGAAGAGGGACTCAAGAGGAAAATCCTCTTTTTCTTTCAATTTCTTTTAATCTTATTTTGATCTATTTTTCTCTACTCATGTACCATTATTAAAGTGGCATGGTTAATCCATTATCTCAAAAATATTTTAATATTATTTTGTTTATGTGATAATTCATCATCAATTCTTTCCCCTCCAATTATAGTTCTATAAATGAAAAAATCGTATGTGATGTGTTTATTTATATAAATCAAGGATGGTGAGTTATAAATATTCATTACCATCATAAAGGTTGGTCTTAAGCCCATTAAATTGTTAATAAAGATATTAAAATTTATATTATAACCCTCTTTATTTTATATAAATATAATTTCATGATAATACAAAATTATAAAACAGAACAAGTTCGGTGTGATCAAAAACCGCCAAAATTAACCAAAATGATTATCATTAACAAATTGTCTATTGATTTAACCTCATACCTTATGAAAAAATGAATTATAAAATCATTTAATAATATATAATTTTATTACTAACATATTATTTCAATTCTACACAAAAGTTTTTATTTTTCATACATGTATACAATTAACTGATCACGAAAACAAAGGAAATGATCGCCCCAGAACGATAAAATTTATCTTATAACTCATGAAAAGTACATGAATGAACTTTACGAAATTATAATAAATAAAATAAATATATATAATTTTATTAATGAATTAATTAATGTAATTAATTTATAATCCAATATTTCATGAGCAAGTGCATAAAAATTTTGTAATAAGAATAAGGATTCAACCCAAACATCCATTTATCATTCAGGTGTCTCTTTATCTCTCTTTACCCAAATGTAAATAATTTTCATTTTTATTTAATTATTATAAATTATCTTTATATGTTCCAAAATCATTTATCTAGATCACATCATCATTATTCTATGGGGAAATACATGTTTTAAACTGTTTCCTTCTCAATTATTTTCGATTAGCATGCTCGATTAAAGGAAACTTTCTCAATTTTTTAACCCTATCCAAGAGTTCTCCATTACATATTTTAATCCACCATATTTTTTTAAAAATTTCTATTTTTTCATTAAAATTATAATTTTTCAATTTTGTATTTATATAATGTATTATGCATTTTTTTTGTAATTTCTCTTTCATATTTTTCCAAAACTAGATATATGTCTAATTTCTAAAGTTTCCTACAAAATATTATTAAATTTTAGCACTCTAGTTTGAAATCACTTATCATGATCTATATATATTTTCCCTTATCAATTTCCATGTATGATTTAAATCCATTCTTTTATGGACACCATTATGATATTCCCTTTTGTTATGTATTTTGACACGGTTATGATAACCATTTCATTTAATGGTTTACCATTATTTTTATATTTGATTCCTTATGTATGATTATTAATGTGGAACATATATACATGAATATTTTATCAAGGGTTCTCCCAGATACCTCCCAAATTAATTTGGCAATATTTAGTCTCATGAAATATCATGTTGGGTATAGAGTCAACCAGATTCGTTTACGGTACATTTCCAACCATGTATTCAAATCCTACAGAGACTAATTTTTATACCATGTTCTATGTTGTTTCCAAATTAATGTGATGTTATTATTATATGTTCCCTTTTTATACATGTTATACTTCATTATGTTTATTCAGCTTGGATACCTTTTATGTTATTATTTTTCTATCTTCTAAACCATGTTCTATATTTATTATCATTTCTATTGCCTCACTAGTATTTTTAGCTCATCCCTTTTGTTCTTGTATTCCCCAGGTTATTTTATAATGATATATGGTATCAAAGGTATTTAGGAGATCATTATTAAGATTAAATAAAATAATTCTTTATTTTTTTTCATGATGTTTAATTATGTACATAGTCTTCAAAAGACACTAGAAATTATGATCCTTGGATTTATTTGAATGTAAATCATTCATATAATCATGTAATAACCTTTTTTAAACTATAGGGAAACTATATTTTTTATTAGAGAAAAATAGGTTTCTCTTATAGATTAGGAAAAATAGAACTTTAGTAATACCCCTAGGGATAATTATATCACCAGGGATAACCTAGACTGTATATTAGGGTACAAAAAGTTAGGATATACTATTCAATTAATATTTTATCCTTTTATGTTCAATTTTTTCTTTTTATATGATTATAAGATAATTACTCAGGCCCCCTAATTATACACTCATTTTCATAGTTAATGGAGGAACATATAAGATCACATTCAAACAATAAATATGTTAGGAAATGTGATGAATTCCATAATAATATGTCAAATATGATTGGAAAAGGTGTTAAAAATTCATGAAAATACTTTCTAAGCTATCTCATGTTATTAATAATAACTTGAATTATGTGGAGCGTCCTCCTTCTCTTAATAAAAATAATGTTATAGTATAATCCTTTATGTTGAAATGTAATTCAAAATTTAGTGGATATTTTGATACTCTCCTCACAAAACAATGGATAAATTCCATTGAAAATATATTATATATATTCAAATGCTCAAATAAAGAGAATGTTGTGATGGAAGTTTGTCATTTTGATAGTGAAGATGATCAGTGGTAGACACTAATCAATAAAACAATCCCAAGGAGAAAATTGATTTTATGGGATAGGAAGATTTCAGGAAAATATTTTCCAGAAAATATTTTCCCCAAACCTTGTATCTTATGATGGAATGTGAGTTACATGGGATGAATCAAAAGAAATACTAGTTTATTAGGGAGTATAAAGAAAACTTTATAAGTCTTTCAATATATTACTTCAGTTTTTTCATGAACCCCCAAATAAATGTGGATCGCTACTTTAGCGGACTAAATATGAGTCTACAATAATCCTTGGCGATTGAAGACTTTGTAATTTATGAGGATATTGTATGTCATTCCCTTATGGATTAAATTAATATCAGATACTCTCAATAGTTTAATGGGACTAGGAAAAAAAGTGTAAAATATAGTTTAATATGGGTGGATCAATAGATAAATCCTATGATGGAATGAATAAAAAATATTCCACATGTCAAAAGTGGGGGAAGAAGCATCTTGGAAACTACTTAAAGGGATCCAAGAGATAGTCAAAATGTTGAACATAAGTCTATATGGAAAATAAATACTAAAGGTATATGAAGAATAACAATAATACATTAGAAGAAAAGGTCGTTCATATCAATAGTTAGACTATATTGTAGTGTTTTAACTACAAAAAACATTGGAATTATGAGAGACATTTCCCTAATCCATGGGTTTCTTGAGGAAATCAACAACAACAACAACCTCCATGGAAACATTTTAGGTAATATATTGTCACTACTTCTAAGGTGGAACCCGATAATGATACGGTGACATGTATGCTATTAATTCATTAAATAATAGTGAATTTAATATTTTATTCTATTTCTATTCATTCTTTCATATCTTGAAACTTTAGTATAATTATTCAATCACCACTTAAAAATTTGTAGGATGACTTATTTATGTGAACATAAATGGGGAAATATTTCATACAAAGATTATAACTCCTCTCAAAGTTAAGGTTATTTGACATAAACTCCCATGAAATATTTTCATACTCCCTTTGGTGGAAGTTGATGCTATTTTGGTCCTGGAATTGATATATTTATTTAAATCCAACATGGATTGTCGGGAAAAGGATATCACTCCTCATATCCCAAATAATCTAACATTTTTGTAAAAGAGTAAGGATGAGTATGAATCTCTATCAGAATCATCCTATCAATTGTGGATATTATTTCCATATGTGTAACCATATCTTGCTCAAATGATTGATACAAAGTATATAATCATGCTCAATGACATTCCAATCATGACTAACTACATTGATTTATTCCCTAAAAAATATCCTAGTCTTCCTCTTGAACAACAGGTAAAGTTTCCAATTGAACCTATTCATGGATCTCTAACTGTTTCAATGACACTATATAGATTGGACACTTTTTATCTAGAAGAAAAAATAAAGTAGTTACAAGAGTATTTGGACTAGAGTTTTATATGCCTGAGTGCTTCATCATAGGGTGCTCCAGTCCTCTTCTTCAAGTTCAAAGATGGATCAATTCACATCTACATCAATTAATGTGGGATCAATAAAATAATTATAAATAATTGGTATCTCCTTCAACACATAAATGTCTTGTTTGATTAGCTACATGTGACCAATTATTTCTCTAATGTGGATATTTGGTCTGGATATCACTAAATAAATGGGAATATGGAAGATATTTCCAATAGTTCCTTTCAAAAGAGATCTGGACACTACGAGTTCATAGTAATGAATTTTAGTCTCACAAATGCTCCAAATAAAATTTATGTAATTAATGAATATATTATTTATAGATTTCCTTGACAAATTTATGGTGGTATTTATCCATGATATTATGATATAAACCAAACACAAGGAGAATTATTAGGTGCATTTGATTAATATTATAAATACTTTTTTAAGGGAGAAAATGTATGCAATTTATAGTAAATATAAGGTCTGTAAGGAGCATGTATCATTTTTGGGGGCAGTTATCACCCAATGAGTGAAATATGTGGATCCTTCCAATACAAAGACAATCGAAGAGTGTCCTTGGATAACATCTATAAAATATATTTGTAGTATCTTGTGGTCTATCAAGGTATTACTAATGATTTTTTAAGAAATTATAATTATTTTTAAACATGATAACAATTCTGATGTGGAAGGATGTAATGTTTATTTGGGCTAGTGAATTTGAATAATATTACAACGATTTAAAAAGGAGGCTTATCACTGCACTGGAGCTCAAACTACCGAAAAGTGGGGAACTCATTGTTATGTACTGTGATGCTTCAAAAAATGGATAATGTCATTTTAGAATTCAAAATGAAATTTTGATAGCCTACGCCTTATTTAAGTTGAAAATTATCAAGAAGAACTATCCCAGACATGATATGGAGTTGGCAGTTGTGATATTTTCCTTGAAAATATAGCGGCATTATCTCTATTTTGAAATTTGAGAGGTATATAATGATAATAAGAGCCTAAAATATAAATTCAAATAGGAGGATATTAATATGATCTAGTGAAAATGGTTAGATATCATCAAAGAATAAACATTTTTAATCCACTACCATTTTGAAAATGAAAATAAAGTGGTTGAAGCTATAAGTAGAAAATATCATCCATCATTATCAATGATGAGATTCAAAAAGGAAAAAATGTTCATAGATTTTAAATGTATACATATAAGAATCATTATGGATGTAAAACCATCAATCATTTCTTAAATGACATCTTAACCACACCTTATGAATAAATAATGGACTATCAAAGGAATTATGTAGAAATTTAAATAAGGTTGGAATCTATTTGAAATGATAAATCCTTTGAGTTCAATATCGATGTGGATGGAGTTATAAGATTTGGGTTTCAACTTTTTATATCATCCAATTATGATATACTTAATGGCATTTTTAATGATGTACATATCTCAACTGTAACGTCCCGGTCCCGGGTGCCACACAACGGGTGCCCCGAGCCCGGTTCGCCACGTGACCTCAAGCGCATTTCCCCAAACACCAGAGGTTGTCGACTAGTAGTGAGAGCCCAGGTCTAATAGTGGGGAAACTATGCCCTCATTTATCAAATTGTAGCGCAGTGGAATAATAAAATAAACATACAACAAACAGCGGAAGTAGTAAACACACACAACTGAAATAGACTACAGTATATGATAAAACCAACAGTGTATGAATGATGATGCTACATGTTTCAAATTCTATGAAAACAGTCAGAACATATTATACATCACTGTGATACAACCAAAAGCAAATTACAACAAAACGAGTAAACAGCTAGCAGCGGCATCGCGAGCCTAGGCTCGGTCCCATGTCCTCCTACTCCACATCAACAGTCAAGTACCTGTATAGGGACTCTTGCCCTTATCCACACCTACAGAAACGTAATCTGTTTGGGCTGAAAAGCATGACCCAAACAGGGTGTGAGAAATATATCTCAGTAGGAACCCACCAAAGGCCCGTGCCCAACTGTGTGTAAGCATGCAACAATAGTGTGAAATAGTAAAATGTAATAAAGTAAGTAGTACTCAAAGTAACTAACTTAACAATTAAATTACCATTTTATTATTTAATTTATTTAATTTAGTATTTTTCTGTCCTCAATAGCACCACGCCCTCAAGCCAACTAGTATCTCTCCCTCAGGCTAATATAGTCACACCCTCAGGCTAATATAGTCATGCCCTCAGGCTAATATAGTCACGCCCTCAGGCTAATATAGTCACGCCCTCACGCTAATATAGTCACGCTCTCAGGCTAAATATTGGTAACCGGGCCATGCCCAACATATCAAAATGCAGTAAAAAAGCAATTCCTCTCAAGGAAATTCTTACAATTACTACATTGTAGGTATACCGTCAGGTATCCTGGCCAAACGGCTAAACAGTGAAAAACACCCCCGGGGTGGTTCCGGATCCAAGCAACAATCCCAAACAGCATTTTATTATCACAATTAAATACCTAATAAATTCTAGGTATTAAATATAGCAATGGCCTCAGCCACACGACACCACAACATGGGTTCATGGCACAAAAAACGGACAAAAACGCACAACAGTTGGAAAATGAACACAAAGCCACCTACCTTATACGCCAAAGAACGTTATACCCGAATGCCGACTCCAGAAACACCCAAGAACGGCGTAGATCTGACGAAGAACAAAACCCATTCAAACGTAAATAACATACATTAGGATAAGAATTGGTAAGAACGGTACCAGGAGAAGAGAGGGCTTACCCGTGCGGTTCCAACGAGATCGTCCGAAGCCGAATCGGATTCTAGACGAACGCCCGGTGGATATTCAAAGATCCGGCCTCCTTATTTGGCTCCAAAACGGCTCAGGTGCCTCCTCTGCCAAATGAGGAGGCTACTGCCTGTTTTAAGCCAAAAAAACAAAGTACACGGTGTGTACTTCAAAGTACACAACATGTACTCCTTTCATTTAACTGTTCATTTGGCGGCACCGCCACACTGTTCATCTGCCGACAAGAGTACACGGCATGTACTCCCAAGTACACGGCGTGTACTGCCGCCCAGCTGGCGGAGACTTCACCACCTTACTTTTTAACACGCCGACTGACTACACGGCGTGTAAAGGACCACTACACGGCGTGTAGTCGGTTCCTACACCCTTTGTCACCGGCGAGGCTACACGCCCTGTGTACTTATCCCAACACGGCGAAAAGTACACGGCGTGTGGAAAAGTACAGGGCGTGTAGTTTCAAAATTTAGCATTCTTTTCCATTTTCCATATTTTCTCAAAAACAATTAAGGAAAAGGAAAAGAAAAAACCCATACCTCAAAGATAAGAATCGGGTTCTTACAAACTTCCCCCCTTATAACAATTCATCCCCGAATTTTCCTTTCTAGGGTGGCAAAGATAAAGCTCAGAACAGCTCTTGCCACTGAGCACGTACATCGGCCTCCCTCTCCCAGGTCTCATCCTGCACTCAGCCATGCTGCCATAGCACCCGTACGAGAGGAACTCATCAGCCTCGGAGAACCTTTGTGCTCCTGTCAATGATACAGATCAGATGCTCCTCAATGGACGCATCATGCTGAAGCTCAACCTCCTCAGGATGAAAGACGTGAGACGGGTCCGAATGATAGCGACGCAACTAGGACACGTGGAAGACGTCGTGCATGGCTCGGTACCGTTGCGGTAACTGCAACGGATAGGCAACCAGCCCGACTCTCTCCGGAATCTCAAATGGCCCCACATACCTCGGCGAAAGCTTACCCTGTCTCCTGATCCGTTTGTGTCCCAGCCTCAGTGAAACACGCAAGAAAACCTGATCCCCAACCACGAACTCCAAAGGTCGTCTACGGCGATAAGCATAAGACTTATGATGAGACTACACGGTAGCCATCCGCTTCTGAATCAACTGGACCTGCTCAGATGTCTCCTGCACGAGCTGTGGTCCCAATAATGCTGCCTCACCTGCCTCTAACCAGCACAAAGGTGATTGGCATGGCCTTCCATATAAAGCCTCGTATGGTGACATCTCAATAGTTTCCAGAAAAGTATTGTTATAGGCAAACTCGACTAAGGGAATATGCTTCTCCCAAGATCCCCAAAAGTATAGGACACATGCATGCAACATGAAATCTAGCACCTGTATCGTCCACTATGATTGGCCATCAGTCTGAGGGTGGTATGCTGTGCTCAGAAGCACCAGTGTACCCAGCGCCCTCTAAAAAATCTTCCAGAAACGAGACATAAAGCGGGTGTCCCTATCTGAAACGATAGAACGAGGGACCCCAAACAGACATACGATCTATCAGATATATAGCCTTCCTAGCTCATTCACACCAAAGTTCTCTCTGATCGGAAAGAAGTGAGCTACTTTTGTAAGTCTGTCCCCAACAAACCATACGACATCATTACCTCAAAGTGACCTTGGTAATCTCGTCACGAATCCATCGCGACATCATCCCATTTCCACTCTAGAATGGGCAACTGCTGTAACAGCCCAGCTGGTCTCTGATTCTCTGCCTTCACCTGCTGACAGGTGGAACACCTCATAACAAAACCATCTATCTCTCTCTTCATACCCGACCACCAGTACTGACGTCTCAAGTCTCGGTACATCTTGGTAACCCCAGGATGAACTGCCCAAGATGAAGCATGAAACTCCTTCATCAGCTCCTCGTGTATATCCCCTGGAACCCATACATGTCCATGGAAACGCAAAACCTCATCATCGCCTATCGTCCAACCGGAAGGAGGGTCCTCACATGCCATCGACTCCCGTAGAACTAGGCCTTCTGAAACCGATAGCTGCCTCATCCTCACTCTATCCGTGAGGGTAGAAGTCACAACTAACGAGGAAATATAAGTCTGTCCTTGACTTCCATGCACCTCCAGATGCATCTCAGAGAACAAATCCATAAGCTGCCATTCACCACTGGCCTCTTGCACTGCCTGTATCTGAGTCTTCCTGCTCAGTGCATCGGCTACTGCATTACCTTTACCAGGTGTATAAGCAAGATCAAAATCGAAGGACTGCAGGTACTAAACCCACATTCTCTGCCTCAGATTCAGGTCACGCTGAGTTAAGATATACTTGAGGCTTTTGTGGTCGGTGAAAACCACAAAATTCACACCCAACAAGTAATGTATCCAACAGTGCAACTCATGCACAACTGCAGCCAACTCGAGATCGTGCGTCAGGTAATTCCTCTCATGTGGACTCAACTACTGAGACCCGTACACCACAACTCAGTCGCCCTGCATCAAAACGGATCCCAGACCAATCCCTGATGCATCATAGTAAACTGTATAGCTCTTCCCCTGTTCTGGGAGTATCAGGATCGGTGCTGATGTCAAACTTCCCTTCAGGTCCTGAAAAGCTGTCTAACAAGCTTCTGACCAAACGAACTTCACACCATTCTTAGTCAGACCTGTCAACAATGCTACTAAGCGGGAGAAGTCCTGTATGAAACGTCTGTAGTAACCAGCCAGACCTAAGAAACTCCGTATCTCAAACACGTTCTTGGGATGCTTCCAGAAAAATACTTCTCTCACCTTCTCTGGGTCTACTGCAACTCCTGCCTCTGAGATGATCTGACCCAGGAAGTGAATCTGGTCCATCCAAAAGTGGCACTTCGAGAGCTTAGCATAGAGGCAATGCTCTCTCAGTGTAATCAATACGATCCCAAGATGGGTGGCATGGTCGCGTCGAGTGTGAGAGTACACCAAGATGTCATCCACGAATACTACCACAAATTAATCAAGATACAGATAGAACACACGATTCATCAGAGCCATGAAAACTGCTGGCGCGTTCGTGAGTCCGAATGGCATAACCGTATACTCATATAGACCCTACCTGCTCCTGAAAGCTGTGAGAGGTATATCAGATGGTCAAATGTGAAGTTGATGATATCCGGATCTCAAGTCAATCTTTGAGAACACTCGTGCTCCATGAAGCTGATCAAACAGATCATCTATCCTCGGCAAGGGATATCGGTTCTTAACCGTTAACTGGTTCAGCTTCCGATAATCCACACAAAGCCTAAGGGTACCATCCAACTTCTTCGCAAAGGGGACCGGAGAACCCCAAGGAGAAGTACTGGTTCGGATAAAACCCTTTTCCTGTAGCTCCTCTAACTGCCTCTTGAGCTCTTGCAACTCAGGCGTGGCCATACTATAAGGAGGAATGGACACCGGTGCTGCTCCTAGCACAAGCTCGATAGAGAAATCCACCTCATGCACCGGAGGTAGACCCGAAAATTCGTTTGAGAAGACATCCCTGAAACGATTAACAACTGGAGGGAAATCCGTTTGACAAGTCCCCTGGTCATCCAGATATAAGCTCGCAATCTGTGCTGTGACTCCACCTCGCCCATGATGCTCTGGTCCAGCTCGACTCGCCTGAACATCCCATTCGCCCTTGTATAGAAACTCCCCACCCTCTGGTGACATGAAACGCACCCTGCGACGATAGTAGTCTACAAAGGCTCGAATGGGAACCAACCAGTCCATCCCAAGAATGATGTCATAGCTCATCATACCGTCCTAGTCCTCAATGGAGTGTCTAGCGTCAAGATATCAGAAGAAGTAGAAACACCGAGCCCAAGGCTCTCCACAGCGGGTACTGATATAAAACTATGTGTAGCACCCATATAAAAAAGTACTGAAGACAAGACATAATCTACTAGAATAGTACATCTGACTGTCGAAGGTCCGGGATCCTGCTCCTGGTGGGTCTGTTGCACTGCATATGCCTGCCCAGTGTTGTGGCCCTGCGACACAACTTGGATACCCTGAGCTGTCCCGCCCCCAGGTCTCTGTGATCCTGGTGTCTGGCTACCACCGCCATGACCACCATCTCTGCCTGCATGCCCTGACGCATTCATGTTCCCAAACTGGTAAGAAGTCACTGGTCCTGCTCCCGCATGTGGAGTCTGTACAGAACCCCTCTCGCTAGCCACTAGTGGTAACGCCCTACAAAAGCGCTGCAGATGACCCATCTTGCCGCAAGCTCAGCACTCCACTAGGTCTCGTGGACACTGCGGCCTCTTGTGCCCCTCTCTGCCACACTTGTAGCACCTGATCGGGCCACCTAAGGAGACTTCCTGGCTGGTACTGCCACCCTGAGAGAATTCTATCTTTCTCCTCCTCTTGCTAGTAGAAATAGTACCAATAACTGGTGTCGAACCACCCTAGCCCACACCACCATATTCTCGCAGGTTCCTCTCTGTAATCAACGCCTGGTTCACATTCGTGTGTACAGTAGGTAACCCGAAAACATTCACCAGCACTCAGATGTCATACCAAAGACCATCCTCAAAACTTCTGGCTCTCAGCGTCTCATCACCCACCAGCATGGGAGAAAAGTGCTGAAGCTCCGTAAAACGAGAAGAATAGTCCATCACTGACATAGCATCCTGCTGCAGATTCATGAACTCTCGAGCTCTATCTGCTCTCAGTGTCTCAGGAAAGAAGAAGTCATAGAAGACTGTCTCAAAATCCTCCCACGCCATATCACTGTGATTCTTTGACTGGGTGGTAACATCCCACCACCTCTTGGCGGAATCACGCAGCATGTAAGTCGCGAGCTTGACCCTCCGCCCTGGAGGCGTCTCTAGATGCTTGAAAATAGTCTGTATCGATCCTAGCCAAGACTCTGCAGCCTGCGGTCTTCCATCCCCTGAAAACGTAGGCGGATGCTGCTGCTGAAAGATACGAATCATCTCGGCCATAGATGTGGCAGCCTGTGGTGCTCCCTGAAAGGTCAGCATGAACCGCAATAAGCCTTCACGGAACTGCGCCTCCGCGCCCGTGTCCGGTATAACAGCTGGTGCCGCATCTGGCTCTGCTGGTGGATCAATTGGTAGCCCATGGCCCACCATCTATGGAGTATAATCGTCTCCTCTCTCTTGGCGAACAACTCACGGTCGTCTAGGCGGCATGACACTACAAGGTCAAAAGCATGCCTCAGATTCAAGATTATTATGACTGAAATGAAGGAACCACAAAGGAACAAGAGAAAGAAGGCGTTTCAAAATTTTCAAAACAAGACTACACGACGTGTACACTGACTACACGACGTGTACTTGACTTCCTTTCCCCTGCCCGGGTCCTTCTACACAGCTAAGCCACACGACTTCCGTTCAACAAAACTACAAGGCATGTATAATATCTACACGGCGTGTACGGTGTTTTTTTTTTCAACTTCCCGTGTCGTCTGTGACACGGCCGACTACTCGGCTTTACTCTACACGGCGTGTTACACCCGAAAACGGTGTGTACACTATCCCATTTCCCAGCCACATGGCTAACTCCACACGGTCGGTCCTCGGAAAAGACTACACGGCGTGTCCTCCAAAGGTACACAACATGTTCAAGAAACGGTGACACCGGCCCGTGTTTGTTAGTTACACGGCTGAGTCCCTAGGTTTCACTACACGACGTGTTCATTATTTCCACAATGTGTTTTACCCAAGGCCTTCCTTACCCTGTGTCGCCGCCCACACGGTTTGTGACACGGGAAGAGACTACACGGTGTGTACTCGGGGTACACGGCGTGTACTCAAAAAGTTCATTTTCCTTCCTGAACAGAAGAACATACACGACGTGTATAATGTACTACAAGGCATGTATACTGGGTTTCCAGACAGTATTCCTCAAAAACTTCTCCGGAACCCAGAAAATACTGAAAAAAACACCTAAGTGTCAAATTCCGATCCGTGGGGTCCCATAAACTCCACGAATCAATGTTTGACATCTTATACGTGTTATAATCAATAACCAGTCAATGATCCACCAAATTCCGGTCAATAGGGGCCCATACTCCCCAAAGACAAATGTTTGGCGTCCATTCTATAAACAAGCTCAAACAAAAATACCTTATCACAAGGCATGTATTTATCAAGCAGCTATCACAATAGCATGCTTTTCTAGCACAACAACTATCACAACAACATGCGAATTTCTAATGCACCTACATGGCATGGAAACTATACATGACATGTGATATCTAGTCTGTGCCTATATGATTCATGAGACGGAATACCCTCATCTCATTGGGTTGCAACTAAATAGGACCCACAGATAAAATATAAACAGTACAATCCAAGTGCGTCACCCAACGGTGAAAACATATCAACCGTAAAATTTCAAATCAAATAATGCAAAATACGAGGTAGACTGGCATTTCCCTATACACGTGTTAGCTACGCCGGGGAAAAGCTTATTACCAACCACCGTTCTGTCCTATCCCTGACTACGGCTCCAAATAGTATGTCAATGAAAAGAAACCCCTCTGATACCACTTTGTAACATCCCAGTCCCGGGTGCCATGCAACGGGTGCCCCGAGCCCGGTTCGCCACGTGACCTCAAGCGCATTTCCCCAAACTCCCGAGGCTGTCAACTAGCAGCGAGGGCCCAGGTCTAATAGTGGGAAAACTATGCCCTCATTTGTAAAATTGTAGCGCAGCGGAATAATAAAATAAACATACAACAAACAGCGGAAGTAGTAGACACACACATCTGAAATAGACTACAATAGAGGATATAACCAACAGTGTATGAATGATGATTCTACATGTTTTAAATTCTACGAAAACAGTCAGAACATGTTATACATCACTGTGATACAACCAAAATAAAATTACAACAAAACGAGTAAACAGCTGGCAGCGGCATCGCGAGCCTAGGATCGGTCCCATGCCCTCCTACTCCATAGCAACAGTCAAGTACCTATATAGGGACTCTTGCCCTTATCCACACCTGTAGAAACTTAATCTGTTTGGGCCGAAAAGCATGACCCAACAGGGTGTGAGAAATATATCTCAGTAGGCACCCACCAAAGGCCCGTGCCCAACTGCGTGTAAGCATGCAACAACAGTGTGCAATATTAAAATGCAATAAAGTAAGAAGTACTCAAAGTAACTAACTTAACAATTAAATTGCCATTTTATTATTTAATTTATTTAATTTAGTATCGTTCTGTGCTCAGCAACACCACGCCCTCATGCCAACCAGTATCTCGCCCTCAGGCTTATATAGTCACGCCCTCAGGCTAATATAGTCACGCCCTCAGGCTAATATAGTCACGCCCTCAGGATAAATATAGGTAACCGGGCCATGCCCAACATATCAAAATGTAGTAAACAAGAAATTCCTCTCAAGGAAATTCTTACAATTACTACATTGTAGGCATACCCTCGGTTATCCTGGCCAAACGGCTAAACAGAGAAACACACCCCCGGGGTGGTTCCGGATCCATGCAACGATCTCAACCAGCATTTTATTATCAAAATTAAATACCTAATCAATTTTAGGTATTAAATATAGCAACGGCCTCAGTCACACGACACCCCAACACGGGTTCATGGCATGAAAATGCACAAAAACGCGCGATAGTTGGAAAATGAACACAAAGCCACCTTCCTTATACACCAACGAACGTTATACCCAAACGCCGACTCCAGAAACGCCCATGAACAACGTAGATATGAAAAAGAACAAAACCCACTCAAACGCAAATAACTTACGTTAGGAGAAGAATTGGTAATAACGGTACCATGAGAGGAGAGGGCTTACCCGTGCGGTTCCAACGAGATCATCCGAAGCCGAATCGGATTCCAGACGAATGCCCGGTGGATCTTCAAAGATCCGGCCTCCTCTTTTGGCTCCAAAACGGCTCAAGTGCCTCCTCTGTCAAATGAGTAGGCTACTGCCTATTTTAAGTCGAAAAAACAAAGTACATGGTGTGTACTTCAAATTACACGACGTGTACTCCTTTCATTTAACTGTTCATTTGGTTGCACCGCCACACTATTCATCTGCCGACAAGAGTACACGACATGTACTCCCAAGTACACGGCGTGTACTGCCGCCTAGCTGGTGGCAACTTCACCGCCTTACTTTTTAACCTACCGACTGACTACACGGCGTGTAAAGGACCACTACACGGTGTGTAGTCGGTTCCTACACCCTTTGTCGCCGGCGAGGCTACATGCCTTGTGTACTTATCCCAACACGGCCAAAAGTACACGGCGTGTGGAAAAGTACACAGCGTGTAGTTTCAAAAAATTTCATTCTTTTCCATTTTCCATATTTTCTCAAAATCACTTAAGGAAAAGGAAAAGAAGAAACCCGTACCTCAAAGATAAGAACATGGTTCTTACATCAACCTAACCAATTTGAAAAAGGAGAACCAAAATGTAACGATATTTCAAGGGAACTACTGTTCAGAAAATATGAAGAAGGTGATCATTGAATATAACTAAATGTGAGTAGTGTTTCAACAGGTGAATTTTGAAAGGATGAAGTATTAGGGTAGATGATACAACAATTACCCATACCAACATGGAAATGGGATAACATCACCATGGACTTTTTCATTGTACATCTGAAGACATCAAGAGGAAACAATGCTATATGGGTTGTTGTGAATCATCTCACAAAGACAACTCACATTATCATAATTCTAGGGGACTTATAACTCAATCACTGGACATGTATATACATAAAATACTTATTAAGGCTACATGGAGTACCAATATCAGTTTTATCTGACTTATATCCAAGATTCACCTCCATGTTCTAGAATATTCTCCAACATTCTTTATGCACTGAGCTGAACATCAGTATGGCATGTAATCATAAAACTGAAGACCAATATGAGTGGATTATTTAGACACTAGGAGGAATTATACGGGCATGTTCTATGGATTTCTAGTGATTATAGGACCGAAATCTACCTTTTTTAGTTTTCCTTAAAATAATAGTTTCCACTTGAGAATCCAAATCGCTCTATTTAAAGCCCTTTTATGGGAAAAGATACAGAACACTAGTATGATGGGATGATGTCAGATAATGTAAGATGGTAGGAATGGAAAAGGAAAAAGAAATGGTAGAAAAGGTGAAAACATTCAATAGTATATCAGGGAATCCCAAAGTCGATAGAAGAAATATGTAAAAATTCATCATCAAGACATACAGTTTAAGGTTAGAGACACGGTATTACTATGAATATCTCCCTAAAAGTGGATCTTGAGATTCAGTAATAATTGAATGCTAAGTAGAAGGTACGTCATACCCTTCATGATTGTTGATCGTTTCAGAGCTATGGTCTATCAACTAGAAAGCCCACCTAACTTGTTTTATGTACATTATTTATTCCACATATTCATCTTGAGAAATTATATACCATATATTTCACATATACTGAATTCAGAGGAGGTACATTTAGATGATTATCTATTGTTTGAGGAGCAGCCAGTGAAGATCGCAGATCATAGAGACCATGTAAAACATAAAAATACTACTAACCTAGTTTAGGTACTATAGAAGAACCATAAGTACAAAGAGGAAACATGGAAACCATAGGATGTGGTGAAGGATAAGTAACCCCACCTGTCTTCCCCAAAGTTTTAAAAATAAAATTTGAGGGATACATTTCATAAGGTGGGAATAATGTAACAACCTAAAATTTTATCCCTGAAATTCCATTCTTATAATTATTATAAATATTATAAACCCCATAACATTACTTATAGAACATAATAAAATCATTATAAATGAATAATGAATGAAATAAAGTATATTTCTAGAATTTAAGGAATAAATTCTACTAGAATATTAACTTTTCCTTTGGAATAGTAATGTAACCCTTAAGGATAGTAAATTAGAAAATAGTATTGTAACCTCACTTGTGAATGAATTAATACATTTTAAGAATCTTATAATTAATATGTGATATAATTGTATCATTATAGAAGTAAATAAATGTTTTTATAATGTCAAAATATGTATGGATATTATTGTGGAACATAATTTGTTATTACAATTATATAATTATTAGAATGACTTAAAAAAATATTTTTTTGTTAATTATATCCATAAATTATTATTTTTTGTCTTATTATTATAAAATAATTTTATGGGACCCAAATTAATATTTCAATGTGTTATGAACTTAGTTATAATTTTAAAATTGGAATCTTCCATGTAAATAATGATTTTAATTAAAAATTAACTTTCTTTAAAAAACTATTTCGGTAAAATTGATTTCATTTTTCAATTCTATGAATCAAAAAATGGTTAGGCTGTATTTTTTTATTTTTCTAAAAAAGATGAATTTTATGGGAATAGTGAAACACGTTAATATGTAGTATAAGTAAATAAATGAATTTTTGAGTCATGGTTGTGTCATGAGTGATGTAAATGACTATGGATTAGAGACAAAATGAACTAATTATTATATTTTTATCCTAACAATATCATTTATTTCTTATATTGAGAAATGTAAAAATTTAATGAATCAAATAATGAGAAAACATCCCCTCTCATCCCCTATAAATACCACCCTCACCACCTCTAATTTCCACACCTTTCAAGATTTGAAAATTTTCCATATTATGATAAAATATATCTCAAACCCATCCCCCACATCCAAGATCCTTTGGTCTCAAAACAATTCCAAAACCATTTCCCCTAGGGATGTTCTTAAGAAGGAGTTAAGTGGAAAAATCCTCTTTTTTTTCTTTTAATATATTTTTAACTTCTTTTATTTTGTTATTTTTTCATAAAATACCCTTATACAAGTCTAATGTTGAATACAATCAGTCAAATTTACTTTAATTTTACTATTTTTATGTTATAATACATTCGAATTTATTTCCCCTCCCCTTTTTGTCTAAAAATTAATTCATCATCTCTAATGTGATAATTTAGCACATTTAGGGTTGATGAGTTTTCAATTTAATTAAACACCATCAATTATAGACATAAAAAAATTATACTGGTTTTCAAATATATTAAAATTTATTTTATAAACCTTAGTTTGTTTCTTAAAAAGTATTTATACATAATAATAAATGATAAAGAAAAATGAGTTTATTGAGATTGAAAATGAGAAAAATTAACCTAAACGATTATCATTAACTAACTCCCAAATGATTCTTCATAATACCATATAGAAAAATTACTTATAAGATCCTATATTATTATTTAAATTCATTAATAACATATAATTTCTATTTTGAAAAAATATTCTCATTTTACATGACTTTCTATTCATGTATACAAGAAACAAATCATGAAAACCATGAAATTAAATGCTCCCGAATGATAAAATGGTAACTTATAAATCGTAAAAGAGGACATAAAGGAACTTAATAAAATTATAATAAAAATATAAATTTATACAAAGATATTAATTAATTAATTAGAGGACTTTATTTTATTATTCTAAAAATTAAGATCAAATGTAGAACCAGTTCATACATAAGGTATGTGATTCAAACCAATCCTACATTTTTTTCTTCATGTTACATTTTCCCTATCATTACCCTTATTTAATTATTATTTATTTTTATTAAATTTCTCTAAATTATTTGTATATGTTATATAATCAAGTAACTAGATAATAACACCCTTCTTTCATGCGGAAAAACTTGTTTTAAATGGATCACTTCCCCAAATCCTGATAAAATGGAACCTCCCATTTTCTCACCTATTTTTATGCGCACTCTATAATATATTTCAATCATACATTGTTTTTATAGAATATATCATTTTATCATGAAAAAATATCTTGGTTCAATTCTAGTTTTATATAAAATATTTTTTCTTTTTTACATCAATTGATCTTTAATATTTTCTTAAAAGCACACTAAATGTTTTTATTTCTGTTGATTCTTAAACAATATTTTTATATGTTTTCGCTCTATTTTGACATAACTTAATGTTATATATGACTAGTTTACCTTAAAAATTCCCATGTATGATTTCAATCTATTCTTTCATGTAAACCATTATCATATCCCCTTTTGTTATGGCTTTTGATGTGGTTATAATATCAAATTATTTCCACAGGTATCCCTTTTGTTTATGTTTGATTACTTATGTTTTATTTTTCTTGTAGGACACACATTCCTGGAAATTTTATGATGGGTGAACCTTGATGGAGATCCAATTAATTGGGTAATTTTTAGTCTCATTACATGTGGTGCTGGTACATGGAGTAAACATCATTCCTTTATGGGACACTGTCCATAATGTCTTGGAAGACAGGCATGAATCAAGTTTATGTAATGCTATAAGTTTTTACCACAATCCTATTAGGTAATTATTCTATGTTACAATGTTATAAATTTTATTATGAATTGTGTTTATTCATGTTCCATGCCTTTTATATCATCATGTTATGTCTTATAACCCATGTTTTGTTGTTTATTCTTATGCTTATTCTTGTACTATGTTTTTAGTTCATACCTTTTGTTAATGTATTCCCCAGGTTATCCTATACAGATATAAGGGATAAAAGGGAATTAGTATCTCATTATATAGATTAATGAATGGTGTTTTTTTTGGTTTCATGATGTTTAATTATGTTCCTGATCTCTCAATGACACTAGACTACAAAATCGATTGTTGTATTTAAAAGTAAATTATTCATAAAATCATGTAATATTTTCTTTAAATGGAGCGGGAAATAATAAAATATTCAAAGATAATGTAATCCTAGATGTTGTGACCCAAAAATAAAATATAAAGGTAAATAGTCATGATTATCATGGGATTTGAACTTGTTGGGTTTCTTAGGTTATGGTAGCTTGCAGAGGTAATTTTCATTGGATGAAAGGAAATACCAAAGGACTTCCTCATTTTGTAATGAGTTTTAAGTATTCATCCATTAATTAAATCCTAAGAAACCCTAATCTTATTTTACTTCTTTTTCAAGGGTGATTTTTTTATTTCCACTTTTTAAGAGGCATTGGGTGGTTTGGTACATTCTTTGGCTCTTGGATGGAAACTCCTACCAGTTTAAAGATAACTATAGTGGCCTCTACCTTTCTGATCATTTTCTCCCATGTTAAGGACATTATTTGAAACTTAAATCAGGTCTAATCAATGTTTTACTCTAACTATTATGGAATTTCTACAAGAATATGAAATTCCCTTGGATATTGATATAAGGTTAGAGGGTTTTATTGGTCATACCATATATATTTCAGTGTATATCTTTATTATTTGATCATGTGGTTGAGGGGTTCTATGTGAATAGGATAGATCATTCCATATGGTTATGATGATTGAAACCCTATTATTTTCATGTTACATATAATTTTTTAGGATGAAAATTTGTTTCTTCATCATCATGGAGTTTTACTCATAAATGAATTAATGATGAAGGTATTCCCATATTGTAACAGGTTTTACGGAATGATTGTTGAATATGGAAAGGTTGTCTCTATCAGAGTCTATAAAAAATTCCTCAAATTGGTTTACTACTTTTTATGTTGAGGGAATATCATCAGACAATATTTTTACATCATGTGAGTAATAAGTTTTTTATGGTTTCCTATACCTTTAATGGTGGAGAAGGTAGGGGTAGAAAAATTGGGGGGTGGGAATGTGCCATCCACCCATTAGGGAAATGGAGTTGTATATGGATTTGTAGGTTCACATAAACCTTCAAAATAATCAATTTGAGTAGCAAATAAATTAATGGAAATGAGAAGTTATAGAGTAAATACTATACAAGCATTATATCCACTATATGGAGGAGGAATGTCTTAATGAGGTGGCCCCATTTTCATCTCTTGGAAATCCTAAGCTCGTGATAATATTGAATGATAACCCTGTCGAGGGATATGATGTCTTCATAATGGAGGTAATTCATGATCATATTTGACTTCCTCATTAATATATATTTGATACCTCGATCTAGAGATGGTACGATGCTTGTATGTTACTATTACAGGTAGATGAGATCATTCCATATTTATGGGAGGAGGTATACTCATCTCTTCCTAAACAAGATACCCAGTGGGAATATTTCCATTGAGTAGCTCCTCATTGATTTGTTTGAGTGATTGTATCTCATCCACAATTATTTCCAACTGATCTTATATGGATTAAATTTTATCGCTTATCAGTGATAAGTAGAATATGGAAAATTGTTTTTCATTTTCCGTTATAGTGTTCCACTGTAGAGGTGGAAACACAACATTCAGGGGTTCCATGTTTTGGATTCTCCTATGGCTCACAGTTTTTTCAAGATTAGTGGTTACATTCATATCATCCTCTCAGGGTATATTTTATATATTATATAATTATTAATTTGTGTCATAATAATAATTACCTATTGTGTTTATAGTGATGACATTAACATAGGTGTATTGGGAAATGATAGTTCTCCATTACACTCAACATAATAGGATGATTCCGAACTACTTTCCTTAGGGTTTTTTCTTGGAACCCAGGCCATGTTAGACCATTTAGGCTTACAATCCCTGCAGGGGTTGATTACCTTCTCTGTACGTTCCTCCCATCTCAGCCTATGAAGAGTGTCCTTGATAATGTTTCCAAACCAATTTGAAAAATGGGCCCCAAATAACTTGTTTTCTCTTATAGATGTAAGAACATATTGTATGTCAATGATCGATATTTTCTTCCCAACCTAGAGAATAGTTATTCCATCAATGATGTTTATGATGATGGAAATTTCCTCAACCCTTCACGATGGGGCATAATCGAGGAAACAATTGGAATTTATTAATCCTTTTATTTAGGTTTGAATGAATTTGGACAAGGATTTTAAGACACCTAGGATGGGAATTCCAATATATATCCCCCCATTCTAGTAGGATGCGATTGACATGTAATTGGTGTTAATATATATGTGACCCTCTCAACATGGGTGAAAATGGGGATGGTGTATAGATAAAAATTCACTCTTCCCAGTGGGCTAGGGTTGGTTTCCAATTTTTTTGATATTCCTATAATCCTCTAATGTTTTGATTATCTAAGGAGTATAGGTGGTGGTAAATATTTCCTTAGCTTGGTAGGACAGGTTCCCTCATGGATGGACGCTATAAGAGTTGGTACTATGACATTCATCATTTTC
This sequence comes from Viscum album, assembly GCA_963277665.1. NCBI lineage: Eukaryota > Viridiplantae > Streptophyta > Magnoliopsida > Santalales > Viscaceae > Viscum > Viscum album. Next base: position 125,571,454 of record OY728147.1, read on the forward strand.
TTTAGATGTGTTCATGTATAATCTGGGTTCAATTCAAGCCCATGACAGGATTCATATTCAATGGTAAGGAGTTGGTTTGACTATAACATCAACTTCCATGTCTAAAACGTGGTTTCATTTCTTCATTGTCCCCAGTTTAATGAATGACTATAAACCCTCTCCCTTCATTCATGATGTATTGGCATCATTAAAGAGGGTTAATTCCATTGTAGTGACCGACTGAATCACATGTTACCTAGTCCCCTGATCTCACTGGAGGCTTTGAAATTATAGGATTTCATATCTGGGGGGTTTCTATTTTTGAAACATAGTGCTACGTAACTCTATGTACATCCCCATATGTGGATATATACATCTAATAAGGCTCTGTAAATTAGTGGATAGAAAGTTATTATAATATAGAGACCAACACAATGTAGGGGTTAGTCATGCTCCACCATTTTTGAGTTCCGAGCAATGGAATGGGTGTCCATATCCAACTAAAAAATTGTATTGATGATCTGAATGTGATACTCATATTTTGGATAATGTAGTTTCTATATTTCAATTTTTGGGAAGTTTAATGCATATTTTTATGTATTGAGGGAATCGACTCCCACTCTAGTTCATCTAGGATCCCAAAGTTAGTAGTGGTGAGGAACCATAACATATTTGGGTGGAAATTTTTTTATTATTGTTTTCAAATTTCCATGTCATCTTACTCTTCATCACACATACATGCCTCCACCAAGTCAGACCACAGATGTTTCTTCGTGGGTTATCTTACTGACTAGGGTAATGTGTTTTTTTTAGTTTGGGTAAATATATATGGTTGAACCTAGTGTTTCTATAAACACCATATGAATTTTTTTCTATGTTTTTAGAACCACTCTATACCGTGGTTTCAATGCTGGGGGATTTTCTAGTGAGTGTGAGGTACCACTCTAGGGAGGTGACTATGGTGGATGTCTTGAGTAGCGTTCCAAGGATCCATCTATACACTACCTTGAGGATGACTATCATTTTAATGATCACCTTTAACTTTGGATGAGGAGTCCATGTACCCTTGGGGTGTTGATAATGTGTCTTAATTAAACAAAATTAAATTATAATTGATAATATTTGGGATAGATGACTTATTCTACATCTTGTCCAAGATATGTTGACCTTCATTTTGAAATTAGGTAGGGATACGAGCCTACTGTTTAATGTCTACCATAATATTTTGATAAATTTAAAATGTTTTGGGGATATGATATCGCTACTAAGAAGAGGGAAGAGTATGCTAATGAGAATCTTTATTGTCAATATGAATATGAGCCTTCATTTTGAGGTGTCTAGAATATATCAATCAACACTAAATGATGTAGTAATATAAAGCCAGTTCAAATATGAATTCCTTTCTAGAATATGCAGACATACCTCTGAAATTGGAGAAGGTATATGGGCCTCCTCTTATTTTTCCTCTAATGGATACTAGTGCAGTCATTCCTCAGTGAATGTAGAGATTTTATACTGTCTTCTGTGAGTATCTGGAGTATTCCAAGAAACTTCACTAACAATAATGTGATCCTTTCATGAGATATAATCATCTCTCACCATGTGGGCCCCAATTTTTGGGGGATATGATCCTAATTATTTCATTTTTGAATATTATTTTGATATTTATTTCTAAGTATATGAGCATATGCCGAGAAATATTCCCATCTCACACGGTGATCCCTAGTTAAAATAGTAATACGAGCCTACTCTAGTTCCTTAGGAATGTATTTCTAGTGTTTTTAGAATAGAATATGTGCACGTACTGAGTTTTAGGATACTCTTACTTTGTGAATGCTAGGTTTCATGAGAATATTATCCTAGTAAATTTCTTTAAGAATATTTCGTTGGTCTTGTTCGACAGGGATGTTCACTTGTATCAAGGAATATTACACTTCCAAATGATGTTCCTCAGTTGGAATGGGAATATGAGATTAGTTCGGTTCCTTGTCCTTTTTCAGAATATTCCAATAATCCTCACGTATGATAGCAATAATGTGATCTTGCTATGAAGAAACTTCTTGTTTATGCTGATTAGAGTGTTGTTCATCCCTGGATGTAGGGACAGGAATATGTGTATACACCTATATTTTTACCAATGTTAGAATATGCTGGTGGTTTTATTTATCTTTTTTAGAATGAATTGACATTAAAGAAAAGTGTGTATTGAAATATTGGAATGTAAATTTTCTTTCTAAAATATGTACTGGGATATATCATCGATTAAAGCAGGTTTATATGGACCATTATATTCGCATTGTACAACTGAAATATGTCGATGGGATTTATGCATTAGAGAAGGGGATATGTCCCCCCCCCCTTCATGTTGTATAAATATTCCAATATACTTATTCCCTATGAGAAGGGATATGAGGATTCACCCTACTCACCATCCAAATATTTCAGTGGGATTCTTTGGTAGACATATGAACTGGATCTATCTCCCAGTTATCCAAAGCAATCTACACAATATGTGTCTCGCTTATTTCCCATTCATGGGCATTGGAGGATACCAGGTATCAGTCAGTTCACTACATAGGTGAATGAGTTGATTCTGTGTAATAGTTCTAGTGATAATGGTATATAGGGGACTTCATTGGTGGATCTTGAATTAGAATGGGGATTTACTTGAATCATGGACTCACCTTTATCTAACAATAAAGGAATTGACTGTTAGGTTCTAGGGAAAATCATATGAAGTGATTGGAGGTGGATATGAGTGCCAGTAGTCTTCCAAAATCATTCATTGGATGATGTGGAGTAATCAATTTCACTATTTAGAGAGCCTATCTTACAGACTCCAGGGTCATGATTGTATCATGTTGTTGGTATTCTTCGACTAGTACATTCTCCACCAGATGTTGAATGTGTTCGGTGGTTGAGGTAATTATACATCCTAAATGGGTTAGTGTGGTATACAATTTTTCAAATTAATATCTAGATGAAGACATGTTCTCTGGTTGGGTATTGTTTTTTAGAGTATGAGATGAAATCTTTACGAAAATATTGATTAATTTCCTTGATCATTGCATAATTGTAGGCATGTGGGTGTCTAATCAGATATGCATGGGTAATATAATTTCACTTTCTTATTATTAGTTTGGCCATTTTGATAGTGTGGAATTTTCCAAGTGATGATATAATTATTTCATGGGAACCATGGTTATATTAGATCATCTGACCATTTTTTTATTTAAGAAAAATTCAAATTGGGTTCACTATTTTTGTTTTGTTTAAAATATGGCATATTATTTTTATGATGCTTTGATTGTGTGGGTTTTATGTCTTCCAAATCATTCACATTGGGTTCATTATTTCTATATTTAATAGAAACACCCAATGGAACCCACTTAAATAACTGATTATGGACATGTATTATGAAGGAATGAGGTCCTCTGGGGTTTTAGACCGAACAACACTCATGGTCTCACATTGGTCGAGGGGATGTGAGGTTGGGATCATCACACCCTTTTAGGGGAAAATTGTTTCCTACTCCAGGACGCTTATAGACTTTGTATATCTTAATTAATCACTTCCCAATACCTATATGGTCCTAGTTACCCTACCAAAATGATCAATTATTGAACCCTTTTTTGTGTAATTGGGGTCATTTACTAATCTCATCTATATGTATCTAAGTTTCATCAATTGTTTCATATAAATCATTAAATTTTTATATTTTAAATCCATATAACTTGTCACATTGTAGTTTAATGTCATCCAAGGAATAAATAAATAGTTTAATGAAAAGAATGATCCATTTTGAGTCCTCCTATGTTTACTCCACAAAACATTCATAGAAATCCACATAGTTCATTGAACCAAGGTAGTTTAATATGATATATAAATTAAATATGTGAGGGAATATATGTGTCTTTAATTGAGAATGAGCCTCATAGAGATGTCCTATGTTTCTAGATTATTGTTGGAATCATAGTCATTAAATTTTTATCACACACTAGGGACTAAACCCAAAGTTGATACCCTTGTATGGGGTCATTTTTATCATGTATCTGATTAGGGATTACATAATGAGGTTCCCTTAGCATGTAGTGATTTTAGATGTGAATGATATAGTCATTATAAATAATTAATCCCATGCTTTACGTGATAAATAAGGGACATAATGATATCAGTATCACTAGATATAAATGTTAGATTTATGCACTTAAGAAGCCCTTTGATTGTCCGATATGGAGATCATGCATTAGGAAGGTGTCATACATATCTTGGTTATAAGAGGAATATTTTTTTTATAGTTCATTTTCTCTCTGAATTCCCTGCTGGAAGATACATAATGATAATCCTGTGGGAGAGATTGGGTCTCGATGGTTATAATGTTAGGTCCATGGATTGATGTACCCCAAATTAGATTCCCATTTGATCTCAGTCCATAAAAAGGAGCCCTATGTATCCTAGTTATAGTAGGAATTATTTTTATTGTATGTAAAGACCTGGAAACTTCAAGGAAAGTTTTTTTCTTAAATTTTTTGGAATTTTACGAGTCCGCAGTTTCTGACGGCGCCTGATTCTGAGGCCCGGTGCGCTCAGAAACAATTTTTGAAGTTTGGTTCGGGTACGTTCAGTAAACATACATGCGGGTTTTTTCTATGTTTTGAAACGGTGCTCAGAATTGAAATCCCAGGACACCAATTAACTCGCAGCACCAGTATTCTCTTAAAGAGGCCTTTAATACAGTTGCGTTTGGTCGAGAAAGAAGTTATATTTTGGGGATTCAAAATAATGTAAATAAAATTTTTGTGTAACACAATTTTATTTTTTTGGTGGTTGTTATCTCCAAAGGGAGGTTGGTGGTGGGTCCTAAACCCACATAACCTCCCATGGGAAGATAATATGTGGTGGAGCCCACAATTTTATCTAACCCTTCATCTTCCCTTAAACACTTTGAACCCACCCTAACTCCTAAGCTCTCCACCTATCTTCTTTTATTTTTAACTCTCCACATTCCACCCTCCTCTCATCAATGTGGAAACACACTTTCAATTAATGAAAAATTAATTTTGGCTCCTCTAATTTTTCTATTAAATTAAAAATCATGTGAGGATAAAATAATAGCCTAAGGAATTATTTTGGGTTGGTATTTGTTGTGTTGGGAGAGCTTTGGGAAAATTGGAAAGGGAGAGTTCTTACCACGAAGAATGACATACTCTCTCGACGAAGAACGCGGAGAATGCTCCACGACTCGAAGAACGTGAAGAAACATCTCCTATATCTTTAAACTTAGGAAAGAACGTGAGGCAATGCTCACAAGGAACATCACCTTCCTTCCTATTCCTCCTCGGACGCAGCCCGACATAAACGAATCGACGTCTTATTCAGATTCTCTTTCTGAGACACTTAACAGCGATCATCGGAATCAAGGTAGGGAAATTTATTTAATTGTAGTTGAATAAAATTTACATCCTCGGTTCATCGAAGGTAAATTTGTGCATCGATGGCCTTTTTTTATCATATAATGAAGAGGGCACGGTCTGAACAAACATGGAACAACAACCATACATTGTTTTGAGTTGTTTGATGATGGTGGCAGAGCCGAGAGGGCGTGGTGTTGTCACACCATGCAGGAGGAAGAGGCCCCGACCATTAGGCGGTAGCGATTGGAGGAGGTGGAAACCGAAGGCCACGGCCAGGCTGGGCCATGATGGTAGTGGACCAGCGCCGTCTAGCCAGCCGCAAGGAGGAAACCGCGGTTCGCTGTTCGGGTTACTCAGACGAAGCGAACCGGCCAGCCGTAGCCCACCGGGCAGGAGAACCGTGGCTCCTCTTGGCACTGCGCTGCGGAGGAACTGTGGCCGGCTTCAACGGGCCGCTTCGGCGGGCGAACCGGCCGGCTTCCTGTCAGCCGAGTTGAAGGTCACGGTGCCGCTTGGAACCGCATTGGAGGGATAGCAGCCCGTTGTGTGGGCCACGTGCACCAGACAAATAGGCTGGCTTCGGCCGATCGGGCAGCAGGAAGGGGCACTGCCGGGCGAGCCGAACCGGCCCGCAACCGCGAGCTGAACCGGCCCGCAACTGTAGGCCGGGTCTTTGGGTGGGTCATGCCCCACCGAGCCGGAATGACCCCATAACCGGGTTGGACCCACCTGGCCAGGTTCTTGGGTGGGCCATGCTTCACTGAGCTGACCCGCCAGACCACTGGGCTTGACGGGCCGGACTTGTTTCACTTAAACATTAATAAATTTTAGACCACGTGTCCGATCGATGCACCGTATGCGGCACTAAGATCCTAGAGACGAGGAATTATTTTTGCGATACTATACATGAGCTTTGGATAAATTTGGAAAATGGCCAGGTTTGGAACGAGCCGAATTCCAACCGGGCCCCTAGAACGGAAAAGCCAATAACTCTCAGACCGGGCATCAGATTGATGCACCGTCAGTCACGTTGGGTTTCTTTTGATGATACTGAACTTCGGGATACACCAACTCTGAACTTCATGATAGTTGATGTATCGAACCCTTTCCTTCAGGAGAGGACCATCCCAAAATCGAGTTTTCTATGTGTGGGAACCCTAGAACTAGCTGCGTCTGAGACGACTACTGTACTGGGATCCTCCTTGGGTTCGACAGTGATGACTACTATACTCGGATCCTATGTGGGTTCGATGATGATAACTTCTGTTCATGTATCCTGTGTGTGTGTCCAATAGTATTTACATTTTCACTTGTATCCTGTGTGGTTCCGGTAGAGTAGCTGGTCTTGTATCTTGTGTGGGTCCGACAGCTTAGCTGGTCTTGTATCCTGTGTGGGTCTGATAGCTTAGATGAATCAGTGACTACATATGATCATCTCTATTTCTATAAGAAAGATTTATAACTGTGTGAGGTGATTCTTGACTTTCAATTATTATCATTGACATGATTGGATTTACTTCATATGTGGACAGATTTGTGCTTGGACTCGAGAGTTGGAGTCGAACTGAGATTGATAACTTAGGTATGTGTATGGGCAGATACCTAAGTAGGGTTCGTTGATACATCCTGATTGTATCTTTCCTTTTGTGGTTTATCCTTTGTGGATTCTAGGAGACCTTCAGGGGTCTTGGGGTCCGTACTGAGTATCGTTATTCTCTCCCCTACACGGGCTATGCCTGCACTACGTTGTGTTGGATGCAGAGGACAGACAGTGATGACGAAGGCCGAGAACGAGCCAGGAACAGACCGTACCCGGAGGTGGACCACACAGAAAGATGATACATGGAGTGGACCGATATACGTGGAGTGCTGAGGTGGAAATCTGTACCTATCCTTTAGGTAGGGTACTCGGTGGACATACTAGGAGCTTCCCTTTTCACTTTTGTCTCTTTTTAAGTTGTACATGTTTTTCATTGTACCTATACTTTATTGTTGGGCTGGTATTTCCTGCCCCTTTTACTTTTAGCAATACTTTTTGTATACAGTATTCACATAGTGCATTACTTTCAGCTTACTCTATTTGTGTGTGTGTTAGTCCTATAAAGGCATTGCCTTCCCAACTTAGGGATTTACATGTTTGGTGCTATTCGACAGCCCCACGCCTATGGAAGGCGGGTTTGGGTTAGTCACGACCCGGGCCCTGAGGACGGGTCGTGAAAATTTGGTATCATAGGAGTCGGTTCTACCGCTGAACTTACGACTTTGATCATTCTTTACTGTGAAGAAATAGTTTTAAGAGTATTGAATGTGTTTTTTAGTCCAGGGAGTCCAGTGTTGGTGCAGCGGCCGACGTATCCATACACCAGGACCCTGACCTCAGATTTCTGACTAAGTACACGAAAACACTGATTGCATGTGTGTTTCCTTTGAAAAGTATTCTTTGTGATTACTTTGTGTCAGCTCACCAGGTATAATTTTTAAACCATGGATCACATGTCTCTTTTCAGGATGGCCCCACGAAGGTATCCATCTAGGGTTATGAGTTACATATGGGATGGTAGCCCACCGAGCGATGAAGCCTTCGTGCATGGCCCCATCACAACGAAGGCACCAGCGGTACCACTACCCGCTCATCCACCGATACCACCGGCTCCAGCAGTAGAGACTACACTTCTCGTGAGTGCATTTCACAAGTGGGAGCGCTAGAGTCCACCCAGGTTCTGGGGAGAGAGGGACCCACAGGCAGTTGAGGATTATCTAGAGGCTATCGTGAGAGTTTTCAGATTGGTAGGAACACCAACTGATCTTATGGTGATCCTTACCATGAGTCTCCGGCATGCAGCAGTAGGCAGATGTTGGAGCCTGATGCTCCAGGTGCTTGATAAGGCATCATTACTCTGGATAGACTTTGAGAGTCTCTTCTGCTCAGAGTTTGTTCCAGCCATCCTACGTGCGGTTCGGATTCAAGAGTTACTACATTAGCAGCAGGGCGGCATGACAGTAGCTCAGTACTCAGCGAGGTTCACCGACCGTTCACTCTACTGCACGGATATGGTAAGGGACCCATTATTCAAGGCCCGAACCTTCGAGCAGGGACTCAATAAAGAGATCAGGTCTTCGACGATTTCCCTCAGAATCCTGACATAGACGGGGGGTTCTATAGAGAGCCCTTCTAGTGGAGATTTTACTCACCGAGCAGTCACCAGTGGCGAGACCTTCTGCAGGACGACTCATAGGAGAGTCTTCTACAGCCGGCAGTAGACAATTGATGCAGAGGTCCAAGCGGACAGGACCATCAGGTGGGAGACATCATAATACAGTTTTGGTTGTGCAGGGAACACGAATCATAGCCATCTTATGAAGAGCAGGTAGTTCTATGCATGCAGCGGGCATGGACACATGGATTGTGACTGGCTGACCCTCCATGAAGATGAGCAGTAGACAATAGAAGGACCTCCCAAGAAAAGGTAGAGGTTTGACCATGGTGGTACGTCGGGAGAAGGCAGACATGGCAGAGGAGCTGGTCGAGCAGCTGGTGGTGGACAACGTTTTGAGGATCTACCACCACCACCACCAAGAGGTCTACCCCGACCACAAGGACCTAGTGGACAGAGGCAGGCTCAGCTCTAAGCAGTCGAGGCCTACTACTACGACACACCAGAGATGATTTGAGGTAATATCAATGTATACTCCACACATGATATAGTACTTATAGACACAGGTGTGAGTCATTCTTTTATTGACACTTCCCTTGTTCGGAGCTCGGAGATTTTGACGGAACCGTTGGCTCGATCCTTACGACTAGAGACTCTTACGGGAGCAGATTCAACGATTAAAAACCGGTGTCAGTAGTGTGATCTTACTCTTGGAGGCGAGATCTTCGGACATGATCTTATTATAGTGGTGTCTATGCCTTATGATGTCTTCTTGGTTATGGACTAGTTATCCACAGTTCATTCTCAGATTTATTGTATTAGGTGAAAAGTGAGGTGTATCTGCACGGATTGGACCAAGTTCATCTTCACTGGCAAGAAGGGAGCATTTGCAGTGCAGGATGGACTTACATAGAGGAGGGGGTAGCCGATCACACATCAGTTGGATATTCTCTTCCTCAGAGTGGTTGATGTGTGGAGTCTGAGTTTTTCTTGTTGTGGTGGATCGATACGTGAATGTTTTTCCTGAAGACGTTCCAATACTACCTCCTTGTAGAGAGGTAGACTTCTACATTGACCTGTACACTAGTACAACGCCGATATCTACTCCAGCATATTAGATGGATCCCACTGAGCTTCGTGAGCTGCGGGTAAAGCTAGAGGACATGTAGGGGAAGGGATTTATCGGACCCAGTGTTTCACCCTAGGCATCACTGATTTTGTTCATCATGAAGGCGGATGGGAGCTTGAGACTGTGTGTCGACTACCATCACCTGAATCAGGTGACCGTGAAGAACAAGTACCCACTCCCATGGATTGATGACCACTTTGATTAGCTCAAGGGATCACAATGGTTCTCGAAGTTAGACCTTAGTTCAGGCTATCACTAGCACAGATATTGAGACGAGGATGTGTAGAAGATGACCTTTAGGTGTCGGTATGGCCAGTAGGATTTCTTGGTTATGCCGTTCGGAGTAACCAATGCACCATAAGTGTTCATGAGTCTCATGAATAGGATCTTCCAGCCTTTCCTTGATCGATTGGTCGTAGTATTCATTGAGGACATACTGATTTACTCGACTACTAAGGAGGAGCACACCTACCAATTTAGGGTAGTACTGGACACAATCCGAGAGAACCAGCTTTTTTGTAAGATCTCAAAGTGCCAGTTCTGGATTTGAGAGGTTCACTTCTTAGGACACGTCATCTCAGAGACTGGGGTAGTAGTGGATCCAGTGAAGATCGAGGCAGTACTTGCTTGGGAGCCACCCAGGAGTCTGATAGAGGTGCAGAGTTTCATGGGTCTGGCTGGGTACTATTGGAGATTTGTTCCAGACTTCTCCAGATTTGCAGCACCACTTTCAGCATTGACAAAGACGGGGAAACCCTTTTTGTGGTTAGAGAGATTCTAGAAGAGCTTTCAAGAGCTGAGGTAGATATTGACCAGTGCGCCCATCTTGAGGCTACTAGAGGAGGGTTTTGGGTACGTAGTTTACTACGATGAATCAGGGACCATACTCGGGTGTGTCCTGATGCATGAGCGAGCAGTGATCGCGTGTAGTTCAAGATAGTTGAGATAGAATGAGAAGAACTACGCTATCGATGACCTAGTGTTAGCAGTAGTGGTCTTTTCTTTGAATATGTGGCATCACTATCTAATGGGAGAGCTCTTTACAGTCTACTCTAATCACTAGAGTATCAGGTACATCTTATCGCAGAAGGACATGAACTTGAGATAACGGAGATGGATCGAGTTCCTCCAGGTCTACGTCTTCATGATAGTCTATACTCCTCGGAAGGGTAATGTTGTAGAAGATGCTCTCATCAAGAGATCAGGCATTCAACTACTATGAGAGGTGAAAGTAAAGCTATCTGCATTGCAGATATCCTTTGTGGATAGAGATAGAGCAGCCTTGCTACAGTCTCTCACAGTCACTCCTCCACTCCTTCAGCGAGTCAGGGAGGGACAGTGTGGGGACATTGATTGTGAGACGTGACGTGCTCAGATATCCTTAGGGTTAGAACCTGATGGATTTTAGGAAGGTGGGGAGCACGTCATCTTATTCAGAGGACGTACCATGGTACCAGTTTCACTACAGGAGGAATAGATGAGGTAGTTTCACACTTCCCCTCTAGCAGTACAACCAGGAGTGGTGAGGATGTATCCGGACCGCAGAAGACAGCACTGGTGGCTGGGTATGACTAAGGTTTCAGTAGAGTTTGTATCACGGTGCCTCACATGTCAGCAGGTGAAGGTAGAACACCAGGTACTAGTAGCCTTGGTACAACCCTTAGAGGTCCCAGAGTGGATGTGGGAGGGAATATCCATGGATTTTGTGATGGGACTTCCACATATATCCAGAGGAAAAGACTCTATCCAGGTGATCGTTGACTGACTCACCATGTAGGCCCACTTCCAACCGATCAGAGTGCAGGGCTTAGTAGAGAGATTGGGATGCCTTTACGTATAGGATATCATACTTCTTCATGGTGCACCATCGTCGATCGTCTCTGATCGGGACACACACTTTACTTCCCAGATTTGGAAGGGGTTGTAGGAGGCATTTGGGATGCAGCTAAGTCTTAGCACCACCTTCCATCCTCAGACGGATGGACAGACTGAGATAACCATCCATACTCTCTAGAATATCCTCCGTGAATGTGTTATGGACTTTAGTTGCAGCTTGGAGGATCACCTACCCTTGGTGGGGTTTGCGTACAACAACAACTACCACTCCACCATCAGGATGGCACCTTACGAGGCATTGTACTACCGAACTTGCAGATCACCTCTGTGCTGGACTGACCCAAGGGAGTCAACACTTGTAGGACCAGAGATGGTTCAGGCTACAACAGAGAAGGTGCAGATCATCCAAGAGCAGATGAAGACTGCACAGAGTAGACAAAATTCCTATGCTGATAAGAGACAGAGAAATCTGGAGTTCAAGGATAGCGACCACGTCTTCCTATGGGTCTCACCTCGATGAGGTCTACGGAGATTTGGCTAAGGTGTAAAGTTGTCTCCAAAATTCATCGGACCATTCCAGGTCCTCAGCAGGGTAGGCGAGGTGCATTACCGCCTGGACCTTCCAACTCAGTTGCACCGGGTTCACGACGTCTTCTACGTATCTCAGCTGAGGAGATACGTGCACGACTTGTCCCACATCATCGACCACATGGAGTTGGACTTCGATGACGGGGCGACTTTCACGGAAGTCCCAGTGGAGATTGAGGATCGACAAAAGCGGTTCCTACGTGGATGGTCGATTTCTCTAGTGCACATTCACTGACAGCACGAGAACCTCCAGGAGATCACATAGGGTCGGGATGCCCATATGCATGCTCAGTACCCCCATTTGATTCCCTAGTGTGTGTTGTTTCTTTACGGGGATGTAAATCCCTGAGGTGAGGGTAATGTAAAGACCAGGAAATTTCAAGGAATTATTTTTCTTAAATTCATTGGAATTTTACAAGTCCGCAGTTTCTCACGACACCTGATTCGGTGGCCTGTTGTGCTCAGAATCAATTTATGAAATTTTGTTTCGGTACGTTCAGTAAGTGTACGTATGGGTTTTTCTATTTTTGGAACCGGTTCTCAGAATTGAAATCTGAGGAGACCGATAAACTCACTGCGCCGGTATTCTCTAAAGGTGACCTTTACCGTAGTTGCGTTTGGTCAATAGTAGACGTTATATTTTCGAGATTTATAATAAATGAAATAAAATTATTCTCCCACACAATTTTATTTTCTTGGTGGTTATTATCTCCAAAGGGAGGTTGGTGGTGGGACCCACACCCCCATATCTTCCCATGGGAGGATAATATGTGGTGGGGCCCACATTTGCATCTAACCCATAAACTTCCCTTAAACTCCTTAAACCCCCCCCCCCTTAAATCCAAAACACCCCACCTCTCCTCTTTTATTTTAAACTCTCCACATTCCACCCTCCTCTCATGAATGTGACAACACACATTCAATTAATGAACAATTAATTTTGGCTACTCTAATTTTTGAATTAATTTAAAAATCATGTGAGGATAAAATAATATCCTAAGCTATTATATTGGGTTGGCATTTGTTGTGTTGGGAGAGATTTGGGAAAATTGGAAAGGGAGAGTTCTTCCCATGAAGAATGACATACTCTCTTGAAGAAGAACATGGAGAAAACTCCAAGACTCAAAGAACGTGAAGAAACTTCTCCTATTTCCTTCAACTGGGGCATGAACGCGAGGCAACGCTCATGAGGAACGTCGTCTTCCTTCATATTCCTCCTTAGACGCACCCCGACGTCAACGAATTGATGTCGTCTTCAGATTCTCTTTCCGCGAAACCGACAAGTGAACATCGAAATCAAGGTAGGGAATTTTATTTAATTTTAAATGAATAAAATTTACATACTCGATTCGTCGACGATTACTATGTGCATCGGAGGCCTTTTGTTATCATATAACACATAGGGTGTGGGCTGAACAAACACGGCCCGATGACCCTCCATTGGTTTGAGTTTTTTGATGATGGAGGCAGAGCCGAGAGGGTGTGGTGTTGTCGCACCGCACTGGAGGAAGAGGCCAAGACCATGAGGCGGCAGTGATTGAAGGAGGCAGTAACCGAAGGACGCGACCAGGCCGGGCCATGGCAGTAGAGGAATGATGTCGTCACGCTGGACACGTTGAGGAAACTACGGCCTTCTGTACGGGCCGCTCGGACGAAGCGAACTAGCCGTCTGTAGCCGGCCGAGCTGGAGAACCGCAGCGACTCTTAGCACCACACTGCGGAGAAACCACGGCCCGCTACCGCTGGCCGCTTTGGCGGGCGAACCGGTCGGCCACCTTCCTACTGGTTTGAAGGTCGTAACACCTCTTAGTATCGCATGGGACAGACAGGGGCCCGCTATGCGGGCCACTCGCACCGGAAAAATCGGTCGGCTTCGTCCGGCCGGGCAGGAGGAAGGGGCGGCACCGCTCGGTGGCGCCGGGTGAGCCGAACTGGCCCACAACCACAGGCCGGGTCCATGGGTGGGCCACACCCCACCAGGCGGGGCCGACACCCTAAACGGGTTGGACCCACAGGGCCGAGTTCCACCGATCGACACGCTATCTGCGGCCTTGGGATCCTCATGATGATGTCGTCCTTTTGCGATGCTATAGGTCAGTTTTGGACAACATTGAAAATTGGCCAGGTTTGGAACGAGCGTAATTCCAACCGGGCCCCTGGAACGGAAAAGATAATAACTCTCAGGTCGGGCATTCGATTGACGCACCGTCAGTCTCGTTGGGTTTCTTTTGATGAGACAGAACTTTGGGATACATAATATCCGGACTTCGTGATAGTTGATGTATCAATCCCTTTTCTCGAGGAGCGAACCCTCCTGAAATCGAGTGTGCTGTGTGTGGGAACCCTGGAGTAGGCTACGTCTGCGATAACTAATGTACTGGGATCCTCTGTGGGTTCGACAGCGATGAATACCATACTTGGATCCTCCATGGGTTTGACAACAATGACTACTGTTCTTGTATCATGTGTGGGTCTGACAGAATTGACCTCTGTACTTGTATCATTTGTGGGTCCGATAGAGTAGCTGGTCTTGTATCCTATGTGGGTCTAACAACTTAGTTGGTCTTATTTCTTATGTGGGTCCGACAGCTCAGATGAATGAGTGACTACTTCTGATCATCTCTATCACTATACGAAAGATCTATAACTGTGTGAGCTGAGTCATGACATTCAATCATTATCATTTACGTGATTGAATTTACTTCCTGTGTGTACTGGGTTGTGCATGGGCTCGAGAGTTGGAGTCGAACTGAGATTGATAACTTAGGTATATGTATGGGAATATACCTAAGTAGGGCTGGATGATACTTCGTGATTGTATATTTCCTTTTGTGGTTTATCCTTCGTGGATTCTGGGAGACCTTCGGGGGTATTGGGGTCCCTATAGAGTATTGTTATACTCACCCTTGTACGGGACATGCCCACACTAAGTTGTGTTGTATACAGATGACAGACAACGTTTACGGAGGCCGAGAACGAGCTAGGACTATACGGTACCCTGAGGTGGACCACATGACGAGACAGTACACAGAGTGGGCCAATAGACATGGAGTGCTGAGGTGGAAATTTGTACTTACACTTCAGGTATGGTACTCAGCGGACATACCAGGAGCTTCCCTTTTCAACTATTGTCCATTTTTCAGTTGTACTTGTTTTTTATTGTACCTGTACTTTACTGTTGGTCATATATTTTTGGCCCCTTTTACTTTCAGCACTACTTTCTGTATACAGTATTCACATAGTTCTTTGCTTCCATCTTACTCTGTTTGTGTGTGTGAGTTACTCTTATAATGGAAATGCCATCCCAGCTTAGGGATTTATGCCTTTGGTGCGAGTCGCCAGCCCCTGGCCTATGGAATGCAGGCTTGGGGTAGTCACATCATGGGCCCCAAGGACAGGTCATGACAGTGTATTTTAGTTGCCTTCTAAATATTCTTTTGGAAAAATAAGGGTCATAAGACCATGGGGAAAATTTCTTCTCAATGGTTAGAATGTTGAAGACATTCAGGGAATTAAATAAAAGTAGATTCTGATTTGAGCTCAGGAATTAAAAAACAATCTTACATATCTTTTATAGGGCCCTAGAACACACCGAGAGGGGGGGGGGGGAATCTGGGTATGAAATTTTTCTTTTATAGTGAAATATATAATTCCCATGTTGGTAGGAACTTATTAAACCGGTATGATTGAATTATGAAATTATGAAACATTCAAATGCATAGAGAGAACACCACAGTTGTACTTGGTTCACCACTAAGTGCTTGTCTAAAGATAATATTCCTATAATGTTGTTTTCATAACTTAATCTAGTAAGATTCACTAGTTATTATGGAGTAAAAAAGATTAAACATAGTCATTGTATTCCATGTACACTACCTTTACATGAATTCTATGGATAACAGACTACCTCCATTGGGATACATCTATCAAATCCTCCTAACTCACTACCTTGGGTGAAGTCTTACTCATTTTAACAACATTATGGTCACCTTAATATATTGGGAACTTAATTCTTTGTCCCTTATTATCACGATAATATACTTTCACCATTGTCTAGAGTTGATTCCCTTGAGAAAACTATTCGCCTAAACACGATGTTTAATACTATTGTTTGTGAAGATCCTCAACTTGAAAAACCGCCATTATATTTCAATAAATTTCTAGTACTGATGAACCCACATGAATTCGTGATGCTACCAACCTTCACTAAACTCACAACCATTGTCAAAATCTATTTCCTTGTAAATATTCTTATCCTCACAAAGATACATTTTCTGAGAAACCATAGTATCAGTTGAGGCTTTCCCATTAATTTCATTTCTCTCAAGATCTCAAATAATTCTTTATTTGTGAATCTCAAAACATTTATGAATTAATAGTTATTTTTCATTTTCTCAAATTCGAATCAAGTATTAAAAAAATGGGTGAACACTTATTTATATACATTTTATTTCATGAGGAAACCAAGCTCCCAACAGTAGTTTCAAAAACTCAGTCTATCCTATTCAAGAATATACATTATTCATGATTATATATTGATGTATTATGGGTTTGTGAACCTTCTCATAGTTTTGTTGATTTACCATCATGCCATCAAGCATTCGTGATTCTTCTTGTAGTCATAAAGAAACCGCCATTCCATTGCACATCTGTGATGCTCCAAACCTTTATGAAAAATCAGCCTTCCCAAAACTCTTTATTTTTGAAAGTAATTAATTTATGATATATATAAAGTTTAAATCCTATAAATATACTTTTCATTAATATTTCTCCTTCCCCCTGATTTTGACAATCAGAAAAATTGACAAACATTGGGAAATAATGCCACGTTCAATAATGAATCGATCTAAACCCTAAGATCAATTTCCATGAAAATACCCTATTAACCCTAGTGTATATTTCCAACAAAAATAAACACTCCATTTCCATTTGTGATAAATCCATGGTTCTAACAAACTCCCTCTTTTGGATTGTGGAAAATATATAGAAAAATTCAATATGGCACCAACGGTGAAAAATAAAACCTAAAGGGTCTAAAATAGCTCATTCATCACTCTCTGTCTATATTAAAAAATATTTATGTAGAAAAACTATGGAATATGAAAATTTCATGCCTCTATAACTGCCAACCAATCCTACAAACCATTCTTATAAACCAAAATATCATTCATTGAATTTCACTATCCACTTTTCTCCCACTTTTTTAATAAACCTAAAGAAAAAGTATGTGAACTTTTATTGCTCAAAAATAAACTCCCCCTAGATCATATCTCCCACATACACCATCATCACATCCAAAAATTGTTTCTAACTGTTAACACAACTTGGGAGAGGGGAGTAACTGTAACCCACTCATGCATTGGGAGGTTTCTTAACACCATGGTTTGTCCATTGTTTATTAAACATATATGTTACCAATGGATTAGTGAATATTTCAGTCAATTGTACATCATTTCAAACATGAACCTTTTTTCAATCATTTTTCAACATTCTCTTTGAGGAAGTGATATATGAACTCAATATGTTTGTTATGAGAGTGCTGGAACAGATTCATCATAAGTTTGATCATGCACTTATTATCATTTTGAATCACCATGGGTTGATTCACCTCATCTAATGTATCATTCTTTTGTTGTTTCATCTAAAAAAGATGAGTGAATATCATTTTAGAAGATATAAAATCTTATTTTGAAATATTAAGAGATGTTATTTCTTGTTTCTTACTCAACCAGAACAAAAATATTTTTCAAATAAAGAATTATCCATCACCTGTCAATTTCAATTCCACCAAATCTCCAACAAAGTTGGCATAAAATATGATGGTAGTTCATTATCTATTCCTAGTGAAAAGCATAATAAAAAATGAAGAGTACCATTACTATACATCATGATTCATTTAACAGCTATAAAATCAGCTTCCTTCCGATTACAATGGAATCTAGCATCTACGAATGTTTAAAAGATAATATTTGGCCATGTTGCAGTAAATTATAATAAGCTTCCAATGAACCTACTATAAAATATGGTATTCAAAAAATTAATATCCTCATACTTTAAATGTTTTGTCCCAACTCATTTTAGAGTAAACATTGGTTTGGATTCCTGAATGTTCAACTTTTTTAGAACTTATCTTTCATACTTTCCCACATAAAAAATGATTTAATCATTCTTATGAACCACCTATAGACAAAAGAAGTATGTGTGTTCACTAATCATATGAATTTCAAAAACAAATTCAACAGGATTTGAAAATTATTCCATTGATAACTGCCTAGTTCCACAAAAAATATTATCTTCCCCATACACATACACAATAAACTGGTGTTTCTGGGAAATTTTTACATAAATATTATGGTCGAATTCTCCTCATTTAAATACTATCATTTTCATATAGGTATATAATTGATAATACCATGCTCATGGTGCCTAATTAGACCAAAAGATATTTATTTAATTTATATTACTTTTTATCATCATTTCCACTCAGGAATACTACTGTTTGTTCATTATATAGTTTTTCATTGCGAAAAAAATTTATGAATTCCATTTTGACATCCATCTGATAAACTTATTAACATATTTGGATTTCTATGGAAAGTATGATCATAATACACTCTAGTATAGATATTTGAGAAATTTTTCTTCAATATCAATTCCATCAAAATATTTATGTCATTTACACATCAGGGTTTCCTTGTTTCTAATCACATTTCCATGCTTATCGAATTATTTTTTATGATCCACTTTTTTCAAATCAGATTTCAATTTTGGTGTCTCCTAAAAAGTCCCATGTCTTGTTATTATCAATAAAATTCAGTTATTCATTCATGACATTAACTATTAAGTCATCCTTAGATATTTCTTCATATAAGGATAGTACAGAGTTTATAGGTTGATAGAATGTGCTTAAATTTCCCATCTTCTTGGTCTGTGTGCATGTGGTCCTACCACAATGATGTTATATTGATAAACATATGTTCTTATATTTATTCTATGAGGTTGTGATTACATTTTTTCATCAATTGTTTCCTTTTAGGATTATTCTTGTTAATCATAATAATTTTTGGAGCGGTCTATTTTTTTAACTCTCACACTAAAACTATATTTCCATTGTACACTTTCTTCTCCATCTATACTCATATCAACATATGATCTCCTCTTTTAATTTTTTTATTATCAATGATATTTACATAATTTTATTCTATAATAATTATAAGAAAATGATTGCATCATTTGAATGCCTTAATCATTATCGAATATCCATGGAATATATTCCCTAATCTATAACATCAACATAATTTCCATGATTTCCATTTTTCATTCAGATAAAAATTTAACTTTAAAAAACATAAAAATACTTTAATGAGGGATTCCATGTATAACATATCACATATGGTGTCCTAGTTTATCTTATAAAACCCCAATTCATTTTTCAATGAACACCACTACTTCAAAAACCTCTTTCTAGTAATTATGAGAAACACGACTCTCAATCAACATAGTTCTATTTATATTCCACACATATCAATTTCTATTTGCAATGACCCTATTTGGCTGATGGGTTCCCACAACAGGCACGTCATGATTTATCCTATATTTCTCAAATTAATTTTCGTAATCGATAGATGTGAATTCATATTCATTTTTAGATCATAGAATCTTGATTATGTTTCTAGTTTCATTATTATCACTTTGATGATAACTCTTCTTGAAATCAAGAAAATTCCATTTCCTATGCATAAAAATAACACAATCAATTATCATATAATAATCTATTAAAATAATTAATTATATCTCCCTATACGTTCCATCCATATTCATTGGACCACAACCATATATTTGGATGAGATCAAGTAGATTTGATGCCCTTTTTTTCATCAGCCAGTGTAAACACTAGACCATCATTCCTTCCACACCTGAATCACATTTAATTTTGAATTAATAAATTATATTGGGATTTTAAACAAATATTTTACACATAAATATGTATTAAATGATATATTGATTAATCTGGCCCAAACACTAGGGCCATAGGTAGTTTTCTTTGAAAATTGTTAAGTAATGTATGTTCTAATTACAATTAACCTTGTATAAATATCCATATGTTATTCAGCCTTTCATGATAAAATTACCCATATTACCTTTGATAATGAAACCCTTTATGATTAAATGTCACTACTAGTCATGAGTCATAGATTTTACTCAAACTCAATTGATTGTAACATAGAC
This sequence comes from Viscum album, assembly GCA_963277665.1. NCBI lineage: Eukaryota > Viridiplantae > Streptophyta > Magnoliopsida > Santalales > Viscaceae > Viscum > Viscum album. The sequence goes on from OY728147.1 coordinate 125,591,784, forward strand.
CATCAACCTAAAAAACATAACTTTTCCTCAACTTTTTATTTTCTAATTCTATATTTACATGACTTTTGATCTTTAATGCATCATAGTTGAAAAATATCACTATTTTAACATCCATTATCATAAAATTAAACAAAAAATAAACATTTCCTATCTTGTGGGATGAGAATCCTCTAACAAAAATCAAGGTTCTACTATTTTTTATAGCTTTGATGGATATTTCTAAAAGATTGTCATTATTGTTTTTCATCTTTTCTTACATGAGATACCAGATTGAATTAAGAAAAAAGATAAACCTTTATATATTTTTTTTATTTTCAAGGGTTCATCATACTCATATTTTTATTCAATAGAAGAATACATATTTTCAATGTAAATTTTACTTATTTGATGGGTATTGACTTGCCTCGTAGTTCTGTAGTTATTATTCTAACATTTCATCTATATTCAATGAATAGATTTATGTCCGTAGTTAGGACACAAAATAAAATATCCATAGAAACAATTTGTTTTATATGATGTTGGATATGGTCTCTCTCTTCTTTATTGATTTCAAGTACTTCCCCATTAAAATTCATCCTTTCCTCTTCATAGAAAGACATGGTATGGACCAGAATGCCACAGAATTGACACCTCATAGGAAAAAACCCTCTCACCTCTATTCCTCCACTTTTGAACATATTTTGTAAAGTTATTTGATCAAATATCATATTTCGATACTTAAGAATTATTTTTACATTTCATTTCTATTGGGTTCAAATCATTATTTGTTTGGAAACATGGAGCCTTTTTAATATGTACAACTTTCTTCTTCCCATTATTTTATATCAACCCATTCCCAATCATTAATGATTCTATATCACATCCAATTTGACATTTTCCTATACATTTGGATTTCTAATAAATCAAGGCATCCTCTAATGATTCATAACCATGTTTAGTTCTTTCTAAAATCTCCACATCTATGACTCCTCCAAACTATGGCTTCTTATTTTCTTCCCATGATTTAAATTAAATTTTATTTTTATTCATTTTAGTAACACTGTGTTCTTCACGACCATCAACTATATTAACCATTTATTAGTATTTATACATGTTCATCGATTTGTTGTTTCACCTCTTTAATTATATGTATAATATCCACAACCTATTTCTTGATTTCATTACTTGATAAGTGTTCTGATTCCAGTTCTTCTTATCAATCAATATCTTATTCAAGAAAATCAACATACTGTAATGAAACTTTTAGAACCGATCCTATATTTATGTTTATATTTCTCGTAATGAAAAGCTTATCAATATCACCCTCATGATCCACATTAAGATCAGTAACACTAATCAACTGATTATCTTCATTTTTTCAGTTCTACAATTTCTAATATATCCATCATGGACACTTCACGTTCATATTCAATATATAGTTACATATCATTGATAAAGTAATTATCATCTTGTTCTTCTTTTCAGATGATTCTTTTTCTCTATAATCTATTTTATAATTTTATTTCTCCCTTATTAGGGAAATTATTTTAAGGTATCCTGATGATTTTTGACTACTTTCTCCATCATCAAATTTCATTTCCCAGAAACTGGAATTGTAACCTAATTTACAAAACCAAAAGAATCCATGGTAAGAATTAAATCAAATCTCACTTTCATTTTCTTAAACGGCCAAGAAACAAGAGAATAACATTCATCAACCACAACTTCTACATAATGGCTCCAGTTTTCAATCAAAATATTTTCTAGGGATATGAATTTTATTTACATTATATCTTAAATTGTTGTTTTTCATGTTGGATTGAAATTTCATAAGCCACCAAACAACATATCATATCATCAAGTAATTTTATTGACAGATAACTTTCTTCAAGGGATGACCCATTTCGAATGTACAGAGGTTTAATCCTTCTCAATGTATTCTTCAAAATGTCAATATAGTTAATTTCATCATCAAAACCTCAAGTTGAACAAAAAAATCGATAATTTGTTTAAAAATATTTATTCATTTTCAATTGGATTCATTTTTTGGTCATCAAAATTATTGTCATACCGTGGAGTTTGGCCTCTATCACTTTATTATCACCTTAATATATATTTTCCAATTTATCCAACATAGACATGGATGAAGTGTAACTCATCACCTTAAAATCGATTTGATATTATAGATATCTAATAAGATCATTTTTGAGATTTCGATTATGTATCAAGTATGTTCTGTTATATTTCAGTCATAGAAAGACCTATTGCTTTAGTGACCTGAATCATTTGAGTTGTGAAAAGAATAATATCCACCCAGGGGATAAAAAATGTGATGTAATCAAATTCTAAAAAATATTTAAGTTGATTGAATAAATGATTGGGACTCCGCTAACTCCCAATAAATGCTCCACAAAAACCAAAAATGATATATTTACAACCAACAACATGTTTTATCGGCTACCACTTATAGGAAACTATAACACCCTATGATGTGAGGGGAAAATGATGGTGTCGATTTTTTCCGCTTAAATTGATGGATTGTTTCCCCATATTTATAGTAAATTTAATAATATGTCATATTAAAACATACAATTATGAAATATTCAAATATATAAAGGAAACATAGCATTTTTAAATGGTTCACCATTGAGGGAATGTCCAAGGAGCATTCTATGGAAATGATTCTATCATAACTAGACCACTAAAATTCACTAGTGATTGAGGAGTATTGAATATCAGTCATAATCGCTCTATTCCAGTCACAATAACATTACAAGGATTATCAGGATAGCCCAATGTCTCCCTGAAAACAGTTCCATTGAATCCCCCTACCTCACTACCTTGGGTGAAGTATTATATAGTTTAACAAGATAAAAGTCACCATAGTATATTTTTCATTTAACTCTTTTTCCATGATTATCATGAGACTCTACTTCCACTGTAGTCCTATGTTGATGTACTTGAAAGCACTATTCAATTAAACTAGATGTCATGTGAAATTTTAAACAAAGCACCCTGCTTTTATGGAACCACATTTATGTTTCAAATAAATTCCATCATTCAATAACCCACAAGATTTCATTATTATATAGTCTATCATGGTTTTACCATCCTTCGAGTAGCTCTATATATTTGCGAAGCTTCCAGTCTTCACAAAACTACCATTTTAGAAAAATAATAGCATCAGTTTATAATTAACAAAAATTTTCATGATGATCAAACCCTCAAATAATTCCGGATTCATGAAGCTCCCAAAAATAGAAAATTTAGGGTGATTCATCCTTTTCTATAATTCTATTCATTTTTTCAAAATAGGGGTGGATGAATCATTATAGACATTTTTTTCACAATGATCCTATGTTCTCTGTTGTAGTTTCGCAAACCCCTTTTTCTTATTCACAAGGATACTTTATTTGTGAACATACAATGATATTATATAATTTCACAAGACTTTTGGAAGTCACATAGAGTTTTGGTCACAAAAAAACTCATTCTAGATGCTTCTCGTTGTCATGATAACACCATATTTCAATCATATGTTCATGAATCTCCACACTTTCATAAAAACAAGACCTTCAAAACTACCATCATTTGTGAAACCTATTCTTTGACAAACACATGTCTTTAAAATATTTAGGATGCATCAATCATGTAAATTTACTTTTTTTAAATATTTCTCTTTATGACTAATTTTAACTATCAAAATATTTGGAGAACGCTTTGAAATGATGCCACCTTCCACATTGGATCCATCTACACCGTGAGATGTATTTTTTAAAAAACACCTTGATTAACCCTAGTGTGGATAAACAAAATTAATACACCCTCCATTTCAATCATTTAAAAATCATTGGTTCCAATTTATTATTTCATAAAAGATTGAAAATTATCATAGTTTAGTTGTTGTTATACAATAACATATACACTATAAATGGTTATCATTCCATGTGATGTGAGCTTCAAATGTTTTTATAACCATCCTGAAATGATCTTATTATCTTATTGACATGTTTGTGGGTGTTTATACAAGTCCTATCCTCTTAGTTTAAATTTCTGAACAAAATATCATCATCTAGTTAAATTTTTAGAAGGAAATTTCATATTAAAAAGAACATGTATATATGACATCATATTATCAAGGTTGACATGTCTGATGGGTTTCACATGATTTGGTTACCTCATTCAGAGGACAACGCATGATAAAGGATTGTATATCTATATATTTTCACAAAATTTGGTTGGAATTTCTTGCAGAAACCACACGATCAAGGTTGGCATGTCCTCTGGGTGTCACATGAAATTGCTGACTTGCATGGAGGACATCACGAGACCGAACTAACATGTCTTGGTGACATCTTAAGCCCTTTCTGACATACCCTTATTTCTCCACATAACATTTTCAACATTTCAGGAGAATATAACAAGATTTTACATTGGTGGAATTCCAGGAGGTCATCATGTGACTTCCATGACACGTCTATGGGATATAACCTGATCAAAATGACATTTTAAAAGAGAAATGTATGACACCTGTGAAATTTACTGATGGTGTAAATTAAGTATAAAATATATCTAGTGTTTTATTCGATTATTTATTTCATATGTTCCTCAAGGATCGTCTAGGATTGTGTTATTTTTGGTTTCACATGACTTGGTCAATATTTGGTACATTCCTCATATAGTCAATCATACATGATATAAGTCCTTCATGTGATCTATATAGTGATCACATGAAGCACCTATAAATATAATGTGATCCCTTGGTTCATTCCATATATTATACATAGAAAATTAACTTTGTGATTTTTTCAATGTATACTCCATGAAATCCACTCTTACACTCTCATATGGCATTTCCCCTTTTTCTATAGGTGTATGTTTTTTTATAAAGGGGTGGGATTCATAGGTCTCTCCAAATTGGTTCTATAATGACATGTGTAGAATTTATCACACAACTTTTCACTGGATTTATGGTATGGCTCTTATTATATCATTTTTTTCATGATCCTTCATTGGGTTGTCCAGGGTATCGTGTTATATTTAGAAACTATGATAATTGTCTTCCATATAAATGTTTATTGGAACCCTATATATCAAAGGTATTTCTCCTAAATATGTTAAATTATAAATGGGATTTTATATGGTCATAAAAATTTATCTAGGGATATATGTATGATAAATATTCCTATGTAAAGGATTTTTCATGATCGAAAATGATTTTTCTAGGGTAAATTTTGAGACTAAGGCTGGCTACTAAGGGATCCCTCATGAGATCAGGCCATCATGTATAAGAGAATTTTTTAGAGAATGTTGTCTTGTCTATGGGTACTCACATAATAAATGGTGATTTCTTAGGGGAATATATACCCTTTATCCTAAAGTTTAGTTTATCCTATCCCTACAAATTCATCCCCTTTTACCTTTTTATTACATTATTTATTATATTGTTATATGAGGTCTTGTGTACTTGTGCGAGTGTTGTCAAAAAAATCACACTACTTTTTTGCGATTCATTATGTGAAAAATAATGGTTCTTATGGCAATGAAGTAGAATTTATATGGACTCCCCACTTCTTTTATATGAATATGGAGGAGCATCAAACAGTCAAAATAATATGTCCAAGGCCCTTCACATGATGAAGTTGACATGCCCATGTCCACTTATGCGACCTTGTGGAAATATAACCTGTGATTTATTAACTTTTTTTAGATTGTATGAGTATTTCACATGTATATAAATGACCACATATAGTCTATAGCATTATCATATTTTTATCCTTTATTTTATAAGGAGTTTTGAATTATTTTTCAGCCCCTTCCAATTGATATGTTTTGTGATTAGAAGATCTTGTCTCATAGCCATCATATGATCATTAAATATTTTTTTGGGTGCCTTCATAAATACATGGAGGATTGTAAAAGGATCCTTATGTGATGAACAATAGATCTTGTGATATTCATTATTTTCAAGGATGGACTTCTAATGTTCATGTGTTCGTGTGTCCTTATAAAGGTTTCATGATCTTTGTGAGTTAGCCACATTCTCTTCCATTTTTTTATAGAGAAAATAATAAACATGCTTAGGGTATTTTTTCCTTATATATTTTATGATTCTCATTTAGTGTGCATCAACATGGAGACATGAATATTTGTAACCAATTTTAATCCATAGCCCATCCAAGGTGATTTGTAAAGAGGAACCCAAGTATCGCTCCAGGAGTAGTATAAATACCAATTTGCATAAAAGTCATTCCAAGACAATCCATATGAGAAATCCATGTATTTATCTCTATATGGTATAAGAGAATAATCCTCTAATATTGAACATGGTATTACACATAGGGTATAACATATTTCTCATGTTTTAGTATATTATAATTTCCCACCAAGCCCATCCACGGTATTTCACTAGGGAATTGAGTATCACTCAAGACTAAAGTAAGACATCATCCTTGAGTGTCATTCCATGGAATTAAAAAAATGAAACCATGTATCAATCTTGATATATTGTAACACATTTATAATTTCTACTAACCAATATTGAAGAGATTTTCTAAGGTGTCCTTATATAGGGACCCTTGTATCAACCTCGACATGTTGAATGGGAATGGTTGTAGCTCGATTTAAGATCATACCAACGGAAAATGAATTTTAATATTGTAGGTGAATTCATTTAATATGGTTAATTAAAGCTACATCCTAAGAAGTAGGTGACTATACACATGGCCTAATATTTTCTATTTGATCAAGTCTGAATGCATTACATTCATTATAAGGGTAAATTAACATTCCTCAGTCAGTGGTTCAATTTTATTCAAATCATGATGCACATAGGACATCATGCCCTCAGGGGTGGATAATGTTGAGTAGTTCACCCTTCAATGTTGATTCATGGGTTTCTAGGATAACACTATGAATTGGATTATCTTTAAATTATTTAATTAAACATTTAGGAGGCATCATTATAGGGGCCATATGCATGCAACATGGTTACTGATAAATACGTCAAGAATTTATGGTAAAATAACTAGAACACATTCCAAAGGTTGGTTGATGAAGCATTATCCCATATCATATTCAGATTCAATGTTGAATAGGAAAAATTAGAATAATAATGAAATTCTAGGAAAATAACAACATTTTCTCACCCCAAAATAGAGTAAGAGATGATGAGATATACAGATAAAGTAATTAATAGGATTGTGGATCTTAATGGTATTCTTCCAATTATACAATCAACAACGAAATCAGATCATGAATAAGGGTACTAGCTCAAAGCCTATGACAGATGAAAATGGAGACCTCCCACAACTGGGAGAGGTGTTTTACAAGTGTGGGGTGGAAAAAAATATGTAACATAAATGAATGAATTAAAAATATACTTTTCATACATTTTTATAATATTGATGGTTTGTCCATAATTTTTCAAAACCATGCACAAAAAATGTGTTACCTTAGTTCTTATGAAATTCTTCTAGCATGGTCGGTTGAACAATTTTCCAAAATGCATGGCTAAAACAATGCACCCACTGTTTATGTGGAACTAATTAGGTAGCCTAAGGAATTTGTTCTAGGTAAACCTTGCATCACCATTCAACCCACTGTAAAACCACACTGATCTATGTGACCTAAGGTGCATGGTTAAATCTAACCATGAATCCCTCTTCATTTCACTATAGAATGTAGTATGGTTGAGTCTCATTATAAGTATTACCCATATTATTTCCATTTTTCAATGTCAATTCTCCCAATTTATTATTCTCCAGAATCCTAAAAACAACAAATTATGTCACAACCCAACCCCCAGGGCCCATTTCGTGAGTACCCCAAGCACACCTTCAATAGGCCAGGGGCTGGTGACATGCATCGAAAGGTGTATTCCCTAAACCGAGAAGGCATTGCATTTATATCCTGTAAAAACACACAACCAATCACATATCATGATATGAACACAAGGAAACTGTATAGTAGAATGAGTGTCTATAGTGAGGAAAAGGGGCCAGAATACAAGCCCTACTAGAAAGTACAAGAAAACTGGAAAGTACAAGTAAAATGAAATAGCTCTTGTTAACACCTTCCAAGGATCCTACCTGGAAGGTATGTACAGCTATCGAATGGTCGTCTCATTGGTACACCTCATCTAAGGTCCACTTCTGAGCTACCTCAAGTCCTGGTACCCTCATCCTCAATCAGCGCTGTCAGTTGTCTTCATCAAACAGAACAGGGTGTGGGCATAGCCCGTACAGTGGTGAGTATAACGATACTCAGTTAGGACCCTAAGGCCCTCAAAGGAATCAAAAAACCAAAAAGGATAAACCACAAAGCATTGAATCAACTGACAGCCCTACTTAGGTATAGGCCCATTCATATACCTATGTTTTCAAGTATATCCATCTCAATAATGAGGAAACACATGTTCCAACTCAAAATCACAAAGCTTAACTATTCCACAAAGGAAGTAACACCACGAAGGTAAGTACCAAAAATGTACACCACATAGAATAATACCCCAAAGGTATCACCATGAAGGAAAGAACCAAAATGGTACTCCAAATAGAATATTACCACAAAGGTGACACCACAAACGTAAGTACCACAAAGGTAAGACACACAGAAGATTACCACAAAGGTATCACCATGAAGTTATGTACCACAATGGTATGCCACACGGAAGATTAACACAAAGGTAAGGACTTAGCTCACAACAGTTATAACTTAGGGATGGTAGTAAAGATGATTAGATGTAACTACTGAATCATCTTACTATGTTAAGAGGCAGACCCACGTAGGATCATAAATCATCAGACCCACATAGGATCCTAAATCATCAGACCCACATAGGATCCCAGATCATCATTAGACCCATATAAAATCAAAATATAGCAGACCCATGTAGGATCCTAGAGTAGTACCACATGGATTCCTAGAGCTGATCCAAGTGATACTCTCAAACACAGACCCATAAAGGATCCCAAAGCACAAACCCACATATGATCCCTTCCTCATGTTACAGCCAGCTACGGTGTTCCCGCACTAAGCTCGCTTGATTCTAGGAGGGTCCCCTCCTCAAGCCACATGTAGATACTCAAACTACCATGAATTCCCACTAAGAAAGTATCCCAATGTACTACCACATAAAAGAGGTCTCAATGAATGATACGGTGTGTCAATCAGACACACGGTCTGTAAGTTATTAGCCTTTTACTATCAAGGGCCTAGTTAGATTCATGATCGATCCAATCGAGACATACCCCAAATGATATCCGAAACACAAGTGTGGTATTCCAAAATTACTATCTCAGTCCATGGTTTCTGACGCTATAGACGGTTTGTCAAACGGATGCACATAGCTCAAAATATGGCCGAAAGAGAGAAAAGGGTTGATGTTGCTCTGGGTCTGGTTCGACCCGGCCGGCCCGACTCGGCCCTACCTGAGACTGGCCTTAGGTTGAAACAAGCCTGAAAGATCTGACCTGGCCCATGGTGTGGCTGCCCGCGGTGCGGCGGCCTACGACGGCCCACGACAACTCGTGGTGCGACGACCCACGATAGCCCTCGTTGGGGTCCGCTAGGGTGGACCGCTCGGCTCCCTGACTGCCTGGATGGACAGCTTTCCCCTCACGGTGCGGTCCTGTGCCACGACCTCACCAATGGCTAGCGTTGCGCTAGCCATGCCTGGCCTTGCCATCACGGATCAATGTTGAGGCTCTTCTCCACCGGGAAGCACAAACATGCACCACCATCGCCTTCGTGTAGCTGGCCAGAGTGTCGGCTGCCGCCCTTGCTCTGACGTGGCCGACGAGCTGTTGTTCTTCTCTGGTGGTGTGGTTGCACCACCACCATCTTCGCGGTCAGCCATGGTATCGGCTACCACTCTCGAGTCCTACCAGTGCTGATCACTGGCACTGGTTATCATCCTCCTCCATCAAAAAGAACACATAAAAACCACAAAGGATTCCAGAGAAGGTCGGGTCATGTTTGTTTGGCCCATACCCTCCATGTTAGAGCAGTATCAAGTAGCTTATTATTTCTTGAATCACTAAGAACGTCAAGAATGGATAAGGGGGGTATTGAAAACAAAAAACTCTATCTTGTCATTAATTGGAGGATGTTACGAGGAAGAAGTCAATGTCTTTGGAGAACGTCATCTTTCGTTTCCTCCGCAAGGTGCTTCTGATCCAGTCTCGGGTTCAGTTCCTCGTTCTTCATTGGAGAGGTGTTATTTGTTGGAGAGGAAGAGTTTCACCCAAATTACCCGAAGCTTATCCCTTTTGTGAACACTTCTCCCAAATACCACCAAAAATAAATAGCCCACTAATTAAATTAAGTTTTAATAATTTAACAAGATTTGGCCGTTAATTATCTTGAGGTTGTCATAATTAATTTAGAGGAAACAAAATGTTTAAAGATGATTCATTAATTCCAAATTAATGAATCATATTAATTAAGCTGGATTTTAGTTAGACATTTTGTATAGCTAGGCATTTAAGGCCCAATATTAAATACCCGACCACCCTCGTGTGGTCCCCACCTTTAGGTTTCAAAAAGGGAAGTTTCCAAGCCCAGGTGGTCCCCACAACCAAACAATAAAATTGGGAGGTACATTAAAATGTAAATAGTTATATATTTTTATTTTTCTATTCTTCCACGAAAAAGTGAAAAACTAACTTCCACACTCGACATACTGTGGTCGAGGTGAAGGTCTTCTTAAAAGAATACCAATGCTGCGAGTTTTAACAGTGTCTTCAGATTTAAATTCCGAGTATTGGTTCAAAAGTTACAAAAACCTTCTCGCACGTTTACTAAACGTACATGAAAAAAAGTTCAAAAATTCATTCTGGGCACACCGGGCCTCAGAATCACGCTCCATAAATTTTCGTGGACTCGTAAAAATCTCATATAATTAAAAAAATAACATGGAATTTCCGGGTCTATACATTCTCCACACCTCAGGGCTTTGTGTCCCCGTAATTCACTACATAAACTAAGGGAAAAAGTGGGGGTACTGAGAAGGTATTTGAGCATCCCACTCCCATGTTCTCTATTGGATGTTCTCGTGCTGCCAACATACACACACCAAAGGTATCGATAACCCAAAAAAAACTCTCTCCTGTTGATCCTCAATCTCCACAAGAACCTCCATAAGGGTCTCCCCATCACCGATGTCCAGGTCGCCATGGTCGATGATGTGAGAAGGGTTTTGCATGTATCTTCTCAACTATGATACAAGGAAGATGTCATGCACCTGGTGAAACTGGGGGGGAAGTTCTAGGTGGTAACCCACCTTTCCTACTATATTGAGAAACTGGAAGGGTCCAATGAACCTCTGAGATAACGTTCCACCCTGGAAAAATCTCTGCAAACCTCATCCGGGCGAGACCCGTAGGAAGATGTGGTCACCATCTTCGAACACCAGAGGTCTCCATCTCTTGTCAGCGTAAGACATCGGCCTACTCTGTGTATTCTTCATCTGCTTCTGCATGATCTGCACCATCTCTGTTCTAGCCCATTCCATATCTGGTCCCATGAGTGCTGACTCCATTGGGTCAGTCCAGCACATAGGCGATCTGCAAGGTCGGACATACAATTCCTCGAAAGGAGTCATCCCAATGGTGGAGTGATACCTGTTGTTGTATGAAAACTCCACCAAGGGGAAGTGATCCTCCGAGCTGTTACTGAAGTAAAGGATTCATGCATGTAGCATGTCCTCAAGGGTTTTAATGGTCCGCTCAGTCTAGACATCCATCGAGGATGGAAGGCGGTGCTCAAACGAAGATGTGTCCTGAAATATTCTTGCAACCCCTTCCATAGAAGAGATGTGGAATGTACATCACGATCAGAGACAATCGTCAAGGGTAATCCATGAATCTGCACAATCTCCAACAAATAGAGTTTTCCCATGATCTCTACTAAACTCTTCACTTTGGTCGGTAGGATGTGGGCTGACTGGGTGAGTTGGAGGATGATCACCCAAATTGTATCATGACCCCTGGATGTACATGCACATCATGTCATGAAGTCCATGTATATCTCATCCAACTTCCACTCTGGGACCTCTAAGGGATAAACCAAGCCTGCTGGTACCTGATTCTCTACCGTTACTTGTTGAAAAGTGAGGCACCAAGAGACAAACTCTGATACTTCTTTCTTCATTCCTATCAACCAGTGCTGTAGTCAAACATCCTGGTACATCATTGACACTCTCGGATGTTCCTCTAGAGGGGACATGTGGAACTCCATCAAAACATCCTCCCGAAGCGACACTGGTACCATGTAACACCCTTTGATGAGGATGATTTACTCCCCACCTTTAGAAAATCCATCATGTGCCGGTCTTGTAGATATCTGAGCACGTTGAACCTCGCAGTCAGTGTCCCCATGCTGCACCTCCCAGACTCGCTGAAGATGTAGGGTAGTGACTGTAAGAGACTAAAGATAGGCTACTCCATCTCGATCCACAAAAGATATCTCAAAAGAGGCTAACTGATATGTCGCCTCCCCTAGTAGCTGTATACCAGATCTCATGCTGAGTGCATCTACTACGATGTTCCCCTTTCCAGGAGTATAGACTATCTCAAAGTCATAGTCCTGGAGGAACTCAAGCCAGTGTTGTTGTCTCAGGTTCAGGTCCTTCTAAGAGAAGATATACCTAAGTCTCTTGTGATCTGAGTAGACAGTAAAACGGAGTCCCATCATGTAATGTCACCACATATTCAAGGTGAAGACCACTACTGCTAACTCTAGGTCATGGGTAGCGTAGTTCTGCTCATGTTTTCTCATCTGTTGAGAACCATATATGATAACTTATCACTCTTGAATCAGGACAGATCTGAGCCTGGTCCCTGATTTGTCACAATAGACTACGTACCCAACGCCCTCCTCCACAAGCCTCAAGATGGTGGCACTAGTCAGTGTCTGCCTTAGCTCCTTAGCTCCTTAAAACTCTTCTGGCATCTATCTGACCATACGAAGAGTCTCCCCATCTTCCTCAACGCTGATAAAGGTGATGCAAATTTGGAGAAATCAGGCACAAAACTCCGGTAGTTTCCAGCCAAACCCGGGAAAATTTATACCTCTGTCACCCTCTTGAGTGGATCCCAAGCAAGTACCACCTCATTATTCACGGGATCCACTGCAAATCCAGCCTATGAGATTACGTGTCATAGAAAGTGAACCTCTCGAATCCAAAACTGGCACATTGAGAGATTAATATAAATATGTTTCTCTTGGAGTTTGTCCATAACTATATAAAAATGATATGCATGCTCCTCCTCTATTGCTGATTATATCAGGATGTCTTCGATGAAGATTACAACAATGAAATCAAGGTATGGCTGAAATATCATGTACATGAGTCCCATGAAAACTGCTGGAGTGTTGGTCACACTGAAAATCATAACCAAAAACTCATAATGGCGTACCAACATCTGAAATTCATCTATTTCACATCCTCTCCTCACACTCTAAGCTAGTGATAGCCTGATCTGAGGTCTATCTTCATGAACCACCATGCTCCCTTCAGCTGATCAAAGTGGTCTTCAATCCTAGGGAGTGGTACTTGTTCTTCACGGTCACCTGGTTGAGGTGACAATATTCAACACAATGTCTCAAGCTCATATATACCATCTTGGTGAAAAAAATCGGGGCTACCCCAGGAGAAACACCGGTCTAGATGAATCTCTTCCCCTGCTAGTCCTCCAACTGTACCTGTAGCTCATGAAGCTCCACAGGAGCCATCTGATACACTGCTGTAGATATCAGTGTCATCCCAGGGTACAAGTCAATGTACAAATCCACCTCTCCACATGAAGTTAAACCTGGAACATCATGAGGAAAGACATCCGTGTATTGGTTCACCACTACAGGATATCTTGGACACTCCACATAAATCGCTCTGATGGTAAGGCCAGTCAACTGATGAGTGCTCAACTACACTCTCCTTGGGTAAGTCCATCCAATGATGAAAATCCTCCCATCTCACTGGTGAAGGTAAAACTAGTCCCATCCATGTGGACAAACTCCACTTTTCATCTAATAATGTCATTCTGAGCATGGACTATAGATAACCATTCCACACCCAAGATGACATCGTAAGGCCTTGACGCCACTACTAGGAGATCCCAGTTGATGATATCGCCTCCCAGAGTAAGATCACATAGTCGGCACCAGTGTGTAATCATGGAATCCTCTATTGTAGGAGTCTCTAGCTGTAAAGATCAAGCTAACAGCTCAATCAAAATATCCAATCTCCGAATGAGGGAAGTGGCAATAAATGAATGATTGTAACATGGGTCTATAAGTACTGTAGCTAAGGTAGAGTATACTTAGATCATACCTAGTATCATATCTAAAGCACTGTGATCGTAGGCCTCAGCTACCAAGAGTTGAGCTCGCCCAGTCCAGCTGCTCCCTATGGTCGGGGTGGACCACCTAGTGGTGGTGGATGTAACATCCCAATTCGCCGCCCACCGCCAGTTTCACGGCAAGCTCCTCTTCCATGTACTCCTTCTCCCTGAAGACTTCCTCGATCCAACCTTTATCTCTGCCTAGGCAGTTCATCGACAGTCTGTTGATCATCCTTATGGTGTATAGTGACTTGGGAATTTTAAATAGAACATTTAATGATTTTAAACATAATTCATCATCATAGTACAATACAAGGATCGTTAAGTCTAGTGTCTTGGAACACAAGGTACATATAACACAAAACATGGTGCTAAAAAAACACTTCTTTATTTAATCTCCATAATGAGCTCCTAACTTCCTTTGAGCCCATACACCTACACAGGGTACCCTGAGGAACACATGAACAATTGGATGAGAAAAAAATCCCAATAAGGGAAAGAACATAAGGATACATCTCAAGCACATGAGTTAGGAGGCATGAAATCATGATATCCAAAACATGAATTTTATATAATAATTTGATATAACCGTGGAATCATATAAACATGGAATCATATAAATATGGCATAATCATAAAGCATTTCCTTAGTATGGGTCAAGCCTAGCCGCCAATCCCGTATCCCAATTTAGTATGGGTCAAGGCTAACCGCCAATCCCGTTTCACATCGCATCTCATGAGACAAACCTTACCCAATGCATTGGAGCGCTATCTGGGAGCACCCATATCAACATATTAATGAATATCCTTTCCACATAAATTTTCTTACCACATATACAATCATACATATTCAACCATACACAAACATAAGGGTTCCCATGAAAATAATTGGGTACCACAATCATGACATCAATCATAACCAATGGGCGTATCATCAAAGGGTCTGTATAAGGAAATAATTAGAAATACATGGACGTTAATGGGGTAAAATATAAATATAACATGTTATGTTGTGTCAAAAATATGTGACAACATATGAGAAATGTATTTTATAAATATTAGCATTAAAATATTTTTGTGCGGTTTTATGGAAAATAATATAGAGATGTTTAAAATAGAAGAGTGTACATTCATATATATAAAACCATAATTGAACAAATATGGTTTTCATAATAAAAATACAGAATTTACAAAGATAATGGTGTCTTAAAAGAAGTTAGGGTGCACCTGAAATTGGATAAAAGTTCGGGAAGTTCCTTTAAACCAAGTGTGCTTATTGGGAAGTATCGAAGAGATATTCACTTATAAGCATGTATAACCATGAAAGAGAGTGAGATTTTGATCATGGAACATGATATTAGAGTATATAAACGTAATTTTGATGTTCTACCAAAAATAAAAGACAACAAAAAAAGAAAGATAGAGCAACCCGAAGGAATAAAGGAAGTTCGGGTAGAATCCATCATGGTTTATTGGCATGGTATCGTGTATAATTAAGAGGGATTTATGAGAGTGTTAATGGGTTTATAATCCCATATAAAACATTAGGTAAGTATAAGGAAGGTGTATAAATGTACCCCATCACTTGGTATTACATAAAAAGACATAGCATCGAGAACAATCTTGATAAAGAGTAAAAAGAGGAGGATCCCTTACCTTAAGTCCATTGGTCATCTCCACTTGATATTAATGACCTGAATAGTAAAATTAGGTTTATTAATCAATAAGTACAGAACCGTATATACATTTAAAAAATTTAGTATAACCTTTTTAGTTTCATTTATACCCATTTTGATTGATTATGAGGTTCAATTTCATGGTTCGAGTCCGTTTGTTTCCTTGGTTTTAATGATCAGTTCACTTGTATCTTGGTTAATATAAAATGTAAGATGAAATTGGTCATCCCGAATTGATGTTATATAGAATTAGTGAACATACATAAGGTTACATGGTTAAAAATTTCATTTTGTTAATTGGACTGAAAGAGAACCATAACATAAGACATTAATGATAAACTCTTGAATTAATGTTACTGATTTTACCCATAATTAACTTGTTTTGTATTATTATTTGATATCATGAGTGTATAAGGATTCTGGAACCATAAATAGGATATATAAAATTTATAATAATCTGGTTCAACCATAACACAAATGGTTTCATGACCAGAAACAAATATTATAAAAGAAATTGAAAACACATTATCCACGATGTCGATAATTCGACACATCACAGATGATGTTATAATTTTAGAATGCGAGGGAGAGGAGATGATGCATGATGCTTGATTTTTTTCTATAAACATGATTAACATCCAAAATATATGAGATTATGTATCTTTCATGATTTTTGGATAAGGTATGGGGAAGAGGGTATATGAAAAGAAGGAAATTCAAACAAAACACTTGAAAATGAGAGGGGATCCTTACCCTTTGATCTCCTATCTTTGAGATCTCTCTTAAAGCCTTTGATTTTGGACTTCTGGTAACAAAAATAGGCCTTGGACGTGGGGAAGGAGCATGGGTGGAATATTGGGCAGAATTTGGGCTAGGCACAAGGATTGATAGGTGTGTGGGAAAGAGGTAAGGAGAGAGGTTATTTATAGTGAGGGAGGAGAGGTTTTTCCCATTATTTTAAGTATTAGTTTATTATTTAAGGCCAAGACTATGAATAAATGATAATTATCATTAAATATACTAAAATAATCAAGGATGATTCGAGATTATCATCTTACATCAGTCATACATCACCTATTATGTAGTATTTAGCATTTATTGTAATTTATCGTATTTTAGTATTCATAAAAAATTCAATTATTTTAGAAAAATACAAAAAATTCCCCCCAATCATTTTTATAAGTGTAGAGTCCAAAAATGAAGTCCATTTTTCAAAAATAATTTCCTATGTATGATTATATTAATATTTAATTAAAATAAAAATTTAGTATCAAAACCAGTGTTAAAACATTCATTAACTTATTCTAAAATACAGGTATATTGTACTTCAAACATGAATATTATTTTTATACTATCATAGGTGATGTTACAATTCATTAGGGTATATCACTATTGATAAGGGTATGTTACTATTAATTAGGTTAGGTTATTATTCACCAAAAATTATGTTTTCCTTATCGGACTCCAAATAACTTACTAATTACAACCGTGTATGCCGGATTTTAAAAATTCCAAACACAGATGTGTCAAACATATGTTTATATGTTATTTAGCACTTATTAGTTCATTATATTGAGTTTTCATGTGATTTTATGACATATTTATTTGAAGGGAATTTTCATTGAAAAAACATTGGGTCGTTACATTCTTCCCCCCTTATGAAATTTCACCCTTGAAATTTTCACTTCCCACATTAGAACAGATGAGGGTAACATTGCCTCATCACCTCCATCAGTTCCCATGTTTCTTGTTCAAACTTTTGGTTTCTCCCTAACACTTTGACCAGGTGCATTGTCTTATTTCATATAACTTTGCCTCTATGATCTAAGATCTTTACTGGTTGTTCCTCATAAGAAAGATCATTCCCTAATGGTATCACCTTTGGATTGAGTACATGTGAGGGGTCTGGTTTGTACTTTCTCAAGAGGGATACATGTAATACATTGTGTACTTGAGATAGGATAGGTGGGACTACTAGTCGGTAGGAAACCACTCCGATGTGTTCAAGGATCTCAAAGGGTCCAATGTACCTTGGGATTATCTTCCCTTTCTTCCCAAATCACATGACTCTCTTCCATGGTGATATTCAAAGGAAGACTTTATCCCCAACGTCGAACTCCAAGTCCCATTGAAGGTTGTTAGCATATCTATTTTTGTAGACTCTGATCATCTTTGATGTGTTTTTGGATGACTTGGACCTTCTCTATCATCTCTTGCACAAGATCGGGTCCAATGAGTTTTCTTTATCCATATTCATCCCTACAGGTTGGAGTTCAATATTGCTTTCCATACAGATCTTCATACATACCTATCTGAATACTCGAGTGAAATCTATTGTTGTATGAGAACTCAACCAATGGAAGATACTGATCCCATCCACCTTTTAATTCTAGAGAGCATGTTCTCAGCATATCTTCAAGTTTCTGAATAGTCCTTTCGGATTGTCCATTAGTTTGGGGGTGATAGGCCTTGATGAAATTTAATTCAGTACCCAATGAATCTTGAAGACTCTTCAAGAATTTAGATGTTAACCTTGGATCACAATCAGAGACAATTGAGAGTGTAACGCCATGTAGTCTCACCACATCCTTCACATACATTTTTGCATGTTGTTCAAGTGAGAGGTCTTTCTGAATAGCAGTAAAATGGGCGGTCTTGGCGAGTCAGTCAACCATAACCCATATCGCATTATTTCCCTTTGAAGTCTCCGGGATACCTGTGACAAAGTCCATTGTGACATTCTCCCATTTCCACATGTGTATAGGCAATGGTTGCATCATCCCTTTGGACTTTTGTCACTCTACTTTAACTTTCTGACATACCAAGCACCATGATATATATTCTGCAATCTCCTTCTTCATGTTGTCCCACCATAAGTGTTCACGGAGATCACGATACATCATGGTACTTCCATGATGGATAGAGAATGTTCAGATATTTTCATTGTCAAATAGATCATTCTTTATCTCTGGTGATGAAGGAACACAAAGCCGCATTACAAACCAAATCACACCATCATCATTGATTTGGAACTCTTGAAGCTTCCCTTACTTTACTACATTGAACATATTTTTTAACTCCACTTCATCCCTTTGTGCTTCCTTAATCTTCTCTTAGATGGATGATTGAGCAATGATTTGAGAAAGGTAGGATGTATCCCCTACCCTTAAGATTTCTAAATACAT
The DNA here is from genome assembly GCA_963277665.1 of Viscum album. NCBI lineage: Eukaryota > Viridiplantae > Streptophyta > Magnoliopsida > Santalales > Viscaceae > Viscum > Viscum album. Next base: position 125,610,968 of record OY728147.1, read on the forward strand.
CTTTTTCATATCCAAGAAGATATGGTCTTTCTCAATCCGTAACATGGATAGAGTAGTAGGTTCATTTCTTCTTAGAGCATCAGCTACCTTGTTCACCTTTCCAGGATGGTAGTGAATAGAGAAATTGTAATCCTTTATTAGCACTAACCATCTCCTTTGACGCATGTTGAGCTCCTTTTGTGTGAATATATACATTAGGATCTTGTGGTCGGTGTATATATCAAACTTCTCTCTATAATGATAGTGCCGCCATATTTTCAAGGAAAAAATCCCAGCCGCCAGCTCTGGATCATGCGTTGGGTAGTTTTGCTCATGGATCTTCAACTTTCGTGAGGCATAGGCTATCACATTATCATTTTCATGAGTACACAACCCAATAATTTCTTTTAATCATCATTGTATATAACAATACTTTCTCCACTTTTTGGTAATGTGAGTACAGGTACAGTGATCAACCATCTCTTTAGCTCCTTGAAGCTTACCTCACATTCTTCAGTCCAGACAAACATTACCCCCTTCTATGTCATCTTGGTCATTGTGTTTGACATTCGTGAAAAGTTCTTCACAAATCATCAATAATACCCTATAGACCCAAAAATCTACGGATCTCAGTTACAAAAGTTTTCAAGGGACACTCATCAATTTCCTTTATCTTGGAAGGGTCCACAAATATTCCTTTTCTAGTGATAACATGCCCTAGGAATGATACTTCTTTCATCCAAAACTCACAATTACTATACTTTTCATACAACTTCACTCTTCGTAAAGTATTTAACACAGTTTTTAAATGCTCCTCATGTTCCTCCTTGCTCTTGGAGTATATCAGAATATCATCAATAAAGACTACCACAGATTTTTCAAGGTAATCTTTAAAGACTCTATTCATTAAATCCATGAACATTTCCGGAGCATTAGTGAGTCTGAAGGGAATAACTATGAACTTATAGTGTCCATACCTTGTTCAAAATTAAGTCCTAGGTATATCTTCCTTCCTCGCCTTTAGTTGGTGATATCATGACCGAAGGTCCTCCTTAGAAAAATAACTGGCCCCACGAAGCTGATCGAACAAGTCGTCTATCCGTGGAAGTGGATACTTGTTCTTTATCATGATTTTACTGAGCTCACGATAATCAATGAAAAGGAACATTGATCCATCCTTCTTCTTGAAGAAGAGGAATATAGAACGCCACAGTGAAGAACTCAGTCGTATAAAACCATTCTCCATATTTTTCGGTAACTACTTCTTCAGCTCTTCTAGCTCTATGGTGGCCATTCTGTATGGTTTCTTTGAGATAGGCAGAGATCCAAGGAAATGTTCAATTGAGAACTCAACCTCTCAGTCTGGAGGAAGACCATAGAACTCTTTAGGGAATATGTCAGTTTAATCCCTTACGATGGGAATGTCTTCAAGCGTGATTCACTCCTTTGTCTTGATCATTTGAGAAAGATATTATTGCTCATAAGGAAACAATATCCACACATGAGGCGAAGAATCTAAAGGAGACTCATTCTCCTCATTACACTTGTAAAGAATCAGAGGATGCTTCGGGATGTGAAAAGTGATCTCCCTTTCCCGAAAGATGATGTTATCTTTGTAAAAAGATAGCCAATCCATGCCCATGATTGAGTCAAACTCAACTAAAGGAAGTATGACAATATTTGTTGGGAGGTTCAGTCCACAAACATTAACTGGGGTGGAGTTATAAACCATGGATGTAGTGATCTCCCCATTTTCTGTTTTCATATATAACATTTCCTCCAAATTTTGAGGTGGTTTTTGAATAGTTCTACTAAACATTCAAGATATTAAAGAATGCGTAGAACCAGAATCAAATAGTAGGTCAGCTATTCTTGAATGAATAACTAGCGTACCTGTCACCACATCATTCTCCGGCTCCACCTTAGTAGTAGTGATAGCATAATCCCTTCCTTGTGGCCTTAGAGGTTGTTGTTGATTTCCTCTCAAAACCCTCGACTTAGGGAAATTTTTCACATAATTCCCAAGATCCTTGAAGTTGAAACACTACACTGTAGGCTGAGTGTTGTTCTGAACCTTCCTTTCTTCATCAACATTAGAAGTATTTTTCATATCCCTTCAGCAGTTCTTGTCCAGATGATTAATCTTTCTACATTTGAAGCAATTCTTGGTTCCCTTGAGACTGTCACCAGGATGCTTCTTCCACCAATTTTTGCAAAGGGGAAGGTGATGCTTTTTTCCATCATGAGATTTTTTTTGATGAACCAACCATGTTGTTCTCCATTTTCCACTTCTTGTCTCTAGGCCCATGAGACCCTTGAGAGTCTCCAATCTCCATTTCCACCTTGAGGGGAGAACAGAAAAAATCCTCATAACTTTCAAAGTCTCAAATTGCCAACACTTTTCATAGACACAGTTTTAGTCCTCTATAGAAGCGATCCACCTTGATTTCAGTGTTCATGACAATGCCCAAGGCATACCTTGCAAGCCTTGTAAATTTTGATTCATACACCCTGATGGACTCATCTTCTTTCTTACAGAGACCGAGGAACTCTCTTTCCATCTTGAGACAAAGGGTTTGAAGAAAATATTTGTTGAAAAAACATCCTCTTGAATTCCTCCCAATACATGGAATCAATTTCCACTTGGTAATTTGTATTCTTGATCAGTGCCCACCACTGATCAGCTTCCCCATCAAAACGACAAACCGCTAAAACAACCTTCTTTTCTTCCGAGCACAACAGAATAGAGAATATAATATGAATGGAGTTAATCCATTGTTCTGTAGGGAGGGGATCAGAAGACCCACTAAACATGGGAGGCCTTTTCTGCATGAAGGATTCTACGGAAACATTCTCTTTCCTTGTAGGTGGAGGCATTTCTACCCGATTCAAGTATTATTCATAACTCAAGAAAGCTGAGCAAGTACTGTCATGAAGTTTTTAGCATCTTCTCCCGTCATATTGGTCACATCATTAAGGCAATCATCATATTACCTATCACATTGGTTGTTGGAACATGTTCTTATATTTCACGCCATTAACTAAGCAAAAGACCCTATAATTAGAGGTCTTGAATACTTATTTATTAAGAATAAAAGGAAACTTTCAATATAAATGGATAAACTGTTAAGGAATAAGTATATCCTAAATTGTGATTCCATAGGTTAAAACCTAGGTTATCCCCGATCTATTCCTTGACATATATTTTAGTGTGATTTTTTTGTCCTTAATAATGGTTTGTACTGAGCTCATGAAACTACCAAAGCATATCCCATGTGAGTGTCATAACAAAGAGTGCAGCAAGGCCCGTTTTCGTGCACCAGTTCTCATTCGAGTCTAGCTCAAATCGGTGTTTTCTGGTTTTCCTTAAAGATACATCTGTGCCAGAGCCGTCTCTACCTGCTCGTATCCAAGTCGGGATGTATTTGCTGAATAAACCGCTTACTCTATACTCCCCAATATTTAGGACTATTTTCCTAGACATAGTCTCATCCTTAATATTCTTACTAAGGTTCTCTATTCCTAATCTCCAAAAATAACTAGACCATCCTATGATACCAACTATAGTGACCCGGGCCTTTTATATATAACATTTTATGTTTTTAAACATAATTAATCATCAGATTACAAGACTAGGATCGTTAAGTCTAGTGCCTTGGAAGACATGGTACATATAACACAAAAAATGTGGCTAAAAAACACTTAATATCCATAATGAGTTCCTAACTTCCATTGATCCCTTAAACCTACATAGGGTACCCTGGGGAACACATGAACAATGGGATGAGCTAAAAAGCCTAGTAAGGGAAAGAACATAAGGATACATCTCAAGCACATGAGTTAGGAGGCATGACATGATGATATCCAAATCATGAAATTAATAAAATCATTTGATATAACCATGGGATCATATAAACATGGAATCATATAAATATGGCAGAATCATAAATAATTTATTAAGTACGGGTCAAGGCTAACTGCCAATACCATTTCCCAATTCAGTACGGGTCAAGGCTAACCGCCAATCCTGTTTCACATCACATCTCATGAGACATATCCTTAACCAATGCATTGGAGCACTATTTGGGATCAGCCATCTCAACATATTCATGAATATCCTTTCCACATAAATATTCTTATCACATATTCAATTATACATATTCAACCATACACAAACATAAGGGAACCCATGAAATTAATTGGGTACCACAATCATGACATCAATCATAACCAATGGGCATATCATGAAAGTGTCCATATAAAGAAAATAATAAGAAATAGATGGAAGTTAATAGGGTAAAATAATCATATAACATGGTAAGTGGTGTCCCACATAAGTGACAACATATGAGAAATGTATTTTATAAATATTAGTATTAAAACATTTTTGTGCAGTTTTATGGAAAATACAATAGAGTATTTTAAAATAGTAGAGAAGAAATTCATCTATATAAAAACAGAATTGAACAAAGATGGTTTTAATAATAAAAATACATAATTTAAAAAGATAATGGTGTCTTAAAAGAAGATATAGTGCACTTGAAATTGAGTAAAAATTTGGGAAGTTCTCTTAAAAAAAGTGTTCTTATTGGGATGTATCGAAGAGAGATTCACTTATAAGAATGTATAATAATAAAATAGAGTGAGAGGTTGATCTTTTAACATGATATTGTAGCATATAAACCTAATTTTGAAGTTCTACATAAAATAAAAGACAACAACAAAAAAAATATAGAGCAACTCGAAGGAATAATGGTTGTTCAGGTAGAATCCATCATGGTTTAGTGGCATGGTATCATGTATAATTAAGAGGGATTGGTGAGATAGATAAGGGGTTTATCATCACTTATAAAACATTAGGTCAGTATGGGGAAGGTGTATAAATGTACCCCATAACTTGGTGTTACACAAAAAGACATAGCATCAAGAACAATCTTGATTAAGAGAAAAAATGGGAGGATCCCTTACCTTAAGTCCATTGGTGTTCTCCACTAGATATTAATGACCTGAATATTAAAATTAGATTTATTAGTAAATAGGTAAAGAACCTTATATAAATATAAAATATTTAGTATAACCTTTTTATGTTAATTTATACCAATTTTGATTGATTATAAGGTTAAATTTCATTGTTCAGGTTCGTTTGTTTCCTTGGTTTTAATGATCAGTTCACTTGTATTTAGGTTCGGATAAAATGTAAGATGAAATTGGTCCTCTAGAATTGATTTTATATATAAATACTGAACATCCAGAAGGTTAAATGGTTACAAAATTTATTTGGTTAATTGGAGTGGAAGAGAACCATAACATAAGGCATTAATGATAAACTCTTGAATTAATGTTAGCGATTTTACCCATATTTAACTTCTTTTGTATTATTATTTGATATCATGAGTGTATAGGGAATCCAGAACCATAAATAGGATATATAAAATTTATAATAATCTGGTTCAACCATAACAAAAATGGTTTCATGACCAGAAACAAGGATGATAAATGAAATTGAAAACACATTATCCACGATGTTGATAATTTGACACTTCACGGACGATGTTTTAATTTTTGAATGCAAGGGAGAGGAGAAGAAGCATGATGCATGAATTTTTTTCCATAAACATGATTAACATACAGAATACATGAGATTCTAGAGCTTTCATGCTTTTTGGATAGGGGAAGGGGAAGAGGGTATAAGAAAAGAAGGAAATTGAAAGAAAACACATGAAAACGAAAGGGGATCCAAACCCTTTGATCTCCCCTCTTTGATATCCCTCTTAAGGCCTTTTATTTTGGCCTTTTGGAAATACCAGTAGGCCTTGGACGTGAGGGAGGAGCTTCGGAGGACTATTGAGCAGCATTTGGGCTAGGCACAAGGCTGGAGAGGTGTGTGGGAAAGAGGTAAGGAGAGGGGGTATTTATAGTGAGGGAGGGGAGGTTTTTTCCATTATTTTAAGTATTAGTTTATTATTTACTTCCAAGACTATGAATAATACATAATTATCATCAAATATACTAAAATAATCATGGATGATTCTAGATTATCATCTTATATCAGCCATAAAAAACCTATGATGCAGTATTTAGCATTTATTGCAATTTATCATATTTTACTATTCATAAAAAATTCAAGTATTTTTGAAAAATCCCAAAAATTCACCCTAAACATTTTATGATGTGTAGAATCCAAAAAGGAAGTCCAATTTTCAAAAAAATTCCTAAATATGAATATTTTAACATTTAATTAAATTCACAATTTAGTATGAAAAGCAGTTTTAAAACATTCATTAACTTATTCAAAAATTCAGGTATATTGTACTTCAGACATGAATATTATTTTTATACTATCATAGGTGATGTTACTATTCATTAGGGTATATCACTATTTATAAGGGTATGTTACTATTCATTAGGGTAGGTTTCTATTCACCAAAAGTTAATTTTTCCTTATCAGACTCCAAATAACTTACTGATTACAACCGTGTATGCCAGATTTTCAAAATTCCAAACATAGAAGTGTCAATCTTTTGTTTAGATGTTACTTAGAAATTAGTATTTAATTATGTTTAGTTTTCATGTGATTTTATGACATACATATGAGAAGGGAATTTTCATTGAAGAAACATTGGGTCGTTACATGGTGGGTTGGGCAGTCACGAGCAATGTGACCCTGCCCGCCGTATGTGTAACACTGCCTTCTCCTCGCTTGACTAGCTCTATCTCTTGTGCCCCACACAAATGACCTTAAATCCTTCGGTTGTCCACCTGTAGTTCTGGTCCTCTTGGACCTCTATGACATCTATCTTCTACAATATGCAAAAAACTCCACTATGTGACACCCAGTGGTCGGTCTCGTTGTTGGGGACCGCTCAGCAAGAAAACTCTCTACTAATAGGGATCACTCTAATACCCTCGCATGAGTCGGAATGTTGAGAGAAATCATCAAAACCCTGATCTCCCTCTTGGGTCCCTGGATGAAGGTTTGGGCCCTGAATAATGGGTCCCGAACCATATCTGTGGAGTAGCACGAGAGGTAGGTTAACCTCACTGAGTACGGAGCCATAGTCATGTTGCCCTACTACAGATGAAGAAGCTTATGTATGTGCACTATGTGAAGGGTTGCTGGAAAAAACTATGCTCTAAATAGGCTCTCAATGTCTCCCTGGATAAGTGTCACCTCACCGTGAACCTGGAGCATCAAGCTCATCTTCCTATTACAGCCTATAGAAGACTGGAGGCAAGGATCACAATGAGATCAGCTGGGGTCCCTACCAGTCGGAAGAATCTCACCATAGCCTCCCGCCAATCCTCAGCCTCCAGTGGGTTCATCTCACCTCTGAACCTAGGTGGCCTCTGGCACTGGAACTCGTGAGATGCACTCAAGCGGCGTGCACCCTCTGCTACTGAGGTAGTTTCCATCAGTGGCCCAACTGGTAATGGTACCATTGGTGCCCCTACTGATAAAGGGATCTATACCAAGGACTCATCACTCTGTAGGATATCATCGTGTACTACACCCTGAACCCTAGATAGTTTTCTTGGTGGAGGCATCCTGAAAAAAACAGGTGTGCCACAATCAATAAGTTATACCCGGTGAGTTCACTCAAAAATATCACAAAGAAAACTTTTAGAAACACACACACAATCAGAGTTTTCGTGCACTGAATCAGAAATCAGAAGTTAGGGTCCTGGTGTATGGATACATCAGTTGCCACACCAACACTGGATTCCCTAAAATTATAACCACACTCACTACTCTTAACATTATTTCCATTAAAATTTCATAGTCCAATGTTCAATGGTAGAACTGACTCCTCTGATACTGATTTGTCACGACCCGTCCCCCGGGTCTCATGTCGTGTCTACCCCAAGCCCGCCTTCTATAAGCACTGGGATGGTGACTAGCACCGAAAGGCATATTCCTTAAATCGGTAAGGCATTGACTTTATATCCTATAAACACACAAAAACAATCACATAGCAAAATACGAACACAAGTAAACTATATAGTAGAAAGTTTTTTTACAATAAGAAAAAGGGGCCAGAATACGAGCACAACTGGAAAGTACAACAAAACTGGAATGTGCAAGTAAACTGAAACAACTCCTGTGAACACCCGCCATGGATCCGACCTGAAGTGTATGTATATATCTCGAACAGTTGTCTCTTCCGTATGCCTCATCTATGGTCCACCTCCGAGAATCCTCCAGTCCTAGTACCCTCTTCCTCATTCAGCATTGTCTGTCGTCTACACCAAACACAACAAGGTGTTGGCATAGCCCGTGTAGCGGTGAGTATAACAATACTCAGTAGGGACCCCGAGACTCTCAAAGGTCTCAAAAAAACCACAAAGAATAAAATTCAATGCATTGAATTGACTGGAAACCCTACTCATGTATTTTCCATACATATACCTAAGTAATCAAGTATACCCATCCCAATCACGAGGAAACACTCGGTCCAACTCCAAAGCCCAAATCTTAATTCTTCCATAAAAAAAGGAATACCATAAAGATATGTACCACAAAGGTACACCACATAGAAGAATACCAAAAGGGTATCAACACAAATGTAAATACCACAAAGGTAGGCCCCACGATATATTACCACAAAGGTATCACCATGAAGGTAAGTACCACAAAGTTACGCCACACAGACGATTACCACAAAAGTTTCACCACAAAGGTAAGTAACACAAAGGTATGCCACACAGAAGATTATCATAAAGGTAAAGACTCTGATCACACTATGTACAACTTAGGTATGATAGTAAATATGATTAGATTTATTGACTGAATCATCATACTCTATTAAGATTCAAACCACGTAGGATGCTAAATCATCAGACCCGCATAGGATCCTAAATCATCAGACCCACTTAGGATACTAATACATCATCAAACCCAGATAGGATCCTAGTACATCAGACCCATGTAGGATAATATAGTAGTCCCATGTTGATTCCTAGAGTAGATCTAACTGAGACACTCGTAAAAATACCCACAAAGGATCCCAAATTAAAGACCCACATAATATCCCTTTCTCGTGTTATAGGCTGCTATAGGGTTCCCACACTAAGCTTGCTTGATTCCGAGAGGGTCTGCTCCTCAATCCACATGTTGATACTCCAACTACCAATAATTCCCATGAAAAAGTATCCTAGAGGACTACCATATAAAAGGGGTATCAACGCAATTGACGGTGCGTCAATCAGACGCCAAGTCCGTATGTTATTAGACTTTTAGTCAAGAGGGCCTGGTTGGATTCGTGCTCAATCCAACCCAGTGGTACCCCCAAATTTATCCAAAACTAATGTGGGGCATACTATAAGGGCCTTCGTGATCCATGATTTCTTAATCCGGCATTGGTTCATCAAACAGATGCTTGTAGCTCATGATATGGTTGAAAGAGTGAAAAGGGTCGAAGTTGGTCTGGGTCTGATCTGAGCTGGCCTAGGCTGACCCGACCCAGTTTGGGTCGACCCAGCCCAACTCGAGTCAGGACTGGGCTCAGACATGATCTGGTGGGTGGCCCGCGGTGTGGCGGCCTATGGCGGACTGCTCGGCTCCCCGGCTGGCTGGATGGCTAGTCTTCTCCACAAGGTGCGATCGCGCCCCGCGCCATCACCAACGGCCGGTGTTAAGCCCGCCATGCCTAGCCTTGCCACTGCAGCCCAAGGACACTTATCTTCTCCACCAAGTAGCATGGACAGGCACCGCCTTCCCCTTCTTGTGGTCGCCCAGAGTGCCGGCCGCTGCCCTTGCTCCACCGTGGACGACGAGCCGCAGTTTTTCTCCAACGTGGTAGTTGCACTGCCACCGTCTTTGTGGCCGACTGTGGTGCCCGGCGCTGCTCTTGAGTCCAACCAGTGCCAATCGCCGTCACCGGTCACATTCCTCCTCCATCACTAAGAACACATCAAAAACCACAAAGGATTGCGGGGAGGTCAGGTCATGTTCATTGGCCCGTACTGTCTGCGTTAGAGCAGTAGCAAGTGAATTATTATTTCTTGAATCCTGAAGAATGTCAAGAACGAGTATGGGAGGTATTAAAAACAACAAACCCTACGAGAATGAAGTCAAATTCATTGGAGAATGTTGTAATTCGTTTCCTTTGCAAGGTGCCTCCCATCTAGGCTCGGGTTCGGTTCCTTGTTCTCCATTGAATAGGTGTTCTTCATTGAAGAGGAAGAGTTTCTCCATAATTATCCCAAGCAACTCCCTTTTTCAAACATTTCTCCGAAATCCCAGCAAAAAATATCCCACTTATTAAATTATGTTTTGATAATTTAATAAGAGTTGTAAATTAATTATGTTGATGTTGGAGTAATTAATTTAGAGGAAACCGAATGTTTAAAGTTTATTCATTAATTCTGAATTAATGAATCATATTAATTAAGGTGGATTGTTGTTACACATTTTTTGTAACTGGTCATTTAATGCCCATCATTAGATGCCCAACCACCCTTGTGTGGTCCCCACGTTTAAGATTCAAAAAGGGAGGTTTCCAAGGCCAGGTGTTCCCCACCACCAAACAATAAAATTGGGAGGTTTCATTAAAAATATAAAAGTTAAATTTTTTTATTTTTCTATTCTTCCATAAAAAGGTGAAAAATTATCTTCCATCGTTGACCTACTGTGGTCGAGGTGAAATTCTCCATAAGCGAATACCAACACTGTGACTTCAATGGTGTCCTGAGATTTCAATTATGAGCACCAGTTCAAAAGATTCAAAAACCTTCTTTCACGTTTACTGAACATACCCAAAAAAAGGTTCATAAATACATTCCAGGCACACCAGGCCTCAGAATCACACGCCGTCAATTTTTGTGTACTCATAAAATTTTCATATAATTCAAAACAATTACAATGAAATTCCAGTTCTTTACAGATTATCCCAAAGGATACCTTATGCTCTAAAGAACTTTCATAATTATCAATTAAATGTATTAAACCACTCTAAAAATAATTGTACCTTTGTGATAAATTTTCTATGATACATATTTTAAGGGTTTATTAGAAATCATATTTGTGTTATGAATTTTTTAGATTTGTTGAATTTGTATTCAAACAAATTTATTAGTTTTCATGGGTAAAAAAATCAAATAAATTCATAGTGGTATCATACTAGGCTATGTTCCTCACACCCTTATTGAGCCTTTGGGACTTTTTAGGTTTTGTTTTTCTGGATAGGGGAAAGGGAAAGGGTAACATGTTCTAGGGAATATCTACTTGATTATTGACATGTATAGTTTTTTGGAGGAGATGTGGTACCAAATGTATTTTGTCATATAAATTCATTATATCGCAATGTATCTATTTTTAATTTTATTTTTGTATAACATCTATTTGGTCATATTATTTCAATGACATTAATATCATGTATATGACCCTTTAGTGGCGTATCTTTTTATCTTTTTTATTTTTTATGGTATCAATTACGCCTATTTTTTTTATTTCGTTGGTTGCTTGATAAATATTTTAGACTCTGAACATGTTAAAGCGCCCATCCATTTTATGGATGGTTCATTTTGATTAACCATGATAAAAAAATTCCCATAATATTTTATGTTATAAATAGTGGTTATTGGTAGCTCGTTTTGGTTAGGAACCCACATCAAACCGTGTAATGGATCAGAATTGTGTTATGGGTCGAGTTGACCGTGGAAGGTTTGTTAAATAATATTTATCTTATAAAACCCTTTTTCATTAATTATACTCTTTAATTTATTTAATATTAATTTTGTAGATCCATTTTCCTCTAATTGGAACATAAAATAATCAAGAAATGTTTTTATGAAAAACATACATTATTTATTCTTTGGATCAGAATATTTTCCTTCAATATCCATGATCTCTAAATTGATTTTAGGAATTTTTATTCCTGATCCTATAATTGTTTATATTAATTTTTATCCATGATTAATTATCTATAAATAAATTAAATGGATTCTTCATACAATATCTTGAATCATGTGTCTTTGAATTTTTATCAAATAAGTGAATGGAATTATGGTTTTCAAGTACACAGAATTAAAAAAATCTCCCATCATTATGAATAATAAAATATTTGTAGATTAAATAGAGATTTGAAATGGTAATTTTCGAAGAAATTTTTCCCTTAATATTCTATACTATTTTTATTTTATATGAAGTATTTCATAATTAAAAGGGTATTTTCCTTAACAAATAATACAATGATCTATAAAAGAATTTTTCATATATAATAATATATTTTGATGTAATCTATGATTTATTAGGGATATTATATAATGATACCATCCTTATTTTTCCTCTATATTGTTTATTAATATGATTATTAGATATCTATTGAACCCCTCTATTTTCCATGAGTTATGCTATGATTATATGGTGTATTATGATTTTGGATGATGAGATATTAAGAAAAAAAATTTATTTTCAATGGGTAATGATATGATGATATGATAAAGGTTTTATTATATTGTAGTATACATATGATTGGATTATGATTAAGTGATTCGTGGTCTTGTAACTGTACATACCTCTATTACATTGGATAATATGATATTGATATCACATGAGATCATGGAGATAAGTGTTGATGTGATTTTATATAGATTTGTTCACATTTTGAAATATTAATACGATTTATTCTTTCTATACTCCCTAGAGTACGCATATGAATGATTTCAGATATCTTTGGAAAAACTTTGATGCATGAATATGGTTTCTTCTAACTAGTATAAAAATATTATTCATGGACATGATTTCGAAGAACATTGTCCAAAAGAATATGATTTCCTAGGATTATGATGTCACATACCTATTTTTTAACTCTTAACTGATGATAAAATAATTGACACCCTTATTGATCATGCTTCAAAATAAAAAAATTTAAATAATAATCATATAATATTTTCTTGGTATGGATATTTTACTTCATAAATGTGGACATGTATATGTTATCATACACATACAATAATATTATTATCCAATGATTGTTATCTCACATATTTACCCTTATTGAAAATATAATCTAACCACTTCATTGGATTTACTAACATTTGTTTCAAATAATTTTTATTTTATAATTGGTCTATAGGGTATTAATTTGAAGATGTTTATGGGGAATGTTGATTATTATTCATAAAATAAGATGACAATTTATTTTGTCTCCAACAATACCAAACCTTTAGGGTCCTATGGCCTATATTGTTGCGAGTTTTATTTTATATTCATCTAAAATGATGTAATATTTATGTATGTTATGTTTTGGTCACCTCAGTCATTATGTTTTACAATTCATTTATGTGATGAACATGATTAGAACAATAAACTATTTTAAAAAGTATAGTTTTGTTTTAATTCATATAATTTTAATAATTAGGTCATATTTTTAAATTCAAAACATATTAGGTTTTCATATATTTTAATTATGATTCACTATATATTCAAATGACATGTACCACCTACAAAATATATTTGAATAATATTTTGTAAATTTTTAAAATTTGTAAATGTAGCATCATTATTGTTTTTAATTAGTTTTTTTGTAATTTGTTTTCTATTTGTAGCTTATATTTCTTGATGTTTTTTGTTTTACATGTTATGATATTTTATTTCAGAACATATTTTTTATGAAAATTATAAATATCAACATTTATTATAGGAAGAACTGAATTTTAAATCCTTTAGATTAAGGATTTTGACATTGGTTCTTCATAAAACCAATGTTGAAATATATATTCATGTCGGTTTAATTAAAACCCAATGTGAAAAACCATATATGAGGGATTTTTAAATGACTTTAATTCAAAACCAATGTTGAAAGTGTCGAATATGTCAATTTTTAGAAGGGATTTCGATGTTATTTTTTTTATAAAAATTATTTTGAAAGCCTTAATTTTGACATGATCTACATTAACATTGTTTTTTAAATGATGTTAAAAGGCTAAATAATGATGTTAAATGAATATTTTTTCTCTCGTTGTGGTAACAAATGGGTAATTTATGGAATGATTCATACTCTGAAGGATATAGAAAAGTATAAAATAAAAAATGGAGTTACACAAAATAACAAACATATAAAGGTTATATAGAATTTCAGAACATTCTATCCCAATAATAGGATGATTCATACTATCAATAGGATCCAAGAACTACTGAGAATAATTTAAAACTCAAAAGTAATATTGATGGATACACTTTTGATATAAAATGTAATATACGATTATAATATTAAAGAACAAGTGGTAGTGGTCATGGTTTAAGTGAACATGATAAAAAAACTAATATATTAGTTATGTTTTTTTAATTTCATTTTAAAAACATCTTTTCTCATCAAGATACAAGGAATGGTGAATTTAAATAGAATGATAATGTTGATTATGTAAATGATCTTATAGAGAATTATGGTTGGAGATATATTTCAATTAATATTAGGATATATTTATATAATAAGAACCCATGAAAATTGAAAATTAATATAATGTTACCTAAATCCAAATATACAATAAGTAATATAACGAGTATAAGCATAAAAAAGATGTGAAATAGAAAAATTACCAATCTTGGAATTTTTTATGTTACTTTTTAATTTAGTAATAAATCCCCAATCATGGTTTTCACCATAATGTAGTGTCAATATACTACCATGGAAAAAAGGAAAAAAATCACTTTAGATAATAAAAATTTCTAATCATGTTTAAATATAGACTATATAATTATTTTAATTCTACTATCACATGACAAGATATTATTTAATATATAGTTAAAATTATTTTAAAAATGTACTTATAAGAGGTAATCTATATTTTTTTATTTATTTTAATAGGAATAATTTTTTGGAATAATTTAATTCATTTCATAATTGGTCGATGTTAATACCTTTTTTATTTTACAATAAATTTAGTTTTGAATTTTATTGATTAATTTGATTATTTGAGTTAAAAAACGTATTATTGATTAAATAATAGAAAAATTAGTATAAAATTTCATGGAATATGGATTTATGTATTTTAATATGAATATAATTTTTATATTCCTAAATAATTATTTGGAGAAATAATATTTTTTGTAGATAATTCAAATTTTTCTAATTCAGTAATGGAATAAATATAATTTTGACATGAAATGATTGATCTAATATGCATCAAAATGTAGGAAATATATTATTTAATTATGGGTAAAAACCAAGGTAATGTTGATAATATACCAATTTCATTCCTTATAAATTTTAATGATTTATATTTTAATGATTTATATTCATAATGAGAATATTAAATAATTTTACAATCAGAGAGGAAATATTTTTTTCAAAAAAAAAATTCACATGTATTATATGGTTTTATTTAAAAAGATTAATATAAAAAATTATAGAATTTAATTTTGAAAAATATTATACCATTTTTTAAATCTGGAATTTAAATAAAATTAGAGTCAATATTTGTGTATCTTCTGAAAAAGATGATTTTTGGGTGTGTGATAGAAAATACTAATTTTTATGTAAATAGTATTCTAATTTAAATTATTAAAATAGTGTCATATCATTTTAGATTGGCTTTAAAATAAAATTATTTGACTATGACTGAAAGTAATCAAATTAATTTCTTTGTAGTCAATATTATAAGATAATTTTTTGTAAAAACTTTTTTACTTATTAAGGAATATTCTAGAAAACAATTTTGGTCCCATTTGGTGGGTTTATTTTTGAAGTAATTTATTCCAATCATATAAATTGATTTTTTTAAAATGAAATCCAAATTTTGAATCATAATTTTAAAATTTGGTAATGAGAAGATTTTTTTGCATTATAAATTGTATTTTTTGTAAAAACAAATCAGTTAACATGGTAATAGATTAAATGGTATAAAATTGTGACAACTAAAATTATATGGGTTAAAATGACTTAAGAACGTTACTAACTCATATTTTTTGATCATATTTAGACTCAATATCATCTCATATTCGATTAGGCACCATTTTGGTGCCCTTTTTCCTGACTAATACATTAATTTATTATATCATATAAAAAATTCAATGTACGACCACTCCCCCACATACAAAAGGATACCCTCTCTGTTATCATACCCTTGGTATTAGATATTTTTATATTGCAAAATAATAACCCAAATAATTTCGTAAAATTTATTCCTTGGTCATAGAGTTCCTTGTTTGATCAGAATACTATCTAATGAATGCATTACATATAAACCTAAGGAGTCTTTCTAAAGAAGAGGTAATGTTATTAATTTAATGGTTTCATTTTTTTATTCTTTTATATCCTTAAAACAAAATCTTATTAAATATTATGTTATTAAATCGTAATATCCAATATAATATAATTTTATTATGTTTGTTTTATAAAACGTTTTCATCAAATTATAATTCTAGTGGATAATAAAAACTTCTCTCTTGTGTACGTGTAGACTACCACATCATGAGACTATCTATTTCATTTTTCATCAACAAATGATTTGTATATTTATGATAATGGATAATAAAAAAATAATAAGACTAAATATATAAATTTAATTCTATAATGGTATATAAATGTTCTATTTCATTCTTTACCATCCAACAAAAAATAAAATCATAACTCATGCATACGTGTGGAATACTGCCTCACTGACAGATGTATTTTATTTTCCATCACTTCCTCACAAGATAGGTATATTTACTTGATTTTAATGAAATAATATTATAAAAATAATTTAGTTATTAGAATGTAAAATTAATATAATACTTACAGTATTTCCCTTATGCTCATCAAAAACTAGAATCATTGCATGTGCGTACGTATGGACTGTCATCTGTATGTTGTAACATGTTTCATTTTTTATAATAAACATACATGGTTGGTTATAAATGTATAAATAATGTATAAAAATGATATATGATGATTAATATTTGGTATATGATATGATATGTATCAATTAGACCATATTCAGACCACCAAATCCATTTTGATGTATAGACATTATGTTCTCAAAAAATCTGTTGTTAACATAATTAGTTATTTAATTAAGTATAACATGGATATAAGTTAAATTATAGAAATAATAAAATTTAAAATGATTATTTGTAATTTAAATATTTGATATAATTTATTCTTTTAATTTGTTAAATAATTTACATGATAAGTCATACTCGATATAATGGATTTATCAACTCAATTTCCTTTAATTGAAAATTATCCCATTTTTCCTCATGTTTTCTTTTGTGTGTTGTTTAAAATAAATTATTTAATAGTTTCAAAACTAATTTAAAAAATAAGTGTCTTCAAAATCAATGATAGGTTCTCCAATTCAACATCCTTTTGTTTTATAATATATGATAGTCGTAAAGAATTTTTCTTTAAAATCAAATTTTAAATGTTTCGATGTTTTTCATATATTTTTTCATTTAGATAAATTTATTTTTCAAAATATAAATATATTTATTAATATATTTATATTCATATTCAATGTTAATTTAACACATTTTTTACATTATTTTTTAGTTTTTAAAAGAATACTTTAAACTCATTTCAAAATAGGCCCTTGTAGAAATTTTTACAAAAATGTGAAAAGAATTTTATTATAATATATATGGAATTAGAATGTTTCCCCATAATAATTTTTATTATTATTATATAATATTGTCCTAGAATTTGAATATTTTTGAAATTAATATTATATTTCCAACTATTTTTGGGAATTTTTTTGAATATTTTTCAATGAAAAAGAATTTTTATCCTTAATTTTACATGTACCCAGAAAGTGCGTCTACATATTTGTTAAATAATTTAATTTTTGAGATTTATTAACACCAATGAAATATTATAGTTATTTCATATATGTTATGATATGAGAATATTTTTTAGGAAAATGGTTGATCGAGATATAGCTCTCTAATACAGTAAAAAATGATAACGCTCAATTGAGAATTATATTGGAATAACATAGGTAGGTAATTTCAGTTACAAGGGTTAATGCATGTTTTATTGTAAGGTTTCTATAAATGTAGTGTCATGTGTCATCTGAATTAATTTTCTATGCCTACTAATGAGTTGTTAAAATTTCTTATTTCATAATGTATGCTCTTTAATTGTTTTAAGTATTATTCCCATTATGTTTTGAAAGGTATATTTCAAGATCATGTTTTCCGAGGTTATCACTTTATCTAAAAAATCCACTTGATTCTGTTTTTTAATTTATATTTTTAATAATGTTTTTTTGAAAACATTAGGTAGTATTGTTGACTTTCTGTGTATGTAAAGGATTATTTAACCTCAATTTTTATTATGTTAAATGAAAACTCTCTTATATGTCTTAATGGTTTAGAAATATACTAATGGGTATATTTTTTCATTTTAATATATCCCATACTGAGCTCTTTTTGACCACCCTTCATTTTAATATATCTTCATAAGGTTTTTGTATGGGTGTGATCATTGATGAAGTCATGTTGAAAATCATGAATATTTTTCATGAAAATATAAATTGTTTGATTTTAATGTTTTTTATTTTGGTTAAAATTAATACTATTTATATATTTCCACATTGTAATGTATTTGTTTTTTATGTAAGAGTTATGAAATAATTCTCGAAAACTCTAAACCTAAAAATCTCTTCATGAATAAAATAAATTATTCCTTGATTTAAAAATCATGAATATTGGTTAAATAAGGTTCAAGTCCTTATAGTTGGTATCAGAGAAGGGTTTAGAGAATTTTAGAGGTTAGGAAATGTGACATCTTGAGATTTCAATATATATATTTTCCATTAAATAATTCTATGTTCGATATTATTCTTCACCCATACTAAAATAATGGCCATGATTTATTCGTAAGTTAAATTAATAAAAATTAAATTATCATAATGGTAACATATAAGGTATTTATATATGGTGTAAAATATAAAAAATCCCCAAATTATAGAATTGGTATGAAATGGTATTGGAAGCACATAATGTTTAATAAAGAAATATTTAAATAAAATCAGTTCATATTTATATTTTAAATTTTATAATAAAATTTAAATATATAATTTTTAGAAATATAAATATATAAAAATATATATTTTTTAATTTAAATACCAAAATAAACTTATTATGGAATTTGTGGTTTTTTGAAGCCTATAACTTTTAGGTGGATAGTGAAAAATATCAGTCTTGGAAGATCTTATCAAAAAATACAATATTATCAAAACATATGAATGAATTAGATATTTATTAAATAAGTTTTTATATAAATTATTATATATTTAATGTATATTATTAAAATATGAGGCTATACAAACACATGATTATCTTTTTTAAACATATGTATTACTTTATTAAAATATTTTTTTTAAAATTATATTATATTTTAAAGTTAAAGAAAAATATTTTTTAGAAATTGAATTATATTAACCAGGGGTTGAATTTGGATTCCTCACATCAATGTTTTTAGAAATGACCACTTGTATTTTTAGTAATAGATTATTACATTGATGAAAATTAATATAAGAATAATTACTGATTAAAAGATTAATCTAATATGGAATTAATTTTTCTTATGTTTACATGACATATAAATATTTTAGAATCTGTTTTTAGGATTTAACTTAATAACTACATTTCTTAGTATCCTTCCATCTCCTACCTCACCCACCAATCAATCAATTCAATTATAGTCCTTACTTAACATTCGTTTCAATAGAATGTGTCCCTTTATTCACCTATAAAAGGGACCAAGTACAACCCATATTGACACACCCATAACTT
The DNA here is from genome assembly GCA_963277665.1 of Viscum album. Lineage (NCBI taxonomy): Eukaryota > Viridiplantae > Streptophyta > Magnoliopsida > Santalales > Viscaceae > Viscum > Viscum album. Next base: position 125,630,667 of record OY728147.1, read on the forward strand.
CTAATTAATTTTCTTAATTTCTATCAATTGATTAATCTTAGAAAAATATCTCATGAATCTTATCATTTTCCCACCCAAAATAATCAAATTTCCTTCATTTCCGAGGATAATTTCAAAGAAAAGAAAAATTCCCAATGTAAGTATTACAATCTTTTAGTACTTATATTTGATATTTCTATATATAATCTACCCTAAATTTTATAATATAATGGATTTATTATAATACTTATAATTAATTTTCATTATATTAATGTAACATAAATTACCCATTCTCTTTGTATAGTTTACTGAAAAAAGCATCGATCATGCATATGTGAAAACTAATATCTCCATGACACAATGAGAATCTTTTTTGATGAACAACTATTATTTTTTGTATAAATTATTTTTTATGAATAATTATATATTTATTTACCTTATAGAATTCTAAAATAATCAATCTTTTGATTTACCGCCATTCCATCTATTCATTAAAAAACTGTTCATTAATCGTTTTCTTGTACGGACTACCGCCTCTGTGAAAAACATAACTTGTTTCTCTTAAAGGACTATAATGGAAGGGTCTAAAAGTATAAATAAGTGAAAAAATATTTTTTTTTATAAATTATTATAATTATTAAGTGAAAATAATTCATATACCATCTCCCCATATATACAATTGGAAATTGGTTCATTAATCATGCAAACATGTGATCTACTACATCTATGAATAATGACTTCCATTTGTGGATTAATCCCATAATTAATGGTTCTATGAGATGAGTTTTTATATATATAATATATTTTACATGTAAAATATTCAATAAATGTTTTGTTGGAACTATTTAATATCACTTTTTTACTCATTCATTCATTAAAATACGCTTTTCTTTTGGTCCGTTTACAATCAACTTGGGTGATATTTGAATGTTTACATAATGAAATATTAAGGAATGTTATGTATTATTAATCAAATGTAATAATAGGTTATTAATTTTTTTAATGTTTATGATTATATAATATTAATACTAAACATTTTTATAATATATCATTTATATTCATGTTAAATCGTATAAAAAAAGTTCACACTTGCTTTATCTTTAAGAGATGTAATTAAATATGTCATGGGATAAAATTGTGACATGGTAAATAATAATGTAATATATATTATAGAACCATTAGTAATATAATTTTTTTTATTTGTATAAAATATCATGGTTCAATGATAACATTACGTATCATGTGAATGATAATTAATTTTTTTAACATCTATTGTCAATGATAATCTAAAATGAAATGTGATATTAATATAAAATAATTATAAATTAAGTATATAAAATTTTTATAGAGATTAATAAGGTATAAAAATATTTAATTACAATAGTTATGGTTTTTCATATGATTCTCTAGTGTTATATTATAAGTGGGAAATAAGGTAAATGATTTTGTTCATAAACTACCTTCATTAAGACATGTTATAATTTTTTCACCAATTGGACATTATAAGGTGTATATGAAACCAATTGATATGTTATCATGAAATATATTTAATTAAATTCTATTACGAATTAATTTAAATAACATAATCCTTAAATTTTTTATATTAAAATTATACTCATGTTGTAATTTTTCTCTCAACACATGTTATTTTTCCCATCAATCATGAAATATATTATTGAGTTTGTATTCCAATAATCATTTTCCAAATATTATATTTTAAAATTGTATATTTAATTGTTTTTATGGATATTACATACATTTATTAACATATTCTACTTCCAAAAAACAATTCCTAAAATAAAATAATGATTTTGATAAGAATAACTTCTATAATTTCCAATGCATAATTTTATTACATGTCCATGTTTTACCATTAATGCCTTGTGTTTCCATGGGATGTGAAAATCAGGTTATATTATATGTGTTTTCATTGAATTTATTTAGGGAAAATGGCTATTTATCATTTATGGTGATCTCAAATAATTTTTTCAGCACTCAGTTAGACCATGAATGGGGTGTTTTCCATATGATAGGATTTTGGTGAAAATATTAGCCTTTTAAATTTTAATAGAATATTTAATATTTAATAAAATAAATATTAATTTATTTTCGTAGGTTCATTAATGATATATTTTATGTTTGTTATTCTTTTTTAGATTCTATCTCTATGGCTGAGTCTGAAATATGGGGTTCTTAGCTGAGCCATATTATTATTGTGGGCATAGTGGTTGAACCATAGACACATTTTCTTCTTCTTCTATTATAATTTTCTATTTAATTTTACTTCTTCCTTTATATTCAACCATTGGGTATAATTTTTCACATATATGAAATAGGGAGAGGTATATAATAAGTATACAGATGTGGTGTCACCACTCAAGGAGCCACTATTGAGGTAGATCGGGGAACGATAGGTTTGTGTTGGGGAACTGGGATCAATGCTTTGGAGTTTTAAATTGGTTGGTAGAACCTTTTTTTAAATTTTTTTCTGAAAATACCCATAGATTATATTTTGTCTTTTCTTAAATTGTTTTTTATGTATTTGGGGGCCTAACATGTTTGATCTATGTGTTTTGAGGAATAATTTGGGATTTTGGGTCATTATGGGTTTTTTTTGGGAAAACCCATGTACATGACATGTGGTCCATAGAAAAATGTATTTTTTCTAGTAATTTTGGGAATATATTGTTTGGGGACTACACACCATATACATGAGGTACACACCTTGTAGCGGGGGCTCAGGGTGCGTCCGAGTACTCGGCTAGACACCAAGTATTAGTGTTGCATAGTGGTGTAGGGTAAATAGCCAGAGCCCATGAGATGTCCATGGATAGTAAAAATGTATGGTACTTTTAATGACCCCATATATATAAAATGACCACATACCCCATGTGGGACACACATCATGTGTGTTTTTTACACAACGTGTACTAGGGAATTTTACATGCTGAGTGTGGTTGAGGTACACAAGAAGATAACACATATAGGGTAAACATTTTGTAAATGGTGAAAAATCTATTTACATTGGGAAATTATATTCAAGGTTTCCTTTATGACACTTATTTTGAGTAATTATTCTGGTACATATGGTGTTCCAAAATTACCCAACCTATAATTTTTCATAGCTTACATTCTTCCACTTTTACATTTAAATTAGAATTATTTGTAATAGGATTCCAATCAAATAATGTTTCTATATAGATCTTCATGGTCGTATCATTTCATTATTTATAGGTAATATATGTTTTTATTGGGTTAGGTGTGAATTTGAAGGGGGGTTCTTAGAGGGTCGGTTTCAGAATCCCCATAAGGGTTGGGTTGAGAGTTATCAGGCTTGGGTTAGGGTTTTATGCCCATTAGTTAGAATGGATTGTAGAGGATCGACTAATATGTTCAATATTATATTAAAATTTTATTTGAATTTATGATAATGTATTAAATCAGAGGATAAATTTGGTATTCTCTGGATGTTGGGACTAGTTGCTCAAGGATTGAGAAGTTTTTGTTTGACAGCCTGTTTTTGAGGATTTAAGTTGGTAGAGCCTTCTGGTCGGGTTAACCCCATGGGATGGAGGTTATGGTTTGGTGTTGTTGGGATATTTGGATTAGTTTGAGGGTTTCCTATTTATTACCTTATGAATTATTTTCTAGTAATGTGATATGTGGCTTCCGTAGTCGGCTGTTTATAAATATCATGTAGCATGATGTTTTTTTCCTTCCCTTGTGGGCGATTTGGCACCCAGTGAGGGGTTATTGGTTTGTGACGCCTCATAAGAATTTCATGTGATGGTATTTGCTTTATTTTTCACTCCTATTGAGAATATATTTTGTTCTCTTCCACCATTTTAGGAGGCCATGAGGACCATTGGGAAGTTCCGTTTTGGCATGCTTGTGTTGTTGGACACCCCTTTCGGAAGATTTTGTATCATGTATGAGTTGTAGAAAAATTATATCTATTTGGGTTATTTCCTCATTGGGATTTTCACCTAATTTGGATGAACTATAGTAACATATTACAGGGTTTCTTATACTTTCTATTTCATTTGGTCCATTTGAGGATCTTTTGACTTGTGTGGCCAAGGAGCTTTGGTGTAGCAAGTGATTCGCTAGTTGGAAGTCTCTTTGCGTTTTGACCCTAGGGAAAATGAGATAGATGAGTTTTCATTTTAACTATGGAGGGTTTGTGACAATGTGTAGTGGAATGTTTTTGTAAGATGAGGTCTAGGGTTCTTAGAGTTCCCCATGCTTTATTGGTCATTAGTTGATTACTGTTGCTAGCTATTTTTTGGATGAAGGGTTCAAGTATTAGATTATCCCATGTTCCATTATACATTGGATATGATGGTTGAAATAGTTTCTAAACCAAATTTTGGTTTGGGGGGAGACACTGGGATATCATGCATCAGGTTTTGGCCCTGAGTTTTGATCTCGTTCTCTCCTCTATTGGCTAGATTTTATTTGATTGTCTTAAAGAGATAATGGACTACCTATATTTGTGAACACCCTCTTGTTGAGTATGTGACCTTGATAAAGGGTATCTATTTTTTCATGGATTTCATTGAATGTTTTTTTCATTTATAGAGATCTTAGGATAGTTAATATACTGGGTCCATGTGAATGGAGGCCATAGAGAGGTGTATTTGTCTGGTCCTTATTGGAACCCAATTACATATGCAGGACCTTCTGAACATGATAGTTTATCATACATATAGAGAGGATATTCTATCTCTAGTTTCAATCATTCCATTGGAGTCATAGATTCTATTAGATGCACATGTTTATGTTGATCCATATGGTTACTCTCTGCAGTCTAGAATTCATTCCAGTCCATTTAAATGTCCTAGATCTCTATATAGATCTAGAAAACATTCCTAGTGTCTTGTGTCTCGGTTTGAAAAGTGTTATTTATCTTATGGAATCCACCCTAGCAGTGGTACATTTAACTATATTATTGGGCTATATCATGTAGTTTCCTGATTTATTTTTTCCCTCTTCACGTTTATATAGTTTTCTATCATTATATTGATTGTAGTTCATTTTAGAATAGTCTAGAATATAATAACTGCATGAACTTATTATGAAATTATATTATTGTTCCACCATTGGAGGTCACCTACTAATATTTATTTGACACCCCATGTAAATATTCCTCCATATGTGTGAATACTATATGTCTAATTTTATATTGAATCATTGCTTTCACGGTGGATATAAACATGGATTAATGTTTGCTGATCTAGTGTAGTTGCTCATGTGGAGTTTTAAGATCAGGATAGTACTTCTCATGAATAATAGAGGCCAGATATGTGGAACGGCTCATAGTTGGTAGTGGAACTTTATGTATTTATTTTCATTCTATTTATTTTTTAAATGTGGCCAGCACTGTGGCCGGCCAACTATTTATTGTTTTTCTTGGTTTTAGTTTGTATGCATGTATTTCTCCTTCTAATTATTATATCATCTTATTTTTTAGTTTATTAATATGTGTACTATTATTTTTATCCTTTTGGGTGTTTTTTGTTATTTATGATTTTATTTTACTTTATAAAAAGGGTATTATCTCCAAACTATGTCTACTAAACAATCACTTATAGTAAAAAAAACTTGTTTATAAGGAGTCATGCTAGATGCCTTATGGAATTACATTGGGTGATGTGTTAGGTTGACCCGATCTGGATCATTCCAAATTGGTATCAATAGTGTTTGGTTTTTTGATTTGGGAGTCAATAGACAGGTGGTCTAATAAATTCATATAACCTATAATGGATGTTGAAATTTTTTATCATTAAAACATTTGAATAATACAAATTCCATGTTTTATTGCATGGGATTTTTATTTTTGGCCCCCACTTTTTTTTGATTTAGTGAATTTACCTAGTTGGATGTATTTGGGTCTGTGGGTTTATTTTTTATTCATGTTTTCGGCTCTTAGCCCCATGAAAATATCGCATTTCTCATTCACATTTGTTGTTATATATAATTGTCATGGAATATGACTGCATGTTCGAGATTTTAAAAGTTATAGAGGGTTAGTTTTTTAAATTATATCCAAAGACCTATACAGTGTATCACGTATTGATACCTGGTGAAATTCTACTCCACAGTACCACATATATTTATTTTATTCTGATTATAGGTTACATGTATCATGATGGTGAGGTTCTATATTAATATGGATATAGTACCTTTGTCGAGAGATGCATGGAGACACATTTGGGTTAGTGTGGGATTTGAGTGCCATTTTCGAGTCTCAATGGGGGAAATAATTCATGAGAGATCCTTAGTTCATGATCTTGTTTCTTTGATGTTGTGATTTCCTAGAATTATCAGGTTTGTGTTTCTTTAGAGAGATTTCTTCCCATGTGTTGTATGTCAGGTCATGTTATGGGGAATGTGGTCATTCTATCACCAATGGCTTCGATCGGTGTGGTTGTTCTTCCTTGGTGGGGTTTTTGATGTCTATTATCTCTAGGGTGTGGTTAGGAATAATCATAACTATTTTTTGAGAGGTGGAGATCTATAAGTTCCCCTAGTCTAGTGTCTTTCTTAAGAGGGATGTTTCAATTGGATAGATATCCCTACACATTTTTTATGTGGCATGGGTATTAGGCTGATATCATAGTTTGATGGTTGTGTATATAGATTGAAACCTTATGGAATGGTGGTGGTCTGGTAGATCATTGAATTAGGGATATTCATAAATTATATGGAGGGGTACCAATGGTGCTCTGTTTTGTTTCAATTTAGTTATATGAATTCGGTAGTCAATGGTTATGGGAATGTTATCATAGATTAGATTGGATTCTGGTTATTTGATCATGATCCATATATCTCATTCAGTAGTTGATTAAGGAATTATTTGTAGTGGAAGTTGAACAATATTATTTATGGAGTTATAAACCTATTTTTTATTTTTATGTAGAGTGTGGAGTTTATTCCTAATGAGTAGATATTGAGAATTATTTTTTACACATTTCAGTAAATCTCTCGGTTTTTATCGGATTTGATATCCCTATCCATTGAATTAAGTGGGGGATGTTGTATAGACTCTAGGGTTTTCAATTTGGGAAGTGGTTCGAGGATAAAAATACTCATATGTTGGGTATCATTAGTGTTGTTGGGGTTGGATGTCTTTCTTGATGAAAGAGTTATGGACACTATAAGACCATTCATTAGATGATTAAGATAACATCAGTTACACTAGATCATGGGATCGATTATGGTTACTGATTTCCATAACGTATTCCCATGGGTGAGAAGAATTTGTGAAGGGGATTATTTAATGCCTCACATTATCATGATTTGTGAAAATAACATAAAATAATAATGTTTTCTCCTGTTAGTAGTCCAGGGGAAATGATTTTTTCTCTTTTAATATTCTATTATATTATTTCATTGAACTCTTTGTTGGTATCTTAATAAGGTGTTTTCCATGTGATTGGAGGTTGGTGGAAATATATGTCATTAACTTTTTTATAGAATAATTAAAATTTTATTGATTAAATAATAATTTATTCATGAATGACTATTTAGGGATAAATTTTACATTGAGCATCAAATTTAAATTCTAACTCGGGATTTGAGTTTAGATTACTGGGTTTTTTCTTTGTGTGGAATAATCCCATTGTGGGTGTTGGGGCCTTGCCCCTTTTAATTTTCAATTCATTTTCCTTATTGTATTTTTTTTATTTTCACATTTAATTTCCTTTTCTCCATTTTTTATTTAATTTTATCTATTCATGATAGGTATATGGATTTGGGAGTGAGTGGTAGGTGGAGGCACTACACTAGGAGCCACTATAGATGTAGATCTGCGATTCACAAGAACCTGGTGCAGATATTAGATTAATGTTTCGATGATTTAAACCCCGATGTAAGATATTTATTAATGTTTTCCTGAAAATAATCATAGTATAGTATTTAATAAATATTAAATCGTTTTGGGTTTCCAAGGTCCCCTCGGTGGTTGTTTTGAGGATTTTTAATAAAAATCATTTGTTTGGGGCCATTTTGGGGGATTTACATTTAGGAAAACCCATGAAAAACGTATCTGGTTTAGAGAAAAAAATTTTTATCCATAAATTTTTCGGTATAAACTATTTTGGTACTATACACCATGAATATAGGGTATACATTATATATGAGTGGATAAGGGAGTGGATGTGTACTCACCCAGACACCTAGTGTGTGGTTTTCATGGTTTTATAGGGTACACAGTAAGATCTCATGAGATATACATGGAGAATGGTAGTATATGATACCTGGCCAAACCTCTTAAAGGGAACACAGGAAGGTACCCCTGTGGGACACACACCATGTTTGTTTGGTATGTTTCATTTAGTATGGAATTTTATATGTCGACTAGTGAATAGGTACATGGGAAGATATCCTATATAAGGAATATGTTGTGTACATGGAAGAAAAATCATGTACTTAACGAATCTTAAGTAAAGTGGCTATTATTACTTTTTCTAAGAGGTTCTATTGGGGTACACACCATGTAACTAATGTATGCACCATGTAAATTGTTCTTCCTTGGCTTGTTTTATCTATTTATCACATTAGTGTAATTACTGGACATAATATCAGTCCATTATAAAAATTATATCATAAAACCCATAAAAGTGTTACCATTTCAATATTTAGAAGCTATCTAGATGGTCTTTTGGTTTCCTAATCATTGATTGGATGATTTATCCATGTTTTTCTTTTTGATTCCTTTCATAGGTTGGGTTGTGAGCTGTAAGGCCTTGCTAAGGGTTTTGGGAATGTTAGTTTCCAAGGTTTGTGCAGTCCATGATGTTTTGTTAGAGGTACATTTAGATGGATCTATAAGGTGGTATCAATTTGTATCTCTAAGGATTAAATTTATCGTCCCTACATACTGGGATCGATTTCTCCTGGTTAGAGTAGTTGATGTTTTATATCTTTCATATGAGTGGTTCATTTATTAGAGCCTCTGAGATTATGTGATTTCATTGGATGATGGTTACAACTGAATTTTTTGAGTAATTTACCTGAATTAGAGGGATTCATTTGAATTTTCTTATGTGATGGATTCTAATCAAGTGATTAGTGGTCTCTATTGTTAGCTTTTTAGGATGGCTATGTTTCATGGTGTTGTTATAGATTTTTTAAGGGTGAGTTTAAAACTATGTGTGCATTTTTTCCAAGTAAATAGATTATGTTTTTCATTGGATAATATTTAAATAAGGTTTATCATGTAGTGGAGAGACCCATAGTAGATTTCCTACATTTTAGGGGGTCATGGGGACCATTTATAATGATCTTTTTGGAATTATTCCACTAGTGGATTCCACTTTGGAAGCATTTCTTATTGGGGATTTTTTGTTTTCCATTATGGGATATTTGTGATATCCCTACACTAGTCTTGTTTTATGGTTTTATTTAGATAGAGGATCCCATTGTATGGCCTCCTTCCATTGTTTAAATGTTTGGTCTCTTTATGGATCATTTGACGTTTGTTTCATGAGAACATGGGTGAAAAAGGGGAATCTCAGGTTCAACATCTCTTTCTGCTATGACACCAAGGACCATGGGATAACTGATTTTTGTTTATCCATGATGAGGGCTGGGGAATGCATGTGGTTGATGTTTTTTAGATAATGAGATAAAACTGACTAAGACTGACACATTCATTATTTTTTTCCGAGTTTATGAGAACTATGAGATTTGTTATATTTATAATGGGTTAGAGAGTTAAATATCCCCACAATATGTTGGTCTTTCACTCTGATTATTGATGTAGTTTATTCTCATGTTTTTTGGGGGATTAGTCCTCTGAGATATAATTTTTTGCTATTTGGCCCTGAATATTGATCTCATTGTCTATTCACTATGATTACTAGTGATTCATGTTCTCAGCAAGAAAATGAAAGTTATGGATGGCTAAAACACCTCTAGTATAGTATGAACCCTAGTTGGGGGTGGATTGTTTTGATTTAGTTGTCATCCTAGAGTCATTTATGGATTCAATAAGTTAATAAATTTGATGAGTCCATATGGATGGATATAATAGGTGGGTGTATCTGTTAGGCCCATATTAGATCATAATTTGTTATGTTTGAATTTTGGGACATGATAGTATCTTAGATGTGTTGAGTGGATATTCGGTAACCAGTTTAGATCATGTCCTTAGAGTCCTAGATCCCTGTAGATACATGCAACCAGGTGGATGACTATGCTTATGCCGTAATGTCCAAAATTAATGACATCATATTTATATGTCTTGGATCTTTTGTATATATCATGGAAGATGCAACAAATTTAATGTGTATACGAGTTCCATTCCCTTTAAATCAGAAAGATTAGGAAATTGTGGGGGGTATATTTAGCTCAGGTTTATAGATTGAACACACTATTGACTATTTTATTTTCTTTGTTCTTCCCCTTTATTTTTATTATTATATTTATCTTTATTATATATTTGTATATTTTTTTGACTTGGCTGATAATATAATGTGTTCATAAACATTTTATGACATTATATTAGAGTTCCACCATTGTACTGGGCCTATTGATCTTTATTTCCCACCCGTTTTTATGTAATTCTCGATGTCCTGTAGAATATATATCTGTATACAGGTTGGAGTAGAGGTTCTGTGGTAGAGAGGGTGAAGCCCAATGTTTCTATATTTATTGGATCTTCTCTGGTGGAGTTTCAGGATAGTGCTAGTGAAGCTCAATAATACTGGAGGATTGGTATGTGTTTCAACTCAGAGTTGGATGTAGTGATGATGTATTTATTTTTAGATTGCTTGTTTTATATAAGAGGTCATCCCAATGGGTGACCAACTGTTTCTTGTTTTACATTTTGAGTAAAAATCACTATATTATGCCTTGCATTTATTATAACATTATGTTATTTTAGTTTATATATGAAACAGACTCTTTTGTTTTTCCTTGTGGATGATTTTAGATATTTAAGGATTTATTTTACATTGAATATAGGGTATTTTATCCCCATTATATTAGTTATACCCTAAATGATAGTTGATTTTTTTTTGAAATATGGGGAGGTGTTCTTGACTCCTAATGGATGGCTAGATTAGGTGAGGTGTTAAGTTATCTTGGGCTGGTTATCACAGTACTTATTGAAATTATTTTCTATAATTTTTGAAGTGACCTTTATACTTCTATAAAATTCTTATAAATGAAATATTTTTTCATTGTTTTTAAGATTTGGGTTTTAGTAGATTGTTATAATAGACTATAAAAATTTTCTACCTGATTATTTCTAGGAAAATATTTTTACTATAACAATGTTTTAAAATTTTACATTTTGAATTATTTCAAAATTATTTTAAAAATATAATTTATAACTACATTGAATTTAATAAAAGATATTTTTAGAATACATTATTTTTAAATATATTTAATATGGGTTGTTTTTATGGAAATGGAATCTATTTTACACATTTTCATTGGAGAATATCTTATTGATTCCTTCTTAATTTTCTATCAGAATTTCTCTATATGATTTCAGGTTATGAAAATAGAAAATTCTTATTCACCTGGTTTAATAAAATATTTCTCTTCAAATATTTTTAATGGAAAATGGATATTCTTATTTTCATGGAATTTTTTATAATTATTTGTATATATTTTATCATCAATTTCATATACTTTATCAATATTTTTAATAAAATTTTACCATCAAACTTCTTTATCTTGATGTCTTGTAAAATACTCTTTTAAATTTATGGTATGATCCATCCCTACATTTTTCTTTCCAAATGATCAACTTGTATAGGCCTGATATACATTCACTACATTCCATTGTATGTGTTATATGATTGATATATGATCACCATGATGCCCAATATATATATATATTTTTTAGGGAAATAGAGTTCTGAAGAGTATATCCATATACTATTTAGTGTAAATACCATATGCATAATTATCTTTTTTTGAGTGGTATTTTCCTATAATTAATCTTAAAGTCTTTGGATACCCATTTATTTTCCCTGGGATTATCATGTCATGTTTCCTAATGAAATCATGAATTATTCATTAGATATCCATGTGAAATTGATATAAAACCCATTTTATTCATTTCTTATTTTTTATATGTTGATTTAGTCCATGTGGAGCACATATTTATGATTTTCCTTATGTAGGGATGGGTCTAGAAATCTATAACCCTCTAATTCATTAGACAATTTTTACATTTCAAGAGATGTCATGGTGTGTGGGTAGTAATCATAGACAACTATTGTGTTTGAGATGTTTTCTTAGCCATAAATATTATGTTAACAAGGTAGGGAGCCTTAACTAATGCTTATGATGTCATGTTTAGGTTCTCTCTATATTACTATGATGATATTCTTTTATGTTATGATCATTGATTAAGCTATGTACATGTTATAATATCTATTTACTCTCAACTTCCATGATCATTATCATACTTTTATGATATCTAATTATTCCTTAGGTCTCTCATATTGTGAAATATTTTTATGTATACACATATCAAGAATTTGAGGTCACCCCTTCTTATGTTTCCCTTTCCCCATGTTATAAAAGAAATTATTATGCCTGGAATAGTTTCTTTTGTGGATACTATATAGGCAATGATAAAAAATTGTTATGGAATTATTATCTTCATATATAGTGGTAAACATGATTACTTTTTATGAGAAGTATTTTCATTTATTATTATTTTTTAATAATTATCTAAAACAATAAAATAAAAGTTCATTTGATTGTAAATATGTGAAATAATTTATAATAATAAATGTGTATCCAAGCCAGTTTTGTAAGGTATGTGTTTTTTAATAGATCTAGGAGCATGGGTCAGGGGGCACTATATTTGTCGTTAGAGCTATTTATAGATATCTTTCAAGGTTCAGATTTTATTGGTAGAAAATAAATTAAGATTTATGAATAAATTCATGTATTGATGAGTTAATGATGATAACTGTTTCAAAGGTACGAATAAAAATTTCAGTAGGAGGAGTGTAATATCATATTCTGTTTTGGGATTATGATAATGTAACATTCTAGGAAACCAAATATATAAGTCTAAGAACATGAGAACCAACATAAATTTAATTAAATTAGAGACTGATTCGTTTTCTGAGAAATCAAATCTCTATCTGGATATTGGAATGTGAAAACTGTTGTGGAATAGATATGTCTTTGGGTAAAAACCTAGATAAGAGTTTGTGGGTTATATCAAATTCAAAATTCTATTTCATGGTAAATTTTTCCTAACTGCACATATGGAAGAACACTCCTTGGGGATATGCTGGGTTTTTTCACATTTTATTTAGAAATAATTATAAATAATTTAAAGATATTATTTTATTTTATTTTAATAGATTAAACAACATAATCATAAAATGAAAATGTATAACGGCCAAAGATACTGATGAATCATATGTTAGTTTATAAAAATCATTTATGAATTATTTTTTCTATTCTCATTGTTTTACATTTTGATTTTTATTTATTCAATTATTCTCATCCGAAAATTTTCTTTTAAAGTAATGGATGGAGAAAGAAGGAAAAAAACTAAAAATATATGCAAACAACAATGCTGTGATTTTCCTGACCTAAAATATAATTTAAAAATAACTAGGGTTATAAATAATTTTTTTATGTGAAATCAAATATCAAGAAATATTATTAAAAACATGAAACCAGTCTATGTCCAAAACACACTAAAAAAGTAAGATCAAATCTCTTGAAAGATCATGTGATAATGATGATAAAAAACAATTAATTTTTCATCATGTTAAAAACATGGGGAGAAACACATTTGTAAATGCCTTAAAGGAACAATATAATTATTTATGTTTAGAAAGGAGGAAATAAAAAATATATTTATTGAGGGAAAAAAAATCAGTAAGTAAACTTGATTAAGGGAGTAGTTTTGTCTTATAATTTTTCTTAAGATATTAACATAGACATTTCATATGATTTTATAAATAATTTTATATATTCTTTACATCTGTAATTAATTTTTGTGTAAAAAATCTCAAGGATTCAGTTTATTTATAGAGTGGATAATGTATCTTTTGGATATTTTAGTATATATATTTTTATTTAACTAATTCTGTGTTAGATATCTTTCAAAAAATTCATTAAAATGATGGTTGTGATATATTAGTAAATTAAATTAATAATATTAAAATGGTAATTATGATAACAAATAAGATATCTATATATGATATAAATTATTTAAATTCTTTATCTTATAGAATTTATATGATATAATATTAAAAACACTGAATTCTTAAGAAGTCCATATTCTAATAAAATAAGTTTATGTTTGTTTTATTATTTCCCATTAAATATTAAATATATAATTTTTAGAAATATCATTATATTAAATTAACATAATTTTTATTTTATAAAACAAAATCAATATAGTAATATTTTTTTGGTATTTTTCTAAAATATAAAATTATTAGTTGAATAGTGAAAAATATAGGTCTTGCCTAATATTATCACTAATAATGATTATATCATATAATAAATAAATAAATAAATAAATAAATATGAAACCTTTTTTTAAATTATATATATTCATTTAATATATTTAATATATCATGTTTATAAACCCATTATTAATATTTTTTAATAGAAGGAATATTTTATAATAAAGTCAATTCTCAATATATTATAAGCTTTAATTTAAAAGTATATTTTCAGATATTTAGAAATTTAATAAAATCAAATAGTGGGAAAATTTTTATACATAATGTTGAATTTTTGTATGAAGGTACCTCATAATTTGTTTATAATAAATTAGTTAACATGATTAAAATTAAATTAAGATTAATTATTATTTAATATAGTAATCTAATTTGGTATTATTTTACCTTTTCTTAAATGGCCTATAGACATTGAAACATCATGTTTTTTGCACTAGGTCAAAAATTCCATTTGTTTATGAAATGTTTAGTTTGGGGGTGAGTCGTACCATGGATTGTGTTTTTTAATGTAAATTAGAACAATTGGAACATATAATGATGTTGTTTTTTGTCATGGTTTAAGGATATAGGTTCTTCATGAGGGTTTGGATGTGTGTCAAAATTATGGGGCTGTAAAAAAAATACTTTTTGGAAAGGTAAAATAATTCACATTGTTAGTTTAACTATCAAGGTCAACCATGGGGACCCAATTCTTGAAGAGCACAATATGTTTAAACTATGCAAGGGTTCAGGTGGACGGGTGTCTTGGTGCTGGTGTTCATGAGTTTTCTTACATGGACTATGTTTTTTCTCAAACTCTATGAATAGATCGCACATATAATTTCACATAACCAGTAGCACCACAAGGTGGGAACCCAATTATACAATCTTTTCTACGAAACCATGTGTGTTGTGGATCCTATGTAGGGGAGGCAGCAGGGTTGGCACATAGTTTGTCATACCATGCATCCAATCCATGTGGCTCTTTTAAATGCTAGAAAATATAGTTTTTCCCCCATTATATATTAATTATCATCTACTCTTTTTTTCTCCTATTACCCTTGCACAAAAACCTTCTCAGTGGGATCCTCCTCACCTTCACCTTCCATAGAATGATCTTTATCATATGGACTCTGTTTTGATTATGGTTCATCATATTGGATGTGTACAGGTGAATCTTGGTTTTCTCATCTTTATTTAATTTATTATTTTTTTCATCTCATGTGTTACTAACATGGGTGCTAATTCTCTATATTTTTAGTGAATTTTTATTTTTCATCAGATTCTACCAAACCACT
Source organism: Viscum album (assembly GCA_963277665.1). Taxonomy (NCBI): domain Eukaryota; kingdom Viridiplantae; phylum Streptophyta; class Magnoliopsida; order Santalales; family Viscaceae; genus Viscum; species Viscum album. The sequence goes on from OY728147.1 coordinate 125,646,388, forward strand.
TCCAAAAAAATCTTGATATTGGATGAGGTTACCATCCTAAGAATTAGGTAGTTCTTTTATATATTTTAACTTACATCTTGTTGTTTTATAATTAACTATATTCTTTCACACACTAGTATTTCTGTGTGATACCACATAAATATGAATTTATCTATGAGGAACAAAATGAATGAATTTATTAGATTTTTTTTTAAAATTTAATTATTTGTGTTTATTTTCCTTACCTCCAATCATCCCCGTGGGTTGTTTCACATTTATGATGTGACCAATGATTTTTCTAGGTAATGTAATCTATATTCTCAATAAATTTTTTTAAATTATTTTAATACTAATTCCTTTCCTTTTTTTAAATAGCCTTATGGTGTTTTGGATTAACTCTCATATATCGGTTGTATAAATTATATCAATTGATATGGTTCATTTTTTCTCTATTTTTATAATAATCTAACCATTTAGGTGTGTTATCTATTTTAATACAATAGGGTCCAATAAATATGAGATGAAAAAGATGATTAATTACATACTAATGAAAATGGAATTTACTGTTATAAATGAAATGGATAATGGGAATCCGATTTTTTATACTTGAGTTGCGATGGAATGATTGTGAATAATGACTCTTTTATGATTGAACAAAAATGATTAAATTATTTGTGTACACCTTGAGTGATATTTGAATTCCTTTTAATAGAAATCCATGAATGGTATTATAGGTTAGTTTATTTAAATTATGTACGGAGAAATCCATGGTTTCTTTTATAAAATACATTGGATGGGATTTTTGGGAGGATTTCATAATATACCCATGGGGGATATATAGTCCCGTATGTAGAATACATTGGATAGACACATTGGGAAAAATTATACGAACCATATTCAATATACAGATTCTCAAATAAGAGTTCATTGGATGGGTTTATGGGATGATTGATACTACTATACCTATGAGTGATATCTAGTCCCATGGTGGTATACCTTACACAGGATTGATGGGAAATGATGTTTCACAATTCCATGAGCGATACTCGGTCCTTTATATGCTTTTTCAGGGATAGTCTCAGTGATTTATATCCTTATACCATATCTAGAGTGATACATGGTATTCCTATTTATGTATTATCGTGGATGGAATCCTATGGTGATGAAAAATAGTTGTTCACCTGGTGCGATACATGTTATTCATCTTTATGAATCACATGGGAAGGTCCCATTATTCTTTTTGATTAAGAACCATAATGAATTTTATTAAAGGATATATGGAATGATATTTAATATTTTATGGATGCATCCTACATGATAAAGAACATGCATGGGTTGGATCCATGTTTATATTTGGCCCTTAAGATGGCCCATTTTAGTAACCATGTTCAGACAACAAGAAATATATATATATATATACATATATATATTTCAATTAACACACAATATATCTATATAGATTGACCTTGGTTCGAGATATAATGGCTTTTGACAAATCATTTATGGTCAGCCAGGTTCCCCCTAGGAACCTAAGCCAAATTGTTTACATTTATTGATTTACTACTTTATATATTAATAATCACACTATAGTATAATATCTTTAGTAACTAGATTATTCTTCAGAAACCATTTTTTCTGCACTACATAGTATTTATCAAACCCTAATCATGTAGCTATTTCATTGGGGTACCCTAATAGGCATCATGTTTTGAGGTTTAGGATTATGCATTATTCATATGTTGTCCATATATACATGGGAGATAAGAGTACAAGTCTGAGTTTTAGCTCAGGATGTTCATGGAGATGGCCTTGTCTATTTATTCAATTTATTCCTACATGTAATATACTATATCACAAGCTTTAGGTTTACTACATTAGTTTATGTAGGCTCATCTAGACACGTATGTGTAGTTTTATATGGGGCGTTGTTCAATTTATCAATAGATTTTTAGTCTTCTTCTTATAATTAATTTGTATTATTTTAAATACTAAATTATGTATTTATTTTATACAATTTTTGTACTCTATTGCTGATGGTATATTCTCCCCACTATTCTACAATTAGACCCACACTACTAGTCAGCAGACTCTGGTATATGGGGAGGCGTCTTGGGGCTAGTTACAGATTGGCTTAGAGCACTATTATAAGTGGATTTCAATCAGTACTCTACAAGTGTAATCATAGAAGTCTTTTGTTTCGTACATTAGATTCATATTGGGTTAGTATATAGGAGACTATGAATTTGTTGTTTCTTTGTATGTAGACATTTCTTGGAGAAATAACCCAATAGCAAGAAAACACCATTTATTAAGGGTGAGATTTTTTTCATATTGTTCATTATTACAGTTGATTAATAGTTCACCCTTAGTGAATGATTGAATTACTATTGTTAAATATTTATGAGATTTACTATATTATACCGTTGGCCAGATATGGAAAGGAAGTATCATTACATGCATAAATATTGGAATATAGAGATTCACATATAATTCCTATGCATTATATAGGTTTTATTACACTTTTTTGTTGTTACTTAATTTTTATATATTGATTCAATGATTTATCTTCGAAGCTTGATTGTATATAATGATTTTGTGAGTATTTTACCATTTTTAGTTTGTTTATCTGTATACCATGATTTTCTGTTTCTAACATGCATAAAATCCAAAAATAATTTCTAATTTTTACTACTTCGGATATAATGCATTGATAAATATTTTAAAAACAATTGGTTATTAAATTGTTTGTGTCATAATAAAATGAATTTTTACATATATATTGATGGGGTACCTTAACTAACAAATCATGAATTATTTGGGACATGAACCATTGGATGTATGAGATGAAACATCTTTTTTATTATTAAATTCTATCCAAAAATAAATCAACTAAGTGTGTGGGTTCTTTAGTAATTGGTATATGGTAACCCATATAATCGGAACATCATATATGAGGTTGAAATCACTTAAGGTCATTTTATAAATATAAATGATTTTAAATTTTTACTTAAAATTAATTGGTTGGTTGTGGACCATTTACAAGGAATATCCCATGTAGGTGATCCTTGAACTATAATAATTATAATATAGACCTTAATCAAACCAAATAGGGTGGTCATGGGGATAAAATATTTTCAGATTAACCCACTAGGTGTGTTTCATAATGTTAATGTTTGGAAATGTTTCAAGTTTAATTTAGATTATCCCATAATGGATTAATTGTACCCTTGTTGGTCACCTTTATTATTTCATGAAGGAACCCTCATATTCTACCATTATGTTGATATAACTTAATATTAAACCCCTTAGGGGTATATTCATGAAATGTACATATGGTTATTTAAAGTTCCATTATCCACTTATATGGTATACAAATACATTTATGGATTCATCCTACTGAACTGATGTCCTTTTATTAACAAAACCCTAATATCATCATTTGAGTTGTATATATATGAGGGGATAACAAACTAAAATGTCAATTAAAACCTAAATGGTATTTTAGTTGATATATTGGAAATAAAATTTTATTTAACTAAGACAATTATGAAAGAATATTAATAAATATATGATGATTAAAATATAAATTAAAATATAAGCTATCTATATACGACAATTTCTCACACAAAAAAATTAAAAGGTAGATTAATACATCATTCGTGTGTGCCTTGTGGCATTAGATAAATTAAGTACCGAACACTTTTACCTTATGGATAATAATTGATACTTTAAAATCAATGCTTGAAATATTCAAAAATATAATATTAATTTATTATAATGGATTAAAAATTAATCCCATAAAAGTGATTATGGATTGAGGCACAATGTAAGGATTATCCTTACCTAGTTCCCAATTGAAAATTTGGTACTAGAATGTGGACATTCCACACAGATCCTGGTAGAATTTCATAAGTTTAATTGAACATAAAATAAAGGCAGTAGGGTCTAGTGATATCATCAACAAGACCTATCTATAGGTTTAACAATTTGAATTTTGTGAGGGGCTATCGCGAGGTAGGTAGCACCCTCAGATACTTAAAATTATTTATAATTCTTCTGATGTGTTTCTGACATTAGGTTTCATTTTTGTGCTATTTCTCTTAAGTAGGAATCTTATTTTCTAAACTGACACTTGGGTTAGATGAGTTGTCATGTAATAATTTTACCCTTTTTATGGATGTGGTTATCATGTAATTATATTTTAATTGGTTTTTAAATTCCTAGAGAAATTGTCAGGTGCATGGTAAGTAAAGTGACCCTTCTTCCTTCTCTGATGAACAAGTCAGAAATTTGTCAACCTATACCAGTCGAATGAGTTCATATGACTCTAGAATGTGTAGTTTCATTTAGGAGAAATATTAATGTAGATATTAATTCTTATGACAATATTATGAATCATTGGGTAGTATGTGTCGATAAATATAGTACCCATTATATTTCATAATGTGTAGAAAAACCCACATGAGTAAGGTTAGAATCATTTAAACCTTGAATAGTGATGCTTTAACCATGGGTCATATCTTAGGTAGAGTGACCTATCAATTAAGGGATATCTAGGTCATATAATTTCACAGGATTAAATTCCATAGAGTAAGGAATGTTTTGAAACACCGGTCAGGTTATATTGTTTTTTTAATCTAGATGTTATGGCACAAGTGGTTGTAATTCAGGAAGGGTTTCAACTGTACATATAAAGGTTAATATGAACTATCACACTTTTCAAGTGTTAGTTTTCTTATCATTTAATATTGTAACTTGATAACATCAAGTTTTCGATATCTAGGATCAATGGTTATTAGTCGATGGAGTGTGTGTTGTGGTATGATTTTCAGTTTTTTGTAATCTGATGACAGAGACACTCTTAATGTGGGGATAATCGAAACAAACATATTTTAGTGTACCCTTCCACATGAGGGAGTTAATTTGTGAACGTAATGGTCTTCATTTCTTTAAAATCTCATGATCCTGGTTTTTTTTCAAACATGTGAATGATTATATGGAAATATGATGATGAAATTGTTCATTGTGTACGAATTCATTCAAAGCGCCATTAGTCAGGGATGAACTTCATTGGTTATGATTAAGTGATCATGAGATTCCATAGGTTGTAATAACGGTGTGTTTAGGTAATGATGATTCATTGGTAGGATAATCCAATCTCTTTTAATGGATATTACCTAGTGGTACATTGACCGATTCATTCATGTAGTTGGATAAGGTTTGTTGAAAACCATATCGATGAATTTTTTATTTGTGTGATGTTAGCATCTAAATTCTTATTTTATATTCATAATATCATCTTGGTGTGATATTCTCTTATTTAGGATCATGTTCTATATAATGATATCATCCAATATAAGCTGAGATATATAATCATTTATACATCAATATAAAAGTTAAAATTCACTTTTTGTTTCGATAAGTAGACTTTGGGGGATTTTAAATCAGAAAGAATGGTTGATCATAAAGTCATGGTTAGTCATAGGTGATACTCAGGTTATAACATAGGAACATCTTGGTTGAACTCATATACACCAGCTGACTCTTTGAATTAACTGTCGTTTGGCTCATTCAATGTGTTGATCGATGGATATCTCAGATATGAACTAACATATCAGATGAAAATTATACAGTGTGAGCTACCTTAGATGAGATCCTTATACTCATGTTGTGGATTCTATGATTACCCTAGACTATATTCATGCTCAACTAGGATGCTTTATGAGTGACCATAAAATTATTAGTGATTATGATTACACATATGTTCATGTTGTTTCATGAAATATTAAATGGAAATTTTGGATTGATACATCACGACAAGATAGATATTGGCATCAGTGTATGTGTTCAAAGTTAATTTGAGGTTCCTTAGGATAAGGTTTCATATTTTTTGGTTTGTTATGATGGTATTATGATATGATAATTTTGAAGATAGTCATTCGAGTATTACTTCAGATGTTTCCAAATTATTTCATTAAAATCTATTGTTGAGGAACTATTTAATCATACATCATCGAGATGGGGAAAGTCTAGTGCCAAGTTGACAAAGGGATTTCATGAAAATCTAGCTCCACCTGGTTAATTGTGGTTAAAAGGGATTTTATTGTTTTTTATGCTATGTTTCATACCATGAGAATCATTAAAACACATTGTGAATTCATAAATAAAAATATTATGGTGGAGATACCATGAATCATGATTGGATTTTAAATTCAAGAATATATAGTGGGGAGAACTATTGGAAATAATTCTAGAGAGACATCAATGTGTCTATATATTGATATTTATTGTCTTAGTTAAGAATCTTCTTGATGTACAATTCAGAATGAAAATGTTTTCTTATGTTATAATGGCTCATGTAAAATGTGATTAAAGGGATTACTGGTGTGTGTTTGGAATTTGGGAATGCAACGCGCCCATATAAATGATAATTAAAGACCTGAGTATGTTTGGTGATGATTTTATTTTTTACCGATGTATTTTTAAGGATGATATGTTCTAAGGTGGAAAGATTATAACATCATGTGTTTTGGAAAAGGACAAAAAGTCTGTGCTTTTTTCGACATCTAATTTGGTAGAATATATAAACCATTAAATTGATTTTCATTATTTAAATTTGAAAATTTTTAAAACATTAATATGTTTTCACTGGTTGGATGTTATGTATCAGAGGATTACCCTATGGTTCTGTTGAGTTTTGGAAGAATCGGGATCCAATAATACCAGTTTTCGAAAAGGTTTCATGAGGTGCACAGTTTTTTCACAGTTATTTTAATAGTGCAGGACAACCATGTGGCCCCAATTCTTGAGGATCATGGCTATTTTAAACATTATGGGTGTCTAAGAGGTCATGAAGCTTGGTTAAAGTGTGAATTTTCTGACATGAATGAGTTGCACATGGTTTTACAAACTTTACAACTAGCATGCACCCTTTGTGCCACTTATCCAGTTACACAACATGGTTGGAACACAATTAGATAACACTGTCAAACCTAACCATGAAGAGTGTGTCTCCTTGGTACCAGACTCCAAACGACTTTCCATACATTGTAAAAATACCATGGGGCTCTTAAAAATATTAAAAATATGGTTTTCTCTTTGTTCCTTTTAAATAATATCCCTTTATTTATTATCCTCTTACCCATTCATAGAATTCATCTCATGGAGCTCCTCCTCCTTTCCTCCTTCCATGGTGAGATCATCATTATCCATCCTTTTTTGAGTTTTTTTCATAATGTTAGAAATGTATCAATGATTCTATGTTTCCTCATACTTATGTTCATTAGTCACAATGACATATCCTATATTATATTCATGTGAGATAATTAACCCTATTTTAGGGACTTTGTCTATTTTTCTATTTTCTCTCAAACCATATCAAATAAAAACGTGATATTGGATTAGTGGAATATCCTTGGAATGGTGTAGTTGTTATATAGATTTACCCTTAATATTTTTATATTTATAATTTACACTATTGTGTCGTGCATTGGTATTTCCATGTGATGCATATTATATATGAATTTTAGTATTTAGAACGAAGTAAATTAATTTATTAGGGATTGGGATTTTAAATTACTATTTTTAAGGATTTCCCCTAATCAAGAATCATCCCCATGAGATGTTTTACTTTTATTACATTACCTATAATTTATCAGGGTAATGTATTCAACCTTCACATGCATTTTCTTAAATTCTTATAGTTATAATTCCATTCATTTTTGTTAATCAACTTGGAGTGTGTTGGACTAACTCCTATGTAAGGTTTTTATAAATTGTATCAAATGATATAATTAATATTCGATTATGAATTTTTATAATATAACCCCCTTTGAGGTGTGTTGTCTCTTAAAATAAAAAATGGGCTAAAAATATGAGATGCTAAAGACGATGAATGGAATGATTAAGTACATTCCCTATACTATTATAATTGAAATGGAGAATGGGAATCCCCACCCATATACATGAGTTGTGATGGAATGATTATGAATATTTAATCATTTAAAATTGGACAGAAATGATTTAATGATTTCCTTATTTCTTGAGATATTCTTGGGTTTCATTTGATATATTTAAAATGATTGTCTTATAAGATACTTTATTTATATTATCTCATTGTAAATAATTAATTTATTTTAAGAATAACGTGGATGGGATTATTAGTTGGACGTATTATTATACCAATGAGTGATACACATTTCCCTCTGTGGTATAATAAAGAAATATTTAGTGTCATATTTCTTATTATCCTTGAGTGATACTTGTATTCCCATGTAAGAATTAATTGGATGGTCTAATAGGATGAATGATATCATTATACCCATTAGTGATACATGGTCTCAAAAGTGGTTTTCATTGTATTGGACTAGAGGGAATGTTTCATTGTGTAATGCCATGAGTGATACTTAGTCCCCTATATAGTGAACCATAGTGAAAAATAGTGAATTTTTATGTTATACCATACTGAGAGTGATACATGGGATTCATCATTACAAACTACCTAAGACAGAATCTTATGGTGATGGGTAATTATAATGCTCCTAAAAAGATACTTGGGATTCTTCTTTATAGATCGTCATAGAAGGGGAAAATATTGGTTTTGATTAAGAACATTATTTACTCTTTTTTAAGGAACCAAGGAGTTCTTTTTATCATATATAAGGATGTTTTTTAATGGAAAAGAACATACCTTGGTTCTATCCACATTTCTATTCAACCCTTATGATTTCCCAATTATGTCTTTTTATCTATACACCTTGAAAAATATATAAAATTATATATATATATTCACATACACTATATATATATTTGCTTATCATGGTTCTAGATATATTGGCTTTGGTTGATGTTTGTATAGTTGGCCTTGTGTCCCTAGTGAACCTGAGTTGACTTTTTTATTTTATTTATTTTATGCTTTAACTATTATAGCTAAAAATAGATTTATTTTATATTCAAATACTACATTATTATTTATAATCCATTGGTGGGGAACTAATAAATATATATCCCACCATTTTGGGGTCCCCATTGAATTGGGGTACCAGAATGGACCTCATGATTGTATGATCATGGTAATGGATTATTCTTGTGTTATCCATTTGTACATGAGAGATATGAGAACATTAAAAAGATAGAACACTAGATTCTCATGGATATATTCATGGGGATTTATTAATTTTTTCATACATGTATTATATTTTTTCACCATATGTACGATTACTTCTTTAGTTTAAATAGTATCATCCAGAAATTAATCCATAGTTGTAGATGGGGTGTTCTCCTATTTAATAGTTTATTACTGGCATTTTTCTTATAGTTGATTTATAATTATTCCATTTTTTAATTAAGTATTTATTATATACCTTTGTGATAATATTATAATGACGGTCTACATACCCAATTTCACCATAATTAGACCCTCACTACTAGTCAGCAGCCTCTAGTATATGGGGAGTTACACTTGAGGGTAATGGAAGACCAGCTAAGGGCACTATTCTAAGTGAAAACAAGGTTGGGAAGCTACAAAAATCAAATTAATAATGTATTTGATTTTAAAATATTACCTAAACTCCTTTTCAACCATTTGTCACCAAACTCACCTATCTTTTAATCATTCTTTTCAGACTTATTACAAAACATTATTTTCAATGGAATGTTCCCTTTTCGTCAGTTATAAAAGGGACCACATAAACCCTAAATTTATACACCATTTGATTTGAATTAAATTATTAAAATATACCATTTTATTAATCATAGGAAAATATCTCACGTACCATAGATTTTTTCAACTTTTATTTATCCCAATACCTTCATTTAAAAAGATAATTCCATGTAAAATAATATATCTAGACATGACTATTACTAACCTATTAGTATTTATTTTTAATACTCCACTTAATAATATTATATAAAATAGTGAATATAATGAATTTATTATCATATATATAATAAACATTCATTATATTAATATAAAATATTTTATTCATTCATTATATAGATTATGTTAAGAACAATTAATGCATCAATCACACATAAGTAGAAACTACTGGCTCCACAGTGAGATTTGGTTCATTTATCATCACCAACAATTATGGTCAGTATAAAGGATGGGTTTGGTGAATAAGGACATTATTTATTAAAATTATATAGTTTTTAAATTATAATCCATCTATTTAAATTCATTTCGTTCATTCATTAAATAATGAGATCATTAATCTTTGTGTATGTAAGGACTACTGCCTCCATGAAAGACAAGTCTAATTTCTCCTAACCACCTAACATGGATAGATATAAAAGTGAAATTAATGAAATAATAATATTTTTATAAAATTATTATATTTATAATATGATAAATTTACATGTACCATCACATTATCCATTCATTGAGAAATTGGTTCGTCAATCATGCATGTGTGCGGCCAACTGCCTCCACAAATGAAGAATTTAAATTTTCGGAATAAAATAAAATTAATGGTTATAAAAATTTATTTTTTGATATATATGATATATATTAAATGAATAAGATTCTGTAAATTATATTTTAATACTGTGTAATATTACTTTCTAACTCATTTGATCATTATTCCATGAATTTTTTTCGGTTTCCACCTATATGAATGAAGTCGTCATGTTTATACAGTTAATGATTAAGGAATGTTATATAATATTAACGAAATAGAATAATATTAAGTATATATGTTTTAATTTTTTGGAGTTATAATTTTAATATATAAAATTGTTCATAATATATCATCTACATTCATTAAAATTTATTGAATCATATTTTTAATTGGCTCTATCTTTAATAGTTATAATAAAAAATATCATGTGATTGTGGTGAAAAATAATAAATAATAAATGGATATATGTTACAAAATAAAATTTGATATAGTAATGATGGAAATGGAATTAAATATCATGGATTGACATTAACATTAAAAATAATGTTCTAGATAATAACAAGTGTTAACATATGGTGTCAATAATAAGTTTCAATAGACCTGAATATTAATCGTAAATAATTATCAATTATGTATATAAAGTCTTATAGAGATGAATATGTTTTTAAAATGAATTGTTACACTTTTTTATGATTTTTTGGTGGATGTTAAAGTATGATCAACTATGTGGGGATATAAGGTAAGGAATATTCTTCTCAAACTCCCTTCATTGAGAAATGTTTTACATTATTCACCAAATTACATTTATATTGTAAATATTAGTCCCAATTTATATTTCATCATGATATAAATTTTATTCTTATTATTTTATGATTTTTTAAGGATATTAGTTTTTCAATGGTTTTTATTAGAATGCAACTCAAGTAATAATTATTTTCCTAACTCATCTCCTTTTTCTCATGTTCCAGGAAATATTATCTTAAATTTTTCTTTCAATTCTCTTATTCATATAATTTTCATTTCAAATTGAAGTATGAATGTTTTTTCTGGGGATATTGCATTTATTAATTAATAACTTTCCCTTTGATTAAGTACGTCATCAAATAAAAATCATGTTTTTGATATAAATAACTCTAATAATTTATAAAATATATTTTCATTTCATATAACTTTTTACCTATTGAATTTATTTCACATAATATTGTGAGGGAACGTCATACTTATCTTCACATATTATGAATAAAAATTTATCTCATCCTTTTTATGATGTTGGTTTCACACAAAAATATTAATGGACCTTAAATGTATTCATCATTATTGTTTGTAAATAACATCTTGAAAATTAATGTTTCAAAATGTTCCAAAACACATTTTTTCCAAAAAAAATTAAAATGGGAATTTTAAACAACATTAAATTTCATAAAAAAAATTAAAAGAAAAAACATACAAGGGTTTATCTTACGGTTTATTTTGATATAAAGATAATTTATTTTATAGGTTTTAATGTGAATGTATCTCTCTAAAACAATTTTCATTTTCTAATAGAATTACCTTATACACATTCAGGTTTTAAAAAATTTATATTATTATTCACATGGCCTAATGTAATCATCTTTTTAAAAATATTACAATGGATAAGAAAAATTATTATTTTACAATCAATTTTCTTAATTCTTTGATGAGTGTACTCCATACATGTCTTATTACTGATCAAGTATGTTAATATAATGATACCATTCACATTATTTATCTAGTGGCTTATGAAATTATCTGTTTTACTAATGGTATAAATCATCATTACTTGGTTCTTCTCTAATCATCAAATTTTATTTTCATTATTTAATTCATATTCACTCTCCTAGGAATTCACTATGTTCTAATACATGATTGAAAAGTTTTCACTTGTATTCCTAGTACATTGATTGAATAGGAAAATTATTTTATAAACCATATATCAAATTCCTATAAAATGTATAAACTATATTCCTTATCATATATGTTTAGTTTCATTTACCTAGAATGTTTCTTATTATCGTTGTATTCCTATTTATTTTCCATGGGTTAATCATGTCATTTTTATTGATGAAATCATTAACTGGTTTTTAGGGTAATTAATAAAAATATTTAAAACCCATTTTATTTGTTTTTTTATGACATGTTTATTAAAACCATGTGGAACACATATGTATTATTTTCATTATGTTTTTGGTTAGATGAAAATCAAATATCGTTCCAAATAATTGGGTGACGTTCCCATATAATGAAATATCATAGTGCATGGGAAATAATACTAGCCAACTATGGTATTTGGGAAATGATCCTAGACAACTATGTTGTGTGGGAAGTTATCCAAGCCAACTATGATATTTTAAAAAGGTAAGGATCATTAATTTATTCCTATGATTCTATTTCTATGTTTTCACCAAATTCATATCATAAAATTCTCTTGTGTTATGGTAACTGTGTAATCCATGTACATATTATATTATCTCATTATTCAATTATTAAACTATTATGATCTTCCTCATTGTAAAATCATGTTATTCTTCATGTCTCTCATATTATTCTTTATTATTATGTTTTCCCTTATTGGGTATTTGATCTGACACATTCTTGTGTTTCCCTTTTATTGGGTTATGAAAAACATAACTAAGTACATTATTCCAAGAAGAGTATATTATGTAGATAATATTGGGTAATGTTGAAGACCTGTTATGGATTTATATTCACTGTATATAATGGAAAAAAGATTCCATTTGATGAGAAGACATTAGATTTATTATTTCTGAATTTTTATTAATTCATCAAAATTAAAAACTAAAAGGTACTTCAATTGTAAATGTGTTAAAGATATTGTAATGATATTTTTTAACGATAGTGTTGTAAGCTACGTATATTAAGATCTTCATCTAGGAGTCTGGGTCTGGGTTCCTACAATATAATGTAAGATCCCTTAATGTATTATAATTTATATTTATTATGATATAGAATTTGAATATTATGATGTTATGTAATTTAAACTATGTCGATTAAAAATGGGTTTTCACAGAAGGAAGAGGGAAGATGAAGTAGAAAAGAACCAAGGGGATCATATCAATATAAATAATTTTCTATGAATGGTTTAAATTGGAATAGTGAAGTTTGTTGTTGGGATGGATTAGTTGATGCATGTTATAAATATTAGTGGTATCTATGTGAGATATAAACCATTTTCACTATTGATGAATATGTACTTTATAGAAAATTTCATGAAGCAACACCCTCTTGAATTTAATGAATCATCTTAAACTATGATAGATAATTAATGGGTTAAATCATCGAAGAAGATATTTTAATCATGAGCTATTTAGATGATCAAAATACTACTTTTGATACTGTATTTTTGTATGGAAATTTTGATAAATGGTATATGATAAGTAATATCATGAAAATACAATATATTTAAGCTTTATAAAGGGATGTATTTAAGAATTTTTTCCTTTGGAAGTGTTTTTATAATTTTTCCATCTTAGGATGGAAATGAAATTATTAGAATTGAGGTAGGTGGAAGATTTAGTTTCCTTGTATGAAGAAAAATTCACCCATACAGCAATGTATGAACCAAATTGTATCATGGATCTTGATAGTAAAATTAATTAGTTTTACTCCAGATTTAATCAATGATATAAAAGGATATTTTATTCTCCTGAATTCAAATTTGATGAGAATCTTGTCTGATGTGATAATAATGTAGAAATAGAATTTGATGATGATCATGTATTCATTAAAATAATATGAAAAATAAGTCCATATGGAAGGTAATGTGGAAGAATCCATCCTAGAAATTTGAAGGTAAGAAAATAATGTTTCCATTATTTAATAAGTGTAGAAAACAGAAACTAGAGAATGAATTTTGAAGAATAAAAACTTTTTTGATGTGGTAGGATTATACTTTTGGATCATCAAATTAAAGAAAAATTTATATGTAATTATTATTTCAATAATGATAATATACAAATAATATATTTATAATATAATGAGAAGTTACATTATATGAGTATGTGTTTGAAGATACAAATAAATGATGGAATTTGTCAAGATCACATAATGATTTGTGTAGATTAATCCATTATAAATACTTTTGTAGATGTTTGACCATCCAGTGATGTATTTTCAAGTACATTACTAGTTTATTCAGAATATTCTAATGTCTTGTTTATTTTAGGGTCTACATATTTCTTCATTTTTGAGAAATTTTTCCAATAAATTATTAATTTCACCTCCATAAATGAATTTGTAACTTTTGATAAAACCTCATTCAGGTAGTATTAATGAAAATTATAAATTCTATGAATCTTACTATTATCATCTATTGAAATTATTTAGCTCAAACATTTTCGTATTACCCCTTGAAATGATTCTATTATTATTGGTATGTATTATCTTTCGTTTTGTCATGAAAAGATATATTTTATAGCTAATCAATCTTTTTTCAGAATGAGGTTTAATTTTTATTCAAGAATAAATTCTTAAAATTGATAAAAGATCAAAAATTTGACAAATTGATAAAATCTGGATTATAATGTTATCTTCATCATATTAATGAGAAAAGGTAAAAATTAAAATTAGTTATATTCATATAGTAAATGATTATATAGATTTATTTCTTAATGAATTCACTAGTATTGTACATGGTCAACAAATTTAATTTACTATTGACTTAGTGGATGATGTAAATCCAATTTCAAAACCACTTTATAAAATGTATCATGTAAAAATTTTGGAATTGAAAAGTAGTTACAATAGATTCTTGATAAAGTCTTTATTTATCCTATTGATTCACCATGGAGTGATAATACTTTTTTTATTAAAAATAAATATTGTTTCATTATGATTTTCATTGATTATATATCGTTAAATAACATCACTGTTAAGAATAAATATATGTTTCCGCATATTAATGACATGTTTGATCATATTGTGGGTTCTTAGTATTATACTAAGGATGACCTCATGTCTGGTTACCATCATATAAAGGTATTAGAGTATTAAATTTTGAAGATTGTGTTTAGTACCAGGTATTAGAATTTTTAGTGTGTGTTTATTCCATTTGGATTAAATAATGCTCCGACTATATTCATTGGCATTATGAATATATATTTCCATGATTTTATAGATGAGTTTTTGGTTGTGTTGATTAACGAAAATTTAAAGTATTATAAAATTTATGAGGATCATGAGATACAACAGAGTATTATTTAAAAAATATGGAATGAAAATAATTTATATGGATACTTTAGTAATTGTGAATTTTGGTTGGGAAAAAAAATCATTCCTAATACATATTGCAAATAAAAATGGAAAAAATATTTATCCAACTAGAGATGATGTTTATGAAATGTTTCCAAGACATAATCATTTCATATATTTTCATATTATTGTTGGATTATGTAATTCCCTCTGATTCTATTACATAATACTATGTGCGATAGCACATGTGACATGCTACACTGATCCCAAACAAACAATGATCATTTAAATATTATCATTTTACCTTTCCTATTAAATTTAAGAGAATGAAAAATATTAATTACTTTATGAAATATATATAAATGTATAATATATATTTATATTTGATAAGCAGCTCCAATGGACCGAAGACATTCTTTTTATTTTATTATGGATAATACCCCTTTTAAGGGTTGAAAAGGAACCTTTAAATGACCCGTAGGCCCAATGCACAATGTTCAACTGACCCGTAATAGATGACTCGAAGGCCAAGAGGCATATCATGCCTATTACATAACCCGTAGGCCCAACCCACTAGAAATGCCCTCCATAGCTTCTAAGTCATTGATCACCTTGCTCCCCACCCTGAATTGTGGACTGGCTAGCATTTCCTCGTACAAAGCTGTACAGTGTCTGGTCCCGATGGTGGCTGCCATACCCTCTCATTCTTCCAATCCAGTTAGCTCTGCTTCTTGTGGCTGCTACACTTGTCTCTCTAATCTTCTTTTGGGGCTTGTTCTGTGTGAACTGGGATACTCCATGGTCTATGTTTCCTAAAGGCCCTTGAGACCCGTAGGCCCAAACCGGTGGCCCAGAGGCCCAAATCGGGTGAATAGTTCAGGATGCTACAATATTGAACAATAACTGCTACAATACAACTTTAGTAACTCAGGAATTCACCTCCCCCCAATTTTGAACCTTGGTCTCTTGGATGCCAAGCAGGAGCCCTTACCACTTGATTATTGGATCATTGGCAATTGATTAGTAAATAATGAATTAATTTATGGCAATGTATTTCATTCTTCAAAATACATTTTCTTCATAATTGATTTGTCTCATTTTCTATATATGATGATTATTTTTGAGAACAATTTTAAAATTTATATAAAAAATAAAAATTCATTTTTATATCATTATATAAAAATTAAATTTGGGAGAATTTTGTTTTTTTTTCAAGAAAAATAGATTTTTAGTGAATAGTGAATTATTCTGTTTTTATGTACAAATACAATTTTCCTTGAATAATGAATTATTTTAAAATTAAAATAATTTATATAATTTTAATTAAAGGTAAAAAAGAATTATTATATAGTTATGTTTAATAAAATTAATTATATTTAAATCATCCATATACCTGATTTTTATACATGTTTATTTTTATGATAAAAAACTAATTTTTCAGAAAACTAAATAAAAATAAATAATGTTTACTAGTTATAATTAATTAAAAATAAACCATAATTAGAAATTAATTAAGTAATATTTATATAAAATATATCAATATATTTGAATTGAATCAAATATAATAAAATTATTTGTTTTGGAGTTACAGTAAAATAATATTTTCTTTGAAAAATGCATTTTTTCTAAAATGGAATTACATCATGTTTGCGCCTTTTTTTATAAAATTAAAATTTTCACCATATTAAATTTGATTTTGATAAAATTTATTCCATATTTTGAATCAAGATATTTAATATGGCATAATAAATTTTCCTTAATTTTTTAACAATACACATTGTAACTGTATTACATATTTATTACAATGGTTAGAGGAAAAAAAGTTATATAATGTCAAATATAACATAAAAATATATAAATAAATTAACCTTAATAGGATTTAATATTTATATTTTATTTGTATTAAAATAGTGAATATATTTATTTTTTCTCAGAAAATGATTATATAATAAGTTTGATAAAAATTATGTTTTGATACGATAAAACAGAAATTTTTTTTAGTAATATTCAAATTAAATAAAGACATTTATTATGATGAATTTATGTATTATTATAATAAATAATATTTTAATGAAAAATTATATAAATTAATATTTATCATTTATACATTATCATTGTAAAGACTTGAAATTTCCGTTGAATTTTTTTTCATAAAGACGTGGAAAATTTACGAGTCCGCAATTTTTGACGGTTCTTGATTCCGAGGCCCCGTGTGCCCAAAATCAATTTTTGAAGTTTTGTTCTGGTACGTTCAGTAAACGCACGAGCGGTATTTTATATCTTTTTAACCGATGCTCGGAACTAAAATCTGAGGGCACCGTTGAACTCGCAGTGTCGATGATTGCTTAGTGAGACCTTAACCGCAATTGCTTTTTAACGAGAGTGGAAGATAGTTTTTGGGAATTTTGAATAAAATTAAATAAAAATACGAGTTAACTTATTTTTATTTGATGGTGGTTAAAACCTCCAAGCGGAGGTTGGAGGTGTGGGCCACCACAACCGAACCACCCATGGGAGGTTATGGTGGTGGGGTGTAATACCCCAAGATTTTATGAGAAATATTCTTTTTAATTTCATTGACATCTTGTCTTTACGTTTCACCAAGATGAGTTTTCACTATACGCAAAACCATACTAGCTTTTAGTATACGCAAACACTATTTTTGGCTTGTGTTGCTCGCAAGAGTGACCTTCCTCAATAGTGTGTGTTGTACGCAATAATGAATTTCACTAAACAACGATATATTGTTATGAACTTTCCATTATGAATAGTATTAACTACATTTTCAATTTTATTACATAATAATTAATCATACACATATTTTAGAACACGGTATGGGAACTAAATAAAATTTTCAGGTAAAATGAGTATTTTTCAAAAAAGCAGTTATGCCGATTTTTGATGGCGCACCCAGGTTTATAAGTTCAATTTTACAAATTAAAATTTTTCCTTGGAATCAGGATATTTTAATTTACTTTGGATAAATTTTTGATATTTTTCTGATAAGTTTCACATTTTGATGAAGAGTAAAAATACGCTAAATTTTAATTAAAAAAAAACTTCTTTATCAAGATAATTTATGTGGTTAAATTATTATATTGAATGGTTTTAATGTATAAATAGAATAATTTTTCCATTTAATATAATGTAATTCATTATCATTAATTTTACATTTAAATCATAGGTAAAAACATTTCAATCTTTAGCAATGTTTTAACTTTTAAAACCTGTTTTCTCAACAGCGTGATTAATTTCAATTTAAATATTACCACATCTATAGATTGAATTTGGAAAAATGGATTCCATATTTGGAATTAGTAGGTCCAAATTATGTTAATAGTATACTTATTATTTTTAGGCATTATGAATATTAACTACGGTAAATTTTATTTACCATAGTTAAAGGTAAATCAGGTAATTAAGGGTAAATATAATATTATAAAATTACCCTAAAACTTTTCATCATATAATTGTATGATTATATTTTTCCCTATATCCTATTTTGGTCAAAATGGAATCTAATATAACCCACTTTTATTTTATTAAGACATTATATTTATTTTATTTAAAAGAATGTGAAATATGTCTCACTCAAACTTGAATAATTAGATTATTTATAATATAAGGTTATACAAAGTATAAATTCAATTATAAATACTCATTTGAAAGCTAAAATGTTTTTCTTTCTCATGTTAATTTATTTGTAATTTTTATGAAATATTTAATTATCTTAATAGCTATTACATTAATGATGTATAAATTATTTATTTTGTGAAAAATCAATAGTATATTTTTTCTTAAAACAAGGCCTATCAAAAGGACCAAAAACTTGACCAAACATTATTGGTCGAGTATATCTATACCCTAAGAATCCATGGGTAGATTTGTGGACCATTTGGAGCCTTGTAAAACCGATTATGACATTTATATTTTATTATTTTAAATGATGTCAAAGATGTCACCTTCATAATTTAATAAATATAACAATTTAAATGTTGTGATTTTAAGATGAAAAATTCGAGGAAAAAAATTATTATTAAAGTTATTATATTTATCTTCATCATAGGAATTTATTTTTAATTTTTCTGAAACAAATAAGTATATTAAATAATTAGAAAAAAATGTTGTAGTAATTATTTTATTACGAGATATACCAAATAAATGGTTTTAAAAATATTAATATAATTACTATATGAACAAAATAATGTGCCCCGTGATTTTTTTTTGTTGAATATGGAATTTTAGGAATATATTATATATTTTGGTTTGAACATATCATTTGTGTGGTTTTTATTTGAATTCAAATGATGAATACTGTCAGAATTGACCCTATTGATATTTTATAAAAATAACATATTATTAAATTATATAAAAATCAAAAAAATATTTAAAAAATAAAAATTGATATTATATGGTCCAAAAGGTTATAAAGTATCCAATCATGGAAAATTGACAAAATTTAAGTATGTATTTATAAAAAATTAAAATTTATAATTTTATTACCACAAATAAAATTAAATAAATTAAATAATGATAAATAAAGTTTATAAGGTTTAAAATAAGCTTAAAACAGGTATAAATTATATTGGATGATGATATAACAACTCTATATTATCTCATATTTTATGTTAGTCATTTTTTGAGGATTTTATGTGGGGTTTCATTTTATTATTAATTACTATTTTTATGGTTTCCAAAAGTGCCCCTCTCCTCTCCTATATAAGGGGGCCTCCTTCACTCTCCTCGTAACTCAATTTTAAGCCATCAATATCATTCAACCCCTTAAAATTTTTCTTTTGAACCTCCATAGTTATACTATATAGGTTTATTTCTTCTCAAAAGATCAACTCTAGTGCCTTAAGAGGAAGCTTAAAAGAGGTGCGTCGAAGAAGAGGTAATTTCTTGTACAGATTATTTCAAGTTTATTTCTACTTCCACATCTTCTTATTTAGTTGTTTCATAATAAAGTAATAACATAAGTATCAATAATATAATGATATGTTATTATAAATATTAAACATCCCTATTTCAACTTTTATCCATCCTACGGAAAAAGAAATCACTGCACGTGCGTACGTACGAAATATCATCTCCACGCCGTGGTGTAATCTGTTTTTCCACCACCACCTTAATTGGATGGGTATAATGGTGCGAATAATATCTATATATTATTATTATAACATGATACTGATTATGAGAAAATATATCATCAAATCCAATTCCATTCATATAATTATGGGAACGATATCATCACTCGTGTATACGTACGACCTACCATCTCCACGATGTGATGCGACTCGTTCTAAATGATATTAATTGAATAATGAATATATACATGAATTTAATTAATATATATGATATATATTACACTAATAACATTCTTTAAATGTGGTATCTATAACCATAAATGTGGAATAAGATTTTATTCGACAAAAACATGCATAAAAATATAAAGCAATGAACACCTAAATAACAAGTATCAATGAAATATTACTAATAAGAAGGTAATAATATGACCATATATGATATAATAACAACTAATATGATTCTTTAATAAGTCAATGTCATTATTTAAATCATTATATAGGAGGTTTAGATACATATGAAGTATATCAAACCTAAGGTAAGGGAAAATCTCACAATCTCATTTTAATCCGAGATTGTTTATACTTCAGAATTTATTAGGGCATATTTATCATAAACATCCATGTTTCCACAATATGTAATATTATTTCTATCCTCCTAAAATTTTTTAAATCCAATTTTACCTATTGGTGAATTTTTAGTAAAATTTATGAGATGAATATTTTGTCGTTTTCTTTACGAGATACTTTTTGACATTTTCAGCCAAAGTACGAGAAGAATGTTTTTTTAACTTATACAGCACGAATAGATTTTTATGATTTCATAGAACATTATTTCTATGAAAAATACTTTACAATTTTTCATGTTTATTTTTAATTAACTTATTTTAGTTTAAAATTTTATGACATGTTAAGAAAGGAAAAATATTTTTAAGTGGAAAGGTTATTTTCCTCAAGAATGGAGTTCAAGGGATTTATCAAAAAAAATTTCCATCTAAGAAAATATAGGGTTCTATTTCTATCCCTATTATTAAACTGATTTTATTATTTTATTATGGAATTATTTTTTATGAAACCCCTTTATCTTATAAGGATTATGTTACGATGAAATGATGTTTAAGAATCCCATATTTATTACATGGGTTATGCTATGATGTAATATTTATGATTTTGTGGCACACATAAGAATGGTATCATTATGAGATGTGTGGGACATATATCTCCCTCCAATTCATTGGGGAGAGATTTATATCTCATGAGATAGACATGGCTGGAATGGCAAGTTAATCTGGTTTAGTGATACAGGACTAGAACGAGGAGTGAACTTGATTCAGTAAAGGACTTTTTCCACTAAGATGGTCTTGACAGTAATGCCTTGGCTACTATGGAAATAATATCATGAGATTAATGGTTTTACAGAATTAAATATTTTATTCCCATGCTATTTTATCATGATTAATGTTCCTTTATGATTTATTCCTTATGTAATGCTAAGATTTATTTCTCATGATTTTGATTTTTATACTTTATGTTCTTGTTTTTTAAAGTTGAAATGTATATGATTTGTTTTATTTTCTCTATTCTTATACTTACTGAGCATTTAAGCTCAACCTATATACATTTTAATTTTCCCAGGGTTTAAGGAAAGGATTTAGGTATGAAGAAAAGGGGATGATCTTTATGGGAGATGTTGAAGATCTTTCACCATGATTAGAAGATTATGTTCTGAGTTTCCAAAGACACTAAACTATTACGGTCCTTGAGTGTTGGTGCTTATTATGTATTAATTATTCCACAAAAGTAATGTATTGTCCATGTACATCAATCTTGGTTCACTACAGTTGGTATTAGAGGAATGGTTTTGTTAACCTTTAGAAACTAGGATACGAAAAGATTAGTGAAATCCCTAAAGATATTTCTAATGTATGTCTAGGGTTGTCTCTAAGGATAACTATAAATATAGTTTATATTAATAGAATTATGGTAACTATATTAGAATTAAACTTATTATTTTATATATTTAATGTACTCCCCCTTTATTATGTTGTCTTCCTAGCAAGAATTTTTCCTCTCACACTATTCTTTTTGGGTTTTAGACGATGGATGGAACACGAAAGAACTGTGTTGATCAATGTAATGGAAAATTCAATGATTTTACTCCTAAACTAGCCAATGTTATGGGAGATGGAGTGAAAAATATTATTTCTATACATACGCATGCTATGAATCATTTTGGTCTACCAAATGAGCATAGAAAGGAATAATATTCTATTGAGTCATTTGTGACGTAATGCCCACCTTCTTTCTGTGGGTCTTCTAATCCCCTTGTTTCTGAACAATGGATTGATACTATTGAAAAGATATTTTTGATACATCAATTTTCATATCATGAAAAATTCATTTTGGATATTTACTGGTTAGAAGGTGAAGCAGACCAGTGGTGGACTCTAGTTAAAAATACATGTCCCCAAGATGAAATTGAATCCATGGAATGGGGCGAGTTAAAGAACTTGTTTTTCAATAAGTACTTCCATCGTATTCTTCAAACAAAGATTGAAAAGGAGTTCCTTGAGATTAAGAAAAAGGATGATGACTCTTTTTGTATATACGAAGCGAATTTTACAAGGCTTGTAAGGTATGCATCTGTCTTTATCATCCAACCTGAAAGTAAAGTTGATCGATTATTCAGTGTCTTAAAACCAATTCTTTGAAGGGAATTATCTATAAGATACTTTAGTAGATATGAATAAATTGTGCATTGTACTATCAAGGAATAACTGTATGTTTGTGTCACATATCCATCTCATGGTTTTGACAAGAAAAGAAAGATGGAGTTCAAGGAAAAACCTCAGAACAATTGTGAAAAGAAGGTGAATGTTTCATTAATCTCAACGGTTTGAAAGAATCATGATGGAGATTGTCTAAAAGGTACTAGAAAATGTATCAAATGTGGAAAAGAAGGACATAGATAATCTGAGTGCCGAAGGAATGTGAAAAAGGTTTCTAATTATGTGAATAGGGAAAAGACTATAGAGAACGCTCCACCAACACTTCAATGCTACAAGTGCAAGGAAATGGGGCATTATGCTAACCAATGCCCTAATCCAAGGTTTAATGATGATCGACATCAACAAACTATCAAGGAAAAGGAAAAATGGAAGTCACATGAAATCACTATTTGTGATGTTGAATATGACAACGAAGTGGTGGAATGATTATGTGTTTATGTAAAAGTATTCCAAAATATTGTTGTGAAATCTCATTTTTAGTATCGTGGAATACTGGAATATTTATGTATTGGTTTGTTGTGCTTCTAAATAATTATATGGTACCAGTAACCATGAAAAGTGATTAAAATATTTTTTTGGAAAGCACTGAATATGCTCATATAGAATAAATAAAGAGATAATAAATTTTTAATAATATTAATGAGCTCATGACTGATATAAGGACAAGGTGACATCATGGATTGAGTATAAAGAAATTTTTGGATTTTTGTATGTGGAAAGAGTTAAATTTTGACAACATTCTTGTTTTCACTCTCTATGGTAATTCCTGTTTCAAGAGAATACATCATTAAGGTATTCACATGTTTGGAATGTGACCAACAAGATATATCCTATGATATACGGGGAAGGAAGGATGGTATTCACATTCTTGGTTGATGACATTTCTAGTAATAATTTTCTTAATACTATGAGAATCGATAGAAGTATTTTGGATAAGCCTAAAGATTGTAAATGTATTATGTTAGACATAAGATAATATTGTATAAGTATATAACCATTTTACGATATAATTTTTGGAATGTTATAATTGTGCAGTTTTAGAAAAAGGACAACATGAAGGACGGGAAACAACCTGTCGTGTTAGACGAGGTTGCAGGAATCAAACCCACAACCGAAGTACGACATGCCTTTATCACCTACCACTGGCCTACATGAAGTCCCTGGTTAGTAAAATTAGTTTAATTTTATTAAGTGGTCTGATAGATGAACTATAAGTCAATTTTTGGAATCATAAATGGGTAATCTCACCATAGACGGACTTATGTATATTTTATAACTTTTTCTAACCTTTTGTTCAAGACAGATGGAATGACCCATCATTCTATCCCATAATCTGCGAACACTTCAAGAATGACAAATTCAACTTCATTTATTTCAATAATAGATGATGTGGAAATTGTTCATGGAATGACCAATGATTATATTACACTAAAACCAAGTAAGTATTTCTCTTTGTGATAAAATTTATCAACTTAAAGGAAATGATCGTGAAAACCAAAAACGTTGTCCTAGTACCCTCATATCTGATGAAATAGATGGTACCTTAGATCATCACAAATTTATGGATTTGTGATTGTTGGATTTTTCATAGCCATGTTCTCTACCACTCTCCATCATAACTTGATGGTAAGATTTCTCTTCCATATCGATATTTTTACCTATGTTATCCTATGTGGAAACCCATTGATAAGTTAATTTGGGAAATCGTTATGTTTCATACTTTGGTTTTTGAAATTAAATTTTAGTATTCCTTTTTACAATGTAGGTTTCTATGAAAGAAACATAAAAGTGGTAAACGATTTATAACCTCAATTTATTTTAAGGGTGAAATTCATTTTAAGGGGGGTAGAATGTAAGACCCTGAGATTTTATGAGAAGTATTCCTTTTAATTTCTTTGAAATATTGTGTTTTATACTTCACCAAGATTATATTGTTCTATATGCAACACCGTACTAGCTTTTAGTATACGAAAACACTAATCTTGACTTGTATTGCACGCAAGAGTGACCTTCCTCAATAGCGTTTGTTATACGCAATACTGAGTTTCACTAAACAATAATATATTGTTATGAACTAGCCATTATGAATATTATTAACTAAATTTTCAATTTTATTACATAATAACTAATATTACACATACTCTAGAACATGGTATTAGAACAAAATAAATTTTTTAGGTAAAATGAGTATTTTTAAAAAAATGTAGTTTTGCCGCTTTTTGAGGGCACACCCACTTTTAATCTAGTTTTTGATAGGTTTATAAGTTCAATTTTACAAATTAAACTTTTTTACATAGAATCAGGATATAAAAATTTACATTGGATAAATTTTTTATATTTTTCTGATAAGTTTCATATTTTGATGAATAGTAAAAATACGCTAAATTTTAATTAAAAACAAATTTTTTTCATTAATATAAATTATATGGGTAAATTATTATATTAAATGGTTTTAAAGTATAAATATAATATATTTTTACCATTTAATATAATTTAATTCATTATCATTAATTTTACATTGAATTAATAGGTAAAAACATTTCAATATTTTGTAGTGTTTTTACTTTTAAAACCTATTTTCTCAACAACAGGATTAATTTTAAATTAAATACTGAAACTTCTGTATATTAAATTTGGAAAATTAATTCCATATTTGGAATCAATAGGTATAAATTATTTTAATAATCTATTTTTTATTTTTAGGCATTATGAATAGTAACTACGGTAAATTTTATTTACCATAGTTAAAGGTAAATCGGGTAATTAAGGGTAAATATAATATTATAAAATTACCCTTACACTTGTATTAATATAATTTGATTACTATATTTTACCCTAAATCATAATTGGGTCAAAATGGAATCTAATGGAACCCGCTTTTATTTGATTCATACCTTTTATTTATTTTATTTAAAGGAAAGTGAAATATGTCACACTCAAACATTAATAATTAGATTATTTTTAATGTAAGGTTATATAGAATATAAATTCTATTATAAAAACTCATTAGAAAGATATTTTGTTTCTTTATCATGGTAATTTATTAGTAATTTTTAATAAATATTTAATTACCTTAATAGCTTATACATTAATGATGTCGAAATTATTTATTTAGTAAAAAATCAATAATATAGTTCTTATTAAAACAATACCTATCAAAAGGACCATAAACTTGACAAAACATTATTGGTCGAGTATATCTATACCCTAATAATACAAGGGTCTATTTGTGGACCATTTGAATCGTTATAATACTGATTAGGACATTTATATTATTTTAGTTTAAATGATGTCAAAGATGTCACCTTCATAATTTAATAAATATAAAAATTTAAATGTTGTGATCTTAAGATGATAAATTTGAGTAAAAATATTATTTTTAACGGTATTATATTTTTATTCATCGTAGGTTTTTATTTTTAGTTTTTATACAACATATAAGTATATTAAATAATTATACAACAATGTTGTAATTATTTTATTAAGAGATATACAAAATTAATGGTATTAAAAATATTAAAATAAATAATATATGAACAAATTAATGTGCCCCATGAATTTTGTTGATGAATATGACATGTTAGGAATCTATTATATATTTTGTATCAAATATATCTTCTGTGTGGTTTTTATTTAAATTCAAATAATGAATGGTGTCAAAATTGATAAAATTGATATTTTATAAAAATAACATATTATTAAACTATTTAAAAATCACAAAAATATTTAAAAACTATAATTTGAAAATTATATGGTCTATAAGGTTATTAAGTATCCAATTAAGGAAAATTTACAACATTTATGTATGTATTTATAACAAGTTAAAATTTAGAATTTTATTACCACAAATAAAATTAAATTGATTAAATAATGATAATTCAAGTTGATAAGGTTTAAAATAAACATAAAACAAGTATAAATTTTATTGGTTGATGAGATTAAAAACCTATGTCATATAATATTAGAATTGAGTCTTTTTTGGAGGTATTTAAGTGGGGTTTCATTTTATTATTAGTTAATATTTTTAAGGTTTCCAAAAGTGCCCCTCTCCTCTCCTATATAAGGGAACCTCTTTCCCTCTCAGCTTCACTCAATTTTGAGCCATCAAGCTCAGACAACCCCTTCCAATTTCTCTTCTCAACATCTCTAGTCATATTATAGAGTTTTTATTGTTCTCAACAGACCAACTCTAGTGCCTTAATAGAAATCATAAAAGAGGTGCGTCGAAGAAGAGATAACCTCTTCTACTGATTCTTTCAAGTTTTTTTCTTCTTCAAATCATTCTTCATTAGTTGTTTCAATATAATGTAATAACATAAGTATCAATAAAATAATGATATGTTATTATTAATATGAAACAACCCCATTTTACCTTCTATCCATCCTACGGAAAATGAAATCACTGCGCGTGCGTACGTACGAAATACCATTTCCACGTCATGGTGTAATATGTTTTTCCACCAACACCTTATTTTGATGGGTATAATGGTGTAAAGAATAAGTATATATTATTATTATAACATTATACTAATTCTGATATAATATATCATCAACTCCAATTCCATTCATATGATTATGGGAACGATTTCATCACTCGTGCATACGTACGGCCTACCCTCTCCACGATGTGATGTGACTCGTTCTACATGATCTTAATTAAATGGAGATTATATAAATCAATTTAATGAATATATATGAAATATATTACACTAAAAACATTCTGTAAATGAGGTATCTATAGCCAAAAAAGAGTAATATGAATTTATTCGACAAAAACATTCATAATAACATAAAGCAATGAACACCCGAATAACAAGTAGCGATGCAATATTACTAATAAGATGATAAGAATATGACCATATATGATATCATAACAATGAATATGATTATTTAATAATTAAATTACATTATTTAAATCATTATACAGGTGGTTCAGATATATACTAAGAATATCGGACCTAAGGTAAGGGAAAATCCCACAATCTCATTTTTCTCCGAGATTGTTTATACTTCAGAATTTACAGGGGCATATTTATCATCCAGATACAGGTTTACACAATATGTAATACTATTTCTATCCTTATTCAATTTTTTAAATCCAATTTTACCTATTGGTTAATTTTAAGTAAAAGTTATGAAAGGAATATTTTTTCATTTTTAGTGCGAGATACTTTTTGACTTTTTCAGCCAATGTACGAGAAGAATGTTTTTTAATTTATACAACATGAATGGATTTTTATGATTTCATAGAACATTATTTCCAGGAATATTCCTTTACAAACTTTTCAAGTTTATTTTTAATTAACTTCTTTTAGTTTAACATTTTATGAAATTCTAAGAAAGGAAAAATGTTTTTGAAATGGAAAGGATATTTTCCTCAAAAATGGAGTTCAAGTGCTTTATAAAAATTATTTTCCATCTAAGATAATATAGGGTTCTATTTCTATCCCAATTATTACATTTATTTTATTATGTTATGATGGAATTATTTTTATGAAATCCTTTTACCTTATATGGATTATGTTTCGATAACATGATGTTTAAGAATCCCATCTTTATTACATAGGTTATGCTATGATGTATGATTTATGATTTTATGGCACACATAAGAATGGTATCATTATGAGATGGGTGGTACCTATACCTCCCTCCAATGCATTGGGTAAAAATTTATATCTCATTAGATAGACATGGCAAGAATGGCACGTTAATCAGGTTTAGTGATACTAGACCGCAACGAGGAGTGAACTCAATTCAGTAAGGGACTTCGTCTATTAAGATGATCTTGGCAGCAATGCCTTGACTAAAATGGAAATCATATCATGTGATTAATGGTTTTCCACAATTTAATGTTTTATTCCCATGATATTTTATCATGATTAATGTTCCTTTATGATCTATTCCATATGTACGACCAAGATTTATTTCTCAAGATTTTGATGTTTAAACTTCATGTTCATGTTTTTTAAAGTTCAAATGTATATGATTTGTTTTATTTTCTCCATGTTTACCCTTAATGAGAATTTGTGCTCAAACTATATATGTTTTCTTTTCCCTAGGATTTAAGGAAAGGTTTTAGGTAATAAAACAAAAGAGGAAGATCATTATATGAGACGTTTAAGATCTATCACCATAATTAGAAGATTTGGTTCTAAGTTTTGAAAGACACTAAACTATTACGGTTCATGAGTGTTGATTCCTGTTATGTATTAATTATTCCACAAAAGTAATTTAATGTCCATGTATGTCATGCTTGGGTCTCTACATGGGGCCCACTCGGGCATAACCTTCCTTGGGAGGATGTTATTAGGCGGGGACCACATGAGTATTAAACCCCCATTAAACTTCTCATTTATGTGGGATGTCAACTGTCCACCTTATCCCATTAATTTATGTTCCAAACCTCATAATAAATGGATTAAACTTATTTTAACTAATTGTAACATTTTGAATTCTTTTGAATTCATGTCAACAATATAATAATAGACAAGGCTATTATTATATATTGGTTGTAAACTCTCTCTTTTGGTGGAGTTTGGAGAAACTTGGGAGAACTTCATTCTCCCCATGAAGAACATGAAGAACGTATCTTCCACCACTATATTCTTCATTCTTCAATCGGGGAAAGAAAGGGATGTGACACCCATCAAGAACGATGTCGTCGTCTTCGACTTCATAACCTTCGAACACTCGTTCGCCCACAACAAGTACCCTCTTCCTCCTCTGACATTGACGGACCACATCGCCTTCCCGTGACTCTTTCAACATCATCGAACTCGAGGTAGGTGGATTTGAGTTGTTTTGTTTCTTTTATATGTCTTTAATATTTTGGTATTTGTTATGCCGAATGTTATCAACATAACATGGGGGGGTCGGACCGCAAAAACACGGCCGACCCTTCAACTTTGGTTGATCTTGTTTGTTGATGACAGAGTAATGGACCATGGTGAACAATGGTGGCAGGAGATGAGCCAAAGAAGACCCACAGCCTAAGGCTGCGGTGGACAGGGGAGGGCGGCCGACTCAGCCCGCCACCGGTGTGCACTACCTCGGCATGACCCTTCGGGTCCTATGGTTACAGGGGCCGACACCATGCCCCGATCGTTACGAACAAAGGGGGGGTGCGCACCCCCCCCCACGGTGTGGCTAGCCGGGCCGCGCGGAATGGCCCTCCAGGCCACCCGGCCAGCTGGCCATGCCACACGGCCAGTCGCTCGGCCACACGACTTGCTAGGACGGACCACACAACCATCCAGGCCAGGCCACAAGGCTAGCTGGGCCTGGCCACACAGCTAGCCCACCGGGCCGGGCCGCCTTCGGTTTGGGCCACCCCCTTGGGTTGGGTCACACCCACAGACCGGGTCGGACCCCATTCTTGATCCGGGTCGGGTCGGTCAAACTAGGTTGAACCAGACCCAAACCCAT
The DNA here is from genome assembly GCA_963277665.1 of Viscum album. NCBI lineage: Eukaryota > Viridiplantae > Streptophyta > Magnoliopsida > Santalales > Viscaceae > Viscum > Viscum album. The sequence goes on from OY728147.1 coordinate 125,677,294, forward strand.
CAGACCCGATTACACCTAATCTCCCATAACTCAGGCTACAGCTGTCTGATTGAAGAACCGTATGCGGAGACAAAAATCTTGGAATGAGACAATTCATTTAGAATATCACACGTGCATTTTGGACATAGTTGGAGTATGGTGAGGTTGGTTTGAACCTAAAAACCAACCGGTCCCCTAGTATGTAAATGCCAATAACTCACAGACCTGGCATCCGATTGACGTGTCGTCTATTGCGTTGAGCCCCCTATAACATTGCAGACCTTTGAGATACTTCCACATGAGACTTTGTGAAACCTAGAGTATCAAAAAGTAGCTCGTGGAGCGGATCCTCTCAGAGATGCGCATACAGATTGCGAAGACTTAGTAGCTTACAGACCTGACAACTGCTTGACCGAATCACCATAGAGTGATTCGACTAGCCCAGTGGGGAGTGCCTGGTAGTTGAAGAGAGAGCCATGGTAGAGGAGAGCCCTGTATTTGGAGGCAGACCCGCGATACTCAATAGGAGGAGTACCTCTGCAATCTATTAGGGGGAGTGCCCAATATTTTTAGGTAGATCATTAGCGGATGGAGCACCTAGTAGTTGGCCACAGACCCTCGGTACATGATAGGAGGAGTATCTTAGAAGTCCAATGTTAGTGAGAAGCACCTCGATGTCACGACATGCCCACTATACTCGACATAGAAGGAGTTCTCCAACAGTTGTGGGTTCGATAATAAAAATCCTGGTTTGATCTGAGTCAAGGACCTTTGTGTTTTCCTCATGATTGAGATGGGTTACTTGAAAACATAGGTATATGTATGGGAATATACCTAAGAAATAGTTAGACATTTATTTCATACTTTTTGGTTTATCCTTGTTAGATTTTGTGAGACCATGAGTGTCTCGAGATCCTTACTGAGTATCGTTATACTCACCCCTTAATAGGATTTTCCCGCACCTCTTTGTGTTGGATGCAGACGATGAACATCACTGACAGAGGCGACACTTCTATGGGCAGTCTTTGGGAGCCTATTCCGGGTGGATTTTGTACCAGCCACCCTTTGAACAGTATGGATACATGAGATACTTCATATATAGTAGGGAATCATGAGTGTAGCTCCGTACTCAACGTGGTTCAACGACCTCTCTCTCTACTCCACTAATATGGTACGAGACCCATTATTAAGGGCCCAGACCTTTGAGTAGGGACTCAGGCGAGAGATCAATGGTTCAGTTACCTCCCACAGCATCCCAACGTAGGGGAGAGTATTTGAGCGAGCCCTCCAAGTGGAGAGTTTCCCAGATGCATAGTCTCCAGTAGTGATACCCACTACTAGTCAACTTTTAGCGGAGTCTTCTACATATGGTAGTAGAAAAATGACGCAGAGGTCTTAGAGAACCAGTCCAACAGGTGGTCAACTACATGACTCAGGATCGGTTGTGCAGGGCACTCAGAGTAGAGATAGAGCCAGATATACCAGGAGAGGACAATGTTACTCCTACGGTGGGCTTGGTCACATGACTCATGACTATCTGACCCATCGTACTAATGATCAACAGACAGTTGAGGGACCTCCAAGGCAAGGGAAGAGGTTCGATTGAGGCGGTCCGCAGGGCGGAGGTAGACGTTGTAGAGAAGTTGGACATGCAGATGACGATGGACAACGATACAAGGGGATACCACCACCACCACTAGGAGGTCCACTAAAAACACAGGGAGTGGGTGGATAGGGGAGATCACAACTTTAGGTAGTTGAGGCCTATGACCATGGCGCTCCAGAGATGATACGAGGAATGATATGTGTCTACTCCACCAAAGCTACAATTATTATATACATAGGTGCTAGTCACTCTTTCAATCCCACTTCCATTTTTTAGAGCTCAGAGATTCCAACTGAGCCATTGGCTTGATCCTTACGGCTATAGACTCCTATGAGAGCTAACTCGACGATTACACATTGGTGTAGGTAGTGTGAGATTACTCTAGGAGACGAGAGCTTCGGTTGTGATCTCCTCGTAGTGGTGTCGAGGCCTTACGACATCATCTTGGGTATGGAATGGTTATCTACAATCCATTCTCAAATCGACTGTGTTAGGCGCAATGTTCGGTGTGTCCACACGGATGGGATCAGGTTCACCTTCACCAGTGAAAAGGGAACCTTCGCATAATAGGATGGACTTACTTGGAGGAGGGTGCAGCCAATCACTCACCAGTTGGTTTTTCGTACCCTCGGAGCAGTATATGTGGAGAGTCCAACTTATCCTGTAGTGGGGGACTAGTACACGGATGCTTTCCCTGACGATATTTTAGGACTACCTCCATGTAGAGAGGTGGACTACTACATTGACATGTACCCCGAGACGACATCGATATGTACTCCAGCATATTGGATGGCTCCCGCTGAGCTTATTGAGCTGAGGGTAAAGTTGGGGGGCTTATAGGGGAAGGTATTCATCTGGCCCGGTGTTTCTCTCTGGACAACTTCAATTCTGTTCACCAATAAGGTGGATGGGTGCTTGAGGATCTATGTCGACAATCTTCACCTGAACATGGTGACTGTGAAGAAGAAGTACCCACTCACAAGGATTGCCGACCACTTTGATCAGCTCAAGGGATCAAGATAGTTTTTGAAGATAGACCTCATATCAGGCTATCACCAGCTTAGAGTTTGAGATGAGGATGTGATGAAAAAGGCCTTCCGGTGTCGGTATGGCCATTATGTGTTCTTGGTTATGCCCTTCACCGTAACCATTTCTCCAGAAGTGTTCATGTGTTTCATGAACATTTTCATCCAGCCTTACCTTAATCGCTTTGTCACAGTCTTAATCGACGACTTTCTGATTTATTCAACTACTGAGGAGGAGCACTCCTACCATCTCTAGGTGGTACAGGACACACTCCGAGAGAACCCACTTTAATGTAATCACTCGAAGTGCCAATTCTTGATTTTAGATGTTCACATCTTGGGACATGTCATCTCGGAGGCTGGAGTTGTTGTGGATCTAGTGAATATCGAGGTGTTACTAGAGTGGGAGCCACCTAGAACTATGAAAGAGGTACAAAGTTTCCTGGGTTAGGCTGGATACTATCAGAGGTTCGTTCCAGATTTCTCTAGAGGTGCAACACCACTTTCAACCTTGATTAAGTAGGGGAAACCCTTCATGTTGTCAGAGAGATTCTAGTAGAGCATTCAAGAGCTTATTAAGAGGCTGAATAGTGCCCCCATCATGAGGATTCCAGAGGAAGGTGTAGGGTACATAGTCTACTACGACGCATTAGGGATAAGACTTGGGTGTGTCCTGATGTTGGAGAGAGCAGTGATCGCATATGATTCTTGGCAGCTGATACAGCACAAGTAGAACTACGCTACCCATGAACTGGAGTAAGCTGCAGTGGTCTTCGCCTTGAAGATGTGGCAACACTATCTAATGGGTAAACGTTTTACAATGTACTCTATTCACAAGAGTCTCAGGTATATCTTATCTCAGAAGGACCTCAACCTGAGACAACGGAGATGGATTACGTTCCTCTAGGAATATGACTTTAAGATAGTCTATACTCATATGAAGGGGATCATTGTTGCGGATGCGCTTAGCAGGAGGAAAGGAATTCAGCAGCTAGGAAAGGTGATAGAGCAACTAGCTACCTTACAGATATCCTTTGTGAATAGTGATGGAGTAGCCTATCTTTAGTCTCTTATAGTCACTCCTCCACAAATTCAGCGAGTCATGGAGGCACAACGTGGAGACGCTGATTGTGAGATGCGACGTGCACAAATATCCACAAGGTAGACACCTGATGGATTTTCTGAAGGTGCGGAGCATGTCATCCTCTTCAAAGGATGTACCATGGTAACCGTTTCACTTCAGGAAGAGGTGTTTAGGTAGTTCCACACTTCCCATTTAGAGTTACATCCAAGAGTAGAGAATATGTACCAGGACATTAGACGACAGGACTAGTGGCTAGGTATGAAGAAGGTGGTAGCGGAGTTTGTCCCACGGTGCATCAATTGTTAGGAAGTAGAGGCTAATCACCAGGAACCAAAAGGCCTGGTTCAGCTGTTAGAGGTCCCAGATTAGAAGTGGGATGAAATATCCATGGACTTTATGACGAGTCTTCCATGTACACCAGGAGTCACGACTCGATATGGGTGATCGTTGACCGACTCACCAAGTCAGCCCACTTCCTACCGATCAGAGAGTTGGGCACAATAGAGAGATTGTGATGCCTCTACATATAAGAGATTGTGCATTTACATAGAGTAGCATCTTATATTGTCTCCTACTGAGATGCACGGTTTACTTCTCGGCTATGGAAGGGGTTGCAGGAAGCATTCGGGATACAACTTCGTCTGAGCACCGCCTTCAATCCTCATATGGATGGCCAGACTGAGCGGACCATCCAGACCCTCAAGGAAATAGTCCGTCTTTGTGTCCTCGATTTTGGTCACAGGTGGGAGGACCACTTACCAATGGTATATTTTTCCTACAGAAACAACTATCACTCTACCATCGGGATGGCACCTTTCGAGGAATTGTACGGATGACCCTGCAGATCGCCATTGTACTGGACAGACCCAGGGGAGACAACACTAGTGGGACTAGAGACAATATGGGATACCACAGAGAAGGTGTAGATCATCTCGGAGTAGATTAAGACTATAAAAAGTAGAGATAAGTTGTATGATGACAGGAGATGGAGACCTATAGAGTTCTAGGATGGCGACCACGTCTTTCTATGGGTGTCACCTCGAAAAGATTTCCGGTGATTTGGCCAAGGCGACAAGTTATCTCCGCTGTTCACCAGACCTTTTTAGGCCCACGGCAGAGTAGGCGAGGTGTCTTACCGCTTAGCTCCTCCACATTAATTGAACCAGGTACACGAAATCTTCCACGTTTCACAGCTAAGGAGGTACGTGCACGTTTCATCCCACATCATTGTCCACAAGGAGATGGACATCGATGGCGGGGCGACTTTCATTGAGGTTCCATTGGAGAATGTGGATCGACAATAGTGGGTCATACATGGACATTAAATACATCTGGTACGCATTATTTGGCCGCACGAGAACCTCCAGGAGAGCACATGGGAGCGGGAGGCTCAGATGCGTGCTCAGTACTCCCATTTGTTCCCATAGTTCGAGTTGTAGCTTACAGGGACGTAAACTCCTGAGGTGGGGAGAATGTCAAAACCTGAAATTTCCCTAGATATGGTTTTTCTCAATTACATGGGAATTTTACGAGTCCTCATTTTTTAACGGTGCTTGATTTCGAGGCCCAGTGTGCCCAGAATCAATATCTGATGTTTTGTTCGAATAATTTCAGTAAACATATGAGCGGGATTTTATATCTTTTGAACCGGTGCTCGGAACTGAAATCTGAGGGCACCGTTGAACTCACAGCGTCAGTGATTCTTTAGTGATACCTTCACTGTAGTTGCATTTTAATGAGAGTGGAAGATAGTTTTTGGGGTTTTTAAATAAAATTAAATAAAAATAAGACTTAATTTATTTTTATTTGTTAGTGATTGGAACCTCCAAGGGGAGGTTGTATGTGGGGGCCACCATACCCTAAACTCCCATGGGAGGTTATGGTGGTGGGGCCCACCTGAGTGTTACCTCCCTTAGGAGGAAGTTATTAAGTGGGACCCACATGATCTTTAAAACCCCCATTAAACTCCTCATTTATGTGGGATGTCAAATCTCCACCTTCTCCCCTTAATTTATGTTCCAACCCTCACAATTAATGAATTAAACTTCTTTCAATTAATTCAAACATTATGAATTCGTTTGAATTCGTGTCAACAATATAATAATAGACAAGGCTATTATTTTATTTTGGATGGAAACTCACTCTTTTGGTGGAGCCTTGGAGAAACTTGGGAGAACTTCATTATCCCCACAAAGAACATGAAGAATGTATCTTCCTCCACCATCTTCTTAATTCTTCAACGGCGGAAAGAATGAGAAGCGATGGCCACGAAGAACACCGATGTCATCTTCGACTTAATCACCTTCGAACGCTCCTCCACCGATGACGAGTAACCACTTCCTCCTCCGACATTGATAGAACAACACCGCCTTCCCGCCACTCCGTCAAAATCATTGAACTCGAGGTATGGAGATTTGAGTTGTTTTGTTTCCATTCTTTTTCATTAATATTTTTATATTCGTTATGTCGAATGTTATAGTCATAACATGGGGGGTTTTGGACCGTAGAAACATGGCCGAACCTCCCCCTTTGGTTGATCTTGTTTATTAACGATAGAGGAACAGACCGCGGCAAACAACGACGGCCAACTACGAGCCGACCATGAAAGAAATTGGTGGTGCAAAGGCCACTGGGTCTCCAAGAGGGTGCGACACCACCTCGCTACGTAGAGGAGAGCAGCGGCCACGATGGGCTGTGGCGGTGGCGTGCGACGCCATCGCGCTGCGCAGAGGGAAACAGGAGGCCACGACTAAGCGGGCTGTGGCGGAGGGGCGCAACGCCGAAGAAGACCCGGCCTAAGGCTGCAGTGGACAGGGGAGGGAGGCCAGCTGAGCCGGCTTCCTATGTGCGCTACACAGTATGGACCCTTCGAGTCCCACAGTTATAGGAGCCGGTGTCATGCGCCGGCCGTTACGAACAAGGGGGGGGGGCACCCCCCCCCCCAACCCACCCACCCCCCACAGCGTAGCCCACTAGGCCATGAAGCCAGCCCACCATAGCCCGCCGGCCAGGCCCCTCGGCCAGCCGCTGGGTCACACGACCAGCAAGGCCGGGCCACACCGCCAGCCGGGCCATGCCACAGGGCCAGCCGGGCCGAGCCACACTACCAGCCGGGTCGGGCCACACGGCCTGTCGGGACGGGCGACACGGAAAGCCAACCGGGTCGGGCCACCTTCAGGTCGGGCCGCCCATTCGGGTCGGGTCAGACCCACGGACTGGGTTGGGTCAGTCCTACTGCCTCGGACCATACCCGAACCCATCAGACCCGATTACATCTAATCACCCATAACTCAGGCTACAAGTGTCCGATCGACGAACTGTTTACGACAGAAAAATTCTTGGAACGAGAATATTACTATAGCATATCCCACTTGATATTTGGACATAGTTAAAGTATGGTAGAGTTGGATTGAACCTAAAAACTAATCGGGCCCCTGGGACAGAAATGCCAATAACTCATAGACGAGTCGTCCGATTGACGCGCCGTCTGTTGCGTTGAGACCCATATGAAATGCCGGTCTTTTGGGATACATATACATGAGGATTTGTGACATCTGAAGTATAGACCAGTAGCTCGTGGAATAGATCCTCCTGGAGATGAGCGTACAGAGTGCAGAGACCTAGTTGATGATAGTCCTGACGACTGCTTGACCGATTCGACTCGGAGTAATTCTACTAGCCTAGTGGGGAGCACTAGGTAGATGGAGGTAGATCTATGGTGGAGGAGCACACTGTATTTGGTGTCAGATGCACGGTACTGGACATGCAGAGTACCTTTACAGGCTATTAGGGTGAGCGCCTAGTATTTGGTGATAGACCCATAGAAGACGAAGCACCTGGTAGTTGGCAGCAGACTCACTGTACTTGACAGGAGGAGTACCTCAGCAGTCCAAGGATAGTGAGAAGCACCTCAGTGTCACTACAGGACCACTGTACTCGATGGAGAAGGAGTTCTCCAGTAGTCTTGGTTTCGATAATGGAAATCCTGGTTTGAGCTGAGTCAATGAAATTTGTGTTCTCCTCATGATTGAGATGGGTTACTTGATAACTTAGCTATATGTATGGGCATATAACTAAGTAATGGTTATCCGTTGATTTCATACTTTTCGGTTTATCCTTATTGGATTTTGTGATAACATGAGAGTCTCAGGGTCCCTAACGAGTATTGTTATACTCACCCCTGAATGGGCTATGCCCGCACCTCATTGTGTTGGATGCAGACAACGGACAACACCGACGGAGGCCGAGAGCGCCAGGACTAGACGGTACCCGTAGGAGGACCTTACGACCTACTGGTACACAATGGAGTCTGATAGACGTGGAGTGCTTTGGAGACCATCTATACTTACCGTTCAGGTAGGAACACCAGTGGACAATCTAGGAGCTGCTTTCATCTTTCATTTGTTAGTCCCTTTTCTGTTGGACTTGCATTCAGTTGTATTTGTACATTATATTTAGGCTTGTATTCTGGCCCCCCTTTACTTTCAGTACACTTGTTATACATCTTTTACTTAGTTTGTTCTTCCGCTTGTACTCTAGTTGTATGTGTCTATAATTTATAAAGGCAATGCCTTCCCAGTTTTATGGAATTAACCCTTTGGTGCTAGTCGCCAGCCCCTAGCCTATGAAAGGTGGGTTTGGGGTAGTCACGATACAGGCCCCAGGGGACGGGTCGTGACAAGAATATAATTTTATAAAGTCAAATGAAATTTATGTAAGGGTTTAATATTATTATTATCATAAAAACCCAAGTATTTCTCAATAAATGTAGATTTATATTTTTAAATGTTTTACATAAAATATTTGGAAAATTATTAAAATGAAATTAATATAATTTTTTAATCATAACATAGAAATATTATATTGGTAAAATGTTTATTATTTTATGATAGAGTTGAATTTTTAGGTAAAAATTAAAAACTTTTTAAATATAAGTTGTTTATTATGACATCATAATGACTGAAAATGATGTAAAAATTACTATTAATGGGTTCAAAGAAGAAATATTTGTTTTCCTTTTGAAATAATTATATTTTATGTTCCTTTAAATAATTTTATAAATCCTTTATGAATCCTATAAATGTGTAATTATATTTTATGGTTTCAAAATAATTTCATTAAGAGTATAACTCACCTCCACATAAGAAAATGATTTATTTTCTTAAGTATGGCCCCTAAAAATATAATATAATGAAAACCGACCTCATTTTTCAAAAACAATGTTAAAAAATATGGGATGGTTTGTGGTTTTTTTATTTAATTATATATAGTACAGAACCTTTGTTTGATTAACAATAACAAAGTCCCCACTCATTTACTATATAAACCCATACAATATCTCATTTATCTTTAATAAAATTACATATATCACATCCTAACTATTTATATTACTTTATAGAGTCCTCCTAAGTTGACATAAATATATTATAAGGTCATCCAATGTATTTGGAGTCAAACACTCAAGTAAGGGATCTTCCACTCTCTTTTTTATTAGGCACTTATATTCTGTTATACTTCTTAATTTCCATTTTTTTCATATTGAAATATTTTATTAAATATTTAACATTAAATAAATAATATTTATATATTATTATTTCCCCTTTCACTCTCATTAATCCATTCCACGAACCAGTATACTTGTTAACATTCAAAAAAATAGTAAGGGGTCCTCACCATCTCTTCTCTATTCATGTCTTGTTATAATCTTATGACATCTATTACAAATTAATAATTATTTGATATGTATTTCCATGTCCCTATTACTTCATATATCATTTCCATATAATTAGAGTACCCTTTACCTCTTCTAAACACATTTTTTAATTTTTATCTATCATATTTACAATTTTAAAACATCACTGTGAATTTTCTATGTCCAAATAATTGTAAAGTAAATACCATACCATTTTTTTGTCAAGGGTATTTACCTTTATAGAGATATAATTTTATTAAATGGGAATTAAAATTAGTAATTACACCCACCTTAATCATGTAATAAAATATGACGGTGAATGAATCCATTTTTTTATCTATGTGGCATGTTTAAGCATGATAATTTAATAAAATTGATGAGTGCTCCGAGAATTATAGAGTGATACAATGCATTGAATAATATTTAGTCTCATGAGACTTATTTTTTGGATGTAGAGTAAAACTAATTTCTTGATGGAAATTTTTTGATTATAATATATCTTTAATAAGTCTTGACCTATATTTATGTTATAGTGTTTTGAGATGTTCTCCATTTTCTATTTTATCATGTTATATCATGTAATGTTGTTCATGTTTATACTTGTCTCCATTATTATTACCCATTGAATTACCTATTATAAAATATGGATTATATTATTTATGTCATTTCATGTTTATTCCCTTACCGACATTTATAGCATTAACCTTTCTTATGCTTGTCCCTGGGTTATCTTGTTCAGTTTTATGTGTGAGTATGTTAAGGATGTTTTCAATAAATTTGTGTTTTTCCTTTCGAAAATTATCATGTAATGTACCTAATTCCCAAAAAACTATAATTATAGATGTATTAGGTTTCATTATGTGTAATCTTATAGAGTAAACCATGTAACGCCCCAACCCCAGTTACCCGGAGTCGGTGCATTATTTCGTAACATTGGCATGATCACAAAAGATCAAGTCTCAAAAGACCGATTAGTTTAGTATCCTTGGAAACACTAGATACATTCATAAATGTTACATTACATCATAAAGTGAAAAACTACAATAACAAATTCTCCATAGTTCACACTCATATCCTCTTCGGACTATCCCTAAAGGTCATTCATAAAATAATTCTTCACATCCTGAAAAATATAAAATCATTGAAAGGGGTGAGCTCAGATGCTCAGTAAGGATAACAATATTGCGGAAGATTTCATAAATAAACATTAACATTTATGGCATTGTATAACTAAAACAAAATCCTTTTTAAACTTGAACTTCAGCATAATATGGAAAAAATAAAATTAAATAATGTCATTTACTTACTCACATGGATATCCTACTAGTCAAATAATCACATGCAATATCAATAACCACTTTCATAATGATGGAATGCATAATGCTAGACTATCTTAACCATGTAGCCAAGGCCTCGTGCCAAGACTACAAATCAGATTTTATCATGGCCTCGTGCCAGGACACTAGTTTGTCTCATGAGACCTACCGATGCACCGAGGGGCTATAGCGGGCTCCACCCGTCACTTATTAAGTCCAATTCATTCCTCATATGAATAGATTTAAACATATCATAAACCACAACATAATTGTATCACATAAAACATGCATAAAGGAAACATAATATTTCCACACTTCAATCACAAGATATCAATACAACACATTGATATAATAAAAACTTTATCAAAACCATTTTCAATACCAAAATAAAATAAAAGTAAAACATGGTATTTATTTTTCTTTTCAAAAAATGTTATAGCTTATAGAGGAAGCTGAAACTCAAATAATGGTCACGACGGCGGAGAAGTCATTGTCGCCGCATACGTAAGGAAAAAACATTCCTTTTTTTGTTTAGTAAAAACACTTCGTATAAAAAGATTCCTTTTGAATAAAAGTAAAAGTAAAAGGGGTTTATAAACCGTATAAATGAAAGTTGTGTATAAAACCAAATATGCCTCAATGAAAGGAGATTGAGATGAAGTCCTTACAAAGATCATTTTTAAAATAAAATAGATCTATTATGTGTATTTAATATAATTACACATAAATAAATTACAAACACAAGATAGGACATAATAATATCATGACATATTTTGAATGTAGGAGATTAACCCAAAGAATGGAAATTGGGTTAAGAAATTCCCTTACCTCGTGTCCGACTTGACTCGACCGCACTTTATCCTCATGAATAATAAACTAGAGTTAATCTCTACCTGCTTAATAACCTTTTTAAAGTTCATTATCCCTTTTATATCACTTATTATCTTGTTATGAACATTATGTAATTATTTAAGTTAATAACGGTCATTTTGTCGATCTTAGGTACTTGGGTCAAAAATAAACTTCTTATAATTACAAGTTGTTTATGTGGTAGAATATCGATTATCTCCAGAATTAAATTCATGATTTATATATCATATATATCATATATATCCATTATATACATTAATTTATAATATTACATAACATTTAGAGGTAAGAAATGAAATGCACCGTTCATGGAGAAGGTAAGTCGTACTTACGCATGAATGCTACTTTCATTTATATTTCATATTTAATGGAATGAAATTATAATTATATAAAGGTATAATATAATTCAAGGATAATATAATGTATAATACCATTTACTCCATCCTTTATAAATCCCACATATGGCATTAACGATTCAAATCACTTTGAGGGGGCGGTAGTCCGCACTTCCTAAAATGAAAATATCGCGTTTATCCATAATGGAATCCATAAAGTTATGAAATAAATGAAAAATATAGAAGATTAAGTAAAACATAAACATATTATATATCATATATAAATATAGTGACATATTAATGTCCACATTTGAAGGTGTTATCTGAGTGTTGAACAATCATCATTTCTTGAGGCAGAAATTCTCCATCCACAGAAACAGTATGTTCTTTAACCATTAGATGTAGGTGTGTGTAAGTGTATCTTGAATCATTCTTATAACAACATACTAGTATATTGAATATACTGGTTTTGTGACAAAATAAAGGAATAAAAATATTTTAAGGGGTTGGAGAAGCAAAATAAAACAAAATAACATAAGAGGAGACATTACCTTAAAATCGGGTAACTCTTTTTTTATTTGAGCCAAAGGCTTCCTCGGGAAGTATTCTTCCCAAAGTGAGGCTTCTAGGAGTAAGAGAGAGAAGTTGAGAGAGTATCTAGGGAGAGGTTGGCTGTTCCAAAAGTCTTTTATGGTGTGAGTAAGGTGGTAGTGGTGGGGGCCTTTATAAGAGGAGAGGAGGGGCACTCTTGGAAAGTCATGAAATGTAACTTTATTATATAATGAGTTTAGGATTTAAAAGGACCTAAACTTATATATTTTGAGGATAAGGTGATAAGGGTTCTAAATATACTCTTCCAATAGGTTTTTTACATGTTTAAGTCTTATATTTTACATTTTTCTTATTTTATTTAAATCGTTAATTAATGAGGTTATTGCTGCATCATCATGGTGTCATAAATAATTTAATTTATTTAATGTCTAAAAAATATAAAAAAAATTATCACTATGTATTAAATATTTTTAGATTTATAATGAATATTTATAGTCAAAAATATGACTTGTGTAACCCCATTTTAAAATTGTTTTAGTAAAACAACTCATGTTTGCGGCAATTTTATTTTAACATTAAATAAAACGTTTTTAAAGTCATTTTCCTACCAAAGTGGATCCATGGGGTCCCCAAGTTGACCCATGGATTGTCTTGGTCGTCCATGACTCATCCAATATAGGTAGGACAAGTGTAATGGTATTTTCATATTTTTATAATATCATTTTTACCTTAAATTTCACTAATTACCTTTAATCGCGATTAATTAAACTTAAATGTTACTATTCACCAAAAAATTATTTTAATCCCATTGAACCACATTTTACTTCCTAATGATAACCATGTCTGTCGGATTTTGTAAAATCAAATCACATAAGTGGTAATGTTTCATTTAAATGAAAAATCAGTTTTTTAACTACCACTTAGTGGTTTCACTATTCATAAAAAAATTGAAGTTTTTTAGAACAATGCCAAAATTTCACCCTAAGCTATAATTGATATTCCGAATTCAAAAATGATTTCTATTTTACAAAATTCCAAACATATAAGTAGCATTAATTAATTTTATAACTAATTCCCACTGTCACAACAAATAGCGTGTTTTTAAGAAACAATATATATCAAAAGATTCACAATTGCTTATGTCCAATTTCAAATTGAAATTAATTATATTGAACACCATTGGATAAAATGGTAAGAATATATTCTAATTATACTTTAAGACCACTCAATAGTATAATTTATCACTATAAATTATTTTGATTAAAAAAGTTGTTTTAAGTATTTTTCACTATTCATACAAAAATGGAAGTTCTCAGAAAAGTACAAAAAATTCAAATTAGGATAATTTAGATATTACGAATACAAAAATGAAGTCCATTTTGAAATATAAAGTTTCAATAATTTTAAAAAGTGGGTATTACTATTCATAACGGCTACTTTGATTAGTCGCGGTGTGTTAGAACTCGAACTTGCGTACAATGCAAGCTATTTCATTATTGAAAGAGAAGCGTATCGTGGAAGCTCAAGGTGTTAAATTCCCCCCTCCTTCAATAAATTGTGTCCTCGCAATTTGAAAATTTTCTTTGAATATAAAAGGTTGAAAATAGAAAATACCTTTGGGGAAAACCCACATCGGAAATAAGGTAAATAAAATTTAGCATTAATTAGAGGGAATGGGAAATGAAAAAGTCACCACAAAATTATGATCTCAATAAAGAGAACAGTGGTGGAAATTAGAGACATATAATTAGAGGATAAATGTAAATATGTTTAGGGTGTGATTGAGGTCATCAATCAAAAACTTGTGTAAAATTGAGGGCCTCAAAGAATTCAATCTATGTTGATTTAAAAATTTATCAGTTCAACAAGGATAACACATTTTTTTAATATACCATTACTAAAGTTTAAGAATTAATTTATTCATAGAATAAGATATAGGTATATATATATTTATGCTTCACAAGTAGACTTTCAACCTATATCTAATTTCTACCACAAACTCATCTTTCACTCAAAAAGATAATAGAACTCAAAAATATTATATTTATCCTAATCGAACAAGGTTTAAAATATTAACACATACCATTTATCTTAGAAAAACTATTTTGTAATATCCAGGGACTTCACGTAGTCCAGTGGTAGGTGATTAATCCCAATCGCACTATGGTTTTGGGTTCGATTCCCACAGCTTTTTCCGAAGTGATGGGTTGTCACTCAGTCTGCGTGTTGTCCTTTTATAAATATCCAAAAAAACCTTAACAATATTATCCAATGTAAAATATAATCCATTCCAACCATTATAGTTATCCAAAATACTTCTGTCCAACTCACAGTCCAAATTTTATAAGGAAGGTAAACATAATGAAAATCCTTTTTTCCACGTAATAACATGTGAACACCTTCATCATGTCTTCTTTTAAAACACTGAAACATCCTAAATTACCATAAATCATTATTTATTAAATTCATGATCCCTTATTCCTTATAGAATACTAGATATACTACTTCTATCCATAAATTTATACAAATCATTATTCAGTTTTAAGGAAGTTATGAATATCCAATATAATTTATCCAAATCAATCATGTATTATTCCAAAATCACTATCTCGGTATCAGAACCATATTATGGTTTATCTTTCTCTCAACCATATATTTTCAAAAAATTTAACCTGATGTGGAGTCACTTTTCATGGTTCCACACAATATCAAGTCCTTGATGAAATAGTACTGCAGTACAATCCTTATATACTCCATAATTATTATAACCAATACATCATTGATACAACAATCAAATGACAAAATTCTTTTATAACAACATAAGAACTCTAATCATTCCTCCTCATATGTGGTAGTATCATAACGTGATTATTATCCAATGACATCATTTGGGGCATACTCTGATGATTTGGACATTGGTTTACGTAGTGTCCCCACTCCTTGCAGATGAAGCATTGTACATTTGAAACCTTTTTCTTAACCTTGCAGTCATGCACTTTGTGTCCTTTTTCTCTACACTTATAACAAACTCTCATTCCCTTCCAGAAAGTTCCAAGGTGTTTCTTCCCACAGTTATCACATATTGGAAAATTATTCTTTTCCCTCGTCCCTTTATCCATCATTCTCTCTTCCATCTTTTTCTTCTCTTGATTCCCTTCAAAGCCATAAGACTCAGAGAATTCTTTACTTATCTTATTAACACATGATACTATTTCTTCATATGTTGAGAACACATGGGAGAATATTTCCCTTCTAAATGTTGGATTAATACTGTGAATGATATGATCCTTCTTACTCTTTGGATCATACGTATTTCTCGAGTTCACATTCTTTCTACTGGGCGTCATTTCTATACAGTGGCATAAAGTAGATCATTTTATGAATCAAAATACAAAATTCCATACTTGTAAAAAACATATCATAAATTGAACTATTTATAGATATAATCCATAGTCATAAAAATGTTTTCTTTGAGAAGTTATATACTCATAAGCCCTTCATAATTTTTTTTAAATAAAATGGAAATTATCCTAAGCATATCCCTCGGGAGTGTCGTAACCAAGAGTGCAGCAAGGCCCATTTTCGTGCCCCATTTCCCGTTCGAGTCTAGATCAAAGCGGTGTTTTCATGTTTTATCGCTAGGAACTTCTGTGCCAGAGCCGCCTCTACCTGCTCGTTTCCAGACAGGGATGTATTTCTCGGAAAACCCACAAAATCTCTATAATACCAAAATTCTAGGAAGTTCTTCTATACTAATCCTCAATGTATATCTTTGGGCTATGTGCTATAATCAGAGTTTATCTAAATCTAGCTTCCAAGGTTAGTTATAAACTGCCTCTGATACCAACTGTAACGCCGCGACCACAATTACCCAGAGTTGGTGCATTATTGCGTAACATTGGCATGATCACAAAAGATAATGTCTCGAAAGACAGATTAGTTTAGTAGCCTTGGAAATACTAGATACATTCCTAAATGTTACATTACATCATAAAGTGGAAAACATCAATAACAAAGTCTCCATGGTACACACTCATATCCGCTTCTGACTATCTCTGCAGGTCATTCATAAAATACTTCTTCACATCCTAGAAAATATTAAAACATTGAAAGGGGTGAGCTCAGATGCTCAGTAAGGATAAAAATATTGCAGAAGATTTCATAAATAAACATTAACATTTAAGGAAATGTGTAACTAAAACAAAATCCTTTTTAAACATGAACTTTAGCATAATATAGTAAAAATAAAATTAAATAATTCCATTTACTTACTCACATGGATATTCTACTAGTTGAATAATCACATGCAATATTAATAACCACTTTCATAATGATGGAATTCATAATGCCAGAATATCATAACCACGTAGCCAAGGCCTCATGCCAAGACTAAAAATAAGATTTTGTCAAGGCCTCATTCCAAGATACTAGTTTGTCTCATGAGACCTACCAATGCATCGAGGAGCTATAGAGGGCTCCACCAGTCACTTATTAAGTCCAATGCATTCCTCATATGAATAGGTTTAAACATATCATAAACCATAACATAATTGTATCAGATAAAACATGCATAAAGGAAACATAATATTTCCACACTTCAATCACAAGATATCAATACAACACATTGATATAATAAAAACATTATCTAAACCATTTTCAATACCAAAATAAAATAAAATAAAAACATGGTATTTATTTTTCTTTTAAAAAAAGATATGGCTTATAGAGGAAGTCGAAACTAAAATAATAGTCACAGTGGCGGAGAAGTCATTGTCGCCGCATACGTAAGAAAAAACATTCCTTTTTTCTTTTAGTAAAAACTCTTCGTATAAAATGATTCCTTTTGAATAAAAGTAAAAGTCAAAGGGGTTTATACACCGTATAAATGAAAGTTGTGTATAAAACCAAATATGCCTCAATGAAAGGAGATTGAGAGAAAGTCCTTACAAAGATCATTTTTAAAATAAAATAGATCTATTATGTGTATTTACTATATGTAAACATAAAGAAATTTCAAATACAAGATAAGACATAATAATATCATGACATTATTTGAAAGTAGGAGATTAACCCAATGAATGGAAATTGGGTTAAGAAATTCCATTACCACGTGTCTGACTTGACTCGAACGCTCTTTAACCACCTGAATAATAAACTAGAGTTAATCTCTACCTGCTTAAGAATCTTTTTCAAGTTCATTATCCCTTTTATATCACTTATTACCATGTTATGAACATTATGTAATTATTTATGTTAATAACAGTCGTTTTGTCGATCTTATGTACTTGAGTCAAAAATAAACTTATTATAATTACAAGTTGTTTATGTGGTAGAATATCCATTATCTACAGAATTATATTCATGATGTATATGTCATATATATCATATATATCCAGTATATACATTCATTTATAATATTACATAACATTTAGAGGTAAGAAATGAAATGCACTGTTCATGGAGTCGGTAAGCCGTACGTACGCATGAACGCTACTTTCATTTCTATTTCGTATTTAATGGAATTAAAGTATAATTATAGAAAGTTATACTATAATTCCAGTATAATATAATGTATAATACCATTTACTCCATCCTTTATACATCCCACATATGGCATTAACAATTCAAATCACTTTGAGGGGGCGGTAGTCCGCACATCCTAAAATGAAAATATCGTGTTTACCCATAATGTAATCCATAAAGGTATGCAATAAATTAAAAATACAGAAGCTTAAGTAAAACATAAAAATATTATATATCATATATAAATATAGTGACATCTTAATGGCCATCATTGAAGGTGTTATATGAGTGTTGAACAATCATCGTTTCGTGAGGAAGAAATTCTCTATCCACAGAAACAGTATGTTCTTTAACGATTAGATGTAGGTGTGTGCAAGTGTAGCTAGAATCCTTATTATAACAACATCCTTGTATATTTTAGATACTGGTTTTGTTACAAAATAAAGGAATAAAAATATTTTAAGGGGTTGTATAAGCAAAATAAAACAAAATAACATAAGAGGAGACATTACCTTAAAATCGGGTAACTCTTTTTTTATTTGAGCCAAAGGCTTCCTTGGGAAGAATTATGCCCAAAGTGAGGCTTCTATGAGTAATAGAGGGAAGTTGAGAGAGTATTTGGTCAGAGGTTGGACGAGCCAAATGGCTTTGAAGATGTGAGTAAGGTGGTAGTGGTGCGGGCCTTTTATAAGAGGAGAGGAGGGGCACTCTTGGAAAGTCATGAAATGTTACTTTATTATATAATGATTTTATAATTTTAAAGGTCCCACACTTATATATTTTGAGGATAAGGTGATAAGGGTTCTAAATATACTCATACAATAGGTTTTTGACAAGTTTCAGTCTTAGATTTTACATTATCTTTATATTTTATTTAAATCGTTAATTAATGAGGTAATCACTACATCATCATGGTGTCATAAATAATATAATTTATTTAATGTCTAAAAATTATAAAAAAATTATCGTGATGTAGTAAATATTTTTATCTTTATGATTAATATTTATAGTAAAAAATATTACTTGTATAACCCCACTTAAAAATTGTTTTAGTAAAACAACTCATGTTTGTGACCTTTTTATTTTAACATTAAATAAAAGGTTTTAAATGTCATTTTCCTACCAAATTGGCTCCATGGGGTCCCCAAGTTGACCCATGGATTTTATTGGTCGGCCATGACTCATCCAATAGGGGTAGGACATGTGTAAATGTATTTTCATATTTTTATAATATCATTTTTACCTTAAATTTCACTAATTACCTTTAATCGCGATTAATTAAACTTAAAAGTTACTATTCATCAAAAAATTATTTTAATCCCATTGAATCACATATTACTTCCTAATGAAAACCGTGTATGTAGGATTTTTGTAAATCAAATCACAGAAGTGGTAATGTTTCATTTAAACGAAAAATCAGTTTTTTAACTACCACTTAGTGGTTTCACTATTCATCAAAAATTGAAGTTTTTCAGAACAATGCCAAAATTTCACCCTAAGCTATAATTGATATTCCAAATTCAAAAATGATGTCTATCATAAAAAATTACAAACATATAAGTTTCTTTAATTAATTTTATAACTAATTCTCGCTGTCACAATAAATAGCATCTTTTTAAGAAACAATATATATCAAAAGATTGACAATTGTTTATGTCCAATTTCAAAGTTAAATTAACTCTAATGAACACCATTGGATAAAATGGTAAAAATATATTCTAATTATTCTTTAAAACTACTCAATAGTATAATTTATCACTATTAATTATTTTGATTAAAAAATATGTTTTAAGTATTTTTCACTATTCATAAAAAATGGAAGTTCTCAGAAAATTACCAAAAATTCAACTTAGGACAATTTCGATATTAAGAATACAAAAATGAAGTCCATTTTGAAATATAAAATTTCTATAATTTTAAAAAGTGGGTATTACTATTCATAACGGCTACTTTGATTAGTCGCAGTGTGTTAGAACTCGAACTTGCGTACAATGCAAGCTATTGCATTATTGAAAGAGAAGCGTATCGTGGAAGATCGGGGTGTTGCATTCTCCCCTCCTTCAATAAATTGCGTCCTCGCAATTTGAAAATTTTCTTTGAATATAAAATGTTGAAAATAGAAAATACCTTTGTGGAAAACCCACATCGAAAATAAGGTTAATAAAATTTAGCCTTAATAAGAGGGAATCGGAAATGAAAAAGTCACCACCAAATTATGATCTCAATAAGGAGAACATTGGTGGAAATTAGAGGCATATAATTGGAGGAAAAACATAAATATTTTAAGGGAGTGATTGAGGTCATCAATCACAAACAAGTGTAAAATTGAGGGCCTCAAAGCCTTCAGTCTATGTTGATTTAAAATATTATCAGTTCAACAAGACATAAGGTATTAGGATAACACATTTTTTGTTTTAATATCCCTTTAATAAAGTTTAAGAATTAATTTATTCATAGAATAAGAGATAGGTATATATATATTTATGCTTGACAAGTAGAGTTTCAACCTTCAACTAATTTCTACCACAAACTAATCTTTCACTCAAAAAGATAATAGAACTCAAAAATATTATATTTATCCTAATCGTACAAGGTTAAAAATATTAACACATACCATTTAGATTAGAAAAACTATTTTGTAATAACCAGGGACTTCACGTAGTCTAGTGGTAGGAGATTAATCCCAATCGCACTATGGTTGTGGGTTCGATTCCCACAGCTTTGTCCGACGCGATGGGTTGTCACTCAGTCTGCATGTTGTCCTTTTTATAAATATCCAAAAATAACCTTAACAATAGTATCCAATGTAAAATATAATCCATTCCAACCTTTATAGTTATCCAAAATACTTCTGTCCAACTCACAGTCCAAACTTTATAAGGATGGTAAATATAATGAAGATCCTTTTTTCCTCGTAACAACATGTGAACACCTTCATCATGTATTCTTTTAAAACACTGAAACATCCATAATTACCATAAATCCTTATTTATTACATTCATGATCCCTTATTACTTATATAATACTAGATATACTCCTTCTATCCAAAAATGTATACAAATCATTATTCAGATTTAAGGAAGTTATGAATATCCAATATAATTTATCCAAATCAATGATGTATTATTCCAAAATCACTATCTCGGTATCATAACCATATAATGGTTTATCTTTCTCTCAACCATATATTTTCCAAAAATTTAACCTACTGTGGAGTTACTTTTCTTGGTTCCACACAATCTCAAGTCCTTGATGAAATAGTACTGCAGTACAATCCTTATATACTCCATAATTATTATAACCAATACATCATTGATAAAACAATCAAATGACAAAATTATTTAATAACAACATAAGAACTCTAATCATTCCTCCTCATCTATGGTAGTTTCATAACTTGATTATTATCCAATAAAATCATTTGGGGCATAATCTGATGATTTGTACATTGTTTTCCGTAGTGTCCCCAATCCTTGCAGATGAAGCATTGTACATTTGAAACCTTTATCTTAACCTTGCAGTCACGCACTTTGTGTCCTTTTTCTCCACACATATATCAAACTCCCTTTCCCTTACGGAATGTTCCAAGGTGTTTCCTTCCAAAATTATCACATATAAGAAAATTCTTCTTTTCCCTCGTCCTTATATCCATCATTCTCTCTTCCATCCTTTTCTTCTCTTTCTTCCCTTCAAAGCCATAAGACTAAAATAATTATTTACTTATCTTATTAACACATGATACTATTTCTTCATTTGTTGAGAACACATGGGAGACTATTTCCCTTCTAAATGTTGGCTTAATACTGTGAAAGATACGATCCTTCTTACTCTTTAGATCATACGTATTGATGGAGTTCACATTCCTTCTATTGGGCGCCATTTCTATACAATGGCATAAACTAGATCAGTTTATGAATCAAAATACATAATTCCATACCTTTAAAACACTTAACATAAATTGAACTATTTATGGATATAATCTATAATCATAAAAATGTTTTCTTTGAGGAAGTATATACTCATAAGCCCTTCATAATGGTTTGTAAAGAAAATGATAATTATCCTAAGCCTATCCCCTGAGAGTGTCATAACCAAGAGTGCAGCAAGGCCCATTGTCATGCACCAGTTCCCGTTTGATTCTAGCTCAAAGCAGTGTTTTAGGGTTTTACACCTAGGTACATCTGTGCCAGAGCCGCCTCTACCTGCTCGTATCCAGACAGGGAAGTATTGCTCAAAAAACTCACAAAATCTCTATAATACCAAAATTCTAGGAAGTTCTTATATACTAATCCTAAAAGTCTATCTTTGGGATATGTTCTATAATCATAGTTTATCTAAATCTATCTTCCATGGTTAGTACTAAACTGCCTCTGATGCCATCTGTAATGCCCCGACCCCAGTTCCCCGATGTCGGTGCATTATTGCGTAACATTGGCATGATCACAAAAGATCAAGTCTCGAAAGACCGATTAGTTTAGTAGCCTTGCAAATACAAGATACATTCATAAATGTTATATTACATCATAAAGTGAAAAACTACAATAACAATGTCTCCATAGTCCACACTCATATCCTCTTCTTACTATCCCTGCAGGTCATTCAGAAAATACTTCTTCACATCCTGGAAAATATTAAAACATTGAAAGGGGTGAGCTCGGATGATCAGTAAGGATAACAATATTTTGGAAGCTTTCATAAATAAACATTAACATTTAAGGCAATGTATAACTAAAACAAAAGCCTTTTTAAACATGAACTTCATCATAATATAGCAAAAATAAAATTAAATCATTCCATTTACTTACTCACATGGATATTTTACTAGTCGAATAATCACATGCAATATCAATAACCACTTTCTTAATGACAGAATGCATAATGCCAGACTATCATAACAATGTAGCCAAGGCCTCGTGCCAAGACTACAAAAAAGATTTTGTCAAGGACTCGTGCCAAGCCACTAGTTTGTCTCATGAGACCTACCGATGCATCGAGGAGCTATAGCGGGCTCCACCCTTCACTTATTAAGTCCAATTTATTCCTCATATGAACAGGTTTAAACATATCATAAACCATAACATAATTGTATCACATAAAACATGCATAAAGGAAACATAAGATTTCTACACTTCAATCCCAAGATATCAATAAAACACATTGATATAATAATAACGTTATCAAAACCATTTTCAATACCAAAATAAAATAAAAGTAAAACATGGTATATATTTTTCTTTTTAAAGAAAAGTTATGGATTATAGAGGAAGATGAAACTCAAATAATAGTCAAGGCGGCAGAGAAGTCATTGTCGCCGCCTATGTAATAAAAAAAATTCCTTTTGTCATTTAGTAAAAATTCTTCGTATAAAAAGATTCCTTTTAAATAAAAGTCAAAGTCAAAGGGGTTTATACACCATATAAATGAAAGTTGTGTATAAAACCAAATATGCCTCACTGAAAGGAGATTGAGACGAAGTCCTTACAAAGATCAATATTAAAATAAAATAGATATATTATGTGTATTTACAATAAGTACACATAATGAAAGTACAAATACAAGATAGGACATAATAATATCATGACATAATTTGAAAGTAGGAGATTAACCCAAAGAATGGAAATTGGGTAAAGAAATTCCCTTACCTCATGCCCGACTTCACTCAACTGATCTTTAACCTCCTGAATAATAAACTAGAGTTAATCACTACCTAATTAAGAACCTTTTTCATGTTAATTATCCATTTTATATCACTTTTTACTATGTTATGAACATTATGTAATTATTTATGTTAATAACGGTCGTTTTATCGATCTTAGGTACTTGAGTCAAAAATAAACTTCTTATAATTACAAGTTGTTTATGTGGTAGAATATCCATTATATCCAGAATTATATTCATGATGTATATATCATATATATCATATATATCCCGTATATACATTCATTTATAATATTACATAACATTTAGAGGTATTAAATGAAATGCACTGTTCATGGAGACGGTAAGCCGTACATACGCATGAACGCTACTTTCATTTCTATTTCATATTTAATGGAATGAAATTATAATTATATAAAGGTATAATATAATTCCAGTATAATATAATGTAGAATACCATTTAATCCATCCTTTATACATCCCAAATATGGCATTAACGATTCAAATCACTTTGAGGGGGCGGTAGTCCGCACTTCCTAAAATGAAAATATCATGTTTACCAATAATTGAATCCATAAAGGAATGCAATAAATGAAAAATACAGAATATTAATTAAAAAATAAACATATTATATATCATATATAAATATAGTGACATCATAATGGCCACCTTTGAAGGTGTTATATGAGTGTTGAACAATCATCGTTTCGTGAGGCAGAAATTCTCCATCCACAGAAACAGTATGTTCATTAACCATTAGATGTAGGTGTGTGTAAGTGTAGCTCGAATACTTCTTATAAAAACATCCTAGTATATTAAAGATTCTGGTTTTGTTACAAAATAAAGCAATAAAAATAGTTTAAGGGGTTGGAGAAGCAAAATAAAACAAAATAACATAAGAGGAGACATTACCTTAAAATCGGGTAACTCTTTTTTTATTTGAGCCAAAGGCTTCATTGGGAAGAATTATTCCTAAAGTGAGGCTTCTAGGAGTAATATAGGATAATTGTAAGAGTATTTGGGCAGAGGGTGGACGAGCCAAAAGGCTTTAAAGGTGTCAATAAGGTGTCAGGGGTGGGGGCCTTTTATAAGATGAGAGGAGGGGCACTCTTGAAAAGTCATAAAATGTTACTTTATTATATAATGAGTTTCGGATTTTAAAGGTCCCAAACATATATATTTCTAAGATAAGGTGATAAGGGTTCGAAATATACTCATCCAATAGGTTTTTGAAATGGGTAAGTCTTAGATTTTACATTATAGGTTTATTTTATTTAAATCGTTAATTAATGAGGTAATCACTGCATCATCATTGTGTCATAAATAATTTAATTTATTTAAGGTCTAAAAATTATAAAAAATTTATCATGATGTAGGAAATAATTTTAGATTTATAATTAATATTTATAGTAAAAAATATGACTTGTATATCCCCATTTAAAAATTCTTTTAGTAAAACCACTCATGTTTGTGACATTTTTATTTTGACATTAAATAAAAACTTTTTAATGTCATTTTCCTACCAATGTGGCTCCATGGGGTACCCATGTTGACCCATGTATTGTCTTGGTAGGAAATGAATCATCCAATAGGGGTAGGACAATTTTAAAGGTATTTTCATATTTTTATAATATCATTTTTAACTTAAATTTTACTAATTATCTTTAACCGCGATTAATTAAACTTAAAAGTTACTATTCACCAAAAAATTATTTTAATCCCATTGAACCACATTTTAATTCCTATTGAAAAACATGTATGTCAGATTTTTGAAAATCAAATCACAAAAGTTGTAATGTTTCATTTAAAAGAAAAATCAGTTTTTTAACTACCACTTAGTGGTTTCACTATTCATAAAAAATTGAAGTTTTTCAAAACAATGCCAAAATTTCACCCTAAGCAATCATTGATATTCCGAATTCAATAATGATGTCTATTTTACAAAATTCCAAACATATAAGTTGAATTAATTAATTTTATAACTAATTCCCACTGTCACAACAAATAGCGTGTTTTTAAGAAACAATATATATCAAAAGATTGACAATTGTTTATGTCCAATTTCAAAGTGAAAGTAATTCTAATGAACACCATTGGATAAGATGGTAAAAATATATTCTAATTATACTTTAAAACCAATAAATAGTATAATTTGTCACTATAAATTATTTTGATTAAAAAATCTGTTTTAAGTATTTTTTACTATTCATAAATAAATGGAAGTTCTCAGAAAATTACAAAAAATTCAACTTAGGATAATTTCGATATTACGAATACAAAAATGAAGTTCATTTTGAAATATAAAATTTCTATAATTTTAAAAAGTGGATATTACTATTCATAACGACTACTTTGATTAGTCACGGTGTGTTAGAACTCTAACTTGCGTACAATGCAAGCTATTGCAATATTGAAAGAGAAGCGTATCGTGGAAGCATGAGGTGTTACAAACCATGTGTTAATTTTTAATAAATTATAGGGATTGTTATATTTTATATTAAAGGAAATGTTTTATTATTTTTGAGATTATGACTAAAAACCCGTTGAGAACACCATAAGGATAAAAATAAATATAAGAAGTCACACCAATGTTTTTTTATGTATAGAGTAAATTTTTTATCAAATAAATACATCCCTCTTTGGATACTAAATCTGGAAGTTGTTCTGGCACATATTTACCTAGGGATAACAACTCTGACAAGGTGTGTCGAGTGTAACATAGTGTAACCTAGTACATGATAGTGGGCCTTACAACACACCAATTTTGACCCTCTTGGGGGATAAGATTTGGTAAAATCATAATATAATTACCAACCATTATTAACGAAATAAAAAAATTCTTATAAGAATACATTTCATGAAATATATCATTGATAACAATGATTTAATCCATGAAAAATAAGTAATTTATATGTTATATATTTAATGTAGTTGGATTCATATTTTTGTTTTTAATAGTTTAAAAGTACACATCCACAATTTTAACTTTATTATAGTAAGTTATTATAAATATGAGGAATGGATTATTATTTTTTGGAGGATTATGTGATACTTTATATGCTTATTCTAGTGCATCACGCAAGAAATCAATTCTAGAATTCTGATCATTTTGAGAAAAAGATGAGATTGTAGTGGAAGTTAATTTAAGGGTGAAATTATACTTTTATTGGAAGTATTTATCATTATTTGCGTAGTCTATATAGTAAATTAATTCTTCAAATCTATAAAAATAATCTGAAATCATAAATTTTTTCATATGATATTTATTTATGATAGACTCATATAAATTTTATCAGTTAAAAATTTATGGATTGTGGTTATTGATCACACCATATGAGTTTTTTTTTTATTTTTTTATTCCATTTCTATCTTTTCACTTCCTAGAAAAGTTATCCTATTGGGAATCCTAGTTATGTGATAAACTTTAAACATCATTTTCTCTCTTTCCAAGAAGACGTTTTTAACCGTTTTTATGATGTGGGATTTCATTAAATATATTTTCAATCGTCTAAATATTTCATAATGATTTTCAGTTTAAATTGAGAGGATGAAATTTATTAAAGTGGGGATTAATTTAAAGGCATGCTTTTCCAAAAGTGGAAACTAAATTTGATATCATAAGTGATATGCTTCCCCAAACCCAATCATACAATAATAATTTAAATATTATCTTTTTAACCCCTCCATTTAATTTTAGTGTTTTAAAAATATTAACTATATTTTTTAATATATATATATATATATATATTTTCCCTATATATAATTATAAATTGTAATTAAAAATTCAATAATTTATTGATAATTTATATCATTCCTTAAAATATGTTTTCTTCTAAAATGATTTTTATTTCTTTTAATAAATATGATAGTTATTTTCTTGAACATTTTGAAAATTTATATGATAAAACAAAATCAATTTATTATATCAGCATATCAATATAAAATTAGTGTAAAATTTTGGGATTTATTTTTGAAAATATTGATTTTTCAATTAATTGTGAAGTGTACCATTTTTATGTTAAATTGTGATTTTTCATTATAAAAAAATTAATTTTAATGTAAGATTATTATTTTAATTATATTTAATGGTAAAATAAATATTCATTGTTTTTATTTAATTCAATTAATTATATTTAATTAATATTTATTCTTGATTTTAATACATGTTTATTTTTATGATTAAAAATGAATTTTAATTAAAAAAAGTTAATATACACATTGTTCCTCTATTATAGTTTAAAAATAATTTAAATGAAAAAAATTAAGAGATATTTTGATAAAATATATCTATATTTTTTAAATTGTAATATATATAATGATTATTTCCAATTATAGTGTAAATGTAGAAAACTATTATCTTTGAAAAATGAATTTTATAAAAAAAGGATTTCTATCATACATTCGCGTTTTTTATTAAATTAAAATATTCAACAAATGTGATTTGATTTTGATAAAATTTATTCCATATTTTCGATCATCATAAATAAGATTAGATAATAGGGTCATATTAA
This sequence comes from Viscum album, assembly GCA_963277665.1. NCBI lineage: Eukaryota > Viridiplantae > Streptophyta > Magnoliopsida > Santalales > Viscaceae > Viscum > Viscum album. The sequence goes on from OY728147.1 coordinate 125,705,445, forward strand.
TTTTTGAAAAATATGAATTGCAATTGTAGTAAATATTTATTACCGTGGTGAAAAGAAATATAAGTTAATTAAGGATAAAAATAATTTAACAATGACTAGAAATAAAGTAACTGTAATAGAATGAACCTATATTTTTAATTTTAATAAAAATAATGTTAATTTTTATTGTTTTAACATTATAAATTATTAATTAATCAGTATATATAAATTATGTTCTAAAACGAAAAAACAAAAAATAAATTTTCAAGTAATATTTAATTTCAATTAAAAAAATATTTTCACGATTTAATGATTTTTTAAATGAGTGATATTTTAATATAATAAAATTATTAAATATTTTTTCTGCTTTATAAATGTTCATATAATTTTATGAAGTGAAATGTATTTTTTTGTGAATTTTAAAAATATTTCTGTCAAAAAATACCATAATTTTATAATAAATATCTATTATTATTTTTAAATTTGATAATTCATATGTTTAGAAATTTAATTTGATAAAAATAATATTAATTTTTGAATTATGACATATAAATTTTATAACATGATTGCTTTCATAATTTTTTGAGATATTTGAATTTTTGGGTAAAAAATAAATATTGTATAAATATACTTTGTGTTTTATCGCATCATAATGACCCAAAACAGATGTAAAAAATACAAAAAGATGGATACATGACCAAAAATATGTGTTTTAATTTTAAATTAATATCATTATTTTTTACTTTTATAAATTCCATAAAGCCATTGTGAATCCTCCAAAACCATTAATAAATTTTATGGTTTTAAAAATATTTCATTAAGATTATGACTCACCTGCACATAACAAAGGGAAATAATTTTTTAATTTCGGACCATGGAATTATAAAATAATTAAAACAAATCCAATTATATAGAAATCATGGTAATAACAGGGTATGTCTTGATGTTTTGGTTATTTTATAATATAGAGTTCAAAACCTAAATTTCTAAAATGATAAAGAAATTCCCCGACATTTCCTATATAAACACACACATGATCACATTTAGATTCACTAAAAATCCTTCAATAAAATTATTAGTCTTCCTTAACCTCAATATAATCTTCCCAAGTTTCACTCACACTCTCAATAATCTCTTTCCAAGCATTTGGTGTCACACACTCATGCTAGGGATCTTCCACTCTCCTTTTTATTCAAGAACTTATTTTATGTTATGATTCTTAATTTCCATTTTTTCATTTTTGGATATGTTCTACCATATCAAAATTACTTTAAATTTTTTTCTATATGATTATAGACCTTTTTAACTATCTTTGATATTTTCCATGAATTGTTATACTTGTTACCATGTTGAGGTTTAGAAAGGGATCCTAACCTTCCCTTCTTAATTCATGTTTCATAACTATATTATACATTCTATTTCAATTTTATAATTCTTAGATTTTTATTTCCATTCTCCTATTAAATCCCTTTTCATTTCTAAATTATTACAAACCACTTTCTCTCTTATCAACTGATTATATGAATTTTTATGTGTTTTTTTATGCTGAAATTTCACAGTTAGTTTTCTATTATTATTATTTGTGTTTATGATTATAAGTACTTTTATTCCACATTAATATTCCAATTATCTGAAATTTATTTTGTTATTTATGTCATTCCATGTCTATCCCCATACATGGAATTATAGCACACCCCTTTCTTCTATATTCCCCTATGTTATCCCGTTTAGAATTAAGATTGAGGATGTTAAGGATGTTTTCAATAAAAATTTTGGTTTCCCTATTTTTAATTATTATGTAATGTAATTATTTCCCAAAGACATAGGACCTGTCAATATTATGGTTTTATTTAATTGTAATATTATCTATTAAATCATGTATTATTTTGTATTAAAGCGCAGGGTTGTTATAGATTATATGGTCATTGCTGATGGTTTTTTTGAAAAAAAAATCTCTGATATCTCACCCATAAATGATGATATCTCAATAAAGGGTAAAGTTTATCTAGATACTATAATGTGGTTAATAACTCAAGAATTGGAAATTATATTTTGAAATACTCTAGTTTTAATCCTTCTATATAGAAATGTTTAATTTTTATCAACAATGATTCTTTTTTAAAGGGATTTGGTTTTGTTATGGTTTAGAATAATCTAGTAATTAATTATACTTCATGTCAATTAAAAAATCATAATCTAAATTATTATACACATGATCTATATCTAGTTGTTATTTTTCATTTAAAAGTCTCGAGACATTATTTTTATAGTGTAATGTGTGAAATATATATTAATAATAAAAGTTTTATTAAATATTCACTGAGAAATATTTGAACATATCGATAAGAATATAGATGAACCAAATTAAAAATTATGATTTCATGATTCAAGACCATTTATAAAAAATAAAATAGAGTATTTGATTATTTATGTGGGAAATATAATTCATCATTAACTTTGCTGTGTTTGGGACATGATATTTTGGTAAATTATTTATTGAATATTGGCCTAAACATTATGGATGAAAGAACTACCTTAATTTTCATTATGTTTTAGTGCAGTTATCATTATCAAACAGAATTAAGAAAACATAGAAGGATGAACTTTTTTATTATAAAATGTTGAATTGGTCCGAGAAGATATGTTTCCTAGATTTAACTCTAAAAAATAACGTGTTTTTATATTTAATAACTATACTGTGTATGTATAATGATTCATAGTATAATAATGAATTTTTGAATAAATATTATTGTTCCCCAATTTATATTTATTAAAGTATCACTAATATATATAGAGACCATGGGGGACAATTTTTTTGGTATGTAATGAGGAAATGCATTATTTAATTTACCATGAAATGATTTACTTTTAATAGGTTAATATTGAAATTCAATTATCAAAGGGTTTGCCTTCGAAATTTACTATTAAATAATTTAAAATGTAGGAATATATCCATGGATTTCAATGTTAGGTTACCAAAAACATCTTGAGGTGATAACTTGATATGTTTTATTGTTAATCATTTAACTAAATCTATGTATATTCTTACAATTTGGTATTATATGAATTTGGGGCATCTTTTATGATTTATGTTAAAGAGATACTAAAAGTTTATAGAGTACCAATTTTTTTGTATCAGAACATGATCCCATATTTACCTCTAATGTTTGGAAACATATTACCAAATTTATTGATAGTAGTTTAAATTTTATTATAGATTTCCATAATCAATATTATTCACATTCATAAAGAACAATTCAAAAACTGATATATATTCGTTGACCTTTTATATATATTACAAGGTATGTAACTATACGTATTTGTTATTTGTTTAATTTTCATGTAATATAAATTTTCATTCCAATATATCGATGGTACTATTTGATAAATTATATTGGAAATGGTTTCAAATATCGACTTGTTAGGATGAATTTTGTAAAATAAGGATTTTGGGTAAAAAAACTAGCAGCACAGATGGTTTAAAAAGTAATGGTTCTACAATAACATATAAGGATTTTTCAAAAAAATATAAAATTTATGTATATAACCAGAGAAGAGTTATTTATTTCAGTGAGTAAGAACACGTTATTATTAAATAATATCAAATGAAAAGTGTTTTGAGTTTTATTAAAAAGGTAGAGCTATGTATGTGTCTCATTAGACATTATGATATCCTAATGAAGTTTTGATCATTTTCATGCTTAGTTCACTTACACTGAGTTTATCCTAGTAAAACTTTGTGTTTCGTGTTTTATTATTATTAACGGTGGTGAAACATTAGTCTCATTTTTGGAGTCTAGGATTACTTTAGTTGGAAAATGGCCTTTATTATGAGTAAAATTCTCTTCAGATTGATGAATATAGAGAGAAATTATTGTAGAATATGTTTATTCACAATGTTATGGTTTTTCAGAAGAACCATTTGATTTAAGAACCAATATTTGGACAAGAAAATTCTATGAATGAAAAACATCCCATTTTTTCTAATTAATGAATAAAGGTGTAAAATAAAATCTAAAAAAGGGATAAATAATGTAGAAAAAATATATTATTGATAATTTATATGTTCTATTTTTTATAAATATTAATTAGTTATATTATATATAGTTATATTCACTTTATGAATATTTAGTAATATTCCGATCCAAAAGGAAACAATATTATTCATTATAAACAATTTTATATGTCTTATATGGTTTTATATAAAAATTTAAATTTCAAAATTCACTAATTTTAACATTAATGTAATGATATAATTTTTCAACTCCATGAGTAAATTTTTTCATAATGTGTAATTTAGTGTTTTTCTGAATATGTTTTACTTCTGGGTGAATAATACCAAATAATTATTTTTATGAAAACAACATTTTATTTTCATGTATTTACAGTCTCATTTTTTTGGATTGGTTTTAAACATTTATTATTTACTTTTGATTATAAAAAATCCAATCAACATTATTGGAATGAATATTATAATTTAATTCGGAATAAAAATATTATATATAAAAAATAATTATTCTCAAAAAAAAATTATTATGTTTTATAATTTTATTTAGAAATTAATATATATAAGTTATTGATATTTAATATTATTTAACTGACTTTATATATGTAATTATAATGTAGATATTTTTTAATGGGGTCACTTATATTTTTTTATTGTGAGGTGTAACATTGTTTAAAACCACACTTTGCATTTTAAGTGGTAAAACATTTTTATAGGGTTAATACACAAATTTTATGAGTTAATATTATCTAAAAACTTCACTAAACCCAATAATATGGTCATATTTATACTCTCCCGCATCTCATTGTTTAATAAGTTCCATTTTCAATCCATTTTCATTAAGAAATTAATATATTTTTATCCATTAAAAAATTACAACATTGATCTCTCCATAACATGTAAAAGGACACCCCCTATATATTATTCTCTACACTTAATGTGTAATATCCAGATATTTTAATAACATTATACTCAATAGCATATACAAAATTCTATACTCAGATTAAAGGAACAACAAGATATTATTATTTTAATATTATAGTCATAACGTATCTTTTGATTTGGTAGGTATGAATAGGAATTACAAAATTATGAAATATATAGGAATTCCATACATAATAAAAATCTATTAATTAATTTTAGGAAAAAAACAATTATTTTTTAGAAAATTGATTTTAATGTTCCAAAAAAAATTTCATCAAAAGCAATTTTTATTTCTTTTTCTGAGAATAAAATTTATTTAATTTTTTCCACTATCATTAAATATATTTGATAAAATGAACATAATTTTTAAAATTTTTATATTAATATTATTTTAGGGTGAATTTTTTAGAAATTTTGAAATTGCTCATTTTTTAGTGAATATTCAGAGATAATACATTTTATTCCAAAATATATTTTTGTTTGGATAATTTATAAAGATAAATTTCGTTTTAAAAAAGCTTAAATGAATCATTGGTTCATTTATATTATTTATAACCCAATTAAGTTATTTTTAATTAAATTTATACTTGATTTTGGTATTGAAATATTTTAATTCATAAAATGAACTGTAAAAAAACATTTTTCTCCTCATCTTTCGGGATTAATTTGAAATTATATTCTAACAATAATTTGAATTGAAGTTGAGAAAATATATTTTATATTTATAATAAGAATAAATAATACTATTTAATATGATAAGCTTATTTTTAATCATAATTAATAGTAAAAATATTAAGAATATGTTACCATGGTTAAAGATAAAAAATGTTTATTGGGAGTTAAACTAAATAGGTAAGGGTTTAAATGACGTAAAAAATGTTCTTATTTAAAATTTATAGCCACCTTTTGACCCAATATCATCTAATATTTATGAATTCTCTATTTTAAAACCATATTTGATAAGTAAAAGAAAATAATAGTTTATTCTTCTTAAAAATTATTTGTGTGTCCTCTCCCCAACTTATAATAAGACACCCCCTCTCATCCCCTATAAAAAAATAAATAACTATCTTTTTATTATAATACCTAAAACATTACATCACATATATCACTCCAAATATCATAGAGTCACTTTTTATCATAAAAAAAATATGATGAAATTTGTGTAAACTTAAAGAGGTTGTCTGAATAAGAAATAAACTTCTTAATACTACGTTTGTGTTTCATTTATTCTTCCTCCTACTTCAAATATTCATCAACAATAATAATAAAATAGCATAGGTATCAAAAATAAAAATATTTATATTTATATTCATTAAATATGCTATATATATCTCTTATACTATAAAATGAGAAACAAAATTTTCGTTTCTCTATACTGTGGACTTCCACCTCATGAACCAATGTGATGTTTCTCCATCATCGCCTCTCATGGATGGTAATAATGAAATATTTTATGTATATATATGAAATTAATTAAATAATTATAATTTAATTAATGTAATATATCATATATATCATTCAATTCATTGAAAAATAACAATGTTGTTTGTGTGTGTGTGTGTAATAACACCTTGAGGAAGAGATGTGATTCTTTTTTCACCATTTCATCCCATGGGTTTTTTATATAATCTTATTAAAAAAATAATAAAATAAATCTATAATAATAATATTTCCATAAAGATAAAAGAATACTTACCTTTTTTCCATCATCACAGTTGAATGATGAAAGATATTGTTATTAAGTAAGTACAACCTACCGTCTCCATTATTATAAAAAAGTTCATTTTCAAAATAATATTTATTGATTAATTTTATAAATATAATTTATGAATACAATTATAATTATTTCATTATTATTACACTGAATATGATGTACCAATGTTGTCATTTTCCTTAATCAACCTACTAAATCCATTTTGGAAACATGAATTAAATACCATCAAAACATCCCCCATGAAGTCAGTTGATTATGTAGATAAATAAAACGTTGTAACAAATATAATAACAGAGAATATAAACTTAAAAACATTAAGATGGTAACTATTTAAGAATTGTTTTTTATTCATGATGATAAATAATGTATGTGATGATTCAAACCTGAGGTATATGATTTCGTCGCAAATTTCATTCCATTAACACATATTTTATATTATAAATATATTTAATTTTATGTGATATATATACAACCATTTTTAGGTATTAAAAGTGATAATATATATATTTATTACGATTAATGATTCAATTAAAGTTGATTTCTCAAGGTTAGTGTTTAAATGAAAATATGATCATTTTTATTGTGTTTATTTTTCTTCCATATCCATATTTTTCAAAAAAAATACAAAACCCATTTTTATTTACACAAATGTTTTATTCATGAAATTTTATGTTTTACATGAATATTTAAATATATTTAAATGAATCATTATATTTTTATAGAAAATTCCATTTTTGAATATCTCTAAAAAAGTATAATGGAATTGATTATTTATAATGTACATTTTAAATGGAATTTCCCACCAACATAACCATTTTAAGCTATTAATATTCATATAAATGTATCATATAATTTTGAAAAGAATTTTTTTTGATACTTTATGTAAATTTTTTCACTTCCATTGTTTTATATACATTATAAAACATGATTCAACCATAATTATACTTTTCTGATTGTTACATCTCAACTCTTTATTAATATTTTTTCGTTTAATTTCTATTAAAACATTTACATTCTTGTGATTATTAGACATTAGTTTTTTTTATAAATATCCAATTTAATTATATCATTGATATGATTATTTCCATATATTAATACCAATTATATATATATATGGTATTTTACATTGTAATTTATTTGATTTACTTGGGAAATATTGATATTCTGTATTTTTACTCAATAAAAAAAGTATTTATCATGATTTTTTTAAATTAAATTGACAATTTAATATATTATGAATGCATTGAATATGAAATTATGGGTAAAACATAGAACTATATATCCATGTGATGCATCAGTATATCTCCTGAGAAAAAATAGTAATCTATCATTAAATATGTCACTGGTGTATACCTACCCATCAATTAAACAGTACTAGATCAAGGATTTTGTGTTATATATATCATGATGTATTAAAACATAAAATACATTATTAATTATTTACACAATTTTGAATTATTTTTATTTTATCCATGTAGTTACTACATTGATATTTTTTATTGAATAATTTCATGGTCAACCTATTAATTTAATGGAATTTGTTTTCAATTATTTTGATTTCTTTATTAATTATGAATTATTGATTCACTATAGCTTGTATTTTTTGTTACTCTTACTGAGTATCTAAGGTTACCCTTCACTTTTTTCCCTAAGATATGAAGAAAGATATTATCAATAATATAAAATATGAAATATTTTTTTCATACACTATATTTAATATTTTAAATATAATATAGGAATCATCTATGTATTTTTATCTGTAATAATACTAAAATAATATGTCTTTTGGGATTAGATCACCTGAATCTACATAAATGTAATAAAGTAAACAGCATATTTTTCTTACTATAGTTGGGTTTTTTTTAGTTTCTATCATATGATGTATAGTAGAACCCATGAAAGCTATAATTTAAATGAACATAGTTATCATGAGTATTATGATAATCCGTTATTGTATTTGAAAACATTCTTCTATTAGTGGTATTTTTATTTAGTGGGTAAATATTCATGATGATAATTAGATTACTCAGTGTGTGCTAGTATTTAGTGATATGAAATAATATATGAGATGGAATAGACACTTGTAGATAATATAGAGACTTCCCTACTTATCTAGCCAATACAACTGGACTTTTTACAAAGAATATCATGGACATATTAAGGAAGCTTACTCTTGTTATGGAAAACAACCATGCCCAAATGCAGAAACCTATTTTTTTATAGAATGATTCTCATAAGGTATATCTATTAACGCAATATAAGACTCTATATATTTACATGACTAATATTCCATTATTATCTGAGAAATGTATTAACCCTGTCAAAGGGTTATTCCTATATTTTGGATGTGATGAGAGTGGGATATTTATTTAGATATATATTATTTGAAATTATATAATGATCATTTTTGTTCATAGATCAAAAATAATAAAGTGGATTCATAAATAGAAATAATGAAATAGATAAATTTATATGTGATTTTATATGAGAAATAATTCCCTTCAGAACAATAAACATAAATTGAGAGGAAGTTACTCACATTAAAGAAAAAGGAATAATAATTTGTGGAAGACTACAAGGATAAAATTAAAATATTATCCAAGAATTTATAAGAATACATACATAGTCTGTGAATAAGGATTATATGTTTTATATATGTATTTATCACGATTCGGAGAAGGGAAATAGATTCTCAAACATTTTCATAATCTTATGATATATTATCAAATTTCATTAAGAAAAAGAATGAATTTTTAAGATATTATAACATCATGGGAAATAAATAGAAATATAGGTTGTTTAAGAACCCATAAATAGTTAAAGATCCTTGAATCATAATAAAATGAAGTAATTTACATCCTCTGAGAATTTTGGAAAGAAACATCTTGGAAAATCATTGAAGGGTGAGGGTGTTTTTTTGAAGTGTAGAGATAAGGTCCATTTGGATAATGAATCTATGGGGAAGAATGAAACCAGTTTAATCTTGTGCATAAACTATAAGAAAATGGGGTATTATTCAAAAAAATATATAAATCATCAAGGTAATCTACTATAAAATAGGCCATAGGGTGAATACAATTTTTATGTGCACACTACTATAGAGGATTAAGTTCCTAATTATGTGTTGGAAGGTACTTAAAACATAGTCTCCAATTTCATAAATGATATATTTTCTTCTAGATCTTCCTACTTTATTATATCTACCTTATCTTCCATGAAAATTAGATATTTCTCTAAATCACTATGAATGGAGTTTTCAACCAAAATTCCAAGTGGATATTTCACCAGGATATGCATTGTTTAGTAAATTCCTAGTATGACACATGAACATGACCTATGTGAAAACATGATTATTTTACCCATGGTTTATTTTAATATAATCCTTAGAATGGATGGGACTTCAAAATAGTGAAAAATTTTATTAAAAAGAGAAGGAAATTATGATTCATGATGGGGATATATAGTCCCTTATCTTTATAAGGGATACATCGTCATGTGAGTCATGTACATATCCACCCCCAATAACTTTTATGAATAAAATTAATATGGAATAAGATCATGAACAGTCAAAAATATAAAATTTATACTATAATTTATGATGTCCCTATTATATTGGAATATATTGATGTGTCTATTGAGTAATTACCTATACATCCATATGAGTATATATTTGTGTTTTCTATTTAATTAATTTCAGATGTAATAACTATATCAAATAATCCTTATAGAATTTCCATTTTGGAAGTAATGGAGGTAAAGAAACCAATATTAGAGTTTTGTGATATGGGATATATTCAGCTTGTTGTTTCACCTAGGGAATCCTCTTCTATTTTAACTAATATGAATGATTGATCATTGAGGTAGTGTATTGATTATAGGGAAATCAGTTCTGTTGTAATAATGAATTGGTATCCTATAACGACCCAAACTTTACATACATTGTTAATACTTCAAAATTGAAGCATACTTATTACAACATATAACAAAACCACGAAAGGACCGTATAGGTATAGTGTCTTTAGAAACTGGGAAACATAAACAACTGGTTCATAAAGAATCTACTTTGCCTCCCATTTATTTCATCATATCTAGATCCCCTTTTGGCATATTCTACTTAATAACCTTCTTCCTGGCCTGGGGAAATAAAACATAAAAAAGGGTGAGCTGAAATGCTCAGTAAGGGTAAACAAAAGAAATATCAATCACATCATATACATAAGCACATAACTTTTAGAAATCTTAACCTGCAAAAGAGATCATAATTTCATAACATGGGATAAATCATGGCAGTGAAATTTAATCACAATAATCATAACATAAAACATGAAACTTTGTGGAATACACACATAATCATAGAGAATCATTTCTTGTTAGTCAAGAATCATTTCCAAGACTATCTCAGTGGACAAAGTCCCTTTCTGAACCGAGTCACCCTCGTTTCAGTCATGTTTCACTGAACCGGTATAACCTACCGTTCCAGCCATGTCTATCTCATGAGATATAAAATCTTTAGCCAATGCATTGGAGGGAGATATAGGTCCCACCCATCTCATAATGAGACCATTCTTATGTGTGCCACAAAATCATAAATCATACATCATTGCATAACCCATGTAATAAAAATGGGAATCTTAAACATCATGACATCATAAAACAATTCATATAATACAAAGGAATTCATAAAAATAATTCCATCACAACACAATCATATCAATGTAATAATATGGATAGAAACAGAACCCTTTATTATCTTAGATGGAAAATAATTTTGATAAAACACTTGAACTCCATTCTTGAGGAAAATATCCTTTCTTCTTCAAAAACACTTTTCCTTTCATAACATGTCATAAAATTATAAACTAAAAGAAGTTGATTAAAAATAAACTTGAATACTTTTAAAGAAAGATTCTTGGAAATAATGTTTTAAAAATCCATTCATGCCGTATAAGTTAAAAAACATTCTTCTCGTACTTTTTTCGGAAAAGTTAAAAAGTACCTCGTATGAAAAACACCAAAAGATTCCTTTAATATCCTTTAATAAAAACTCACTGAAGGGTAAAATTGGATTTAAACAATTTTAGGTGGATGTAAATAATATTACATATTGAGGAAACATGGATTTGGATGAGAAAATACACCCCAGTAAATACCAAAGTACAAACAATCTCTGACAAAAAATGAGATTGTGATATTTCCCTTACCTTAGGTCTGACTTGCTTTGTAAGTGTCTGAACCTCCTGTATAATGATTTAAATAATGTTATTTACTTATTCCAGAATCATAATTATTTTTATGATATCATATATAGTCATATTCTTAGCTTCTTAGTAGTAATATTTCATTGCTACTTGTTATTCGGGTGTTTATAACTTTTTGTTCTTATGCGTGTTTTGTCAAATAAATTCTTATTAATATATTTAGGTTATAGATACCTCATTTCCAGAATGGTTTTAGTGTAATATATATCATATTCATTCATTCAATTCATTTATATAATCATTATTAAATGAAGATCATGTAGAACAAGTCGCATCACATCGTGGAGACGGTATTCCGTACGTACGCACGAGTGATGATATCGTTCCTATGATCGTGGAATTGTATTGGAGTGTATGTATAATATTTCAGAATCAATATAACTTTATAATAGTCATATATAGTCATTATTTACACAATTATACCCATCCAAGTAAGGTGGTGGTGGAAAATAGATTACACCACGGCGTGGAGACGGTATTCCGTACGTACGCACGCGCGGTGATTTCTTTTTCTGTAGGATGGATAGATGGTGAAATAGGGTTTTTTCATACTTATAATAACATTTCAGTATATGAGTGATACTTATGTTATTACTTAATAATGAAACAACTAAAGAAGAAGAAGTGGAAGAAGAAATAAAGATGAAAGAATCGGTAACAGACATTACCTCTTCTTTGAAGTGCTTCTGTGAGACCTTCTTTTAGGGCACTAAAATTGGTCTTTGAAGAAGACCAGGACCTCTAGGATGTCTCTAGGGAAGTATTGAGGAGAACGTGGCAGGGGTTTGCCGAGCTGTAAGGCTCAAAGTGGTGTGAGGAAGAGGGGGAGGAGGTGTCCTTTTATAAGGGAGGAGAGGGGCACCTTTGGAATAACAAAAACTATTATTTTATTATAAAGTCAAGTTCGGTTTTAAATAGCACCAATTTGATATATTTAGAAGCTAAGGTGGGTATGGGTCTAAATCCTCTCATCCAATAGATTTTAGACAAGTTTAGGTTCCTATTTTAACCTTATCATTTAGATTTACCAAGTTATATAATTTTACTTTTACCATGTCTTCTTGTGTTCTTATACTATAAGGTTAATAAACTTAATATAAGCAGCCAAACGAATCCGAAGTTGTTTATTATTAATATATATAACCTTATCTAAGTCATTTGGCCAAACCTTAGATTTTTAGGAATAAATTAACAATTACTAATATAATATTTGTTTTAAAAACTATTTTATGTCAATTTTGACACTATTTAGTAATTGATTGTTTTGAAAATCATAACAGAATTATTAGTTCGAACCAAGTTAATTAAATCAATACTAACATGTCATATTAACCTATAAAATTAGTGTAATTCATAAAAAGTCTCAAATTACATTTATTTTTGTGTTTATCACATTAATTATGTCAATATTTCATTAATATGATAATTACTGCATCATCTTTGTGTCATAAATCAATTAGATTATTTAATGTCTAAAAATTACAAATAAAATACCATTATGTAGGAAATATTTTTATCTTTCTAATGAATATTTATAGTCGAATTTATATTATGTATAACCCCATATAAAAAATTATTTACTTATTAAACTTTGATTTTAACTATTTTAACCCTTCTTTAAATAAATTAATAATAAATGTCCTAATCTAATCCAAGTGGGCCTAAATGGTCATATTTTATTCCTAAGTTTGTTTTTGGTCGAATTACACTTATCCAATAGAATTAGGACATGTGTTAGGGTAATAATAATATCATCTTTACCCTTAAATACCCTATTTACTTTTTACCGTGGTAAAAAAAAGTAAAAAGTTACTATTCACCAAAAAATTATTTTCATCTTATTGAACCACATTTTACTTACTGACATCAACCGTGTCTCTCGGATTTTTGAAATTCCACTCACAGAAGCGGTAAAATTATGTTTTATGAAAAATTCAGTTTTTTTACTACCACTTAGTGGTTTCACTATTCACCAAAAATTGAAAGTTTTCAGAAAAAAACCAAAATTTCACCCTAGGCTAATTTCGATACTCAAAATCCAAAAATGAAGTCCATTTTGAAAAATAAAATTTCAAAAATTTCAAAAAGTGGTTATTACTATTCATAACAGCTAGTTTTAATAATATTTTAATAGCATATCGTTGTTTAGGGAAACTCAGTATTGCGTACGATGCAAGCTATCGAGGAAGGTCGCGATTTCGTGTAAAGCAAGCCAAGCAAGTGTTGTGTAAAAAAAGATTCCTTTGATGATTTATATAACATAAAAGTCTCAGGTGTTACATTCTACCCCCTTAAAATGAATTTCGCCCTCGAAATTCGTCACTTTGTAATAAACAGATGAGGATACCTCTCCCTCATCATATCCTCAAGCTCCCATGTAGCTTCTTCTAATTGGTGATTCCTCCATTAAACTTTCACCAATCGAGTGGTCTTGTTTCGTAGGACTTTTTCACTACGATCCAGAATCTCTATCGGTTGTTCTTCATAAGAAAGATCTTGCTCCAGCGGTACAGCTTCTGAGCTGAGTACATGTGAAGGATCAGGTATGTACTTTCTTAGGAGAGATACATGGAACACATCATGAACTTGAGAGAGATTCGGTGGAAGCGCCAATCGGTAATCTACGTTCCCAACACGATCCAGTATTTTGAAAGGACCGATATATCTAGGGCTCAACTTCCCCTTCTTTCCAAATCTCATGACCCTCTTCCAGGGAGATATTCGTAAGAACACTTTATCACCCACTTCAAACTCTAGGTCTTTTCTTCGGTTGTCGGCATACCTTTTCTGTCAACTCTGAGCTGCTCTTATGTGTTGTTGAATAGATCTGACCTTTTCTGCCATTTCATCAATGAGATCAGGTCCTAATAGCTTTCTTTCCCCAACTTCATCCCAGCAAGTTGGAGTCCTGCATTTCTTTCCATAGATAGCTTCATACAGAGCCATCTGAATACTGGAGTGAAAGCTATTATTATAAGAAAATTCCACCAAAGGTAGGTGTTTATCCCAACCACCTTTTAAATCCATAGAGCAAGCTCTCAACATATCTTCTAGGGTTTGAATTGTTCTCTCAGACTGACCGTCTGTTTGAGGATGATAAACAGTGCTGAAACTCAACTCTGTATCCAGAGTATGCTAAAGACTTCGCCAGAACTTTGAGGCAAATCTCGGATCCCAATCAGATATAATAGAAAGTGGTACTCCATGCAATCTTACCACTTCCTTTACATATATCCTGGCAAGCTGATCCAAAGAGAAATCTTCTCTAATAGAAATGAAGTGTGCAGACTTTATAAGACGTTGAACTATGACCCAGAAAGCATTATTTCCTTTGGATGTTTTAGGAAGTCCTGTGACAAAGTCCATAGTAATGTTTTCCCATTTCCATTCGGGTATGGGTAATGGTTGTAACATCCCCTTAGACTTTTGTCTCTCAGCTTTAACTTGTTGAAAAACCAAGAATCGAGAGACATATTCAGCAACATCTCTTTTCATGCCATCCCACCAGAAGTACTCTTTCAGGTCCTTATACATCTTCGTTCTTCCAGGATGAATAGAGAATGAAGAACTATGAGCCTCATCCAGCAGCTCCTTCTTTAATTTGGGGATGGGAGGAACACAAACCCGATTCCTGAACATTATTATCCCATCACAATCAAGGTTGAATTCAGGAACATTTCTCTCCTTCTTTTGTAACTCGACATCTTCTTTTTGTGCCTCTTTAATCTTCACATGTATAGATGGTTGAACATTCATTTGATAAAGATAATATTTTTCCCCTTCCATTATAATTCCTAGATCCATCCTTTGTAAATCCATAAATATTGGATCTTTTGTGATCCTCATCATGGATAAACTAGCATGGTCTTGTCGACTTAATGCATCTTCCACCTTGTTTGCTTTCCCAGGGTGGTAATGGATTGAGAATTCGTAATCCTTAATCAGCTCCAACCATCTTCTTTGACGCACATTCAGCTCCTTTTGTGTGAAAATATACTTTAAACTTTTATGATCAGTATAAATATCACACCTTTCACCATAAAGGTAATGCCTCCAAATCTTTAATGCAAAGATTACCACAGCTAACTCCAAATCATGTGTTGGGTAATTTTGCTCATGGATTTTCAACTGTCATGAGGCATAAGCTATCACCATATCATTTTGCATAAGAACACACCCCAATCCCTTCATTGATGCATCACTATAGATCACAAACCTTTCTCCACTACAAGGCAGTGTGAGCACAGGTGCACTGGATAACATTCTTTTCAACTCCTTGAAATTCTATTCCCATTCCTCCGTCCAGACAAACTTAACTTCTTTCCGAGTAAACTTGGTGAGTGGATTAGATAATCGTGAAAAATCTTTCACAAAACATCGATAATATCCAGCCAAACCAAGAAAACATCGTATCTCAGTTACTGTTGTTGGTCTCGACCATCTTTCGATAACCTCTGTTTTTGCTGGATCCACAGATATCCCCTCTTTTGAGATTATGTGACCCAAAAATGAAACTTTTTGAAGCCAAAATTCACACTTGGTAAATTTGGCATAAAACTTCTCCTTTCTCAGGGTATTCAATATAATTATCAATTGATCTTCATGTTCTTCCTTGCTCTTTGAATATAAAAGAATATCGTCTATAAAGACTACCACAAATTGATCAAGATAGTCTCTAAAGACTCTATTCATTAGATCCATGAAGATAGCAGGGGCACTAGTAAGACCAAATGGCATCACTATAAATTCATAGTGTCCAGACCTTGTATGGAAAGCTGTCTTTGGTATATCCTCCCTTTTGACCCTTAATTGATGATACCCTGAACGAAGATCAATCTTGGAAAAGTATTGAGCTCCGCATAGTTGGTCAAATAGGTCATCAATGCGCGGGAGAGGATATTTGTTCTTGATAGTGATCTTGTTAAGTTCTCGATAATCAATGCAGAGTCTCATTGATCCATATTCCTTCTTAACAAATAGAACAGGTGCTCCCCAAGGTGACGCACTAGGGCGTATGAATCCCTTATCAAAATTCTCTTGGAGTTGCTTCTTCAATTCCTGCAACTCAATTGGGGCCATTCTATAAGGTGTCTTTGAAATAGGCAAAGCACCCGGTACGAGTTCTATTGAAAACTCAACTTCACGATTTGGTGGAAGACCAGGTACTTCCTCCGGAAAGACATCATCAAACTCTCGTACAATGGGAATATTCTTAATCGTGATTTTCTCACCAACCATTTGAGATAAATAACATTCATTTAGTGGAATCAATACCCATAAAATGGAAGAAATTTCCACTGGAAGGTTATGTTCATCCTTGCATTGATAGACGATCATAGATTGCTCTGGAATATGAAATGTGCCTTCCCTTCTTTGGAAATTTATATGGGCTCCATATAAAGAAAGCCAATCCATGCCAAGAATCACATCAAATTCCACTATAGGAAGGATCACAACATTTGCAGGAAGCACTTTCCCACAAACTTCGATCGGAGAAGAATTATAAACTTTTGATGCGACTGTTGTGCCATTAGGTGTTGTCACAGCTAACTCAACATCTAATTGTTGAGGTAATACGGTGATACCATTAGAAAATTCATTATAAATAAAATAGTGGGTGGATACAGAATCAAATAAAACATTTGCTACTTTAGAGTGGATGGTAAGTGTACCTTTCACCACATCGTTATCGTACTCCACATCACTAATAGAAATTGCATGTGACTTTCCTTTGTCTATAGCCTTAAGAGTTTGTTGACGTCGACCATCATCATCAACCCTTGGATTAGGGCATTTATTGGCATAATTCCCCTTCCCCTTGCACTTGAAACATTGAAGTGTAGTAGGTTCATTATGTGTATCCCTTCCTTTGTTTGCATCATTAGACATCTTCTTCCCATCATCACGATATTCAAATGCCCGATGACCTTCCTTTCCACATTTGAAACATTTACTTGTCCCTTTAAGACAACTCCCTCCATGTTTCTTTCCAAACATTGAGCATAAGGGAAAGATCATCTTCTTTTTTGTGTGCTCTTTAGATTTTCCTTTGAATTCCATTTTCCTCTTCTTATCAAACCCATATGACTTATGGGTTACTCCAATATCCATCTCGACTTTGAGAGGACATCGAATGATTTCCTCATAGCTATTGAAGTCCTTTATGGATAACGCCCTTCCAAGACATGGTTTTAAGCCACTAAAGAATCGATCGATCTTACTCTCAGGTTGGATAATAATACCAGAAGCGTACCTTGCAAGTCTTGTAAAATTTTCTTCATAGGTACCAACAGATTCATCATCCTTTTTCTTCAGTTAAAGAAACTCTTTCTCCATCTTTGTTCGGAAAATACGAGGGAATTACTTATTGAAAAATAAGTTCTTGAACTCGTCCCATTCCATGGACTCAATTTCATCCCTTTGCCTCGTATTCTTAATAAGATTCCACCATTGATCAACATCTCCTTCCAAACGATACACTGCTAGGATGAATTTATCATGTTCAAAACATTGAAGAACTGAAAATATCTTTTCAGTAGTACTAATCCATTTTCCAGCAACTAATGGATCAGTAGACCCGCTGGAAGAAGGTGGACGCTGTCTCCTGAAGGATTCAACAGAATGTTGCTCCTTCCTTTGCTCGTTAGGAAGTCCTGCATGATTCATAGCATGAGAAAGTAGTGTGAGCATGGCTACAAGATTTTGCATTCTAGCTCCCATAACGTTTGGTTGCTCAGGGGGAAAATCATTGCATTGCCCGTTGCATTCCGCATTAACACGATTCCTTCGGGTTCCAGCCAATGACTAAAACTAAGAAGAATAGTGTGAGCAACACTAATTATAATAGGAAAACCACATAATTATGAATAAAATTTCACACTTAAGGTCTTATCCTAGGTTATTCATGGCCATTTATAAAACACTAAGATTGTGTTCTATTCTTAGACTTATCCTTAGGTTTCTTACTAAGGCTTTCACATCCTAGTTTCCAATGGTTGACTATACCTTTCCTCTAATACCAACTATAACGACCCATACATTACATACATTGTTAATACTTCAAAATTGAAGCATAATTTTTAAAACATATAACAAAACCACGAAAGGACTGTATAGGTATAGTTTCTTTAGAAACTGGGAAACATAAACAAATGGTTCATAAAGCATCTAATTTGCCTGCCATTTATTTCATCATATCCAGAGCCCCTTTTTGGCATATTCTACTTAATAACCTTCTTACTGACATGGGGAAATAAAACATACAAAAGGGTGAGCTCAAATTCTCAGTAAGGGTAAACAAAAGAAATAGAAATCACATCATATACATAAACACATAACTTTTGTAAATCTTAACCTGCAAAAGAGATCATAATTTCATAACATAGGATAAATCATGGTTGTGAAATGTAATCACAATAATCATAACTTAAAACATGAAAAATTTTGGCATACACACATAATCATAAGGAATCATTTCTTGTTAGTCAAGACTCATTTCTAAGACTATCTTAGTGGACAAAGTCTCTTTCTGAACCGAGTCACCCTCGTTTCAGTCCTGTTTCACTTAACCTGTATAACCTACCGTTCCAACCATGTCTATCTCATGAGATATAAAATATTTACCCAATGAATTGGAGGGAGATATAGATCCCACCCATCTCATAATGATACCATTCTTATGTGTGCCACAAAATCATAAATCATACATATTTGCATAACCCATGTAATAAAAATGGGAATCTTAAACATCATGACATCATAAAACAATTCATATAAGATAAAGGAATTAATAAATATAATTCCATCACAATACAATCAAATCAATTTAATAATAAGGATATAAACAGAACCCTTTATTATCTTAGATGGAAAATAATTTTGATAAAACACTTGAACTCCATTCTTGAGGAAAATTTCCTTTCTTCTTCAAAAAAACTTTTCCTTTCATAACATGTCATAAAATTCTAAACTAAAATAAGTTGATTAAAAATAAATTTGAAAACTTTTAATGAAAGCTTCTTGGAAATAATGTTTTAAAAATCCATTCATGCCGTATAAGTTAAAAAAATTCTTCTCGTACTTTTATCGGAAAAGTTAAAAAGTACATCGTACGAAAAATGCCATAAGATTCCTTTCATATCCTTTAATAAAAACTGACTGAAGGGTAAAAGTGGATTTAATCAGTTGTAGGTGGATGGAAATACTATTACATGTTGAGGAAACATGGATTTGGATGATAAAATACACCCCAGTAAATACCAAAGTATAAACAATCTCGGACAAAAAATGAGATTGTGATATTTCGCTTAGCTTAGGTCTGACTTGCTTCGTAAGTGTCCGAACCTCCTGTATAATGATTTAAATAATGTAATTGACTTATTCCAGAATCATACTTATTTTTATGATATCATATACGGTCATATTCATAGCTTCTTAGTAGTAATATTTCATTGCTACTTGTTATTTGGGTGTTTATAACTTTTTGTTCTTATGCGTGTTTTGTCGAATAAATTCTTATTCTTATATTTAGGTTATAGATACCTCATTTCCATAATGGTATTAGTGTAATATATATCATATTAATTCATTCAATTCATTTATATAATCATTATGAAATGAAGATCATGTAGAACGAGTCGCATCCCATCGTGGAGATGGTATTCCTTACGTACGCACGAGTGATGATATCGTTCTTATGATCATGGAATTGTATTGGAGTGTATGTATACTATTTCAGAATCAATATCACTTTATAATAGTCATATATAGTCATTATTTACAACATTATACCCATCCAAGTAAGGTGGTGGTGGAAAATAGATTACACCACGGCGTGGAGACGGTATTCCGTGCGTACGCACGCGCGGTGATTTATTTTTCCGTAGGATGGATAGATGGTGAAATAGGGTTGTTTCATACTTATAATAACATATCAGTATATGATTTATACTAATGTTATTACTTCATAATGAAACAACTAAAGTATAAGAAGTGGAAGAAGAAATAAAGATGAAATAATCGGTAATGGACATTACCTCTTCTTTGAAGTGCTTCTTTGAGACCTTCTTTTAGGGAACTAAAATTGGTCTTTGAAGAGTACCAGGACCTCTAGGATGTCTCTAGGGAAGGGGAGTGGAGAAAGTGACAGGGTTTGGCCGAGCTGGAAGGCTCAATGTGGTGTGAGGAAGAGGGGGAGGAGGTTTCCTTTTATAAGGGAGGAGAGGGGCACCTTTGGAATAACTAAAACTATTATTTTATTATAAAGTCAAGTTCGGTTTTAAATAGCTCCAAATTGATATATTTCGAAGCTAAGGTGGGGATGGGTCGAAATCCTCTCATCAAATAAAATTTAGACAAGTTTAGGTTCCTATTTTAACCTTATCATTTAGATTTAACATTGAGTTAAATAATTTTACTTTTACCTTGTCTTCTTGTGTTCTTATACTATAAGGTTAATAAAATTAATATAAGAAACCAAACGAACCCCAAGTTGTTTATTATTAATATATATAACCTTATCTAAGTCATTTGGCCGAGCCTTATATTTTTAGGAATAAAATAACAATTACTAATATAATATTTGTTTTAAAAACTATTTTATGTCAATTTGGACACTATTTAGTAATTGATTTTTGTGAAAATCATAAAAGAATTATTAGTTCGAACCAAGTTAATTAAATCAATACTAACATGTCATATTAACCTAGAAAATTATTGGAAGTCATTAAAAGTCTCAAATTACATTTATTTTTGGTTTTATAACATTAATTATGTCAATATGTCATTAATAAGATAATTATTGCATCATCATTGTGTCATAAATAAATTAAATTATTTAATGTATAAAAATTAAAAATAAACTACTATTATGTAGGAAATATTTTTATCTTTATAATGAATATTTATAGTCGAATTTATCTTATGTATATCCCCATATTAAAAATTATTTACTTATTAAACTTTGATTTTAACTATTTTAACCATTCTTTAAATAAATTAATAATAAATGTCCTAATGTAATCCAAGTGGGCCTAAATGGTCATATTTTATTCCTAAGTTTCTTTTTGGTCGAATTATACTTATCCAAAAGAATTAGGACTTGTGTTAGGGTAATAATAATATCATCTTTACCCTTAATTACCCTATTTACTTTTTACCGTGGTAAAAAAAAGTAAAAAGTTACTATTCACCAAAACAAAATTCATCTTATTGAACCACATTTTACATACTGACATCAACCGTGTCTCTAGGATTTTTAAAATTCCACTCACAGAAGCGGTAAAATTAAGTTTTATGAAAAATTCCGTTTTATAACTTCCACTTAGTGGTTTCACTATTCATCAAAAATTGAAAGTTTTCAGAAAAATACCAAAATTTCACCCTAGGCTAATATCGATATTCCGAATCCAAAAATGAAGTCCATTTTGAGAAATTAAATTTAAAAAATTTCAAAAAGTGGTTATTACTATTCATAACGGCTAGTTTTAATAATATTTTAATAGCATACTGTTGTTTAGTGAAACTCGGTATTGGGTACGACGCAAGCTATCGAGGAAGGTCACGAATTCGTGTAAAGAAATCCAAGCAAGTTTTGTGTAAAAAAGATTCCTTTGATGATTTATATAACATAAAAGCCTCGGGTGTTACATATCCTCTCCTTAATACTAATGAAATATTTGATGAAATTCATTATGCTCAATATTTTTAAAATATTGACCTAAATTCTAGGTATCACCAATTGGGAGTAAATAATAAGTCCATTATTATGATATCATATCAGATGAGGTATGTAAATTATTTTGTTATAGTAATTCTATTTGGATTGACATTTGAACTCCATATTTTTATAGATATAATAAATAAATTATTCATGTTAAATCATGATATTTTTTTGTGGTATTTATTGATGATAACTTGATATATTTAAAATTTTCTTATAGCAATGTGAATCCCTTTCATATCGTTCTCGAGACTCTTATAACAAAGATTAATAATGGATATTTAGAAAGCATGTTATACATCTTTTGAAACATTCTTTTCCTAAATATATTGTCTCCAAGGATGGAATCTTAGTTGATCTGGTAGAGGAAAAAGATGCCATAGAATGGACTACACTAATGAAAATAATAAAGTTACATGGTTTCTTTTGTTTGGAATGTTACTATCAGTTATTTTATAAAATAAAATATTTAATGGTAAACTCATTAACCAATTAGACATCAAAATGGGTTATGTTTACATAGAAAAATAATATAAATAATGTTTTGACCAAATGAATAAAAGGCCATTCAATTATAAGATTCTGAATATATCATCCATAAATAATGGAATAATGATATATAGTTATGCATAAATGATGAGAGTTGTTTGGGTCCTTACATAGAATTATAAATTTATTACATATGGATTATGGAATTTAAGGAATAATGAAAAAAACTATTCAACTCAGGATAATGTGTTGGAATCTATAATCACTTCTTCAAAAATATAGAGATATTATAATTATTGTGAAATATTTGAGACATACAACGATCAAAAGATTCTGAAATAGAAATTTTCATAGAAATAGACCAATAAGTGGAAAAGAATATGGCTCTACGTACTCATGGATTTCTATTTCTCAATAACCTAGCACATAGGGAAGGTAAAAAATGTAGTAGATTCATTGTGATTGAAGGATAATAGAGTCCAGACCAAAATGTAGAGAGGGATCATGTGTTCATTAATTTAGTAAATATATATTTAGTAAATATTAAGTATGGGGAAACATAAATCATTTTTTAAATTCTTTCTGTCCAATAATTATTGTAAAAGATAAAATGTTCTCCTCCAAGTGATTAGAATTTTCAAAATAAATTAATATCCCTAAATGATGGGAATTTAGAAGACTTTTTTTATAAATAACACCTCCTAAAATTTGGAAATTTATTCTTTATTCCATAAAAAACTAGTATAAAAATATAATTATTAGAATATGATCATAACTCAAATTTCACTATACATCTCTATAGCGCAAATGTGTAAAAATATTTCAAGGATCATTTATGTGGGAAAATATGATGTAGGAAATTTCTGCTTATGTTCCCAGATATTTAGTTTGAAAAGAAGTAAGGGATGAGATACATAACATTATAGGAGTCATTAAACCTATACCTATTAAAATTTGTAAATGGGATTACATTTCTATCTACTTGATTACAAATTACTCATTAGAAAGTATGATACAATATGGTTAATTATTAACTACCTTACTAAATATATACATTTCCTTATAATAAAAGAAAATTTTCCTTTTGATAGCCTTTCACTACTCTATATTAATGAATATGTAAGACATAATGGCGAACCACATTTAATTGTGTCTAGTCATAATCTATGATTTACATTGAAATTTTGGGAAGGTCTTCTGAAGGATCTTGATAATAAGCTTCATTTCAGAACTGTATATCAACCGTAAACTAGCGAGTTGTTATAAATGATAATTTAATCATTTTAAGACATGGTTAGGTCATCATCGCAGGTATTTCAAGGAATGTGGTATTAGTATTTACTCGTGGTTGAGTTTTCCAATAACAATATATTACATTAATGTATTCAAATGGAACCATATTTATTACTACACAAAAATAAATTTTTCAATATAACTTATTGGAATAAAGAGGCTAAAAGGAAACATATAGGACTAAAACATTTTCAAGAGACAACAATAAAGGTAAATTATATTCAAAATCATATTAAAGTAAGTATAATAAAGAACATTGTTATGTTTATAACCAAAAGGAATATTTAGAATTTCAAGTGGGATAACATGTTTCCTTAAAAGTACAACAATGGAAGTGTCTTATATGATTCAGTAAGAAGAGAAAAATGAGACGTTTTTTCTTTTTACCTTATTAAATTATATAAATAATTATAACTATGGATTACTGATTTTAAATGAGATAAAGTTTCAATAATATACATAATGGTTTTCATATATCTTTTTAAGAGAGTATTTTCCAGTCCAAATGCATTTTATCACCTATTAATACATATAACTATAACCTCTCACATCTTACGTTGAATATACTATCCGGATTCATGAAAGTTGAGAGTAATTTTTTAGGAATTGGTTGAATAAACTTATAAATCTGCTTTAGAGAAATCATAAATTATTTGAAGACATGATGGAACCTATGGATGTTATAAAGAAGAAATACAATATTTCATTTGTAGGAAATATCCTTGAAATATTTGAGGTTGAAATTAGTATTGGAGGTAATAATGTAATTTCATGATATTATAATAACACTATGTTTAATAGCATATTTAAATCACAAACCCAAGATTTAATGAACCACGTAATATTATTATTTAAATATAAAAACAAAAAACTATCAATTGAATTAAAGAGTATGACACATTCTTAAATTTATATGATTTTTATACTCAATTCCAATTTTGTGATTTATTCATTGAAAAAAATACATTACTTTTGAGTAAATTCATTCTATTATTCGAAAAAAGTCTTCTCCAAAAATGATTTATAATGCTTATTGTGAGAAAATAGGGTAATTAATTTTTTCAAATTATAGAAAATATAATTCAAAATATGAACTTCATTTTTAAAATATTATATTAAAATTATATTTGGTGTAATTTTTTCTATTTCATTGAGAAGATTTATTTTTTCTTTCGATAGTGAAAAATACTATGTTTTATAAAAATAAAATTTTATCTTCAATAATTTACAATGTTTTTTTAATTTTAAATGGTTTCAAAAAAATAATTCAATTATTTTATTTATAATCCAATTACAGTCTTTTTATTTGTTTGTATATTTTAATTTGGCATAAAATCATTCTTTTAATTAAAGAGTAATAATTATGAAAACTTGCCTTTCACAACATTTATTGGGTTTAATGTTTATTTATATTCTACCAATTATAATAATTTAAATAGATAAATGAGACACCATATTTATAATAACAATTGTTAATATTATTTAATAAGTTTGAATATTTTTTTCCTATTGAGTTGTGAAAGTAGTAAAAATCTGTTACCACGGTTAAGGGTAAATCAGGTTTATCAAGGGATAAAATAAAAAATAGTGGTCTTCATATCCTAAATTTAAGAACAATTTCTATAGTATTTTCATATTTATAATGTATATAAATTATTATTTTATAGTGGACCAATCTGGATGTGTTTCTCTAGAAAAATATCTTAATATATTTTATTCCTTATAAAAATTCTATCTGTTTCTTCTCCCCAACTTATAAATGGACGCCCCCTATCTTGTCCTCCTAACATTTAATAATAAATTTTCAACCAAAAAATACTAAATTACATTAAATAAAAAATATCTAGATATTATAGTCTTTTTTAATCATAAGAGCATCCAAAAAAAGAATTAGGTGTAACAATAAAGTGATCTTCCGATGAATATTTAATGTACTTAATCTTGAATTTTCATTTAATTTCTTCTTCCACCTACTTCAAATATTAATTATCCATTAAAAAATAATAAAACCTATACCTTCAATATACTTATATATTGATATTTTAAAATCATACCCAATATCCATATCCTCCACCATCAAATGGGGAACAAAACTCTTGTTTGTGCGTACGATAGACTGCCACCTCATGACCCAATGTAATCCCTCACCACCTATCATGGATGGTTATAATGATTGATATATATATATATATATATATACATATTTGTTATTCATTAAATATTTTTAATATTATAAAATTAATATATCATATATTTTCATACCATTACATTCATTGAAAAATGGTAATAGCATTTATCTGTACGTGTGGACTAGCACATACAATAATTGATGTGATTATATTTTCACCACTATATAACATGGAATGGGAATATATGTTTATTTAAATAAATAATATTTTATTTTAGATATAATTATAATTTGGGAAAGATAAAATAAAAATTTCCTTCATTTATCATGGCTGTGGAAAAATGTAAAATGTTACTCTTGTATACGCACGACCTACCATCTCAATGATTGTAACGTGGTTCATTTTTAATAACCATACTAATTATTTAATTTAAAAATTATATTTAATGTATAATATTTATAATTACTTCATGATTATGATTTTAGATATTATATAATATTTTCATTTACAATTACCATCCTACCGAATACATTTATCTTATATGAAATGAATATCATCAAATCATTTTATGTGACCATAAATGATTAATAAAATAAATATATCATGGAAATAAATAAATTAAAATAAATAATAATAATTAAAAAAATTATTAGGAATGTTAAAAATAATTAATTATTCATGAACATAAATAACATATAAGATGAGTAAGACCTAAGGTAATGGATTGAAACTCAATTTCCACTCCATTGAAACATATTTGATATTGTGCACCTTTTTAATTTTAGTTAGTGTATATATATATATAGTCATTTTACATGAATATCTATTTATTCATGATTCTTAATTATTTAATTACATTTACATTTTTAATAAGAGTTTTTAATAGAAAAATTGATCCTTCAGATTCTGGTTTTTTCTTCCATATACATATTTTTCAAAATTATTTAAAAATAATCCTTTTATTTACTAAAATTATTTATTAATGAAATTTATGTTATAATATAATTTTTACATGATCTGAAATGAGTATTTATAATGGTTTTGATAATTTAATTTTTAAATCTCATTACTGAATTTCGAAATGAATGTTTTTAGTGAAACTGAAGTTAATGGATTTTATTCCTCTATAACCATTTTATGTTATTTTTATTATTATATAAGTTTTAAATGACTATAAAAGTAAAACAATTTATTAGAACTTATTTTGAATGTTTCATATACAATTTATTATATTCCATAAAAGAATTTATTTTTGCCAAAAATCTATTTTTTTATGATTATCACCCATCCAATGATTAATTTTGTTGTTTCCAAAATTATATTGAAATATTTATTATATTATTAACATTTTACAATATATTTTCCTTAATTATATAAATTTTTTGTATCATGGATATGATTATTTTCAAAAATATATTCCATTTCAACATATAATATTTTACTTCTGTTGTTATTTAATTGATAAGAGAAATATTAATATTTTGTATTTCCTACTCGATACTGACATTTATTGATAAAAAATATAGTTTTTGAATTAAATTTATCATTAAATATATAATGAATAAATTATACATGTATTAATGGGTTGGAACACAATTTTATTTCCCCTTGATGAATCAACAGGTCTCCTGATGCACATTTGCTATCTAGCATCAAATCTGTTTATAGTGTATATCAATTCAATAATCTATGTTGCAATAAGGCTTTAATAGTATTGATATAATGATGTTTGAAATTATGAAATATAATATTTAGAATTCCCTTTATTGAGAATTTAATAGATTCTAACCATGAGATTATTGCATTTCTATTATCCATGTTTGCAATTTAATGAACTCATTATTGATTTAATGTCATTTGTTTCATTGTTTAATATGTAAATTGACTATACCTTATTGATTCTTTATATACTTATTTTATATAACTCTTATGGAGAACTTAAACTCAAATTTTATTTTATTTTTCTATTCCCTATGAAATAAAAAAGGATATTATCACTGATTCCAAAGATGTAATAATTTTTCCATACTATGTTTTTTTATATTTAAAGTATAGTATTGGAATCATGTATATATCTCGTTATTTAAAACTACTAAACTTGTTTATCCTTCAGGATTACATCCCATGTATATATACCAATGAAATAAAGTAGACACCAGCTCTAGGTTAGTGGAGTTGGTTATGTGATATTAATATCCACATTGATCAAAGAATCTATACCCTAATACCTTTCTAACATATCTCTCTATGTCTGATATTCCTTTGTTTTATTATAATACCATCCTATGAAGGAATTTATTATAAACCTATGGAGGTTGTTAGAAGAATATGGATTACTATTAATAATGGCTTTTATTTTATTTAGTATTTTACATCATTTGAAAATCTCTTAATAATTTTCATATAAAATCATCCTTATATAAAATATAATTCAATTTTATTATTTTTTTATAACCCTTATTCATCTAGTTATCCATCAATTTTAAAATAAAAACATTATATGTGCGGGCTATCGCCTCACGAGACGATGTATATAATTTTTCATCATCGAATCTTATGGATGGACATAATAATGGAAAAAATTTAAATTATATAATATATATAATATAAATTTCATTATTTAATTGTAAATAAATAGTATATTTATATCCTTACTTTCGAATAAAAAATAAGAACACCGTGTATGCGTATGTGTGAACTACGACCTCATGAACAACTGTATTTTATTTGCTATCAACACTTCACATTCCAAGTGTATACAGATTTATTTAAAGAAATAATATGATATATAAATATATATGATATAATTATAATGTTTTATGGTTAAAATATTACCAATATTATTACCCTCTTGTTCTTTATAGAAAGGAAATGTTTCTCATGAATGTGTATGAACTACTATATCTATATTATAAGGTAAATCATTTTTCCAAACCATCATACATGGTTTGTTATAAAAACAAAAATAATGTTTAAAAATGATAATAATAAATTAATTAAGATTCTATAAATGATATAATAATGATCATTTGGATCATATTCAACCTACCCATCCCATTAGCAACATATAAGATGAATGTTCAAAAAAATGTCTAATGTGAACATAATTTATTAAGTAATGAAGTATAACATGTATATAAATGAAATAAAATGAATAATAAAATTAAAAAAATAGTATTAATAAAGTAATTATCATAATATTATCATTCATGATGATAAATAGTATATGTTATAATATGGACTCTAGGTAAGGGATTTCTCTTATCAATTTCCTTTCGATATGAACTATTCCATTTTCACTACATGATTAATTTTCTATGGTGTATAAACTTCGTTATGGATTTATTTTATAATTAATGTACAAAATATTTGGTTTAAAAATCCATTTCATGTTCATTTCTTCACTATAATTTTATTTCAAAAGTTATAAAAGTAATAATAAATTTTTCTTTAAAACCATATTTTAAAATTTTAAATATTTTTACTCTATTTTTCTTCTATTTCCATGTTCTTTAAAATATATCATATATGTTATTTATGTAATGAAATTTATTTTCAAATAAATTTTAATCCTTATTATATCTTCCTTATGATGTTACCAAATAATAATTCTAAATATTTTTCTAATGGGTTATTTTCGACTTCTTACTAAAATGTCAAAGTGTAATTCTCTGACCCAAAAACATATAGTTGGTGCATCATTTTATTACATTAGCATTATTATAAGGAATGAAATAATGAAAAAATAATATGTGTAGCAGTTTTTAAAAACTAAATTAAATATATAATACACATATTACATTAGAAAAATTATAATTAAAACATTATAGATAAAAAAATGAATAGAATCCTTGAAAGACTATTAAAAATTTTATTCTTCATGAATGGGGAAAGGAAACATACTAAGGGTGAGCTGAAATTATGGGTAAGGGTAAATAAAAAGGAAAAAATAATCTGTTGATGAGAATAATATACATTTAAAGGTAAATAACTGATAACAAATTCAATTAAAATAACTATATATTGAAATATCAATATGTAAAGGTAAGAAACTGAAAATATATGACAATTCATGAATAAACTGAATATGAAATGAATCTATAAATATATCAAAAAGGAACCTCATAGATAAATAATAGCTAAATCAAAATGAGTTAAATGGTTAATTACTATATTCCACATTTCTAATTTACATGTTACCTTTGTTGTCAATACCTTTCATTAGATGATATACAATATTAGGTAAAACCAATCTAATTTGGCGAATTGATTTTTCACATGAGACTATAAATGCATCGAGGGGATAACTATAATCAGAACTCACCCACATCATACATATCTAAATCATTATATTCATATCTAATAACATATTTAACTTATTAATAATGTTTTACATAAAATATCATTACTAGTTAAAAGATAAAAATTTACCAATAATTTGGCGGCTAATCAAAATTTTTTGAAAGGGAACACTGCATGTAAAATAGTGTCTGGCTTAAGAAAAAATAACATCCATTACATGAGAATATTAATTATTAATATAAAATTAATTTATTGTAAAAATTATCATTATAAATGGATTTTTTTCAAGAGAAATTTTACCATTACAATAGAAAGTAAGAATGAAAATGTACTCATTAAACCCATTCTTGAGAAAATTATCTTTAAGCATTCCAGACTATCTCATAACACTTCAAAACATTTGAATCATAATCCTAATTAAATAATTAAATTAAATAATTGATTTAAATACCATTAATATTAATGGATTCATGATATAATATATCAAATGGAGTAGTAGATACACCAAACAAAATTAGTTATTGGTGAATATGACATTTATCACACAAATGAAAAAATAGAGATGAAAATCCATTATCATACATTTACATTTATGTGAATGAAATTTAACCACTTTTATTATAGTTTTTATACTCTTAATAACTTATTAAATAACTATATTAATGTTTATTGTATCATATATTATATTTTTATAATATCTTATTACCCATTTGATAATAATATTTCATTATTTTTACTAATAAAGGTATTAATTTCTGAGTTTTTCAAGCGTGTATTAACTTGTTACATGTTGTTATTAATAATTATATCATGGTTTCATAATATATAGAATGTAAAAAATGTTTTATATATCATATATATATAATTTAATTATTTATTTATAATAATTCATAATATTTGTAGATTGGAAATGAAATGCATTGTTTAGAGAGATGGTAGGCCTTACATATGCATGAATGAAAATTTTATTTCATTTCGGTTTAAAAATAATGGTATATAAATGATATATATGTATATGTGTTAATAAATTATAATTTATATTTTATTTATGTTTAATTTTTTTATCCAATATATCCTTTATAGATTCAATACATAGTGTTAATGAATCACATTTCTTCGAGGAGGCGATAGTCCACACTTCTACAAATGATGTTATCTTTATCCCACAAATGTAGTGCATAATGATATTAATTATAAAAGAATAAAATAAGTATATAGAAATTATAAATATCATATATATAATATATAAAAAGATTTTATATCATAATTCCCATCCATGAGCGGTGGTAAGGGAAAATGAACAACATCGTTTTGCGAGGCGGTAGTTTTCCATACACATAAACAGTAAGATCATTACCCATTAGATGGATGTGTGTGTAATTTTATGAAAAACCCTTATAAGAAATAAATCTCAATGTACTGAGGATACTTATTTTATTTTATAATCATTGAGTAATAAGAAATAACACAGTGGAGAGTGAAAATAAAATAAAAGAGCTTGAGGAAGGATATTCAAACTTCTTTAAGTAACTCCTTTTTGTTTTCCCCAAAGGGCTTCCTTGGATGGATTTTTCCCAAATTTTATTATTCTAGTTTGAGGGTAAGAATAATTTGGATCCATTTTGGTAGATCTTTTTGGATCCAAATGGGATTGATAGGTATGAGGAACTGGGGAGTTGGAGTGCCTTTTGAAGTGGAGGATGAGTGGAATTCCTATAAATATTTGGAAATTGAATTTTACCCACATTCTTTCTCTGACAATTAGATACAATAATATAATAAAGTATATAAAGGGGAATATAATTTTAATAATTGGGCACCCAATGGAAGTTTTACAGTATTATAGTTTATTTGGTGCCTTATGATTATGGTTTAGTCATTTGATTTGCTATTTTTTCTCTTCATCATTGTAATGAATTTTAATCACCTTCATAAATCTCTTTAAAAAATACTTTTATATTATTTGAAATTGTAAATTATTTTATTAAAAATATGGAATTAACTTCAACATACTCAAAACACTTGTGTTTCATAAATTAATTAAAAATTAATCTCATAGATGAGATGGAAAAGTGTGTTTTTAAAGTCAAACTGTTCAAAAGATTATTATTTTTTATATTCAATTTCGATCTTATATTTATTAAGATAACATAAATTGTATTAATATATTTATAATTGATATATTTTTACTTTTAAAATATAATTTATTCTTATTAATAAATTTGAGGAAAATGCAATTTTCAAATTAGAATTAAATATTTTTCACTGTTCATTGAAAAAATATTTCGATAAAAATTCGATAAATTCACACAAATATTATATTTATGTTAATATGTAAAATATTAAGATTATTTTGATGAATATTATTTATAAAATTTCCATGAATTCGATTTAAAATGGGTTCTCCATTAAACGTGGGTAGAAGTGGCTTTAAAAAAATATTAATTTTTATTTGAAATATTGGGTTTTATAATTATCATATGATTATAAAATATATTGGAAGGAATGTCATTTTTTAATATTTAATATATATATATATATAAATAATATCAATCACTAATTGTAATTATTTTATTATATTTTGATATAACATCATTATGAGTATCAAAATTAAAATACTTCCATTATATTCAATTGGTTTATATTTTCATTTCTAATTAATTTTAAACCAATGAATTAAAATTCTATTTTTTTAAATAATATATATTCATTATTTATTTATTAATATTAATAAATATCAACTTAACATTTAGGTTTTTCCTTATTTTATTGAAAAATAATATTTTTATAATTTATTATTGTTTGGTAAAACATGGTCTTGCATGTTAAGTTATCCATTTTTGAAAGTAAATATTTAATGTAATTCAAGTTAACCATACTGTAATATATATATAAATATAAACATTATGGTTTCTGTAATATAATATTGACTTCTGATTTGTAAAATTAAATATAGATACATAAATTAAATTTATTCCATAATAGAAATACTGTAAGGTCTTGCGTTGTGACAGAATGAGATATTTTTTATAACGTATAAAATATGAGCATAATTGAATTTAATAATAAGTATTACTATTTAAGAATATTAATCTGATTTTTTTTAAATTTTTATTAAAATAATAACCTTTTATATGTTTATTTAGGATTTTTTGAAACATTTCTAATCAAAAATAATTTTAATCTCTAATTTTACATAAAGAATAAAAACACTTATACATATATGATAAATGGAATAATTTGTTATATTTTGTGATTAAAACATAAAATTAAATGTGTTTTATGTATTTTATGGTCCTTTTAAATTTTTATGATGATTTCAGATCCTAATATAGCCCCTCAATTCATTGGGTATTTATTATTTTATCTATACAATTATGTGGGATGTAACTGATTATGTTATTCCATACCTTTGGGTTATTGTAAGGGTTCTATTAAGATTATTTCCAAAAGCACATACAACACTTTTATATTCATTCTGATTACTTTTCATGGAATTATTCTTACTTTATAAGGTACTCTAAGGATATTTTGTTTAATATAATGATTATTCCCTTTATGTGTAAAAGATTTTGTATTTAGGAAAATTATTTCTATCATTTATTATTTTTTCTAATAAATCCAAATGATTATCATTCTAATATTTTTCTCAATATTATTTTACGAAAAAATTTGGTAGAAAGGCTAATTTGTTGAGTAAGTGAAGTAATTTTTAGATCAATTTCTATTAAGTTAAATATAAATATCTATATGATATCAGATTTTTGAAATTAACTAATGGGTGTCCTTTTTCTTTTTTATATTTAAATTACAGATATTTTTTTCACATATCATGTTTTTTAAAAAAAATATAAATTTATATCTATGGTTAAGAAAAAAAATTAGTCATTCTCAAAAATATTGAAAATATTTATTAAAATAAAACATGTTTCATTTTAAAAGTTTTGTATTATGGAAAAAATTGATACTGAAGTGTATTATCGAATATATAATTTATATGTTTTTCACGTAAGATTTATTATTTAATTAAATAAATCTATAATCTTGAAAATGTATTAAGTAATATATTAAAATGATTTCTTGATTTAAAATTCCATATTATTTGTTTAATAATAATTGGGTCTTTATATTATGCTCATAATAAATAATGATATTGGTATAAATTGTTGGAAGTCATAATATTATTTCAATTATATGTAGTAATATATAATTCTTTTGACATCAATTCTTTTTTTATTCTTGTAACCTTTCATTTACCAGACTAATCCTTAGTGTTGATTCCCAAATTTTGTCGATAAATACTTTTTTCCCTCTCATGAGAGGAATTATAAAAAAAATTATTTAGGGTATTTTATTTCCCAAATTCATAATATATTCATGTGATATCCATCATTATTGGAACATTCATGTTTAGTATCAAAGATCTAATATTTCAAACCCCTCTAAAATTATTAGGTCGATCATTTATTCATATTTTATACTTTTATACCACTGAGACCTACCTCACATTATATCTCTTAATTTGACTTATAAATGTTTTATTTCCCTATAAATCAAAATAAAAAAAATTATTTATCATTATTAGCATATTTTAGGAATGTTTTTGTTAAATAAAATTAAATAGTATGAGAAAAAGTGTGATTTCCTAATGTTTATAGGGGATAAAATGTACTAAAATGGGGAAATGTGAGTTGTTTTCTTTTGTTTAGGGTAAATTGTTTAGAATTTATCATTCAATATACTTTCATGGATACCCTCTAAAGTATTAAAAATTCAAAAACTTGTTTATCTATGTTTTCATATTTCATTATTATTATTTTACTAATTTTTTAGGAATTATAAATGATGGGTGTTATGTCTTGAATTTTTATTTTAAATGATATTTTCATTTGTATTTATATTTTTTTATCGTGAATAATTCTTAAGGGTTAATGCTACTATTTAATACATAATTTTTAATTTTTATACAAATACCTACCAACCCATACCCTTAGAAAAGTTAGAACCATATTTTATGTCTTTAGGGTATTTGTTAGTTTAACTTCTAACTGAATATTTTGGTAATGTGAAATAAAATTAATAGAGTTTTTATACATTAAATTGAGTATATATATAATAAAATGATCTTATATTACGAGTTAAATTAATTTCTAACAAGGTATATCATAAGTGGAATTATGATTAATGAAAATTAAATAATGTGAATGGAAAAAGAGAATACTCTTGAATTGAAATTATATGTAAGAAATTATTTAGAAAATGTAACTTATTAAGTCTTATTATTTACAAATCTAAAAATATATATTTATATTTATATTCCTAATATATTAAAAAATATTTTATTATATTTTGTCTTATTTAGAATTACATGTTGATATTTTTCTCGGAGAAAAGAAAAAGTATGAGTGGGGATTTGTTTGATGCATTTCATATATATATGCATTCAATTTCTGATGAAACAAATGAGTTGTTATTTCCAAACACATATTTTTTTTTAATTTTTTATGGTAGGATTTTATTTAAACAATAATTTTTAGAATATTTTATGATTTTTGGGAAATTATGAAGAAAATAATTGTGGGGGAAGATGTCTTACTGCATGACCAGTTGTGGAGGATAAAAATGCTGTTATAATTTTAATAAGGTAATTCCTTATTTTATTAGTTGATTATATTACATCATGGCCAATTTTTTTGTGTAATCAAAAATATTTAAAGGAAAATAGAGGAACACTGTAATGTTTCATCACAAAAAATAAACCCTTTAATGTAATAATAAAATATGGAAATAAGTATATGAGTTTATATCATGGATTTCATTTTTATGGTTGAAAGGGGGTATAAAGAATAAAAAATAAGTTATACAAGATGAATTCCATTGTGGTATAATTTTTTGGAAATACAAGTCTAGAAGAGTGTGAAATACCCTTGAAACAAGATTATATGAATTTAATAAAATGGAATGTTTGACATCTCTATACTTTATTGAAAATCAATATATATTTTAAACATATATTTGGAACATACCAAATTAATTTTTAATCCAATTTTTGAGTTGTATTGGAACAAAACAAAATCAAATGAGATGTGTAGAGATAGAAAAAGATAAAGAGATACATATATTTTTATATTTATTCCTCTAAATGGAGGGGAATGTTATTTGGAAAAGGGATATTCCACACATGATTTCTTAGAATAGATTTTTTTCATTGTGTAATCAGGATATTTATTCATTAAATGTTTATTTGTCATTATATTAGTTTTTTAATTATTTCTAGACACATTCTTTGTTATTTTAGTTATATTATCTCTATTATATTCTATGGTTTTTTCATCATTGAATTATAATCGACTATGAATGGATAAATTCATATAAGGGAGTGTTATAGATGAAAAATGGTTTGTGTCACATGTTTTAATTATTCAATATTAATGAGATAATATTACGTTATAGAATCATGTTTTGAAAAAAAACTTTATCAACATTTTCATCATTATATAATCGAGAATTTATACTTATTAATGATGGAAACCAAATATGGTAGTGATAATTAATTCATTAATACTATGTTGGGATATTTTTTAAACATAAAAATCAAACGTAACAAAAAACACTGAATTTAATTAATTTTATAATAAAGATTAGAGGTGTAGAATTAATATGGAATTAAATAAATCAAATAGATTCTAATTAAATTTATAATCATACAACTATGATTTTGATTGTTATTTTTCATTATTTTTAGTAATTATTATTTTATGAAATATAAGACATTTATATTGATTCCTCAGTCTTTATTTTCCTCGATCATGTTTAATTAAATAAAAAAATATGCTAGCCTAGCGGAATTAATTTATAATTTATTATTTTGAAATAACTGTGATGATTAAAAAATGAAATATTATGTCATAATTAGGATTCCAAGTTCCTCATAAGACTGAACTTGTATATACACTAGATTAATCTTTTATTGTTAGTTTTCATTTGATAAATAATTAATTTTAAACATTTTCTACTACACGGAATTATTAACACCTTAAAATAGATCATTGACATGAGATATGAGTTGTGAAAGTCATTAAACATCAATATAATTCAATCATATTGATTTAGTTGAAGTAATAAGGATTAAAAAATAGATTATCAAAATTATGAATATTAGTAATCATAATACAATAGATAACATGGTGAAATATTAAAATACACTTTAACATAATAAATCTTAGAATAATTTTATGCAAGAAACATGTCAAGACCTTTATTATTAAATTGAGAATTTCTTCCAATATAGGATGTGTATGGATTTTCTTATGAATGGTATGGTAGAAATGAATAAAATGAATATATATATATAACCACTGTAACACCACGAGATTTTATGAAAGATATTCTTTTTAATTTCATTAATGTCTTGTGTTGTACACTACACCAAAAAGAAGCTTTCACAACATGCATCCTTGACTTGCCTTGAATTACACGTAATCACGATCTTCCTCGATAGCGTGTGTAGTACGCAATACCGAGTTTCACTAAACAAGATATTATTATAATATTATTACGAACTAGCCATTATGAATAGTAATAACCAATTTTTTGAAATTTTGTAAATTTTAGTTTTCAAAATGGACTTCATTTTTGGATTCATAATATCGAAATTAGCTTAGGGTGAAATTTTGGTACATTTCGGATAACTTTCATTTTCTGATGAATAGTGAAAATTACTAAATTTTAATTAAAAACAACCTTTTTAATCAAAATAATTAATAGTGATAAATTATTAATTTGAGTGCTTTTAAAGTATATTTAGAATATATTTTTACAATTTAATACAATTTTGGTCATTGGATGTAATTTCACATTTAAACCAGACATAAACAAGTGTCAATCTTTTGATAGTTATTATCTCTTAAGAACACACTATTTGTTTTGACGACGAGAATTAATTTTTAAATTAATTAATGCAACTGATATGTTTCGAATTAGGTAAAATAGACATCATTTTTGAGTTCATAATATCAAATATAGCTTAGGCCTAATTTTTTGTATTTTTCTGAAAACTTTCAATTTTTGATGAATAGTGAAACCACTATGTGGTAGTTAAAAAACTGAATTTTTTATAAAACTTAATTTTACTTCTTCTGTGAGTGGAATTTCAAAAATCCGAGAGACACGGTTGATGTCAGTAAGTAAAATGTGGTTCAATGAGACGAAAATAATTTTTGGTAAATAGTAACTTTTTACTTTTTTTTACCACGGTTAAAAGTAAATAGGGTAATTAAGGATAAAAATGATATTATTATTACCCTAATACATGTCCTAATTCTATTAGTAAAGTGTAATTCGACCAAAAACAATCTTTAGGAATAAAATATGACCATTTAGGCCCACATGGATTAGATTAGGACATTTATTATTAATTTATTTAAAGAAGGGTTAAAATAGTTAAAATAAAAGTTTAATAAGTAAATAATTTTTAATATAGGGTTATACATAAGATAAATTCGACAATAAATATTAATTAGAAAGATAAAAATATTTCCTACATAATGGTATTTTATTTGTAATTTTTAGACATTAAATAATTTAATTTATTTATGACACAAAGATTATGCAGTAATTATCTTATTAATGAAATATTGACAAAATTGATGTTATAAACACCAAAATAAATGTAATTTGACACTTTTTAGGAATTCTAATAATTTTATAGAATAATATGACATGTTAGTATTGATTTAATTTACTTTTATCGAACTAATCATTCTGTTAAGATTTTCACAAAAATTTATTACTAAATAGTGTCAAAATTAACATAAAATAGTTTTTAAAACATATATTATATTAGTAATTGTTATTTTATTCCTAAAAATCTAAGGTTCTGCCAAATGACTTAGATAAGGTCATATATATTAATAATAAACAACTTTGGGTTCGTTTGGATGCTTATAGTAAGTTTATTAACCTTATAGTATAAGAACACAAGAAGACACGGTAAAAGTAAAATTATTTAACTTAATGTTAAATCTAAATGATAAGGTTAAAATAGGAACCTAAATTTTTCTAAATTCTATTGGATGAGAGGATTTAGACCCATACCCACCTTAGCATCGAAATAAATCAATTTGGAGCTATTTAAAACCGAACTTGACTTTATAATAACATAATATTTTTAGTTTTTCCAAAGGAGCACCTCTCCTCCCTTATAAAAGGGAACCTCCTCCCCCTCTTCCTCACACAACTTTGAGCCTTCAAGCTCGTCAAACCCCTTTCAATTTATTCTCTCCACTTCCCTAGAAAAATTTAAGAGGTTCTGTTCTTCTTAAAAGACAAATTTTAGTGCCCTAAAAGGAGGTATTAAAGAAGCACTTCAAAGAAGAGGTAATGTCCGTTACCGATTCTTTCATCTTTATTTATTCTTCCACTTATTCTTATTTAGTTGTTTCATTATGAAGTAATAACATTTGTATCACCCATATACTGATATGTTATTATAAATATGAAACAACTCTAATTAACCTTCTATCCATCCTACGGAAAAAGGAAATCACCGCGCGTGCGTACGTACGGAATACCGTCTCCACGCCGTGGTGTAATCTATTTTCTGCCACCACCATAATTGGATGGGTATAATGGTGTAATGAGTAACTATATATGATTATTATAAATTGATATTGATACTGAAATAGTATACATACACTTCAACACAATTCCACGACCATGGGAACGATATCATCGCTCGTGCGTACGTACGGACTACCGTCTCCACGAGGCGATGAGATTCATTATCCATGTTAACCATTCCAGAATGATTATAAAGTATATATAATGAATAATAATGAAATATATTACAT
The DNA here is from genome assembly GCA_963277665.1 of Viscum album. Classification (NCBI taxonomy): domain Eukaryota; kingdom Viridiplantae; phylum Streptophyta; class Magnoliopsida; order Santalales; family Viscaceae; genus Viscum; species Viscum album. The sequence continues at coordinate 125,746,113 of OY728147.1, forward strand.
GTTAAATCTACTGGATTTATGTATATATATATGTCATCTACTTACTTCCATTCAAGACAATACGGAAAGGAAAACAACGTTCATGCGTACGTACGGACTACCGTCTCCATGAACGGTGTGTTTCATTTCATTTATCTATCTATTATATATATATATATACATAATATATATGATATATAAATCATATTTTATATTCTGGAAGTAAGTAAATCATGATATAAGTAATAATAATGTCAAGAACAACAAGTCCAAACACCTACGAAAAATGAAACGATTTTACCCAAAACGCTTCTTTAACATGGAATTTACAAAAGAATGGGTAGTATAAAGTCATAAGTGAACCATATATGATATCATAAAAATGATTATGATTCTAGAATAAGGAAATGACATTATTTAAATCATTATACAGGAGGTTCGGACAATTACGAAGCAAATCGGACCTAAGGTAAGGGAAATATCACAATCTCATTTTTATCCGACATTGTTTATACTTTAGTATTTACTAGGGTGTATTTTATCATCCACGTCCATGTTTCCTGAATATGTAATATTATTTCCATCCACCTACAATTGTTTAAATCCAATTTTACCCTTTGGGGAGTTTTTAGTAATGAATATGAAAGGAATCTTTTGTCGTTTTTTGTACGAGGTACATTTTGACTTTTCCGACAAAAGTACGAGAAGAATGTTTTTTTAACTTATACGGCATGAATGGATTTTTAAAACATTATTTCCAAGAAGATTCATTTACAAGTTTTCAAGTTTATCTTTATTCAACATCTTTTAGTTTAAAATTGTAAGACATGTTAATAAAGGAAAATGTTTTTGAAGTAGAAATGATATTTTCCTCAAGAATGGTGTTCAAGTGTTTTATCAAAATTATTTTCCATCTAAGATAATATAGGGTTCTGTTTCTATCCCTATTTTTACATTTTTATGATGGAATTATTTTTATGATGTCCTTTTATATTATATGGATTATGTTATGATGGCATGATGTTTAAGAATCCCATTTTTATTACATGGGTTATGCAAGGATGTATGATTTAAGATTTTGTGGCACACATAAGAATGGTATCATTATGAGATGGGTGGGACCTATATCTCCCTCCAATTCATTGGGTAAAGATTTTATATCTCATGAGATAGACATGGCTGGAATTGTAGGTTATACTGGTTCAGTGAAACAGGACTGAAACGAGGGTGACTCGGTTCAGAAATGGACATTGTCCACTAAGATAGTATTGGAAATGAGTCTTCACTAATAAGAAATTATTCTCTATGATTGTGTGTGTATGCCACAAAGTTTAATGTTTTACGTTATGATTATTGGGATTTCATTTCACTACTATGATTTATCCCATGTTATGAAATTATGCTCTCTTTTGCAGGTTATGATTTCCAAAATGTAATGTTCTTATGAATATGATGTGATTGATATTTCTTTTTTTACCCTTACTGTGCATTTGAGCTCACCCTTTTATGTTTTCTTTTCCCCAGGATATAAAAAAAGGTTTTAGGTAAAAAAAGGGAAGATCTTTATGGGAGATGTTGAAGATCTTTCACCACGATTAGAAGATTATATTCTGAGTTTCCAAAGACACTAAACTATTACGATCCTTGTGTGTGTGTTTTTGTTATGTACTAAGTATTCCGCAAAAGTAATGTAATGTCCATGTACCTCATGCTTCGGGTCTCTATAGTTGGTATCAGAGTAAAAGTTTAGTCAACCTTTGGAAAATAGGATGCGAAAACTTTAGTGAGATCCCTAGAGATATTTCTAAGGTATGTCTAGGGATGTCCCTATGGATAAGTATACGTATAGGATATAGTCCTAGAACTACGGTAATGATATTAGATTAAACCAAAGATGTTAGATATTGAAGTTACTCCCCCTTTATTATGATTTTTTCCTTTAACACTATTCTTTTTGGGTTTTAGAAAATGGCTGGAAACAAGATGATTCACGATAATGGAGGATATTATGGACAATGGAATGATATTCATCATGAGAAACCAATTGAAATGGGATTTGGATGTCCAAACATCATTATTATGCTGAATCAGCAATCTCATAATATGATCAATAAACTCAGATATGGTATGTTTCCTGACTCGGCTAATAAGAGAAAGATAGAGTTTCATGATGATCATAGAGGAACGAAAGTTCAATTTCCCCTATGTAAATCATGTGGGAAGAGGCATCAAGGAGAATGTTTCAAAGGAACTGGAAGATGCTTTGGGTGTGGAAAAGAAGGGCACAAAGCAAATAAGTGAAAAGGAAAAGGTTCAGTTAACACTATGGATGAGGATAATGGTATTGCTACGACATCAACAATGGTTAAATTTTTTAAATGTGGAATGTACGGGCATTATGAAAACCAATGCCCTAAGGGAAAGTCTCATGAAGAGAATCAGTACGGCCGTATGAGTAGTATTTATGTTGATGATGATGAAGAGACTACAAATGATATGTGAGTTGAAAGAATTGTTACATTTTTATCATGTGTAATGTTGTATAAGTAATCTCATGGTACTATGGAATAAGTAGACATCTAAGGATTGTGACACAGTTGCCTTTCCTTGAGTTTTGAATGTTTATGATTAATGGTACCAGTATCCATGAATAGTTATTCAGATATTTTTGGAATATATGCGCATAATGAAGGGATAAGGAGAAAATTAAATGTTAGATAGTATTCATGAGCTCAGGACTGGTATAAGGAGAAGGTTATATCATGGTTTGAGTATATAGAATTTTTGGATTTTGGTATGTGGAAATAGTTATCCTTTGACAGAATTCATGTTTTCAATAAGGTTTAATGGGTATTCATTTTTCAAGAGAATACATGATTAAGGTATTCACATGATTGGAATGTGACCAACAAGATATATGGGGGATAAATGATGGTATTCACATTCTTGGTTGATGACATTTCAAGTAATCATTTTCTTTATATTATGAGCTTGGACCGAAGTATTTTAGATAAGCCTAAAGATTGGAATGGATTATGTTGGACATAAGTTAGTATTGTTTAAGGATATAACTTTTGATATTATATTTTTTTAGAAAAAGGACAACCTACAGGACTGGTGACAGCCCATCACGTCGGACAAGGCCGTGGGAATCGAACCCACAACCGAAGTGCAACTGGCCTTTATCTCCAACCACTGGCCTACAGGAAGTCCCTATTTAGTAGAAACTAGTTTTATTATAATAAGAAGTATAATATAATAAGTATAAGTCCATTTTAGGAACCATATATGATTAATCTCACTGTAGATCGACTTATGTATATTTAATAACTTTTTCTATCCTTTTGTTTGAGACAGACGGAATGACCCATCATTCTATCACATGATCTGCTAACACTTCACAAATAAAAAAAAATTCAAATTCATTTCTTTAAGAGATGAAGTGGAAATTGTTCAAGGCACGGACAACAGTGAGATTGTACCAAAATAATGTAAGTATTTATTCTAATTCAAATTCTTCAACTTTAGGGAAATGATCTTGAAAACCAAAAATGTTGTCCTAGTGCCCTTATATCTGATGAATCAGATGGTAACTTATATCATCACAAATCTATGGATTTGTGATTGTTGGCTTTTCCATAGCCATGTTCTCTACCACTCTCCATCAGAACATGATGGTTAGATTTCTCTTCCATATCCATATTTTCACCTATGTGGAAACCCAGTGATTAGTTTATTTGGGTAACCGTTACGTTTGATACTTTTGTTTTTAAAGATTGGTTTTGGTATTCCTTTTTACGATGTGGGTTTCTATTAATGAAACATTCGAGGAGTAAACCATTTATAACCCCGACAAATTTCGAGGGAGAAATTCATTTTAAGGGGGGTAGAATGTAACACCCCGAGATTTTATGAAAAATATTCTTTTTAATTTCATTAATGTCTTGTGTTGTACACTACACCAAAAGGAGCTTTCACAACACGCATCCTTGACTTGCCTTGCATTACACGTAATCACGATCTTCCACAATAGCGTGTGTAGTACGCAATACCGAGTTTCACTAAACGAGATATTATTATAATATTATTATGAACTAGCCGTTATGAATAGTAATAACCACTTTTTGAAATTTTGTAAATTTTAGTTTTCAAAATGGACTTCATTTTTGTATTCGGAATATCGAAATTAGCTTAGGGTGAAATTTTGGTACATTTCGGATAACTTTCATTTTGTGAGGAATAGTGAGAATTACTAAATTTTAATTAAAAACAACTTTTTTAATCGAAATAATTAATAGTGATAAATTATTAATTTGAGTGGTTTTAAAGTATATTTAGAATATATTTTTACAATTTAATACAATGCTGGTCATTGGATGTAATTTCACATTTAAACCAGACATAAACAAGTGTCAATCTTTTGATAGTTATTATCTCTTAAGAACACGTTATTTGTTTTGACGATGAGAATTAATTGTTAAATTAATTAATGCAACTAATATGTTTTGAATTAAGTAAAATAGACATCAGTTTTGAGTTCATAATATCAAATATATCTTAGGCCTAATTTTTGGTATTTTTCTGAACACTTTCAATTTTTGATGAATAGTGAAACCACTAAGTGGTAGTTAAAAAACTGAATTTTTCATAAAACTTTATTTTACTTCTACTGTGAGTGGAATTTAGAAAATCCGAGAGACACAGTTGATGTCAGTAAGTAAAATTTGGTTCAATGAGATGAAAATAATTTTTGGTAAATAGTAAATTTTTACTTTTTTTTACCACAGTTAAAAGTAAATAGGGTAATTAATGATAAAATGATATTATTATTACCCTAACACATGTCCTAATTCTATTAGACAAGTGTAATTCGACCAAAAAAATCTTAGGAATATAATATGACCATTTAGGCCCACTTGGATTAGAATAGGACATTTATTATTAATTTATTTAAAGAAGGGTTAAAATAGTTAAAATCAATGTTTAATAAGTAAATCATTTTTAATATAGGGTTATAAATAAGATAAATTCTACTATAAATATTAATTATAAATATAAAAAGATTTCCTACATAATGGTATTTTATTTGTAATTTTTAGACATTATATAATTTAATTTATTTATGACACAAATATGATGCAGTAATTATCTTATTAATGAAATATTGACATAATTGATGTTATAAACACCAAAATAAATTTAATTTGACACTTTTTATGAATTACACTAATTTTATAAATTAATATGACATGTTAGTATTCAGTTAATTAACTTTTTTCGAACTAATCATTCTGTTATGATTTTCAAAAAAATTAATTACTAAATAGTGTCAAAATTGACATAAAATAGTTTTTAAAACAAATATTATATTAGTAATTGTTATTTTTTACCTAAAAATCTATGGTTCTTCCAAATGACTTAGATAATGTTATATATATTAATAATAAACAACTTGGGGTTCGTTTGGCTACTTATAGTAAGTTTATTAACCTTATAGTATAAGAACACAAGAAGACACGGTAAAAGTAGAATTATTTAACTTAATGTTAAATCTAAATGATAAGGTTAAAATAGTAACCTAAACTTGTTTAAATTCTATTGGATGAGAGGATTTCAACCCATCCCCTCCTTATCTTCTAAATAAATCAATTTGGATCTATTTAAAACCGAACGTGACTTTAAAATAAAATAATATTTTTAGTTTTTTCAAAGGAGCCCCTCTCCTCCCTTATAAAAGGGAACCTACTCCCCCTCTTCCTCACACCACATTGAGCCTTCATGCTCATCCAAAACCTGCCAATTTTATCTCTCCACTTCCATATAAAAATCCTAGAGGTTCTGGTCTTCTTAAAATACCTATTTTAGTGCCCTGAAAGGAGGTCTCAAAGAAGCACTTCAAAGAAGAGGTAATGTCCGTTACCGATTTTTTCATCTTTATTTCTTCTTCCACTTATTCTTATATAGTTGTTTCATTATGAAGTAATAACATCAGTATCACCCATATAATGATATGTTATTATAAATATGAAACAACTCTAATTAACCTTCTATCCATCCTACGGAAAAAGGAAATCACCGCGCGTGCGTACGTACAGAATACCGTCTCCACGCCGTGGTGTAATCTATTTTCCGCCACCACCTTAATTGGATGGGTATAATGGTGTAATGAGTAAATAAATATGATTATTATAAAGTGATATTGATACTGAAATAGTATACATACACTTACACACAATTCCACGACCATGGGAATGATATCATCGCTCGTGCGTACGTACGGACTACCGTCTCCACGACGTGATGAGATTCATTATCCATGTTAACCATTCCAGAATGATTATAAAGTATATATAATGAATAATAATGAAATATATGACATGGTAAGTCTACTTGAGTTATGTATATATATATGTCATCTACTTACTTCCATTCAAGACAATATGGAAAGGAAAACATCGTTCATGCGTACATACGGACTACCGTCTCCATGAACGGTGTGTTTCATTTCATTTATCTATCTATTATATATATATATATACTGAATATATATGATATATAAATCATATTTTATATTCTGGAAGTAAGCAAATCATGATATAAGTAATAATAATGTCAATAACAACAAGTCCAAACACCTACGATAAATGAAACGATTTTACCCAAAACGCTTCTTTAACATGGAATTTACAAAAGAACGGGTAATATAAAGTAATAAGTGAACCATATATGATATAATAACAATGATTATGATTATAGAAAAATTCAATAACATTATTTAAATAATTATACAGGAGTTTTGGACACTTACGAAGCAAATCAGACCTAAGGTAATTAAAATATCACAATCTCATTTTTATCCGAGATTGTTTATACTTTAGTATTTACTGGGGTGTATTTTATCATCCACATCCATGTTTCCTGAATATGTAATATTATTTCCATCCACCTAAAATTTTTTAAATCCAATTTTACCCTTCGATGAGTTTTTAGTAAAGAATATGAAAAGAATATGTTGTCGTTTTTCGTACGAGGTACTTTTTGACTTTTCCGACAAAAGTACGAGAAGAATGTTTTTTTAACTTATACGGCATGACTGGATTTTTAAAACATTATTTCCATGAAGCTTCCTTTACAAGTTATCAAGTTTATTTTTAATCAACTTCTTTTAGTTTAAAATTGTAAGACATTTTAAGAATGTAAAATTTTTTTGATGTAGAAAGGATATTTTCCTCAAGAATGGTGTTCAAGTGTTTTATCAAAATTATATTCCATCTAAGATAATATAGGGTTCTGTTTCTATCCCTATTTTTACACTGTTATGATGGAATTATTTTTAGGATGTCCTTTTATCTTATATGGATTATGTTATGATGGCATGATGTTTATGAATCCCATTTTTATTACATGGGTTATGCAATGATGTATGATTTATGATTTTGTGGAACACATAATAATGGTATCATTATGAGATGGGTGGGACCTATATCTCCCTCCAATGCATTGGGTAAAGATTTTATATCTCATGAGATAGACATGGCTGGAACGGTAGGTTATACCGGTTCAGTGAAACAGGACTGAAACGAGGGTGACTCAGTTCAGAAATGGACTTTGTCCACTAAGATAGTATTGGCAATGAGTCTTGACTAATAAGAAAGATTCTCTATGATTGTGTGTGTATGCCACAAAGTTTCATGTTTTAAGTTATGATTATTGGGATTTCATTTCACTACTATGATTTATCTCATGTTATGAAATTATGCTCTCTTTTGCAGGTTAAGATTTCCAAAATGTTATGTTCTTATGAATATGATGTGATTGATATTTCTTTTGTTTACCCTTACTGAGAATTTGAGCTCAGCCTTTTATGTTTTCTTTTCCCCAGGATATAAAGAAAGGTTTTAGGTAAAAAAAGGGAAGATCTTTATGGGAGATGTTGAAGATCTTTCACCACGATTAGAAGATTATATTCTGAGTTTCCAAAGACACTAAACTATTACGATCCTTGTGTGTGGGTTTTTGTTATGTACTAAGTATTCCAAAAAAGTAATGTAATGTCCATGTACGTCAGGGTTCGGGTCTCTACAACCACATACCATTATAATATTGTATTTAAACATAGTTATTATTCCTTCAAAATTTGGAGACCAAATGAATAATGCTATGTGAATCCATAATATAGATTCAGAAAAAGATTTATCTAATTAAATATCTGATATTCATATCTAATATTAATGATACCAATTAGTGTAATGTGAATAAAAAAGTGTTTCTATTTTTTTCAATATATATATAGTGAATAACCTAACTTATGGTTAAATTTTGGTGATGTGGAATAACTTAATTAATAGATATGTTGCCTATACACATATGGGAAAAGGGATTCATACTATAGTATAGGGTTATTTCATTAAAAAATCTTTGAAAGTGACCAATACATATCAAACTATTAGATAGTTGGTCTTGTAAATAATTATGGAAATCTAGGGTTGAAGATGGAAACAAAATCTTAAAGAGTCATTATGGAGATGATATATCTGGATATTGAAACATATTTATTGGGAGATAATTTTAAAGTCAAATAATATCTGAAATAATAATAAAATATTCTAGTAATATTATATATTTAAGACTACATTGTATATATAGTACAACATGGATGAATGTTTTAATAGAAATAATAACTGATATAGTTATTGTGGTACTAATGGTTTATTAATGTACTCAATCATGAGTACTTAGACGATTCAAAATAATTTCTAGTTATACTATAGATAGTTTGAATTATTTAGATAATTCTAAATGTTATTTAAATACATTTTAGTAGATTTGAATGGATTGAAAAGTCACTAAGATGAATTCAATGGTATCTAATAAATCTTGACAAAGTCTAGACTAATATGTAATATAATGGGTTTGGAAAATAATTGAAGGAATTGAAGAGGGTTTCAGGTTTCTTGTATATGTATATTTTTTCATACATAGGATCCAAAAATATGGAAAAGAAATTAGTTGTATAATATATTCCTTATAAATAAAGAGTTGTAAAATTAATTAGAGGTTATTAGATATACATATTATATTTACATGGAATGTAAGATATTTCTTCGAGATGTATAAAAAAATATTTAAAATTCAAATTATTCATACGATCATCAATGAATTTCATAATATATTTACTTATATTTAATGAAATGGGAAAATAAAAAATTTTCATAAAATATTATTGATATGTAAAAATATTACCATTAATTTTATATTTTCTAGAGATCATATAGAAATTGGTAAGGTAAAAACCCATATATATGGGATGTGTATTTTTATTTTAGTATTTATAATGTTTATAAACCATTCATTATAATACTTATGATTTTATAAATCATATGTATGTTTTAATAGTTAGTAAAATTTTAGGATTGGTAATTTTTCTAAAATATATTAAAAGGATTTTAATGTTAATGTTATGGAAGATAACATTACGATAAAAATAATTCAATCGATGTGTATTTTGTTCTTCAACATATTAAATATCCCAATGAAAATGTTATATCTTCTATAAATGTATTTATAATTAAGATAATTTATTGATGAACTGAGATTAAATAGAATATCTAGTTTTGGAGAATCTTGAGATACCATGCAATGAGAATCTATGCACAAAATTTTTCTTTCCATCCTTAATTAAAATGACAATTAATGTTATGGAAAATATAGAGTTAATATATTTCAAGATATTTTAGGGAAATTAAAATTACAAGTATCTTGGGAGATTAAATAAATACGATTATCTTGGATTTTATTAAGATAATAACTGGATATTGTTGATTTATTTTTATGAATTAAAATATTTACTTCAAATCCTGTGTGTTTCCATGTGAATAATTTTAATAACATTATTCATGTAATTCTATGAATAATAAAATCATAATAAAAATATGATAATTTTGGAGTAGACAATACCTAGTACTGCTCTTAATAAATTTACTCTATGCATTGATGAAGATAGAATACAAGTTCATATAGGATAAATAATTTTCTATTTCAATGAATATGAATAATAAGTATAGGAGTTTTTGTGATTGAATATTATTGATATTTACGGTGATCAAGGCCTGTGATACTAATTTTAAATAATATCTTATTGTAATGAATTTATGTGAAACCTAACATAATGCTACATAGAAAGATGGAATTTTTTAATGTCATAATCCTAGGTTTCATGGAAGGTGACATTAATGAACTCATAGGACCTACATTAAATAACCAATTAATAGATGGTAAGATATTATTTGTAGATAGTTATTTGTGTTAGGTACCATTATAATGAAATCTTCATTTGAAAAAAATGTATTTTCAAGAGATATCATTCCACTATATTCACTAGTGTATTATATATTAATGATATAGTCTATAATTTACTCACTCAGGTTTACTTGAGGAAATATGTGTCTTATATGAACTCAAACATATAATGGAGTGCATATAAATGTTGGGGAAAACATTATAAAAACCTTCATCTTATTTTTTTATTTATTTTTGTCTATATTGGAAAGGGTGAGATATTATGAAATGAGACTATTAATACTTTTACTAATAAAAAAGGTTGATTTACAAAATAATAAATATCAAAAGGATTATCATTAAATAATCCCCCCCCCCCTTCAGTGATACATCAACACACATGGGGAATATTTGTCATATCAGAGATATTGTGGTTTCCTCTCAAATATCCAAATCTAACCAAACTAAAATATGAAAAACCAAATTTCATATAATAGTAGAGTTGTTCCATTATTCTAAATTTAGAAAATTCATTTCTAAAAAGAATAATATCGACCACTGTCTTATTTTTTCAGTCTTAAAAGTGAGTGATGTTTTAACATTAGGTTTTACCCCATTTAAAAGAGACGATCCCATGATATTTATAAATTAATTAAATCTATAAATATATGAAAAATATAGTAATGTTATTATTTCATCCAAATTTAATAGATTTTAAAAATAGGATATCATAAACAAGAATGCCATAGAGATATGGTAAAAACATGAGAATATGTATAATGGAAATATCACGGTTAAAATATCCAAATAGTGGATTTAGTGAAAAAAATTTAAATATATTAAAATGGGTGATGATGAGATAATAGGTGATGATTTCGGAATAGTAAATTAAATATATATTTTTTTGAATCAATTTATTTGGAGGTATTTGGAATTATATGACCATAGAACCAAATTATAGACATTTTCTAATAAGATTGATCCAACTAAAATTACCCTATAATAAAATTATTAAATACCACCTGATGAGTTTCATAATACACTATATAATTAGGAGAAGATGAATTGAAATTTTCAAGAATAAATACATCCAATGGATGAAATTCAAATTTGGAAATATCGAAAACTCAAATAAAAGAAGAATAAGTCAATTTTAGATTCACAAAATGATAAAAAGGGAGGTGAAGAACATGAAAAAATATTTTATTTTATTTCATAAAATATCAAAATTGGACTAGGTAAATAAAAATGTATACTTCATCTAAGATTCCCAATTATAGTGGAATTGTTCAATATCAAATTGACTACTTAAATAAAAAAATATGATGAAACTATGAATACTGGTGAAAAAAATTATTTAAAATAATATAAAAAAACTATAAAGTGTGAAATTATAAAGAATAATAACCCTCTAATACAGTGAATTAAGAATCTAATTAACATAGAAGAATATAAAGACACGACATTATTGGGTGACTATAAAATATGAAGGTTCCACTCAAAATCACAAAACCATTATGGATTAGGTTAAGATGAAATAACTCACATCAATTAGGTATGAAGAAAAGTAATATAATTACACTGAGTACATGTTATAGGAGGATCTAATATAATATCAAAATTTAAACTCTAAGAAAAAGAAAATAATCAAGATTATTTAGAAAGAAATATGAAATATATATGAGTTAGATAATGACCATCCTGATGAGATTATTAAATTTATGAAAATCATTGCATAAAATGATAAAAATATGGAAGGTCATGACAAAAAAATTACTACAAAGGATGAAAATTTGAATAACACATAGTCAATTGGTTCTAAATATGAAAAAAATGAATTTGACATGAGAAAATTATGAAAACTTTATTGATCTTCATAACAAATAAACCAATGATGTTTTGAAAATAAGTCCAACGAAGAACGAATATAATATTTGTTATTATTACAATTATATTAAATATATTTAATCTAATTGTATAGTTTTTTCCCAAAAAGTTATTATATGGGATGGATAAAATTCTGAAAATTAATATATTTTATCAAGTATATCTTTCAATTATGTTACAATACAATGTCCCATAATATAAAAGATAAAATATCTATAATTGGCATATGTAAGTAAGAAATTTTTTACCAATAGCCAAGTAAAAATTACAAATAATAGAACATTAGATGTTATTTTTGGTCTTATTAAATATTAGGGAATAGATTCTAAAAATTCTTATATATAATACTACTACTATATAATTATATAATGGTTTAATGCAATGTGGGGGTAGGTGGGATATTCATATCTAGGTGATGAGATATAGGGTTTCTATTCCCTATGAAGGTACCTTATTTCCTCTGTCACAAGCTAGTTTTGAAGGGTTCATCAGTGGATGGAACATGGGAAGCAAAGTGCTCGTCAGATGATTTGGTTGGTGCAAAGGTCTCTTCCTGATAAACAAGTTCACCCATGATGTGTGGAGCTCAATGAATTTTGGTTTTCTTTCCATGATATTATGCATGGTAGGTTATGGAGTCTGATATGTGACATATTTTGAAGGTATCTAATGATGGACCTCGGATTCCCTAGGCGCTGGATGTGTCTCCTCGACCAGAAGTGGTCTTGGGGGACACGGTGGGCAGGATTCCTGGATCTACTCTAGGGTTTGAGTATCAGATCCAAGTGTGAAAGTGTGTTCATGAGAACAAGGTATCCTTTTAGAATATCTTTTTTTTCTATCTTTAATGGTGTGATCAATTATTCCCTACTAAGAAAATGGTATATAGTTCCCCTTAATTCTCACCCCAATTTCATTTAAAAGATGCTCAAAATATGATATTACATGATCGTAGATAGATTATTTCATCCAAAAGGCTCTCAACCTCTGAAAATAGATAAATTAAAAGATAGGATTTTATATATTTGGGGTATTTCTTTAAGTAAATGTATCTTCTTAAGATAGGGATACTTCAATATAATCTTCCCCACAGAATAACTGATACACTGATCTTAGGGATTCGGTTCCATTGTGATCAATCCTGGGATTATCCACCTTCATGAATTAGATAAAAAATTCAACACATTTGAGATTGGAAACACCACTAATAAAATTTGGGAAAGTGTTTACAAGTTAAACTATATACTATGGAACCCCAAAATTTAGTATGAAACAACACTATCTATGAGAATCCTGATTAAAATTTTCATGGAAACATTAGTGTGTTGATTTGACAACTTAGCCAGGCTCCTGGTAGAGGTATAATTTGTCTCGGATCTAATTGGTAAGGTAATTTTTTCAACTGATGATGATATTATTGAGTTAAAGATCATATATGAGATAATACCCAAATTCATCAAGGACTATAATCCAACAGGTCATGAATCATCTATTATTTCTATAGTATAAAATTTCTATTCTATGTGTGGTGATGATATGATCCATTTACCTAAGAAGAGAAAACATACATCTGCTCGGATGGATAATGTTCTTCTTTAGATGCATTATCCTAAAGATAACAAATAACCTTGAAATATTGATGATGGAATTGGAATTACTATTGATAATATCGAATAGATGATTGAAGTATAGGGAGTTGTTCTAGAATATGAAATCAATCTAACTACTTATAGGAAGGGTGGTTGACCATTTGATTAAACTACGGTTATACCTATATTTCTGAGAATAATATGATGTCTTGGGATGCCTTCTTCTCCAAAGTGGTGAATGTCACAAATTTTGATACTCGAAGAAATGGCAGATGTGTTGAATTGCAGTAAACTCAACTATTTTCACCTCCTCAAATGGAAGGAAATGAAAATTATTTGATGTCTAAAAAAGTTATTAAAGACGAAATATAAAAATAAGTTGACCATCATCATTCAAATGAAAGGATAACTCTTTCAGGTAACCTAAAGGGTAAGAAAATTTTATAATACGACTCTCCAGTAATTGCAAAAACATTCCATGATTCTTTAGAAACCATTATGAATAATGAGGTTTTCTAGATTGTTTCCTACAAGAAAATAAAGTCTCCAGCTGAACCCCCAGTGGTTGAAGAAAAACCGATGGATGATAACCTTTTTACATACTTTGACCAAAATATTTATTGTGGGAATGAAATGTAGGCTACAATTCTAGACTGAACTGATGCACACTATGATGATACAGTACACTGGGATATTCTATCTCCTGCTAGAACAATAGAGTTTGAGGGTTTGATGAATCTAGCGATATGGGATGTCTCTTCTGAAAAATTCCATTAGCAGAATGAGGATACCTCATCCCCGAAAATCACTAATTTTGGACCTACTTGATATGATTAAATCTATTCCTTTATGTGTGGGGAGATCAGGATGTTGGGGGTGCAGTCGCGGAAGGGATGCCTAGTATTCAATTTAAGAATAATAAATAAATCTAACTGAAATATTGAAGAAAAATTTAGGTAACTAGATTTTTTATTGGGTCTTTTTATCTATTTTCCCATATTCATTTGTGTTCCAGTATTTTTCTTGTTTGTAATAAAATGGCCAAAACCTCTATCTTTATAAAAAATTTAAGGATTCACGAGAGATAAATTATATAAATAAAATAAGTATCTCTATGAAGATGCGGAATATTATTAGGATATGAAAGTTTTTAGTTGATAAATTTAAAAAAAATTATTTACCCAAATGTAATTGGAATGCATAAAAATCAATGAAATAGGTATACCACAAGATTACTATGCTGAACACAATGTGGAAACATTCCATGAGAGAATATACAGGATAAAGAAGTTCGAAAAACTCAAAAAAGATAACGGGTGCACAACCATTGTAGTTGGACCAATTCTTATCAAAATTGAATTTTGATTGTAGAAAAATAAATTATTGTGCTAAATGAATACAATAGAGTTTATAGGAATAATATGATGTTAAAAACTAAGGATCACATGACATGATATGTGGGAATAGAAAAAGTTTATGTATTTTAAATAATTGTATTTTTATTCAATAATATTAATAATAAAAGATAATGAAAAATAAAAATTCCCCAGAATATGTATATACGAATTTTTAGTGAATTAGAGGAAATTAATTAAGGGGGTGGGGGTTAGATGAGATTTTCAATATCTATATATAAAGTAGAGATTTCAATCATGGATGACCTTATTAACTACAGAAAAAAGATGTTCGAATTCATTCCATGAGGGGGAGATCAATAGATAATCTATTAAAATATCATAATTTTTATGACTATACAGTTTTTGGATAGTTCGTAAGGATGAAGAATATAAACCATTCCTTTAATTAAATTTCTTGATGTAATCTATTTATAAAATTGGTAAATCTATTAAACTTAGTATAAGTGATCAAATTTTGTTGAGAAATATTTTTAAACATCTCTCGTATATGTAATTTAGAGTTGGTATTAAATGTTTTAGTATTATGACTATAATTGACATAAGAATTAATCATTATTGGTTTCTATATCGATCATCCCTGATTTAAACTTAGTGAATGTTAATTTTGGATCATTTTAATGTGATAAACAATTCTATGTTTTTTCAAATTAATAAGCAATATATAGTACAATTATTCTTTATTTAATGTATCATTGAATTTATGTTCTATAAGGGGAAGGAAAATTTTGTCTTTTGAATTAAAATGTGTGTTGGTAACTAATTAAAATTTTGGACTAAAGACCATAGAAGGAGTATGATGAGGTGAATATTGAGTGATGTGGAATAAATTTAACATATTGTAAAGAATCAGTGATGTGGAAGAACCTAATAAATATATGTTATACCTATATTCACAGTTTCAAATTGATGTTTTCATTATACATAGAGTTCTTGTGAAAACATATTCTAGAAAACTGTCCCATATGTAATATGTAATTGGATATATGGTCCTATAAATTACTAATAAAAAGGATTATTGAAGCTATAACCACTATATAAAATGTTCTTTATGGATTTGGTGGATAATAATATTGAAACAACTTCATTGAGGTTTGAATAAAGAGCTATCATTTGAATGAAATAATGAGAAACCATCACTATAATATTAAATCTTGAATAGATATATTATAAATCTGTGCAGATGTTTTCTTTTATGATGGTTTGAAGATGAATATTTGAGGATGGAATTATTATGGTGATGATGGTTTATTAAATTAATCGTACTCAAGTACACATGTAATGAAAATGGATTTAGGTTTATATTGACATCATTATCAACATATATTTATAATTGGATAGAGGAATTATATAGATAAATCATTATATTGTTAAATATGGATCATATACCACTAATTGATATTTTGTAAATTTTAATGGGTTATCACTTTAGTTTAATCATAGTTATATGATTCCTTAGTAAATGGTTATAAAATAAGATAGTTATACGATTAAAGAATCTATTTTAGCTAAATTTGAATCATCTTCACCAGCTTTAAATTTTTGAACAATTTGAGAAATGGGTAGTTTTTATGGAATCAAATTTAAAAACAAGTATAGATTCTTAAGAATTGATCTTACTAGAGAATGAAAATTCCATGTTCTAGAGTATACCATTAATAAATTTTATTCATTAAAATTTATATAATGATAGAATCTAGATTCTTATAAGAAATATATAATGATTATCTTGAGGAATCAAAATCATTATTTAGATACAACATTTATAATGTAACTTTATTCCTTGCTTATATATTCAATTTGAAATCTTAGGTTAATGTTTTAGAGATATTGGATATTTACTTTAGTGCATGATTTGTGTAATAAATTCATTCTATGGTAACTATTTTCACGGTTTTGGATATATGAATGAATTCTAAAGAACATTACAATATTTCCACAAAGTGTTGAGGATATCTAAGTGAGGGATTGAATATCTATGCTCCGTTGTTGTGTAAGTGATAAATAAATTTAAAAGTTTAATTCATGAAGATAACATTGGATGGTTCAATAGAAATACTTCGTAATTTAAACATAAATGTTGTGTAAGAAATGAGGGGAATTGTATATATATGATATAGAAATTTAGAAAATATTTTAAGGGGTTTCGAAACTCTAAGGAGATTTTACTTCAATTATTAATTTTATATAAATCAGTTAATCAATTTTCAAGGTTATATGATACCAAATGAATATTTAAAAAAAATTAAATCTACTATAGTTCATAATTATATTTGGAATTGATGTGGAATGTACCTTCATTCAAATATATCAACAAATCATGTTATAATGAATCCTTAATATGAAAAATAATTGTACCAGATCATAGGTACCTAAATAAAATATGTGTATTGGAGTATTACATCTATTATATTGTACGATATGTTTCTATAATCAAGCAGTCGTAATAAAGAAAATTGAATGATTATTTTAATACACATGGTTTATGATTTACGAAAATATTTTACATATTTTAAATGATAATAATAATAAAAGGGGTTTTTTCTAATATAAAAGTGTTTTATCTAGGATCTCTTTTAAAATATTAGGGAAAGAGTTTATACCACCCATCAATGGAATATTATAAATAATAAATGAGTTATTTTTAAAATATTTCACAAAAAAAATATAAAACAAAATATAATTTGTTTTAATTTATTTCATTGAAATTCAAGAAATAAAACAAATTTCTAATCTATTTGAAATGGGGGTTCTACCATTGGTTTCTAATTATTCAATTTTAGTTTAAAATACTCCTTAATTTAGATGATATTAAAATTATAGTTTTAAGGTTTATTTATATATAAAATGATTTTAGAAGTCTTAAAATTCATTTTTTCTGGAGTTTCAAAATCTATTTAAACAAAAATGATTTCTAATATTTGTTACAGTATTGGTTTGTACAAAAAATTATTTTAAAATGTACATTAAATTTTAAACAAAATTATATAAAACATAAACCAAAACCTAAAACCTACATTTTTTTGTAAGAAGTAGAATAAAACTATAGAAGAAGATATAATAAATTTATACAAATAATCTATTTAAACATCAATCAAAAGAAAAATAAACATATGTTGAAGAATTAAATATACCTCTAAAATTAATCAATCCTACAAAAAAATTGGAAAAAAATTTGATGGTTATTTAATTATTCATTGATTTAAAATGTAACGTCATCAAAAACATACATAATATAATCAATATTATATATATATAACAATATAAAACATTTGTCTACAATATACGAGTTTTAATAAAACTAACCTTGTTAAAGTACAACATCTTTCTAGTTTTGATATTTTCATTAATGAATATTAAAAAAATAATAACAACATTTAGCTCATTTTTTATTATGACTCCTTAATTATGAAAAAAACCTCTAAATAAAATTAGAAATATTTTTTTAATAAAAAATAATTGTCAGCTATTATAATATTTATATTCTTACACTTCAACATATTTAATTTAATTTATATTTGTCTTATGAAAGTTATAATTTTCAATACTTCTACATGAACAATAATTTCACAAAAAATTTACCCAAAAAATTATAATAGGAAAAGTAAAATAATTAATAACTAATATAATATAATAAAACAAGTGAATTTAAATTTTTTAAGAATTTATAAACTCCACTATGTTAGGATCATAACTAATATGCCATCCATTCATGCGGGACGAATATGCATAACATCCTTGCATCACTACTATATAAAATGTACACCATTAATTCACTTATGATGAATAGTATAACATAATTATATGGTAATCTTTTTACCTATCAAGGAATGGATGAAAAAAACATCCAATATCTATTTTTTCAAATATCTCACATATTAATTACCTCAAACAACATCAATTAGATACTACACAATCATTGAAATATATTTTCTACCCATAAATTACTAAACGTATTTTCTCTCATGTTGCATTAATAGAATACATAGATACATTTTTTGATAAGTAATAAAAAAATTCACTCAATGTTATATTTATTTATCAAAATAGAAGTGGAAATTGAAATTTACTTACATAAAACAATAAACACATTTGTAATAAAAGATCCTCAATATTAACAATATACCTGGTATGTTTTTGAAATATTTTAAATACATAGTCTCTCTCCTATATATCAGAGGTCATAAAAATCATAATATGGATATAACATAAAATAATTTTGTTTTAATTTCTCATCCCATCAAATCCTATATATGTATCTGATGGTGTTGATTACTAAGTCTTTTATTTCTTTTATATTGATTCCAATGATTTTAGAAACTCATATATCTTTTAAATGTAAGAAAACATTATACATAATAAGTAAACAAAATTAAATGAAAATATTAAAAAAAAACATACCTCATATTTCAATTGATGAAGAAGGAATGTTAGAAAGAGTAATAAATGAAATATATTACCTCCAACTCAGGCCACATCATCGATAGTCAATGACAACATAATAGTAAGATCAATTATATTATATAGCTATACTATAACCTATCCTAGATTAATATTCTACTGATTTATATAATCTTACAAATTATATATGGGTTTTATTCTATAATATGTACATTAGTATCGTCATCATGAAACACAAAGTACAATTTCATGTCCAAATGAGGAGGCATAGGATCTTGGTAGTAATGTTGTGATGGCTACAGAGGCTATGTTTGAATCATCTAGTTTTTAAATATAGCATGTATTGAATATTTAATTTGTTCACCTATAAAATATTTATTCTATTACACCATATTATTCAATGAATTTATTTCACCCTTATATTATTTATCCGTTAATGTTTACTATGATACTGAAAAACTTATCTAATATTTGAAGCCAACTCATATCCTCATACATAGACAGAGTGCTCTTGTTTTCCTAAATCAGTAGCCATAATGTCTATCCTTACCATAGGGATAGAATCAACATGTGTGTCATTATCTTGAAGGTTATTCTTAAATTATATATTAAAATAAAATATTAATGATTTATTTTTTAAAATTGTAATATTCATGAAATTTTATAAATAATTTATTATAATGTTTTTTTCGAATTTTCTTTATTGATATATAAGAAACATGCCCTTATTTTATTCCTTAAATTTGTTTGATTTTTTATTATGTGTGGGAGAGATAGAGTTCCAAACTAAACCTCTTTAAATTCATTAATGGATTTCTCTCTTAATGGATCAATATTTTCAATAATAATTTCCTCCCCTATTAAATGATTCCTTCCTCATGATAAAGTATGAAGGTTTACATTATATAGATATATTTTTTGGTGTGATCTCTTGGTGGTATATTATATATGAATAACTAAATAACCTATCAGGTAATAAAAAAAATAAATTTTTAAATTGATTCTATACACAATAATTATCATACCAGAATTGATTCATTCTTCCAAATGGAAACTAATTTACCCAATGCCTATTTATCTAAAATAATCATACATGAGGCATATATTTTCATTATTTCTCTCCCAATAAACATAAACTTTTGTAAATTTTTTTTAAAAATCACTCCATTTTATTCCCACAAAGGTTTACCACATCATCTTTATTTATATTATTTTGAAAATGTAAATTGTCATATGTAATTGAATATATCAAATAAAAGTCTTAATATATATATAATTTGGATAATTATACTAAAACTTAAATCTATTGAGATATTTTACAATCATAGACTCCCATAAATAATTTTTCATTATCTTTATGATGTTCCTCTAATCAAGATATAAAATTTTAATCCTCAAAAGGCTTTGTGTTCTAATATAACTCCTACAATACATTAAATACATAATAGTTTTGTTATTATTAAAGAAAAATCAATTTTTACCCTCTTCTACACATAAGAAAATTAATTTTTTGGTAAACATGTAATCTCACATGTACCAATTCTTTGTATTGCATTCTTTATAAAATAATATCACCCTTATTTGGGTTTAATTATCCTCAACACCAACAATTATACTAATCATTTCAGTTTATTTGTTTTCAGTGTTTATATTTATAAATGAATAAATGAATTTGAAACATCAAACAAAGGTATAAAAATATGTTTATGGGGATGGAATAAAGACCCTGACATAGATATGTCACCATCTTGCTGGTAGGACACCATCATCCAACTAGTGATCCCTCACTAGGTAGTTATATGTGTTGTCCAAATCACCAAATTCTAGCATGATCTATTTAATTTAAATTTATTAATTGATATCAAATGGAATCATTTGACTAGATAGTGATCCCAGTAAAACTTGTTATTTTTTGTCGACAATACTACATTAACTCACAATTTAAATCTCTATTTGACCTAAGAAAAATCTAGAATGACCAAGGAACTTCTGGGGGATATAAATAAATAGCCAAGAAGGCTTGGACATTAGTGGGTACAAACCAAACATCAATCATATTTGCATCATATTTTTTCATTATCTAGATAATACTCGTATTCCTTATTGTTTTTCAAAACTTATAGCTCATCTCTTCTTCTTTAATACAAAACATTCAAACAAATTAGACAATGATTTCTAAATTTTATTACTTTAAGAAAACCCCTTTATCATCATCTTCTTCTCTTGGGTTATAACAACTATTAATGTGTGGTATTTTTTTCATTCTAAAATCATATTAAAAATTAAAATTTCCCATATTTCTCATCTGTTTCATGCTAAACCCAATTGTAAATAAATATTATTCCTTCTTGAGTATCATGGATACCAAAAAATCAAAGTTAATTTATTCTTAGCTATCTTGGATACATCATTATTCATATGATTTAATCTAAAACATCTTAAGATATTGAGTGGGTGATGTAGAGACTCATCTTGAGTTATTTTTAAACATTTTTATCAAATTTTGTTCCCAATACTATTTAATTACGACTATGCTTGTTTTTTAGTCATATATATTGACATTACATTGTTTATTTTCATTTATTACTTAATTTCAATGTTTTATAAATGTATTTAGTTATAATTTTTAGAATTAAATTCACTCCTACCACCCCCTTCCCCATTTTCGTCGTACTCAAACCAACAAATTGTATCAAATGAGACATTTATCTCTAAATACTATTTTAAAAATCCTCAATAGTGTTAAGGAATAATTTTTTAAAGTGTGATTCTACCTCTAACACCCATGGTTTTCTCAATGGAAACACAATGGGTTTATCCCTATTCATTGATGATATGGATAATAGTTATTGGAAAACATTCATGTCTACATTTCAAATATGTATTGGTTATCCCGTTTGGAAATTTTTTGTACATTGGTACATATAATCTAAATAATCAGAGGAAAAATAGACATATACTGAAATTGTAGCCTTTGAACATGATGTAAAATCCATGATTGATCTCTATTTGTGATCGTATCATATTGAATTTTATTATTTTTTCACTTATAAATCTTAACATGAAAACTGTAAATTTCTTTAGGTAACACATAATGTCACTGATGAAATAAATGATACAATAAATGTTGTATGTTATAAATATATTGAATGTTTTATCATTCATTATAATTAATCAATTTACAAAATTTTTACATTCTCTACAAATAGTTTCAGTCTTGGAAATCTCTTAGTGATGATATTTCTATATAAATTCTTGTGAAGGACATTTTTTTCGTTTTCACAAGTTCATGGAAAACAAAGATAATAGTAATTCATGAACTAAAGGACATAAATAATATATAAATTAAAGAAATTATTTGATCTCCCCTGACTAATGATTTTACCATGACATGTGGAACATAAAGTAAGCCAATGATGTCAAGGAAAATAAGTCTATTTCCTTTAATGAAATAAATGATTACACTTCCAATTATTATAAAGATATTGAAAAACAATTCATTAAGGTGAAAATTTCCAGATAAAGAATAAATATTTTCATCATTACCAAAATGAAGATGGATAAAAAAAGTAGAGGTAACTTGATTCAAATGAAAAATGTAGTGTAACATAAAAATAGATTTTTAAAAAATAAAAAAGATTGTGAAGGATAAGAAGGAACGAAACAAATACATTATGGTCTCTGTTTGGATTGTTATTGATGATTCCCGAACATAATTAAAATCTAGTGATACAAGTACTAATGGTATCTTGGAACAATCAAAGGTATGTAATTAGGTAAATTATGATTCTTCTACTTCTTTTATAACTTTTATAAGTAATGAAGATCATAAATATGACAGTGATCAATTAATGGAAGGATTTTTTTTTCAAATCACCTATAAATTAAATAAAAAATATAAAGGAATTATAATCAATTAGTTTTTTAAATGGTTCAATACAAAAAATTGGAAGTATGAGGTATCCATGATTTTAATGTAACATTACAAGATTGAAAATATAGAGTCTAAAATTAAAGATACAATAATTTCTTGCTAATTTTACACAAAATGAATAAAATTTAAATAAAACAAATGGTTCCCAATTTAATGTGAAAAATATTTTTGGGATTGTATTTATTAATAAATCAATAGACTCTAAAAATAAATTTTTTTAGGAGTATTCTCTAAAGATAAATTATGTTATTATTTTCATATAATCTGGTTTTTTATTTATGAATGTTCTTTTAAAAATTGATTGTTATAGAAGTCCGAAAAAAAGTATAATCTCTCTTCATATAATTTCGTTAAGATCTAATTCAAAAAATATGGTTCCAAAATCTCTTTAATGTAACCCATATTAATAAAAAAATGGCTACTAAAGTCTTCCATTTCATGATTTTTTCGTTAATTTTTTTAATGTGAATATTCCAAGGAGGAATAAATTATGTGGAATGAAGGTTCTTAAGACACATGTGATATAAATACTCCATGTTCAACCATCATGAAATTATTGATGATGGTTTTGTAACTTATGGTGATAATTCTAGCTGTAAGAACATTAGTCTTAGTAATATTGGTTTTTTCAAATCACATGGTTATAATATATGATTTATTGGTTAATAGTTTAATATTAAATTTTCTATATATTATAATGTTGGGTGATAATGGTTTTAAATCCACATTATATAATTATTTTTTTAATCTTTTTCATTTTAAACAAAAAATGTTAATTTCATCTTCATAATTTCAAAAAAATTATGATATTAATATAAAATCTATTTAAATATAAAATTTTAAATATTTGAGAGTAATGAAAATGAGTAACGATTGTCTCAAATGTTTCTTGATCATTGTATCACCCACAAAAACTTTTCAAACAAAACCAAAATCATTTATTAAAACATTTATCAATATTATATTTCAAAAAAGATATTGTATATAATTATTTATAACAAGGTAAGCAACAAAAAACATCCTTTAGATATAAAATGAAAGAATCCTCTTTAATGTCCCATGAGATTATTCATCTCAATATATTTGGATCATTTTATGTGAAAATTATATGAGGTAAATATTTAAAATTCAGGATTTTTTATAATTATAAAGGATTTATATGGTTTTATTTCCTGATTAATAGAAATTTTACTTGTAATGTTTTTTTAAATATACAAATAATGTTTAAAAATATTATGTCTATAAAATCATATCCATTCATAGTGAACATATGGGAGAGTTTAATGAAAAATATTTTCATTAATATTTATCTTCATAAATTTATAATCATAATTTTTCAATATCTAGGACTCCACAAAAATTGGGATAGATTAAAGATATAATTGATCTACTAAATTGATTTTATGAACTCTCTAAAATGAATTTAAGCTCCCTGAATAGTTATTCACTTAGGAATTCAATACTAATTGTTATTACTGGAACTCTGTTCTCATAAAAAACTTCCTTAAAAATAACCCCTATGATCTTATAAGGGTGATATTTATAAATTTAGACATTTAAACATGTTTGGATGTAAATGATATATTCTTAATTCCAAAGAAATCCTAAGAAATTTTAACCATGGATCCAATGATGGTAATTTTCATTGGTACTATAACTCAAGGAAGTATATCATATCCTTAAAAAATACCAAGATAATATAAGAATCAATTCATATATTTTTTAATTATAGTTTTCATAAACCCACATAGTCATATTGATGATGTTTAAATTGACCTAGGAAACATAACCCTGAATAAACCACCTCATTCTAAATAAACCAATGTTCAGTAAGAACCATCATCTTTAACTTTACCCAAGGCATGGGTAGAGTCTAATAACCATCCAAATTTTTTATTCATTTATTAGAAAGATTATTATCTATAGAAGAAGATAGGTTGTAAATGATGTTGAACATCATGATTTTATTTCATAGATAAAACTATAAATATTGATGATGAAATTAATGATGACAATTCTGTATGATGAAGGTAATAATAATTGAACCAATTAATAAAGGATTAATTTTTTTACTTTTATTAAAAGATATGATAATCATCCCATTATTTATACTAAATTTGTTTTTAGAAATATTATTGATAAAAGGTTATAATCAATCATAACAAATCATGTATAAAGGATATAATCAAGTAAAAATGATTTATTATATTGAGACCAATTCTCTAATTTCTAGTCTTAAATACATTCAAAAATTATATAAATTTACTAGTCAATTAAATTCTTTGTTTTTTCATGTGGATGTTAAAAGTGGTTTTCAATAATTGTTTTATTTCTGAGTAGGCATTTATTGAACAACATACCTGTGTTAAAGATTAAAAATTAATAAAGTTTGTTTAATTTTAACCAATGATCTATATGTTTTAAAACATACCCCCATATAATTTTATCAATAGTTAACTAAATTTATTTTAGAAAAACATTTTATAATGGGCAAAAAGGATTTGACTTTTTTTATCCATTTTAAAGGATTTTTTAGTTGTTCAAATTTATATCAATGATGTTATTATTTGCTAAACATATATTTTCTTAGAAATTAGTTTTTATATTTATTGAATATATAATTTGAAATGTGTTTAATTGGTGATTTGTTATTTTTTCTTAATTTTCACATCTTTGAAAAAAAGATCATATTTTTATAACCCAAATAAATTACTCTAATGATACATTCGAATATTTTGTAGTATAAAAGGTATTAGAGGAAATTACATGAATGTGTAACTCATATATACCAATATTGGATGATTTCATTAAATTGGTTAAATGAAATCTTTGTAGATGTGTGATTGAGAGCCTTATTTTCCTTACTGTGATCTCGAAGGAAATCATGTTTAGTATTTTTATTTTTGATCATTTTTAATAATATATAAATAAACCATATTTAAAATATCAATAAATATTTATTATAAATTTAAAAGGATTTAAAAATAATCATTTATTTTAATTAAAAGATACTTCACTTGAAACGTCATGTTTTTCTGATTCTTATTTTAGAGGATTCCAATTAAATAGGATCAGTACTATTGGTATTTTTCACTTACATATAAAATAACACACCTCTTTGTTTTTTATGCATCAAAATTAATTTTTATTTATATAGCCTATGTTGAATATTTATCCCTAGGTATTTGTTACACCAAAATTATATAGTTGAAACACACTCTCATTTATTACGGTCTTACCTTCAATCATGTTTCTATAAACTGTGAAAACAATATTTTCATTAGTATTTCAATAAAAACAAATTCAACACTCACGCACTAAAACCATTGACCATAAGAACAAATTTTTTAAAGACTACTTTCAAAAAAGAGATATCTTGTAAGAATTTATTAGTATGAATATTTAATTTGTTAATATTTTCCTGAAACCCCTTTCACTAAGAAATTTTAATTTTATTAATGGGTAGTTAATAATTGTTCACTTGTGACTCTTATATTATTATTTGAAAATATTGAGGATTTTGTTTTACTTTATTTATTTTATAAATATATTTTTTTAAAATTACATAATCATTCTTATACTTTAAATTATATTTCAATCTTTTAGGTTTTTTTATTTTTTAAATGGGGTGATATTTATATTGTTTTAATTAATCTTTCATATATTTGAGTTGTTTTTTGATAATCACCAAGGGGGGTATATATATTTTTTAATATCAATTTTAATCTAATAGGGATTAATAGTACACACACACACACATATATATATATATATATTAAATAAGAGAAAATAATCATACTATTTTGGAAATTTATTTTTAAATTTACTTTATATTGATATTCCAATATGGATACAAATAAGTGTGTGTGGTTTTAGCATATAATCACCGAGAGAAAAAAAATATCACAATGAGAATGGTGTTTATTAACTCGATCATCACCCTGGGAATTATTTGTCGTCCTTTACTACACACGTTTTATAACAATCCTAAATGATATGATTTGTATCATTCAAATTATAATTACAAATCATTGGTAATTATTAAAATATTTTCGTTGAATTTAAATTTGTCGAAAATCTATTCAAAATCAATTTTTTAAAATTTCATTATGAAATATTGAATTTATTTTAAAAATATATTTGGAAATATATTTTATTAAAACTATTATAATTCATTTATCTCTTTAGATTTTTTTATTTAAAATATTTGTGATCATTAATAGGGGGATATTGTTGTATAACACTTTGTTTTAATAATCAAAAATACCTTGTATTATTATAGTAGTTTCATTAGAGTTATTTATAGAGTTTATACTTTCAAATAAATATTATGATTTGATAGACCAATTGAAAAGTATTAAAATATGCTTGGAGGGTTGGAATAAAGACCCTCACCTTGAAGGGTAACCGGTTTGCTGATAGGAAACCATTTTTAGCCTTGTGAAGCAAGGATTAATGAATTTATTCTATAAAATATCATCAGTTAGCCTATGAACCCTCACTATGTAGTTAGTCATCCTTATATAGTAAGCTACTTTATCCATGCTCCATCGACTAGTAGGTTTCTCTAATATCGATCTAATGACCCCACAACTAGCCAATTGTCTTTGTATCCATTTAGTAGGATCACCTATCTAGATGTTGGGCACAGTCAAACTAGAATTTTTTTATTGATATGTCCATGTTGGCTTTCCATTTAATGCTATGTTTCACCTATCACATACCTATATTGTCCAACTATCTTTTGGGTGCTACAAATAGGACCCTAAGGAGGCATGAGAATTAGTAAATACCAACCAAACATCAATTTTATGCGAATCAATATCTCTTATTTGTTATCTTGAGAATAACTATGTGGCTCATTATTTTACTCAACTTCTCTCTCATTTCTTATTCTATTTTTATCAAAAAAAATCATAAAATACTTTTGAGATAATATTTATTTATTTGTGATTATTTTTCCTCTAATAACACCTCATCCTTTCCTTCTATTTCTCTTGGGTGCTAAATATAATTAATTTGAGGGATTTGGGTTACATATAAAATGAATTTAAAAATAAAGTGACTCTTCTTTGTATTGGGTTTATTAATACAAATAGATAAAATAAAAAATATTCATTTTAGGGAGTTTATGATACCTCTAAACCAAGGTAATTTCTTATTTCATGTCTTGGATACCACTAAAGTCAAGGATTTTAATCTAATACCACTAAAGCTAAAGAGGGTAAGAGACATAAAGACTAACTTTAGTTATTTTCAGTCTCCTTTATCAAATTGTGTTTCCATTGTTTCCTAATCTCTACAATGATAAGTCTTTTTATTTATATATAATTCATATATTTTATTTGAATTTAATTTATATCATAATTTCATAATATTATCACATTAAATTTTTTTATATATTAAATTTACCCATTACCCTAATTTCATATTACTCCATCCAAAAGATAAGACGAATAATCCACCCTAGAGGGATCAACAATAGTGAAAAATAATAATTTTAATAAAAAATGATTACTTTTATTAATAAATTTAATTATTTAAGGAACGTTAATGCTATAAAATGAAAACATGGATTGGTAAATTATTTTCTATACCTATGTCTTATATTTGAAGATATGACTGTAATGAAAATATATGTACCATCATATTATCATAATTATATATTTCTTATAATTAAAAAAATTAATTTGTAATAATAGTAAGAAATTTATATCTATTATGTTAAATCATAAATCTTAAGAAAAGATAGTATCTAAAAACAATGAATACAAAAAAACATGTAAAAAATAATGTCATGGCATGTAAAAATTTCACAAAAAAATAAATTATGATAGTCTTGTTAGCCAAAAAAAAATTGTTACAAAAATTGATAAATATAAAAAAAATCAAAAATTAATAATTTATTAAATTATTTGTATTTAAACATTAAATTCAAAATTTTCATATATAAAAATTTCATAAAAAAATATTTATATTTGACTTATATAACAAAAAAATGTTTTAACTGAAACAAATGAATATAAAATTTTATAAAACAATAGAAAAATAAATAAATAAATAAATATTTAAAAATAAAAGTTATGAAATTGGTTTCTTTAAAGTGTAAGTTTCTAAAAAAATTAAATATAGATTTACATTAATAATTAGAAGAGTAATTATGTGTACTCTCATATTCCATCAATGTGATCATTCGATATATTTTAGTAACTTTTATTCAAATGTAATTCAATTATTCTTGAAGAAACCACATATAATTCAATAACATAATCAAAATAATAGTTTAAAAAATATAATTTTTCCCTGAAAAAGGAAAGATAATTAACCATTATATAGGTCAGTAATGAAAAATATATGTTTCTCATGCATCACCATGATAAATGGTTACTCTTTGGAAAACAATATTTTCAAATAAATGAGATTCAATCCATAAACTGCATGTTTCAATCCACTGTTCCTATGAAACTAGTTACACTAAGATTCTAGTAATAAAAATTTAGTATACCTAATGTCTCATATATCCTCAACAACTCCAAAATATGTTACTAATTTTGAAATTGGATTTTATCTTTGGAACTTAAAAATAAAATGATTAAATAAAGACCATTACTCCATTATTTTGAAGGTGACTCTTATCAATATTATTTTTTTTGTAAAATGTGTAACCATTAATATCAAAACCCGACCATGTGATCACATTAACAAATAATCCACATACAATCCATTTTAATGTTTCAGATATAGGCAAATAATTGTTAAATTTCTCTTCAAACCATGAAACAAATGTATTTTTATGTTCATTCATCAGCCACATATCATTTCCTTTTAAATATCATACATTAAATGTAGAAATATGTAATGATATATATGGATGATCCTTACTCTATATTTCAAAATTTATGAATGATTCTACATCACTTCATCATGTGGAATTAACTCTAACATTATTTGGTAGAACCCATTACCTTATCTAAATACTTCCATATATCTATATATAGGGATAACTACATGATCCTATTAATATAAATAACTAGTAGAAAACTCAATCACATCATATGATATATTTTTGAATAATATATTACACAATTAAATATTTATTGTTAACATATACCTTTGAAATGTTAATACACATTTCATATGAATGCAACCAATTTAAATAAAATGTCTCACTTATTCATAACTCTCACACCAAATTTCTCAATAGTTGAAAAATTGTTTTAAAATTGATGGAATATATCATTATAGTTGGAAAACTATATAGATGATGTCATTATCTAAAAAATATAATAAATTTATATTTATGGTTTTATGATTATTGTAATTAAAAAATAATACAACATTGTGATATATTTTCTAAAAGATATTATGAATATTCTACATAGTGAAACAAGTAGTTTTTGTTACAACAATACATACCACTCATGATATTTGTCACATATTAATTTTAAATCCTTTTAAAAAACTAATTTTTCATATTAGAAGAAAATCTATTGGTAATAATCATACAATGTGGACATCAAATAAAATTATCCTTATAATTTCTTAATGTGTGATGACCCATAGGTAGATATGTTCTATTTCCTATTATAGTCAGAGCTAAATCCAAGAATATTCAAAAGGATATTAAGTCTAATATGACATGTAATATAAATTTTTTTCTTTCCTTTTACTCTTAAAAATGTTGTGATTAAATAATCACATATATTATTCACAACGTTGATAACATCAGTGATATGTTTTACCCAAAAATGTATATAATAAGTTAGATCAAATAAGATGGACCATTTCTTAATTTTATTTATTTGATGAATAAAACATTAGTTTTTTCAAATGGGACATCGAAGTTTTTCACCTTATTATAATATTGATCAACTGATAATGGTTTTAAGGTTAAATTACAGTCTTATAATAATTATATTACGTTTTAAATTTTCAATAATAATGATTCACATGAAAAGACAAGAATTTACAGTATACGCAATATTTCATTCATTATTCAATTAATGATTTGATTTACCTTCTTCAAAAATTTGATAATAATTATTTCCCTTAACATTTTAACTAGATAAGTATCTATATGCATGAAAGTAGTTAAAAGTGAACATTATCATAGTATGATAAATTAAATACTCAATCGTGAATGCATCAAAAATTATAACACTTTTCTCCCATAGAAATTATAAATCATTATTCAATGGTGATAGATGAACATCAATATAATTTTTAGGATTATTTGGTCAATAAATAATCAATATAATTGTATGTTACTTTCACAGCATAAATATTTTTGGGTTTTATTATAAAAACTAACATAAATTATAATTAATTATGTTGGTTACTGAGGGACTAATATAGATTCATTCCTTTAATTCGTAATCACATTCTAAGATTCCTAAATTTATTTTTTAGATCATTAAATTTCATACCATATCGCTAACATTTATTGGAATCAACATGGAGACATAGGCCTCTATCAAAGATATTATCATTTATATGTCATCTTAGTCTATTTAAAAAAATTAATTTGAAAAGAGTTTATATAAATGAAAAAATAATTATAAGATAACATATTTTTATAGTGAAAGGCACAGTGCCTTTAATTCATAATGAATTCTAATTCTATTTTCAATAAAATTGTTATTATGATGTTCTACATTTATATCTTTCTAAAAAAAATTCATATTCCCTCCTATAAAACATAAATTTATTGGTAAAAGAATATATCTTTTTATACCCCAACTCCATTGGGAATAATATGTTTTTTTCTTTGTTATTTGAATCATGAATCTCATTTCCATATAAAAGGGTCTTTTTTTAAAAGAATAACCTACTCATTGAATCTTTCATCACTCTAACCATTTATTTCTTGCAAGTTAACTAATCACGGTTATGCTTATAAACCTATAAATTTAGTATAGTTAGGTGATACTGATTTCTATGAATCTTCTTATAATGAATCAATACTATTTTTTTCCATTGGTTTCAATACCTATATATTTAATTTGTTATTAAACATGATCCTCTATCTCATGTAATCCATCTGTATCATCATTATAAATTTTTTAAATATTCCACATCACAAAATATAACATTTATAAATATGATTAAAACCATAGAAAATCAGTCGGTCATTTATTTCAATATACCTTAATTTTTCCATATTTAATGAACTCATGAATATATTAAAAAATATAATCCATGTTTTCAATATTCAATTCCTTAAATTCCATTAAGTGTTTAACAACTTCTTTATATAAACCAATTTTACTTCACGAATTTATCCAATTATGATTCTTTAATTACATAAAGTCACAATTTAATAAATGAATATGTTTAAATATATAAAAATTTAACCATATATATGTAAACATAAATTTAAAACATATATTAATATAAATATATAAACACGTATAAATTTATAACAGAATAATTACAGATAACCAAAAATTTAAATAAAAAAATTGGTAATAAATAAATTTATTTCCAAAATTATTATAATGAGTAAAAAATTTCATTCTAAAAAAATTTAATAACAAAATAAATTGTATCCTTAAAAAAATTATAAATAAAATAAACTTAATGCTACAAAAAATTATAAATTCAAATAGTTACAAATACAGACAAATTCTAGACATAATTTAGAATCACAAAAAATTTATAATCATAAAATATTATATTCAAAAATTAATTATAACCCAAAATATTATAATTAAAAAATATATCTATAGAAATAAAATATTTTAATTAATGAAATTTGTAAATAATAGATAAAAATTTAATCAATCACAAAAATTAAATTATTAAATTTAGATATTCATGTCGAAGGATATCAATGGTGGAACTCAAATAAGAAATTTTTAGTGATCCAAATGCAACTAATGAAATTGAAAGTAGGTTTAACTATGTGAGATAAATGATAAATAATTCTAAAAAAATTAGAAATGTGATATAATAAAAGAGATGACACATGGTTGGAGTATTCTTATGAGTCAATATGATTTGAGTTTACAAAAAGAGGGGGTATAAAAAAGTGGAGGACCAACAAGTATAATGATTAAAGATTGAGGAGAAATCACATTAAAAGTAAAAAAAATAAATCAAATGAATGGGTTTTAAAATGGGTGGATCTCAGTTAAAATTCACGTGTATCATTATTTTAGAAAATAGGGCCATGAAAAAAAGGATAATTCAAGTGAATTAGAAATTTCAAAATATTTTAACAGTCGATATAATAGGACCATCTTTAAGAAATTACTTTTACAATTAATTTTAATATAACATATGTTAAATTATGATCCCAAATATTTTAACATTGGTTATAAAATAACTGATATTAAAATACTTCTAATTTGTATTTTAATGATAGTTATTTTGAAATTGATGTTAAAAAAATGATTCCAAATCAAATTTCCTGACTAGTGTTATTGACTAATAAAAAGGAGTTTATCTATCTTATTATGATATTCTAGAACCAATAAAGTTTCCAAGTGGAAATTGAAGGTATATTTTAACATTGAAATATTCAGTTTTAAAAAAGAAAAGATTAATCTAATGAAGCCTAATGTTAATATTTTTTATCTTAAAGTATCTAGGATGTTTTGGTAAATAAATTAATATAAAAAAAGTTAAATTTTATTAATAAAATTATTTAAATTAAAATCTTGAATGAATGATGATGGTGAAATATGTAGAAATATATCAAAGTAGAAATTTGATGTTATTAACATCATAACATTTTGTATTTTGAATAAAAATACTTTTGAAAATTGTTTAAAGTGTTTAACAGTAGGACCATTATTTATAGTATCACTATTATTCAAACAATACTTCTTTTGTTTTTGTAAATAAAAAAATATAGTGGAAGATTTTATCATATGGTCCCATAATGATGTAGTAGTAATTACATAGTGATGTAATTACTTTAATAAAACACTAAAATTGATGAAACCCTAGGGAATTATAGTATTATTTCATATTATATATGATACTATTGCTTTTGTAGGGTTTTGTTAATAATCTAAAATCACTTCAATACTAAAATATATATCATATTTTATACATCCATACTCCATGTTATCATTACCATATGACTATTTCAAAATTTATATGAAGTGAAATGATAATTAACCTCTCCAAGTACTAATTTGAATTATTTTTTTAAAATGTTCGTTAATAATATATATTTTGATGAAATATTAATATTTTCATGGGTAGGATTAAATTTAATAATATGGAATATTCTAATGAGACAAAAAATTGTTCTCTGTATTGGATGACCCAAGATGTATACCGCACTGAGTGACATGCACTATTCCATTGGTATATTATGGGTGTATGTGTCATAATAGGAATCATTATTCCTAAGGTTATACAAGATCTGATTCATGATGACATTCATACATTTATCCCTTTCAAACATAATCCTTGACAATGAGCTAATTAGGGGATTGTTAGATTTATTTATGATCTTGTCATTAGTTGATTTTAATCATGATGGAACATTCCAACTTGTATGATTATTAAGACATATGGTCCATTAATTTGGATATAATAAATAAGTATAAAATCATTTATAGATAATTTCCTTGTGATTTCCTTATTTATTAGTTTTGTTGAATGTAATGTTCTTATTCATTAGCATGAATTACTTGTGATGTTTGTTTTCATCTAGTCAGTATATACTCAGAAAATCAAAAACATATGAGTGGTTAAATGGGATTGGAATGTTATTTGTTTCATGTTTACTGAATTTATTTGTTTAATGGGATGTATGATTATGAATAATTTTTTTTAATACACATAGTGGACTCATATATATAGAAGCATGTTTTTGGTCAATATTACACTAAATCACTTTGTTTCTTTTATTTCACCTATCATTTTCTAGCGACTTCTCTTTTCATAAATATATTGGTTTGGGGTTTACTATTTACTAAAAATATAAAAAATTTACCTATGATAACACTTTTTCGTTGACGAAATTGCTAATTTTTTTAAAAATTATCAATTTTTCCTAGAAGGTTTTTAGAGTTTTCATAAAGTATTTTTTTAATATATATATTCCAATTAATTTCATATGATGTGATTCATGGTGATATTGATGATATATTTACAAAATAATTTTCTAAATATACCAAAATTATTTTATAATATGACTTTAGGAGTATCATTATATGTAAGTATTTTAGCCTTATGATCCATTTACATTGTAATTTTTTGATTCTAGAGGATCCCTGTGGGAGTTTGAGGAGAATGAGTCTGAGAAAGAGATGAAATTATTATTGTAGGAGGAATTCAAGGTGTGAATGATGTGAAATGATGTAAAAAAATTGGGAATATTTAGTGTCATTCTAGGATGTGAATATTCATTCAATGATTTTTATATTCATGTGGTTATTGGTTTCATTTTTTATAACATACAAAAGTCCTTCATTTTTCATAGATTTTAAACATGAACCATTCATGGTGTGAAATATTTTATCCCACCATGAGTGATATTTTTTTGGCCAGACCTTATATTCAATGGCCACTACAGTTTCCCTCATTCTTCTTTTGTTTTTTATTGATCATGGATAAACCTAAGGTGAATTTAAGTGCCCTTACATCCCCTTTTAATAAAATTTTATCCTTCGTTGGATTGATTGATATTTGGAGATCTGTGGTGTGATTTATTCATTTCCCCTTGGTTTCTATTCTTCTATAGCATTGAAATTATTAGTTCTCTTTCTAATTCATATTCAGTTATTTTGCGATGAAATTTTTATAGGTAATCATTATAGTTATTTTTTTCAGATTCCTCTCATGTGTTCCAATCTATAGGAATACTAATTCTTTATATTTAATTATTTTTCAAAGTAATTATGATGTGTCTGTTGTGGTAGGGGATCATGAAACATATCATCTATATTCTAAAATTAATATAATTTATTTTCTTGTTGTAATTTATAAATAGTATCCTACTGGGTTTTCATGGTTGTTTATTTTCATATGAATAGAGAGAGAACATATGAATACCCACCCTAAATAGAGAATTAAAATTAAATACATATGATAACCGATTAAATGATGTGCGGAAAAAGGGATGGGATAATTAATTTCATTTATTATTTTCAAGATATTACCATGAGTTTATTCATAATTATTGATATTCTGATGTAGTGATTTCTAAGTTTTTCTTGACAACATTGATCATTCTCACCACCGTAATAGGATAATTTCTTAAAAAATAGATAGGGATAAAGGTACTAGATGATATCTAAATTCTGTATTTAAAATACAAATATTCACTATATATATATTTGGTGTGTTTTGGTTTGATTTTGATATCTTAATTTTTTATCAGTTGAATTCATTAGTTAAGAGTGGTAATGGGGAAGCTAAAGAAATTATTTTTCAATAAGAAAAATAAATTCTTAGAAAAATAGATATTGGTCTAAAATTAAATAAATTGTGGGTATTTAAAAATTGTTGACATTTAAAATGCATGATCATTACTAAAATAATAAAGTATAAAAAATAATTAATTGCTTTGGATAGATTATGGGCTGAATATTATGGATGGAATAGGTTAATGAATGGTATAATGATCCCAATGGAGTCGGTAAAATGGTAAATGATGTTGTGGTATTACTATGGCACTTGTGAATTATTTACTGTGTGCGTTTCATTCTTACTCAGTGTTGACAAATCTTATGATGTTATTATGAAATGGAATGTACTCTTATTCTATGATAATGATGTTATGTGATGGAATTTATTTTGATGATGTGATATGGATAAATTATAATATATGTGTTCGAAATTACTAGGGAGATGATTATATAAGATGTATGTCATGTATGGTTGGGTAGGCAATAAGTTTGATGACCTACATGTTCACGATACCCTATCATAAATGGGAGGGATGTTTTGGTGGTGTATGTGCATGAAAGGATGATGGAATGAGTTTGATTTCCATTTTGTTAAATTACCGAACTAAGGAATAGTTGGAGTTGAAATATAGTTAGTGTCCTGAGATGATATGTGTGGTTGGTTCCTCTAGATGTAATAATCTATTGGTGATGTTAGACTTTATAGGTAGTTGGTGTTGTAAAATATGATATGTTATTGGTATTGCAGTATATGATATATGTTTGGATCCATTATTGGTGGACATGGAATGTGGTGGGATGGGAAACTTTGGTGGTAGATGATATAATGTTTGTGTAGTTTTATAATAACATCCATATCCATAGTAAGGAGGTTATCCTTCGTTGTTGCTTCTTGTTTTATTGAGAAATACCATGCGTTGGAAGGTTGTAGATGATGTAAAATTATTTCAGACCCAAGGATATAGATAGTTCTGATGGGATTTATGGTATTCATTATATTCTTG
The DNA here is from genome assembly GCA_963277665.1 of Viscum album. NCBI lineage: Eukaryota > Viridiplantae > Streptophyta > Magnoliopsida > Santalales > Viscaceae > Viscum > Viscum album. Next base: position 125,783,970 of record OY728147.1, read on the forward strand.
GTTTAGATGTTAGAGATAACATAATTAGTGTTAGTTGAAATATAATGATGGTGTTTCTTATTACGTTTTTTTTATTTTACCATGTATACATGTCTTCTAATTTTATTTCTTTTTTTATTTAACCCTTAAATATTCATACATATTTCTTATATATTGATATTGATCAGTTTAGAGGAATGATCATACTATGTGCTCCCAATTTCTTACACCCCCACAATATTCTTGTATTTATATAAAACTCTTTTGGGTATTAAATATGTCGTTCAAGTTTCATGGGAAGAATTTGAGGATGTTTTGAGTTTTCATGGTTTTCTTACGTATATTATACATTTATTTTATGGTTTTTTTGTGAAATTTATTTTATAAGCATTAAAAATATTTGCTAAGGGTGCATTTATACATATATAGAAATTGATTTTTGGTTTTTTTTATATCTTATTTCATTAGAATTTGGAGGGTAATTCCTTCCATTTGAGGATTTTTATACCCACGGTACTAGTTGCCTACGTCGGGCCTATTGGAGGAAAAACTCAGGGATTACACATTCTATTCACTGATTTCTTGAGATCAATACTAGCAATGGGGTTCATGAACAAGTGGTATCAATTCTATTGGTAAATAGTTTTATGGAGATAAATGTTTCAAAAATGTGAGGAATTCCTAGGATTGATAGGCCAATGGTGAAACTGAAGCCTAACATATTATGTGGAGCAAGAATATTAGGTAGGACATGAATATTTAAGTCCCCTAATGATCTAATACAAATGCATTGACAACCTAATGAAGGTATTTATGTTGAAGTTGAAGAATTATAAGGTATGAATTATATGTAGTTATATTCATCATAATCATTTATTGAATCAGAATTTATAGTGTAAATTTTATGTGTGTTTTTCTGATTATAATTATGTTTTTAGTTTTTAAGGAACAATTTTTTTAATTTTCATATAACCTAAAAAAAGGAATCAGGTGGCAATTAAAATGTATCAAAAATTGGTTTCAAACCTTTTTAATAGATGAATGCGATATAAAATTTCCTATTATAACATTCCCCCTTTAAAATAAAATGTTTTTTTAATGTTAAATATCATATTTTGTTAACCTATTTTCCTAATTTTGTTGTACTTTCTATTAAATAATGATTTATGTATTTTTTTCTTTGAATAGTAACTGAATGATTGAGAACCCAAATTAAAACATGTTTCTTTTAGTATATTTCATACTGGCATGGTGAAATGATTTTTTTGGAACCGTATTTTGGAGTATTTTGGTTCTTATTAAATTATATATGCCATGCATTGTTTTTCATTTTTTATTTATCATGAGAATGAATTTTTTGATTTATTATAAATTTTATTTTATTATTTTGAATTTTTTAATTCTATGAAAAATTATCATCATGATTATTTATTGTTAATTTTAAATTTTAAAACATTATTATGGATTCTTTTTTGAAGGAACACATTTTTTTAATATTAAACCATTTATATTTTGAAATAATGTGCCGAAAATTTCATTCAAGGATCGAGATTTTGTGTTAATTTTTTCTGAATATTGAACAGTAAAAAACATGATTTTTGATAACTATTAACAATTTTTAATGTTTTTCAAGTTAATAATATTTTTTCATTTTCCAAGAATGGATAAGATAATTATTATATTCTATAGCTTGTACATATATATTTAATGTCAAAATATCAGTATAATTCTATGTTTTACCTTTTTAATTATTATATATAGAATTATTATGTTTTTAATTTATTTTATTAATGGACTTTTTTGACTGAAATTATTGAGAAAAGATAAAAATGATTTATGGTGACTTGTTCAGAAACAAGAATTTTTAAATGATTGAACTTATTTTTTCAAAGACTGATAATATTTATTATGCTAAAATAATGTTTCATTGAACATTAATCCATGAGTATTTTATTGAGGGCATCATGTCTAAAGTTGAAATCATTTTGGTATTCCCAATGAAATCACTACTATTTAAATATTGAGAATGTATCTTTTATCGTATAAAAACTTTATAGTATAAAATAATATTATTTATTAATCATATTTTAATTAAATATGGAAGTAAAATAATGTTAATTTATTTATAATCATGTTTTCTTATGTTATTAGATATTTAAAAATTATTTAGTTTGATCATGTCAATGATGGTTCATTGTAATTCAACATTTTTAGTCTTATTTTTTTATTTGGATGCACGTTATATTGTTAAAATTTAAAGTCATGTTTTCTATGTGATTAAATGTTTAACCAATGTTTAATTTGTGTATAGATAACATGGTGTAAGATAATATATCTTGTGTAGTTTTTGTTTATTTGAATAATGTTTTACTAGAAATAAAATATTATGTTGAAGTATAAATAGACTAATTTTAAATTCCACAACATGTGCCATTTTTTCATTAATTTGGATGTATTTTAGTGTTATTTAAATTAATTTCATGATTATTCCCCTGAAAATTAAATAGAAATGACGAGTTTTGTTTTTTATATAATATTTTTATTGATTTTTTCATAAAAATGATGATTTTCCTCCAAAAAACCTATATTTTGAATTATAAAAAGTTTTTTTTGTGATTTATATCATAACTATGTCCCATAAGGAATTGTAAGAGATGAATCTTAAGGATATTTGATATATAAATTGTGATATCATTGAGATTATGTCTATTTCTTTTCTGAGCATGTTTCTCAACAATGATTATGCATTCTGTTATTGTCGTATTGATTGAATCACCTCTATTCTGAAAATGTTTAACCAACTAAAATTACTAATAAAAAAAGTTTGTTTAGAAAATAATGAAAATAATGAATATGATATTTATTTCCATATAAAAATTTATATAAATATGTTTTGATAAGTTATTTATTATTATATCCTATTGTTTTTATTTTTTGTGATTGATCATATATTGGTCTCAAGAATCATGGAATCAAGTGTATAAATAGTGGGAAACTCCCTTCACCATAATAATGTGTTATATATATGGAATTATTTAAAAAACTATAATTGAGTTATGATAAACCACATTAGAAAATATCATGATGTAGTTGATGGGTCCTATTTAATTTTTTTTTCTTTAGGAAGGTTTTGTGTGATTATTATCATAGTTGTTGTCATGGGATCCATATAGGTTAGTATGGTGGTGTGAATGATTTTATGAAAGTTATTGTGTGAATAATGTGATAGGATTCATTATTGTTCTTTATGTGGTATAGTGATATGGTGGTATAGAGGGTGGTCAAAAAGATTTGGATCTTGAGGATCACCTTGTATATATTCCCTTCTTATGATGTGTTGAAGTTTTTGTTCTTGATTTAGGTGTTTTTGTGGTTAATTCAAAATGTTTTTATTCTTTTTTTAAATATTTTTCATGAGTACAAAAAATGGTTTGAAATTTGAAAAACAGAAAGATATATCTAGAGAATAAGACATGTTGAAATTATAGAGGAAGGAAGGATTGATTGTATTTGGTGGATCTCCCAAACCCAATGTAAAGGATTGGTTATAATTGGTTAAAGTATTTTTTGTGTTCGTAATGACCTCAAATAAGTTATGAATTTCTCTAGTAGTTGGATTGTTTTGAAAATTATCTTGATGAATGTGGGAGATGAAGTATGGTGATACAAGAGAGATAATTGGGGGGAAATTTCATGAATTGTTCAATGAGGGTTTCCATTCCCAAGTGAAAATGTCTACACGGTTCAATGACCATTATGATAAATGATATAGGGATAATAGTTCATATATATTTTATCTCCTCTTTATGGACCTAATTATTTGGTTATTTTATATTATACATGATGGGGGGGTAGCCATATATTTTGTAATCATCTTTTAGACTTAATGACCGTATTTTTTTCAAAACTTTTACGTTTCTATCTTGGAAAAAATTGAGAGTTGGAGTGGAGATAGTAAATAAATTGTGGTATGTGAAGGAGGGTTCTATTGAAGATTTATTTTGAGTGGTGGGGAAGCTGGTGTTTATTGCAATGGGTTTTATGTCTCAATCTTTTTAGATGAAGAGAGTAAGAAACAATGTTAAATTTGGAGCGTAGCATAGCACTCTAAGGTTAAGTGGTTTGATGTGTCATGTGTATATATATTTAATCTATTTCTAGGTTAATATTGTAGAGATCCATCAATATTACTATCCCAACATTCACCATGTTTCCAAACCGTAAGTGGGGAGTTAACAGAGGGTGAAATCCAAATAGAGTTTTACTGCATTCACTGAATCCTCATAGTGGATTTTAAAATTTGATACGAAATTAAGTTGAACCATTTAGATATTTATGTATTGTTTTATGAAAATTTGTATAATACACCTTTTAAAATGAAAAGAAATTTTTTACCAATATGATTGTTTTTTTATCATGGTGTGGTTATATTGAAACATGGATAAGGTCTAATGGCTAGTTTGGAAGAGTTGGTTTTGAATTTTGAGTATGATTCCATTTTGCCTTCATCTGGTGGTGTTTTCATATTTGACTTGTATATCCCATTATCATGAGGTTTTTCATGTGATTAATTTTTTGTAGGATTATGTTTTTTTACATTCTAAGGTAATTTCTAATAAGATGATTCTATATGATAAGTATCTCATGAGATGGAGTTTTGGTAAATATTGTTCTATTTGTGGGGTTATTTTTATTATCAAGGATGAAAATAATTTTAGGGGTATCTAGTGTAATTATTTCAATGTTAAAAGAATTTTAATTTGTGATTAGTGGGTGTCCTAGGAATCCAGATAGAGTTTGAGGAGGAATAGACTGAGTGAAAGCTTAAATTTATGTTGCATGAAAAATTCATTGTGTGAATGATGTGATACACAATATACATGACCTAATATTATCTAGTGTATTTTTGTGTTGACAACATTCATAATGTGAATGATTTTTTGGTTTTGATGATTTGAGTGCCTTGATTTTCATTTAATGTTAGACTCGAATCATTCATTTCTTAAAATATCTTATCACAACATGAATAATGTTTTCTATGCCTGGTTACAAGTTCATGTATCCCATAGATTTAACATGTTTTTTGAATTTGTAAGTTAATGGGAAAATCATTTGTTTTTTTAGAAGTTATTCTATCCTATTTTATAGGTCTCTGATCCTTTTATAGGATAAAATGATATTTCTTATTCGAGGTGACTATTACTATTTTCCTCTTTCTTATATTAATTCCCTCCTCTAGAAATTATTTTATTCAGTGGTGGTTCACATTGAGGTATATTGGAATGTTATTTTAATGGGTAATTATTATGGTTACATTTTTTGGGGTCCCTCTCATGTTCTTTTGAACTGGTTGAATCCTAATAATATTTCTTATAATTGATTTCAAAGTAATTATGAAGGATTGGTTGATGTAAGGGACCTCGAGACTTATCATTTATCTTTTATAATTTATATTCTAGATTTTCATTTATATATATATTATTCTATTATGTTTTCTTATATTTATTGTTTTATGTTGATAATAGGAGAACATATTAAACCAAAATTCAATGGAGAATTGATATAAAAAAGGAATGTAACTGATTAAATGATGTGTGGGAAAAGTGGGATGAGGTGTTTCATGTTGTTTATGATTTTAAGAATATTTCCATGAGTTGAATCTTATTGATTAATGTGATGATTCTATGATTTTTTTTTATTATCACCTATGATATTTTTCATAAATATAAATCCATAATTACTTAGACCTAGTAAAGGATAAAGGTGTGGGATGAAATATTAATTATGGATTAGAAATAGTGATGTTGATTTTATATACTTGGTGTGTTATATTATAAAATTTCACCGTTTTATTAATGATTTTGATTTATGGGTTAAAGAGTGTAACTGGAATACTAAATAAATTCATTGTTAACAATAATAATTAATTCCTGGGGAACACTATATTAGCATGGAATTAAATATACCATATTTTGATTAAAAAATTATGTTTAAAATACTAGGTCGTGAATAAAATTATAATTTTTTAAGGGGGATGAATGGATTGCAATAGTTTTTTGGTTGAATTTTTTGGTTATCATGGATTAATAAATGTAATAATGATGTTTAATAACATAGTAAAATTTTATATATATTTTTTGGATTGATATGGCTGTTGTAAATTACTGATTTTGTATTTTTCCATATTACTTATTGTTAGTTATTCTTGTGATGATATTATTCATTGAAAATTGTTCCTTGTTCTTTTTTGATGGTTTAATATAGTTGAATAGATGGTAGAGAAGTGATATACAAAATGGGGAATTTATATACAGGAAATTCATGAAGTGATGATGATATATGGTGGTGGACATTCATGGTGAGGGAGGTGATGAGGTTGATTCCATAAATGATAAAAATATCATACAATGAAGGAGTGGTTTTGTTAGTGGGGGATTTATGTTGAAGGAGTTTTTATTTATATTGAAATTTCATGTTTACATTACACTACTAATGATAAATTGTAAAGATAAATACGGTTAGTTATATATGGTGATATGTTTAGTTGGTGTTATGAGATTTCATATGTCGTTAGCAACATGAGATGGTATGTTTGGTTTGTACTATGAGATATGATATGAAATTGGTGCTTCGAGAACAGAAAAATTTTCATTTCCATTATTGGAGGACCTATAGATAGTGGCATATTAAATAGTGGGGGTTGAATATACATTAAAAATATAATTTTATACTCATGCGCCTACAGCAAGCGTGAAGGTGATCTTATCAGCTCGCTACTGGTTTGAAATGAAAATCCCCTGAGTTAGTAGGTTGTAGAAAAGATGGAATTATTCTAGAATAATAGTTGTTGATAGTTACGATGGAGGTTGTGGTGTCAATGATATTCCTACTATTGATGTTAGAGATGGATGGATTAATGGTCCTGGAATTTTAATAATGAATTTTCTTTTTTCCATTATTTAATTTTGCTCATGTGTATGGGTTTTTTATTTTTCTTAATTGGATGATTTCACTATTTTCAATTCTTTCATATTTATTTCACATGGATTTTATTCATTTTAGAGGGACGATCCTTATACATATTCCCAAGTGCTACCCCCACCAAATTTTTATAGTGTATAAAATATATTCTATTTGGTATTGGAGATATTGTTTGGGTATCTTTGTGATCATTGCAGGATGGTTGGAGTTTTCCTAGTTTTCCAAATTTTGTTTCATATTTATTATATGGTATGTACAAGCCATACAAGTTATGACAATGAAGATGATATGGTTCTTTTTTTACATATATAGAGTAGCTTTAATGGAATTTTATATCTTATTTCGTGAGGATTAAGAAGTTAATGCCTCCCATGTGAGAATTATTATTTTAATATCTTGATATTTTAAAACAGAACATTGTATTGAAGAGAGTATATGAAATGTCACATCAAGCCTAAACAAACAACTGAATATTATTAATTAAATGTGTCCATTATAACATAGCTATTAAATAGTAATGAATAAATAGTATTGTGAAATATATATAATTATCATACTCATTAATTCTTTTTTAATTAATTAATTGTAAGTAAGTATTAGTTTTTAGTAATTTCATTTTATTTATGAAAAATATTTTCTCTTGAAAAATGATTTTTATTATTAATTATTAATAGATAATATAATAAATTGAATGAGGTTTTATAAAATTTATTTAATAAAATTAACTTCATTTTTTAATCAGTAAATCAAAATTTTCTTACGGTGAATTTTTTATAATTGTCTAAAAATATTGAATATTGAATTAATAATGAAAAATACTGTTTTTTTTAAAATACTATTTTATATTGAATTATTTTTAATGTAAATTTTTTAATTTCATTTTTTTAAATGTTAATATATTAGTTTTTATTTAAAATAAAACTAGTATGAATTTTTCAAGTTATTTTACACTTAAATATAGTATAAAAACATTTTATATCTAAAAATAGATTTTTTCTGAAAAAATGTTTTTCATTGGATTTTATCGGTATTATTCTTAATTAAATACTAAAAATTATATCAATTTTTTTTTTTAAATATTGATTCAAAATATGGATTCATATGTTAAAAATTTAGTAAAAAGGATACTTTTATTTTTAACTAACATGGATTGTAACCTTCTTAATTTTTTTACCATGGTAAATGTTAAATTAGGTAATTTCGGTTAAAAATAAAATTATATGGACTATAAAATGACCCAGAAAATTGAAAAAATATTATTCTTTAAACATAATTCGTCTTCTAACTCCAATGTTTCAACATTAATTTATTTAATGGGCACTTTTCAATGGAAATGACTTATTTATTATTCACATAAATGAAAATAAAAAACAATGCATCTTTTTGGTATTAAATATCTTTTATTTGTCTACATGGGGAAAATTAGCTTATGAATGATTAGAAGTGTCTTTTTAAAACGTAATAAACAAATTTTACTGATATAATTTTATATATTGATTTTGGGGCAAATGAATATGATTATTATGATCATAGTATTTAATTAAAATAATTACAAACATGTCACACTCTTATTTTTAATAAGTGTGATATTATTAATATTGGAATATAAATAAAATATTCCAGACAAAAATTATTAACTAGAAGACCAAATGTCTTATATATATCATGGAAATTAATTTACAATTTTTATAAATTAAATAATTTCCTTAAATACTTACACAATGATGATGTATTAATTATTCTATTAATCGAAAAAACAAATAAATGATATAAAAAATATAAAAGAAATATAATATTAATGAAGTATTGTTCTTAAAAAATAATATAGGGGATTATAAAACCCTAGTGCTGTATAAAATAAATTTTTTATAATTAATTTTAATATCTTGATTTTCTAGAAGTCGATATAGTTAATAGTGTCAAAATATTCATTAAAGACATTTTATGGAATTTTTTTATTAAATTAATTAAAATCAATTAAAAAAATTAAAAAATAATAAATAATTCCTATATGGTCTAAAATATCATAAATGTTTTATTTATGGATCATAGAAAATATATAAGTAAAAATAAAAATTCATTTATATTGAAAAATTTGTTGTTGTAGTTAAAATTGTAATTGGTTAACAAAAGGTTAATACAAATGATATCGTTTAAAATAATACCAATAACAATAAAAAATAAATTGTTTTATGATATTGAGACCTCAAATTATCTTATCTTAGAATAAGCATAAATTTTTTGGTTTTTGGATAGAAAGTGAATTTATTATAATTTAATCTTTTGAGAAAATTAAAAATTACGTCTCACCAAAATAATAAAAGGGAACATCCTAAATCACTTAGCTTCAAAACATTGAGTATTCTATCTCGACCACACTCTACTAATTTCTCTTATAAACATAACAAAACACTTTCTAGAGGATTTTTACTTCTTAAAAACAAACATCATATATCTATAGAGGGTATCCAAAGGAAACATTACAAAGATGTGGTAATCACTCTTTCCAATCACAGTCATTTTATACACATATTTACTTCCACTAAATATATGAAATACATAAACAAATAAGATGTGAATGTATCGCTCATTTGTGTGTACAGTTTATGGTCTCCACGAAGTGACACATTTCATTTTTTATCAACTTATTATATTGATGGGTATTATGATAGTATTAATTATTATATATGATATTTATAGAATAATTATTATTTAGGTATGATAATATAAAATCTATATTCTTATCATCTAATATTTTGGGAAATGATAACGACACCCATGTATTTGTTTGGTCTACCATCTCCACAATTAGATGTGATTCATTTTTCATCTATATTTTCCCTGGATGATATTAAAGATGAATTTTATGAGTATATTATATATATATACATATTATAATTATTCAATTAATATGAATTATTATTTACTATTATTTCATTCCATCAATCAAAAAATGAAAATAGCATTCATGTGTATGTACAACCTACCGTCTCCATAAACATGGTAATTTATTTTTCTATCTATACTTTATAGAAATGATTATAAAAATGTATATAATTTTTATATATGTTTTATATATCATGATTATAAATCTGAAAATAATGAGACCAAGAACAATGTATATGGACTAAGACTTCTAAACTGAAACATACTTAGAAAATAATGTTGTTTTCACCCAAAATAGTGATTTTAATATTAAAATATTAACAAACCAATGATAAGAAGTTATAAATAAATTATTCATAAAATGATAGAATTAAATTTATTTAATAAATTTATATTAAATAAATATTTATTATATAGTATATTTGAATGTGAACAAATAAATACAAGACGTGATATAAGAGATATCTAAACAGAATGTCCATTTATTGGGTTATGTTTGTAATTCATTTATTTATTCAGGAAAATATTCAAGGGGAAATGACTTTTTATCATATTATATTGTATTTAATCTTGATTTAATTGGAATTAAAATTTATATACATTATATAATTACTTTATTAATTCATTCATCAATGATATGATCTTTTTAAATAACATCACCTCTAATTTATTTTGTTAAGGAATGTTTTGATGGTAAGACCCTATATTCTTTTATGAGTTTTATATAATTCCACTTTTACATGTTATATCATAAATTTATTTTTTATCATGATATTTAATGTTTTTTTAAATTTTATTCATTCATAGTGAATACAGTTTGACTTATTATAAAGTCGTAAGGGTTTATTTCACAATCTTAAGAATATTATCGATTGATTCATTTTAATTATCTATCAGGGTATATTACTTTACCAAGTTATTTATTTCTATAAAATTCAAAAATGGTTCTTTATCATTCTATGAGTGTTTAAAATCATTTTTACCCATTTTAATTTTTTAAAAAAATGGTTTGAAAAGAATAATTAAGTTCTTTTCTATAAAATTCTTTTTGTGAATTTTCTAAGAAAAATATATAGAAGAAATTTTTTGATAACTTTTATGGCATGAACATATTTTCTATATTTCGTTAAACCATATTGTTTTATGGATTCCTTTTAAAATTTACCATGTTTTTTTCAATGAAAATGTTATCCTTTATAATATTGTAGTTTTAAAAAATATTCTCAAAATAAAAAAGATATTTTCCTAAAGAATTATTTCAAGTGATATTTAGAAATCATATTACATCTAAGATAAAATTATTTAATTATACTTATTCTTTAATGGTGTTATTATTTAGGGATACTATCCTTATTCATTCTATATTTGTTTTATGTTTATGAAGGAATGATATTTTTTGGATCCCATTTCTTTTCAATGGGTTATGTTAGGATGAAATATTTATGAAACATATTTCATTTATTGGGTTACGACATGATGAATGATTTTTGGTCATGTGGAACACATATGTATGGATTTAAAAATGGGATTTTTGGGACCTATATCTCCCTCCAATGAAATGGGTGGTAAATTATATCTCATGACATGGTTAAGGGAAACATATCTATGTTCTTCATTATGGGAAAAATTCGAAGTGATTGATCAAAAATGGGAAAAAGGTGTGCCCCAATCCACTAGTTTGATAATCTTTGTAGTTAATCATTACAAATGAAAATTTTTTCTATACTTATGATGATGAAACAAGATTTTATTCTATTATATATTGGTTCATGATTGATTTGTGGTGTTTTATTACTCTTTCAAACATGTTTTATGAAATTGTACTGTTTTATGACATGAATCATGTTTATTATCTATGATAGGATGGATAAAAACATCTTATGGTATGATCGCATCATAATGGTTTTATATCTCTTATATTTACCCTTAATAATAATCGTGGTCTCCCCCTATTTATGTTTTATTACAGGTTATGACCGAATAAGAATCTTGATCCCACATTGTTTATGATAGGTTTATAAGAATATTGATCTCGCCCTTCTTATGTTTACCTGGCCCTTCCCATAGCCCTATGCCTCTCCCCCCTAGGCTTGGTTTCCCCTGAGCACTCCCCTGACCCACCCTCTACTCCTAGCTCCATCCTCAGTCCCCATTTATCCTTCAGGGACACTCTCTACGGCCATCCCTCCTCCCCCTCACTACACTGTTTTTACTCAGTTTTCTTATTGCCACCCTGCTCCATGTGCAAGAGTTCACGAGTCTCCCTGGACATCCCTATGGTGGCCTTTGTGTAGGCTTTAGTTCTTTTAAAATGGATGCTAGTTTCCCCTTTTGGGGATTCTAAACCCCTTCTTCCTATCATTCATTGGTTTGTGTCCTCTTGGAGGATTCACCATCTGAAAAAAACTTCTAAGATCCACAAAAACACTTTCTTCCTTGTTTTGGACTTGCAAGAGGACTTCATTTAGGCATGGTGTAGAGCCCCCCGTTTGGTGGGCCACTAGGGTTTCAGCTGGTCCTGCTTGTCCTTGGACTTCCATAGAGGCAAGGAGTGTCTGGGAGCTATGGTGTGGATCTACCTCCCAAGAAATCCTCTGCCCTTCCAAAACTATGGCCTTGTTAGGTCGATCAGAGACTCTCTTAGAGACTATCTATGCTCAGATGGCTAGACAAGTGGTTGTGTGGACACCGCATTGGCACTCATATGTGTGGTGCTATATCTCTCCCTCCTGGTGTTGGAAATCCTCGCTCTCCTGGTAAAATACACTCTAAGTATGTCCTAGGTTATATTCTACTTAATCTACTCGAGCTACTGCTAACATTGATTACTTTAGGGTAACACAGTGCAAATCTGTCACCGCCGGCACCTAAAAGAGGGTTGCCACTATGTCCATGTTGTTGACGTCGAGCATGTTCGTGAGGTCCTTTTTCTCAGGTGGAGTTGGAATCAGCTCCGGTTCTTGGCTCTGCCCCATTGGCTCCTCTCCATGTCCCCAGACTAGTGATTCCTCTTGGCCTAGTGCTATCGCTACTCCAATGGCCCTGCGAGGATATTACCACATACTCTCTGCCTCGCTTATCCCCAACCCATACAAACTTTGTTCCTCCTCCTCTACCCCTCCTTCCATAGGTCCTGGTGACCTGGTAGTCGGCTATTATATGAATCCACCATAACCCAGGGTTTCCATCCTATCATCCCTTTTACATACTATTTTCCTACAAGGAAAATACTGGAGAAGTTCCCCATGCAGAGGATCTCTCCTTTTCATTGGTTTTTACGGTGTGGGGGGGGACCCTCACCCTCTTTCCAGCTACCATGAAGCTCCTTTAGTTTCTTCCTGCTTCTCATTCGGACCAATTAAGGGACCCTACTCCTCCTCGGGTTCAAGGGGGAGGAAGTTTGCTTCTCCTATGAATCTAGTTTCTCCCAAGAACATGTCACCCTCTATGAAGAACAAAGTGAACACATGGTCACCGTCCAAGAAATTAAAAGATAAGCTTACTTATCACATTGATAAGTCCATGATTTCTAGAGACAATCCCAAAACATTATTCCCTAAATGATTTGATCCCTTATATAGATCTACCATGGCATTGGGGAATGGGTCAAAAAAGACTTCTTGGTCTCAGATATTGTTATGCACAATGTTTCAATGGTTTCCATCCTCGAAAAAATGCAACAACCAGGCGGAATATGTGACTTCTCCTAGAATCTCAAGATTCATGGCTCCATGCATGCAACCCCATCCAATCAACACATATGGATCTTCTAGAATAGAAGTTTTTCAGTTGACCAGCTCCAAACTGGATAACAACACATCACGGTGAAAGTAACATAGGGGAATTATACCTTCATTATATCCTTTATATACAGAAGCTCTAATATTCATCAAAGGGTGTCCCTTTGTAATGACCTTACCACATTTGATCCCGGTAATCTACCAGGGATTGTAGGGGAAGATTTAATTATCATTGCAAGCCCGTAAGAGTGGAAGGGTAGAGGCCCTTTTATCTTGAAGGCCAGTCATGATTTATCCCTGTTTATGGTGGGTAGGGGCATCATGGACCTTTGTTTATCTGGAGACAACTTCATGTGGTGTTACAATCTGTGAGGGAACCAATGCTTCTAGATTCATCTAGAAAGGTTCATGGTAAACATCCCAACCATATCCACATTCTACGAAACCAAGGTGAAACATCTAGTGCGGCGTGTTTTGGAATATTCCCCCCGGAAGATCTCCCTATCTTCTGTGCATAATCACCATCGTTGTTTTCGTTACTACCAAAACATGGATGCCATGCAGGGTTTTTAGGAACTGATAAGAGACTCTTGCTCCTCCCCTTCAAATAGTATCATGTGGAAATCCTTCCACAACAAACATAGATGACTCAAGACAAGCCATTAGGAGTGGTCGAGGGACTCTCCTGTCACTGAGGGAGAATAAGAGGCCATCATGTAGGATGTTGATCATCTCGAATGAAATCTCGAGGATGGTTTGGATGATCAGGTTTATGAGGATCTGGAAAATTGGAAGGACCTCGTGGTGGAAAATTTCTTGAGGTAGGAGCGTCTGTCTAGGGATGATACAAGGGTCAGGTGGCTTTGGGAGGGAGAGAGAAACAATTCTTATATCCATTCTTCTTTCAAGGAGAGAATAATACACATCAAACCAAAAATTCTAATGGATTAAGACTCCTATACCAAGGATAGGGAAATTGTGGGGGTTTGGACAACATGTATCTCAGGGACCTACTGGCCAGCCCAAACATAATTATGTTGGATGGCTACCCAAGAGGTAATATGGGGATTTTGTAGGTGATCTACTCTAGCTTCTCATACCGGGATAATGAGCTCATGGATCACATTCCTCAAGAGTAAGAGATTCAGAAATCCATGTTAAACCATGACCCCGAAAGCGCAGCAGGCCCCGATTTTCTACTCTGGATCTTTCTACAAATCGTCATGGTAGATGGTTAAGGATGACCAGATCGCAGCCATTCAATATTTCTTTTACGTCTAGAAGCTTCCTCTTGTTGCAAGTGGCACCTAGATTGTACTCATAACCAAGTCAAAGAACCCTACCTTAGTCCACCATTACCACCTAGTGAGCATGTGTAACTTCCCTGACAATATTCTCATGAGTATCATCAACTCAAGGCTTTCCTGTCACCTTCCTTTGTGGATCTTTATGGAGCAACACGGTTTTGTGAAGGGGTGTTCCATACCGGGGGCGATAGCTCTAGCCCATGATGTACTCAGGGACATCAAATTCAAGAGGTGTGACTCCAACCTAGATATAAATATAAACATGAGAAAGGCCTATGAAAACGTCCAACAGAGCTTCATCAAAAAAGTTCTTGTAGATATGGGCCTCTCTCCTGGTAATGTTGATATTATCTTTCGTTGTTTTAGCTCTTCTTGGGTGGTGGTCACCTTTATGGGTAGCACCTATGGATTCATTAAACAATCCTAGGAACTTATATATGGGTATCCCATCTCTCTGAGAATCTTCAACATTTCCCAAGATGTTCTCAACTGCCAGATCTTAAGGAGTAGGAGGAATGGTGACATCTTACCCTACTGTAGAATGTTGAGCTCCACATTGGTGTCCCAACTCCTCTTCGCAAATGAGATGATCATCTTCATGAATGCCTTGAGTAGATAGTTTAATGGTTTCAATCATGCAATAGAGGAGTACTGCCACTGGAGTGGCCAACATATCAACAAAATCAAGATTAATTATTATATTTCCAGCAGCTACACACTGAGCAGGGTTTCAACAGTGACCATTATTCTAGACATGTGGAGGGGTGCATGACCCATAGATTATTTCAGCACTCTGGTTTTCCATGAAAGGCTCCAGATACAGTACTTTGTCTCTAATATTAACAAATTCACGGGGGAAATACTTTTACTAGAATATCCAATATATTTTCTTCAATGATATGATCGTGTGGGTGAATAGTGTTTTACTGGCCACACCAGTTCATGCTCTTTCTTTGGTTAAGGTCCCCAATGTTATGATCAATAACATCGACAGGGTTCTTGTTGGTTTCATATGGGACCCCAGGTCATAGGTAAAGTAGAATTGGGACTCTTGGAGGGGGATGGAGAGACCTTCCAAAGAAAGAGGTATAAACGTGCAGAGCTTAGAGGATACCCTCTTCTGAATGCATACCAAACTCGCATGGGAGTTACTAGACCAATACACCCTTTGGGGGAACTCCATTATTTTCTTCCTCCTGGGTGATCATGATTTTTTTTCAAGAAATCCTTTCCCCTATGGTCTGAGATCGGCCCCCTCATAAATTAAATTAAAAATCTCTTGTGATGGATTATATGCAAGGGGGATGTGTAATTTTGGAATCATAACTGGTAGGTGGAGATCCTGGGTTACCGGGGATGTCTGGCTCCTTCTATTTCATTTAGGGAAGCCAGCCAGTACTCGTCCTTCACCAATGCTATTTTATGGAAAGACTTGTAGGAGTTGATAAATATGATTGATTTAAGCTCGACGTCAGACAAGTGCATCTTTACTCTTTCCCCAACTATATTATTCACAACAAAGGCCTATAGTCAGACTCGCAACACGAACATCCATGCGGACCCATGGACAACACTCTTTCAGGACAAGAGAATCCCCTCGAAATACAATTTTCTTAGATAGAGAATAAATAACAAGGTTGTTCTAAAAGACAAGAACATTATGAGATACAACATTATTATGGCCTTTAGGTGTGTTGTTTGTAAGAACCATACAGAGGAAACGGTGGACAACCTCTTCGAGAGAGAGAACGGGTGAAAGAGGTATTGTCTTTCTTTTGTGACTTCACTAAATTTTCCAATCTGGTTATAGATGACCAGTTATTTCTTGAATGGTGGTTTCATGTTTTGGGGTAGTGGGGTGTGGAGAAGCTCACTCTCACCTCTTTGTTGTATGAAGGTTGTTGGTCCATGTGGCAGGAATAAAACAAATGGGTTCATGAGGGGGTACATTCGATGGTTTTCTCCATCATTATCCAATCTATAAATTTTCTTCTTGATCTGGTGAGGGTCCTGGGTAACTGGAAGGAGGACCCATCCTTGCAATGAATCATTCCATGGTCCGCCAACCCCCTTCCCCTCAACAGCTCCAATAAGGGAAACTGGGTTCGAAAGAACCCGCGATCAATGTGTCTTAAGTTCAACTCGGATGGATCCTTCTCCTTGGGGTTAATGAAGGGTGGGAGTGTTTTATGCGATAAAAATGTGTTGGTCATCCTGGCCTTCTCCATCCAGCTGGGCCTGGGCTCGTCCCTCCAGGCTGAGGTACATTCCATGCTCTCATGACATAGTACTTTAACCAGAGGAATATGGACATCTCAGAGGTCAAAATAGACTTGTTTGTTCTAAAAATTTTTTTATATGGGCGAGGAGAGGTTCTATGGTCCATTGAATATGTCATCAAAAAATGCAATAGTCTTCTCCAAAGAAACATCTGAACAAAGTACACCTGGTTGGAGGGAAACAGAGTTTCCAAATATCAGGCGTCGTTAGAAACCCCCTACTCTAAACTCCTTCACATTCACAATATGGTAAGCCTCAGGTTGAAAGGTTTTAATATCATCAGAGGGGATTCCCTCAGACTCCATTATTTTAGACCCCCCTAATTTTTCGTTCCCCCCTTTTCCCCCATTTTTCCCATTTCCCCTTCTCCCTTTTCTCGGAATAAAAAAATAACATGATGATGATGATTATTATGATCGGTGTATAATACCAAAATTTTAATGTATGAGACACCCCCTTTGAAGGTTTTATTTTATAAAATTTTAAGGTGACTACTAATATACTTGAATAAAAATATTTTTTGTGTAATTATTGGTAATTACATATTGTGATGAAAATTGAAATGTATAAGATACCATTTAAGGTCAAAATATTTCTTTGAATTTTAATATATTATGGTTCTTTTGAGTATATATTTCAAATTATACTAATGTCATAAGAACTATGGTTTTAGAAAAAGAACGACCCAAATGATGGTTGATAACCCAAAGCATTGATCAAGACCATGAGATTTTTTACCTAAAAAGGAAGGGAAACAAGGCCCCATCACCAACCATTGGCCTATGTTATGTCCCAGTTAGTATTAAATTTTCTTTTTAGTTAAATGATTTGAGGGATAAAGAAAAATTTTATTTTTTGGGATAATATGTTTTATCATATTGTTAACAATGGTTTTGGATATTCATTTATTGGATAAGTGATTTTTTTGGAAGAATAATTCTATTTTGGGAAACATTATATGGTATTATGGGATATTACTTCTTGAAAAAAGGATTAAATTTATTTTAGAGGAATTTATGTTTTTATTTTGGATATGTGGTGATTTGTGGAAAGGATTAGCATATCTGGAATATAAATAGGTAAATTAATTTTTGTTATGAGACATTAAGAGTGATTCATGATATTATGATATAAATGATAAAATTTATCTTGGAATATGACGAGATCAAATCCTTCTAATTTTTGGGATTCAATATTAGTCTGTATTTTTTATGAGGAATTTTGGGAGTAGTTATTTATTGAAGGATCTACATTGACCATTGTGTACTATTGATATAATGGTTTTTTTTAATATTATCTTTTCATATTATGACCACATTGTATTTTGGATAATTACAAAAGGCAAAAAAACAGACAGTTATTATTTTGTTGATTTATTAAACCATGGAATATGATTCGGTTGCTTCGGGTAAAAAAACATATATTGAATAGTCTTAGTTGTATAAAAATATGATGTTGTGAGGAAATTTATTAAATGGTTAAGCTCTAAATTTCATGTATATTTTTTTTATGTTCTTACTCTACGAAGTAAAATAATTCCTCAACACTTAGAAAAGTATTTTGGAACAAAAATTTTATCAATTTAAATTTATTACCATGGAATAATTCCCAATTTATCCCATCACAGAATTATAGTTTTCTGATGGTTAAATTTATAATGACAATTTTCGCAATTAGTATCGATCAGAACATGATTGTTAAAATTATTTCACATGTCAATGTTTTTCTATATAGAAACCTATTATGTTCTATCTCAGGTGACCATCATACATTCCATTATCTAATTTCAAAAGGAATTTTTATTAAACCTTTTTCTAATCCTGGATTTCAATAAAGGTCTCATCAAATTTCAATCATTCGTTTTTGAGAAAAAATCTACATTGTGAGGGTCAAATTTCATAAAGGGGATGTAATATCCGATTATTTTGAAAGGTAACAATATGTTGAATTTTATTTATGAAACACTAGATAAAGCATAAACGAGCAATAAAATATTAATATTTAAATGTAACCATTATAAATTTGCAATTAAATAGGAATTAATGAATATTATTATTAAATATATATAATTTTCATATTTATTTATATTTTTTAAAATAATTATTTGTAAATATTTTCTAGTATTTTAGTAATGTCAGTTTATTCATCAAAAAATTATTTCTTTCATAAATGATATTTATTTCTTTTCCCAGAAAAATAATATTTTTAATTTCAAGAGATTTTATAAAAAATTGTTGGTAAATTTAAATTCATTTTTATAATTAGAATATCAAAATATTTTTATGATTATGTTTTTGGAATTCTTTGAAATGTTTTATTTTTTAAAGAATAGTGAAAAAATACTGATTCTTATTGAAAGATGTATATATTTTTCATGTATATACAAGGTAAAATTGCATCTTGAATACGTTTTAACTACTAATTGGATAAATTTTATTTAAAATAATAATATTGATGTTTTTAAAGGTTTTTTTCAACATAATATAGTATATGAACATTTTATATTTAAAAAGGGGATTTTCTGGGGAAAAAAACCTTTTTCTGTGTTTTGTCGGTTTTATTTTAAATTAAATTCTAAAACATCTATGATTTTATTTTTTTTAAAAATCGATGGATTATTTTTATTCATAGTTTCAAATTTTAGTAAATTGGACCTTTTAATTTTTACCCAATTTAAAGAGTAACTATGATAATTTTTGTGACCATGATAAAGTGTAAATTTGGTAATTGGGATAAAAAGAAAATGATAAGGACTGTTAAATGATCATACCACTAGCCCAAATTTTATTTTATGAATTCATTTTGACCCTTAATATGTATGTATCTAATTTGAGTTATTTAATGGGAACATTTCCATTAAAATTACTTATATGTTATTAAAATAAAATAATGTCACAAAATGTCATTTTCTTTGTCTATAACATCTCTTATGTGTCCATATGGTGAAAAATATTAATTGATTACAAACATGACTATAAATTTTAAAATTATTTAACATATTTTAATGATATTAATTTATTTATGAATTTTGGGGCCACTTGAATACAACTATGACCATAATAGTATTTAATTTAATGAAATGTCAAACATTTTACAAAATTATTTTTGATCAGCATAATATTATTAATATGGTGTTAAATACAAGATTTTCTTCACTATAAATATTCAATTTAAAGTTAGAAAATTTCTCTATATCATGGTAACTTATTTATAATTTTTATAAATTACATAATTTTCTTAAAAATTACACAATTACGATGTAATAATAATTAATCTAATGAAAAAATTAAATAAATAATACTGTAATTATTTAAATAAATAAAATTTCAATTAATCATGGTTCTATGTTATATTTATAGGTGATTATAACATTTTACAGGTTTATTAACTTACTTTTGTTGAACTTATCTTGATTTCCAATTTTTCATAAATTTTATGTAATGAGTAGTGTCAAAATTGAGACTAATTATATTTTACAAAAATTATATTTATTAAATTAATTTGGAATCATGAAAATATTTAAAATTAAAAATCAAATTATGATAATATATAAAATTTCATAAATTGAAAATTTGTGGTTAATTTACACCATATAAGAAAAAAATAACAATTTGTTTTTTTAATTATTCTATTTATAATTAAAATAGTTTAACAATAGATTATATAAAATGATAAGATTTAAAATAATACCAAAAATATTATAAAATATTTTGGTTTATGATATTACAACCTTATGTAAACTTATCTTATAATAAATTTATATTTTTTTTCTATTTTTATCAAAAATTAATTTATTATAATTTAATATTTTATGAAATTTATAATGTTCCTCTCACCCCAATTACAAAAGGGGAAAACATCCATCACTTTTTTTCATAAAATCTATTCCCCTATCTCAACCACACTCTACAAATTTTACTTCCCATCTTCCCTATACACATTCTAGAGGTTCTGGTATTCACAAAAATACTAACTCTATAACCCTTTAGAGTATATCCAAAGGATACATTTCGAAGAAGAGGTAATCACTCATACCGATCACTTTATTTTTCTACTCTTATATACCTTCTATAAATATATGGTATCCATCATAAAATAATAAATTCATAATATTAAATATTATTAATTATTTTTATGATTTTGAATAAATAATTATACACCCCATTTTCTATAAAACAAAAGGTAAATGTATTGCTCATGCGTAGGTATTGGTTATTAACTCTACAAAGTGATACAATTAATTTTTCATCACCATAAATTATAGATGGGTATTATGATATGATTAATTTTTATATATTATATTTATAAAATAATTTTACTTCATGAATGATAATATCATATCAACCTTCGTAGCATCTAATATTTTTTTAAATGATAACACTGCTCGTGTGTAGGCATGGACTATCATCTCTATGATGCAATGTAATTAATTTTTTATCTATATTTCACATGGATGATAATAAGGATTAAAATTATCAATATATATGTTATATATATTATATAATAAGGATTATATAAATATTAATTACTATTTACATTTCTTTTATTCCATCTATCACAAAATAAAAATAGTGTTCATTCATATATATGACCCACCATCCCAAAGAATGGTGTAATTTATTTTTCTATAATTACTTTCAGTAAATGATTAAAAATATTTATAAAATTATTATATTAGATGTATATATCCTTCTTAATAAACTTGAACTGATGATACCATGATCAATTTATATAAACCAAGACATCTGAACCAAAACATGCATGAAAAATAAAGCATTTATCAACGAGAACAGAGATTTTAATTAAAAATTATTAATAAATAGATGATAAGTTGTTATAAATAAATATTAAATAGTATAATAGAATTAATTATATGGAATAATTTATTTATAAATACATATTTATTATACAAGATATTTTAAAGTGATAAAAGTATTACAACACTTAAGGTAATATATTTCTAAACTCAATTTCAATTTATTTGTTTAAACATATAAATCATTGATATTATGATTGAAGTTTACATGTGAAATTAATTTTTATTATATTATGTTGTATTTATTATTGTTTTAATTTGATTTATATTTGACACAAATAATCTATTCATTTTATTAATTCTCAATTAAATAATATGATCTTTGTAAAAGACTATGTCTTAATTTTCTTCCGTTGAGGAATGTATTGATATTATGCAGTTATATTATTTTTTGATGAGAATATAACTTCCCTTTTACATGTTATGCAAAGAATCTATTTATTCACATGATATTCATGTTTATTTTAATTGTATTCATTCATAGGGTATGTGATTCAACTAATTATAAAGTGGTAAGTGTTTTTTCACTATCTTCTCAATAATCAAGACTATTTAATTTTATGTCCATTTTAGAGGATATTTATTTTCCATGTACACATATTCTAAAAAAAATTCAAATTGTTTTTTACTATTCTCAAGTTAATATTTGAAATAATTTTTACCCTTGTTTGACTTTATACAAAATGGTTTCAAAATAATATTTCTTTTTAATTTTTAATGATAGACTCTTTGTGATAATTTTAAAAAAAAATTACAAAAGGATTTCATTTTTTTGACATATACGGAATGATCATATTTTTCCAATTTCATGATGTATTAATGTTTTCAATCATCTTTTAAAAACATACAATGTTATTTTCAAATAAAAATTTTCCTTTTATTAATTATTTTGTTTTACAAAAGGTTTTCTAAATAGAAATGATACTTTCCCTAAATATTGTTTCATATGATCTTTTAAAATAATTTTCCATATAAAATAACATTATTTTATGCTATATATTTATTATAGGGGTTAACATTTATGGATATTATCCGTATTCTTTATTAATATGGTTTATGTTTATTATGGATTGATATTTATGAAAATCATTCATTTTCCCTTATTTATGTTTTGATATAATATTTATAAACCCCATTACATTTCATGGGTTATTAAATGTGAGTGATTTTTATTAATGTGACACACATATGTATGGTTTTCATTATGTGATAGTTTGGACCAACATCTCTCCCCAATTCATTGGGTGATGAATTATATCGAACGAGATAGTAAAGGGAAAAAAGTTGATGTGTTTTACCTGTTATGGGAAACAAGTCAAACTTCATGATCTACTATGTAAAATAAGTGTTCCCTAATATATTATATTGATTTTTTTTATCATTGACCAAGGAATCTCAAATTATAATATATACATATGATGATGTTACAAAAAAATTTAAATTAGTTATTGTTTTATTATTGATTTATGATGTTTTAATACTCTTTTATCCGTGTTTTCTAAATTGGTCGTGTTTTATGAATGAATGAAATTTATGATCTATGATCGGTTGGGTAAAAGATTCTTAAGTTATGTTCACATGATCATGATTTTATATCACTATGTTTACCCATACTATTCATATGATCTCTCCCTTTTCTTATGTTTATTTTTACAGGATTTTGAGGAAATATGATAAATGAATTTTTTTTATAAGGATTTCACATGGATGATATTGAAGACCTATTATAATGTAATAATTTCTAGGAATATTGGGAGAAAATGTTGATCTTTGCAAACCAGTTTTTATAAAACCAAATTGTTAATACATTTTTCTAATTCTCACAATCTCCAAACCTAAATCACCCTTGACATTTTATGTGATTCAATATTTTCCTTTTGAAATTATATGTTATATGGAAAAAATTGGGTCACATTTGTAATGTTTATATCCATAGAAATAGATATAAAAATTAATATTTAATCCTATTACATTTATACCCTTAATGTTAATCATTAACCTGGGTCCCACTTGATATACGACTCAAGGGGTCTCTTCATCTCTTCACCTATAGATCAAGCAGGGTACCAAAAGATTGGGGGTTATGACTATATAGTGAAAAATATTGAAATGGAAAAATTTTTATTAGTATATAGAATGAGTATTATATTGAAGGAGATATTCATAAAATACTTATATAAATAATTATTTGGTTATTTTATATGTGATGATATGTATATTTTGAAATGTATGAAATAAATAAAACTACTGAATATTGTATAACATTGTAGGGGATATAAAATGGTGTGATATAGAGATATAACACAACTTCCTTAAGTTATTTCATATTATATGATATAATATGTATCTTATTAATTTTGATATGGCTTAATCATATTTTATGATTAATAAGAGGAAAATAAATGTTTTGTGTTATTGTTTAAATATTCATTCACATATAAAATCAATGTTTATTAAATTTTATATGAAAAAATATTTTATAAAAGAAGATTAATTTATTTATTTGATAAATATAAGAATATATTAGTTAGGGATTCAAATGATTAACTAATTGTGTTTATTGAA
Source organism: Viscum album (assembly GCA_963277665.1). Lineage (NCBI taxonomy): Eukaryota > Viridiplantae > Streptophyta > Magnoliopsida > Santalales > Viscaceae > Viscum > Viscum album. The sequence goes on from OY728147.1 coordinate 125,808,524, forward strand.
TGCTTCATGGAATTCATGTAAATTCCATGAAGTCTTGGAGATCATCCCCAATTCATATTAAAAAATTTTGAGGTATTTTAATATGGAATCCCAATCTTTTAGTGATTATCCCTATTGAAGATATCTTCATATTTTTCATTTAATTCTATGGGTGCAAGCATATAATTGTTGGTAAATAGGGTCTCCCCCAAATTTTGGGTAATTTTTCATCCCAAAAATAATTGTGGAGGAAGGAACTCATTAGATTCATCTTAATGATCCCTATCAAGATAATGTGATTGCAGACAAATGTGTAAAAATATACAGTTTGAGATACACATGACCTTCATTTTATATTAGATATGGTTTCAATTTCACAGCATGTATATCATTTTATATATATTCTTCAAAACTCAAACAAATTTAAAAATAGTTAACTGGTCCTAATAAATATAGCACATTGTGTGTTTGTGTGTGTGCCTATGTATATGTATGTGTGTGTGTGTGTGTGTGCATGCATGCTTTCTTGTGTTGATAGATTGGCCCATCCCTTTATACCTAACACCCATAATATACCTTATAGTAATACTATAAGGAATAGATTAATGTCCAAGAAAATGTGAAAATTTTAGATGTCATGTGAAATTAAATGTGTTTTTTTCTAATTTGAATCAAATAGGATATATTGTTAATATGTTATATATTGGAATCAAAATATAATAAGGGATTGAATAATAATTTATATCCTTATAATTTCTTATCTTTGTCTTAGTGAGAGAAAAAATAGATCTTAGGATATAATTAATCTTCTACTTATTCATAAATACTGAAATTTCATTGGATCCGAGGATACAATTTTCTATAGAAAAAATTATGTTATAGTTACTTTTATTTCCTTTTAAAAAATTATTTATTTTTTTCTTTTATATAATACAGTTCACTAATTAAGTTTTTCTACAGTGACATGAAATTTGATCATATACCATAAGTATGTATTTTCAGAATAATTTTATTTTCTATTGGTGATGATTTTTGATTTATTAAATGTGGGATCAACACATTCAAACATGATTGTAAATGGAATCACTAGAATAGAAATGGATTTTATTTTATATATTTATTAGACATGGTATTTTGTTTATGAACAAATAATAAGTCTATTATGATCACTTTTATTGACATACTCATGTAACAAGTGAAATAATTTGATGAAATCACTATTTTAAGGAAAATTTAACTTAATTTTCAAGAAATTATTTACATGTTCTATAATTATTATGAATGAGAAATTTGAAGTAATTTTTTCCAAGATTGCAAATAATTATATGTGGGGTTAGAATGTGTATTGATTTACATTATTTTTATACTCATACCATTTCTAGAATGATTATGGTTATTTTTTATTTTACTTTTATATCATTTACGTCCTCTAATGAAATTTTTTTCAAATGTTTCGGGGGATTAAAATATTAATATTCTATTTTTTAATAAAGAATTTTATGCAATTATTTTAATTGAAAAAAATAAATATGTCATTTTCAATTTTTACATAATTTTAATTTTACAGTTACATAATAATATTTGTTTTGATTTTGATTTAAATTCAATATTCAATAAAAATATATAAGGAAGGTAAAAATAATAAATAAAATATTTATTAAAATAGTTATATAGAAGTGCTGCAAAAAGTTCTGGGAATGAAAATTTCAAATTATATAAATAATATCTGTGGATTTAGAGAGAAAGATAAATAGATAGAATTTGATTTATATGTCAAACTTTTCATGTGAAGGAGAAAATCACATATTGATGAAATAAATAGGAACATACCACACCACCCCTTGATTATATCAACCTTAATTTTATGGTAAGGAATGTATGAAATTATAATGGTGTTTCTCATGTAAATTATTTGTTCATCTTCTTGTGCAAGTTTAAAATAAGAAACAACTAGTCATGGTATACCAATGACATAGTGTAAAATAGAGAATATTGTATACATAATAGGACACCCAGCGCTCAAAAATCTTATTATGTCTCGTAAGTGATCCATATGTCTCTATATGAAACAGATCACATACTAATATTAACAGGTTAGTAAAAACTAAATTTCTCTATGGTGAGCAATAATTATGGATAACTCAAATTCTTTTTTGAGATGTCAATTATAAATTAAATTAATTAATATATGTAGCCAATATGAAATAACTATAAAATATAGGCTGTTAAATGATACATTTTCTATTCTTAAACTCCCTAAATAATTCCAACCAAACAATACATATTCACTATTTTTATAATATTCTATATGATATACCACTATAAAGGCCTTATAGTTGAAACAATTTTAGTTTTTTTAAACTAATTACTTTTATATATGAATTTTAGCATATCCACATGAGATAATTATATAAATCCTCTCCCTAAAATATTTTATTAGGTAACATCTATAACAAAATATTATTTTAGAAATGGTGTGATCAGGAATCATAATCTTTATGATAAACTATTTTGAAATAGTAATCAAAAAAAATTATTCTCCAAATCCAATTATTCATTGTTACTAACTTATTTAATCTCAAATACATAGAATGATTTCTAATCTAATCATCATAATCTTTAGAACATTTTAATTAAAAATTTACTTCGAGATCATGAAGTAATAATTTCATTTATTTACCTTAAGATCATTCTATACCAATATAACATAAACTATTTTATGATAGAAATAGAATTTTACATTGAATATAATTGGTATAAAAAATTAGTTTTTTCCCATTAAACTTCTTTAAATAGAAACACACTTCTATATTCCTTTTTCAAAATATATTTTCTCTAAAATATTTTTCTATTAAATAAAATTCATTATGTTATGAAATATACATTATTTTTTTAGTGAGAATATTTAATAAATAAACTTTTAAAAACCATATAATACATTTTATTATATGTGTTTGGATAAATCCATTGAAAATAATAATTTATCAATTAAATATGTCATTAAAATAGAAGGATCATATGCCTCAGGATTTAATAATTAACTTAGATAAACTCTTTTATCTGGAATAAAACATTTTTTTCATTAATTCTTTTCTCAAACCATGTTAAATAAGTGGACGAATTATTTCTGGGATTCTATGGATAGTTGAAATATTAATAGTGGTAGGGGAAGGGACTATAAACCCTTAATTAAATACCCCATGGGTAAAATACCAAAATCATGCATTGTATAAGTTAAAATAATGTTACATTCACTTTAAAAATTAACTTCAATAATACATTATTTTTTAACTTTTTACTTCTCCAACTCCAAACATACTCCCACTAGCTTTTTAGACTCTATTTTTCTTCATAATATGTTACCAGGATACATAAACTCTTTTATATTATGAAAACTAACTCTAATTTACTATTAGTAAAAATAATTAATAAATAAAAAAATTTAACTAAATGATAAATAGTATTCTATATGTTCGCCTCATTTTTTCTTAAAATATCATAAATATATAAAATAACCCATTCTATATAGTGGAATCCCAATTCTTCATATTTTAATAGTCAACATGATAAAACCTGTTTCTAGGAAAAAAAAATTTATATATATCTTATTCTCAAAATATGTTATAGAATCTGAAGAATCATAATCCATGTTATTTTAATTCATCATCACATAATGTTCATAATAAATCTTTGTCAATAAAAAAACATTAATCACATAATATAAATATGATACATGTACACATCCTTCTTCCGAATCCATCGAATCATGATTGATTCCTTTATAAATGAATCATTGTTTTATAAACTCTTTTTATTTATCACTTGAATGTAAAATATAATTTTTACAATTATTTTACTAATTTTGAAATACTATATATTTACAAGACATGTAAAATATATATTTTGTATCATACACTCTTCTAAAAATAGGAATGAATTTCTATAACATTGATATATAACAAATACATTCCATGGGATTTAAAAAAAACAATTCAAAAATCCGGAACAATTCCATTATATAGAAATATTAAGCCTTACTAATGAACACTACCTTTTATGATTCAATGACCATCGATAGAGACATAAAGAAAAATATTTTAGACTCTCTAAATTTCATTTTTTATTGTTGATCAAACATTTACTCACATTTACTATTAATATAGTACAAAAATATGGAAATAACATGCCCAAACTCATCAACTCTAAACACTTTGAAAATGTCTATATATTCTTCCTGAACACATTTATATTGTTGGAACATTTATAATGATAAAAATAGAAGGCCTTTAATAACCAAAACAAGACATAAATGGTATCTTCAATCTCACGTAGTCATAAGAATACTCAATCATATTGAGTATTTGAGTGTAGAATATAGTTCCATGTTCACATTACTAATATTTTCATTTTTTGTTTATGTGATTTATTGTATTATTCTCATAATTATTTATAATAATTTTTAAAAGTACTTCAATAGTTCGTTTTTTAGGAAGTTGTTTCCCAAACACATTCAGTCTCTCAAACATAATAACTTTTCCTGGGATTCAATTATAAAAATTATATTTTTATTATATTATCCCTTTAAATGATTAATCTCAATGTAATGATTAATGATAATGATATAAACACTTAAAATAGGATCATTTATTTGATTAGTATCATGTTTAACAAGAATTGAATAAGGACATACAAAATGATTACTACTAAAAGGATGTCCCCTTTTGAACTCATCATAACCATTAGTGGTTCAGATCCCCATTTAAGATATAAATGAGTCGTTTTTGGCATGTTTATCAACACATAGTTACTTATTTGTGTAATCATCACAATCATATCATATATGAATCTTGGATAGTTGAGGGGATAAAAATTTTTACAATACAATATATGGATAAATATATATTTATTCATCTAGTATCATAACATATAGGGTTTCCCAGCTAATTGTAACCCAAATATCATTATGGAATTTGGTTACATAACACATAGTGTAATCTACATTCACTATTCCTAACATAAGATAATCCATGGGAACCTTACTTTGGCATAACATACCTATTTAAATCATTGTGTTCAAGACATTTATTTTCTTTAGAAGGAGTATAATATTTTTTATTTTAAAGGGGATTTTATATCACCATCTTATTTCATATATTCCCACAATACGTATGTATGCAACTATTAATTTAGTATATAATATTATTTCTTCAAAAAAATCAACATTTTTAAACCATATTGATGTTTAACTCTTAACACAACTCAAGGATTATATTACAAAACCAAAATTAAAATCAAGTTATATTTATAAATAAAGTAATGTATTATATGACTAAGGGAAATAAAAACCTTTCATTTAAAGTCTTATAATTATTTTAAATATACTATCCACACTTTAGTAAGCCTAGATCCACAAATAGTCAACCATCAGCTCTCTAGACAGGGCATAAACATCATGGATATGGAGTATCCTTACCCAAAGTCCATCTACATAGGAACACATTACTATATATATATATTTCAATTCCATTATAATTAAAAAACATAATAATTTTAAATTATAATTAACTACTTTATTAGAGATCATAACGTAAATATAATTCCCCACCTTCTCCACATTGGATTGAAAAGGCGGAGGAATATGACATGGCCTTAAGCGACATCCCCAAGATTCCCATCGATGGAAATAAATGATGAAGGAATTCAATAACATGTTGGAGACAATTTTCCCTAAAGAAAAAAACTAATAACTAAAAAAGACAAAACCAAATAAACTACCACATGATTCAAGATATCGATGAAGGAAAACACAAACATTTAATTTATATGAAAACCCACTAAAGTGTACCGCCTTAGAAGAAAACAATATCAAAGTAAACTAGGGAAGACTGCAAGACCAAATAACTCAATAAGACACAAAACTACAAGGTGCACATCCTTTACAATAATACTACACCAAAACATCCACTGTATCACTATGCACTGCTACAAAAATGTGACAATTTACCTTTTCACATATCCTGATAAACAAAATCTTCAAAAGAACCAAAGTTATTATGTATGGGTGAGTAATTATACATTGTATATTTTCCCCAAGGTCATACCTACTAATTCCACTTGGATAAAACATGCTATAAAAATATATATAAAACAAGTTTATATTAAAAAAATATAAAACAATTTATATAAAAATATAAACATATTTCAATGAATCCATTTTCACAAAACAACATAAATTTTTTTAAAATGAAACCAAAAATTTTTTTAAAAACTTTTCACAGATCTATTTTGGAAAATCATTTCTATTCAACATGTCAATACATCCATCCATGCATGAGAACATGGACCTCCCTATATGAGTGGTGAGTTATCCTTTCACAAGCCATCACTTAGTGAACCATTTTGACTGGGGATAGCCATGACCCCTATCCATCCAAATAATGACAGAGGACACACCTTAACCTAATATTTTATAAATACACATGAACATAGTCATCTATAATTCCAAACCAATTCCAAAACAACCATTTAAATATTTTCAATAAAACTATTCTTTAATTGAAAACCTTCCAACCAAACAATTCAAATCAACCATACCCATCCATTTCAAAAGAAACATCCAATTTATTGAAAAAATTTTAAATAATACATTTACCATAATTCAAGAATATATACAATTTAAAATCTACATTTTAAAATATTTAAGCCAAGTGCTTTTTACAAACAACCAATTTCCATGTTTCCACAAACCGACACTCAAGAGGGTATAGAAAAATAATTGCGAAGAAAATTATACCTCAATTTCATAAAAAATAACCAATTTGAAATAATGACTTCATATTATAAATAGAGGAGTTGAGAGTGAAGCCACCTACCATAGTTTTTATAGTGAAAATGATGAACTGTACCAATAACGCTAATGAAATAATGTATATATCTCCAAAAAATGCCATAGATCATTCCCATGTCGACAATATATCTACATATTCAGCATTATCTTTCCTGGATCTATCCATATAATAAATAGATATATTAAAATGAGAGAGGTAGAGATGAGGATATAAGAAAGAACACCAAGAATGACAAAGAATGAAGGATTACTGCAAGAATGAGGTATAGAATCTGCAAGACAAGACTTTGGATTGTGATAAATTTGATGGGGAGATGTTCTAAAACTATTGAGAGATAAAAATCCCATGTTAGGGATTTTTCGGGGCAATAACGAGGCCTTAAAACATTAAGCCGACCTAGATCCATTTCTTTTGGATCTAGTTTTTAAATGAAATGTGGTTTAGTGTCATGGTTAGGTAAACCATCCACTATCCATGCACTAGGCACTAGATAAATGATGGAACTCAAATGGTAAACATACAAACTTACCAAACCATGATTCATCCATCCCAACTCACAATCTAAATGTTTCCCCACATATAACAGTTCTGTAAAACCATGTACCACATGTGCGCCCATCCTACACCTTCTCTTTAGCTTCTACCTCACTATTCATGGTTTTTTATAGGTGTTTAATGGTTTTATTAAACCATTAACCATTATAAAATCCCCATAACAATCCAAAATATCCTTAAACTCTCCAAAACATCACCCTTATACATTAAATATTAAAAAATCATAAGTAATGTTTTACATACTTGAAAAGAGTGTGATATATTCTCCGAAAAAATGGTCTTTCTATCCTCTAATAGTAAAAAACATCTTTATAAAATAGTTCTGGCCATTTATTTTTCATTCAGCTCTCCCATTCCCATATCTCTTTTAATATTTGACCTTATATCCACAGAAATTACACTAGACCGATGATTTTTCCATGCAAGCCTTTTTCTTGCATATCAACAATCCTCACAAAGATATCTACCAATGAATCGTCTGAATTAGTTCAATATGATCTCATCAAATCACATGGTTAGGATAATGATGATACATTTTCAATAGATATAAATGTAACATATTATGTGCCACACTAAACTATGGTGTCAATACCAGCTGATATTACACCTAACCAACCTGTTATAGTATCTCAAAAGGTCCAATTTATCAAGGATATAACATGACCTTCTTCCCAAAATGACAATGTAAAAGCGTTAGAGAGATCCTCTCGAGAACATGATCACTCACCATGAATGAAAAAGGCTGTCAAAGATGATTTGTATATGACTTTTGATGTATTTGTTTTGTCTATAACCTTTTATTGATCATCTAAATCATGTTCATTATTTCTTGGAGAAGCCTTGGTCCAACTAGTAATGTCTCACCTATTTCTACCTAGGAAAGAGGAGAATAACAATGATGACTATAATACACTTCAAAGGAATCCATTTTTATCAAGGTATAATAAATTTTGTTATATGGTAACCCTAATAATGGTGTGTTATCTTCCCCTGATCCACCAAAATCCATTACTCAAGTATGTAACATTTGTTAAAAAATTTATATCAACCTTTTGGATTGGATTTCTATCTACAGATGATACACAATACTCATTTTCACTTGATCCCCATGTACAATCTATACGGATTTTCAAAAAATTAATAAACTGAGAACCTCATTAAAATATGATCGAAACTAGTATGCCATGTCACATTACCACTTCTTGTATATTGATTTGGGAAAATTCATTAACTATATGAGTTTCACGAATATGGATGAAATGGGCCGATAGTGTGAGTCAATCCATAGTCCCACATATTTCATCATGATTGAGAATAATTATTTCGAGACCTGTTACACAATCTATAGTTATCTACACCGATATCCACACTAGAGTTGGAAAGGACTACAACACACATGATAGTCACTGATGCACTATCTTAATATGATGTTAAGATAATCACCTTGAAAAAATCATCCACTTTCAATTCATTCATATCCACAAAAACTACACTTTCAATGCATGATAAAAAAATTTATTCGTAGATTTAAAACCCATCTTGAGTGGTGGTAAACATGATGAAGTTGTACCAAACAATTTATAGGTTTAGACATCAGTTTTCTGAATGACAAAACTATACTATCATCTAGATTCCATCCCTCAATGGTATCCTTACCATTGAACATTTCACTCATCCCATAACATTTTGAATCGGATAACAATGCTTCTTTAACTATCATTTACAAATTATGAACCACCAATAGTGGGAAGAAAACTACAACATCACAATATCACTCAACTTCTAGGTTCAGGCTTTCCAGGACCAAAACTAACTACCACTCATCTAAATCCTCTTCTTCCATCATATCATATGGATATTTACATAATGCATTAGTCATAAAATTTCCTTTATCTAGGGTATAAATTAATTCAAATTTAAACATGTGGAGATACTCTATACATATTATTTTCCCTAGATTTGAATCATGTTGTGATAACATATGATTCAAACTCTTATGATTGGTGAATACACTGAGTTTCTCACAGAATATATAATGACACCTAGTCATAAACAAATGGACTTTAGAAGATAACTTGAAATCATATGCGGGTATTTATTCTCATGCACTCAGAAAAACATTATTCATAAGCATAAAAATGATATCCATACATGAAAACACATCCCAAACCTAATCACAAAGCTTCAAAATACACAACATACCCCTATCCTAATTCTGTAAAAATATATATTGGTGCTAATGTAATGAAAACCTTTAGCTATTGAAAATAATTTTGAAATTTTTCATCCCATATGAAGGGAGAATAATTCATTGTAAAATCTATTATAGGTGATGATAGTGATGAAAAAAAACAGTAGTCGGTAATAACTAGATAGACTAATAAAACATGGTATCTCAACGACATTATTTAGAGGTTTCTATGAGTTTACCCCCACTATCTTCTCTAAATCCAATGAAACATATATTTTATAAATTACATGGATATTAAAGTGTACCAATTTTATCAAACAAAATCACATTGATAATTTGGAATACAAATGATGATCCCTCATGATTCCAAACATGGTTTCCAGCTATTTCTCATGCTCAGCCCTTGTCCTTGAATACATCAATATGTCATCAAAAAACAACACAATAAAATAATATATATACCTATGAAATATCTAAATCAACAATTAAATAAAGACCACTAGAGTACTCGTAAGACTAAAAGGCATAACCACTTACTCATAATATATATATCTACTTCTGAAATCAATCTTTGGAATATCCTCCTTCCAAACTTGGAATTAGTGATATCCTAATCATTATTAAATCTTGAAGAACCACTGAACTCCCTAAAATTGATCGAAAATAACATCAATGAATGTATGTGGATATCTATTCTATATCATAACCTAGTTAAGCTTACGATTATCAACACAAATCAGAATAATTCAATCTTCTTTATTGACAAACAAAATGGGTGCTACCCATGAAGATTGTCTAAGAAAATGAACCCTTATATTTATAGATATTAAAAATATACATTGAAGTCCCTTAATTCTAGTGGTTACATCGTATAATATGGAATAGAAATAGTGGTGGTCCCCTAATGATGATCAATCACAAAACATACTTCCATTATATATGGTAGCCCTGAGAATTTCTCAGGAAAAACATCTAGGAACTGATTGACCACTGCTGTAATACCATTTCTCTTAACATCTTCAATAAATTAAAAAAATTACCAACTATTAAATAATTATTCCAAATTATTGTGCCAAAAAATCCCTTTGCACTCACCTTTATACACTGATCTCCTCTAAGAATATTCTTAATGATACCTTAGTTGTGAAACTAACCTTTATGGTATAACTGTATATGTGACCCTTTAATGTTGTCAACCAATCCATACCAAGTATTATATCAAAGACATCCATATCATACATAGATAAATATCATTTCATATTGGTCCATAAATGGATATAAATAATTCCCTACACACAATATCTCAATATTCTCTTCGACAATGTTTAGTATGATGTAATATCATAGTGGGAATCATCTTAATTTTTAATCATATAGAATAAAAAAACAAGGTACAATAAATCAATGAGGTTCACTTTTATTTAAAAATTATTTTATAAGTCTAAAATTAAAAATAATCACCTTTCCCACCACAGATGGTCTAGCCTGATCATCCACAGTCGGCTACTTAGCTCCGGGTAATTGAATCATCACTTCACTTTGTTCCTTGTTTCCCTATTGAGAGTTCCCCAACTGTAGAGTAATTTAATTACTAGAATCACCACAGGCTACTCCTTTCTTCTGACAGGATTGATTATTTTACCCTATCCCCATTGAAACAGTCGACATAAGTGATACCCAAGAAGTGTCCCAAATTCCTACCTCATAGTAGTATAATAATAATGCTAAATATTCCCTATCTGAATATATTTAGGGATTGCTCTAGGTGGTTCCATACACTTTTGCATCATATGGTCGAGTGACCCTCATTGAAAATATAATGGATAGATCATTGGTTTTGGATTAATATTCACCAATCAACCCATTTGCTTCTTATTGATGCTCCCACTATGGAAATATGTTCCCCTCTTTTACTTTCCCCTAGAATTAGAGTTCCCACCATTTCCAATGTCTATCAACATGCTTCCTCCACCCATAGATTCGAATATATTAGTTTCATCACTATATCTCTATTTAAAATCTCTATATAGTCTATAATTTAGAGCATAATAATCATAGAGTGAATATCATACCTCATCCAGATTCAAATATGTGTGCCTTCAATGATGCACTAAAAGTAACATCTGGTGAGAAGCATACTAAATTCCAAAATTTAGGTATATACTACATGAAAAAAATATTTTTCCTACTTCAAGCTGTATAAGTTCATTGTTCATTATACTTTGAACATATGAGGATGTAATTTTTTGTTAAAAAGTATTCAAATTCCTCCTATATAAGGCATGGATCTACATCAACCATCATATCTATATCCCACCATTGGCTTGAAATAATATCTAGTATATTCGTTACTTGTTTAACTTTCATCTCTACTGGCGTGCTAATGATATCAAATATACAATCCATCCTATTCAACAATAACTATACCTTCTATATTTTAGGATCGCCTCAAATGATGGTTGGATTCTATTTCTATAATTGTATGGAATGATTCACTTATCTTGGATCATCCACCTTGTTACCACTATACAAATGTTGAATCACTTGGAAGATACTCTGAACAACTTGATGGTTCACCTGTGGATCTAGTGTAACAACATTTTCAGTAGCCTTATCAGGTTGGCTTCTACGATTCCTATTGGGTGACATTTTCTATAAACACAAAAAGTGTTATAAGTGTCACTCTCTATTATCTAATGGATTACCATTAAAAATTATATCACATAAACTATCACAAGATTACCTTCTAATGTCAACCTCTTCCATAGTCAACCATTTTTAAAAAATATATCTATCTTTTGAAAATCAAACCATTTTCAAAATACCACTACCATGCTCTTTCTCAAAATCAATAATTTAAAAAAAACATTAACAATTTTAAAAATAATCAACACTTTTTCACCACATTATAAATCATTATTAAAAATGAAAGGTGAAATCCTTTTGGGATGTACTTCCTCTAATTCATGTCATGCCCATCCCATTGAAAAACCCATGATAATGAAATTGAAATTCAAATAAGTTTCTCTAAAACACTTATATACACAACCCCCTGGTAAATTTAAGTTCAAACCAAAAATGATATCTCCATAATGTTATGCAATAAATTTCAATTTCTGAAAATCGAACTTATTTAAATAATCCCAATTCAAGGAATAAACTTGAAGGAATACAAATCCATGACCGAAAACTAATACCATGTCAATGACCACAAAGAGAAATACTACTTGCTCCAAAAAGGATGGAGCATGATGATACTACTTCTCTAAAATAATATTTCGGACCAAACAAAATTGATACCACTTGTAATGTTCATCCTCGTTATTGGTTTAAAAAGTAATAAGAATGTTACCTGGATTAAGAGACACTCCCCATATACAAAAGGATAAAAATAAATGCCGAAGGGCCTCAATAACTGGTGGGGGTGATTTTTCATTTAAGAAACCCAGAACCAACCAAAAAAACATAAACAAATAAACTACTACATGATTCATGATATCAATCCATGACAACTAAAATATTTCAGTTATATCAAAACCCAACAAAGAGTACAACAACAAATGAAAAAAATATCATAGTAAATAGTGGAACACTACAAGACCAACAAGACACAAAATACACAATACTCCAAGATGAACATGCTCTTTGCCTCAACATTACCAAAATAGCCCATGTATCACTATGAACAAATAAAAAATTGTGATTCTTTACCTTTTACCATCACTTGATAAACATCATATCCAAAAGAAAAAATGTTCCCATGAAAGGGTGATTATTGAATCACAATATATTTATCCCAATGATATCCCTACTCACACCATTTAGATAATACAAGTTATAAACATTAATATATTTATTTTATATAAAACAAATTTTGAAAATAGATTATATAAAAATAGTTGCAAGTTACAATGAAACTATTTTCTCAAAACAACCTCAAATTACAAGGAGAGAAACAAAAAAGTTCTAAATTAATGAACCAAATATATTTTGGAATAAAGATTACATTTTACTTATCTACGCATCCGACCATGCATGAAAACATATTCTTCCCAATACTCGCATGTGGTAAGTCATCCATTCACTAAGTATTCACTGACTGGACCATTTTTTTTTTGGGCGAGCCCTAAAACTTATTTTTTATACTAATAATGGGGGAAAATCCTTAACCTTATTAGTCTCAGATTAAGATGAACACACACAACCATTATTCCAAACCCATTCCAAAACAACCTTTTTAATCATTTAAATAATATCGCCCTTTTCTTGAAAACCATTGTACAATGAAATTATAATCAACCTTTCCAATTCATTTCAATAAAAACATCCATTTTTTTGAAATGATTTGTACTAATAACTTTAACACAATTTTAGAAAATATATATTTATACTCAACATTTTAAATTCAATATCCAATGCACATTCTAAAAAACACACAACTTCCACGTTTCCAGAAACATTCAATCAATAGAGTATTCAAAAAACATTACACAGAAAATTCATAATCAATTTCACAAAAAAAATATTTTAAATCATACATTCATATTCTAAATAGATCAGTCAAGAGTGAATCCACCTACCATGGGATTTATGGTGAAAATGAATATTTATAAGGAAAACCACTAATAAAACTAGGTTAAATCTATATTAAGCTCCATTATATATCATCTTATATCATTAATAAGACTAAATATTAACATATTTTTCATAAAATACCATAGATATATCCACAACAGAAATTGATTTTATTAAAGGACAGAGTTAGTTAAGAGAATCTAATTAAAAGAAAAAATAACAACAAAAAATGGCTTCCCACAAGAATCTGGCTTCGAATTACTAAGAGAAACCATTGAATTTCTTCCAAATTGATGGAAAGATGTTATAAAAACATTTATATGGAAAAATAATAATTTTGGTTATTTTGGGGAGAAATGTGGCAATAAAAAAGTATTCCAACCAAGACATACTTTTTTTAGTATTTATCTTTTTAACCATGGCTGATCTAGTCACATTTTTGGGAAAACCATTCGCTAACTGTAGAGACCCATGAATGACGTACACAGATAGTACATTACTTTTGTGTAAAAATTAATACATAACAATAACCAACACTAAAGGACCGTAATAGTTTAGTATCTTTGGAAACTTTTGAACTGAATCTTCTAATCATGGTGAAAGATCATCAACATCTCCAATAAAGATCTTCCCCTTTTGTTTTCCTACCATAAACTATCCCCTAAATCTTGGGGAAAAGAAAACATATACATGGTGAGCTCAAATTATTAGTAATGGTAAGCATGGAGAAAATAAAACAAATCATATACATTTTAACTTAAAAAACATGAACATAAAGGTTAACCATAAAAATCTTGAGAAATAAATCATGGCACTACATAAGGCATAGATTCTAAAGGAACATTAATCATGATAAAATAGCATGGGAATAAAACATTTAATTGTGGAAAACCAATAAGCACATGAAATAATTTCCATAGTAGCCAAGGCATTGCTGCCAAGACCATCTTAGTGGACAAAGTCCCTTACTGAATTGAGTTTACCCCTTGTTCCAGTCCTATATCATGGAACCGGATTAAAATGACATTCCAGCCATGTCTATCTCATGAGATATAAATATTTACCTAATGCATTAGAGGGAGATATAGGTCCCACCCATCTCAGAATTATACCATTCTTATGTGTGCCACTAAATCATAAATCATACATCATAGCATAACCCATGTAATAATGATGGGATTCTTAAACATCATGACATCATAACATAATCCATATATGATAAAATTACTTCATAAAAATAACTCCATCATTACATAATAAAATAAATCTAGTAATAGGGGTAGAAATAGAACCTTATATTATCTTATATGGAAAATAATTTTAAAAAATCACTTGAACTACATTCTTGAGGAAAATATCCTTTCCACTCCAAAAACATTTTTCCATTCTTAACATGTCATATAATTTTAAACTAATAAAAGTTAATTAAAAATAAACATGAAAAATTGTAAAGGAAGATTCATGTAAATAATTTTCAATAAAATCATAAAAATCCATTCATGACGTATAATATAAAAAAACATTCTTCTCGTACTTTGGCTGAAAAAGTCAAAAAAGTATCTGTTACTGAAAAAGACAAAAGATTCCTTTCATAACTTTTACTAAAAATTCACCAATAGGTAAAAATGAATTTAAAAAAAATTAGGAGGATAGAAGTAATATTACATATTGAGGAAACACGGATGTGGATGCTAAATATGCCCTAGTAAATTCTGAATTATAAACAATCTCGGATAAAAATGAGATTGTGAGATTTTCCCTTACCTTAGGTCCGATGTGCTTCGTACGTATCTGAACCTCCTGTATAATGATTTAAATAATGTCATTGACTAATTAAATAGTCATATTCATTGTTATTATATCATATATGGTCATATTCTTATCTTCTTTATTATAAATATTTCATTGATACTTGTTATTCGGGTGTTCATTGCTTTATGTTCTTATGCATGTTTTTATTGAATAAATTCCTATTAATATTTTTTGGTTATTGATACCTCATTTACATAATGGTATTAGTGTAATATATATCATATATATTAATTCAATTAATTCAATTCATTTGTAGAATCATTATTCAATTATGATCATGTAGAATGAGTTGCATCCCATCATTGAGATGGTAAGTCGTACATACACACGAGTGATGATATCATTCCCATAATTATATGAATGGTGTTGGAGATGATGATATATTACCTCAAAATTAGTATCATGTTATAATAATCATATATAGTTATTCTTTACACCATTATACCCATCGAAGTAAGGTGGTGGTGGAAAAACAGATTACACCACAGTGTGGAGACGGTATTTCGTACGTATGCACGCGCGGTGATTTAATTTTCTGTAGGATGGATAGAAGGTGAAATTGGGATGTTTAATATTTATAATGACATATCAATATATTATTGATACTGATGTTATAACTTTATAATTAAACAACTAAAGAAGAAGAAGTTCCAGAAGAAAGAAACTTGAAAGAGTCAGTAGAAGAGATTACCTCTTCTTCGACGCACCTCTTTTAAGCTTCCTCTTAAGGCACTAGAGTTGGTATTTCGAGAAGATCAGAACCTATATAATATAACTATAGAGGTTTAGAAGATAAATTTTTGGGGTTTTTCCGAGCATGATGGCTCAAAAATTGAGTGCAGAGGAGAGGGAAGTTGGAGCCCTTATATAGGAGAGGAGAGGGATACTTTTAGAAACCATAAAAATATTAATTAATAATAAAATGAAAACCCACATATAAACCTCCAAAAATGACTCAATTTGAATAAGAGATGATATAGGGTCGTAATATCATCAAACAATAAAATTCGGACTTTTTTATGTTTATTTTAAACCTTATCAACTTGATTTATCATTATTTAATCTATTTAATTTTATTTGTGGAAATAAAATTATAAATTTTAACATGTTATAAATACATAATTAAATGCTGTAAATTTCCAATAATTGGATACTTTATAATCTTTTAGACCATGTAATTTTAAATTTTTAGTTTTTAATTATTTTTGTGATTTTTAAATAATTTAAATATATGTAATTTTTATAAAATATCAATAGTTTCAATTTTGACACTATTCATTATTTGAATTTAATTTAAAACCACACATGAGATATGTTCGAACCAAAATTTATAATAGATTCATAACATGTCATATTAATCAAAAAAATAATGGGGAACATTAATTTGGTCATATATTATTTGTTTTGATATTTTTAAAACCATTTATTTTGTATATCTATTAAAAAATAATTACTACACCATTTTTGTATAATTATTTAATATATTTATTTGTTGCATAAAAATTTAAAATAAAATCCTATGATGAAGATAAATATAATACCTTTAATAATAATATTTTTACTTGAATTTATAATATCCAATTCAAAACATTAAATTTTTATATTTATTAAATAATGAAGATGACATCTTTGACATCGTTTAAAATAAAATAATATAAATGTTGTAATCGGTTTTAGAAGTCTCTAAATGGTCCAAAAAGATAACCTTCTATTCTTAGGGTATATATATACTCTACCAATAATTTTTGGTCAAGTTTCTGGTCCTTTTGATTGGAACTGTTTTAATAAAAACTATATTATTAATTTTTCACTAAATAAATAATTTCTTCCTCATTAAAGTATAAGCTAATAAGTTAATTAAAGATTTCTTAAAAATTAAAACAACTAACGTGATAAATAAAAATATTTTAGCTTTAAAATGAATATTTATAATAGAATTTATATTCTGTCTGACCATATATTAAAAATAATCTAATTTTTAAAGTTTGAGTGAGACATATTTCACTTTCCTTTAAATAAAATAAATAAAAGGTCTTAATCAAATACACGTGGGATTAATTAGATTCCATTACGAACCAAGTATTATTTAGGGAAAAATATAATCATCAAATTTTATTAATACAAGTGTTAGGGTAAGTTTATAATATTATATTTACCCTTAATTACCTGATATACCTTTAACTATGGTAAATAAAATTTTCCGTACTTACTATTCATAATGCCTAAAAATAAAAAGTATATTATTAACATAATTTGGACCTACTGATTCCAAATATGGTATCCATTCTTCCAAATTCAATATATAGAAGTGGCGGTATTTGATTTAAAATTAATCCCGATGTTGAGAAAATAGGTTTTAAAAGTAAAAACATTGCAAAATATTGAAATGTTTTTAACTTTGAATTCAATGTAAAATTAATGCTAATGACTTACATTATGGTAAATGGTAAAAATATATTCTATTTAAATTTTTAAACCATTAAATATATTAATTTATCCATATAAATTATCTTGATGAAAAAATTTTCTTTTTAATTAAAATTTAGCGTATTTTTGCTATTCATCAAAATATGAAACTTATCAGAAAAATATCAAAAAATCATCCAAAGTAAATTTTTATAACCTGATTCCAATAAAAGCGTTTAATTTGTCAAATTTATCTTATAAACCATTCAAAAACTAGATTTAATGTGGGTGCGCCATCAAAGAGCAGCAAAACTTCATTTTTTGAAAAATACTCATTTTAGCTAAAAAATTTATTTTTTTCTCATTCCATGTTCTAAAATATGTGTAAGATTAATTATTATGTAATAAAATTGAAAATTTAGTTAACACTATTCATAATGTCTAGTTCATAACAATATATCATTATTTAGTTAAACTTGGTATTGCGTACAACCCACACTATTGAGGAAGGCCGCTCTTGCGTGCAACACAAGCCAAGAATAGTGTTTGAGTATACAACAAGATAGTATGGAATTGTGTATAGTGCAAGATAATTTTGGTGAAGCATAAAACACAAGATGTCAAAGAAATTAAAAATACTATTTCTCATTAAATTTTGGGGTGTTACATTCTACCCCCTTTTAAATGAATTTCGTCCTCGAAATTCGTCGGGGTTATAAATCGTTTACCACTTATAAGTTTATTTCATAGAACCCCACATCTTAAAAAGTAATACTAAAAATTAATTTTAAAAAATAAATTATGAAACATAACGGTTACCCAAATTAACTCATCACTGGGTTTTCACATAGGATAACTTAGGTGAAAATATGGATATAGAAGAGAAATCTAACCATTAAGTTTTGATGAAGAATGGTAGAGAACATGGCTATGAAAAAGCCAATATTCACAAAGCCATAAATTTGTGATGATCTAAGGTACCATCTAATTAATCAAATATGAGGGCGCTAGGACAATGTTTTTGGTTTTCAAGATCATTTCCCTTAAGTTGATAAATTTTTTCACAAAGAGAAATACTTACTTAGTTTCAGGGTAATATTATCATTGGTCATTCAATGAACAATTTCCACATCATCTCTTATTGAAATAAATGAAGTTGAATTTTTCATTCTTGAAGTATTAGCAGATCATGTGATAGAATGATGGATCATTCCATCTGTCTTGAACAAAAGGTTAGCATAAGTTATCAAATATACATAAGTTCATCTATGGTGGGATTACCTGTATATGATTCCAAAAATGGAATTATACATCATCTATCATACCAATTAATAAAATAATACTATTTTTACTAACCAGGGACTTCCTTTAGGCCAGTGGTAGGTGATAAAGGCATGTCGCACTTTGGTTGTGGGTTCAATTCCTGCAACCTTGTCCGACGCGACAAGTTTTTGCTCGTCCTGCATGTTGTCCTTTTTCTAAAACTACACTATTATAAAATTCTAAAAATAATATTGAAAAAAGGTTATATCCTTAAACAATATTATCTTATGTTGAACATAATTCATTTCAAATATTTAGGCTTATCCAAAATACTTCTATCCAAGGTCATAGTATAAAGAAAATTATTACTAGAAATGTCATCAACCAATCATGTGAATACCATCATTCATCCCCCATATTACATAGGATATATCTTCTTGGTCACATTCCAAACATGTGAATACCTTAATCATGTATTATCTTGAAACATGTATTACCATAGAGTGTGAAAAAAATAATTCTATCAAAAGAAAACTCTTTCCACATAAAAAAATCCCGAAATTTCCTTATACTCAATCCATGATGTCACTTTGTCCTTATATCTGTCATGAGCTCATTAATACTATCAAACATTTCATTATCTCTTTATCCCTTCTTTATGTGAATATTCGCTCCTTTCCAAAAATATTTCAATCACTTTTCATGGTTACCGGTACCGTATAATTATTTAAAAGCACAAAAAACCAATACATATATATTCTAATATTCCACAATACTAAAAATATGATTTCATGACACTATTTTGGAATCCCGTTGTATAAACACTTAATCATTCCACCACTTCGTTGTCATATTCAACATCACCAAATGTGATTGCATGTGACTTCACATTTTCTATTACCTTGATAAGTTGTTGATGTCGATCATCAATAACCCTTGGATTAGGGCATTGGTTATCATAATGCCCCATTTCCTTGCACTTGTAGCATTGAAGTGTTGGTGGAGCATTCTATGTAGTCTTTTCTTAATTTACATCATTAGAAACCTTTTTCCCATTCCTTCGGCACTCAGCTGCTCGATGTCCTTATTTTCCACACTTGAAACATTTTCTAGTACCTTTTAGACAATCTTCACCATGATTCTTCCACACTTTGATCCTAAAGAAACATTCACCTTCTTTTCACCATTATTCTGAGGTTTTTCCTTGAACTCCATCTTTCTTTTCTTGTGAAACCCCTGAGATAGATATGTAACACCTACCTCCAGTTCTACCTTGATAGCACAACGCACAATTTCTTCATAGCTACTGAAGTCTCATATAGCTAATGTCCTTTGAAGACTTTGTTTTAAGCCACTGAAGAATTGATCAACTTTACTTTCAGGTTGGGTGATAAAGCCAGATGCATACCATGAAAGACTTGTAAAATTATGTAAAGACCCGTAAAATTCAAGGGAAATTTTTTCTTAATTTTCTTTAGAATTTTACAAGAGCGCGGTTTCAGACGGCACCTGATTCCGAGGCCCGGAGTGCCCGGAATTAATTTCCGAAGTTTGGCTCGGGTACGTTCAGTGAACGAACGAGCGGGAATTCCTAACTTTTGATCCGGTGCTCGGAATTGAAATCCGAGGGCACCGATGAACTCGCAACGCCGATATTCGCTTAAAGAAACCTTTTCGGGAGTTGCGTTTGTTGCGAGTTGAAAATTAGTTTTGGGGTTTTCAGTTGAGTTAAATAAAATTTGTGTAAGACAAATTTTATTTTAACTTATTAAAAACATACCAAAGGTGGTTGGAAGTGGGACCCACACCCACTTAACCTCCCTTGGGAGAATTAAGTGTGGTGGGGCCCACACGAACCCCCTTTTTCTTTTCAAATTCCCTAACCCCTCTAAACCCCCTCTTAATTACGTAACTCTTCCCTACTTTATTTCTTGCCAACCTATCTCTTAATTTAATTTTGTCAACTCTAGATTTAATTAATGAATTGAATTCAACTTTTGAATTTCTGAAAGGTTGGCAAAGTGAAAATAAAATAAGGTGTAGCTTATTTTATTTTGGGTTGATCGTTTGTCTTCTTGAGAGGTGGAGAGCTCCTCTTCTTCTTCTTCTTCAAACTCAACGAAGAACGCGAAGAACGTCGTTCTTCAACGAAGAACTTCTCCGCCGAAGAACACGATCCGTCCGCGACGCCGTATCCGCGACGCGACGTACTTCTTCTGCGTCATCTCTTCCGCGACGGTTTTCCGCGACGAACGCCATCGACAACGACTCTTCCTCCGACGTCAAAGGAATCGACACCGATATTCCACGACTACGTCAACGTGTGACTATCGAGGTAGGGGTTCTTGAGTTTGTTGTTTCCTTTTTCTTTGACTTTCCTCAAGACTTGACGTAGAACGCTCAAGTTCCGACGAAGAACGCCGCTCCGCTCTTCTTCGTCTTCGGTGTCAACGAGAGAAAACACCGCACCTTCCTCGGACAACCTTCGTCGGCGTACAAGGATTCTCCAACGACGTACCTCTTCGGACGCGCCTCTTCGTCGTTGAATTTGACGAACGACGACCGCGTCGCCCGACCTCCGCGACGTCGTCTTCCGCGGAACGTAGAACGATCTTCGAACCTTATACCAAGGTAGGGGATGTTGATTTAATATTTAATTATCTCTTTCTTGCTCGTGGATCGTATAACTAACGTGGGGATGTTGATTAATTTTGAGATGCGTTATTGCTTAACGTGAGGGGGCCGGACCGCATGAACACGGCCGAACCCCCTCCATCGTTCATGTTGTTTAATCTTGCGGGCGGAAGCAAGGTGGCGTGGTGCTGTCGCACCACGCGGATAATTGCACGTTCAACTTACGCGATGCCGTCGCGCGCGCACCTTGGAAGAAACAACAAGAACGCGACGCCGTCGCGCCGCGTTGAGTGAACTTCAAGCACGGCAAAGGGGGCGCGGTGCCGTCGCACCGCGCCGGATGACGAACGTCGCGGCCGGTTTCGGGCCGCGGCGGGACGAGGAGACCGCGGCCGGTTCCGGGCCGCGGCGGTAGAGAAGACCGGCGGCCGGGCCGCCGGCGTCGGAAGTCGAAGGCGGGACCGGAATTTCCGGTCCCGTTGGTAAAAACCGGCCGGCCAGCTGGCCGGCCGGATGACTTAAAACCGGGGGAATTAATTCCCCCGGCCAATACTAAAAACCCCCCTCTTTATGAGGGGGGCGTTTCTTCAAAGGAGGGGGGGGGGGCAGCAGCCCCCCGGTTCGTGTCCAGCCGGCCCCCACGTGCGGGGGGGCCGTTTCATGAAATTGGCGCGGCACAAGGCCGCGCCGCCTATTCAATCAGCGGGGGATAAAATTCCCCCGCGCGGCCTCCTTAACCGGCGCCAGCGCCAGCCGCCGCGGCCCGCCGCCGCGCCACTGCCGCCGCCGCCGCCCGCCGCCGCCGCCGGCCGCCGGCCGCCGCCGCCGCGCCGCCCCGGGGGGGGGGGGGGGGGGTCGGGCCGGGTCGGCCCGGACCCGGACCCCCCGTTTCGAACCAGATTTGGTTTTTGGCTCATAACATGAGCCTCGGACCTCCGATCGACGAACCGTCAGCGGCAACGCGATCCTTGGATCGAGACGGTCGTTTCGGTATATCGCACTCAAGGTTTCGGGTTACTCTGAGTTCGGCCGGGTTGGTTCGTTCACGAAACCAACCGGGCCTTCGGAGCGGAAACGCTCATATCTTGAGCTACGAACGTCCGATTGACGCACCGTCAGTCGCGTTGTGTTCCTTTTAGTGAGACGGATCTTTTGGCATACTCCGCCCGAGGTTTGGACGCAGGTGGCGTACGGTCGGGTTGGTTTTGCCTTAAAAACCAACCGGGCCCCGGAGACGAAAAAGCCAATAACTCAAAGACCGGGCGTCCGATTGACGCGCCGTCTGTTTCGTTGACTTCCTCTTGATGAGACGGAACTTTTGACATACTCCGCCCAAGTTTTGGATGCAGTTGGAGTATGGCCGGGTTGGATTGTACCCGAAATCCAACCGGGCCCCTGGAACGGGAAAGCTGATATCTTTCAGACAGGACGTCCGTTTGACGAACCGTCAGCGGCGTTGGTGGTTACGTTGAGTAACGGTCCCTTTGAGTATACCCTATGGGAGTTCGGGGTACAGTTGAGATACGGCTGGGATTGGTTCGCACTCGAAACCAACCGGGCCCCTGGGACGAAAAGGCTAATAACTCACAGACCGGGCGTCCGATCGACGCGCCGTCTGTTGCGTTGAGACCCCTGTGACGAGAAGGACTTTTGAGATACTTCTTCGTGGGACTTTGAGATACCTGGAGTATCGACCTGTAGCTCGTGGAGCGGACCCTCCCAGTGACGAGCATGCGATGTACGGAGACCGTGTAGCTGGCTGAGACCTGACGACTGCTTGACCGACTCGACTTGGAGTGAGTCGACTAGCCCAGTGGACGGAGCACTACTTTCTGAGGTGCAGACCCATGGCGGACGGAGCACTACCTGTGTGACAGTGCAGACCCGCGGTGCTCGTCCGGAGAGTACCTCAGCAGGCTACTAGGGGGTGTGCACTACGGAGTTTGGGTGACATACCTCGGCGGGAAGCACTACTGTGTTTGGGTGGCTGGCCCGCAGTACTCGACAGGAGGAGTACTTCAGCAGTCTTAGGTTAGTAGCTGTACCTCGGAGTCGTGACAGGACCACTGTACACTCCTGAGATGGAGCTCTTCAGCAGTTACGGTTTCGATAATGAAAATCCTGGTTTGAGCTGAGACTTTTGACCTTGTGTTACTTTATGATTGAGATGGGTCACTTGCTAACTTTGGTATATGTATGGGCATATACCCGGGTAGTGGTTATCCGTCGTTTCACAATCCTTGTGTTTCCTCATGATTGAGATGGGTTACTTGATAACTTAGGTATATGTATGGGCATATACCTAAGTAGGGTTTATCTGTTGAGATCTTCTTGTGTTTATCCTTGTTGGTTTTAGTGAGACCTTGAGGGTCTCGGGGTCCCTACTGAGTATCGTTATACTCACCCCTGCGCGGGCTATGCCCGCACCTCGTTGTGTTGGTTGCAGACGACGGACAGTGCTGACAGAAGCCGAAGGTTCGAGGACTGGACGGTACCTGGAGGTGGACTATACGACGAGGCGGTACCCGGAGGTGGACCACTGGGCGGGACATACTCGGAGCGGATGGCGGGACCCGAGGAGCAGAGGAGCTATCTGTACCCACCCTTCAGGTGGGATTTCCAGTGGACATCTCAGCGAAGCAGCTTTACTTTTCAGTCGCTGTTTTCCCTTTCGAGTTGTACTTTACAGTTGGGCTTGTATTTCCGGCCCCTTTTTACTTTTCAGCTCTTCTTTTGTACTTAGTGTTTTACTTCCGCTTGCATACTCTGTGGTGTTTGTTTACTTTACAAAGGCAATGCCTTCCCTTTTTCTGGGATTTACGCCTTGGTGCTAGTCGCCAGCCCCTGGCCTATGGAAGGCGGGCTTGGGGTAGTCACGGCACGGACCCCGAGGGCGGGTCGTGACAAATTGGTATCAGAGGAGTTCGGTTCTACCGCAGAACTTATAACTCTGATCTTTCTTTCTGTGAAGCAATAGTGTTGAGAGTACCGAGTGTGGTTTTCAGTGCAGGGAGTCCAGTGTTGGTGCGGGCGGCCGACGTATCCATACACCAGGACCCTGACAACTGATTTCCGACTTTGTGCACGAAAACACTGATTGCGTGTGTGTTTTCAAAGGTTTTTCCCCTTAAAACAGCTCAAACCAGGTCAGCTCACCAGGTATAATCGTTTGATCGTGTTACGTTGTTTCTTTCAGGATATCTTTTCTCAGACGACCAGCTAGAGCCCGGAGGGATGAGCGTGCTGACAGTCTGTCGAGCGACGAGGCTTCGGTACAGGGCCCTCTTGCAGTTGAGGCACCAGCGGAGGCACCAGCGGTACTACCATACGTTGGGCCACCGATGCCACCAGCCCCAGCAGTAGGCGATGCACGACGCTTGAGCGCGCTGCACGAGTTCCAGCGCCAGAGGCCACCCAGGTTCCGGGGAGAGACGGACCAGCAGGCGGCTAAGGTTTGGCTGGAGGCTGTGGTGAGAGTCTTCAGGCTAGTGGGGACGCCGGCAGACTTCATGGTGATCTTTTCTACCAGCCTCCTTCAGGCAGCAGCAGGTAGGTGGTGGAGCCACTTGTTTCAGTTTTGCGATGAGATGAACTTCGCATGGGAAGACTTCGAGACCTTCTTCAGGGTGGAGTTTGTGCCAGTATCTCTACACCCCGAGCGTGTACAGGAGATTCTGCCTTTGCCGCATGTTTTTCGATCAGAAGCCGAGTCATCTGTGGGCAGTAGACAAATGATGCAGAGGTCCAGGAGGACCAGACCAGCAGTTGGGCGATCTCGGGTTTTAGGACCGGTGGTGCGGGGCACCCGGGGTGGGGTCAGATCCAGGCGTGCCAGAAGCAGACTGTGTTACTCGTGCGGTGGAAAGGGGCACCTGGCACGTGACTGTCCGACTCCTCGTACAGTTGATCCATAGGCTTTTGAGGAGCCACCGAGGTTGAGGCAGCGACAAATGCTGGAGCTCTGGGAGCAGGTGGACAAGGGAGGAACTAGTGGATACGTCTTTTGTACTTCTAGTTCCATGTTGATGTTGCTTTTGTGTAGCGTCTTGTATTATGAGCTGCAATAATAAAAGACACATACCTTTGTGATGTTTTCTTTCCTGTCCTCTTTTGTGATGTTACTAAGAGGTTCCAGTTGACTGTTGACTTGACCCTCACTTGTGAGACATCTACTGGAGGAGACCCAGTTACCACACACTGATGCAGACAGTGTGACTCAACCCTTGGAGGCGAGAGTAACGGTTGGATCTCTTAGTAGTAGCGTCGAGGCCTTACGACGTCATCCTTGGTATGGATTAGTATCATCCATGTTAGGATTGACTGTTTTAGGCAAAGAATGTGGTTCATCCAGGGGATGAGACCAGGTTTCTCTTATCGGAAAAGAAGAAATCTTGCAGCTCTTGTGGGACCAGAGATGGTCCGGGCCACGTCGGAGAAGGTCCATGTCATCCAGGAGCGGATGAGGACAACACAGAGCCGGCAGAAGTCATACGCTGACAGGAGGCGGAGGCCACTAGAGTTCGAGGATGGTGACCACGTCTTCTTGCGGGTCTCACCTCGACGTGGTATTCGGAGATTTGGCCGAGGCGACAAGTTATCTCCGCGCTTCAACGGACCCTTCCAGGTCCACAGCAGGGTTGGTGAGGTGGCTTATCGCCTGGCTCTACCACCTCAGTTGCACCGGGTGCACGACGTCTTCCACGTATCCCAGCTGAGGAGATACGTGCACGACCCGACGCACATCTTTGACCATGGGGAGCTTGACGTTGACGATGGGGCGACTATTACGGAGGTCCCGGTGGAGATAGAGGATCGACAGGAGCGGGTCCTACATGGGCGATCGATTCCTCTTGTGCGCAACAGATGGCGGCACGGGAATCTCCAGGAGAGCACATGGGAGCGGGAGGCTCAGATGCGTGCTCAGTAGCCTCTTTTGTTTCCCTAGTTTTTGGTGTATCTTTACGGGGACGTAAAGCCCTGAGGTGGGAGTAATGTAAAGACCCGTAAAATTCAAGGGAAATTTTTTCTTAATTTTCTTTAGAATTTTACAAGAGCGCGGTTTCAGACGGCACCTGATTCCGAGGCCCGGAGTGCCCGGAATTAATTTCCGAAGTTTGGCTCGGGTACGTTCAGTGAACGAACGAGCGGGAATTCCTAACTTTTGATCCGGTGCTCGGAATTGAAATCCGAGGGCACCGATGAACTCGCAACGCCGATATTCGCTTAAAGAAACCTTTTCGGGAGTTGCGTTTGTTGCGAGTTGAAAATTAGTTTTGGGGTTTTCAGTTGAGTTAAATAAAATTTGTGTAAGACAAATTTTATTTTAACTTATTAAAAACCTACCAAAGGTGGTTGGAAGTGGGACCCACACCCACTTAACCTCCCTTGGGAGGATTAAGTGTGGTGGGGCCCACACGAACCCTCTTTTTCTTTTCAAATTCCCTAACCCCTCTAAACCCCCTCTTAATTACGTAACTCTTCCCTACTTTATTTCTTGCCAACCTATCTCTTCATTTAATTTTGTCAACTCTAGATTTAATTAATGAATTGAATTCAACTTTTGAATTTTTGAAAGGTTGGCAAAGTGAAAATAAAATAAGGTGTAGCTTATTTTATTTTGGGTTGATCGTTTGTCTTCTTGAGAGGTGGAGAGCTCCTCTTCTTCTTCTTCTTCAAACTCAACGAAGAACACGAAGAACGTCGTTCTTCAACGAAGAACTTCTCCGCCGAAGAACACGATCCGTCCGCGACGCCGTATCCGCGACGCGACGTACTTCTTCTGCGTCATCTCTTCCGCGACGGTTTTCCGCGACGAACGCCATCGACAACGACTCTTCCTCCGACGTCAAAGGAATCGACACCGATATTCCACGACTACGTCAACGTGCGACTATCGAGGTAGGGGTTCTTGAGTTTGTTGTTTCCTTTTTCTTTGACTTTCCTCAAGACTTGACGTAGAACGCTCAAGTTCCGACGAAGAACGCCGCTCCGCTCTTCTTCGTCTTCGGTGTCAACGAGAGAAAACACTGCACCTTCCTCGGACAACCTTCGTAGGCGTACAAGGATTCGCCAACGACGTACCTCTTCGGACGCGCCTCTTCATCGTTGAATTTGACGAACGACGACCGCGTCGCCCGACCTCCGCGACGTCGTCTTCCGCGGAACGTAGAACGATCTTCGAACCTTATACCAAGGTAGGGGATGTTGATTTAATATTTAATTATCTCTTTCTTGCTCGTGGATCGTATAACTAACGTGGGGATGTTGATTAATTTTGAGATGCGTTATTGCTTAACGTGAGGGGGCCGGACCGCATGAACACGGCCGAACCCCCTCCATCGTTCATATTGTTTAATCTTGCGGGCGGAAGCAAGGTGGCGTGGTGTCGTCGCACCACGCGGATAATTGTACGTTCAACTTACGCGATGCCGTCGCGCGCGCACCTTGGAAGAAACAACAAGAACGCGACGCCGTCGCGCCGCGTTGAGTGAACTTCAAGCACGGCAAAGGGGGCGCGGTGCCGTCGCACCGCGCCGGATGACGAACGCCGCGGCCGGTTCCGGGCCGCGGCGGGACAAGGAGACCGCGGCCGGTTCCGGGCCGCGGCGGAAGAGAAGACCGGCGGCCGGGCCGCCGGCGTCGGAAGTCGAAGGCGGGACCGGAATTTCCTGTCCCGTTGGTAAAAACCGGCCGGCCAGCTGGCCGGCCGGATGACTTAAAACCGGGGGAATTAATTCCCCCGGCCAATACTAAAAACCCCCCTCTTTATGAGGGGGGCGTTTCTTCAAAGGAGGGGGGGGGGGCAGCAGCCCCCCGGTTCGTGTCCAGCCGGCCCCCACGTGCGGGGGGGCCGTTTCATGAAATTGGCGCGGCACAAGGCCGCGCCGCCTATTCAATCAGCGGGGGATAAAATTCCCCCGCGCGGCCTCCTTAAGCGGCGCCAGCGCCAGCCGCCGCCGCGCCCCCGCCGCCGCCGCAGCCCGCCGCCGCCGCCGCCGCCCGCCTCCACCGCCGGCCGCCGCCCGCCGCCGGCCGCCGCCGCGCCGCCCCCGGGGGGGGGGGGGGGGGGGTCGGGCCGGGTCGGCCCGGACCCGGACCCCCCGTTTCGAACAAGATTTGGTTTTTGGCCCATAACTTGAGCCTCGGACCTCCGATCGACGAACCGTCAGTGGAAACGCGATCCTTGGATCGAGACGGTCGTTTCGGAATATCGCACTCAAGGTTTCGGGTTACTCTGAGTTCGGCCGGGTTGGTTCGTTCACGAAACCAACCGGGCCTTCGGAGCGGAAACGCTCATATCTTGAGCTACGAACGTCCGATTGACGCACCGTCAGTCGCGTTGTGTTCCTTTTAGTGAGACGGATCTTTTGGCATACTCCGCCCGAGGTTTGGACGCAGGTGGCGTACGGTCGGGTTGGTTTTGCCTTAAAAACCAACCGGGCCCCGGAGACGAAAAAGCCAATAACTCACAGACCGGGCGTCCGATTGACGCGCCGTCTGTTTCGTTGACTTCCTCTTGATGAGACGGAACTTTTGACATACTCCGCCCGAGTTTTGGATGCAGTCGGAGTATGGCCGGGTTGGATTGTACCCGAAATCCAACCAGGCCCCTGGAACGGGAAAGCTGATATCTTTCAGACAGGACGTCCGTTTGACGAACCGTCAGCGGCGTTGGTGGTTACGTTGAGTAACGGTCCCTTTGAGTATACCCTATGGGAGTTCGGGGTACAGTTGAGATACGGCCGGGATTGGTTCGCACTCGAAACCAACCGGGCCCCTGGGACGAAAAGGCTAATAACTCACAGACCGGGCGTCCGATCGACGCGCCGTCTGTTGCGTTGAGACCCCTGTGACGAGACGGACTTTTGAGATACTTCTTCGTGGGACTTTGAGATACCTGGAGTATCGACCTGTAGCTCGTGGAGCGGACCCTCCCAGTGACGAGCATGCGATGTACGGAGACCGTGTAGCTGGCTGAGACCTGACGACTGCTTGACCGACTCGACTTGGAGTGAGTCGACTAGCCCAGTGGACGGAGCACTACTTTCTGAGGTGCAGACCCATGGCGGACGGAGCACTACATGTGTGACAGTGCAGACCCGCGGTGCTCGTCCGGAGAGTACCTCAGCAGGCTACTAGGGGGTGTGCACTACGGAGTTTGGGTGACATACCTCGTCGGGAAGCACTACTGTGTTTGGGTGGCTGGCCCGCAGTACTCGACAGGAGGAGTAATTCAACAGTCTTAGGTTAGTGAGCAGTACCTCGGAGTCGTGACGGGACCACTGTACACTCCAGAGACGGAGCTCTTCAGCAGTTACGGTTTCGATAATGAAAATCCTGGTTTGAGCTGAGACTTTTGACCTTGTGTTACTTTATGATTGAGATGGGTCACTTGCTAACTTTGGTATATGTATGGGCATATACCCGGGTAGTGGTTATCCGTCGTTTCACAATCCTTGTGTTTCCTCATGATTGAGATGGGTTACTTGATAACTTAGGTATATGTATGGGCATATACCTACGTAGGGTTTATCTATTGAGATCTTCTTGTGTTTATCCTTGTTGGTTTTAGTGAGACCTTGACGGTCTCGGGGTCCCTACTGAGTATCGTTATACTCACCCCTGCACGGGCTATGCCCGCACCTCGTTGTGTTGGTTGCAGACGACGGACAGTGCTGACAGATGCCGAAGTTTCGAGGACTGGACGGTACCTGGAGGTGGACTATACGACGAGGTGGTACCCGGAGGTGGACCACTGGGCGGGACATACTCGGAGCGGATGGCGGGACCCGAGGAGCAGAGGAGCTATCTGTACCCACCCTTCAGGTGGGATTTCCAGTGGACATCTCAGCGAAGCAGCTTTACTTTTCAGTCGCTGTTTTCCCTTTCGAGTTGTACTTTACAGTTGGGCTTGTATTTCCGGCCCTTTTTACTTTTCAGCTCTTCTTTTGTACTTAGTGTTTTACTTCCGCTTGTTTACTCTGTGGTGTTTGTTTACTTTACAAAGGCAATGCCTTCCCTTTTTCTGGGATTTACGCCTTGGTGCTAGTCGCCAGCCCCTGGCCTATGGAAGGCGGGCTTGGGGTAGTCACGGCACGGACCCCGAGGGCGGGTCGTGACAAATTAACTTCGTATATACCAACAGATTCATCTTCCTTTTTCTTAAGATCAAGGAACTCATTTACCATTTTTTTCGAAGAATACGAGGGAAGTACTTATTGAAAAAAAAATTCTTGAACTCGTCCCATTCCATGGATTCAATTTTATCATGGGGACTTGTATTTTTAACTAGAGTCCACCACTGGTTTTCTTCACCTTCTAACTGGTAAACAAATAAAATTACTTTTTCATGCTTTGAACATCGAAGTATCAAAAATATCTTTTCAATGGTACTAATCCATTGTTCAGCAACAAGTGGATCTGAAGACCCAGAGAAAGAAGTTGGGCATTTCTTCATGAAGGAATAAATAGAATATTGTTCCTTTATCTGCTCATTTGGATGTCAAGACTGATTCATAGCTTGTGTAATTATAGAAATCATATTTTTCACTCCATCTCCCTTAACATTGGTTTGTTCCAGAGTACAATCATTGTATTTTCCATTACATTGATCAAAATGGTTCCTTCGGGTTCTAGGAATCGTCTAAAACCCAAAAAGAAAAGTGTGAGAGGAAAAAATAATGCTTGGAAAACAACATAATAAAGGGGGATTACCTTAAATATATAACATCTTAGGTTTAATTCTATGATAGTTACCATAATTCTAGTAATATAACTAATACTTATACATAACCTTAGAGACATTCCTAGACATACCTTAGAAATATATTTAGGGATTCTAATAAAGTATTTGTATCCTCGTTTCCAAAGGATAATTAAACCTCCCTCTGATACCAACTGTATAGACCCAAGCTTAACGTACAAGAACATTACATTAATTTCTCGGAATAATTTATATATAACAGGAACCAACACTCATGGACCATAATAGTTCAGTGTCTTTGGAAACTCGGAACACAATCTTCTAATAATGGTGAAAGAACTTCAACATCTCCCATAAAGATCTTCCCATTTTGTTTTCTTGCCTAAAACCTTTCCTTAAATCCTAGGGAAAAGAAAACATATACAGAGTGTGCTCAAATGATTAGTAAATGAAATCATTGAGAAAATAAAACTAATCATATACATTTGAACTTAAAAAAAACATGAACATAAAGTTTAAACATCAAAATCTTGAGAAATAAATCTTGGATGTACTTAAGGTATAGATCATAAAGGAAAATTAATCATGATAAAATAGCATGAGAATAAAACATTTAATTGTGGAAAACCATTAATCACATGATAATATTTCCATAGTAGCCAAGGCATTGCTTCCAAGACCATCTTAGTAGACAAATTCCTTTACTGAATCGAGTTCACACATCGTTCCAGTCCTGTATCACTGAATCAGATTAACTTGTTGTTCAAACCATGCCTATCTCATGAGATATAAAAAATTACCCACTGCATTGGATGTAGATATAGGTTTCACCCATCTCATAATGATACAATTATTATTTGGGCCACAAAATCAAAAATCATACATCATAGCATTACCCATGTAATAAAGATGGGATTCTTAAACATCATGTCATCGTAACGTAGTCCATACAATATTAAAAGGCTTAATAAAAAGAATTCCATCATAACATAATAAAATAAATTTAATAATAGGGATATAAATAGAATCCTATATTATCTTATATGGAAAATAATATTGATAAAGCACTTGAACTCCATTCTTGAGGATAATATCCTTTATTTCAAAAACATTTTCATTTCTTAACAAGTCATAAAATTTTAAACAAAATAAAGTTCATAAAAAATAAAAATTAAAGCACGTGAATGAAGCTTTAGGGAAATAATTTTCTATGAAATCATAAAAAACCATTCATGTCGTATAAGTTAAAAAAACAATCATCTCGAACTTTGGCTGAAAAAGTCAAAAAGTATATCGTACAAAAAATGACAAATGATTCTTTTCATAACATTTACAAAAAATCCACCAATAGGTAAAATTATATTTAAACAATTTTAAGAGGATATAAATAATATTAAATATTGTGGAAACATGGATATGGATGATAAATATTCCAAAATAAATTCTGAAGTATAAACAATCTTAGATAAAAATGAGATTGTGATATTTTCGCTTACATTATGTCTGATATGCTTCGTATGTATATGAACTTTCTGTATAATGATTTAAATAATGTCATTGAAATATTAAATAATCATAATCATTGTTATTATATCATATATGGTCATATTTATATCTTCTTTATTAGTAATATTTCATTGCAACTTGTTATTCGGGTGTTCATTGCTTTATGTTCTTATGCATGTTTTTGTCAAATGAATTCATATTCCTATTTTTTTTATAGATACCTCATATAAAAAATTGTATTAGTGTAATATATATCATATATATTCATTAAATTCAATTATATAGTCATTATTCAATTATGATCATATAGAATGAGTTGCATCCCATCATGGAGATGGTAAGTCGTACGTACGCACGAGTGATGATATCGTTCCCATAATTATATGAATGGATTTAGAGATAATGATATGTTACCTCATAATCCGTATCATGTTATAATAATAATATATAGTTATTCATTACACTATTATAACCATCCAAGTATGGTGGTGGTGGAAAAACAGATTACACCACGGCATTGAGATGGTATTCTGTACGTACGCACGAACGATGATTTCGTTATCCGTAGGATGGATAGAAGGTGAAATGGGGTTGTTTCATATTTATAATAACATATCAGTATGTTTGTGATACTTATGTTATTAATTTATAATGAAACAACTAAATAAGAATAATTTTAAGAAGAAAGAAACTTGAAAGAATCGGTAGAAGAGATTACCTCTTCTTCGACGAACCTCTTTTAAGCTTCCAATTATGGCACTAGAGTTGGTCTTTTGAGAAGAAAAAAACATCTATAATATAACTATAGAGGTTGATAAGAGAAATTTGTGGGTGTTGGAGAGCTTTATGGATCAAAATTGAGTGAAGAGGAGAGGAAAGGAGGTTCCCTTATATCCGAGAGAAGAGGGGCACTTTTGGAAAACCTTAAAAATATTAATTAATAATAAAATAGAATACGACCTAAAAACCACAAAAAAAGGCTCAATTCGAATATGAGATGATATAGTATTGTAATATCATCAACCAATAAAATTTAGACATGTTTTATGTCTATTTTAAACCTTATCAATTTGATTTATAAATATTTAATCTATTTAATTTTATTTGTGGTAATAAACATCTAAATTTTAACTTATTATAAATACATAATTAAATTTTGTCAATTTCGTATAATTGGTTACTTTAAAACCTTTTTGACCATATAATTTACAATTTTTAGTTTTTAAATGTTTTTGTGATTTGTAAATAATTTAATAATATGTTATTTTTATAAAATATCAATAGTGTCAATTTTGACACTATTCATTATTTTTATTTAAATAAAAACCACACAGAAGATATGTTCTACCCAAAATATATAATTGATTCCTAACATGTCATATTCGTCAAAAATATTCATGGGGCACATTTATTTGTTCCTATATTATTTATTTTAATATTTTTAAAACCAATTATTTGGTATATCTCTTAATAAAATAATTACTACAACATTTTTGTATAATTATTTAACAAAATTATTTTTGCATAAAAATTTAAAATAAAATAATATGATGAAGATAAATATAATACCTTTCATAATAATATTTTTAATCGAATTTATCATCTTAAAATCACAACATTTAAATAGTTATATTTAATAAATTATGAAGGTGACATCTTTGACATCATTTAAAGTAAAATAATATAAATGATCTAAACCGTTTTATAAGACATAAAATTGTCCACAAATATACCCTTGTATGACTAGGGTATATATATACTGGACCAATAATTTTTGTTCAAGTTTTAGGTCCTTTTGAAAGGTATTATTTTAATAAAAACTATATTATTGATTTTTCACTAAATAAATAATTTCTACATCATTAATATATAAGCTATTAATGTAATTAAATACATATTAAAAATTACATTTAAATTACCATGATAAGTAATAACATTTTATCTTTCATAATAGTATTTATAATCAAATTTATATTCTATATAACCTTATATTAAAAATAATCTAATTCTTAAAGTTTGAGTGAGACATATTTCACTTTCCTTTAAATAAAATAAATAAAAGGTCTTAATTAAATACAAGTGGGTTCCATTTTATCCATTTAGACCCAGGTATGATTTAGGGAAATATATAATAATCTAATTATATTAAGACAAGTGTTAGGGTAATTTTATAATATTATATTTACCGTTAATTACCCGATTTACCTTTAACTACGATAAATAAAATTTACCGTAGTTACTATTCATAATGCCTAAAAATAAAATGTAGCTTATTAAAATAATTTGGAACTAATGATTCCAAATATGGAATAAATTTATCCAAATTCAATATACAGAAGTGGTAGTATTTAATTTAAAATTAATCCCGCTATTGAGAAAACAGGTATTAAAAGTTAAAACATTGCATAAGATTGAAATGTTTTTACCTATGAATTCAATGTAAAATTAACGATAATGAGTTAAATTACATTAAATGGTAAAAATAAATTCTATTTATACTTTAAAACCATTCATTATAATAATTTATCCATATAAATTATCTTGTGGGAAAATGTTGTTTTTAATTAAAATTTAGCTTATTTTTAATATTCTTCAAAAAATGAAACTTATCGGAAAAATATAAAAAATTTATCCAAAGTAAATTTTTATATCCTGATTCCAAGGAAAATGTTTAATTTGACAAAAATAACTTATAAACCAATAAAAACTATATTTAATGTGGGTGCACCCTCAAAAAGTGACAAAACTTCATTTTTTTAAAAATAATCATTTTAAGTGAAAAAATTATTTTGTTCACATACCATGTTCTATAATATGTGTAAGATTAATATTTTTTTTAATAAAATTGAAAATTTAGTTAATAATATTCATATCAGCTAGTTCATAACAATATATCAGTGTTTAGTGAAACTTGGTATTGCGTACAACACACACTTTTGAAGAAGGTTGCTCTTGCATGCAAAACAAGCAAGAATAGTGTTTGCATATACTACAAGATAGTAAGGTGATTCGTATAGTGAAATATAATATTTTTGAAGAGTACAACACAATATTTCAAATAAATTAAAAAGAATATTTCTACTAAAATCTCAGGGTGTTACACTAACTAAGCGCAAGACACTACGTTATAGACTGAACTCACATTTTTGTCTCCCATGGTTACCAAACCATGCACCAACCATTTCAAATATCACAATCTCAAAATTTCCCCACATAGAACGGTTTTGTAAAATGATGTGTTTCCCATGTAATGCTAGTGCACCATCCCTTTAACCTTTGTCTCATTATGAACGGTTTCTTATAGGTGTTTCTTGGTTTTCCCAAACCATGAACCTATAGAAAACCCCCAAAAAACTCCAAAATTTCTCCAAACATCAAGAAAAATATCTCATATACATTATATATTTAAAAATCCTAAATAAAGGGTTACTTACTTTAAATCAAGGGTGCTATATCAATAGATGATAAAATTATTATATAAGAAAATTAATTAAATTATCATACCTAGAGTATAAAACCATATATGAATGTATTTTAAGTTCATTGTAACATATCATCTAACCCTATATCCACATGAATCATTGTTGTGTAATTGAGGGGTTCCTAGACATGGAACACTAGTGTGAATAATTTTCTATGGTCTACTAATAGGGGGACGACATGGAATGTTGATTGGTGATGTTGTTGCTTATTTGACTAGACAGACAACACAACAAAACTTTCTGGTAGTGTAATTTGATGACATGTAAGGTAAATCGACGTGAGAGGATTGAAAGAGTGATGGGTGGATTTGAAACCATCCATTATCCCTCTTCCCACATGGTTTTTCAATGTGGGTGGGAGGGAGACCTTCTATGACACGGCAGAGAAAACATGAAATGGTGATGATGGGGGAGGGGTGATGGTGCATGAAAAAAGAGTGACTTGAAGTATTACTTGGATACTCATCTAAAAATCTTTCCATCTAATTTGAGGTCCTTTGTGAAAAATTCACCTTATCCTTTATTCCATCAGTATCATCATCCTTCATGCTATTAAAATGAAATAAAATAGGTTTTGTGTTTATTTCTCATTCTTTATGGGGAGGGAAGAGGCTTCCTCACTAGGGTGCTTGGGTGTGTGTTTTTTTTTTGGATTTTTAACCCCTGAACAAATAATGAATTTATAACTATGAATAATAAACCATTAAATATGTTTAAAAAAATGATAAATTCTTATACTTAAAAATAAAATTAATAATTTATAGACAATTAGTATATAAAGACAAGATTTAATACGTTATAATTTAGTAATAAATTATGAAAAGTTTATAATTCTAAATATAAAAAATGTATATTCAATATATAAAATGAACTCTTTCATATTATTCATTATATATCATTTACATGGAATATAATATATTGCAGAAAATATAAACATTTTAAATTTTAAATTTTTTTATGTAACAATTTATATAATCCAAATATCTTATATCACATATTTATCATTATTTAAACCGTGATAAAAAAATCATCAAAACCATTTTTATTGCGGTTTAAATAATTTTTAAGATATGGAAAATTTAAAATATTCATATCATATGATTCTTATCAATACATAATTTTAAATATAAACCATTAGTATTTTGGAATTAATTTTTAATTAATATGAATTTTATAAATTACATTTATAATTCCAATATAAAAAATTTATATCTAGACTATAATTAATATTTTAAAAAAATAATATCTTATATTTATTATGATATGTGTCATGTATAAGGTTAACCCTTTGTCACCTAGTATGTTATATCCTCAAATAGAAATCAATATCATCTTTACATTATGATGCTCTATTGTTTTTAACATGGAATGTCCCAAACAGCCCATACATCACCCTCATATCAATAAAACATTGAAATATGTAAAAAATGAATAAATATTGTTGTTTCATGGCCTAATATATCATATACCATATTATTTTACCCATATATAGGTTCCATTATCAGAAAAGGTCATTTCATTGACCACTATATAGATTTTATTATCACATAGCATAATATGAAGGACCTTAGTGAATAAAATATTTCATATTAGAATAAAATATCTCATATTATAATTTTACAAAATGTAATACTAATTATGATGTTAAATATCATAATTTTGACTCCCCTATCCGTTATATGTTATCGTATAATATAATTTCAATTGTTGTTCAAGAACTCAATCAACTTTAACAACATGTACATAATTGTTTAATATGGTTTGGTGGATTGTTTTTTAGCGAAACTGAAAACTCGATTTTACACACATGATTTGGGAATCGAAGCTTTTAACACTGGATTGATACTACATATAGGATACTAGGAGAAATTTATCTATTAAAAATTACATTGAAAGGGACTAGATACCCTTAATAAGGAACCCCATGTATAAAAATTTGGAACCATGAAAAATCTAAATGAGGATAATAGTAATGTACATATCACCAATATGATACTACTAAATTTTTTTTATATGGGCAGAATAATGATCATAAAAGAGTAAGGACATCCCTCTACTATGGTGTATCTGTGTGTTTATGTTGAACCACATGATGCTCTGGTGAGAATCTCCCACCCTCCTATATATGTTGGTATTTGGTAATTCAGATGTGAAATGATATTAGATAAATAGAAATATGAGATATCAGAAAGGATTTAGGAACACTCTTAATACACATCTCAATGGTAGGGGATGGTATATATATTTGTCAAGACATTCTGGATCCTTGCATATATTTTACTCAATCGTTATGAAACCTTTGAATAAAGATTTTTTTATTAATTTTTCATAATCCAAATTCATATGACTTCCCACATAATCTATTAGATGAAATTATAAACATTATGGATCTTAAGTTGATGATTTATCAAAAATTGACAATTAATGTTCACTACCATGAAAATTCATTAGCCGACTATATCATTATATCAAATACTATGACATTCTAATGAGCCATTCATTTCATTAAAAAAACAATATGCATATTATGAAATATGATATGTTATTTAGGGAATATATCCTTTAGTTATAACCTTGTGTATCTGAATCATCATCTTATATTTTTCATAACAACCATTGATTATAAAGATATTATTTTCTCCCATAATAGAAATTCCTAAAAATTAATGTCCCTTTTTTAATTGATTACATTAATAATGTGGTCAAATGAATCCACCTACTAAATGGCGGGCACCTATCACAACCTAAGAGACACCCTAATAGGAGGATGAATAAAGTTGTTTCCCAATTGAATTTTTTACTTCTCTCAAATAAATTTTTTGTTATATCTTTTACCCATGTTATCCATAACTAGAAGTCATCTTGTCTATCATCTCAACTAAAAAAACGAATAAAAAATATGAATAATGTAAATAAAGAAATGGAAAATAAATTTTACTTAGTTCACCCACACTGGGGTATATACATGGAACATACAATAGAAATTGTGTCAGTATACCAAAAAACCTTATTAAACTCATTATTTCAATAGATATAATATTTAGGTAAATAAACTACTCCCCAAGGATCACAACATGCATGGTCGATTAGGGAATTCCTCATCAACCCCAAGGGTCACTTCCTTCTCCTCATTTAAGAACTAATCTAAAAGATATTAGTTTATAAACATGAAGCCTTTTCTTATTTATTTTAAATGAAGTTATCTTTAATCTAAGATGAAAGTATCCTTATCAAAACAGTTGAACACAAACTTATATCACAGAAACTCAAATATAAATATATTAATATTAAAAAATAATTCCTATATGGAATTATTTCATTGACTCTCAATATTATTATTTATAGAAACATAATAAATTCATGATATTCTACATTTTCTAAGTCATGGTATTCAATCAAACTAAATGTAATGGAATAATCAATCTCCTAGAATATCTATCCCCCTGGGAAAATGTATTATATATTCTCTTTTATTATTCAATAAAAAATATGATATGAATCATATTACTTCATTAATAATGGTCCATTCCATAGGAAAAAAATATTTGGAGTTTTTTCTATATAAATATCCCCTATATCTATAAGGCCCCAGCCTTAAACCTTACTTAATCTTGAGTTATTACAAGATTACACATTGGGGATCTTTTCAGGTTTAGAGTTTTAGAGATTTAGATCATAAAACTTGCATTACATTCCACATATAAACAAAGTGGTTACATAAAGATAGTATTCTTCTTTCCCATCAATGGAAACATATTTAAAACAAAACATGGATTCTTTCTTGACACTTCCCTGACACTATCATCATATCATGTACCTTTCCCTTGACCTGTGAAAAAAATTTCAAAAAAACTTGGTATGAGTATAAAAAGCTCAGTAAGGGATATAAAAATATGGAAAGGAAACATGGGTACATATATACATAAGAATGAAATCATACTTTACCAATAAAAGATAATCACTTTAACATACCTCATAAAATCATGAACAAATCATAGAAATCATAAGACATAAAGGTAACTTGAGGCATTCATAACATTCGTACGTAGGGAGTAACCCTCTTGGTTACGTTTGGAATACCCATCACAATATATTCCCTAAATCTCTGCGGAGAAACCTTAACGTTTCACTCCGTCGCGTTACCCAATGCATTGGAGAGCTATATCGGGCTCACTCGCCCTTAGTTTATCACGAAACCACCCGTCTTCATAATAATGCCCAAAACCTCAACATAATCGTATCACATAAAACATGCATAAAGGAAACATAACATTTCCAACTTTCAATCACAAGATATAAATACAACACATTGATATAAAAACATTATGAAAACCATTTTCAATACCAACACAAAAGAAAAGTAAAACATGGTATTTATTTTTCTTTAAAAAAAGGTATGGCTTATAGAGGAATCTGAAACTCAAATAATGGTCACGGCGGCGAAGAAGTCATTGTCGCCGCATACGTACGACAAAAACATTCCCTCTTGTTGTTTAGTAAACACTTAATATAAAAGATATTCATTTTGAATAAACGTAGAAGTCATTGGAGTTTATAAATCGTATAAAAGAAGGTTGTGTATAAAACAAAATATGCCTC
Source organism: Viscum album (assembly GCA_963277665.1). Taxonomy (NCBI): domain Eukaryota; kingdom Viridiplantae; phylum Streptophyta; class Magnoliopsida; order Santalales; family Viscaceae; genus Viscum; species Viscum album. The sequence continues at coordinate 125,850,077 of OY728147.1, forward strand.
AATGAAAGCAGATTGACACGAAGTCCCATACCTCAGGTCTGACTTGACTCGATCGTTATTTAATGTCCTGAATAATAAACTTGTGTTAATTTCTACTTCCTTAAGAACCTTTTTCATGTTCATTATTCCTTTTATATCTCTTATTTCCATGTCATGAACACTATGTAATTATTTATGTTAATAACGCTCGTTTTAACGATCATTGGTACTTCAGTCAAAAATAAACCCTTTATAATTACAAGTTGGTCATGTATCCATTATATCCAGAATTATAATCATGATTTATATATCATATATATCCAGTATATACATGCATTATAAATATTACATAATCATTTAGAGGTAAGAAATGAAATGCACCGTTCATAGAGACGGTAAGCCGTACGCACGCATGAACGCTACTTTCATTTCTATTTCGTATTTTATTGAATGAAATCATAATGATATAAAGGTATATTATAATTATAGTATAATATCATATATAATATCATAGTTCCATCCTTTATATGTCCCACATATGGTATTTAACGAATCAAATCACTTTGAGGGGGCGGTAGTCCGCACTTCCTTAAATGAAGATATCACAAGTACCCATAATGGAAACCATAAAGGTATGACCAAAATGAAAAATACAGAAGCTTAAGGAAAACATAAACATATTATATATCATATATAAATAGAGTGTCTTCTTAATGGCCAACTTTTAAGGTGTTAAAATAATGTTGAACAATCATCGTTTCGGGAGACATAAATTCACCATCCACAGAAACAGTATGTCCTTTAACCATTAGATGTAGGTGTGTGTAAGTGTAGCTCTAATCCTTATTATAAAAACATCCTAGTATATTGGAGATACTGGATTTGTTAAAAAATAAATGAATAAAAAGAGTTTAGGGGGTTGGAGAAGAAAAATAAAACAAAAGGACTCATGTGAAGACATTATCTTAAAATCGGGTAACTCCCTTTGGTTTGAGCTCAAAGGCTTCCTTGGGAAGACTTCTTCTCAAAGGGAGGATTCAAGGAGTAAGAGAGGGAAGTGGAGAGACAAAATGGGCAGGGGTTGGCCGAGCCAAAGGCTTTGGGAGTGTGGGTATGGAGGTATAGGTGGGGGCCTTTTATAAGAGGAGAGGAGTGGCACTCGTGGAAAGTAATGAAATATTACTTTATTTGAAAATGATTTTCGGATTAAAAAGGTCCCACATTGATATAATTCGAGGGTAAGGTGATAAGGGTTCTAAATCCACCCATCCAATAGGTTTTGGACATGTTTAGGTCATAGATTTTACATTATCATTTCATTTTATTTAAATCTTTTATTAATGAGGTAATCGCTGCATCATCATGATGTCATAAATAATTAAATTTATTTATAGTCTAAAAATTATAAAAAAAATACTATGATTTAGGAAATATTCTTAGATTTCCAATGACTATTTATAGTCCAAAATATCATTTATGACGCATTTTTTGGTCTTTTTGTATTTTTATGATATCATTTTATTATCTTTAACTACCTGATTACTCATTAATCAAGATAATTAAAGATAATTACCATCGTTACTATTCATAATGTCCAAAAATAAAAGAGTCTTAATTACATAATTTGGACCTTATGATTCCAAATATTTAATCCATTTTACCAAATTCCAAACACATAAATTTCAATAATTGATTTAAAAATAATTCTCGTTGTCAAAACAAATAGCGGGTTTTTTTTGAAACAATATCTATGAAAAGTTTGGCATTAGTTTATGACCAAATCCAAAGTGAAATTAATACTAATGATCACCATTGGATTAAATGGTAAAAATAAATTCATATTAAACTTTAAGGATAATTAAAAGGATAATCTAATCATATAATTAAATTAAATGAAAAAGCAGTTTTGATGTAAAATGCAGTATTTTTTCACTATTCATTAAAAAATGAACATTGTCAGAAAAATACCAAAAATTTATCAAATGTAAATTTCAATGTCCCAATAATAATGAATATGTTTATTTTGAAAAATATATATTATAAAATTTTCAAAAGTTTGATTTGAAAAAGGTTTTCCATCAAAAGGCAGTAAAATAATCTTTATGAATATTAGTGTATTCCAGGCATAAGATTGTATTTATTTTCATTTTAAGACTCTAAAACACTATATTAATTATTAATAGACATAGATAAAAATATCTATTATTCACTACTTATTTGGGATGTTACATCCTTCCCCCCTTTAGAAAATTGCGTCCCCACAAATTATTTACTTATCGAATAAATGGGGGTACTTATCCCTCACTGCATTTTCAGATTCCCATGTTGCCTCTTCCATCATGTGGTTTTTCCACAAAACCTTTACCTGATTAATCACCTTATTTCGTAACACTTACTCCCTGTGGTCAAGAATCTGGACCGGTTGTTCCTCATAAGATAGGTTCTCTTCCAGATGAACTACCTCTGGACTCAAAACATGAGATGGATCTGGCATATACTTTCTCAACATCGAAACGTGAAAAACATTGTGTACCTGAGATAAACTCGGAGGTAAAGCCACCCGGTATGCAACTGATCCAACTCTCTCCAAAATTTCATATGGTCCAATGAACCTTGGACTCAGCTTTCCTTTCTTACCAAATCTCATCACACTTTTCCATGGTGAGACTTTGAGAAAAACATGATCACCTACCTCAAAAGTTAGATCCTTCCTCCTGTTGTCTGCATAACTCTTCTGCCTACTCGGAGCTATTCTCATGTATTTCTGAATCAGCTGAACTTTTTCTACCATCTCTTCTACCAATTATGGTCCCATCAACTTCCTTTCACCCACTTCATCCCAGAAAGCTGGAGTTCGACACCACTTCCCATATAATCCCTCAAATGGTGCCATCTGTATACTGGAATGAAAACTGTTATTATATGAAAATTCAACCAAATAAAGATGTTGGTCCCAAATTCTCTGATAATCCATCGAACAAGCTCGTAGCATATCCTCCAAGGTCTGAATTGTTCATTCTGACTGCCCATCTGATTGAGGATGAAATGTTGTACTAAAATTTAATTCAGTACCCAACGACTTCTGAAGGCCTTTCCAAAAGTTAGAAGTGAACCTAAGATCACTATCAGATACAATGGAGAGAGGAACACCATGTAACCTGACTATCTCTTTAAGATACAAACGGGAAAGTTGATCTAGGTAAAAAGTATATCGTATATCAAGGAAAAGAGAAGATTTAGTCAAGCGATGAACAATAACCCAGATTGCATTATTACCTCAAGATGTCTTCGGTAATCCCACAACAAAGTCCATAGATATATTCTCTCATTTCCACTCTGGCACTGGTAAAGGCTGAAGCATCCCTTTTGGTAACTGCCGCTCTGCTTTAACCTGTTGACATGTCGAACACTTCATTGTAAAATCAGCAATATCTCTTTTCATTCCATCCCACCAGTAATACTCCGGCAGATCTCTATACATCTTAGTACTGCCAGGATGAACTGAAAATGGAGAACTATGAGCTTCAAATAACAACTCTCTCTTCAACTGTGAATCACAAGGCACACACAATCTCTTCCCAAATCTCAAAATGCAATCATTATCAATTTTGAATTCATGCAACTTACCTTTGTGAACCATCTCTACCTTTTTCTGCAACTCATTATCTTGCTTCTGTGCTTTCTTGATTCTATCTGATAGAGATGATCTCACTGATACCTGAAACAAAACAGAAGAACTTCTTGTACCAACAACTTCTAGGCCAATGTTCATCAAATCAAAAACCAAAGGATAACTTTCCAAAAGCAACATTGTTAATGGAGCATTACTTTTTCGACTCAAAGAATCAGCCACTTTATTTGCTTTTCCCGGATGGTAATGAATTGTACAATCATAATCCTTGATTAATTCCAGCCATCTCTTCTGTCTCATGTTTAACTCTTTCTGAGTGAATATATACTTTAAATATTTGTGATCAGTATATATTTCACACATTACTCCATACAAATGATGCCTCCAAATTTTTAAAGCGCTAACAACAGCAGCTAATTCCAAATCATGTGTAGGGTAATTTACCTCATGAGTTTTCAACAGTCGTGAAGCATAAGCAATTACCTGATCATTCGGCATTAGGACGCAACCAATTCCTTTCAATGAAGCATCACTGTATATAACAAACTCACCATTCCTGGAAGGAAGTGCCAAAACTGGAGCATTCAATAATCTTCTTTTCAATTCCTGAAAACAATCATCACATTATTTTGTCCAGATAAACATAACACCCTTCCGAGTTAGCTTTGTCATTGGACTAGATAACTGTGAAAAATTTCTAACAAACCATCGGTAATAGCCTGCAAAACCAAGAAAGCTACGAATCTCAGTTACATTTGTGGGTCTTGGCCAGTCTTCCACAACTTTTGTTTTTTCAGGATCAATAGTAATCCCATATTTAGAAATAATGTGACCAAGGAAAGAAATTTGTTACAACCAAAACTCACACTTGCTGAATTTTCCATACAGTTTCTTTTCTTTTAAGGTTTGCAAGATAACCCTTAAATGACTTTCATGCTCCTCTTTACTTTTAGAAAACACCAAAATATCATCAATGAAACCACCACAACATATCCAAGAACTCATGGAAAATTCTATTCATTAAGTCCATGAATACATCAGGTGCATTGGTTAACCCAAAAGGCATTACTAAAATTCATAATTGGCATATCTTGTACGGAACGCGGTCTTCGGAACATCTGCTTCCTTTACCTTCAGCTAATGGTACCCTGATCTCAAGTCAATCTTTGAAAAATACTGAGCTCCCTGGAGCTGAAAAAATAAATCATCGATATGAGTCAAAGGATATTTGTTCTTAATAGTGATGTTATTTAAGTCTCTATAATCAATACAAAGTCTCATTGAACCACCTTTCTTTTTAACAAATAAAACATGAGCACCCCATGGTGATGTGCTAGGTCGAATGAAACCTTTCTCTAACAAATCTTGCAATTTCTCCTTCAACTCTAAAAGTTCAATTTTATCCATTCGATAAGGGGGTTTTGAAATTGGATTAGCGTCAGGAACTAAGTCAATAGTAAACTCAACTTCCCGATCTGGTATTATTCCAGGCAACTCATCAAGAAAAACATCAGGATACACATTTACCACTGGAAGATCATTAATCTGAACAGTTCATTTATTTTCAATGATGTGTGCAAGGTAACATTCATTTCCATATTTTATAAGTTTCTTGGCCTCTTGATAAGTTATCAACAGTAAGGGTTCATTCTTGTACACAAAATGAAAGTCTTTATGAAAAAAAACTTCTTTATCTCTACAGTCAATCTTAGCATGGTAAATAGAGAGCCAATCCATACCCAGGATAACATCAAACTCTACTAGAGGTAGAACAATAAGGTTTGCAAGTAGGTTCTTTCCACAGATAAGGATATGAAGATTCTTATTAATTCTTTTTGCCTCAACATTTCCCCCAGGTGTTTTTACCAAAAGTTCAGGAGTCATTCCTTGAGATGGTATTCCCATTTTATTAGAAAAGGTTTCAGATATGAAAGAATGTGTGGACCCCGAATCAAACAACACACTGGCATAATCTGAAAAAACAAACAAAGTACCTGATACAGCTTCATTTGATGGCCCGACATCTACCGAAGTAGTTGCAAAGGATTTCACCACCCCTTTCTGCTTGTAGTCTAATTGTTTCCCATCACTCAAGCTCTTTGTCGGACACTCGTTTGCATAGTGACCCATCTCATTGCACTTAAAACATTTCACTAACTGTAAATTAAATTTGGTATTACCTTCACCTTGATCTTTTTCAGTGCAATCACGAGCCTTATGTCCCATCTTACCACATCGGTAGCACTTTCCAAAATTCAGAAGACATTCCCCAGCATGCCTTTTGCCACATTTATCACAAACTGGAAACATAGATTTCTTACCATCAGACTTTTTTGAAGAATTCTTCCCTTTCTCCTGCCACCTTGGTCTCTTCTTCTGCTAGTTGTTATAGAGCACTTGATCATCGGAAAACTCCATTTCCACCTTCTCATCACATCAAACAAGCTTTTCATAACTTTTAAACTCACAATAAGCTAATGCCCTTCGATATTTTTCCTTTAATCCTGACTAAAAATGATTGATTTTACTATCAAGTTCTCGGATAAAATTTGGAGCATACCTTGCCAATCGAGTGAACATTTCTTCATAGGTAGCCGCTGAGTCTTCCTCTTGCCTCAATTCCAAGAATTGTTTTTCCATACTAAGTCGAATAGACTTAGGAAAATACTTTTCAAGAAACATACCTTTGAATTCATCCTAGTCGAGAGCATCAATCTCATCAGCATCCCTGATATTTTTAACAATCGACCACCACTGATCTGCTTCACCCTCCAAACGGTAAATAGCAAGACTAACCTTTTGATTTTCTGAACACCCCATGACATCGAAAATATTCTCCAGTGATTTAATCCACCCTTCAGCTAGCACTGGGTCAGATGATCCGCTGAATGATGGGGGATGTTGCCTCATGAAATGTTCCACCACTAACATGTTCCTCTGCGGTTGATCTGGCTGATCGCGTGGATGTATACCACCACCATTTATCTCTTGAGTCAACTGCGCCATTACGGCAACAAACTGTTCAGTTCCAATTCTGACCATCTTAGGTTGCTGATTTGGAAGGTTATTTCCTTCTGCATGCCTTCCTAGCACTGCTTCCCTGTTTCCTCTGCGGAAAACCGTTCTGAACAAACATGTATTAGAGGAAGCAACATGGTAATATTCAAATACTATATCACTTCAATTTGACCATAAAAAATATTTTTGGATAATCTTTTAATAGAATTCTAACTCCTAAAGTTATCTAAACCGACCTTTGATACCAACTATAAGGCTCGATCCTTAAACCTTACTTAATCTTGAGTTATTACAATATTACACATTGAGGATCTTTTCAGGGTTTGAGTTTTAGAGAATTAGATCATAAAACTTTCATTACATTCCATATATAAACAAAGTGGTTAAATAAATATAGTATTCTTCTTTCCCATCAATGGAAACATATTTAAAACAAAACATGGATTCTTTCTTGACATTCCTTGACACTATCATCATATCATGTACCTTTCCCTTGACCTGTGAAAAAAATTTCAAAAAAACTTGGGATGAGCATAAAAATCTGAGTAAGGGATATAAAAATATGGAAAGGAAACATGGGTACATATATACATAAGAATGAAATCATACTTTACCCATAAAACATAAGCACTTTAACATACCTCATCAATTCATGATCAAATCATAGAAATCATAATACATAAAGGTAACTTGAGGAATTCATAACATTCTGACGTAGGGAGTAAACCTCTTGGTTACGTTTGGAATACCCATCACAGTATATTCCCTAAATCTCTTCGGAGAAACCTTAACATTTCACTCCTTCGCGTTACCCAATCCATTGAAGAGCTATATCGGGGTCACCCACGCTTAGTTTATCACGGAACCACCCGTCTTCATAATAATTCCCAAGAACCTCAACATAATCGTATCACATAAAACATGCATAAAGGAAACATAACATTTCCACCTTTCAATCACAAGATATCAATACAAAACATTGACATAAAAACATTATGAAAACCATTTTCAATACCAACACAAAAGAAAAGTAAAACATGGTATTTATTTTTCTTTAAAAAAAAGGTATGGCTTGTAGAGGAAGCCGAAAATCAAATAATGGTCACGACGGCGGAGAAGTCGTTGTCGCCGCATACGTACAACAAAAGCATTCCCTTTTTTCATTTAGTAAACACTTCGTATAAAAAATATTCCTTTTGAATAAACGTAAAATTTAAAGGATTTTATACACCGTATAAAAGAAGGTTGTGTATAAATAAAAATATGCCTCAATGAAAGGAGATTAAGACGAAGTCCCATACCTCGGGTCCGACTTGACTCGATCGTTCTTTAATGTCCTGAATAATAAACTTGAGTTAATTTCTACTTTCTTAAGAACTTTTTTCAAGTTCATTATTCCTTTTATATCACTTATTTCCATGTCATGAACACTATGTAATTATTTAAGTTAATAACGGTCGTTTTAACGATCATTGGTACTTGAGTCAAAAATAAACCTTTTATAATTACAAGTTGTTCATGTATCCATTATATCTATAATTATAATCATGATGTATATATCATATATATCCAGTATATACATGAATTTATAATATTACATAATCATTTAGAGTTAATAAATGAAATGCACCGTTCATGGAGACGGTAAGCCGTACGCACGCATGAACGCTATTTTCATTTCTATTTCTTATTTTATAGAATGGAATCATAATGATATAACGGTATATTATAATTCCAGTATAATATCATATATAATATCATAGTTCCATCCTTTATACGTCCCACATATGGTATTTAACGAATCAAATCACTTTGAGGGGGCGGTAGTCCGCACTTCCTTAAATGAAGATACCGCGTTTACCCATAATGGAAACCATAAAGGTATGCCCAAAATGAAAAATACAGAAGCTTAAGGAAAACACAAACATATTATATATCATATATAAATATAGTGTCATCTTAATGGCCACCTTTGAAGGTGTTAAAATAATGTTGAACAATCAACGTTTTGGGAGGCATAAATTCACCATCCACGGAAACAGTATGTCCTTTAACCATTAGATGTAGGTGTGTTTAAGTGTAGCTCGAATACTTCTTATAAAAACATCCTAGTATATTGAAGATACTGGAGTTTTTACAAAATAAATGAATAAAAAGATTTTAGGGGGTTGGAGAAGAAAAATAAAACAAAAGGACTCAAGTGAAGACATTACCTTAAAATCGGGTAACTCCCTTTGGTTTGAGATCAAAGGCTTCATTGGGAAGACTTATACCCAAAGGGAGGATTCAAGGAGTAATAGAGGGAAGTGGAGAGACAAAATGGGTAGGGGTTGGCCGAGCCAAAGGCTTTGGGAGTGTGGGTAAGGAGGGAGAGGTGGGGGCCTTTTATAAGAGGAGAGGAGGGGCACTCTTGGAAAGTAAAGAAATGTTACTTTATTTGAAAATGATTTTCGGATTAAAAAGGTCCCACATTGATATAATTAGAGGGTAAGGTGATAAGGGTTCTAAATCCACCCATCCAATAGGTTTTGGACATGTGTAGTTCATAGATTTTACATTATCATTTCATTTTATTTAAATCCTTTATTAATGAGGTAATCGCTGCATCATCATGATGTCATAAATAATTTAATTTATTTAAAGTCTAAAAATTATAAAACAAATACTATGATTTAATAAATCGTTATAGCTTTCCAATGAATATTTATAGTCTAAAGGATCATTTATGTAGACAAAATTAAAAATATTTTACTTAGGTGATACATTCTATGTCACATTTAACATTCTATAAAAATAAAGAGATAAAAAGTCACTTTCTCACAAAGGTGATTCCATGGGGCCCCCAAGTTTGGAACAAGGTATCCCATGGTCAGACATGAGACAAACAGTAGCCTTAGGACACATTTTGTGGTCTTTTTGTATTATTATGATATCATTTTATTATCTTTAACTACCTGATTACTCATTAATCAAGATAATTAAAGATAATTACCATTGTTACTATTCATAATGTCCAAAAATAAAAGAGTCTTAATTACATAATTTGGACCTTCTGATTCCAAATATTTAATCCATTTTACCAAATTCCAAACACATAAATTGCAATAATGGATTTAAAAATAATTCCCGTTGTCAAAACAAATAGCGGGTTTTTTTGAAACAATATCTATGAAAAGATTGGCATTATTTTATGACCAATTCCAAAGTGAAATTAATCCTAATGATCACCATTGGATTAAATGGTAATAATATATTCATATTACACTTTAAGACCAGTTAAAAGGATAATCTAATCATATAATTAAATTAAATGAAAAAGCAATTTTGATGTAAAATGCAGTATTTTTTCACTATTCATTAAAAAATGAACATTGTCAGAAAAATACCAAAACATTATCCAATGTAAATTTCAATGTCCCAATAATAATTAATATGTTTATTTTGACAAATATAGATTATAAAATTGTCAACATTTTGATTTAAAAATGGTTTCCCATCAAAAGGCAGTAAAAAAATCTTTTAAGAATATTAGTGTATTCCATGCATAAGACTGTATTTATTTTCATTTTAAGCCTCTAAAACACTATCTTAATTATTAATAGACATAAGTAAAAATATCTATTATTAATTACTTACTTGGGATGTTACAATATCATTTCTTTATAATCTACCGCATAACTGTTAATGTCTCACTATTTTAGGTGTACTCCTTTTAATCAATAATTTTCTCCACAATTATAAAAAAGTATCCCTTAATTTTTTATCAAGAGATTTGAAATTCAAAATTAAATTCATCATATTAAAATTATTTATCATCTTCTATTTCAAAACTATTTCTGGTTTCATCTTCAATTATATCCCCACCAATGAACATTATTAATGTTTATAAAATTTCTTTACAAAATCATTATACAGTTATAAAATCACAAACACAACAACTCTAGATGAAATATATAGATTTAATACTTTTTTGGTTTGGCCTCTATTTGAAATTAATCTTTGGAAGTCACAACACTACTGACCATGTATTGTAATAATAATTACAATCAAGAAGAACATTTCTAAAAAAACTCCCTCTAAAATTTCCTAGTCCACAATTGAATTCCCATTTCGACTTCAATAATAGAAATCCCAATAATCCAAATAACTTACTTCTTGAAATTTGAACTCTAAAGTTTAGAATTTTGGTAATTCTAACATAAATCCTCAACTATTTTAATTATTCTTACATATAGTCTAATTAATATTACATGAGGTCAAAAAAATATTTAGTTATGGCCATTTTCTGGAATTCCATTTAAAGAAGGAATTATCCCTTGGAAAACACCATGTTCCATGGAGTGGCATAAGTCATATCGGCATTTAGTTACTCCTTAAACCATAATAGTACCCAAAACAACCAGTGAAATGAATTACATGTTTTTTAAAAATCTCCAGGTCCTCACCATTTTCCATGATACCAAAAACACTTTCATCCATTAAAACATCTTAAAAATGATATTTGTAGCCCATATATTCCCAACCAAATTACTTCTAGTCATAAATTAATTCTAAAACACCCAAGAATCATATATACTCAATATCATAATCCACCACAACATAGCATGTATATTCATGGTGTAGGGAGTTCATCCTTCCACAATTTTATTCTATTACTATCCAAATAATTCCATTATATATTCTAATATTTCCAAATCCATAGAACACAAAATAAATTGTTTAGTGGTTATTATTAATAGTGGTTTCAGAAAACATAGCTAAAACTAATAAAAATGAGTGACTGTTTTTTTAATACCAATATATGTAGCTTCTATATTTTATAAAAAAACACCCCCATCCCTCAAACCCAACCCCCCCCCCCCCACCTCAATTCTGCACGGTCGCTCCCCGATCGAGCTCACCACTACTCCCCGATTTCCCTTATCACCACGTCTGACCGAGCACCAAACAGATTCCCCATTCCCCCTTGTCACAACTCCCGACCAATCTCCCAATCCCCTTATCATCACATTCAGAACGATATTGTCACCGATCCATAATACCCCTTTCCAATACTCACAACCCATCCCTCCTTCCACCTAATCTTCTCTCCCAAGTTATGCTTTCCGCCACTCTATGATCCCCCTAACTGGTCCCATTTATCCATCACTACCCCTCCTTAACTGTGGTTTCCACCACCCTCTTTTCCCCTATCACCTCTCTTTTCCAAGAACTCACAGTCTCTCCCAAATCCTTCATTATTGTTTCTCCCAAATCCCACTGCAATTACCCACCCCTCATCCCACATCCACCATTCTCCGAGCCCACATCCCATGAAATAATCTCCCCAATCCCTCAAAACCCCTCCATGCACCCTCACTACAGTTCCCCTACACCCATCCCCCTTTCTTACAAGACACTAATCACCCACTATTGATCCGCCAATCCCTCACCACCACTCATTATCCCGTTTTCTCTACCTCAGAGTCTCTCTTATATCCCATTACCTCTTCACAAACTTTATACCCTAATATTGAACCACTTTTGTATCCCATTGTAAGGTTATTGATTTATTCGGTAATTTTTTAACATCATACTATTATTTCAATTTTACATTTAAAATTAATTAAAAATACTCATAGACAGTCTATAATTTTGTGATGGATTAGATGTAAAGAAATTAAAATCATAAAAAATGATTTTGTTCAGAAACATATCAAAATTAAATAACATAAATATTTTTTATATTGTATATTAAAAAAAGTAATAATTTTTTTAATAAAATACTATTTCTTATGTTTTTTAATTTTCTATACAAATGTTTAGAAACATTGTGATATATGTATAAAATTTTGTTCACACTACTGAGGAACATATATATATGATAATGATTTAGGGGATTTTTAGATTCTGAAATTTCCAATAAATTTGTTTATTAGAAACTAAGAAGTCCAATACCAAAAATAAAATTTTGAATATGGTTTTTGATATTAGAATTTTATTAGAACTTGATCTTTATGAAAATAATTTCTCAATATTTCTGCTATATTTGGCATGGAGAACCAAATGCTTATGAATGTTTGAGAATATGTTATAATGAACAAAATAAGATACCATCTTAATTAATACTTATAAATAATGCTTTTTTACTTCAAGGAAACTCCATCAACATAAAAACATATCAAAATAACAAGTTTCAGGTGCTACGTATAGTAACATGACAAATAATTTATTTTGGACTATATGAAAACTAGATCAAGATCATAACATATCATTGAATACACATTTTGATGTTGTGAAGATTAATTTTAGAGATAACATCACTTATAAAAAAAATGTTTTTCATGGTTTAGTTGATGATTCAAATAATGAGTTGTATGGTGGATGTCTATATTATTCAAAACATTCTTTTCTAATGAATTTCTTCCATTTCAACTGCCTATGCATAATTACAAATAACATGATGTCAGTAATATTTTAATATTTTCATGACATTATTTCGGAATATACGATCCTTATGTATTTTGTAAAATAAAAAAGTTGTAAATTGTCTTTGTCTAAATTATATTAACATACATGAGTATAGAATTAATGGAAATCATTTTTTAGGAGAGTACTGAAGTCTATAGTATTGAAAAATTAATCTTCTAGGTGGTTCTCAATTGGTGATATTTGAAGTATGAATCAACATAATACTATGAATATGAAGAAAAACAAAACAACTTTAATAGATTAACATTACATCCCTTTAGAACTTCTATTAATGATATTATTCATGTCATTGAAAGCCATCGAGAACATGAAGTGGAATTCTATAGATAATAATAAATATGGGATAATTTGAAATCAAATAGATTAAAAATCATATAATAAATATTATTCCATGCATCCATATTTCCTATCATATCCTAGGAATGTGTGACTCGGATTTTCTATCAATGGATTCTACCCATTCAGAACATTTAGTACAAGTATATAATTTTATCAATTGTTTTTATCCCAAATAATCTACATCCATGGATATGTATTGTAACAAAGATAACTATAATAAATAAAATTCTCCTTAAAATTTATTTAATTGTATTATTAAGTGATATGGTTATAGGAAAAATATGATCTTGCTTTATTTTTTATCCTATCAGATTTATTTGACACTTAAGAATAATTACCATTAATAATATTATTGTTGAAAATTTATCACATGATTATTATAAATATAGGGTTTTAAAAATCTAATTGGAAGAGAAAAAGGATGTGACGGTCTCAATTTATAAGATCATACTATATGAAGCCCATTTATCGAATCATCTAAGGGAGGTACCATATTTTCTATTTTACCTTGACCAAGACCAATCTATGATCAAATAACTTAATCATGAGATAAAATGATTGAAGGATAAGTTCATGATCATTGAGATCGTGGCCCAATCCATGTTTACTTAACCACCCCATAAATGTCCCACCATTTTGCAACTTACCCTTAGAGAGTTTGCTGGTGTATTAAAGGGATATGTAACAAGACTATAAAAATATGAGTATGTCAAATATTTTATATATAATAATGAATATATTTTCATATATTTTTTTTACGTTATAAATTATTTTCGTTTTGATTTAATAAAAAATAATATTTTTGATTAATATTAAAAATAAATTAAATAATATATTTTGATAAATTAATGGAATTTTTAAATAAATGATATTTTAATAATGTATTATTATTAACTGATTTTTATTAAATATAAATGATAATATATTTTTTGTGAAGTCAAATGTAATTTTTATAAGGGTTCAAAAATTGTTGCTGCAGAAAAACAATCATTTTTATATAAATTAAAATTTAATTTTAAGACATACAATACACATATTTAGAAAATTATTTATATAAAATGAATATTATTATTTTAATTATAAATTCTATATTATCAAAAAGTTAATTTCTTATTAATTTTTTAGATTATCAAATTTTCTGTTAAAATTAAATACTATATAAATACACATTGAATGTTATGACAATATAATGACCCAAAAGTGATGTAATGGATAATATAGAAGGTATCTATGACCAAATATATGTTTAACATTTAAAATAATTTGATTTTATATTTATTTGATAATTTTTTTAAATCCATTTTCGAATCCTTCAAAATAATTAATATATTTTAAGGTTTTAAAATAATTTTTTAATGTGTATGACTCGCCTCCACATATGAAAGGAAGTAATTTTTATTAATTTATTGTCTTCACCAAAATGAATTATTATAACCATTCCAATTCTTAAGAAAACATGGTCAAAAACCATTTGGTGTTTTGTGTTTCTTGTTATTTTATTATGTAGACTCCCAAAACTAAATAATAAATAAATCCCCCTCTTATCTTATATTAACCCTCAAAATATCCCATTTCCCTTCACTAAAAACCATTAGATCATTTTCACACTCTTAACTAAACTCTATATATTCCTGAAAATGTTACCCCAAGTTCTCAAGAAGTCTGTCTCAAACATTTTTAGTCACACACTCAAGCAGGGGGTTTCACTCTTATCATTTAAATTATAGAACCTCATTTATGTTATGATTTTCAGTTCCAATTTGTGGTTATTTGGGTGTGTTTTCTCACAACACCATTATTTTCCATTTATTGTATAAATAATTATATACCAATTTCTTTCTCATTAAACACTCTAATCAATGTTAAGGACACCTGTTTCCATCTCAAAATTTTGTAAGGGATCTTTTCCTTTCTCTTATTTATTCAATTATCTTCTTTACCTTATGTCAATTTTCTTCATTTCCTTATGATGGGATTTGTTATTCAATATCCCCATTACTTTACGATTTATTTAAAAATTATGATATATGCATTTCACTCTCATAAACCTATTTTTTTATTTTTATGTGATGTCATTTTGCTATTGAAATTTCACCATGATTTTCTATTCCAAAACAATGTTCTGTTAACACCATACCCATTTTTTAACAAGGGTAATCACCTTGATTCACATATACCTTTTGACATGGTACTTACATGTATTTATTCCACCCTCTATAATCATGGAATAAAATATTATGATGAATGAATCCATGTGGTATGATCTATGTGGGGCACTTAAGCATGAAAATGAAATGTAAGTGATGGGTGCAGCCAGAATTATATTTATATTCAATGTATTGATAATTATTGGTGTCATGATACATCATGTTGGGATAATGAGTGAACATTGTTCTTTTATGTGACTCTTACCACCATGATATCTTGGTGGTTTAGCCTTGTCATATATTTATTATGTACTGTTTTAAGTTGTTCCACATATCCAATGTTATGATTATCATTTTATTTCAGGTCTCATTTGTCATGTTTCTAATTCATACTCTTTTTATTCCACATTGACATACATTTTTTACAAAAATGTGTCACGTTATTCAATTTTTATTCACCTACTGGTCTTTATTGCTCTTTACATTATTATGTTCATACCTAGGTTATCCAGTGTTGCTTTAAAATCCATGGAAATTTAATGGCAAGTTAAAAATGTTTTCAAAAATGTTCTCAAATCTTATATTCAATATGTTATTATATGTAACTAATAAAAAACTAACTATAAATATCAATATTTGGGTTTTTAATATTTTTAATTTTTTTATGAAAACATGAATTAATTTTTAGTATAGATTAATGTTGTTATGGTTTTTATCAGAGGAAAAGTTTAGTTATTTTCAGATTATGAATAACATCTCTAGTGAAAGACTTAGGGATAACAGTTAGTATCAGAAAACATCCCCAAATATTGTTATTTATCCTGTAATTAGTTTATCATGATAATATATACCTACCTAGAAACTATAAGTGTACTTGGTTCTGGAACATATGTACATCGGGTTAACAACTATGAAAAAATGTGTCGGGACTGACTCGGTGTAACCTGGTACATAACAATGGGCCTTACTGAGAACCTGATTTGACACTCCTAGGGTATAATCCTTAGTAAATTCATACACTCATTTTGAACAAATATTAAGGGAATGAAAAATTTCTATAAGAATATATGTTAGGAAATGGATCATAAATAACATAAATTGAATCCTTGAAATTTTGAATTCATGAAATTAATGTAATTTATAATTTCTCCTTTTTGTATAATATAATTACCTTTATGTTTTTAATAGTTTAGAAATAATCATACCTTATTTTTCCTTTATTCTGTACAATGGACAAAAATAGGATGAATTTGTTAAAAAATCAATGTAAAGGGAAATGTAATGAATGCCCCGACGAGAAGCCTATCCCGATAAGATAAGTAATGTAAAACATCATGACGATACTATCTCATATCAATCAAGTTATAAATATAAACCTAGGTTATGAAGAGTGTAAAAATACACCTAATATATAACATTCTGTGATTGGGACCTTTATGCAACAAAGGCCCCTAATTTTCAATGGATCATTTAATCCCTTAATTAAAAAATAATGGATCAACTCCAATAATAAGATATTCTCCAGCCATTAATGTTCTAATAAAGATATTATTATACTGATTATTTGTCATATGTTGGGATAAACTGATTAGTGGTGGACATTGATCATGAATAAGAATCCTGAGGAGGATATTGAAGAAGTGATGTGGAATGAATTCCAGAAAAAAAATCTATAATTTTTTCCTGGAGCTCTGTATCTTAAAATGGAAAGGGATTTCCTTGACCTTAGGAAAAAGAGAAAATGTTTTTATCGGGTAATATAAGGAAAGATTCAAAATATTCCATGACACACCTATGGCATTTGTTTACCCCAAAATTCATGGCTGACCACTTCTTTGGTGGGATGAATCCTAGATTATGAAATCCTTAGAAATAATTGACAATAATAGCTAAGAGAAAATGGTATGATGTGACCTCAAATTAAAAATAGATATCGGTGAATCTCAAGGGTATTGTGGATATAAGAAGAAAAAAGTGGATTTTAATTCTTGTGGTCTAATGGAAAAATATAATGGTGATATGAATTTATATATCCCACTTATCAATGGTGTAGAAAAAAGAACCACAAAAATTTCCTAAGGGGGTGAGGAAATGCGTTAAGTGTGGGGAAGAAGGGATATTAGGTAATGATTTCCCACAAAAGAAACCCACTAAAATGATTAAGGAATGGAATCGTCCAACCTAAATGTCAGAAAATTTTCCCTTAATACTACATCAAGGAAAAAGAGAACCTTTCTAACCATCCAACTAAGTTAAGGAAATTATAAGGAAACCAACAACCTCTAAGGAAGAAAGGGTGATATTTTTCAATCACAACCATAGAGGTTGTTCAATACAGTGAAGTGGTGAATGGTATGTGATTTATTCATTTGATTACAGAGAATGTTATTTTTTATTCTGGTTGTGTGCATTCCTTTGTATCAAAAAATTTCACTAGAACTATTCAAACACCACCAAAAACATTGATTTCACGTTTTTTATGAAAATAGAACGTGAAACAATTATTGAATCATGAGTATATAACTCCTCCAATATAAAATTTTTTGTAATGAAGTTACTATATAACCATTACATAATAACCATGGTTGAATTTGATGCAATTATGGTGATTTATTGGATTTCCTTATACAGAAACAAAATAAATTTCCACAAGAAGTAAATCACTCTACATATTTTTGAATCGACCCCGGATTTTATACAAGTGAAATGAGGAGGAGGAATCTTATTTTTGACAAAAATCTCAAGATTGTATATTATTTACATATGATAAAGTGTATCTTTCTATAATTATTGAGTAAAAGTAAAGAAACATTATTGGAGACATGTCCATTGAAGGGGAATAGTATGATATGTTTCCTGATGAATTTTATAGACTTCCTCTTAGAAAAGATGTTGAATTTTCAATCAAATAGATACCTAGGGTGTAACCATAATCCAAGAATCTATATAGAATAAATGGTTTGGAACATAAGGATATGAAGAACCAAATACATGATAATATAGGTAGAGGGATCATATGCCCATGTGTTTCACCAATGGGTAGACCAATACCCTTTTTCCATAAGAAGGATGGGTCAATGAACCTTCATATCGATTATTATTAGCTCAAAAATATCATGAAAAGGAACGAGTATACTTTTACATTTATTTATTCCTTGTTCTATTAGCTTTGTGAATCGGAACACATCTCCTAGATAGATCTCCATTTGGGATATTATCAAGTAATGCTGAAAAGGAGGATATCCCCAAGATAGCCTTTTGTAATATGGTTGTGCAATATATGTTCACAGTGATTCTATTCATACTTACTAATTCTCCATCAATATTATTGGGATTGATTAATATATTCTCTAGTGATTACCTTGATAACATTTTTGTTGTATTTATAGATTATATTGTAATATAGTCCTAAATAAAGGATGTTCATGTGGAGAATAGGGGCATAGTGTTAATGAACTTGTAAAAGGAAATGGTTTATGCCATGTACAACAAATGTGATTTATTTGTAAAGGAAATATCATTCTTCCAGAATATAATCACAAGAAATGGGATATATTTAAATCATTAAAAGATAGAATAAATTTATGGTTGGCCGAGGACAACATTTGTGATAGATATCTATAGATTTTGTGGGTTATATGGGTATTATAATTGATTTTTTTGAAAATTCTTGTGATTGTGAACCCCTCTAACCAAGATAACTCGGAAGGGAGTAAAGTTTTATTTAATTATTAATGTGAAGATAAATTGAAGTAGATGAAAAGGAGGATCATCAATTCCCATGTGATCACACTACTCAAAAGTGGAGATCTTTTTGTAGTACTCAACGACGCCTCAAAAAAGGTACTGTGTTTTGTGTTATTATAGAATGACAAATACATGTCATATGCTTCAATGTAGTTGAATTTTCATGAATAAAAACTACCCAACAAATTATTTGGTATTGGTTATATTGATATTATATTTTAGAAAACTGGGGCATTATCTCTTTTTGGATAAATTAGAAATATATATGGATCACAAAATCATCAAGAACAAATTAAAATAGAAATATATGAATATGCATTGACAAAGGTGTATAGAGCTGAATATATACTATGAATGGTCAATTAACTACCATCTAGGAAATGAGAATATAGTGGGATAAGTTATAAATAGAAAGGATCCAGTAATTCTATCCTTAGTGATAATTGAGAGGGATCTGATCTTCTTATATTTAGAAGAGATGGATATCTGAATCATAAAGGAATGAACATCATAAATCCTTATAAAATTATTTCTCAGTCAACCATTATAGAGAATATAAAGGACGATTGGATAAATTATGTTGGAATTAAGAATAATGTGAAAATTATAATAAAATTTAAATCCATATATATTAGTGTTAATATAGAAAGATTTGTGAGATTTGTGTCAAGACTATGTCTAGTGTCAAATCCTAAGTTAAATAATGAGATATTTGATGATGCACATAGTTCAACCTTCTCTGTTGACCTAGGAGGCATAAATATGTATCTAGATTTCCTAGAAAACTATTGGTTGGATAACATGAAGAAGTATATCATGGAATATAAATCAATAAGTCTCGTATGAAAGCAAGTTAAAGTAGAAATGTAAAAATACAATGGGATCATACTACCATAACATATACCTAATGGAAATGGGAAAAATAACCATGGACATGGGCACTAGTCTTCCAAATACCTCAATAGGTAATAGTGTTTTTTGGGTTTTTTCCATCTTCTTACAAAAACTATAAACTTCATTGAGATTCAATAGGATTTCTCACCGGATCAAATTTCAGGGATATTCATCAGATAAGTGGTAAGGCTGCATAGAGTACCACAATCGATTATATCTGACGGAGATCCATGATTAACCTCTAAATTATGAAATATTCTCTGACATGTTATAAATAATTAGATGTACTTCAGCATGACTTGTCACCCTCAAATATATTGTCAATCTAATCAGACTATCCAAACACCTGTTAAGATGTTTAGTACATGCTCAGTTAACATTAAAGGTGGATGAGACCATCATATTACTCTATTTGAGTTTGAATATAGAAACATTTTCCACTCAAGAATCCACATGGATCCTACGAATCCATTTATGGGAAGATGTGTAGAACACCGGCATGTTGGGGTAAGTTTGGTGAAAAAATACTTGTTCTTGAAATGATTGAGGAAATGGTGGATATGGTTATGACCATTCAATATGATTTTAAGGCTTCTCAGAGTCGACAGAAGAGATATGCTGATATTTTTTTATGAGACCTAGAGTTTGATGTTAGAGGAATGGTAATACCCCCCTCATCTCCATGGAAAAAATTAATTAAATTTGGAAGAAGGGAAAACTTAGTCCAAGATACATTGTACCCTTTGAGATCCTTGAACGCATGAGAGTGATGGCCTTTTAACTACCACTCCCACCTAACCTATCTCAAATACAAGATGTTTTCAATCTAGCCCTCTTGAGAAAGTTCATAACAAACAACTAATATGTACTCAATATAGATGTGGTAAAATTAGAAAATTTACTATTCCTATGAGGAGAATATGGTTAGGATCTTAGATTGTAGAGAAAAAGTTATACAAAATTAGAAAATTATCCTTGTCAGAGTGTTCTGGAGAAATAAAAAGATTCAAGAAGAAATGTGAGAAATGGAGGTGGTGATGAAAATTATTTACCCTCATCTATTTTTCTATTCAAATAGAAAATTTAAATTTTGAAATTTTATAAGGGGGGAGATTGTAACAACAAAAATTGTTATAAATAAAATTCACCTTACAATTTATTTAAATGTAGTATTATATAAAATATTTATTAAAACGCATTCTCTTATTTGGTTTTGTTATATCATATCATATTATTTTGACATTAAGAATCATTAACATTGATAATATAGTTGTCGAATAGTGATCACAAGATTAGTATAAATATAGGGGTTTAATAAATCCAATTTAGATAGAAAAATTAAGTGATTACCTCAACCAGTAAGAGCGTACCCTATTAATCCCATTGATCAGAGATTTTATGGGAGATAGAATCTATAGGTTTTTCTTATGACTAATTACATGCTTAGATCCAACAATATAATCTTGATCGATACTTTTTATAAGAGTTTATCATTCTCATCAAGATCACGGACCAAAACAAGTTCTCTAAACCACCCCATGAAATTCCCACCATCACACACCTTACCCTTAGGGTTTTTACTAGTGTATTAATGTTATATGTATAAATACCATGAAATATGGGCATGTAAATTATTTTTTATATAATAATTTATATATTTTAATCATATTACTGTTATGTTAATTTTTTTTATTCAATTAAAAACAAAGAGTATATTCTGCTAATGTTCAAAATAAAATAAATAAAATATTCTAATTAATTAATCGATTTTTGAAATAAATAATATTTTTGTTAAAAGTTAACATCAAATAATCTTTTTAAAATACAAATGATCATATAATTTTTGTGAGGTTAAATTTAATTTTTACAGGGGTTCACCAATTGTTATTTTCAGATACCCACAAACTCCCATTTATGTTCACTCAAACTCCTAGGAGAATTAAAAAACTATTACCTCCACCGTCTAATTTCCTCCCAAGGTTCCACCAATCTCTCATGAAGCCCCTAACAAGCATTTCTAGTCAAATAATCATGTAAGGGATTTCACTCTTATAATTTCCTTTCAAAAACAACTTTTATTTTATGATTATTAGATTAAATTTTCCTTTCTTTGGGTATTGTTTAGAAAAAATCCCACTTACTATAAATTTTTTTTATAAATAATGATATAATAATTTCTCTCTCATTAAACCCTACCATGAACATTTAATTAAACCTCTTTCCATGCAAAATTTTGGTGGGGATATTTTCTTTTCACCTCTTTATTCATGTATTTTTTACCTTATGTTTTTTATCATCATTTTACATTGATAGGATATTTTATTCAATATCCCTATTAAAGTATAATTTATCTCCAAAATATGAGAGAGACCTTTATCTCACATATACTCCTTTTTTATGAATTTTTATTTGATGTCGTTATGATGTCAAATTTTCACCTTGATTTTTCTTACCAAAACAAATGTGTTGTGAATACCATACCCTTTACTATAAAGAGTATTAACCATTATAATATTACACCCCATTGACTTAGGAATTACTTTTATATATTCCACTATCCTTAATAATTTAATAAAATTTGATGCTGAATGAATCCATGTTGTGTGATATCTGCGGCGCACTTAAGCATGAGAATAAAATTAATGTGGCGGGTGTTCCTAGAATTATATATCACATCAATGAAATGGGTATTTTGTAGTATCATGATAAGTCATGGTGGAATAGGGAGTGAAAATTATTCCTTTATGGAAATTTTCCACCATTATTTCATATAGGCTTAGCCTCGACCTATGATTGTGATGCAGGGTTTTAGGTTACTAAAGCATTTCCAATATTATGGTTATCAAGTTGTATAATATCTCATTTATCATTATTATGATTAATAATATTTTTATTCCCATTTTACATTACTATTTTCTATCATATATCACTTTATTCCACGTTTTCCCTTAAAGGGATTTATAGCTCACCCATTTCTTATTTTTTCCCTAGGTTATCCCATAATGTTTTTAAAGACATATAATTTGAAAGTAATGTTATGTAATTTTCCAATAATTTTGTTGTACCATATGTTCAATATGTTATTCTGTGTAACTATTTTCAAAAGTCACTATACTTCTCAATATGTGATTTTGTATTGTGTTAAATTTTATGTAAAAAATAATGAATAGATGTTTAATAATAAATCTGGTTGATATATGTATAAAACAATCTTATTTTATAATTTTGTTGATTATCCCAAAATAATTCTTAAAATTAAATTGATATATACATGTAGCCTCTATTTGGATAATTATAAGAGTTGTGGAGAAATAGTGTTGAAACATATTTTTCATCTTCTTGAAAAATATTCAAAATGCATGCTCCTCTAATATAGACCATTAGTGAATTATCAGGACATGGTAACTTATCTGGTTGGAAAAGTTAAATGTTTTTGGATTTTCCTATTTATAACATTATTTCTCATACTAAATGACTACGTTAAAGTAAAATTTTGGTTCTTGTTTCATTTTTTATTTCTTGATGCATCACATGGATTTTATTTGAAAAAGTCAAAATTTAATTAGTCTATTGATCCAAGAGAACCTTCAATGCTGTTGAATGTTTATAAATTATTCCCACAACTTATAAATGTTAAAATAAAATATGAGAATGTTTATATTTTTAATTATTGTAGGAAATGAGTTTTAATTTCGTCATTAATTGAAATTAGATTTCACTAATGAGAAAACATAAATTCTTCAATCTTTCATATTTGGAATTTAATTTATTGCATCATAATATTATTATTATGCATGTCGAGAAGAATGTTTGTGAATATTTGATCCTCACATTTAATAATGATCATAGAAAATTGAATGACCAGGTCAATGCTAGGATGGACTTATAAATAATGAATATAAATCATGATCTATAGCGAGATGAGAAAGGATGGTTTTCATTGGAAAAATTTTCAATGAAAAATAAGAATAAAGATACATTCCACCAAATTTTAAAATCTGTGAATCTAAATGATTGGTATTAAAGTAACATCTAAATATGTGTTAACTTAGAAAATCACAAGTTACATAGATTGAAAATTCATGATTCTCATATTTTCTTACTGTATTTACTACCATTGGAATTGCATACACCATTCTGGGAATGGTTTACTATAATTTTACTCCAATGTTGCTCATTAGTTAGAGAACTATTTGAGAAAACTCAACAACCATATGAGAATTACAACCATTAGGATATATTATTATTATGAATACTTTGTGAAATATATATGTAATTTACTCCATAAGTTTTACTATCATGATGTATTTTAATATGAATTTGGTTGAGAAAAATAAATTAAGAGGTCTACATACATTATAAATGGATGAATCTAATTGATAGGTACTTTATTTATATGCTTTACATATTACGTAAAAAATACTTTTTTCCATTAAATATATAATTATATTCTATTTATTTTGTTTCACAAATAAATTTTTCATTTATAATCACACATAAAAAATAAACATAGTGCGAATGATTTATTTCTGAAGGATATTTATCAGAGAAGTGTCTTAACTTTTTTTCTAGTCACATGTATTATATTAAGACAATATTTTATTGACTTTGACATTTTGCTCACATATTGACTCAATCTAAAGTACATGATAAATAGGAAATATATCCTTCAACTGGTGGATTTGTTGGGAGGATCTAAAATATTACATTAATATAATTTGAATTATTATATTAGCATAGATATATTCTACTAAATAGTGAAATTAAAAATTTATTTATGGATGATATCAAGATAAAAAAAAGAGACAAATGATATGTTGAACCCAATATGAGAATGATATAACAATGGATATTAATAAATTGACTTTAAATTTTTTTGGAAAACATTTAATTTTAATAATATTGAAATAAATATATATATTAGGTTGAAACATATATATTATAAATATAATAATGGACATTACTTTTTCTAGATAAATAATGTTAATATTCAGGATGATTCTTTAGAATATTTTATGTTTCTGGATTGATGTCCTCTAAAACAACATGGAATATTTGATGCATACAATTTGAATGGATTAAACATTCATAAATTCCATAAAAAAGAGGGTTTAAAAACATATAATAATGTAAAATTCTCCGATAGAAAATTATGATACTATGGAAGGATGACTGATATGATCGAATTAAACTACCAAGATTTTTCTACAGTTGTTTTATTCCAATGAAACTAGGTATATATTACTAGGGGTATTAAAAATTATTCCTTTCAATTTAGGTATATAAACATATCTCACATGATAGATGTATGAGATCAAGATTTACATTATCCATATATCATCTCAATGCATGTTAAAATGGAATATTATGGTGCAGATATCATGGATAAAGTGTGGAGTGTAGTTGTTCACATAAAAAAAAGATACATGTATGACAAGGGTAATGAAGTGTAATATTTGGCCTCTGACATTGAAACACTTAAATAGTAAGAAATATACTTATTTTTACATCATTATATTAAAAATATTATTCTTCCAAGGGTGTTTGTAGTAGAAGAAATAATTCTAGAGAATAATAATGATATGATTGAAGTAAAAAACGAGTGTTTGTGTATTCATCCATTAACCAATGAAACACTTATGTTATATTTTATTAATTACGTGTACAATATATTTTTTTTTAATATTTTAATTTATTTTTTTGCATGAGTTTTTTAACATAGATAAATGAAATGTTTTATTTTTTTTATATGAGAATTCATTAATTATATGAACTATGTCTCTATGTTTTCAGAATTGTTCATTTGTTATCAATTTTAAATTAATTTTCTACATGATATTTAAGAAATATATGTTGAGAAGATATTTTAACTTGTTTGAATTAATTTATTTTCTACTAATAATAATTTTAATAATCCTATATTAATTCCAGTTTTTATTCCATTGACCACAGATACACTTTATGATATATCGACAACAATCTATATAGTATCTTGGATGCCCTCCATCTAGCCCAAGTTAGTATTTTCCACACCCTTTTTTCCCTCTCATCGGCATCTAGAATACCCTCTATCTCAATCCCATCAGCATCTGGAAAATTTCCTCCTTATTCAGTAAGTACATCACACTATGACTCTGTATCATGGGAATATCTTTTATTTCTTCATGAGGATATTGAATGGTGATTTTCATATATACATATTTTAATATAAATAATGTTATTGCAATTTTTTATACTAATAACGTTTTCTCCATAAAAAATTGAAACAATTTTTCTAATGAGTCTAATATTATTATTCTAGATGTCTATAATCTTAATAGATTTTATATTCATTCCACTTTTGACTATTATTTGGTATCGACTTATGATGTTTCTGGTTTATTTGGAAAGATTCTAGGCCAGCTGTTCTATGATCGGGTTACAATTTTGATTATATATTTTGATTGGATGCAAATGCATAAATTTTGGAAGAATAATGTGTTTTATTTCTAAATAAAGATAATTATAACACATTATGGATTAATTAGACACCACTATTTAATTTAATTTCAAAAATTTTATAATTAATAATGTTCAACCTATTTTATTCTATTATAACATTTATGATCTTATTAGATGAATACGTATGTTGAAAAAATTAGTATAAAATAAAAATATTTTAAATAATGACTGTGGAAAAAATTAAATGATACATCGTTGGTCACAGAGTAGTAGTATGAAAAGGTACCTGAAGGGGTACCCAAAGAGGAGTTGAAGGTGTCTGTTGATAGCCGTCTCTTTGAAAATCACATGGTATTGAAAAAAATATTTTTATATTCATCTCATTGTACATATATTCATGAATCTTAAAATTATATGACATTTCATTCAGTACAATTAAATTTCAAGTTATTTATTTCTGGATGTTTCAATAAAAATGTATCAATTTGAGATAAACAATGCATCCCCCACACTTTCCATTCATATAGTTTTTCATAAAATAGATCAACTATGGTAATATTTTCATTTGTTTAAATATTTATAAGAAACATTATATATTACATATATTACAATATTGATTTATATTTGTTCAATTTAGTAAATGAGAATATAAAAGAATGTCTCATGAATAGATTTTGGTTGGATCTTCATACGAAATTCGATTGGAGTTATATGAACGATCCTTCCAAACAAGTTGGGGTATGAATTAATTTTTCATTGTAATAAATTATTTTTTGTTGTCACTTTGATAACATGTGTTACATTGAATTTGAATCAAATTTCATTTATAGGTAAAAATAATGTGAAGTATATGATTCTAATATTTTGCAGTCCTTCTCCATCTCCAGGGATGATTCAGTTCATCCAGTCCCGAGTATGGATAATTATGATTGCTTGCATGGGATGGGTTTGGGAACATTTCAATATAGATTATTTGGTAGGTAACTAGGGACTAAAACAATATATAATCATATTTAGAGTTACTCTCTACCAAGATATTTTCATAGGCATATTATTTCAATGTAGATAACAATTTTGCAATAGCGGTGAAAATCCAACAATAAGGGGATCATATACAGATGCAGGATGTGAAGAAAATTTCACTATAGAAATTTGTGATTTAATTATATTAGAAGAATACTAGATGTATACCTTGGGAAATTATGTCAAAGGATGGTTTGTGTGAGAAGGTAAACCACAAAACATCATAATCATTTAGTACACAATGATTTATTGTTTTTATGTTTAAATTTAAATATACATCAATATTTAATTTTCAAGAAAAGTGTCATATAGGTGATGATAATATGGAGTAGAGACTTAGCCATATAGGTTTTCGATATTAGTTTCTTATTTAGTGATAATCATCAACTTTTTATTTGGTGATGGTGATGTGTAATTATGCTTATGACAGTCAAACAAAATTACATTTTTATTGAGAAACCATGTTATCGTTTGAGGTCAGGGATATCAACATTTCATTGAAATTTCATGAAATCTATATTCATAGTTTATTTTCTTTGGTTTATTACAATGATTCCCTTATAATCATCATTACTATACTCTTTTGGGTTATTTTTCAAATGATTCCATGTAATGTATTCTATTATAGTTCGATGACTTATTTCCATTACTTGAATGTCTTAATATTTTTAGGATGGAGATCATATGATTACTCTAATGAAAAAAGGGATTTTAGTAGGCTTTTTGTTGGAGGAAGAGTTTGGTGATACCATATACAGATGAGTATATAATTAATTCATGGTTTTATAATTTTTGGGATTTATACATTTTTTCTCATGTTATCATTGTTATGATTGTTGTTTTGGGGTTATTTTGTGGATTCAATAATGAAAGAGGAGTTGTAATAGAATTTAAGGATAAATACAGGAACGGTATTGGGGATAAATTCATTATTTTTTATTAGGTGGAAGACATGTTATTGTAAAAAATATTATAGTAAATGATTTCATGTTATTTTTTGGATGTTCAATGTGTTACAAACAATTTGGTGATGCTGTGATAATGATTTACGAGGATGTGTTGTGGAATTTTAAAAGTGGTGTCAAATGGATATACAAAGGTCTTGATGTTATGAAATAAAGTGTGGGGTTTTAAATATATACTGGTGTTATGTGATTATGTTATGGTTTTTAGTGGTGTGGTAATATTATTGAATGTGGATATATGTAATCATTAATAAAGTGGAATCATTATGAGGTTGTTGTGGGTTGACATTACATGAAACTATTTTCTATTTATTATAGTGGTGTATTATGGTGTTATAATAATGTCTTAGAATCATTATTATTTGATAGGGAATTATGATATTTATAATCCACTAATTATATATTTTATTACATAACTTTATATTGTTGAACTATTCTTATATTTATATAGGAATTTATTTTATTCAAGTATCTGTATTGAACCAACCAATGTTAACAAGAAAAGCTACTCGAGTTGGCCCGTTATGATAGTATTTTTAAACATTAAGTGTAAAAAAGTACTAAACATAAACAACCGATGACATAAAACTAGAGTACAATGTCAAAGAAACGGGTAAAACTAGATACATACAAAATAAGCCTAAGAGGATAAAAAACAAGAGTGTATATAAAAAAAGTCCAATGAGTATCCCTGTGACCAACCGTAACTTTGAAACCATCCCAAAAAAATGCATGAAATAATAACAGAAGCCATCATGCTGTAAAATTCCATTACCTTTACATGGTCCCAAAAATATAACATCTACAATTTCACAAAATAAAAAGTTTTGTGTGAGTACTACTCCCAGTAGGATAATACTATAGATTCTATACAAGGAAAAAAAATTAGAATGAAATTGTTTGATCATTTAAAACAAAAAAAAATTACAAAGAATTTTCAAAAATTCAATCACCTTTTTAAATCATTACCTTTAGTTTTCTTAGAATCCCTCCATATTTAGAAATATAGAAAAATAAAAGTGTTTGTGATAAAATATATAAGAATATATCTACACCATAATGTAAGCACATAAACACATATCCTTGACATAATTAATCAAGTGAAACCATGTCATACAACCTCATATGAAAACATGGGATTAAAAATCCAAGACCAAAATCTATCATGGAATAAACAACCATAAATGTAAAAGAACACTGTGTTGGGACGTAGAATATGGAAATATATTCTAGACATAAATGATCATTAACTAGTAATATGTTAGCACTAACCAATATATTGTTCATCCATTTTCCACTAACATCACAAAGTAAACCCTAGAGGTGCCACACATGCTAGGGTCATATATGTCACTTTCCCAATACACCCATAGTTCCCTATGTTACAGGTTTTTAAAAAATAAAAATCAATATTATTCCAAAAATTTATAAAAAAATTATCAAATCTTATTAAATCTTCGTAGGTTTTTGAAAAAAAAATTCCAACCAAAACCACCATTCAATCATTAAATCAAACACATGGTCTGCAAAAACCTATATTTAAAAGAAAAACCCCCTTTAAAAACTTGTACCTTTCTAAGTGATCCGTTCAAACCACAAATATGTTCAATTCAATTAATTCCCCAAATTAATTTTATAATAACAATTATAAACTCGTAAAATCAACCCAATGTATAGAAACAAATACCCCAAAATTGAGGTAGAACCAATCGCCTTTGAAAACAGAGGTTAGGGAAGAGTATATTGTGGCCTCATTATCATATATCAATAATACAAACATAAATTATTTTTAAAACTCCTTATAATTGTCATAAAAATCCCCTTAATATTTCATAATATGGGTGGATAAGATATCAAATGAGGATCTAAGAAAAAGGGAAAACCAGATTAAAAATGAAATATTCCTTGAGTGGACCCATCATAAATAGTAGAGTTACACTTAAATTCCCAATGTAGAAGCCTCTCAATATCTATGAAAGGATTGATATGATTAAATATAATATTTGGAATGGTTAGGCTTTAAAATGAACTAGGTAAAAGGGTAAAATCCATCATTTTAATAGTTTCTATGGGTGTGACCTAGTTTCATGGGGCATGCCACATGGTGAAACTAATTGTCTTCCACAAAATTGTTCCTATACTATTCATTCTATCATGGTGTGCATGTTTTCCACTTGGGTCTTCATTGTCTCTAAAACCCATTCTCAAAACAATTTCCACTCATAGAAATCCACGAGATACCCTACACAGTTCACTGGGTATGCCACTTGGTTTGACTAACCATGATCAAATTAGAAAAAATTACAATGGAACATAAATGTTGCATACCACAGGGTTACCACATGGTTAAAGTAATTTTGTACCTTAACAAAGACTCTGACTTATTTTCTCTAAAAATCCTTGTTTTTAACCTACAATCTTTGAACCGTCCCAAACATACATACATAAGACACTAGGATCAACTAAATACAACCTATAACCTAGAGGGTGACACAATTTTCCCATACATAATCTATTTCTATCCATAGAAATTCCATGTGAACCTGGTCCTACAAATAGAGTTGGTCATTGTTGGCTCATTAATGATTTATTCTCCCACATCTCATTTTAATATCATCCACTGTAGAGACCCGAAGCTTGACGTACATGTTCATTACAATAATTTTGCAAAATACTTAATACATAACAAAAACAGACACAAAAGGACCGTAATAGTTTAGTGTCTTTAGAAACTTGGAACGTAATCTTCTAATCATGGTGAAAGATCTTCAACATCTTCCATAAAGATCTTCCACTTTTTGTTTCCTTAAATAAAACCTTTATTTTGATCCTGGGTGAAAATAAAACATAAAAAGCGTGAGCTCAAATGCATAGTAAGGGTAAGCATGGATAAAATAAAACATACCATATACATTTGAACTTAAAAACATGAACATAATGTTTAAACATCAAAATCATTAGCAACGACATAAAACATGGAAGTACATAAGGCATAGATCATAATGGAACATAAACCATGATAAAATCGCATGGTAATAAAACATGTAATTGTGTCATCCATTAAGCACATGTAATTATTTCCATAGTAGCCAAGACATTTCTTCCAAGACCATCTTAGTGGACAAAGTCCCATTCTGAATCGAGTTCACTCCTCGTTTCAGTCCTGTAACACTAAAACGAATTAACTTACCGTTCCAGCCATGTCTATCTCATGAGATATAAAATCTTTACCCAATTCATTGGAGGGAGATATAGGTCCTACCCATCTCATAATAAAATCATTCCTACTTGTGCCATAAAATAAACATACATCATTCATAATAACCTAATAAATGAAATGGGTTTTAAAAACATCATCCCATCATCAAATAATCCATATAAAAGAAATGGATATCATTTCATAATAAGAAAAGTGAAGCCATGTAAATCATAGAGACTTTATACTTGAACCATACACATATGAAATAATATCATCTTAGATGGAAAATGGTTTTGATAAGACACTTGAAATGAATTCTTGAGGAAAATATACTTTCTTATTCAAATTCAATTTCCTTTCACAAAACGTCATGAAATTTTAAATGAAAAAGATTTTGTTTAAAATAGTCATGAAATCTTTTGGAGGAAGCTTCATGAAAATAAGGCTTTATAAAACAGTAAAAATTCTTTTCATGCCGTATACGTTAAAAAACATTCTTCTCGTACATTTGTCAGAAAAGTCAAAAAGTACCTTGTAGGGTAAATAAAAGAAAGATTCCTTCCATACCATGGGGTAAAAGACAAAATAGGTAAAAAGGTATTTAAAAATACATTAATAAACTTTTATAAAACATGGACATGGTTGATAGCAATAACCCCCAGTAAATACATACGAATAAGCAATCTCGGATAAAAATGAGATTTGAAAAATTATCCCTTACCTTAGGTCCAATATGCTTTGTACGTATCCGAACCTCCTGTATAATGATTTAAATAATGTCATTGACTTATTAAAAAATCATATTCACTGTTATGATATCATATATATTTCACTTATGGATTTATATTACCCGTTCTTTTGTAAATTCCATGTTAAAGCAGCGTTTTGTGTAAAATCATTCCATTTATCGTATGTGTTTCGACTTGTCGTTTCTTGATATTATTACTTATATCCTGATTTTCATAAATACATAATGTAAAACATTATTTATGTATAATATATATTTATCATATACATATATATTATAGATCGATAAAAGGAATGAAATACACTGTTCATGGATACGGTAGGCCGTACGTACGCATGAACGCTGTTTTCATTTCCTTATTGAATTGAATGAAACTAAATATATGACATAAATATATATATATACATATATCCATTAGAATTATTATTTCATATATTTCATTATTATTTATTATATAAACTTTATGATCATTCATGTATGGTTAATCATTGAGAATGAATCTCATCGCGTCGTGGAGACGGTAGTCCATACGTACGCACGAGCGATGATATCGTTCCTATAATTATAGAATTAGAGTGGATGGTATAATATATCAGAATCCGTATGATGTTATTATAACCATATATAGTTATTCTTTACACCATTATACCCATCCATGTAAGGGGTTGGTGGAAAAACAGATTACACGATGGCGTGGAGACGGTATTCCGTACGTACGCACGCACGGTGATTTTTTATCCATAGGATGGATAGATGGTGAAATATGGTTTTTTCATACTTATAATAACATACCAGTATATGAGTGATACTGATGTTATTACTTCATAATGAAACAACTAAATAAGAAGAAGTGGAAGAAGAAATAAAGTTGAAAGAATCGGTAACGGACATTACCACTTCCTGGAAGCGCCTCTTTGAGACCTCCTCTTAGGGAACTAAAATTGGTCTTTGAATAATAACAAGACCTCTAGGATGTTTATAAGTAAGTGGATAAGATAATATTTCAGGGTTTGGCTGATAATGAATGCTCAATGTGGTGTGAGGAGGATAGGGAGGAGGTGCCCTTTTATAAGGGAGGAGAGGGGCACCTTTGGAATTCATAAAAATATTAATTTATAATAAATCAAACCCCACATAAAAACCACCAAAAATGACTCATATCATAAGATTATATTATATAGGGTTGTAATCGAATCAACCAATAAAATTCAGACATGTTAGGAATTTATTTTAAACATTATCAACTTGATTTATCCTTATTTAATCAATTTTATTTTATTTGTGGTAATAAAATTCTAAATTTTAAATTATAACAAATAATTACTTATTTTTTGTTAATTTTCCATAATTGGATACTTTATAATATATTATACCATATAAATTCAAATTTATAATTTGTAAATATTATTGTGATTTTTAAACAATTTTATAATATATTATTTTTATAAAATAACAATAGTGTCAATCTTGAAACTATTCATTTATTTTAATTTAAATAAAATATATACAAAAGATATGTTCAAAGTAAAACCTTTAATAGATTAATAAAAGGTCATATGTATCTATAAATTTAGTGGAGAACATTAAATAGTTCATATATTATTTATTTTATTATTTTTAAAACCATTTATTTGGTTTATCTCTTAATAAAATAATTACTACATCATTTTTTGTATAATTATTTAATATACTTATTTGTTGCATAAAAATTAAAACTAAAATACTATGATGAATATAAATATATTACCTTTCACAATAATACTTCTAATCGAATTTATCATCTTAAAATCACAATATTTAAATTGTTATATTTATTAAATTAAGAAGGTGACTACTTTGGAATCATTTAATATGAAATAATATAAGTGTCATAATCATCTTAATAAGGATCCAAATGGTCACCAATTAGGCCAATGGATGATTAGGGTTTATATATACACTAATAATAAGTTTTTTGTAGATTTTGGGGCCTTTTTATATGTATTAATATTTCATTAAAAACTATATTATTGATTTTTCACTAAATAAATAATTTCCGCATCCCTATTGTGTCAAAATTAATGATAATTATTTAATACCTAAAAATTATAAATAAATTCATATTATGTAGATAATTTCATTAGATTTCTGGAGACTATTCATGTTCGAAGTTTCATTAAGTTTATCACTAAATTAAAATTAATATACTTATAAGATTTAAGAGAGTTACATGTTGTCACTTTCTTTGGTTTTAATAATAATTAAGTTATTTTCATGGAAGAATGTCCATTAAATGATTATAATACGACCCTTAGGTGATATGGGCCTAATTTTAGTCATACAATAGGATTTTGTTAGGTTTTAGGTTAATTTTATAATCTTATATTTACCCTTAATTACCCGATTTACCTTAAACTATGGTAAATAAAATTTATCGTAGTTACTATTCATAATGCCCAAAATAAAAAGTAGCTTATTAACATAACTTGGACCTACTGATTCCAAACATGGAATCAATTTTTCCAAATTCAATACACAAAAGTTTCATAAATTAAATTAAAATTAATCCCGTTTTCAAAAGAAAACAGGTTTTTGTTTAAAACATTGCAAAAGACTGAATTAATTTAACCTATTAATTCAAGGTAAAATCAATGCTAATGACATACATTATATTAAATGGATAAATATATTCTATTTATACATTAAAACCATTCATTATTATAATTTAACCACATAAGTTATTATAATGAAAAAAGTTGTTTTTAATTAAAATATAGCGTGTTTTTACTATTCATTAAAATATGAACGTTATCAGAATAATATGAAAATTTTATCCAAGGTAAAATTTTATATCCTGATTCCAAATAATAATTTTATTTTGTAAAATTGAACTTATAAACATGTCAAAAACTATATTTAATGTTGGTGCGCCATCAAAAGGGGGCAAAACTGCATTTTTTGAAAAATACTTATTTTACCTGAAAATTTTATTTTGTTCTTATACCATGTTCTAGAAAATATGTAAGAAGAATAATAATGTTATAAAATTAAAAATTTAGTTAATACTATTCATAACGTCTAGTTCATAATAATAATATAACAATATATTGTTGTTTAGTAACACCCCTTATTGCGTACAACACACGCTATCAAGGAAGGTCGCGATTGCGTGTAATGCAAGCCAAGTCAGGGTTGCATGGAATGCAAGATCGTTTTGGTGT
Source organism: Viscum album (assembly GCA_963277665.1). NCBI lineage: Eukaryota > Viridiplantae > Streptophyta > Magnoliopsida > Santalales > Viscaceae > Viscum > Viscum album. The sequence continues at coordinate 125,885,879 of OY728147.1, forward strand.
AGCGTAAAACACAATACATTAATGAAATTAAAAAGAGTATTTTTCATAAAATCTCAGGGTGTTACATTATACCCCCCTTAAACTGAATTTCTCCCTCAAAATTCGTTAGGGTAATAAATGGTTTACTACTCGAAAGAATCTTTAATAGAAATCCACATCGTAAAAAGGAATACTAAAACTTCATTTAAAAAAAGAATGTTAGAAACATAACAGATACCCAAATAACTCATCACTGGGTTTCCACATAGGAGAACATAGGTGAAAATATGGATATGGAGGAGAAATCTGACCATCATGTTCTGATGGAGAGTGGTAGAGAACATGGATATGAAAAATTCATCAATAAAAAAGCCATAGATTTTTGATGATCTAAGGTACCATTTGATTCATCGGATATAAGGGCACTAGAACCACATTTTTGGTTTTCATGATCATTTCCCTAAAGTTGATGAAATTGGAATTAGAAGAAATACTTTCGTGATTTTGGTACAGTCTCACCGTTGTTTGTTCTTTGGACAATTTCCACTTCATCTCTTAATGAAATGACATTGAATTTTTCATTTGTGAAGTGTTAGCAGATCATGTGATAGAATGATGGGTCATTCCATCTGTCTCAATCAAAAGGTTATAAAAGTTATCAAAAATACATAAGTCCATCTATAGTGATATTAATCATATATGGTTCCTAAAATGGATATATACTTCATATATCATACTGTTTAATATAATAAAACTAGTTTCTACTAAATAGGGACTTCCTATAGGCCGGTGGTTGGCAATAAAGGTCGGTCGCACTTCGGTTGTGGGTTCGATTCCCATAGCCTTGTCCGATGCGATGGGTTGTCGCTCGTCCTGCATGTTGTCCTTTTTCTAAAACTACATTACTATAACATCCCATAAATAATATAGAAAAAAAATTCTATCCTTGAACAATACTAACTTATGTCCAACATAATCCATTCCAATCTTTAGGCTTATCCCTAATACTGTAGTCCACTCTCATGTTATAGTGAAAACGATTACCAGAGATTTCATATAACAGGCATGTTAATTCCATCGTTGATCCCCATATATCATAAGATATGTCTTGTTGGTCACATTCCAAACATTCGAAGGCCTTAATCATGTATTCTCTTGAAAATTGAATACCCATTGAATCTTAGTGAAAACATGAATGCTGTCAAAAGTTAACTCTTTACACATACCAAAATCCAAAAATTCTATATACACAAACAATGATATAACCTTCTCTTTATATCAGTCATGATCTCATGAATACTATCAAACATTTAGTTTTCTCCTTATCCCTTCATTATGTGCATATCATCTACTATCCAAAAATATCTAAATAACCATTCATGGTTACTAATACCATTAATCATACACTTTCAAAACATAGGAAAGACAACAGTATAACAATATTATGATGACTCTGTATTCCATAGTACCATGAGATTACTTATACAACATTACACTTGATAAACATGAAATCATTCCACTACCTTCTTAAAGCACTGACCGAGCATCAATAATTCTTTCATCTCACATATCATTTGTAGTATCTTCATCATCATCAACATAAATACTACCCATACGACCGTACTGATTCTCTTCAATAGACTTTTCCTTAGGGAATTGGTTTGCATAATTCCCGTACATTCCACATTTAAAACATTTAAGAATTGTTGATGTCGTAGCAATACCATTATCCTCGTCCATGGTGTTAAATGAACATTTTCCTTTTCACTTATTGGCTTTGTGTCCTTCTTTTCAACACCCAAAGCATCTTCCAGTTCCTTTGAAACAATCTCCCCGATGCCTCTTCCCATGTGATTTACATGAGGGAAATTAAACTTTCTTTCCTCTATGATCATCATGGAACTCCATCTTTATCTTATTTTCTGAGTTGAGAAACATGCCAAAGTTGAGATTGTTGATCATATTATGAGATTTATGATTAGGCATAATAATGATGTTTGGACTTCCAAATCCCGTTTCATTTGGTTTCTCATGAAGAATATCATTCCATTGTCCGTAATATCCTCTATTATCATGAATCTTCCTATTTCCAGCAATTTTATAAAACCCAAAAAGAATAGTGTGAGAGGCAAAAATCATTCTACGGAAAACAACATAGTAAAGGGGGAGTACCCTCAATATCTAACATCTTAGGTTAAATTCTATGAACGTTACCGTAGTTCTATGACTATATCCTATACGTATACTTATCCTTAGGGACATCCCTAGACATACCTTAGAAATATCTCTAGGGATCTCTCTAACGTTTTCGCGTCCTAGTTTTCAAAGGTTGACTAAACTTTCCTCTGATACAAACTATAGAGACCCGAAGCTTGACGTACAAGGAAATTACATTACTTTTTCAGAATAATTAATACATAACAAAAACAGACACACAAGGACCGTAATAGTTTAGTGTCTTTGGAAACATGGAACGTAATATTCTAATCATGGTGAAAGATCTTCAACATCTTCCATAAAGATCTTCCACTTTTTTGTTTCCTTACATAAAACCTTTCTTTTTATCCTGGGGGAAAATAAAACATAAAAAGGGTGAGCTGAAATTCTCAGTAAGGGTAATCATGGATAAAATAAAACACACCATATACATTTGAACTTAAAAACTTGAACATAATGTTTAAACATCAAAATCTTGAGCAACGACATAAAACATGGAAGTACATAAGGCATAGATCTTAATGGAACATAAATCATGATGAAATAGCATGGGAATAAAACATGTAATTGTGGCATCTATTAAGCACATGTAATGATTTTCATAGTATCCAAGGCATTTCTGCCAAAACCATCTTAGTGGACAAAGTCCCATTCTGAATCGAGTTCACTCCTCATTTCAGTCGTGTAACACTGAACCAGATTAACATACCGTTCCGGCCATGTCTATATCATGAGATATAAAATCTTTACCCAATGCATTGTAGGGATATATAGGTCCCACCCATCTCATAATGAAATCATTTTTACTTATGCCACAAAATAAACATACATCATTCATAATAACCCAATAAATAAAATGGGTTTCATAAACATCATCCCATTATTAAATAATCCATATAAAAGAAATGGATATCATTTCATAATAAAAAAAGTGAAACCATGTAAATCATAGAGACTTTATACTTGAACCATACAAATATGAAATAATATCATCTTAGATGGAAAATAGTTTTGATAAAACACTTGAAATGAATTCTTGAGGAAAATATCCTTTCTTCTTCAAAATCCATTTCTTTTCACAAAATGTCATGAAATTTTAAAAGGAAACTATTTTGTTTACAATATTCATTAAATATTCTGGAAGAAGCATCATGAAAATAAGGCTTTATAAAACCATAAAAATCCTTTCATGTCGTATACGTTAAAAAAAATCTTCTCGTACTTTTGTCGGAAAAGTCAAAAAGTACCTTGTAGGGTAAATAAAAGAAAGATTACTTCCATACCATTGTGTAAAAGTCAAAATGGGTAAAAAGGACATTAAAAATTCATGAATACACTTTTATAAAACATGGATATAGATGATAGAAATAACCCCCAGTAAATACTTACGAATAAGCAATCTCGGATAAAAATGATATTTGCAAAATTATCCCTTACCTTAGGTCTGATATGCTTCGTACATATCCAAAACTCCTGTATAATGATTTAAATAATGTCATTTACTTATTATAGAGTCGTATTAATTATTATTATATCATATATGTTTCACTTATGACTTTATATTACCCGTTCATTTGTAAATTCCATGTTAAAGCAGCGTTTTGGGTAAAATCATTCCATTTATCGTATGTGTTTCGATTTGTCGTTTCTTGATATTATTTCTTATATCCTGATTTAAATAATTCCATAATGTAAAACATGATTTATATATAATATATATTCATCATATACATATATATTATATATCGATAAAAGGAATGAAATACACTGTTCATGGAGACGGTAGGCCATACGTACGCTTGAACGCTATTTTCGTTTCCTTATTGAATTGAATGAAATTAAATAGATAACATACATATATATATATACATAAATCCAGTAGCATTATTATTTCATATATTTCATTATTATTCATTATATAAACTTTATGATTATTCATGTATGGTTAATCATGGAGAATGAATCTCATCTCGTCGTAGAGACGGTAGTCTGTACGTACGCACCAGCGATGTATCGTTCCAATAATTATAGAATTGGAGTGGATTGTATAATATATCAGAATCATTATGATGTTATAATAACCATATATTTTTATTATTTACACCATTATACCCATCCATGTAAGGTGTTGGTGGAAAAATAGATTACACAACGGCGTGGAGACGGTATTCCGTACGTACGCACGTGCGGTGATTTTGTTTTCCGTAGGATGGATTGATGGTGAAATATGGTTGTTTCATAATTATAATAACATACCAGTATATGAGTGATACTGATGATATTACTTCATAATGAAACAACTAAATAATAAGAAGTGGAAGAAGAAATAAAGTTGAAAGAATCGGTAACGGACATTACCTCTTCTTTGAAGCGCCTCTTTGAGACATCCCCTTAGTGAACTAAAATTGGTCTCTCAAAAAGACCAGGACCTCTAGGATGTTTATAAGTAAGTTTTGAAGATAATTTGGCAGGGTTTGTCCGATCTTGAAAGCTCAAAGTGGTGTGAGGAGGAGAGGGAGGAGGTTCCCTTTTATAAGGGAGGAGAGAGGCACCTTTGAAATACTTAAAAGTATTAATTTATAATAAATCAAACCCCACTTAAAAACCTAAAAAATGACTAATATCCAAATATTATATGATATAGGGTCGTAATATCATCAACCAATCAAATTTAGACATGTTATAAATTTTTTTTAAACATTATCAACTTGATTTATCCTTATTTAATCAATTTAATTTTATTTGTGGTAATAACATTCTAAATTTTAAATTATAACATATAATTACTTATTTGTTGTGAATTGTCCATAATTGTATACTTTATAACATTTTCTACCATATAAATATATATTTATAATTTTTAAATATTTTTGTGATTTTTAAACAATTTTATAATATATTATTTTTATAAAATAACAATAGTTTCAATTTTGACACTATTCATTTATTTGAATTTAAATAAAATATATACATGAGATATGTGAAAGCTAAGTGCTTTAATAGATTCATAAAAAGTCATTTGTATCTATAAAATTAGTGGATCACATTAAATAGTTCATATAATATTTATTTTATTATTTTTAAAACCATTTATTTGGTTTATCTCTTAATAAAATAATTACTACATCATTTTTTGTATAATTATTTAATATACTAATTTGTGGAATAAAAATTAAAACTAAAATCCTCTGATGAAGATAAATCTATTTAATTTTACAATAATACTTTTAATCTATTTTATCATCTTAAAATCACAATATTTAAATTTTTATATTTATTAAATTATGAAGGTGACAACTTTGGAATCATTTAAAATAAAATAATATAAGTGTAATAATCATCTTAATAAGGATCCAAATGGTCAAAAATTAGGAAAATGGATGATTAGGGTTTATATATACACTAATAATAAGTTTTGTGCATATTTTTGGGCCTTTTTATATGTATTAATATTTCATTAAAAACTATATTATTGATTTTTCACTAAATAAATAATTTATGCATCCCTATTGTGTCAAAATTAATGATAATTATTTAATACCTAAAAATTTTAAATAAATTCATATGATGTATATAATTTCATTATATTTCTGGAGACTATTCATTTTTGAAGTTTCATTAAGTTTTCCACTAAATTAAAATTAATATACTTATAAGATTTAAGAGAGTGACATGTTGTCACTTTCTTTGGTTTTAATAATAATTAAGTTATTTACATGGACAAAAGTCCATTAAATGATTATAATCCGACCCTTAGGTGATATGGGTCGACTTTTAGTCATCCAGTAGGATTTTTTATGGTGTTAGGTTAATTTTATAATCTTATATTTACCCTTAATTACTCGATTTACCTTTAACTATGGTAAATAAAATTTACCATAGTTACTATTCATAAAGCCAAAAAAAGTAGCTTATTAACATAATTTGGACCTACTGATTCCAAATATGGAATCCATTTTTCCAAATTCAATACAAAAAAGTTTCAGAAATTAAATTAAAATTAATCCCATTGTCGAAAGAAAACGGGTTTTTGTTTAAAACATTGCAAAAGATTGAATTGATTTAACCTACGAATTCAAGGTAAAATCAATGCTAATGACATACATTATATTAAATGGAAAAAATATATTCTATTTATACTTTAAAACCATTCAATATTATAATTTAACCACATAAGTTATTACGATGAAAAAAGTTGTTTTTAATTAAAATATATCGGGTTTTTACTATTCATTAAAATATGAAAGTTATCAGAATAATATGAAAAATTTATCCAAGGTAAAATTGTATATCCTGATTCCAAATGATAATTTTATTTTGTAAAATTTAACTTATAAACATGTCAAAAACTAGATTTAATGTTGGTGCGCCATCAAAATGCGGCAAAACTGCATTTTTTGAAAAATACTTATTTTACCCTAAAAATTTAATTTGTTCTTATACCATGTTCTAGAAAATGTGTAAGATGAATAATAATGTTATAAAATTCAAAATTTATTTAATACTATTCATAACTTATAGTTCATAATAATATTATAATAATATATCGTTGTTTAGTAACACTCGGTATTGCGTACAACACACGCTATCGAGGAAGGTCGTGATTGCGTGTAATGCAATCCAAGTCAGGGTTGTGTGGAGTGAAAGCTCCTTTTGGTGTAGCGTACAACACAATACATTAATGAAATTAAAAAGAATATTTTTCATAAAATCTCGGGGTGTTACATCCACAATACCATAGTACCCATACAAGGGTAATTTTTTTACCATGCACTACCTATCCAAGAAAATCCCCTATCTGAACTGGTTTCTAAATAGTGATGGTATCAGGCTCAAGATCAAAAATGTCCCACTCAATCACATGGTTTGTGTCTTAGTGATACCTTCTCATCTGGGAAAAATAAAACAAATAATGTATTGAAGTTAATCAATAAAGTAAGTTGAACCAATATTCCACATTCTTGAGTCTATCCAAGATCTCAAATGGGAGAACAAACTGTGGTGACATCTTACCATTCTTTCCCAACCAAAAATGAACCATGTGAGGTAAAACACTGGAAGAAAATGATCACCAACCTGAAACTCTAATAGATGACAAAGATGGTCCTAATAAGATTTTTTATAGCTCTATTCTATGATAAAAATTTTGATCAACATCTCCTTTTCTGTAATCTCTTGAATATGACTCATCCCAAACATAGACCGCTCTCCCAACTCCTCCAAGCACAAGAAATAAATACATGGATTTACAAAAATCACATTAAAGGGTTCAATATTTATCAACTCCTGATATATACTATTAAATGAAAATTTTACAATAGGAAATTCTTTTCCCAAGATCCTCCAAAATTAAAAATTCTAACTTGAAGCATATACTATACAACCAGCGTATCTCACTCATTCTCTCTATCCATCTATATGTGGATGATAAGGCGAGATCAATTTCATATAGAAATCCATAACATACTATAATCCTTTCTATTAAATTGATGTGAACCTTGGGTCCCTCTCATAAACAATTTTAGTGGGAACCCTAGTTCACTTCCATTCTATAATGGTTAAAGGTTACAACAAATGATGTGGTCCCAATATTTCAGCATTGTTTATATGAAAAGTACGAAAATGTGAGAGAAAATATACAATCAATCACCTCATCCCTAGACACCAATATGGAAATCATAATTCAAGATACATCTTGGTTCCCCTAGGGTGTATGGATTAACATGTTTGGGCTCTACTTTACATCATCTTTCCCCTCATAGATGTATGAACAAAAAACCCTAACATAGAAGCATAATACACCAATCGGAGAGTGAGACCACTCACCTAAGGCCTCACTGCCATAAAGTCATTTTTATGAGCATTGGAAAAACATGTCTATCATCGGATAAAGCTAAAATCACTCATGAAAATATGAGTTATCTTTCATTAATTCCTTGAACACCTATCCATCAAACTCTTCCACTACCAAGCTCATCCCAACAAAAAATACTCATTAGAGACCAATCTTAAATAGATTCCATCATAACTTGTGTTAGTAGTTTTCATATTATTGCATCGAAACCACATTTCATTTCTCAAATGTGTATGAAATATAAAAATCAAGATTCTGAATACACTCCACCTTGTGTCCCAATTGAAAATTTAGATCCATCTAACTGAAAATATATTTCAGACTCTTATGGTAATAATAAACAATAAATTTATCCCCAAAGAGATAGAGATGCCACATTTTTAGTGCATTCCTAAATGATCCCATATAAAGTTCATCTGTTGGGTATCTTCTCTCATGGGGGAAAAATGATCTATATGCCACTATATGTTTCACCTTCATTAATACACATCCTAAAGTCCTAACATAGGTATCATATACAGCATCATAACACAAACTTTGTTCCTTAAGAATAAAATTGGAATTGAATTAAACCTAACCATTATATCCTCAAAATATATCATAAAATTTTCATTTCTTTTAAACATTACACCCTTATGAGTTAAGGTTATCAACAAAGATGTGATCTAGAGTAAATCCTAAAAAACAAATTATAGTAACCAGAAAAAAAAAGAGGTGTATCTCAAACTTATTTCTGGGATACTCACATGAAATAACTACCTCTAACTTTTCAAAATAAATTTATACACTCTCTCATATATCGAATTCGCTATAAATTCTACTTCAGGATTAAAAAATGAACATTTAAAAATATTACCATATAGACTATGGTTATTAAATGTTTTAATAATGATATCCAAATGATATATATGGCCCTACACAATCTTCAAGTAAAAAAATTGTATCAATCAACAAAATAATAATTAATTTCAAAAACTAAGGATATATTTGGATCCTAAAATCCCTATACACGGTAGGATTGTTAGTGAAACGAAATATCATAATGAAAAACTCAAAATTCCCAAATCTTCATCTAAATGTTGTCTAAGGAAAATCCACATCATGAACTCCTGACAGGTGGAACCCTAGATGAAGGTCAATATTTTGATAGTCAACATGCCCCTATAATCTTGTCAAAGACATCATCAACCATAGAGGATGATATTTTTTTAAAGGTCACCAAGTTTAACTTTAGATAATCTAAAAAAGATTGATAATCTCTTCTACCTTCTTAGAAATGTTTACAAGAGAAGCCCATGGTAACAATCATGGGTGAATAATCCCCTTATCCTATATATCGTCACATTATAGTTTATGTTCCACGACCATAGAAGGTTTAATTTGATAATATTGAATTAAAATTGGAATTGTACCATGGAGTTGGTCAATTGTAAACTCAATCTCTCTCTAGGTACACACACACCACCTTAGATCGATGACTACCCAAAAAAGGTTTCATGACATCCAAAAAATTCTCTATCAACTAGATTGATATTACCCTAGGATAAGGAAAAATAGGCCATAACATTTCTTATCTACGGTACCCCTAACCCTGAAAATCTTGAGTGATCCTCTCTAAACTAAGAATCTAAACATAGTGATGAAAAAAATCTATCTAGTACTTGATGATAATCATGCATTCCATTATATGTATTTGGTAAAATATTTAAATATAAAAAACTAGAAAGTATTATATGACGTTATAGTTGTATATCCTCACCCAAAAATTTTGACACATGAAACCTTGTTTGGAAGACCTTTCAAAAGGTGTAGAAATATCCAATAAAACCACATATTTTCTGAAAATAATCCCAAAATACCAACTAAACATGATGATTTAAAATAATGAGTATCACCTTTATCAGATGAATCTATCACTATATAAGAATAAACAATCACCACACCTAACAGGGTAGCTAGCACTTCTTTATACTCCTCTAACTCATTCCATGTTACCTAAATACATCTATCATTAGCCACATGAACAACCCATTTATGTTAAGGATTAGACCCACCATGCTTGGAATCATTGGTACAAAATTTCAACCCCATGGTAATATTGGATCTTATATTAATTCTATGGGATGTTCTTCAATGAAAAGGAATTACATGGCCTGATAATCTACAATGATGATACGTATTAATATACTCCATGTAGATAGGATTGGTATGAACACAACATTCTCACAGATTGTATAAAAACCATAACTATCCTACTGAATATCGTAAAAAGGGTCCCGAAGAAATCTAACCATTATTTCACTTCCTTTTTTCCAGAATATACACCTTGGATTACAACTACACCAATTGAAGCACCCCACAGACCCATATTTCTAGATGTGTCTTTTCTAGACACAACTATATTTTCAACTAACTCCATGAATGATAGAATACATAGGAGAATCAACATCATCTGAATATATGGCCCCAATCCCGACACAAACTTTCGATTATTTTAATACTCATTTGTGATGAGCTCAGTTCAATATATGCTAACTCTGTAAAATTGGTAAAATACTCTAGAATAGTATGCTACCCTATATCAACGTTCAGAAACCCATGGGTTTTCCCCACATGTAACGTCTCAGGTTGAAATTCATATTGATGATTTTGTTAATGGAATCCCAGGTAAGGTCCTCAGGCAACATATCATGTATAATGGAGTCCCATCATCTCATTATTGTTCATTCAATAATTTACATGGAGATACCCACCTTAGTGTCCTCAGGAGTCTTCAAGAAGGTGGAGATCTTTTCAACCCACTTAGTGGACTCGTCATATTCTTATGGTCCCTTTCCACTATAGAATATGGGTGGATTATTCATAGAGAATTCAGTGCCAGGATTTGTAGATATTGGTTTTTTCCTTCTAAGTATTTGATGTATTTATATATATACATCCAAATCTAGGCATTGATACAGCATGGGATTCCAAGGAACAGTGTTCTTGGAATTAATTTTATGAAAATATTAAAATTATTTCATATTACATGAATTTGGTTAATTAAATAAAATGGGATAAGTCTTAAATTGGTGATCAAATCACAAATAAGTGACCACGGTTGATTTCAAAATGTGTTTTTTACCCTTTGCACGACATAAAATAAGTCATCACAGGAAAATCCAAACCCCTCCCTTGTGGACGGTCTGTTTAGGTGTTTTAAATATTTATTTAAATTATATAAATAAATTCATTTATCCTATATTGAAATTTCAATAAGTTCATCATTGTGGAATTTGGCAGGGGTTGGCCTCAAAATATCTAAAATCACCGGCAAGCTCTTCCTTCTCCCTCTTTTTGGCGAATAGAGACAAATGATGGGGGAATGTTAGATCAGATCGGGATTCAATGGATATATCAGATCCATAAAATGGTTGTGTGAGGACAGTCTTCATCATCGATCGATCCCAAACTGAGTAAGGACTCGTCTTTTATAACTTTTATTCCTTTCGATTAAATTTTTGTAGTGGATTGATAATAGTTCTTTGATATCCCCCCAAACTTTGTATATACCAACATTATGGAATTGATTTATTTGATTTGTTTACATAGTCCTGAATCATGTTCATGATCATTTTCTAATAAATCTTATCCAACAATCATTCAAACCATTCTGATGGTGCATTTTTTCCCCAACATTCTTCATGATATTCGCAAGTTGGAACCCCATGGTCCTGAGTCAACATTGTTGGGTGAAAGAAATCTCAATAGGGCCCCCGGGTTCATAGATCTTCATCAAAACAATAATGTTTTGGTGAGTTAAGAATAGATCTAGAATCGTTAAGGTAAATGGATGTATCATTTGACTATTTCAGGATGAATCTTCAATCATTGAACCTTTGGGTTCATGTAGATCATGCAATGAAACCATCATTGATTATATGAGCTTATAAATGGTGAGAAATGGCAGTTGAGCATGATTGATGTAGATATACAAATATTTTATAATTAATTGAGGCAAAATCTATAGCGGAGTCTCCTGATTTGAATCATGGAATCAGATCTGGGATTTCTGTGAAAATCTTGACTATATGACATGTAATATTAAAAACACACTGCATGTAACTCCCCAAATGGAAGGGAGACTGTTTTAAATAGTTTGGGGGTGACACATCATGTCACCCTCTCTCACATGCCATGTACCCTACCTCAATTTGACAATTGCGTGATAGACCACTTTGTTAGGAGTCTATGAAAATGTACCTAGAAATGGATTGTGTACATATAATACATCTCAAGTGAAGCCAAATGTCATGTACTATATTAGAAAGACACGAGGATGAGTATAGGGACATGACTAGTAGACATGGATTGGGGCCTGGTTAGCCTGGACATGCCATATGGTCCACCAATATATCATGTACAGCTATATGGATAGGAAATCATGTAATGACCATAGACACTTCCAAGATATGAATTGGGGCCACATTCCATCTCGTTCCCCTACACACTATTTAATCCTTGATCACTTTTGAGAAAACATTTACCATACATATATCCTTATGTTGAACATTGATTTTACCCTGCGAGTAGTCTATTCAGAGTGTTTTTTAATATATAATGTGATGGTTCCATCAATAGTAGCTTCAAAGATTTAACATGAAATTTTATGAGAATTTCCCTTTATTAAGAAATGATCAATGACAGAAGTGATGATGTATGATCACCAGAGACCATCCTGGGTGATACCCTCATGTGCGGCTGGGCAGTGGAGTTTCCAAAAGAATCTTCGTGAGTTACCAACTAGTAGGCCAACGTAGTGCAGTTACTAGATGCTCTGGGTGTTACCCTATGGTAGGGCTGGGTAGTGGAGTTCCCTGAAATCTTCTTCCATTCGTTACCCTCTAATAGGGTTGGGTATTTTAGTTCCTCTATGCATTCTTCACAGTATTAACAACCATGAGATTTAGGTAGTGGAAATCCTATATTCCTTCTTCTAAGAGTTACCCTCTATTAGGGAAGAGTTGTAGAGTTCATCGATAGCATTATCTAGGTGTTATCCTCTAGTGGAGATGGGTAGTGGAGTTCCCTGATGAATTTATTGATCATAACCCCCTATAGGGGATGGGTAATTGAGTTCCTCCATAACTAAAAGAGTGTGATCCTCCTGTCATACTAGGGAATGGGATCCTTCCGTAGATAATGTGTACCCTCAACTGTGTGACACAGTGATGAGATGTGTTTTAACATATCCTTGGACTCAGAAGGAAGATGAATGATTTCCCCACCAAGATATGTTCTTATGACAAGACCTTAAACCATATGGGTGATTCAGTGCCTCTCAATGTGGATAGTATCAAGCTATAGTGATTGATTTCATTATAATAGGGTTTTTAGAGATGATGTGATGTATTATTGGTTTTATTGATATACTTTTGGAACTGCTGGAGACATTTCTACTTGGGTTGAACTTGGAGTTGGTGATCTCCTTCCCCTATCATTGGGTATTATTTGACTGAATATATATATTTTTCATATCTTTTTGATTCACACAATGGATGTGGATACTGTCCTTCATTAAGGGGCGAATATATATGGGTTATAAAATTTTTTACATGTTTAGCTTCTTGTGATTTGGTAATTCTAGTATCTTTCTATAAGAGGTGAAGGTGTCACTTCATGTTTATCTACTCATATTTTTTAGCCCATTTTGATTGGAGAGACATTCTTTCACTCTCTTGTTGGGTTCAGTTGTACTCTTTCACTATAACTTGTTATTTCTGCTAGTTTCCACTTTAGATATTTCTCTTTCTGATCCCCTTAGCCCTTTTGGGTCACTCTACTATGTATGTATATACTCACCTCCACATGGTCTTATCCCACAATTGTCGTGGATTTTTAAGATGATGGACAGGTCAACTGTAGCATCATAAGAGCTTAGGGATGCTAGGTTCTTAGACTTCGAATGATTGTCATAGCTTGGGATGCATGATCTAGGATATCTCGGCTATATAATTTTTCTATTTTTGTTAGGTTGGGACATATTCTTGGTTTGGTGGGTATTTATTCCCCTTACATTTCACTATACACAACCACACATTTATACTTTCTAGAGTTTTATGCATGTTTGGTTTACTTTATAGTAGTGTTTTATATTTTATTTTTTCCCTATACACTTTTCTATAGAGGTGGATGTGTGTGTGTGTGTGTTCATGTGTGTAGGTTCTTATGAAAATTCCTTCCTGTGTTAGTAATGACTTTGACACTAGTATCTGCCCATAAGCCTATGGAGGTGGGCTTTGGGTAGTTGCAACTCGATCCCCATCTTGGGATGGGTCATGACAGATTTATATCAGAGCGTGTTCATTCATTTGTATTTTATTTGGACATTTCCAATGAAGAGGATTTTTTTTGGGTTTAGGGAAACAATTTCAAGGTCTCTCGAGGGAGACTCTCATATCAGGGAGTCTAGTAATGGTACGTGCGGCTGGCATATCCATTCACCGTGACCATAACTACCTATTTCTTTCCCTATTATGCTAAGACATATGTTTTATAGATAAATGGTACATGAATCACATAGGATTGAATATTTTAATATTCTTCTTGAGTCAGTTCCCTATTTTCATCGATATATAAATATGATAATCTGATTGTGGTACTCCATGAAAACATTCAGGATGCCTCTACGTTGATAACTACCTTGGATAAGAGCTATTGTTACTGATGATGATCCTACAATTGATGAGGCCTCGGTTTATATTCCATCATACAACCCCATTCCTCTTGGTGAAATTGTTCAAACACCTCTACCTATTGAGTAGAAAATCATTCTAATAGTGTAGGCTGAGTATGTGTGTAGGATTATCATGCTCTGTGATTTCAAGTATCAAAGTTTTCTGATGTTCCACTTTGAGACAGATCCTTTGGTACAAGATGATTGGGAAGAGTTGTTAGTCCGTATTTTCAGCCTTATTAAGACTCTTAAGGATCGAGTTGGGGAATTAGTAGTCATTATTTTCCTTGGAGTAGTTGTTTGTTAGTGTACCCTCATTACACAGATGCGCAATGAGTCGACACTCTCATGGAATGACTTCTATTGGATTTTCTGTGAAGAGTAATACAATTTTTTTACAGCCAGTATAGATCGATGAGATTATGGATCTAAAATTAAAAGGTAAGGAAATGGATGAGTACATAGAGAGGTCCATGAAATGATGAACTACACCCTTGACTTGATCTTGGATGGCTACTTCTGAAAATGGATGTTTGAGTAGGGACACCACAGAGATATTCAGGCTAGCATTGTGCCCTTGTGCTTCTCCAACTATGATAGGGTACTGGAGTGGGAACTGGTGAATGAGAGCATTCATTCATATGGAATCGATACCATTGGATGTTGCAGAGACTATCACATTTCAATGTTTCCTATATTATCTAGTAGGTGTCAGTCGACGAGACCATGGTGCAAGATAAACTTTCGGAAGAAGGCTTAGGCATATAGTTGTGTGGAATTGAGGAACTACAGAGGACTAGAGTAACCCATAAAGGGGAGGTCCTTTAATTATTATGGGTAAGGTCACATGGTGTGGGACTTTCTCCACCGACGTGTTGTGTATCCCATGATGATATCTGAGAGACTTCCACATCAAAGGCAACGTTGTGATCAGGGTTCTCCTAGGAATTGACATGGTTGTTCCCAAGTAGGTAGGGTTGGAAAAAGAGAATGATGAGCTATGGGTGGAAGATGATAATATGATATCCTTACCCCGCCACCGCCATGAAATCCATATTATTATTAGGTAACTATCATCTGAGGTCGTGAAGGGCTACAAGCTTAAGAAGCTAATGAACCCACAACGCTTGAGATGATCAGAGGCATGATCTTTGTTAATTATACTCTTTATTAAATACTAATAGATATATGTTCCAATAATTATTTATTATATCTACTCTCTATCTAAGAGTTGGATTATCCAGTTGAGGTGTTATAACAGAATTTCTGTCTTGAGGTTCTTACAGAGAATGCTTCTTCTATATCTTTTATCATATGGAATTACGACCTATCACATGATAGATAGAGGTTCATGTGGGATTTTTTTCATTATGATAGAACCTTATGATTTCATCTTGGGTATGGATTGATTATCTATGGTCTGAGACCATATTGGCTATCACCATAAACTATTCACAAGACTATGCAATGATTCAACAGAATTCACCTTTTCTAGAGAGATAGATCTCATTGCAGAGAATGTAGGTTAAGAAAGAAGGAGGCTTTATCCTATCACCCATTAGCTAAAGATTGTAGCTCATGGAGTTGAAGTTGCATCAAGCATCAGGGTTCCTTCATTTTTGGAGGATTATATGGTCTTAATCCTTGAAGGCGTTCTAGGACTACATCCACTCTGGTAGATGAAGTTTTGTATTGACATGCATTCTGGGACTGCTAATATATCTTCTAAAGCATATTGTATGAATCCTACAAAGATTCATGAGCTACAGTTGTAGTTGGAGGACCTTAAAGAGAAGGTTTTCATCATACCATGTGTCCCCCTGCATAGATCCACTGTTGTTCATGAATATGGTGGATGAGAGATTAAGAATTTGTGTGGATTATTATCTCATTAATGAGACTACGATAAATAAAAAGTCCCCCTTGATGAGTATTAACGACCTATTTGAATATTTTTGAGGAGCATGATTATTTTCAAAGATCATTCTCATGTCTGGATACATCCAGTTGTGGGTTCATGAGGGTAATATTTCAAATTTTTTCTTTCTATTGTAGCTATAGACACTGTGTTCTTAGTGATTCCCTTTAGTGTGAAAAAATCACCCACTTTGTTAATAGATTTGACGAACCAGTTCATTCATATATACGTGGAATCCTTTTTTGTTTTATTTAATGATTACATACTCTTATACTTTTCATTATAGGATGATCATGGAGAGAAAATAAGTATGTTCTTAGATTTGATTCAGGAGCACTAGTTTTATGGAAACCTCTCAATGTTCGAGTTCTGGATACATGGGGTTCATATTCTGGATCAAGTCATTTTTTAACATGTTTTAGTCTTGGATCCAGTGAAGATATATGTATTTTTTTCATGAGAGACACCCAATAATATTTCATAGGTACAGAGCTATCTTGGTAAGGTGGTGCACTGTAGAATTTTTTTTCAAAAACTTCTCCTAGATCCCAACTCCTTTGTCCACCTTGACATTAAAAGGGAATACGTATACCAGGTCTGAGTAGTGTAAGAGGTATTTTGAGATGTTTAGAAAGAGTCGGATGAGTACTCCAGTATTGATACTACCATATAAAGGCATGGATTTTATAGTGTATTAGGATGCCTTAGGTGTTGGGATTATTTTTGTATTGACACAACATTATTAATTAATAGAATATGGGTCGAGGTTGTTAAAACCCTACTAGAATAACTATAAAATGCATGACCTATATCTAGGAGTGTTTATCTTCTCCCAAAGGATTTGGAGACACTACATTTTGGGAGAGTTCTTTTTGTTTTACTCTGACCACCCCTATCTCTAGTACATCTTAACTCTGAGAGACCTAAACCTAAGAGCAAGATGCTGGTTGGAGTTCCCAGAGAACTAAAAAATCAATACATTCCCTAATTCAGGGAAGAGATAAATTGTAGTAGATTCCCATCATGGGAGGTTTTTTTCTTGATTAGTGTAGAAAGATTCAGAACAGTTATCTTTACCATAGTGATACCTGGTGGACCAGGAGGGTACATCTTTTCTTTAGTCAATGGCATTGAATCATTCAATTCTCAAGCATATGAGAGAGTCTCATCTATGATACATTGAGTTTTAGGTATTACATGATTATATATCCATATGTGATGCCCCATATGGGTATTCTAATGGTAGAGTCATGAAATCTTGTTTTAGAGAAGAATAGTGGTTCCAGTCATGTTGTGGGAGGAGGTGATGTTAAAATTCACGAATTATCCCCTAACTATTCATCATAGAGTGGGAAATATGTATACATATATTTAGAGAAAATTTTGGAGGTCCAGTATTAGATTAATCATAATATATTTCATGTATTAGTTGATCACTTATCAGTAGTTGAATGCTTGGCAGCATGTTACGATACCTTTGTTGTAGACTCTAATGATCCCAGAGTGGAAGTGTGGTGAAATATCCATGGAATTTTTCATAGGGAATTGACACACAAAAAACATCCATGACTCCATCATGGTGAGATTTGATTGACTCACTAAGTGGCACACTTCCTAGATTTATTTCATTTGTTTATCTTACCCTGTATCACATTTTTGATCATTGGCCAAGAAAATGTTCTCAATGAATATTAAAAACATGTTTTGGTTCATTTATCCCCAATATTCTTTTTGTTCTTCACTTGTTGGATCCCTGTGGTCCCAATTAAATATTTGTGGGTGACAACAAGCTCTATTGTGCCCCCAAATTCTTAGAAATTAAATGAATTGACAATGATTTGGAGAGTGCAGCATATATCTAGAATCATTATTATATAGTGATGTCTGAATTGATGATTTTAGGCTGGATCTTGATGAATTGAAGCATTGGGTGTGTATAGAATGTTTCATGGCACCCTCAATGATGATCGGAGCCGATTCATGGAGAAAACCAGCTATATAGAGGATTATCCATTACCAGATCCATAAATTTTTTGTGGAATCATGGTGAAATATATGGAGGAGTGTCATTATTTGAAGGGTTGTGTGAGATCTAGGATTTCTAACAAGATCCAGAATATAATCCATGTAGTATAAAGAACACATGGAATATAGGTCCCACACCTATGGTGTTAGGGATTCATATAATTTCATGGTGACACAACTTGTAATCCTCCACCACACATCATGTACCCTACATCAATTAGAAAACCATGTGATGGGACATACGGGAAGGGGTCAGTGTAGAAGTACACGAACACAGCTTGAGTACAAAGGTGGCATCAAAAGTGAATCCATAGGTTATATACCATAGTACATGTACATGAAGTCTGATTATACAGACATGACTAGTAGACAATTCATCAATCTTGGTTAGCTTAAACATATTGTGTTTTCCACCTACACGACATGTACTTCTAAACAAACAGGAACCTGTGTACCCACCAGAGACATGTCTGGGCTGTGTTGTGGGACCACACACAATGTGGGTCCCCATACAATTCATGTTTTACTTGATCTCTTTCAATAAAACATTCATCATCATTATCTTTCACTTTTGAACTCAGATTTTAGACTATGACCATCCAATCCTGATATTTTTCACAAATAATGTTGTAGTTCCCTCGGTGTCATCTTTTGAGACATGACGTGTAATGTTCTAGTCATAGTGATTGATTAGATATTTCATGGAAAGGGTAATGATCAAGTGTTATCACCAGAGAGCTTCCCAAGTATTACCCTCTAGTCGGGCTGGTAAGTGGATTTACTTGACGAATCTTTATTAGTTACCTTCCAGCATTGTTGGAATGTTTAATTCCTAAACATTCTGGATGTTACCCTCTAATAGGGATGGGTAGTGGAGTTCCCTAATGGATTGTTTTGGGTTTTACCCTCCAACATGGTTGGGCAGTGGAGTTCCCCTGATGTCTAGTTCTAGGTGTTACCCTCTAGTAGGGTGAGGTAGTGGATTTCCTTGATAGCATCTTCTAGGCATTACCCTCTAGCAGGGATGGACAGTGGAGTTTCCAAATGACATTCCATAGAATTACCTTTTAGTGGGGTTGTGAAGCAGAGTTCCTAGGTGAATAACATAGTAGGACCCCCCCCCCTATTTTACTAGGGCATGGGATCCTTACCTAGAGATTTTGGCCCCTAGACTCTGTGTAACAATGATGATAATTTCTTTGATGTATCATTGGACTCAAGAAAAAGTCAAACACCATCCACACTATGTATCATTCTTGTGAGGTGACCAAAAATCATCTAGGTGAGTTAGTGCCACTCAAAGAGGATAGTATCAATGTGTGGAATTAGATTCCTTATATTTATAGGTTCATGGAAGATGCGTGGGATGTTAGAATTTGTTGACGTACTTGTTAAACTATTAGAGACTCTTTTTTTGGAATGATATGTGAGATGTAGAATCCCTTCCTCTTCCATTTGGGATTATTTTAATTATAATATATATATTTATCTTCTGGGTTGACACCATAGATATTGATACTCTACTATCAAGATAAGTGATGATGCACAGGGTATCCCATAGGCTTTCAATTTTTGGATTCTTGTGGTTGGATGAGTCCACCCTCCTGCTATAAGTGGAAATGGATTTATGGTTAGTTCATATACTTACCAATTTTATCACCTTGTTCATGGATTATATTTATTTAACTCTTTTGTTAGGTTGAGTTGTACTCCTTCACTATTCCCCATCTATATATTGGTTTCCTCTTTAGTTGTATCTCTTATTTCTTACATTCACCCTTTCTGGGTATTCAACTGGGGTTGTATATACTCACCTATTCATGGGATTCTCCAACACATTTCCTATATTTTGTAGATGATGAATATGTCATTCATGACATTAGAGGATCTTAGAGATTCTGGGTTCTTGGACCACATACAGTGGTGATAGATTGGGATACATGAGATGGTCCCTCTCATCTATTTACACTTTTAGATTTTTGTCTATTTGGGACATATTTCCAGTTGGGAGTGTAATTTTTCCCTTTACTATTCATTATACACTAACATACATTTGTATTTTCTAGACTTTCATGCATTCTTGGATTATATTATAATTGTGTTTCATCATTTCTTCTTACCCTCTACACTTTTTCATTGAGTTGGTTGTGTGTGTGTGTGTGTCGGTTTTTAGGTAAAGGCCTTCCCATATTAGTATTGAATTTGGAACTAGCCACCATCAAATGTTTTATGGAGGCAGATTTTGGGTAGTTATGGCTTGATCCCCATATTCGTTCAGGTTGTGACATGATCCACCACATGTTCTGAGTTCCTGACACCCACTAGACTCAATGTATGAATAATATGGATAAAAGATTGAACCAATGAAGGGAATACTAGAGGATTCTATTGTAAATCCTATATCACACCTTCTACTTTCATATCCAGAATATATATTTTTAGAGGCATCTCCTAGTAAGACCAAGACAATAGCCACTAAGATTTAGAGAATATTCCAAAAATCATAGTACAAACATCATGTATTCACATCCATGCTTTAAAAATTAATAATTTAAATAAATCATGAATTATATGAATGAAAAAATACATTAATAATGAACACTTCAATTTAAATGAACCCCTAATCCATTTCATTCATATGAACTTAATCCCTGAGTCTCTAATTTCTTTTAAAAAAATTCATACAATCCATGGTTACTTGATTTTAGAAAAAAAACTGAGAAATCCATGAACCTTCCCACACTTTCTAACATAATTATAATGGAAGTAAATTCTATTTACCCAATATAATAATCCAAAATCATGGAGTGTAAACACAGTTCATTATAATAATACCTCTACACCATTCTATAACAAAATAACTCTGATCAACTAAACAAGACACCCAATCTAGCCCTTCATAGTGGTAATCAGAAACACGGAATGAGAAAAATTATAAAATATAACCAAAATAAGACATGAAACCAGAATATAGTGCCTAAGAAAGAGATACAATCAGATATAAAAAAATCAATCCAAACAGGCTAAAACAGAAATGTATGAATCAGAAAATACCAATGAATCTCTATGTGACCAACCATAACCTCCAAACCATCCCAAATAAAAATCTGTGACAGCAATAGAAGACAGAATAATAAAAGATTCCCATAACATTATCTCGAACCTATAATATAAAAACTATAATCACACTAAGGTAAAATAATAGTGTGAGCATAAATCCAAATAAGTTAACACCATAGAATCTATACAAGGTCTAATATATAGAATATGGAAGTTCTACCTTTTAATTCAAAAATAGTATTACAATGTATTTTTATAAATCCCAAAACATATTTAAATAAATTTATTTGTTTTTCATAATATATTTTCATATTAAAAAAACTAGGAATATAAAAATTATAAATGATAAAATAAGGATGAATATACAAACACAATATGGTGATAAATTAAATACTTATCCACAACATAGTCGATCATGGGATACCATGTGATACAAAATCATGTGAAAAAATGTGAGCAACAATCCATGAAATAATACATCATGAAATAAACAACTATTAATGAAAAACTACACTGTATTCGCCCTTCTATTATGGGACTACATACTAGAAATAAAACATCCTAAACTCTGAATTTGTTATAACCAACCAAAAGCGTGTCAATCCATAATCCATAGATATCCTAAAGTGACCCCTTATAGTTTAACAAACATAATAGTCACATATATCCCGTTATTAACATAATAAATGTTCCCAATACCCCACATTTTTTAAAATACATTTAACAATCATGCTCACAATTTATAAATCATTTTCAAATCAAATCCAATATAATTTGGTGCTTAAAAACCCATTTCCAAACAAAAACCACCTTTCAGGCATTTAATTAAACACTTGGTGTGAAAAAAAATTAAATAAAAACCCACATAAAAATATTTATCAATCCAATATTTACTTGGAAACTGAAACTAAAATCATTTTAGTAAAAATCCATAAGGAATTTTACAATAAAAAAAATAAATTCATAAAATTAACCCATTTTTTAGAAAAACATACCACAAAATGGAGGTAGAAACTATTGCCTTGGAAAACATGGATTTAGGAACATTAGATGTGGTCCAAAAAATCCTAGATCTAGAAGAAGAAAAAAATCATAGGTCATCCCCCTTAAATCTAGAATACATATTCCCTTAGGTTTCCAGAATGAGAGATTAGAATATATCCAATTTGGATCTAAAAAATGGATAAAAAATACAACTTACATTGAATTGATGCATATAAAATAGTGAATTATGACTAAAATATGAAGGGTGAAGCCTCTAAAGAATAAGGGAAGTATCAGGAATAATCAAAAAGATATTATGGGGTTATTTTTCATTTAATTATCTAAGCTAAAAAAATTAAACTTTCACCATTTAATAGTTCGTAAGGGGGTCGCATGGTTTCCTGGGGTTGAACACATGGGTAAACTAATTACGAGCATTTATTGTGTGTCCCTACGTCACATTATTTCTAGGGGATTAGTTTTCTAAGGGGGTCTCATGGTTTGGGAAATGCATTCTTATACCATGTGACACTATTATCCAAAATCAAGACACCCCACATGGTTAACTGGAGATGTTTCATCATTTAACTAAATTAGGTCAAACCATGAAAATTGAATTTGAAACCTCAAATAGGTACAATGCATGGTCACCACACAGTTAAAATAACTGTGAACATGGACTATTTTCTCTAAAAATATTTATTTTTAGTATCCAATCCCTCGAATCATCTCATTTCTCGAAAGAAAAACACCAAGTATCCACTAAGGTGTACCTGTGACTCATAGTGTATCACATTTTATATCATTGAAAACCATAGTTTGGGTTTATATATATCATAGACATGGTTAAGCCTATATTAAAACTCTTTCCAATTTTATTATTGACTCTCACTTCTTAGTATCATTATTTATATACAAAAATTCATTATTAGTTATATAAATGTATATATTTGAATCTGGAATACATTTTTCTCATTTTTTTATTAATTAAAAATGGAAATCCAATTATGGTTGGGATATTATGGTTTTTAAAATATTGATATGATTTTTTTTTACGAATCAGCCACTACCTCCAGGATTATTTTCTGGGACTGTAGTTTTTTCACCTTTTATTTTTTAGCATCTATATATAACTAAGATTTAATCCACCTCTATATACGTTAAAAAATTTCTATTGATAGTTTAAACTACCTCTATATATTTTAAAAAATAGAAAGAATTTAAACTACCCATATATATTATTTAATATAATTGAGTTTTATGAAATCCATTGAGGGTTTTAGAGGAAAACCCGTCAATAAAAGATGAAATAACCAAAATAAAAAATTATTCTATGCCACTTTCTAAAAAGCACCTCCAAATGATTGAAACCTCTATATGTTGGATTCTCACACCGACTTCAGTAGTGGTATTAATAAACCATAATGGCCTCATTTGGTGGTGTTGTAAACTACCGCTAGTCCCTTATTTTTAGTAGTTCCAGAATATGATAAAATAATCACATTAATCATCCATAAATATCTATTTGATCCATATATCACATTACACATCAATACTGATCTTATAAATCATTTTCCTTGAAATATATGGATTTTAAATTGTCTCCATGCCTCTCAACACAAGTGTTTCCTTCGCACCTCATCCCCAGATCATCCATAATCACCTTTAAACTCTAATTCCATATATATAAATTTATTGGATTCTAATATCACTATTGTAACAGCCCGAGATTTTATGAAAAATATATTTTTTTTATTTCACTAATGTCTTGTGTTGTACGCTACACCAAAAGGAGCTTGCACAACACGCATCCTTGACTTGCCTTGCATTACACGCAATCGCGACCTTCCTCGATAGCGTGTGTAGTACGCAATACCGAGTTTCACTAAACAACGATATGCTATTAAAATATTATTATAACTAGCCGTTATGAATAGTAATAACCACCTTTTAAAATTTTATAAATTTTAGCTCTCAAAATGGACTTCATTTTTGGATTCGGAGTATCGAATTTAGCCTAAGGTGAAATTTTGGTACTTTTCGGATAACTTTCATATTCCGATGAATAGTGAAAATTACTAAATTTTAATTAAAAACAACTTTTTTAATAGAAATAATTAATAGTAATAAATTATTAATATGAGTGGTTTTAAAGTATATTTAGAATATATTTTTACAATTTAATACAATGTTGGTCATTGGATGTAATTTCACATTTAAACTAGTTATAAACAAGTGTCAATCTTTTGATAGTTATTATCTCTTAAAAACACGCCTTTTGTTTAGACGACGGGAATTAATTTTTAAATTAATTAATGCAACTGATATGTTTTGAATTTGGTAAAATAGAAATCATTTTTGAGTTCATAATATCAAATATATCTTAGGCCTAATTTTTGGTATTTTTCTGAAAACTTTCAATTTTTGGTGAATAGTGAAACCACTAAGTGGTAGGTTAAAAACTGAATTTTGCATAAAACTTAATTTTACCGCTTCTGTGAATGGAATTTCAAAAATCCTTCAGACACGGTTAATATCAAGGAATACAATGTGGTTCAATGAGATGAAAATAATTTTTGGTGAATAGTAACTTTTTACCTTTTTTTACCACGATTAATAGTAAATATGGTAACTAAGGGTAAATATTATATTACTATTACCCTAACACATGTCCTAATTCTATTGGATAAGTTTAATTCGACCATAAACAACCTTATGAATAAAATATGACCATTTATGCCCACTTGGATTAGATTAGGACATTTATTATTAATTTATTTAAAGAAGGGTTAAAATAGTTAAAATCAAAGTTTAATAAGTAAATAATTTTTAATATAGGGTTATACATAAGATAAATTCGATTGTAAATATTCATTAGAAAGCTAAAAAGATTTACTACATGATGGTATTTTATTTGTAATTTTTAGACATCAAATAATTTAATTTATTTATGACACAATGATGATGCAGTAATTATCTTATTAATGAAATATTGACATAATTGATGTTATAAACACCGAAATAAATATAATTTGAGACTCTTTATGAATTCCACTAATTTTCTAGGTTACTATGATATATTAGTGGAGATTTAACCAACTTGGTTCGAACATATAATTCTGTTATGACTTCCACAAAAATCATATATCAAATAGTGTCAAAATTGACACAAAATAGTTTTTAAATCAAATATTATATTATTAATTGTTATTTTAATCCTAAAAATCTAAGGTTCGGCCAAATGACTTATATAAGGATATATATATTAATAATAAACAATTTGGGGTTCGTTTGGCATGTTATAGTAAGTGTATTAACCATATAGTGAAAGAAAACAAAAAGACACGGTAAAAGTTAAATTATTTAACATAGAGTTAAATCTAATTGATAAGGTTAAAATAATACCCTAAACTTGTCTAAATATTATTGGTTGATATTATTTCGACCCATCCCCACTTTAGCTTCGAAATAAGACCCTTTGGAACCATTATAAACCGATTTTGACTTTAATATAAAATAATATTTTGAGATATTCCTAAGGTGCCCCTCTCCTCCCTTATAAAAGGACACCTCCTCCCCCTCCTCCTCACACCAATTTGAGCACTCAAGCTCGGCCAACCCTTGCCAAAATCTCTTCTCCACTTCCCTAAAAACATCCTAGAGTTTCTGGTCTTCCTCAAAGACCAATTTTAGTGCCCTAAGAGGAGGTCTCAAAGAGGCACTTCAAAGAAGAGGTAATTACCGTTACCAATTCTTTCATCTTTATTTCTTCTTCCACTTCTTCTTCTTAGGTTGTTTCATTATGAAGTAATAACATCAGTATCACTCATATACTGATATGTTATTATAATTATGAAATAACCCTATTTCACCATCTATCCATCCTACGGAAAAAGAAATCACCGCGCGTGCGTACGTACGGAATACCGTCTCCACGCCGTGGTGTAATCTATTTTCCACCACCACCTTACATGGATGGGTATAATGGTGTAAAGAATAATTATACATAGTTATTACAATATCATATTGATTATGATATATTGTATAATCCACTCCAATTCAATTCAATATTTAAAGAAATGATATCATCGCTCGTGCGTACGTACGGACTACCGTCTCCACGACGCGATGAGATTCATTCTCCATGTTAACCATTTAAGAACGATTATAATGTATATATAAGAAATAATAATGAAATATATGACATTATAAAGCTACTGGATTTATGTATATATATACATATGTATGTCATCTACTTTCTTCCATTTCAAGACAATAAGGAAAGGAAAACAGCGTTCATGCGTACGTACGGACTACCGTCTCCATGAACGGTGTTTTTCATTTTATTTATCTACCTATTATATATATATATACTGAATATATATGATATATAAATCATATTTTATATTCTGGAATTGAGTAAATCATGATATAAGTAATAATGATGTCAAGAACAACAAGTCAAAACACCTACGATAAATGAAACGATTTTACCCAAAATGCTTCTTTAACATGGAATTTACAAAAGAACGGGTAATATAATGTCATATATGATATCATAACAATGAATATGATTCTGTAATAAGTCAATAACATGATTTAAATCATTATACAGGAGGTTCGGACACTTACAAAGCAAGTCGGACCTAAGGTAAGGGAAATATCACAATCTCATTTTTATCCGAGATTGTTTATTCGTAAGTATTTACTGGGGTGTATTTTATCATCCACATCCATGTTTCATCAAAATGTAATATTATTTCCATCCACCTACAATTGTTTAAATCCATTTTTACCCTTCGGTGAGTTTTTAGTAATATGTATGAAAGGAATCTTTTGTCGTACGAGGTACTTTTTGACTTTTCTGACAAAAGTACGAAGAACGTTTTTTTTAACTTATACGGAATGAATGGATTTTTAAAACATTGTTTCCAAGAAGCTTCCTTTACAAGTTTTCAAGTTTATTTTTAATCAACTTCTTTTATTTTAAAGTTGTATGACATGTTATGAAAGGAAAAAATGTTTTTTAAGAAGAAAGGATATTTTCCTCAAGAATGGAGTTCAAGTGTTTTATCAAAATGATTTTCCATCTAAGATAATAAAGGGTTCTGTTTTTATCCCTATTATTAAATTGATTTGTTCATGTTGTGATGAAATTATTTTTATGAATTCCTTTATCTTATATGAATTGATTTATGATGTCATGATGTTTCAAGAATCCCATTTTTATTACATGGGTTATGCGATGATGTATGATTTATGATTATGTTGCACACATAAGAAAGGATTCATTATAAGATGGGTGGGACCTATATCTCCCTCCAATGCATTGGGTAAAGATTTTATATCTCATGAGATAGACATGGCTGGAACGGAAGGTTATTTCGGTTCAGTGATACAGGACTGAAACGAGGAGTGAACTCGGTTCAGAAAGGGACTTTGTCCACTAAGATAGTCTTGGCAATGAGTCATGACTAACAAGAAATTATTTTCTATGATTATGTGTTCATGCCACAAAGTTTCAAGTTTCATGTTATGATTATGGGGATCTCATTTTCACTTCTATGATTTATCCCATGTTATGATATTATGAGCTCTTTTGCAGGTTAAGATTTCCAAAAGCTATGTTCTTATGTATATGATGTGATTGATATTTCTTTTGTTTACCCTTAATGAGCATTTGAGCTCACCCTTTTATGTTTTCTTTTCCCCAGGATATAAAGAATGGTTTTTAGGTAAAAAAAAGGGAAGATCTTTATGAGAGATATTGAAGATCTTTCACCACGATTAGAAGATTACGTTCCGAGTTTCCAAAGACACTAAACTATTACGATCCTTATGTGTGTGTTTTTGTTATGTACTAAGTATTCCGCAAAAGTAATGTAATGTCCATGTACGTCAGGCTTCGGGTCTCTACAGTTGGTATCAGAGGAAAGGTTTAGTCAACTTTTGGAAACTAGGATGCGAAAACGTTAGTGAGATCCCTAGAGATATTTCTAAGGTATGTCTAGGGATGTCCCTAAGGTTAAGTATACGTATAGGTTATAGTAATAGAATTACGCTAACAATCATAAAATTAAACCTAAGATGTTAGATATTGAAGGTACTCCCCATTTATTATGTTGTTTTCCCTAATGATTTTTTCCTCTCACACTATTCTTTTTGGGTTTTAGACGATGGCTGGAACCCGAAGGAACCGTGTTGATCAATGCAATGGACAATGCAATGATTGTCCTCCTGAACAAACAAATGTTATGGGAGATGGAGTGCAAAATCTTATTTCTATACTTACACAAGCTATGAATCATTCTGGACTTCCAAATGATCAGAGAAGGGAACAATATTCTGTTGAGTCCTTCATGAGGCAACGTCCACCTTCTTTCAGTGGGTCTTCTGATCCACTTGTTGCTGAACAATGGATCGGTACCACTGAAAAGATATTTTCAGTTCTTCAATGTTCTGAACATGATAAAGTCATCTTAGCAGTATATCGTTTGGAAGGTGAAGCTGATCAATGGTGGAATCTTATCAAGAATACAAGGCAAAGAGATGAAATTGAGTCCATGGAATGGGACGAGTTCAAGAACTTATTTTTCAATAAGTACTTCCCTCGTATTCTTCGAACAAATATGGAGAAGGAGTTTCATGAACTAAAGCAAAAGGATGATGAATCTGTTGGTATATTCGAAGGGAATTTTACAAGACTTGCAAGGTATGCATCTGGCATTATCATCCAACCTGAAAGTAAAGTTGATCAATTTTTCAGTGGCTTAAAACCAAGTCTTCGAAGGGCATTAGCTATAAGAGACTTCAGTAGCTATGAAGAAATTGTGAGTTGTGATATCAAGGTAGAAATGGAAGTTGGTGTTACATATCCATCTCATGGTTTTGAAAAGAAACAAAAGATGGAGTTCAAGGAGAAATCTCAGAATAATGGTGAAAAGAAGATGAATGTTTCCTTATGCACAAAGTGTGGAAAGAAGCATGGTGGAGATTGTCTTAAAGGGACTAGAAAATGTTTTAAGTGTGGAAAAGAAGGTCATCGAGCAGCTGAGTGTCGAAGTAATGGAAAAAGGGTTTCTAATGATGTGAATAAAGAAAACACTGCAGAGAACGCACCGCCAACACTTCAATGCTTCAAGTGAAAGGAAATGGGGCATTATGCTAATAATTGCCCTAATCCAAGGGTTAGTGATGATCAACATGAGCAACCACTGAAGGTAAAGGACAAAGGGAAATCACATGCGATCACTATTGGCGATGTTGAATATGACAACGATGTGGTGGAATGATTAAGTGTTTATGTAATGGGATTCCAAAATAATGTTGTATCATTGAGTATTGCAATATTTATTGATGTGGTATTCAAAGTGATTGAGATATTTTTTTGGAAATAAGATGATATGCGCCTAATGAAGACGAGAAAATGAAATGTTTAATAGTATTCATGAGCTCATGATTGATATAAGGACTAAGTGATATCATGATTTGAGTATATAGAATTTTGAGGATTTTGGTATGTGGAAAGTGTTAACTTTTAACTGAATTCATGTTTTCACTAAGGTATTCAAGAAAATACACGATTAAGGACTTTGAATGTTTGGAATGTGACCAACAAGACATATCTTATGATATGTGGGGATCAACGACAGTATTAAATCTCTGGTAATCGTTGTCACTATATTATGAGAGTGGACTAAAGTATTATGTATAAGCCTAAAGATTAGACTGGATTATGTTGGACATAAGTTAGTATTGTTTAAGGATAGAAGCTTTTTTTCGATATTATTGATGGGATGTTATAGTAATATAGTTTTAGAAAAAGGACAACCTGCAGGACGGGCGACAGCCCATCGCGTCGGACAAGGCTGTGGGAATCGAACCCACAACCGAAATACGACTGGCCTTTATCGCCTACCACTGGCCTACAGGAAGTCCTTGTTTAGTAGAAACTAGTTTTATTATATTAAGCAGTATGATATATGAAGTATAAGTCCATTTTAGGAACCATATATGATTAATCCCACTATAGATCGACTTATGTATATAAATTTTGCTAACCTTTTGAGACAGATGGAATGACCCGTCATTCTATCACATGATCTGCTAACACTTCACGAATAACAAATTCAACTTCATTTATTTAAGAGTTGAAGTGGAAATTGTTAAAGGCACGAACAACAGTGAGATTGTACCAAAATAAAGTAAGTATTTATTCTAATTCAAATTCTTTAACTTTAGGGAAATGATCTTGAAAACCAAAAATGTTGTCCTAGTTCTCTTATACCTGATGAATCAGATGGTACCTTAGATCGTCACAAATTTATGGATTTGTGATTACTGGCTTTTCCATAGCCATGTTCTCTACCACTCTCCATCAGAACATGATGGTTAGGTTTCTCTTCCATATCCATATTTTCACCTATGTGGAAACCCAGTGATTAGTTTATTTGGGTAATCGTTACATTTCATACTTTAGTTTTTAAAGCCAAGTTTTGGTATTCCTTTTTTACGATGTGGGTTTCTATTAAAGAAACTTTCGAATAGTAAACCATTTATAACCCCGACGAATTTCGAGGGCGAAATTCATTTTAAGGGGGGTAGAATGTAACAGCCCAAGATTTTATGAAAAATATATTTGTTTTTTATTTCACTAATGTCTTGTGTTGTACGCTACACCAAATGGAGCTTTCACAACACGCATCCTTGACTTGCCTTGCATTACACGCAATCGCGACCTTCCTCGATAGCGTGTGTAGTACGCAATACCGAGTTTCACTAAACAACGATATGCTATTAAAATATTATTATAACTAGCCGTTTTGAATAGTAATAACCACCTTTTAAAATTTTATAAATTTTAGCTCTAAAAATGGACTTCATTTTTGGATTCGGAGTATCGAATTTAGCCTAAGGTGAAATTTTGGTACTTTTCGGATAACTTTCATATTCCGATGAATAGTGAAAATTACTAAATTTTAATTAAAAACATCTTTTTTAATAGAAATAATTAATAGTAATAAATTATTAATTTGAGTGGTTTTAAAGTATATTTAGAATATATTTTTACAATTTAATACAATGTTGGTCATTGGATGTAATTTCACATTTAAACTAGTTATAAACAAGTGTCAATCTTTTGATAGTTATTATCTCTTAAAAAAACGCCTTTTGTTTAGACGACGGGAATTAATTTTTAAATTAATTAATGCAACTGATATGTTTTGAATTTGGTAAAATAGAAATCATTTTTGAGTTCATAATATCAAATACATCTTAGGCCTAATTTTTGGTATTTTTCTGAAAACTTTCAATTTTTGATTAATAGTGAAACCACTAAGTGGTAGGTTAAAAACTGAATTTTGCATAAAACTTAATTTTACCACTTCTGTGAATGGAATTTCAAAAATCCGACAGACATGGTTAATATCAAGGACTAAAATGTGGTTCAATGAGATGAAAATAATTTTTGGTGAATAGTAACTTTTTACCTTTTTTTACCACGATTAATAGTAAATATGGTAACTAAGGGTAAATATTATATTACGATTACCCTAACACATGTCCTAATTCTATTGGATAAGTTTAATTCGACCAAAAAGCAACCTTATGAATAAAATATGACCATTTAGGCCCACTTGGATTAGATTAGGACATTTATTATTAATTTATTTAAAGAAGGGTTAAAATAGTTAAAATCAAAGTTTAATAAGTAAATCATTTTTAATATGGGGTTATACATAAGATAAATTCGATTGTAAATATTCATTAGAAAGTTAAAAAGATTTTCTACATGATGGTATTTTATTTGTAATTTTTAGACATCAAATAATTTAATTTATTTATGACACAATGATGATGCAGTAATTATCTTATTAATGAAATATTGACATAATTGATGTTATAAACACAAAAATAAATATAATTTGAGACTTTTTATGAATTCCACTAATTTTATAGGTTACTATGATATATTAGTGGTGATTGAATCAACTTTGTTCGAACATATAATTCTGTTATGACTTCCACAAAAATCATATATCAAACAGTGTCAAAATTGACACAAAATAGTTTTTAAATCAAATATTATATTATTAATTGTTATTTTATTCCTAAAAATCTAAGGTTCGGCCAAATGACTTAGATAAGGATATATATATTAATAATAAACAATTTGGGGTTCGTTTGGCATGTTATAGTAAGTGTATTAACCATATAGTGAAAGAAAACAAAAAGACACTGTAAAAGTTAAATTATTTAACTTAGAGTTAAATCTAATTGATAAGGTTAAAATAATACCCTAAACTTGTCTAAATCTTATTGGTTGATAGGATTTCGACCCATCCCCACTTTAGCTTCGAAATAAGACCCTTTGGAACCATTATAAACCGATTTTGACTTTAATATAAAATAATATTTTGAGATATTCCTAAGGTGCCCCTCTCCTCCCTTATAAAAGGACACCTCCTCCCCCTCCTCCTCACACCAATTTGAGCACTCAAGCTCGGCCAACCCTTGCCAAAATCTCTTCTCCACTTCCCTAAAAACATCCTAGAGGTTCTGGTCTTCCTCAAAGACCAATTTTAGTGCCCTAAGAGGAGGTCTCAAAGAGGCACTTCAAAGAAGAGGTAATTACCGTTACCAATTCTTTCATCTTTATTTCTTCTTCCACTTCTTCTTCTTAGGTTGTTTCATTATGAAGTAATAACATCAGTATCACTCATATACTGATATGTTATTATAATTATTAAACAACCCTATTTAACCATCTATCCATCCTACGGAAAAAGAAATCACCGCGCGTGCGTACGTACGGAATACCGTCTCCACGCCGTGGTGTAATCTATTTTCCACCACCACCTTACATGGATGGGTATAATGGTGTAAAGAATAATTATACATAGTTATTACAACATCATATTGATTCTGATATATTGTATAATCCACTCCAATTCAATTAAATATTTATAGAAATGATATCATCGCTCGTGCGTACGTACGGACTACCGTCTCCACGACGCGATGAGATTCATTCTCCATGTTAACCATTTAAGAACGATTATAATGTATATATAAGAAATAATAATGAAATATATGACATTATAAAGCTACTGGATTTATTTATATATATACATATTTATGTCATCTACTTACTTCCATTTCAAGACAATAAGGAAAGGAAAACAGCGTTCATGCGTACGTACGGACTACCGTCTCCATGAACGGTGTTTTTCATTTTATTTATCTACCTATTATATATATATATATTGAATATATATGATATATAAATCATATTTTATATTCTTGAAGTGAGTAAATCATGATATAAGTAATAATGATGTCAAGAACAACAAGTCAAAACACCTACGATAAATGAAACGATTTTACCCAAAATGCTTCTTTAACATGGAATTTACAAAAGAACGGGTAATATAATGTCATATATGATATCATAACAATGAATATGATTCTGTAATAAGTCAATAACATGATTTAAATCATTATACAGGAGGTTCGGACACTTACAAAGCAAGTCGGACCTAAGGTAAGGGAAATATCACAATCTCATTTTTATCCGAGATTGTTTATTCGTAAGTATTTACTGGGGTGTATTTTATCATCCACATCCATGTTTCATCAAAATGTAATATTATTTCCATCCACCTAAAATTGTTTAAATCCATTTTTACCCTTCGGTGAGTTTTTAGTAATATGTACGAAAGGAATCTTTTGTCGTACGAGGTACTTTTTGACTTTTCCGACAAAAGTACGAAGAACGTTTTTTTTAACTTATACGGCATGAATGGATTTTTAAAACATTGTTTCCAAGAAGCTTACTTTACAAGTTTTCAAGTTTATTTTTAATCAACTTCTTTTATTTTAAAGTTGTATGACATGTTATGAAAGGAAAAAATGTTTTTTAAGAAGAAAGGATATTTTCCTCAAGAATGGAGTTCAAGTGTTTTATCAAAATGATTTTCCATCTAAGATAATAAAGGGTTCTTTTTTTATCCCTATTATTAAATTGATTTGTTCATGTTGTGATGAAATTATTTTTATGAATTCCTTTATCTTATATGAATTGATTTATGATGTCATGATGTTTCAAGAATCCCATTTTTATTACATGGGTTATGCGATGATGTATGATTTATGATTATGTGGCACACATAAGAAAGGATTCATTATAAGATGGGTGGGACCTATATCTCCCTCCAATGCATTGGGTAAAGATTTTATATCTCATGAGATAGACATGGCTGGAACGGATGGTTATTTCGGTTCAGTGATACAGGACTGAAACGAGGAGTGAACTCGGTTCAGAAAGGGACTTTGTCCACTAAGATAGTCTTGGCAATGAGTCATGACTAACAAGAAATGATTTTCTATGATTATGTGTGCATGCCACAAAGTTTCAAGTTTCATGTTATGATTATGGGGATCTCATTTTCACTTCTATGATTTATCCCATGTTATGATATTTTGAGCTCTTTTGCGGGTTAAGATTTCCAAAAGCTATGTTCTTATGTATATGATGTGATTGATATTTCTTTTGTTTACCCTTACTGAGCATTTGAGCTCACCCTTTTATGTTTTCTTTTCCCCAGGATATAAAGAAAGTTTTTTAGGTAAAAAAAAGGGAAGATCTTTATGGGAGATATTGAAGATCTTTCACCACGATTAGAAGATTACGTTCCGAGTTTCCAAAGACACTAAACTATTACGATCCTTGTGTGTGTGTTTTTGTTATGTACTAAGTATTCCGCAAAAGTAATGTAATGTCCATGTACGTCAGGCTTCGGGTCTCTACAACTATGAACATGTATTAAATATCTATACATACTGAAAAAATTAATTTAAAAAAAATAAATTATTGTCAACCAATCCATCTCACCTATCATATTTCACAACAATCCATATTTATTAACCATTAGTGATTTTCAGAAAATCTAACAAACACCAACATATTGGTAAAATACCATTTTCTATAACATATGAATTCACAATTAGATATCTATCTATTAAATCATCATTAGTTTTCAATTCATATACATACTTAAAAAATTTATATAACGTAGTGAAAATTTCATATAACCTTCAAAATATAATAATTTATTTTTTTAAATAACCATTGTAGACTCGCTAGGATGTTTTTTCAGCCCTTCTGGCACTCTGGATAACTTCATCTCTGATTTCTAGGTTTCCCAAGGTGGAAACATTATCTTTTTTTGACTATCATTTTTTTAAATTATTAGTTTTTTAATCTATATGACCTCTCTTCTTCTACATCTTTCAAAAATGTTTACCATTTAATTTTTGTGTCACATCAAATTGGGACTCCCATTACCTACCCATAAATCCAAAATATATGGAAGAAATTAGGTAAAGAATTGTCGAAATTGTTCATATTTCAGTTCATAATAAAATATAACAACCCATAAGGTATTGATTACAAAATGAATTCTATGGGCAGATCAAGCTTGAGAAGTGATCAAATTCTGTCAATGTAATTTATATACCAAATCACATTGAGTACATGTGATGAGACTAAAATAACCTCACACATCAGAGACTGAATGATTAATTTTCAAACATCATATTTCTTATGTAAATATTTTTTTTGGGTTCCTTTTGAAGTTTCATGTCACTCGTAGAGATCAACGTATTATTACATTTTATATGATGTTCAAAGAAAAAATCCCCACAATTTATTCTATCTATGATAAACAAAATAAATTTTTTGGGATACATTGAGTATATATTTTCAAAATTTCTTAATTCCAATATTTCATGTGTTTTAATCACATTATTAACTATTTGATCAAGAAATATCATCATTATTGTTTTTTAAAGTTACTTTTGAACATTAATAGGATGAATTTTGGAAAATTATTTTTTTCATATTTCTTTTCATAGATTTCATATGAATTATGTTATTATAAATACTTTTGTTTCATTCCATAAAACATTGAAAATGATTATTAATGTAAAACTCGTTTCATGAATTCTTTAAGACTTATGTGAGTCATGTATTCCTTTTATGATCCTTATAATAATTTTTCAATAACCCTGAATGAATTTCACTACCATTTAGTATATGATTAATGTAATTATCATAGGTTATTTTAGAATATTATAAGACATTGGATCATGAAATATATCATGTATAAAATTTATATTTAATATGAATTATGGATATCATAATTATTTAAATTTATTATAAAATAAATTTTTATGGCTGAATTGAGTTCTTCACATTCATTTTTTATATTTTTAAATTAAATTAACTTTTTGATAATAAAATTTAGATTTTAATTATTATAGTCAAATATATGTATTATATATATGATATCATTTGATTAATATTTACTAAGAAGTGGATAATAGGATAATTAAATGATATATAAAGGAGACTAAAATCTTCATGTGCATGAGTTTTTACTACGACCACATTAAAATTTATTAGGATGATTATGAAATGTGTGAAAGTTTTCTAGGAGTGAATTCAAGTATTAAAACAAAGTAAAAAAAATTCATTCCATTATTGACATATAAGAGGGGAAGAAATAATATTTTTATATTCTAGGTGGAACACTATAGGATATCACACATTAATCTTATAGTCTTTTAAATTTTCATGGATGAGAGAGGAATATAAAAATTGGATATGATTTTTCCATTCCAAAATAAAATAATAGGTTGTTATGGGAAGGGGAGATCTCATTAAATTGTCTTTGGAGAATTTTTATATTCATTATTATTTAAATAATTTATCTAGTAAAGGTATTTTATAATAATGGTGGTAATTTGTTTCTTAAATAGACTTTCATCTAATCTGTTTTGAATGTTTTTCTAATGTAGGATGTTAATTAATTAATCTAATTATTTAAATTTCATATGTGAGGAATCACATAGTTTTTAAGTGATTTTAATTTGGTTTAATTAAATTTATATAATTTGGTGATTGAATAACTTTTACATAAGGAAAAATATTCATAATGAGGTCTTAGAATGATATTAAAGTAGAATTAGGATTTTACTTGAATGTAATTGAGTTATTAATGACATATTCAGATAGTAAATATTTTCTTGACAAGTAAAACAAAGTGTTTGAAGGATTTAATCATTTCCACTTTTATTGTTTTATATCATAACATTTCAATTAGTTTTAAATATAAATTATATGTTTTATTCTGAACATTTTTTAAGTATATTATATTTTAGTTTTCCTTTATCTTTGTTTAAATATTTTCTAAATCACTAATTTTCTATATATCGTATCAAAAAAATTGAAACAAAATTGATAGTTTTGAACATAACATGAAACCACCTTGAGATACATCCTTAGGACTACTATATTTCATTTTATAGGGGACATATATTTTAATTATATTTCTTGGAATTATCCCACTATCATCTTGGTGTAATTGGATTGGAGGTTTCCTAAGATTCTTTTTCTTATATTGTGACAACATAAGTTCAAATTATATTTTTGTTTTTTAATTTAAAAATGGATTTTTATAGGGATTACTCAAATGTTTTAATTGTTCATAAAAAATTATTTGAGGCATACATAGAAGTGATATTGAAACAACCAATGAAAATAATGATATAACACTTTATGAAGTGAGTTGAAAAATTTCAATACATTCAGGTTCTATAAAAAATTAAAATAATTCAACGCTCAAAAATAATTTCAAGAAAACAACATTTCTTTATTTACTTTTTCTATTGAATAAACGTGTGAGGATTATTTGAGGGTTGAATTTAAATTTTCTTTTTCAATTTCTAGTCAAATTAAGTAATTAAAATTTATTTACCCACTTTTGTGAGTATATAAAAAATATAGTATTTCGATAATTATTCAGATGAATTTTTAATAGTGAAAATCCATGTAAAACCAATAATTTTGAAGATGAAAAATCTGAACCTTTATACCCCACTTAGGATAATGAGGAATAAACACTAAATCCATTCATCTTTGAAAATAAAATAATTGTAATTGAAATGATTCATGATTTAAATGGATCCCATTAAAAAGTTTTCTACTAGATAAAATAACCATAATATAATATGATGTCATGAGAATCATCCAATTTATAATTCTTTGGGTCAAATTATATGGATTGTAAAATGTTAATAGTTTCTTTATGTACAGATTTTGTTCCCCAAACTTGTGAATAAAATAGTTTTATAGATAAATAAGATATGTTAAAAGAATTTATGACAAAACATTATGAGAAATATAGGAACCTATTGAGTTTTCCACTCATTATATTGAATATGATGGTACCAATATTATTTGGAGAGAATAATTCTCATTTCATGATAAATTTAAATACAAACCATATTATCAACGGAAATTCCAAAAACATGTATATTTCTCTGTTAAATATCAATTGATGGGTTAGTAACCTTATATTTTATTTCATTTTCAACTACTCTATATAGATCTTAACTACTTGGAATGGAGAAAGAATAAATTTGTACATGAGAACTTCTATAACAATTACAAGATAAAAAATACTATATAAAATTCATTTTGGTTGTTATCAGCCCTAAAACATTTTACTTTGTTATAATAGATATAACACATTGTCACCTTATATTAGTGGATATTATAACAATTTTCAACAACTTGAGAAACCAAAATAAGATTTCTTCCCTTTTTATTTTAATTATATTCATTTTGTTTGAAAATATATATATTTTTTCTAGTAGGATTCCATGTGTTAGTTATTAAGATCCCAAATCATGATTATTATTCAATAAACATGGATGTGTATTTATTATAAACAATTTTCATCTAGGATTATAAATATTGAATCTTATTTTTTTCATTTTAATTTGTGTACAATGAGTAAATTGCTCAAAATAAGTATGGGGGGAAGAAAATACTTTTTTTGATGGGGACTTTATGTTTTTTCATTTTCACTTTTTTTCTTTTTCAATAGTATTTTGTGGTTTTTATTTATATTTTTGTTTGTTATTCAATTTTTTGTTTTTTTTAAATTATAATGATCAAAATGAATATCATTGTAAATTTAAAACCACATTTCATTTAATGAACTAATTTTACCCATGGAGATAATTTTAAATGATTGTTAAAAAGAAAATTGTTTTTGATTCAATGTGTTGTGAAATTCATAACAAGGGAATTTATTTTTTAATTTGACACATTAAATAATTTTTTATTTTTTTTAATATCTTTACAGTGAAGATTATAAACCATTTTTTATTCTTCAACATATTCATCCCATTTTATTGAGGTAAAGAAACATTGATATATTGAACTAAATTTTTATTTTTTTTATCAAAACTATAGATCTATAAGATATTTGGTAGGAAAATTATTGACGAAATTACCTGATGGTAAAATCCCCTTTCTAATAAGAACCCCTTATTCAGAAATACTCTTTATATTTTACACTTATAATCCATTATTAGACTAGGAAAACCAATATGGATTCCATATAATAATCATGTAACCCATATCAATCTTGATCAAGAAGTAAAATGATTTATCAAAATGAACATACGTATAGGGGTATTATCCAATATTTTTTAATTTCAATTGAATATATATAAGGTGGAATCAATGTTTGATAAAATATTTTAATTTTTTATTTTTCAAATTAACATTTAATGTTTTTTGAAGAAATTTTATTGACAATAATTTTTTTTGAATAGTCTTTAAAAAACAGAGAAAAATAATTTATTTTAAGATGAAAATAATTTTAATAATTCAAAA
Organism: Viscum album; assembly: GCA_963277665.1. NCBI lineage: Eukaryota > Viridiplantae > Streptophyta > Magnoliopsida > Santalales > Viscaceae > Viscum > Viscum album. The sequence continues at coordinate 125,926,383 of OY728147.1, forward strand.
TTAGTTATGAAAATTCACATAACTATTTTAGGATTCCAAAAAACCTCACTATCATGAAAAAACTGTGAAAAATTTTAAAACAACAAGAATATTTATTAATTATACTAAAGTTAGTTGAGTGGATAAATATTTTCGGCTAAAAATATTGAAATATGTTAACTGTCCTTAATCATTTCATGGAATTTAGAAAATATCCATTTTCAATACGAGTAAACCCCCTTTCCCCTCAAATAAGAAGTGAAAGTATCGCTGTTTCATATGTATGGCATGCAATCTCTATAGAGCGATACAATTTATTTTTCATCGCCATATTTAATGGATGTGTATTCTGATGGGAAAATTATTATATATTATATTAATATACTAATTATTTTTATGGAATGATAATATCACATATACCTTCTTATCATCTAATCATTCGGGAAACAATAACGCCGCTCATGTAAACGTATCGAGGACCATCTCTATGATGTAATGTGAATCTTTTTTCATCTATATTGCAAATTGATGATAATAAGGATTAATTTTGTTAATATATATATGTTATATATATATATTATATTATATTATAACAATTTTTTAATATGAATTATAATTTACCATAATTTAGTCCCACCAATCAAAAAATTGAAACGTCATTCACATGTACATATGACCTACTGTCTCCAAGAACAATGTAAGGTATTTTATTATATCTACATTATGTGAATGAATATAATTATAATATATTATAATATATTATTTTTAGATCATGATTATTAATCTAAAAATTATCATATCAAGATCAATGTAAAAGTTCCAACACTTATGAACTGAAACATGCATAGAAAATGAGGTAGTTCTCACTTAGGAGATAAATTTTAATAAAAAAATATTTCTAAATAAGTTATAAGATGATAAAAAAAATAATTAATAGTAATATAAAATTAATTTTTAAAAAAATAAATTTATAATAAATACATATTTATAATAAATGATACTTCATGTTGAAAAAATAAAAATAAGACTTCTGGTAATTCATTTTTTAACCCAATTTCCATTTATAGGGTTATGCTTCTACGTCATTGATTTTTTCACATAACGATTGTGTGTGAAATTTATTTGTATTATCTTATTTTTATTTAATCTTTTCTCAGGTTAATTTAACATAGATAAAAATAATATATTTATTTTTTTGATGTTCACTTCAATGATAAGATCTTTGTAAAGGACTTCCATCTAAACATTCATTAGTTGATGAATATTTTGATGTTCTGATCCTATATTATTTTATTAGGTGTATATGACACCCCTTTTACATTTTAGATCATGAATTTATGTATTCTAGAGATATTTAATTTTTTTAAAATTTTTTTATTAATTTATGGGGCATATGATTCAAGTGATTATAAAGTAGTGAGGGTTTATATTAAAATGTAACAATATTATGGATTGTTTCATTTCATGTGTCCATTGGGGAATATTGTTTCCATGTACATGTTTTCTAAAAAAATCAAAATGATTTTACTATTTTTATTTAAATTGTTAAAATAATTATTACCTAATTTTCAATTTTTACAAAATGTATTTTAAAAATATTTTTTTCACTTTCTAAACAAGGATATTTGTGAATTTAAAAAAAATAAACGGAAATAATGTTTTTATAACATATATGGTTTTAACAAGTTTTCTTACATTCAAGATTCCAGTATTTTCTGAATATTCCTCTACAAACATATGAGGTTATTTTCAAAGAAAATGTTTTCCTTTGTAAATATGTGGATTTTTAAAAAACATTTTCAAAATGGAAAGGATATTTTCCGTAGATATTATTTCAAGTTTTCTTTAAAAATAATTTTATATTTTAGATATCAATATTTTGTTCCAATTATTATTTTTTGGGATTTTGATTCTAGTATAATATCCTTATTTTTTATTTAGTTTTTTTTTATGAATGAATTTTTTTACGAAACCCATTTCTTTTCCATGGGTAATGTTAAGATGAAATTTTTATGACACCAATTTCCTTTCATGGGTTATGATATAATTAATAATAATCGTCTTTGTGGAACACATATATTCATTTTTCAATTTGTTTTAGGTGGTACCTATATCTCCCACCAATTCATTTGGTAATTAATTATATCTCGTGAAATTGTTTTCAGAAATAAGATGAAGGGCTGAACTGGAATGGGAAACAAGTCAAAGTGTATGATATACTATGGGAAGTAGGTGTTCCCTGATCTAATATGTTGATGTTTATATTATTTAACCATGAAATATGAAATATTTTTCTATATTTATAATGATTCCATGGACTTTTTTGACATGAAATATTGGTTCATGATATTTTTATGATGATTTTAAACATTTTTATCCATTTTTTCTCAAATGATAATGTTTTATGACATGATTAATGATTATGATCTATGATATTTTGGGTAACAACATATTAAGTTATGTGCATGTGTTCATTGTTTGATATCTCTTATGGTTACCCCTACTAATCATATGATCTCACATTTTTCTTTTGTTTCGTTATTCTATGTCATGAGATAATATATAAGATGAATTTTTTCTAGAGGTATTTCACATAGATGATTTTTATGAATTATTATGGAGTAATAAATGCTGGGAATAGTGGGTGAAAATATTTATCTTTATAGACTAGTTGTTTGTGAACCTGGGTTGTTAATAGTTTTTCACAATATTTAAAAATCTAAACCTAAAAGTTAATTACATATATAAGTGATTCAATATTTTATTATCATGTTGTAAGTTATTTTTTAGGGAAAGAACTAGGCCACATTTATAATGTTTATATCTTTAGAAACAGATCTTGATGTGTGGATTCTAGTATGTTACATTTGGTATCAGAACATGGTTTATAAAAATTTATTGATTAAGATGGTTTCATGAGAATATTTCTTTAGATAAATTATATAAAATCTGTGGTATTTAAGACCATATTCTTAGAGTCCTATTCAACCCTTTGAAGGTTTTATGTTATGATAATTTATGGGGACTACAAATATTTTTTTAGACATTTATTTTTTAGTTAATTATTGTTTATTATACATTAGGATGAAAAATGAAAGGTTCGAGATAAATTTTAAGGATGAAACGTTTCATTACAATTTAATATATTTTTTATTTTTTTGGATGTCTTTAAAATTTCTTGTAATGTTATAAAAACTATTTATTTAGAAAAAGCACAGTCTATATGATGGCTGACAACTCATCGTATTCGGTGATACAGTGGGTTTTAAACCCACAACTGGATGTCGTCAAGGGAGAACCATCTACCACTATCCTATGTGAATTCGTGATTAGTATGACATTTTCATTCTTGTTAAAGGATTTTGTGGAAGAATATTATGTTGATTTTGGGGATGAATATTATGTTGATTTTGGGGAACATATGTGTTACAGTATAAGTAACCATGTGTTTGGATATTTATTATTTGTAAAAGTGAATAATATTATTTCGGAATAATATTTATATTTTGGGAAACCTTATATTATATTATGGGATCCTGTTTTTCAAATAAAGGATTGATTTTAATTTAGAGGTATATGTGTTATAATTGTGGATTTATTGTGATGTATGAAAATGATTAGAATATTTTGAAAATTATTTGGTAAAATACTTTTTGGTATGTTACATTAATATTCATTGATGTAAATTGGATATTAATGTTATAATTTAGTTTATAAGATTATAAGATTAAATCCCTTTGTTGTTTGGGTTTTAATATTAGTCTAAAATATTTTTTAGGAATTCAAACTGTAGTTAATTATTGAATTATCTTCATTGAACTTTATTAATTATTGATATAATAATATATTGTTTTGGAATAATATCTTATATTTTACATACCATTTTTGGATTTGGAAAATGATAAAATACAGGAAGATTACATCGTTATTCTGTTGTGGATTTTGGGATCTGTAGAAAATGATTCTTATGAATCAAATACAAAAAATAATTCATCTTGAATTCTCATCATTGGAGAAAAATATGAGTTTGTGGCTGAAATTTATCAAATAATAAAAATATAATTTTTAATTTAGTATATATATTTATGTATTTACTCTAGGTAGTAAAATAATTACCCACCTCTAAGAAAGTAATTTTGGAATAGAAATGGAATCAATTAACATCTATTACAAAGAAATCAATTCCCTTGTAACCCATCAAATATTTAAGGTTTTTTGAGGGTTAATATTCTAATGAACATGTTCTCTATAACTCTCCCTTAGAACCACATAGTTATAATTGTATTCCATTCCCATGAATTCCTAAAAATAAACCTAGTATGTGTTATCTCATGTTACTTGCATACATTCCATTCCCCCTTTTCAAATAGAAATTTTATTGGCCATTTTTATGATGTGGGATTTTAATAAAGGTATATAGAAATTTCAACACTTGTTTATAGAAAAAAATTTCAAATTATGAGTGAGAAATTTTTTAAATGGTTGGAAATGTATTATCCTCATATTTTAAAATGAAACACTATTTTCAATAGTGTACATGAAACATCACATCAAGCTTAAACAAGAATCTAATAGTTAATATTTAATTATGACCATTATAACCTATCCGTTAAATAGGTGAGAATTAATAGTATAATGAAATATATATAATTTTCATACCCATATCTGATGTTTTAATTAATTATTTTTAAATAAGTAAATGTTTTTTTTAGTAAAATGGTTTTATTCATTAAAAACATATTTTTATCAAAATGATATTTTTTTACATTTTATGGATGAATAATTTGATTAATTTGTACATATTTTTTAAAATTTATTTGAAAATTTTAAATTTATTTTTGAAATTATTATATATATATATATATATTTGTGGTGAATTTTTGGGAATTTTTTGATTATTTATAAATGATTATGAATAGTGAAAAAATTATGATTTTTATTGAATACTATATTTTGTTTTAAAGTATTTTAAATGTAAAATTGTTTCATGGAATAATTTTAAATTTATACAAGTTATATTTTATTTAAAATAATCTAATAATGTTATTTTGAAGTGATTTTACAAGTTAACATAGTATAAAAACATTTTAAATTTAAAAGGTCATCTTTCTAAAAAAAATATGTCGTGTTGTGTTTTGTAAATTTTCTTCTAAATTAAATTCTACAACTTATGTGATTTGGTTTTTGAAAAATGAATTGAATATTTGTATTTATAATATCCCTATTTATTAAATACTCTTATTTTTTATCTAGTATGAATATTAACATTGGTGATTTTTGTTTCCATGATAAAGAGTAAATTGGGTAATTTAGGTTAAATATAAAATGATAAGGACTATAAAATGTCTCAAAAACAATTTCTTAATTTTATTGTAATAATATAATTATACCCTAAAAACCTAATTCTAGAAAATTATCTATTTAATGGGAAATTTTATATGAGGGAGACATTTATATTTTTAAAATCAAATAAAGTAACAAAATATCCCTTCCTTTGTCTTAAATGTATCTTATTTTACCAAAAAACGAAAAAATTAGGTTATGAATGAATATATGTTTCAATTTTATATTTTATAATGTTATTTTATTTATATAAATACTTCTATTACTTTTTGTTCCACTTTAAGAAGATTACTACCTTTATATTATTTAATTTAATGAAAACTAAAACATGTGACAAATTTATTTTTAATTAGTATAATATTATTAATATGGGGTTAAGTAGAATATGTTATCAACTATAAATATTATTTAAGAATATAAAATATTTATCTGTATAATGGTAATTTGTTTAAAATTTTTATAATGTAAATAATTACATTCTAAAATTACACAATATTAATGCAATATTTATTCCATTAATGGAATATTAAATAAATGATATTAAAAATATTAAATGAAATATATTTTGAATTAATTATTGTTATAAAAGAATTTTATATGTGATTATTACATATTTTGGGTGTATTAAATTATTTGGTTCAACGTTATCTCTTTATCTTGATTTTCTTAATGACAATGTAATCGATATTGTCAAATTTGTCACTATTGATATTGTGTAAAAAGGATATTAATTAATTTATTTAAAAATCCAAAAAATATTTCAAAAATCTTGATAAGGTATAAATTTTTATAAATTTACCATTTATGGATAATATATTCCTTATAAGTAAATATTAAATTTTTTTATTTTTTTTAAAAAGTTGTTTTCGTAGTTAAATTTAAAATAGGTTAACTAAAGGATAATCAAAATAACAATGTTTAAATAATATCAAAACATGTATAAATATTTTTTTTTATACTATTAAAACCATATCATATATTATATTCTAATAAATAGTCATTTTATTGTATTTATATTTAAAATTAATTTATTATAATTTAATATTTTGAGAAATTTCAAATCCGTCCCACAAAAAATTGTAAAAGGGTACCTCCTATATCACTTAACTTCATCAAATTTAGTCTTCTAGATCTACCATGCACTAAAAATTTATATTATAGACGTACCTATACAAATTATTAATGTTATGATATTATCAAAAGACCAACTATAAATCCCTTTAGTGGAGAACCAAAGATGGCATTTCGAAGAAGAGGTAATCACTCAAACCAATCAAAATCTTTTTTTACTCTTATTTATCTTCCTTAAATATATTATATCCATAATACAATAAGAAACTAATCATACTAAATATTGTTAATTTTTATTATTATTAACAACACACCAATAATATCCCTTTTCCATAAAACAATAAGTGAACATATCGCTCGTACGTGTGTACGCCATACAGTCTCCACGAAGCGATACAATTAATTTTTCTTTTCCATCTATTATGGATTGGTATTATGATGGAATTAATTATTATATATGATATTAATAATATAATTATAATTATCAAAAGTTAATAACACATTTACTTTTTTTTCATATAGTCTTTTTAAGAATCTTTAATGTTACTCAAGTGTAGGTTAAACTATCAGCTCCACAATTTGATGTGATTTATTATTCATCAATATTTCACATAGATGATAATAAGTATGAAATTTATGAAGATATTATATATACATATATAAATATATATATATATATAATTATTTAGGAAATATGAATTATTAATTTCTAATCTTTCAGTCCATCAATTGAAAAATGAAAACATCATTCATGCGTTTGTATGGCCTACCATATCAATAAATAGAGAACATTGTTTTTAAATCTATACATTATATCAATGATTATAAATTTTTATAGAATAATTTTTTGTTAGGTTTATATTAATATTAAAAATATATAAATGATGAAATTATGATCAATGTATACAGAATAAGACTACTGAACTGAAACATTCTTTGAAAATGAACCAATCATCATCCAGGACAGCAATTTTAATAATGAATTACTAATAAATTATTGTCATGACGTTATAAATAAATATTACATTATAGGTTATAATTAAGGATATGCAATAATTACGTAACAAACTCATGTTTATTATATAGTATATCTGAACTAGAACAAAGAAAGTCAATACATGGGGTAAAGGATTTCATAACTCAATTTCCCTTTATTATGTTAAACTAATACTTCATTAATTTTTTCATTACATGATTACGTTTGAAATGAATATTGACTATATTATGTTGTATATAAACTTTTTTATGTGAATCTACAGATTATATACATAAACATTTCATTTAATTAATTCTAACTTCAATTAAATGATCTTTGTAAAGGACTTAATCTATATTTTTTTGTGTTGAGTAATATTTTGGTGTTATATACCTATATTATTTTATGAGGAGAATATAACACCCACATGAAATTTTATATAATGAATTTATTTATTATCCTGATATTTAAATATATTAAAATGTTATTATTTCATAGTGAATATTATTTGGATGATTATTAGGTGGTAAGGGTTTATTTAACAATCTCACAGATATTAAAAATTGTTTTGTTTCATGTATCTGTTCAAAAGGTCTTTTACAATTATTCTATAAATGATTAAAATAATTTTCCCCTATTTTAATTTTGAAAAAATTGTTAGAATATATAAATATTACCATTTTCTAAACAATGATCTCTCTGAATTTTCAAGGAATAATATACAAAAGTTATGTTTTTTAACTTATACGAAATGAGTGGAAATTACCAATTTCTTGATGATTTAATTTTTTGAATCCTGCAGTATAATCATAAAAGTTTAATTTCAAATAAATTTTGTCCCTTTGTAATTGTCTTATTTTGATTGAAAAATAATAATCAAAAGTATATTTTTCCCAAAAATTATTTCAAGTGATCATAAAACATAAATTTCAATCTAATATAACACTATTTGATGATACTTACACATTATAGTAGATATAACTAATTGATATTATTTTTATTCTTTCTATTGTTGTTTTTTTTTATTATAGAATTATATTTACGAAAACCATTTCTTTTCCATGGGTTCTGTTATGATGAAATGATTATGAAACCAAATAATTTTAATGGGTTAAGATATGGTGAATTATTTTTTTCTTGTGTCACCCATATTTATAGTTTTCATTATGTGATGGCTGGTACCTGTATCTCCCTCCAATTAATTGGGTAATTAGTTATATCTAATGATATAGTTAAGGGGAACTAGTCAAAGTTATTAATCCATTATGGTAAATAATTTGAAGTTCCTGGTGTTCCATAATACACTATTTGCATATACTTGGATGTTAGCCATGGAATATGAAATGGTTTTATATACTTATGATGATACCCCACACTTTTATGACATGAGATATTAGTTTATTATTTATTTATGATACTTTCTTACTCTTTTTTATATGTTTTCCCAAATTATAATGTTATAAGAAATGAATCATGTTTATGATATATGATAAGTTGGGTAAGAATGTATTAATTTATGCTCACGGCATCATGGTTTGATATATCCTTTGTTTACTTTTACATTGAATAGTATCTCTCCCTTTTCATATGTTTCTTTTTCTCAGGTTATGAGGAAGTATTTTTAATGAGTTTTTTCATGAAGTACTTATCATGGATGATGTTAAATACCTATTGTAAAATAAATAAAAATAGGAAATAGTGGGAGAAAATTTTGATCTTTATGAACCTTTTTTATGAACTTATCTTGTTAATAATTTGTCTAAATTATATAATACTTTAAACCTAAAAGTTCATAGGGTATGTAAGTGATAAAATATTTTTATGTGATGTAGTAATTTTTTATAGGAAAAATTGGGTCACATTGGTTATTTTTATATCATTATTACTAGATCTATATGTTTGGATTTTGGGCTATTACAATTATACCCTCATTTCTAGTCTGCATTATGGGGCCTACAAGATATGAGACTCATGGTGAAACTTATTCTCTTCACCACTGTCTCAATAGGGGTACCAGAAGAGTGGTGATCATAACTGTATATTTTAATAAAACGTGAAATGTTATTACGTTTATTAGAATTTAGTAAAAGTGGAAATTTTATGGAGATATTTATTATGTATTTATTTATATTATTTGTTTTGGCCATTTCATATGTGATGATGTTTATATGTTTTCATTTATGAAAAAATAAAACTACTGAATATTGTATAACAATTTAGGATATATCATTTGGTATGAGATATAGATATCGCATCACTTTCTTAAGATATGTCATTCTATAAGATATGTTTTATATCATAATAGATATGATTTGGATTAATAATATTGTAGGATTAACAATATGAAAATATGTGTTAATTGTAAGTGTTAAAATTTTCATTCATGTATTCTATCATTGATTATTACACTTGATATGATGAAACATTTTGGAGAATCAGTTCAATTAATTTATATGATAAATATATTAATATAGTAAAATGGGATACAAATTTTTTATCTAATGGTATTTCATGAATTATTTGTGTAATTTATTTATGTTCCATGAAGTCATAGATATCACCCCAATGCCAATACAAAAAGGATGAAGGATTTTAAACTGTAATCCCAATCATTTAGTGATTCTTTTTATTTAAACCCTCTTCTTAATTTTCCTTGACATCGAGAGGTAATAGAATATTTTCACTGATAAAGAGGTTCTCACCAAAATATTAGGTAATTTTTCATCCCAAAAATAAAATAGGAAAAAAGGAACTCGATGTGTTTTTCTCAGTGGTCCCAATCAAGGTCATGTGATTGTAGAAAAATGTGTGAAAATATTTAGTGTGACCTATACATGTTCACTATTTCATATTGGATATGGTTTCAATTTCACTACATGAATACATTAGTATATATTTTATTTATGACATTAAATTATTAAATAATAGTTAAATTCTCTTAATAAATCTATCACATTATGTGTGTGTTTGTATTCACACTTGCATATGTTGGTGGATGCATGCATGATTTCATGTGTGTTTAGATTGACTCATGGCTTTATACCTAACACCAACATTTTTTATTTGAAGAATGTTATAAGGAATAAATTATTGACCATTGACATGTTAAAAGTATTGGATTCATAGGAAATTAAAATTATTTATTTATAATATGAAATAAATATAACATTTTTTTTTCAAAGGATATATTTTGGATTCCAATGATTAAAAAAGGATTTACCAATAACAAGTATCCTTATAATTTTTTATTTTTGTCTTACTGAGATATTAAGAAGGTCCTAGGGAATAATTAATCATTAACTTTTTGTATAATTAGTGAAATTTTAGTGTATCCTTGTATATAATTAACTATGAAAAATAATTAGGTTATAGTTGATTTTATTTCAATTTAAAAAATGAATAAATTTTTATGGGAAATAAGTTGTTGAGTTGGAAAATGTTTTGTAGGGTGTAAATTTAGATGATCATAAACAACAAAACAATATTTTATTATTTATTTTATTTACTATTGATGATTATTTTTCATTTACTAAATTTGGTTTCCAAAAACTCAGACATGAATATAGATAACATCAGTAGAATGGACATTGATTTTAGAGTAAGTGTTTTTTATAAATACAATTTTCTTTATTAACATATAATAATTATATTATGACCACATTGATTGGCATACTCATATTGTGAGTCAAATTATTTTATTTTATTTATATTTTACATTATATTTAAGAAAATTTCATGAAATTTCTTACACATAACATTCATTTTCAAAAAGAACAATTACAAATAATTTCTCAAAAGAACGAAAATCTTTAGGCGTGGGGTGTGACCGCGTAATTATTTACATTATTTTTATAATATTACATAGTTGTTTAAAAAAGATAATAAGTATTGATTACTCGACAATTATATCATTTATATTTTCTAATTAATTTATATTCTATTATTTAAATGGGTTAAAATTGTAAATTCATTTTTTTAATAAATAATTATATAAATTTGTTTTAATTGAAAAAAATTCAATATGTCATTTTTAATTTTTAAATAATTTGGATTTTATTATTATAAAATAATGTTTTATATACATTATATTGAAATTCAATTTTCAATGAAAATAATGTAGGTGATAGGTAAAAATAATAATTATAATATATATTAAAATAGGTAGTTAGTGGTGGCGTGTAATGTGGGCTGAATGAAACTGAAAAAGAAAAAAATAGATAAATAAGATATGTGTATCTGGAGAGGAAAATAGAAATTAATAGAATTGAATTTCAATGTCACACTTGTCATATGATAGGGAAAATTACATCATGAATTCAAAATTATCAAAATACCAAACCACACCTTTATAAGTTCAACTAGAAGAATCATGTGAGAAAACTATAAAATTATAAATTTGTTCCCCATGTAAATTATCTTTTCAAAATATGGTTTTATCTATTAATATGAAACATTATGTTGTGGTATACCAATGGTATCTTTAATAATCACCTGTATGGTATAAATTTTAGGTCACCCAACACAAAAAACTATTTGTATGCCTCATAAATCAACACTTTGCCTCTATATAATTCCAAACCTGTACTAATTATATTATTTTAGTATAACATATAAATCTCCTTATTAACCAATAATTAGGGGTAACTCAAATTCATACTTTTAGAGGTAAGTTATCATTTGTATTTATTAATATATGTATCCAACATGAAATAATGGTAAAATATAGGCCAGCTTTTGTATAACATAATATATTTTCTATTTTTAAACATCCCCAATAATAATAAAAATATCATACATATGAACCATTATAATCATATTCCATATGATACCCCACTATAAAGGCCTTATATTTGATTAACATTTAGGGTTTTTAACTCATTACTCATATATATAACTCTTACTATATCCAAACATGATAATTAGATAAATTCTCCCACTAAATGATTTTAATTAGTAACATCTATGAATAAATATTATTTGTATAATTATGTTATAAGGATTCATAGTCATTATATAAAACTATTTTAAAACAATAATCAATGTTGTTTTCTTTACAACATCCAATTTTTCATTGTTAATAACATATATTATCTTAAATACATAGAATGTATTCTAATCTCGTTATCATCATCATTGAGACATTTTCATTAAAAAATTTACATTGGGATCATTTGGTAATAATTTTAATATATTTTTTATATTAAGATCATTCTATAGAAATATAATCGATACTCTTTTTTGATTAGAAGGGAATTTTACATTTAATTATAATACTATAATAATTTATTTGTTACACTTAGAGGATCTTCAAATTCAATCACACTCCCACTATCCTTTAAAAATGTATATTTTATATAAAATATATTTCTATGATATAAAATCCATTTTGATAGGTGAGAAAAATTATTCAATACTTGTGAATAATTAATAAATAAACTATTAATAACCAATTATTACATAGCATTATTTGTGTTTCGAAAAATACTTCAAAAATAATAATTTGTCTTTTAAAATATGTCCCTCAAATGGAATGATCATATGCCTCGTGATTAAATAAAAAACATTGATAATCTCATTTATCCTGAATAAAAATTTTTTTTTGTTATCTTGTTCTCAAACCAAATTAAATTATTTCATCAATTGTTTATGGGAATCTATGTATAGAATAAATCCTAAACATATATGCGGAAGGGTATATAACCCATTAATTAGTAACTATATGCATGAAAACTCAAAATCAGGCTGGCTTTAAATGAAAATAATTTCCATGAACCGTTCATTAAAACACTAATGAAACCTTCTCCTACATCATATGGGATTAATTAGGATCACAAAATAGGAAACCAAAATACATCCCCCCATTTTGGTGTATTACTGGGTTGACATTGAATCACCAACAAGAGAGAATAAGCCTTACTCTATCTCAAATATATTAATATCTCACGAAGAAAATGAGGTAGGATATGAGTATAATGGGTTTGGGTGAGATTTAGAATAGACTTAAGAACACTAAAAATACCATTATCAATGCCAGTGACCTAAATACACAAGCCATGGCACTTTCTTGACACATTCAAGGGAATTATTTAAATTTCATGAAATTTTGGTGTAAATATTTATGTTATGTATTCTTCATAACTAACAACCATATCACCTCCCCCTCATTTCATCACATGAAATTCTCAATATAATTACATCTTAATTAGAATATTTATTGATCATTAATTATTAAATGATATTTATTTATAATGGATGTATCCTATGATGTAATTATTTCATATCCTTTGTTATTCCAAATATTCATCTATGTCATGATAAATGATATATAAATATCTCTTAATTTAAAATGGGTTTTAGAGTATATCACCTTCAATAACCCACTTTCACTAAATACTCATAGACTTTGTTACATTTAACCTTATATGATATAAAATAAATTTTAAAACCATATCTAAAACCACCTTTTAATATTCGTTAAATAACTTCTATAAATATATCATTAAATTCACATTGCATTTCATCAAATTGAATACCTTTTGATCAATCATCTAAAAATATTTTTTGATAAACACTATAATGATTTTTGAGTAGTTTGGTAAGTCAAAATAAATCCTCATTAATCAAACCAAAAAGTTTATCCCCATGTGAATTTTAATCATTAAAAATAATATGAATCTTTAGATCCATAAATAGGAGAAAATACATGACTATATAAACTATTAGTAGAACCCAATCTATAAAGGTAAATGTTTTGATCTTTGTAAAACACAAGTATCTATATACCTATGTCCACCAAATTAATCATATGTAAGAATTAATTATAATTTTATTGAACTCATTTCAATTGTTATAACATTTACAATAATAATAAATATAAGTATTTCAATAACAAAAAACAAAAATTAGTGGATATCATCAATCTCATTTAGTCATAAGAATACTCAATCCTATTTTGTATATGAGTGGATACTAAATTCCATGTTATTTTTACATATATTTCCATTTTTTCTTATTTGAATAATTCTACCCTTATCATAAATACTTAGATTCATTTTTTATAAATACATAAATAGTTTGTTTTATGTTAAGGTGTTTCCCAAACACATTGAATTTCTCTTAGATAATATTCTTTCTAAAGTTTCTAGGATAAGGTGTTTCATGACATAATATTATATTTAAAAATTATTAATCTCAAAGTTATTTTTAATGAGAATGATATAATTATCTCAAATAGAAACATTTATCTAATGGGTATCCTATTTTATAGACATTTAATAAGGTGGTTTTTAAGGGTTACCCACTAAAATGATTGTCCCCTTTTGAACTCATCAATTCCATTAAAGGTCAAGATCTATATATCAATAATAAATGAGAAATATTTGTCCTTTTATCCCCCAATATTTATTTAGGTGTGTAATTATCCTAATAATATCATATATGACTCTATTATAGTTGATCCGGAAACACTTTTATTAATAAATTATATGGATGAACCTAACATTATTCCTCAAATATCCAAAAACATATTGTCTCCCAAATATTTGTAACCCAAATAACATAGTGGTATATGGTTACCTAACTCTTAGTTTTATTCAATTTCACAATTCAATACATATTACAATCCATGGTAACCTTACATTGGAAAAACCTTCCTAGTTTAATGATTGGGGTCATGACATTTGTTTTCATAAGAAGGAGTCTAATACTTGGTATTTAAATGTGAATTTAATCTCACCATATTATATCATATATTTTTTTATATGTTTTATGAATCTAGTTATTTAGTGTATAATATTATTCCTCATAGAAAATCAATATGTTCAAACCATATTAATGTGAAACTCTTTACAAAAATCAAGGATTTAATTATTAAACTGAATTCAAGGGCAATTATATTTATACATATCAAAATTCATTATATGGATAAGGTAAATAATAAACATTAAGGTAAAGCCTTATAATTATTTTAAATCTTCTCACTACATATGAATAATCATAGATCCATAGATAGTCAACATTCACTTATCTAGATTGGGAATAAGCCTAAGGGCTAGGAAGTACTCTGACTCCAGTCCCCTCTTCCTAGTGACACTTTACTCAATATAGATTTCAATTAGATAATTATTCAAAACCCAAATTTTTATAAATAATAATATACTAAATACTTAGTTCTCATTGATTAATAATGTACAGTATTAACATATAAGGAAATTATATCCATTATCAAACTTAGCATGTTAACCCTTATTATAATGCACTATAAATGAATTGGAAATTTTCATTTGAACCTCTATACACTTGAATCTATGATGTAGGATGGAGGGCTCCCCAACCATGGAATGATCATGTGGATAATGGTGCAAAGGGTACTAATAAGGGGATGACAATAAATGTTGGTCGGTGATACTACTAGTCATGTGACTTGGAATAAAATAAAGCACAACTTATGGGTAGTTCAATGTTATGAAATGTATTATTCCTCAAAGTGAGAGGCTCAAAATAGTTATTCTTTAATTTGAACCCATCAATTATCCTTCTACTTACATTTTTTTCTAATAAGGGATGGAGGGAGTCCTTCCCTGATGTGATGGAAAAACAATGCATGATGATGAGGGGTGGAGGGGATATGTTTAATGAAAAACTAATGACTCAATGTATTACATAGATACTCATCTCAGACTTGGTCCATCCACTTTAATGGAATTTTTGCCACATTTATATGAACCTTTTTCCCGTCAAGATCATAATACTTTAGGCTATTATCCTGAAATATAATAGGTTCAGTCAGAGTTTTTCCTATCAAATGTGGAGGCATGGTGCTTTCCCCACTAGAGTTTTTTGGTGTGTGTGTTTTTTGTGATTTTTAATCCCCTATACCCATAATGAATTTTTATATATGAATAAATTACTATGGAATATGTTTTAAATAAATGTAAAATCCAAATATTTAAACAGTAAATTAAAATTTTAGAACCACTTTGTAAATAAAGCGATAAATAAATATGTTATAATTTCAAAATTAATTAGCGATTGTCTATAATTTTCAATATAAACACATTATTCTCAATATATACTATGAAATAATTCATATTATAAATTATAGATTATTTACTTTAGATATATGATATTAAAAAAGTTAAAAAATTTATATTTTCATTTTTATTATGTAATATTTTATTGAATACATATATCTTATATCACATATTTATCATCATATAAACCTGGATAAAATGAATCATCAATAAAAATTTTTATGGTATAAATAATTACCCCTATATGGATGATTTAAAAATTTAAAATTATATAATTATTGTCAATTCATAATTATAAATATAAAACATTTATATTTTTGATGCACTATTTAATTGATATGAATTATATAAATTACAACTATAATTTCAATATAAATAATTTATATGTCAATTAAAAGTCATGTAAACAAAAAATTATATAAAAAATTTATTATGATATTTATCATTTATAATTTTAACACTTTTTCTCTTATTATGTTTTGACATTAAATTGAAATAAATATCATCTTTATAGTATGACACACTATTTTGGTAATGTGAAAGTTCACCAATAACCTATACATCACCCACATATATATCATATGTTATAATATGTCAAAAATTAATAAATATAATTTTTCCATGGCCTAAGATATCATATATCACATGTTATAACCCTAAGAAAGTTTAGGTTTTCATGTATTATAATTCCATGGACCTCTATAAAGATTTCATTATCACAAAACATAATGTAAATGACCCAAGTGTAGATTACATTATCACGTAAAACATTGTGAAGGACCCCATTGTAGATTAAAATATCATATAATATAACATCAGAGACACTAATGATGATTATGTTATAGGATAATGTTTTTTGGTTCACAAAATATAGATCATGTTATCACATAATGTAATGTCAATTATGGTTCAATAACTAAGTCTTCATTAACAACATGCACAAAACAAATTAAGACAATTTGGTTCTTTTACTTTCTGGATAACTCAAATTTATATTTTATACACATGATTTATAGAATCAAATAGTATAACAGTTCTCTAATACAACCTCTTGGTTACTAGGGAGAATTTAACTCCTAGACATGGAATATAATTTTACTATAAATCCTTAATCAATAACCCCTGTATAAAAACATGGAACCACGTAAAATGTAAATTAGGATAACAATCATGTACTTGTAACCAAAGTAATAGTGAAACCTTTTTCTTCAATTATATGGTCTTAAATAATTATGATAACCCTTCTTTTTATTACAACTTAAAAATGATTTATTACATAAAACTTCACTTGATACAACAATGAATATCGAGAGGTTTAGTGTATTTGGGGCTTAGGATCATTACATAAAAACATAAAACATGAAATACAACATCTTTATTGAAAACTTTTTTTTCATTACCACTATATTCCTTCGTACATAGCATTGCATGAGATAACCTGAGGACATGCATAAGAAAAGGGTGAGCTATA
Organism: Viscum album; assembly: GCA_963277665.1. Taxonomy (NCBI): domain Eukaryota; kingdom Viridiplantae; phylum Streptophyta; class Magnoliopsida; order Santalales; family Viscaceae; genus Viscum; species Viscum album. The sequence goes on from OY728147.1 coordinate 125,944,255, forward strand.
AAGCCAAGTAAGGGAGTATACATTGAATAACATGAGGAGTAAAATACATGTTAGACAATAGGCATATCATTAGAGCATAAAAGAAACATGAACATAAAGGCATGATAAAGCATGATAATCATAACATGGAAATGTGGCAACAACACTTAACATGGAATTAGCATGAGCCAAGGCTCATAGCACATAAAGCATGAGTAAACCCTCACTGCACATGAAGCACGAGTAAACCCTCATTTCACATGAATTATCATGAGTCAACACTCATTTCACATGACGTATCATGATACTATACTTTACCTAATGCATTGGAGTGCTATAAGGGCGCACCCTTCTTAAACATTTCATTTAATTCATAAGTGTGGCACATGGATCATAAAACATGGATTCATAAAACATAATAATTTATTCCATGATAAAGGAATGTGGAATTAATACATGGAACATTATAATCAATAAGTAAATGTTCATAAATTTGAATACCCTTGATGGAGAAATGGGCCTGGTATTCACTACACAATGACATTGGCTTAGAAAATCGGTGCGATTTCAGCAGCGTAACAGCGTGACATAAGAATTCATAAAAAAGGATGATGAGAGAGAAAGGGGTTCCTCATAATATTAACATGTAATGGAAAGTAAGGAGGTCATATGGATACATGTCCCAACAATTGTAATGGAATTTAGATTCATGATACAAAAGTATTGCTTGAATATAAAAGAGGAGAGAGAAGTTCCTTTCGGAAATTCGGCATAGTAACAGATGTACATGGGAGGCATTTAATGAGAGAGAAAGGGGTATCCAATCATTCAAACAATAAGAAGGAATTATGGGGGAGGTTAGAAACCATACTCCAACATTCATAATTTAAATTAAAAGGGAAATACAACTTAATGAAAATTGAAAAAAATGAGAAAGGAAGAAAAAACCCTTACTTGGAATTGTGCTTCCAAAGGCTAGAGAGAGGCTTGTGAGAGGCTTATTGGGAGCTTGGGGAACCTTGGGAGGATTCTAGAGAGATTTGGGCAGATTTTGGACTAAATCCAAGGTCTATGAGTGAGGAGGAAGTGGGATCTTGGGTGTGTTTATATAGGAAAGGTGAGGGAATTCTTTATTATTTAGGTTTGGGTCCCCTTACATTAAATTAATCCAAACCAAAAACCGTCCCATGGTTTTTGCCCATGGTTTTTGGAAAAGGTAATAGGAAACAAATATTTTATAAGGCCAAAGTCCAAACTTCTTAAAATAATAAGGTAGCTTATGTGAAGGTGAGTCACACTCCCATGGAAATTAATTTAAAAAGGCAAAGTGTTGAATATGTCTTGAGGGGTCCATTAATGCTTTGAAAAGTAAGTCAAACAAACACAAGCTCACATTATTTTAATGATAAAACATATATTGGCCGAACATAAGAATTATGGTATTTTATTACATCACCATTGGGTCATTATGATGTCATAAAACACATTATATATTTAAACGGTATTTAATTTTTACCCAAAAATTTGACTGTCTCAGAAAATTATGAAAAATTCACCGTTGGATAATTTCGATGTCCAGATTCCAGAAATAACATTTATTTTGTCTAAATAATTTTTTAAATATGTTAATTTTCACTTTTAAAATAAAAACTGACATATATCGAAAATTCCCTGGTTTTGACAAAAATGGCTTTCAAACCTTAATAAAAATTTTAATTGCATTCACAAAATTATAAGATCATTTATATTTAATAAAAAAATTAATTTAATAATAATATTATTATTATTATTAAAATATTATTTATTTCAAAAATCCATTTATTTAACAAAATATATTTCTTATTTAAATAATAACTAAAAACACCATTTGTACTTTAAAAAATATTTACAATGTATCAAAAATGACTTAGAAATTATATTCATTATTATATACAAAAATAATGTACATGAACATAGTACTACTTATTTGTTACATAACCACTTAAAACAGCCGCATAATACCTAAGGGTAAGGTGTGCGATAGTGACAGACTCTTGGGGCGGCTCGGATAACATCGCTCGAGTGGTAATTTCAATCAACTTCCACTTATCCCATAGACGGTCACATTTGAGCTTGACATGATGAATCTCTTCTTGGGCTTGGTCAAGGGTGAAGCCCAAAGACGCCACCTCTTTTCTGAGCTCCGACAAATGGGCTTTGTATGGGGCAATTCTACTAGATGAGGCCATCACATCCTTTGTCTGAGTAAAATTGGGTTCATTAAAGCCTTATATTTATACTAGTCATGTGATCACTATTCAACGACTATAAAAGTAACGGTCACAAATCTTATCATAAAACCAAATAATTTGACATTTTATAAAAAAATTTATATAAAGAGACATTTAATAAGATCAAGAGGGATTTCCATTAATGAAACTTTGGGTCGTTACAATATTCCCCCCTTAAGAAATTTCTCCCTTGAAATTTTCCTTTTCCCACACTAAAACAAATGTGGGTAACTCAGCTTCATCATATCCTCCGACTCCCAAGTTGATTCTTCAAACTTGTAGTTTCTCCACAACACCTTGACGAGGGCATTGTCTTATTTCATAGAAATTTTTCTCTACGATCTAAGATCTTCACTGGTTTCTCCTCATAAGAAAGATCATCTTCCAATTGTACCTCCTCGGAAGAGAGTACATGTGAAGGGTCCTGTATGTACTTCCTTAAGAGGGATACATGAAGGAAATCATAAACCTTAGCCATAGTAGGTGGAAGTGCTAGTCGATAGGCCACATCCCCAACACGATCAAGAATCTCGAAGGGGCCGATGTACCTTGGACTTAACATCCCTTTCTTTCCAATCCTCATGACCTTCTTCCATGGAGATATGCGTAAAAACACCATGTATCCAACTTTAAACTCAAGGTCTCGTCGACGATTATCTGCATAACTCTTCTTTCGACTCTGGGCTGCCTAGATATGCTGCTGAATGGTTTTCACCTTCTCCTCCATTTCTTCGACCATTTATGGTCCAAGCATCTTACGTTCACCGACCTCATCCCAACATGCCAGTGTTCTACACATTTTCCCATACATGGCTTCATATGGTGCCATTTGGATGCTCGAGTAGAAACTGTTATTATAAGAGAACTCAACCAGAGGAAGATGTTGATCCCATCCTCCTTTAAAGTCCATTGATCACACTATCATAATATCCTCGAGCGTTTGGATAGTTTGCTCGGATTGGCCATCAGTTTGAGGATGATAGGTCGTACTGAAGTTCAGTTCAGTATTCAGATCATGTTGAAGACTCTTCCGAAACATAGAGGTGAATCTTGGATCTCGGTCAGAAACAATAGATAGTGGTACTCCATGAAACCGTACCACATCCCTGATATATATCCATGCCAGTTGATCCAAAGAGAAATCCTCCTGAATAGCAATGAAGTGTGTAGTCATTGTAAGATGATCCACAACAACCCATATTGCATTGTTGCCTTTGGATGTCCTTGGAATTCCGGTGACAAAGTCCATGGTGATGTTCTCCCATTTCCATTCTAATATGGGCAATGGTTGCATCATCGCCTTAGACTTCTGCCTCTCTGCCTTCACTTGCTGACACACCAGGAACATTGATGTATATTATGCGATCTCCTTCTTCATATTATCCCACCAAAAGTTTTCTCGGAGATCTTGATAAATCTTTGTGCTCCCGGGGTGAATTGAGAAATTTGAACTATCTGCATCATCCAAAAGATCCTTCTTTAGCTCCGGACTTGATGGAACACATAGTCTTTTCCCAAACCTCACAATTCATTCTTCATTAACATTAAACTATGAGGATTTCACTTTTTTTATAGCTTCCACCTTTTCCTGAATTCCCACATCATCCTTTTGAGCATCCTTTAACCTTTCCAAAAGAGATGGTTGAGCAATAATTTGTGAAATGATTGATGATGTTCCCTTCTTTATGATTCCCACATCCATCTTCATGAAGTCTAAGAAGATTGGATCCTTCTCAATTATCATCATTGATAGAATCACTGGATCCTTTCTACTTAGGGCATCCGCCACCTTGTTCGCTTTCCCAGGGTGGTAATGTTTTGAACAGTCATAATCCTTGATGAGCTCTATCCATCTTCTCTGGCACATATTAAGCTCTTTCTGTCTGAATATATATTTAAGACTCCTGTGGTCAGTATATATCTAACATTTCTCTCCATAGAGATAATTCCGCCATATTTTCAAGGCAAATATCACCACCGCCAACTCCAAATCATGCGTTGGATAGTTTCACTCATGGAGTTTCAACTGCCTTGAGGCATAGGATACACTTTATCATTCTGCATTAGCATACATCCTAAGCCCTTCTTCGAAGAATCACTGAATACCACAAAAATCTCCCCACTTGTGGGTAAAGTTAGTACAGGTGCAGTGATAAACCTCCTTTTCAACTCCTTGAAGCTTTCTTCACATTCATCACTCCAAGAAAACATTACTCCCTTTTGAGTTATCTTGGTAAGAGGGTTGGAAAATCATGATAAATGTTTCACAAATCATCGATAATATCTAGATAACCCCAAGAAGCTACGGATATCTATTACCGATGTTGGCCTTGACCATCCCTAAATTGCATCTATTTTGGAGGGGTCCATAGATATCTCATTTCTTGTGATGATATGGGCCAAGAATGAGGCTTCCTTCAACCTGAACTCACAATTGCTGTACTTTTCATAGAGCTTCTCCTTGCACAAAGTCTCTAGTACAGTTCTTAAATGATCCTCATGGTCCTCCTTGGTTTTGGAGTATATTAGAATATCATCTATAAAGACTACCACAAATTTTTCAAGGTAATCTCTAAAGACTCTATTCATCATGGCCATGAATATTGTTGGAGCATTGGTGAGTCCGAAAGGCATTACTATGAATTCATAGTGCCCTTACCTTGTATGAAAAGCAGTCTTAGGGATATCTTCCTTCTTCACCCTTAATTGATAATATCCCGACCGCAAGTCAACCTTGGAGAAGTATTGTGCTCCACGCAACTGATCAAACAAGTCATCAATTCATGGGAGAGGATAATTTTTCTTTATCCTGATTTTGTTAAGTTCACGATAATCGCTGTCGATCCGCATTGACCCATCCTTCTTCTTGACGAAGAGGACTGGTGCACCCCATGGTGAAGAACTTGGGCGTATAAACCCTTTATCCAGATTCTCATGTAGTTGTTTCTTCAGCTCATCAAGCTCAACAACAGCCATTCTATATGGAGTCTTGGATATTGGTAACACCCCAGGTATATGTTTAATTGAGAAGTCAACATCTCTTTTAGGAGGAAGATGAGGCAGTTCCTCGGGAAACACTTCCGCAAATTCCTTCACAATAGGCATTTCATCAAGGATGGTTTCATCTTTGGACTCAATCATCTAAGCCAGATACGCGTGCTCATAGGGTATTAATATACAGGCTTGAGATGATAGAGCTAAAGGAGATTCATCTTCCTCCTGACACTTGTAACGAATTGGGGGTTGATTCTCCATATGGAGTGTGATTTCCCTCTCCCGACAATTTATGTTGGCTCTAAATAAGGAAAGGAAATCCATGACAATAATTGCATAAAATTCCACCAAAGGGAGTATGATGAGATTCTCCTGGAAATTCAATCCACAGATTATAACAGGGTAGGACTTATATTAATGGGATGCAATGATTGCCCCATTTTCGGTACTCACCGACATATTTACTTCCATGATTTGTGGTGGTGCTGGGATTGTTCTACTAATCTTTTGAGACATAAAAGAATTCATAGAACCTAAATCAAAAAGTATGTTATCTATTCTTGAATGAATAACTCGCGTACCTGTCAGCACTTCGTTTTCGGGGTTCACTTCGATAGAAGTGATGGCAAAAGCTCTTCCTTGCTATCTTGGAGGTTGTTGGTTGCCTCCAAAAACCCTTGGATTAGGGAAATGATTTGTAAAATGACCCAGTTTTTTTCATTTATAGAATTGAACAATGCGTTGAGGTTCGAACGGAGCGTTCCTCTCCTCTGTCGCAGCCGCGGGTCCTTCTTGCCGATAGTTAACAGCTAGGTTCCCATCTCGTCCACACCTGAATCATTTTATAGTACCCTTAAGGCAATTTCCCGGGTGCTTCTTTTCGCACATTTGGAAAGTGGGGTGCTGGAACTTCTTAGCGCCGTTGGATTTATCCATCGGCCCACCAGCATTGAAGTCCACCATACGCTTCTTATCCCTAAGATACCCCTGTGATTCTCCGATCTCCATTTCTACCTTGAGGGCACATCAGACAATTTTTTCATAGCTGTCGAAGTCACGGATCGCTAATGCTTTCTGCAAGATAGGCTTCAGCCCACCAAAGAAGCGGTCAACCTTGCATTCGGGGGTAACGACAAAGCCGGAAGCGTATCGTGTAATCCTTTTGAATTTTGCCTCGTACGCTCAAACAGATTCTTCATCATTTTTCTTGAGGGAAAGGAAGTCCCTTTCCATCTTAATCCGGAGGGTGCGCGGAAAATATTTGTCGAAAAACATCTTCTAGAATTCCTTCGATTCCAAAGCCTCGATCTCCTCCTCAGGCTTTGTATTTTTTATCAATGTCCACCATTGATTAGCTTCACCCTCCATATGATAAGCAACCAGGAGAACCTTCTCTTGTTCAGAACATTGGAGGATGGAGAATATCTTTTCAATGGAGTTGATCCATTGTTCAGTGATCTTGGGATTGGATGATCCACTAAAAGTAGGAGGCATTTGTCTCATGAAGCTCTCGATATCGACTTGTTCTTTCTTAGGGGGGTTTAATGTTCCTCTTGACCCATGTTTCTATTCAAAACTTGAGTTAGCTAAGAGAGAATAATGACAAAGTTTGAGATTCCCACTCCCATTGGATTTGGAATCTCATTAGTATAGTCATCACACTGATCTTCACAACGGTTGTTAGCCCGAGTCCTCCTATTACCGGCCATTTCCTAGAATAAAAGGAAAGTTGGGGGTAACACATAAAGGGTAATCCAAAGACAAAAGTTTATGACTCAAAAATAAATTTTTATTTCCTAAACTAATGATTCTATAGGCTTCAATCTAGGCTTCTCATGATCTACTTTCTAACATATATTCTTAGGGGCATTTTTCCCTTAATCAGGGTTCATACTAAGATTGTGAATTTATCAAAACATATCCCTTGGGAGTGTCCTAACCAAGAGTGCAGTATGGCCCGTTGTCGTGCCCCAGTTCCCGTTCGAGTCTACCTCAAAGCGGTGTTTTCGGGTTTTGCCCCTAGGATACATCTGTGCTAGAGCCGCCTCTACCTGGCCGTATCCATACATGGATGTATTTTTTTGATAAACCACTTAATTAGTATTTAACAAAACTTAGGGATGTTTTTATTGTACTTAGTCTTGTATCTATGGCTTTACTAGGGTTTCCTAATCCAAAAAATTACTAAACCTATCCTCTGATACCAACTATGACAACCCTGCTTTTTATTAAAACTTAAACCTGATTTATTACATAAAACATCACTTGATACAACAGATAAGATCGAGAGTTTTAGTGTATTTGGGGCTTAGGATCATTACATAAAAACATAAAACATGAAATACAACATCTTTATTGAAAACTACCTTTTCATGACCACTACATTCCTTCGTACTTAGCATTGCATGGGATAACCTAAGGACATGCATAAGAAAAGGGTGAGCTATAAAGCCCAGTAAGGGAGTACACATGGAATAACATGAGGTGTAAAATACATGTTATACAATAGGAATATAAATAGAGAATAAAAGAAACATTAACATAAAGGCATGATAAAGCATGATAATCTTAACATGGAAATGTGGCAACAACACTTAACATGGAATTAGCATGAGCCAAGGCTCATAGCTCATAAAGCATGAGTAAACCCTCATTGCACATGAAGCATGAGTAAACCCTCATTGCAAATGAATTATCATGAGTCAACACTAATTTCACAAGACGTATGATGATACTGTACTTTACCCAATGCATTGAAGCACTATAAGGGAACACCCTTCTAAAACATTTCATCTCATGCATAAGTGTGCCACATGGATCATAAAACATGGATTCATAATACATAATAATTTATTCCATGATAAAGGAATGTGTAATTAATACATGTAACTTTATAATCAATAAGTAAATGTGCATAAAGGTGAATACCCTTGATGGAGAAATGGGCATGGTATTCACTACACAATGATATTGGCTTAGAAAGTCGGTGTGATTTCGGCAGCGTAACAGCGTGACATAAGAATTCATAAAAAAAGTTAATGAGAGAGAAAGGGGTTACTCATCATATTTACATGTAATGGATAGTAAGGAGGTCATATAGATACATTTCCCAACAATTTTAATGGAATTTAGATTCATGATACAAAAGTATTTCTTGAATATAAAAGAGGAGTGAGAAGTTCCTTTCAGAATTTCGGCATAGTAGCATGTGTACATGGGTGGCATTTAATGAGAGATAAAGGGGTCTCCCATAATTCAAAAAATAAGAGGGTGGTATGTGGGAGGTTCGAAACCATACCCCAACATTCATAATTGAAATTAAAAGGGCAATACAACTTAAAGAAAATTGACAAAAGTGAGAAAAGAAGAAAAAACCCTTACTTGGAAGTGTGCATCCAAAGGCTAGAGAGAGGCTTGTGAGAGGCTTCTTGGGAGCTTGGGGAACCTTGGGAGGATTCTAGAGAGAGTTGGGCATAGGTTGGACGAACTCCAAGGGCTTTTAGTTTGGAAGAAGTGAGAGCTTGGGTGGGTTTATATAGGAAAGTTGAGGGAATTCTTTATTATTTAGGTTTGGGTCCCCTTACATTAAATTAATCCAAACCTCAAACCATCCCATGGTTTTTGCCAATGGTTTTTGGCCAAGGGAAGAGGAAAACAATATTTTATAATTCCCAAGTCCTATCTTCTTAAAATAATAAAGTTTCTTATGTGGAGGTGAGTCACACTCCCATGGAAATTAATTTAAAAAGGAAAAGGGTTGAATATGTCTTGAGGGGTCCATTAATGCTTTGAAAAGTAAGTCAAACAAACCCAAGTTCACATTATTTTAATGATAAAACATATATTAGAAGAACATAAAGATTATGGAATATTATTACATCACCGTTGGGTCATTATGATGTCATAAAACACATTATATATTTAAACGGTATTTAATTTTTACCCAAAAATTTGACTCTCTTAGAAAATTATGAAAAATTCACCATTGGATAATTTTGATGTCCGGATTCCAGAAATAACATTTATTTTATCTAAATAATTTTTTTAATATGTTAGCTTTCACTTTTAAAATAAAAAACCGACATTTATCGAAAATTCACGGGTTTTGACAAAAATGGATTTCAAACCTTAATAAAAATTTAAATTGCATTCATAAAATTATATGATGATTTATATTTAATAAAAAAAATTAATTTTATAATAATATTATTATTTTATTAAAATATTATTTAACTCAATAATCCCTTAATAAAATAAAATAGATTTAATAATTAAATAATAACTAAAAACACCATTTTTACTTTAAAAACTATTTACAATGTATAAAAAATGACTTAGAAATTATATTCATTATTATATACAAAAATAATGTATATGACCATATTACTACTTATTTGTTACATAACCCCTTAAAACAGCCGCATAAGACCTATGGGTAAGGTGTGCGATGGTGACAGACTCTTGGGGCGGCTCGGATAACATCGCTCGAGTGGTAATTTCAATCAACTTCCACTTTTCCTGTAGACGGTCACGTTCGAGCTTGACATGATGAAGCTCGGGTTGGGCTTGGTCAAGGGCGAAGCCCAAATACGCCACCTCTTTTCTGAGCTCTCACAAATGGGCTTCGTATGGGTAAATTCTACTGGAAGAGGCCATCGCTTCCTTTTTCTGACTAAAATTGGTTTCGTTAAAGACTTATATTTATACTAGTCATGTGATCACTGTTCAACGACTATAAAAGTAACGGTCCCAACTCTTATCATAAACCCAAAGAAGTTGACATTTTATAAAAAAATTATATTAAGAGACATTTAATAAGATCAAGAGGTATTTCCATTAATGAAACATTGGGTCGTTACATTAATATTATCAAATAGTTATCCAAAAGACATCCCTCATTGGTGGAGTGTCCATTGGTTGATACAGAAAATCTAATTCTCTCATTAGTGTCTTCGACTCTCCAAGATATATTGGAATTTTGTAATTCAAAGGGGAAATAAAATTAGAGAAATAGGTATAAGAGATATTTTGGAAGGATGTAGGCACACTCAAAATATCTATCTCATTAGTAGGAGATTGTATATATAGGTCTCAAGAAATTCCTACTCCTTTCATGGATTTTACTCAAATGTTATGAAACATTTTAATAATGAATTTATTGATGAATGCTTTGTAATAAAAAGTAAGAAAACTTCCCATATGATCCACCCCCTGAAATTATCAATATAATGGTACATTAAGTTGATGATTTATTGAAAACTAATAGTTAACATTCGCTACCATGAAAATTTTGTACCCTATAATATCATTATATCATATCTTTTTACATTTAAAATATCCATTCATTTCATACTAAATTCCATATTCATATAATTAAATATTACAAGTTATTTACAGAATATATATCATTGTTAAAACCATGTCTATCAAAATCACCATCTTATATTTTTCATAATATCCACTAACTAAAAATAAATCAGTTTATCACATGAGAGAAAATAATGATAATATATGTTCTTTATTATGATCTAATATAGTTTTAAAGTGTTCCAATGCATCCACCTTGTCAATGTGGAAACCTAATTTCTCCCAATAGACACCATGGTAAGGGATGAATTTCAGTGATTCCCAAATCAATTTTTTCATTCATTCAATCAAGTAATTATTAGATATTTTTCTCATTCTAGTAATAACTAGGGTTTAACCAAATAATCATCTAAAATACTCCTATGAATAATGAATATGATGAATGTAAATCAAGAAATGGATTATGTGGTTTTACTTAGTTCATGAAAATTGGTTCATATACAGGAAGCATTTTCTTGACATTGTGTCAGTGTACCAAAACTACACTATAAACTCAATATATAAGAACATAAAATATTTAGTTTAATAAACTCATCACTACGGCTCACCAACTATACAACATTTTAGGGAATGCATCACTAACACTCAAGGATAACTTCCTTCTCCTAAATCATGAACTACTATAGAATATATTATTTTATAGACTTGTAGGTCTCTTCTTGTTTTATTAAAATTATGACATTCTATGATCATAATGTATATAGGATATATGGTAATTTATATTTCCAAATTTTATGCAGTATTTCATTCTAAGTGTTAAATTATACCCCAATACATTACAAAAAATTCTTTGTCAAAACATTTTAAAAAAATGATAATCTTGAAAAATCTAAAATAAAACTCCTACTAGAGAAAACAATTCCAATTTGGAAATATTTATCTATTACTAAATATTGTTCATTATAAAAGCTAGATATATTTATGAAAATATATACCATCTATGTCATAATCTTAACTCAAATCAAATGTAATTTATTAATGAATATCATGGGATCTCCATCCCCTATAGACGAGATATTATATATTTTATTTTCTTCTTAAATAAGAAATAAAATATAAATAATATTAATACCTAATATTGATCCCTTCATATGAAAAAAAATTCATGTTTAGAAATTATGCTCTATATTGAGCTCCTCTATTATATCCTCACGATCTTCCTCTTAACACATATTGTGTCATCCTATTTTGTGTACACATTTATATCAAGAATTTTCTCCCCATTAATTCAATAATTCTACCTCCACATTATTTCAAGAGAAATTAAATTCAAAATTAAATTCAATATATTAACATTCTCTAACTTCCTCTATTTCAAATTCATTCTATGAATCATCTTCATGTAGATCCCCACCATTGATCATAATTAAGGTCGATAATGATCATGTCATAATTGTTCAATAGTAATAAAATAACTAACAAATCATTTATGGATGAAACCAATTGTTTTAATCCTTTTTGGTTGTACATATATTTTAAATTCATGTGTTGTGCTCTCATATTTTTTTACTATGTCTTTGTATTATAATAGACATGGTATTGAATTTCCCCAGAAAACCCCATTTAAAATGGTTTGGTCCACACATGAATTTCTATTTCCTATTAAAATATAGAAATACAAATACTCAAAATGGCTTACATCATTTTATGGGAACTGTGATGTTTTCCCATTTTGGTTATTTTATCATAAATCCTCATTTGTTTTGATTATTAATACATATAGTCCAATTAATCTTACAAGAGGTCAAAAACATATTTGTTATTTGACTGTTATGTGCAATAAAATTTTAAAAAGGGATTACCTATTAAAAAAATATTCTAGGGTGTCGTATAATTAAAATCCCCATTTCAGTTATAAATAAATCAATAATGATACCCAAAAATACCTGTGAAATGGATTTTATTTTTTCCTCATATCTCAAGGTCCTCAAAATTTTTCCAAGCTACCAAAAATAGATTGGGACATTAAAAAACCATATAAATTTTGTGCATATCATATCAATTACTATATAAATTACATCGAAAGAAAAATAATTTCCAAAACTCCCATGAACCCTCTATACTCAATATCCTAATTCACCATAGTAGAGTATGTATCTCCACGGTGTAGTGAATTCATCCTTCACCAATTTTATTCTATTCATATCATAATATTTCCATCCAATATAAAACTATTTCCAAATCCTCAAAAAAAACAAAATATACTATTTAATAGTGGTTTATTATCATTTTTTTTTCAAACCCATTGCAATCCCCCTGCTCCCCCAAGCCCTCACTACCACACCCTGATCAAGCACACCCCCACACCTCGATCTCCCTTTCCACCACTCCCGACTGAGCTCATTGTAAATGCCTGATACACATTTTTTTCATGTAAATGACTTATTTTAAAGTTAAATTTAATTTTATTTTCATTTATTCATTCTTTTTGGGTTTTCCCAAGCTTTTGTGGTGGAATCGGTGAATTTTCGTGAATTAGGCCAAATTGTGAGCTCAATTCCATATTTAAAAATAAATATTGTTTATTTTATGAATTTTTCAATTTTTAATATTTTTCACCTATTAAAATTCATAAATGGTCTCCCCTGACATATTAACACCACCATTATCGTTTGGGGCCATTAAGAATCCATAACCAAGGTGTATATGGGTTTTTATTTTAGGAATTGGGCCTGCCCGAAAGCCCAATTCTAGTTTTAAAATTAAATTTGATTAGTTGATAACAAATAAAATTTTAAGTCTTTTTTGGTGATTCTAAGCCTCAAACACGCCCATTGAACACAGCCGCGCTCCCAACCTCTCTTTCCCCTCTTTGGATCTCTTCTTCATTGCGATTGAGTGCTGAGATTTTTAGGGTTTTGAAAATATGGAAGATTTGAGGAGGTAAGTTCTTTCCATCATAACTCTCTCAATTATTACTCTTTTTCCTTCATTCCAGTTCCTAAATGTCCTCAAGATCCTTTTTAGAACCTCCCTGAAGGTTTTACTATTTTAAATTTCAGATACTGGTAATTAGAGGCTATTTTTCATGATCCCTCAAATAAGTTGGTCTTCTTCATTCTTCTTTCAATTTTCTTAGGGTTACATTCAATGTGATTAGGGTTCTGATACATTATCCATAAGGTTCCTAATGTCTAGAAGTTATGGTTAAAACCTAGGGTTTTATTTATTGTCTTTTGGGTGAAATCATCTAGTTTTAGGTTGGATTTCACTTCCTTGAGGTGCGGTGGTGGTGCGGTTTATGTTTCACACCATGTTTTGAGTGTTTCGACATAAAAGGTAGGTGATTCCATGTATAACCATTTTATGATGAGTTAGTTTTTTGGTTTATTAATTAAGTGTGTTTAAAATCTGTTTTGTGTTGTGATAAAACTATTTTTTGATGGATTTGGTTAACTGATTAATTTTGTAGTTGCAGTTTTACTTGGAATTGGGTGCTTTTGATGCGTAGCTCTTGGGGTAATGTTTGGGTTTATTTTATAACATATGAAAGTGATTTATTAGAGTTGAAAAGGGCTGAAAATTATGGTTTGTTAATTCCTTAATATAATTTTGGCCTTTTAATGGGTTTTTTTAATGGTTTTAATGTGTGAAACCATGTTGTACTTCGTGAACATGATTTGTGAAAATATGTGTTTTTCATGTGTACCTTTTGTGGTATTGTTTGAGGTAATTGTATAAAACCTGGGGATTGTTTAATAAATGTTTTTAGGGCTACAAATTATGATATTTATTGTTATTGGAATTATTTTGGTCTTGAATTAGGGTTTTAAAATGGGTTTTGTATGCAAACCACGGTTGCACCTTTTGGGTTGGTTTTATGAAAATTGTAAATGATTTAATGAGTTACACAAACTGTGAAATGGTTTCTTATGTACTATTTTGGTGATAGTATGTTCCAAAAATGGGTTTTTGAAACATAAATTGGTCACTAATGTTGTAAAATATTTTGGTAATGTTTTGTAATTCGTCGAGGTGATTTATGAAATTGGGATGTGGGTGCGAAACGTGTTTTGGGCTATTTTACGTGATTGTGATGTAAAAAATGAAATTTGTTTATGAAAAGGGTATTATGTAACATGTGAGTGAGATATTATGTGATGTTTAGAATCTTGGGAAATATTTTATAAAATTGTTGATGGATTTTTTGAATTGTGAAAGATGTGAAAAATGTGTTGTGGGCTATTTTTGGTGTGATTATGATTTCAAAATTCATTTGAATGAAAAAGTGGATTTTTAGACATGTGTGGAATACATATGGGATTTTTGGAAAACTTGTGGTGTGAAAATGATATTTTCATGTGAAAAGTATATTTATTGACTTGTTGAACTTGTCTGAGAACAAGTGGAAAACCCGAGTATCTTGGTGGGTGGATGTGTACTAGTATGCTAGTGAATCCGTGGGGTTTGGCCTCAATTTCACTTAGCAATATTGACACATACAACTCTAACAATACTATGATGATGATGATTGGGGACCACTAGGTTATGGGTATGTTCCCTACTAGTGGATCATTCATGAGAATAGATATTGTGATGGTTACTCTCACCAAGATACGAGGTACCTAGGACCCACAATGAGCTAGTGCCTAGGGGTTATTTCCTATTTCTTGTGCTCATTAGTTACTTTGTGTTTACCATCAGCATAAAATATGGTTGGCTGGAAAATTTAGTAGTTTTGACATTATTTTTAAAATTGTTGATTCTTAATGATATCCCACACGAAATTAGTCTTATTTTTTTTGTTTCATCTTTTAGAAATTGTAACTAGCATTTTCTGTTTATGAAAAGATTCAAGATTTTTTTCTTTGAATGTTTATCACATGGAATATCTTAGTGGTGGTATGCTACTAGGAATTGGATCACAGCCTACTTACAACCTTGGGTGTGAGTAGACTTGGTTATTTTGTTGTTGCAGGTTTGGATACAGTTTTTAGTTCAAGTGGTTCGAATTTCTAGTAGGTCATTGGTGGTGAAGTCTTGTGAAGATGGCTTGAGGGAGGTGCCCCATGCCATGAGGGTTCTTGGGCTGTTTCATTTTGATTTGGTACCTTTTTTATGGGTTTTTTGAGTTGTTTTATAACATGTAATTTAGTTCTGAATTTTTTAAAGGATGTTTTTAGTAGAAAAATCCAGATTTGTTTTATTGAGTTTGTTTGTTGTTTAATGTTTATAAACTCAGGTAAATTGTTCCCAAACATCATTTTATGATACCTGGGCACTTGTTCAAGACCGTCGGGATCGGGAACTCCCTTCGGGAATTGTCACGGGTTGGTTTTTGTGCCGGTTTTGATGGCCACCAGATTTGGTTCGTGACATTTTTCCACTTCATATGGATCCCTAGTTTCCTCTTATCATCACTTCCTTACCGATCTAGTCATTACTCCTTAATCCCCCTTGCACTACTCCCAAACGACCCCCCCCCCCCCCCTTATCCCTTTTTATTGCCCCCAACCATGCTCATCTCCACTCCCCAATCCCCATTATCATCGCTTCTGTTCAATCCCCCTTTCCCATAACTTATCCCTGATCCCCCACCAATCCTCAATTCCCATCATTGATCCCTTACCACTCATCCCACATCTTCCATTCCTTGATACCTCAAACCCTTGAAATCCCCCCTAAGACCTCAAATCCCCAACATGTTCACTCATAACTGCTCCCCATTCCCTTTTCCCTATTTTTTCCTTTCCATTAATCCCATAATATTAAGACCCCCATCCCCCACCACCACTCTTGATATCTTGTCCTCGACATCATGGTCTCCCTTACATCCTTTAACCTCATTACATCCTTCATCCCATGTTTGTTCACTACATCATCTTCCCCCTTTGTAAATTTATTTATTTATTAGATTATTTTTTAAAATCATTCTATCACGTCAATATTATATTTTCAATTCATTAAACATACTGATGGACAAGATATAATTTTATGATGGATTATTTTCATTGAAATTAAAATCTTAGAATAATTACTTTGTTCCAAAATGTAATAAAATTAAAAAATAAAACAAATTATTTATATTTTCTATCCAAATATATTATTAATTTTTTCAAATGAAAAAAATATTTCATTTATGGTTTATTTTTCATTAACATAGTGTATCACATTGTGATATACAGATAAAATGTCTATCACATTAATAAGGAACACACATCAATACAAAAATGATTTCAAGTAGTTTTTTGTTTCTTCAATTTCAAATAGATACACTTATTGAAAAATAATATTTCCATTCCCTAAATAGATATTTATAATATGTTTGAAGACATATGAAATTTATAAACACTTTATATTGGTTTAATTCCTTGATCAATATTTGTGATGGGTTTTATAGGTAGAATTGAATGTTTTATAAAGTATGAATACTGATTCCAGTCAACATAATGGGCTCCAAAATTCATCATACCGTATAAATTATGCTTTAGACATTCAAGGAAACTCCATCAACATAACAACCTATCAAAACAACCAGTTGGGGAGTTGAAAATAGTAACGTGAAAAATTATGTATTTAAGACTATAGGACAACCAGATCAATATAATAATATACAACTTGAACCTTCTTATTATAGGGTGGAAAATAATTTAATAGATAACATCACGTATAAGACAAATGTGTTTCATGATTTAGTACATTATAGAAATCATTATATGTATGTAGGATGTCTATAATATTCAAAACATTCTTTTCTACTGATTTTTTACCATAAAAATTCCTATAAAAATTTACAAATAAGGAAATTCTATTGGTATTGGAATATTTTCATGATGAATTTCTTGAAAATAAGATCCCTTAGTATTTTATGATATGAAAAAAATTAGCAATCTTTGTCTGAATTATATAAAAATACATGTTTGTGCTAGTGATTGAATGCTTTTTTGGGCAAAGGAGACAAGAAGACTGGATTGAAAAATAATTCATCATCTATATGGAGTTAAATGGGTAATATTGGAAGCCTAAATCAATATAATACTATGAATATGAATAAAACTAAAACACCTTCAATGGTTTTATGTCACTTACCTTTGAAACCATGATTGAAAAGATCATTCATGTCCTAAAAACCCATGAAAAACATGAAATGATATTCTACATATAATAATAATTATTGGTTATTACGACATACAAGAGATTAAAGATCATAGAATACAATTAATTAATTAAATTTATATTTCTCACCAAATCCTAGGAATTTGTGATTGTGATTGGTTGTCGGTGGATTCTATCCATTTTGGACTATGAGTGCCAGTTATAGAATTTTGTTGTTGTTTTTATCCCTTAAAATCTACATTTTTGGATCTGTATGAGACAAAATATTTTATCATTATGATTATTATTACTTGATAAAAAATCCTCTAAATGATATTGATGTATACTTAGAGCCTATAACTAAATATATACAATAGGTATGGAGAAACAATGTTGATAAATATGACACATCTTCTAGAACAATGTTCAAAATACATTTTCCTATAATATTTAAAATTAGTGAATTCCTTTGACATGGGAACTTATCTGGTTGATAAAAATACATGTTTTTTTATTTCATATTAATAAAATTTATTTTGGGCTCAAAGGACTACCTTATAATAAAAAATAGTGCTTCTTGTTTCATCACAAATTTCATTACGCATCTTAAATATTACTGTAAAACAAGTCCAAATCCATTGGGTCTATTGATCGTAGGCCACATCCAAACATGCTGATAGGTTAAAATGTATTTACACAAAATTTTAAAGTTCAAACCAGATTTGATATGGAAAATAATTTGAATGATTATGGGAAATGAGTTTGATGTGTGTCATCAGTTTAAATCATAACACACTAATGAAAAAATGGGTATATTGAAAAAACATCCATATTAGGGATGTGATTTGTTGCATCATAATATTGATGTAATGAAAATTGAGAAAAATTATTTTGATAATATTACATTCACATTACATAATTATAATGAAAAATTGAAGGGCCATTTCAATGCTTGTAAGGAATTACAAAAAATTAATATAAAGCATGCTCTATAGCCAGATGAGAATGGATAGTGTTCTTTAGCAATTTTCGCTTAGAAAAATATCGATAAACATATATTCCTTAAAAATTTAAAACTTATAAATGTATCTATTGGGTATTCAACTAATATTTAATGGTTATTTGACAAAGAACATCATATGTTACATGGATCTAAAATTCATGTTTCACATATTTTTTAGAGAAGTTACTAAAATAGGAATTTCATACATTGTTATGTGAAAAGGATACTATAATTGTAATCAATTTTTTCCGATTATTTAGAATACTATGTGAGAAAAATCAGCAGCTAGAAATGTAATAGAACCTTTGGGATAGATTCTAACTAACACTTTTAACAATAGATATTAACTTTTCCTGTCATTTTTTACTATCATAATGTATTTCACTATTCATTATGTTGAGGAAACTAAATTAAGAGGTCACATACATTATAAATAGATGTATCCAATTGATATGTACTTTATTTATATGTTTTTAATCTTAAGTAAACAATTTTTCACAATAATAAATAACTAATTTTATTTTATTTATTTTATTTCATGAATACCTTGGCTATTTCAAATCATACATAAAAAATAAAACTCCTCCTGGTTGTTAAATTACAAAAGGCTATTTATCATAGTTGTGTCTTACCTTTTGTTCTAGACACGTGTATGATATTAAAATAATATTTAATCAAATTTTATGTGTTGAAGACATATCAAGACAATATCAACAACATGGTAAATAAAAAATATATCCTACAACTGGCTGATTGGTTGGGAGTAACTAAAATATCACATTGATACAAATGGAATTTTTATATGTAAAAATATATTTTAAACTGAAGAGTGAAAATACATATCCCTTTATTAAAGATAATAGGATACAAACAAGGAGATGAATGATTAGTCAAATAAAAAATGAGAAAGATATAACAAAATCTATTAATAAAGATATTATAAATTTTTTTTACAATGTGTAAGTACATAAATAATGAAAAAATATTGTTTTTTGGTTGAAACATATATTTTTAAAATATAAAAATGAATAATTATTTTTATAGATCATTAAATATGATTCTCGGGCTGAGTTTCTTAGAATATTTCATGATTTTTGCTTGATTCCATCAAAAAAGGCTAGAATGTTTGATCATTACAATGTGAATGGAATAAAATTCTATATAGTAAATTAGTAATTGATCCAGAAAACACACTATATTGGTATATTTATTGATTATGAATTAATATACTATTGATAGTTGACATAAATTGTTAAACTAAACTAAAATAGTTATTTTTCATTTGTTTTATTCCAATGAAAGTGGGTTGATATTACCAACCATATTAAATGTGATTCTATTAAATTTACTTCTATAGAATTCTCTCACTTGATGGATTTATGTGATCATGAATTTCTTGATATATATAACTTCTCATCATAATTTAAAATGGTATATTATGTGGACGATGATGTGTCTTAAGGGTGTATTGATGTTATTCAATTAAAATAAAGAGACTTTAATGAAATGGGTGATGATGTTTAAAATTTCACCTTTCACATTGAATCACATCATTTGAAAGAAATTTACATATTTTCCAGTCATGAAAATGAAAATATTAGTCATTAAAGGGTGGATAAATTATATGAAGTGATGATAGAGCAAGATAATGGTATTATTGTGGTACAAAATGATTTTATATTCATTCATCCATTAACATATCAACCACCCATGTTATATATTGTTAATTTATAGTACTATGTACCTATTATCATTTTTTATTTAACTTTTTTCATGGTTTTTTAATTTTGAAAAATCTAATGTTATATTTATTAAATGTGAATTAATTAATTATATTAACTAGGTATATTATGTTTTTTTAGAAATGTGCATCTGTTATAAATTTTAAATTTATTTTTCTTCAATTTTTTTTCACAATATTTGTTATGATGTTATTTTTTATTATTTAAATTAATTAAATTCCAAGAAAAGAATAATATAACTAATCCCATTCAACTATTTCTTGGAATTACCTCGACCACACATACACGTGATGATCCATATATCACCCTCCCTATATTATCTAGGACACCCTCCGGAGGCCCCTTATCAGCATTTTCCACTCCCTTTATCTCCCTCTTAATAGTTTCTGTCAAACCCTCTTTCTTCCCATAAGAATTGGGAACATTTCCTCCCAATAAATAAGGTTTAGTAAGCAGTGAATCTACAGTGGGGGAATATGTGTTCACTCTTATTTCATTATGAGAATATTAGATGGTGATTTTTATAGGATGATATTTTAAAGTGAATTCAGTTATTGAAATATTTTATACTATTAACTATATTTTACTAAAATATGGGAAAATGTTACGAAATATATAAACATTGATAGTTCATATTTGTATAATATGAATGGATTATAAATTTCTATCCCCCGTGATTATTATGTGTTCCCCACAAATGATGCAAGTGAATTTTTTTTCTAGATTTTATCCTATTTGGTTGTTGAACCAGTTACCCTTTTGATTATATATTCTGATTGGATTCATATGCCTAAATTTTAGATGAATGAAATATTTTATTCCACATGAAGATAATTATAATTCATTATGGATTAATTGAATTCTATTATTTAATTTGATTCTATTGTTTTAAAAAAGAATCTATTTCTATATATTTTATTCCACATTAATGTTTCTGATATTATCACAGGAAAGTGGATGTTTAATAATTTGGGTATGAAATTGAATTATTTAAAATCATAATTATGTAATAAATTCAATGATACATCATTTACCACTCAATAGTAGTATTATAAGGTACCTGAAGGGGTACCCTGAGAGCATTGGAAACTGTTTGTTGCTAGCCATCTCGATGAGAATCACATGTTATTGAAAAATATATTATTATAATTTTTTTTACATATATACATACAAATAATAAAAATATAAAATTTCATACAATACAATTAAATTTATTGTCATTTATTTTATGGGGTTTCAACAAAAATGATTTAATTCAAGTTAAAGAAATCACCACCCGCATTGCCCATTCAATTATTTCATCAAGAAATATATATACTATTGTTATATTTTAATTATTTTCATACATTTATATGAAACATTATTTATTTCATATATTAAATTATTGAAAAATCATTATTTAATGATTTTAAATAAATTTGGGTACCAAGTCACCCAAATGAATTTTTGGTTACATGTTTATACAAGATCCAATGGGTGTTACGTGAATAATCCTTCCAACTATGTTGGGGAATGAATTTATTTTTCATTGTAATAGATTATTTTTTATTTCATTATGTTAAAATGTATTTCTTTAAATATAATTGATATTTAATTTATAGTTCAAAATAAAAATTACAATAGGATGATAATCAAGTGTATTCCTTCCCCATCTCCCAGGATGATCCATTTGGTCATATCCTTAGGAAGGGGAATCCTAGTCGTATGTACGGGATAGGTTCAGGACCATTACTCTCTGAGGTATTTACTAGGCCATATGGCATTGTAGCAGTATAAACTCATTATTTTAGTTACTCCCAACATAGTTATTATCATAGGAATATTGTTGCCTTAAGAAACACAATTTAGAACTAGGACATCATAATCCCGTAATAGGGGGATCATATACCAATATATGATGTGAAGGTCATTTCATTGAGGAAATATTTGGTTGAATTATATTATAATATGACAGGATGTGTCCATTTTTTATTATGTTAATGTATTTTTTCAGTGACATAGTAAATCACACAACGTTATAATCTTTTAGTACTCAATTTTTTGGTATTATGTTTAAATTTAAATATACATCAAATTTAAGATTCAATAAACATTATATATAGGTATTGATATTTAGCAGTGGGGAAGGAGATAAATATGTTGTCGATATTATTTATTTAGGTATTGATAAGGTTTGACTTAGTTTTTAGAGACGATGATGTGTAACTAATCTCAGGATAGACTAACACAATGATATGGTGATTGGGAAACCATGTTCAGGTTTTAGGTAGGGGATATCTATATTTTTATTACATTTCATGAAAACTATACTCTTAATTGATTTGGTATGATTGCTTCTGAATTTTACCATATACTCATTCTTCATAGGCTCTTTTGGGTTATTTTTTAAATGAACCCATGTAACATCTTCCATTATAGTACAATAAAATTTTCTCTTTACTTAAAGGTTATATTAGATTTGGTATGGATAGAGTATGATTACTGTAATGAAAAAAAATATTTTATTAATCTCACTTTAGGTGAGAGATTTTGGTTAGAACATATAATCAGTAGGTTATAAGTAAGTCATTGTTGTATTTATTTTGGATTTTATACATTTTTTCATATGTTATCATTATTATGCTAGTTTCCATGGGGTGTTTTTTGGTTTTCATAATAAAAATGGGGTTGTAGTATCATTTAGTAATCAATGGAGGAATGTTATGGGGGATTATTTCATTATTTTCTTATAATGTGGAATCTTTATTATGGTTAAAATAATATATTAATTGATTTCAAGTTATTATTTTATTTATGTTTTCTTGGAATCTTTTTGGTGATGATGTGGTAATAATTTATGATCATGTGTGGTGGAAATATATGAGAGGTGTGACATAGATATGTAGGGGTCGTGATGTTTTAAAAGGAAGTGTGTGGTTCTATATATATAGTGGGGTTATTTTATTAGGTTATGCTATGTAGTGATGTGGTATTATTGTGGAATATGGATATATATAAACATTGATAAAGTGGAAACAAGATGTGGTTTTTGTGCGTTAAATTTACAATCACATATTTTTTATTGATTTTGGTGGTGAATTTTTCCATTGGGATTAGCTATTTCATTCATTAATATTTCATCACGAATTATTATATTTCTAATTCATTGATTTTATATTTTATTATTAACTTTGTAATTTTTTAATGTTTCTTATATTTATATATATCTTTATTTAATTCTGGTTTCTAAAATAAACTATCCTAGGTCAACTAGACAAGCCATCCATGCTATCCTGTCAAAGGTGGTAAGGTGAAACACGGTATAAAAATAATTCTTGGATATAATTAAATTATGATATGCAACCAGTGTAAAATGGGTAATAAAGAGATAAAACTATATCCAAAAAACCAAACCAAATAAACAAAACTAGAATGGTATTATTCATAAAATATTAACAATTCACCATGTGACCAACCATAACTTCCAAACTATCTTGAACTAATGGCTGCGTTAATAAGAGTAACCATCCTACTATATGATTCCTCTCCCTTCACGTAGACCCTGCAGTATAACATCCACAACATCCAATAGAAAAAACATTTGGTGTGAGAAAAAATCCCAGTTGGACACCACCACAGAGTTGATATAGGATGTAATATATATATTTAAATTTTTCTATATTTTATTGCAAAAACAATTTTACAATGAATTTTTATAAATTCAAATCCGTTTTTAAATAATTTCCTTTGGTTCACTTAAAATCCATTCATATTCACATAGATAGTTATATGAAATGAATACATGATAAAGTAGGGAAGAATATACTCACACCCTAAGGGAATAAAGTAAACCCATATCCATGAAATACTCTATCATGTGAAATCATATTATAAAACCTCATGTAAAACATGTGAGAAACAATCCATGACAAAATCCATTTTGGAATAAACAACCATAAATGAAAAATCAGACATTATTATCCCCTAGAATATAGGAATATATGATATATATAAATGATCCAAACCCAATAATTTTTTGTTTTCAAGAAATATTTAATTCAACCACAGTCCACCGGAATCACAAAGTAACCACTGGTGGTGCCACACATATTAGGGCCACCTATATCCCTTTCCCAATTCACCCAAGGGCCCCAATGTGAAAATCATGTCAAAATTATTTTCAAAACAATGATCAAAATTTATAAAATAATTTCATATCCAATCTAATCTAAATCCGTGATTAATGAAAAATATTCAAACCTAAACCACCAATCAAGTGTTTAATTAAATACATTTTGGGAAGAAATTTATTTTTAAAGAAAACCCCATTTAGAAACCTATATATTTCTAAGGATTCCTTTCAAAATTGAAAATAACTTCAATTGAATTAATACCATAAATGAATATTACAATAAATATTATCAAGTCATACAATTAACCCAATGTTTTACAATTTATACCTCAAAATGGAGGTAAAACTAATGGCCTTAAAAAGAGAGGTCAGGGAAGTGTATAATCTGTCATAATGATATTAGACATAAATAACAAAAATAATATGTCAAAACCCTTATATATGGAATGTATATAATCTTTTATTTTCATAATATGAGTGTTGGAGATATCCAATAAGGATCTATGAAGAAAAAAAGAAAAATGGGATCAAAAACCCAATAGACCTAGAGTTGATCCATTGAGAACTAATTATTTCCACCTAGAATCCCAAGGTATAATCCTATCATCTATTAAGAAAGGATTAGATGAGTAAAAAAATATATTTGGGGTGATTAGGCTTTAAAACAACCAAGGGAAAATCATAAAATCCCACTTCCTAAAAGTTTGAAAGGGGTCACATGGTTTATTGGGTATAGTCACATAGTTAAACTAACTATGTGCCTTAACTGTGCACTCATAATATCTATTCTATATGATTCTTAACACATTTCACTCAAGGATTCACAATTTTGTAAAACCAATCTACAATCATATGAAAACCTTGGACATACACCAGACACCCCACGTAGTTCACTAGGCATGTCACATGTCATGACTATCCATCGTTAAACCACAAAAAATTACCTTGTAACAAAATAGAGGCATACATCACTGTTACAGAATGGTTAAACTAATTGTTCAAATTAACCTTTTGTGAAACATCCCAGGTAAATAATGAATAAAAAATTTTCATATTTTTTAATATTTACGAATTAAATATTAATTTTACTTTAAAAGGGTTGCTATGTTCGATAGAGTACTCGATACGCAACAAAGAGTTTCATTGAAATATTTCGTTGCACACTAGTAATAAAATAATATTATTTTAAATGGTAGTTAACACATAGCCGTTGTATTGGCGGGATTGGATAGAAATAACTAAAATATGATTATATATGTTTTTTAAATGTTTTTACTTTTATCTAATAAAAGATAAAGGCTTAAAATACAGAAAGAATTCAATTTTAGGCGCATATGCCCTAGTTTTCACTAAAGGTTCACTTATCGCCTTTTGATGGACAACTGTCATTAAATATAGTTTTTTTCACTCTTATACATTCTATTGGACCAAATAAAACTCTTCTTTAGAATCGGGACATCAAAATTTACTTTGTGTAAATTTTTGATATTTTTCCGATAAAGTTCATTTTTTTAATGAATAGTGTAAAATGTTGTATTTTAATTCAAAACCTCTTTTTAATCTAATTTATTTATATGATTAGATTATCATTTGAATTTGTTTTATAGTGAAATTTGAATATATTTTTACCATTAAATCCAATAGTGGTCATTGGAATTAATTTCACTTTGAAATCGGACTTAAACTAGTGTCAATCTTTTGATACTTATTGTTTTATAAAAACACACTATTTGCTCTGACAGTGGGAATTAATTATTATATTAATTAATGAAACTTATATGTTTTGAATATTTTAAAATGGACTTAATTTTTGAATTCGGAATATCAAATATAGCTTAGGGTGAATTTTTGGTATTTTTCGGAAAAACTTCAATTTTTGATGAATAGTGAAACCACTAAGTGGTACTTAAAAAACTGATTTTTCGTTTAAATGATATTTTACCACCTTTGTGTTTTGAATTTCAAAAATCTGACATACATGGTTGTCATTAAGATGTAAAATGTGGTTTAATGGGATTAAAATAATTTTTTTGGTGAATAGTAACTTATTAAGTTTTTAATCGCGATTAGAGGTAATTACTGTAATTTAAGGTAAAAATAATATTGTAATAATATGAAATGATCTTGACACATGTCCTAAACTCATTGGAAGTGTCATGGCCGACCACGAAAATCCATGGGTAAACTTGGGGACCCCATGAAGCCACTTTGGTTGGAAAATGACATTAATAATTTTTTATTTAAAGTTAAAATAAAAATGTCACAAACATGAGTTGTTTTACTAAAACAATTTTTACATGGGGTTATAAAAATCATATTATTGAATATAAATATTCATTGGAAAGTTAAAAAGCATTCCTACATCATAGAATTTTTTTTCTTTATAATTTTTAGACATTAAATAAATTAAATTATTTATGACACCATGATGATACAGTGATTACCTCATTATTTAACGATTTAAATAAAAAGGAAAGATAATGTAAAATATAAGACCTACACGTTTCAAAAACCTATTGGATGGGTGTATTTAGAACCCTTATAACCTTCTCCTCTAAACACATCAATTTGGGACCATTAAAATCCGGAAATCATTCTAAAATAAAGTAACATTTCCTTACATTCCACGAGTGCCCCTCCTCTCCTCTTATAAAAGGCCCCCACCTCTACCACCTTACCCACACGTCCAAAGACGTTGGATCGGCCAAACCCTGCCCATTTTGTCTCTACACATCCCTCTCTTACTCTTTGAAGCCTCACTTTGGGAAAAAGTCTTCCCAAGGAAGCCTTTGAGCACAAATATAAGAGAGTTACCTGATTTTAAGGTGATGTCTTCACTTGTGTTCTTTTGTTTTATTTTGCTTCCGCATCCCCCTAAACTCTTTTTATTAATTTCTTTTTAAAAAAATCCAGTATGTTCAATATACTAGAATGTTTTTATAAGAATATTTCGAGCTAAACTTACACACATCTATATCTAATGGTTAAAGAACATTCTGTTTCTGTGGTTGGAAAATTTCTGCCTCACGAAACGATGATTGTTCAATATTCTTTTAGACACCATTAATGGTGGCCATTAAGATGTCACTCTATTTATATATGATATATATTATTTTTTTGTTTTCCATATGCTTCTTTATTTTTCATTTTTGGTATAGCTTTATGGTTTCCATTGTGGGTAAACACGATAATTTCATTTTAGGAAGTGCAGACTACCACCCCTCAATGTGATGTGATTCGTTAATGCCATATGTGGGACGTATAAAGGATGGATTTAAAGTTATTATATATGATGTTATACTGGAATTATAATATACCTCTATATCATTATTATTTCTTTCCATTAAAGTATGAGATAGAAATGAAAGTTGCATTCATGCGTACGTACGGCTTACCGTCTCCATGAACGGTGCATTTCATTTCTTATCCCCAAATGTAATGTACTATTATAAGTACATGTATATAATGGATATATATGATGAATGATACATATAAATGATGAATATAATTCTGTAATTAAAATATACATACCTCTCATTTAGTTTTAATTCCATTAATATGACAAAGAAATGAAAGTAGCGTTCATGCGTACGTATGGCTTACCGTCTCCATGAACGGTGCATTTCATTTCTTACCTCTAAATGATTATGTAATATTATAAATACATGTATATGCTGGATATATATGATATATATGATATGAAAATCAGGAATTTCATTCTGGATATAAAGAACCTTTGACCACACGAACAACATGTAATTGTAAGAAGTCCACTTTCGACTTAAGAACCAAATATTGACAAAACAAACATTATTAACATAAATGATTACATAATGTTTATAACATGGCAATAAGTGATATAAAAGGCATAATGAACTTGAAAAAGGTTCTTAATAAAATAGAAATTAACTCAAGTTTATTATTCAGGACGTTAAAGAACGATCGAGTCAAGTCGGACCCGAGGTAAGGGACTTCGTCTCAATCTCCTTTCATTGAGGCATATTTCGTTTTATACTCAACTATCATTTAAACGGTGTATAAACCCCTTTGAATTTTACTTTTATACAAAAGGAATCCTTTTTTATGAAGCATTTTACAAAACTACAAAAAGGAATGTTTCTTTTAACGTACGCGGTGACAACAACCTTTTCCGCCGCCGCGAGTATTATTTGGTCTTTGGCTTCCTGAACATGCCGTAATGTTTTTTTTAAAATGAAATAAATACAATATACTCTTTTATGTATTTTGGTATTGAAAATGGTTTTTTATAATGGATTTGTTATGTCAATATATTTAAGTGATATATTGTGATCAAAGTGTGGAAATGTTTTCTTTCCACTATATTTGTTTTATGTCTTATGACACTAATAATGGTACTTGGACATTTGAAGGGTGGTTACGTGATAAACCATATGACGGGTGGTGCCGTGAATACTAGGACGGGTAGTTACATTATAACCTCCAATGCATTGGGTATGGAAGTCGGCCGTATGGATATTCTATTAAGTATGTATGGATGTTGTCTATATGGCTATTCCATTAAGTGATATGTGTGGAAGTCGACCGTATGGTTATTCCACTTAAGTATATTTATGTCCCAAGTTACCTTTATTTGTTATGTGTTCTTTATATGGGTTTTATGGTAATCCTTTGGTTACAAAAGGGTAATTAATTATATTTTATTCAGTGAAGAGTTTTTACTACTTCATGAAGGTGAAGGTATTACTTTGATAAAGTATACATGGTTTACTTGATGTTTGAAAAACTAATAGTTTTCATTCTTTGTGTATCCCTTACTGAGATTTTTATGCTCACCCCAAGTTTTGTTTGAAATGTTTTTCACAGGACATATTGTGGAACAGGGTCAAGGATGGGATCAAGGGAATGTCATGCTATATAAAACATGGAACTGGACATGTTTCGTTTTAAGAGTTTTTTTATTCTATGGAAACATCGTAGAAGTGTCTGCTTTGTAACCTTTTGAGATGTAACAGTTATGTCCTAATTCTCTAAAACTCTAAACCTGAAAATATCCTCAATGTGAATTATTCCATTAATTCAATATTAAGATATGTTTAAGGCCGAGGCCTTATAGTTGGTATCAAAGGTTGGTTTAGACAACTTTAGGAGTTATAAAATTGTTAAATTATAAGTTAATTTATGGTGTGACTGAAATGATATAGAATTTAAAGATTACTATGTTTCTTCGCCTAAGATATTTCTGTGTTCAAAATGGTTTTCCACAGAGGAAACAAAGAAGCTATGTTGGGACTACATCAAGAGGAAGACAACCTTCCAAATAAGCAACCTGAGATGGTCAGAATCGGAACTGAACAGTTTGTTGCAGTGATGGAACAGTTGACTCAGGTTATAAATGGTGGTGGTATCCATGCATGAGATCATCCAGATCAACCATAGAGGAACATGTCAGTGGTGGAACATTTCATGAGGCAACGTCCCCCATCATTCATAGGATCATCTGACCCCGTGCAAGCTGAAGGTTGGATTAAAGCACTGGAGAATATTTTTGATGCCATGGGGTGTTCAGAACATCAAAAGGTTAGTCATTCTTTTTACCGTTTTGAAGGTGAAGCTGATCAGTGGTGGTCGATGGTGAAAAATATTAGGGATAGTAATGAGATTGAGGATCTTCACTGGGACGAATTCAAAGGTATGTTTCTTGAGAAATATTTTCCTAAGGTGGTTCGTCTTAGGATGGAAAAACAGTTCCTAGAATTGAGGCAGGAGGATGATTTAGTGGCTACCTATGAAGAAAAGTTCACTCGATTGGAAAGGTATGCTCCAATCTTCATACGAGATCTTGATAGTAAAATATACCATTTTTACTCAGGGTTAAATCCAATGTATCGAAGGGATTTAGCTTCTCGTGAGTTCAAAAGTTATGAAAAACTTGTTCGATGTGCAGAGAAGGTAGAAATGGAGTTTGCTGATGATCAGGTGTTCTATGACAAACAACAGAATAAGAGGTCCAGTTGGCAGACAAATGGGAAGAATTCATCAAAGAAGCAAGGAGGTAAGAAAAAAAATATCCATACTCTGAGAAGTGTGGTAAAATGCATCCTGGAGAATTTTTATCCAAGTCTAGTAAGTGATTTCGGTGTGGTAAGTCTGATCATATTGCTCGTAACTGTAAGGAAGATGATCAAGCAGGCAATGAAAAGCCAGCAGTAAGATGTTTTATGTGTAATGAAATGGGTCATTATGCAAATGAGTGTCTAACGAAGAACTCGACTGGGGGAAAGCATCCAGACTACAAGCAGAAAGGGGTGGTGAAATCCTTTGCAACAACTTCAGTAGATGTTGGGCCATCGAATGAAGTAGTATCAGGTACACTGTTTTTTTGTTCAGATTTTTCCAACGTGTTGTTTGATTCAGGGTCTACACATTCTTTCATTTCTGAGAAGTTTTCTTGAAAATTGGAAATTCCATCTCAAGATATGATCCTTGAACTTATGGTAAAAACACCCGGAGGGAACGTTGAGGAAAAAAGAAATTATAAGAACCTTCCAATCCTTGTGTGTGGAAAGAATCTACCAGCAAACCTTATTTTTTTGCCTCTAGTAAAGTTTGATGTTAATTTGGGCATTGATTGGCTTTCTGTTTATCATGCTAAGATTGACTGCAGAGCTAAAATGGTTTATTTTCAGAAAGATTTTCAGTTTGTGTACAAGAATGAACCCTTTATTTTGATAACATATCATGAAGTTGAGAAACTAGTAAAGATGGAAATGAATGTTACCTTGCACATTTTGTTTAAAATAAAGGAACTATTCAGATTAATGATGTGCCAGTGGTAAATGTGTATCTTGATGTTTTTCCTGATGAGTTGCCTGGTATTATTCATGATCGGGAAGTTGAATTTACTATTGACGTAGTTCCTGATTCTAAGCCAATTTCAAAACCCCCTTATCGAATGGCTCATGTTGAACATTTAGAGTTAAAGAAACAATTGCAGAAGTTATTAGATAAAGGTTTCATTCGACCTAGCACATCACCATGGGGTTCTCCTATATTGTTTGTTAAAAAGAAATATGGCTCAATGAGACTCTGAATTGATTATAGAGCCTTGAATAATATTACTATTAAGAACAACTATCCTTTGCCTCATATCGATGATTTGTTTGATCAGCTCCAGAGAGCTCAGTATTTTTCGAAGATTGACTTGAGGTCGGGGTACCATCAGTTGAAAGTAAAAGAAGCAGACATTCCGAAGACTGCATTCTGTACTAGATATGGCCATTATGAATTTGTAGTTATGCCTTTTTGGTTAACCAATGCACCTGCTGTATTCATGGACCTTATAAATAGAATTTTTCATGAGTTCTTGGATAAGTATGTGGTTGTTTTCATCGATGATATTTTGGTTTTTTCTAAAAGTAAAGAGGAGCATGAAAGTCATTTAAGGGTTATCTTGAAATCCTTAAATGAAAATAAACTATATGGAAAATTAAGCAAGTGTGAGTTTTGGTTACAACAAATTTCTTTCTTGGGTCACATTGTTTCAAAAGATGGCATAACTGTTGATCCTACTAAAACAAAAGTTGTTGAAGATTGGCCAAGAACCAAAAATGTAACCGAGATCCATAGTTTTCTTGGTTTGGTAGGTTACTACCGATGTTTTCTTGAAAATTTTTCACGGTTATCTAGTCCAATGACTAAGATAACTCGTAAGGGTGTTAAGTTCATCTGGACAAAAGAATGCGATGATTGTTTTCAGGAGTTGAAAAGAAGATTGGCGAATGCTCCAGTTTTGGAACTTCTTTCCAGGAATGGTGAGTTTGTTATATACAGTGATGCTTCGTTGAAGGGACTTGGCTATGTCCTTATGAAGAATGATCAGGTAATTGCTTATGCTTCACATTAGTTGAAAACTCATGAGGTAAATTACCCTACACATGATTCGAAATTAGATGCTGTTGTTTTTTCTTTAAAAATTTGGAGGCATCATTTGTATGGAGTAAAGTGTGAAATATATACTGATCACAAAAGTTTAAAGTATATATTCACTTAGAAATAATTGAACATGAGACCGAGGAGATGGATGGAATTAATCATGGAATATGATTGTACACTTCATTACCATCCGGGAAAACAAAATAAAGTGGTTGATGCTTTGAGTTGAAAAATTAATGCTTCATTAACCATGCTACGTTTGGAACGAGATCTTTGGTTTTTGATTTGATGAACTTTGGCATAGAAGTTGTCGGTGCAGGAAGTTATTCTGTTTTGATTCAGGTATCAGTGAGATCATACCTATGAGACAAAATTAAGCAAGCACAGAGGGAAGACAGTGAGTTGC
Source organism: Viscum album (assembly GCA_963277665.1). Classification (NCBI taxonomy): domain Eukaryota; kingdom Viridiplantae; phylum Streptophyta; class Magnoliopsida; order Santalales; family Viscaceae; genus Viscum; species Viscum album. Next base: position 125,977,076 of record OY728147.1, read on the forward strand.
AGAAAAAGGTAGAGCTGGATCAGAAGGGTAAGTTTCCTGAATTCAACATTGATAATGATTGTGTTTTGAGGTTTGGGATGAGATTCTGTGTCCCTGGTTATTCACAGTTGAAGAATGAGTTGTTATGTGAGGCTCATAGTTCTCCATTTTCAGTTCATCCTGGCAGTACTAAGATGTACAGGGATCTGCGAGAGTATTACTGGTGGGATGGAATGAAAAGAGATATTGCTGATTTTACTGTGAAGTGTTTGACTTGTCAGCAGGTTAAAGAAGAGCGACAGTTACCGAAAGGGATTCTTCATCCTTTACCAGTGCCAGAGTGGAAATGGGAGAATATATCCATGGACATCGTTGTGGGATTTCCAAAGACACCTCGAGGTAATAATGCAATATGGGATATTGTTGATTGCTTGACTAAATCTTCTCATTTCCTTGCCATACGAGATAATTTTTCCCTAGATCAACTTTCCCATTTGTATCTTAAAGAGATAGTCACGTTAAATGGATTTCCTCTCCCAATAGTATCTGATCATGATCACAGGTTTACTTCTAACTTTTGGAAAGGCCTTCAGAAGTCGTTGGGTACTGAATTAAATTGTATTACATCTTTTCATCTGCAATCAGATGGGCAGTCAGAATGAACAATTCAGACCTTGGAGGATATGCTACGATCTTGTTCGATGGATTATCAGGGACGTTGGGACTAACATCTTTCTTTGGTTGAGTTTTCTTATAACAACAGTTTTCATTTCAGTATACAGATGGCACCATTTGAGGCATTATATGGGAAGCGGTGTCGAACTCCATCATTTTGGGATGAAGTGGGTGAAAGGAAGCGGATGGGACAAGAATTGGTAGAAGAGATGGCAGAAAAAGTTCAGTTGATTCAGAAACACATGTGAACAGCTCAGAGCAGGCAGAAGAGTTATGCGGATAACCGGAGGAAGGATCTATCTTTCTAGGTAGGTGATCATGTTTTTCTCAAGGATTCTCCATGGAAAGGTGTGATGAAATTTGGTAAGAAAGGAAAGCTGAGTCCAAGGTTTATTGGACCATATGAAATTCTGGAGAAAGATGGATCAGTTGCTTACCGAGTGGCTTTACCTCCGAGTTTATCTCAGACACACAATGTTTTTCATGTTTCGATGTTGAATAATTATATGCCAGATCCATCTCATGTTTTGAGTCCAGAGGTAGTTCAGCTGGAGGAGAACCTATCTTATGAAGAACAACCAGTCCAGATTCTTGACCGAAGAGAGCAAGTGTTGCGAAATAAGGTAATTAACCATGTAAAGGTTTTGTGGAAAAACCATATTGTTGAAGAGGCAACGTGGGAATCTAAAAATGCTTTGAGGGATAAATACCCCCACTTATTTTGATAAGTGAATAAAATTGCGAGGATGCAATTCCCAAAAGGGGGGAAGGATGTAACATCCCAAGTAAATAATGAATAAAATATTTTCATATTTATTAATATTTACGAATTAAATATTAATTTTACTTTAAAAGGGTTGCTATGTTCGATAGCGTACCCGATACGCAACAAAGAGTTTCATTGAAATCTTTCGTTGCACACTAGTAATAAAATAATATTATTTTAAATGGTAGTTAACACATAGCTGTTGTATTGGCGGTAATAGATAGATATTACTAAAATATGATTATATATGTTTTTTTTAAATGTTTTTACTTTTATCTAATAAAAGATAAAGGCTTAAAATACAGAAAGAATTCAATTTTAGGCGTATATGCCCTAGTTTTCACTAAAGGTTCACTTATCGCCTTTTGATGGAGAACCGTCATTAAATATAGTTTTTTTCACTTTTACACATTCTATTGGACCAAATAAAACTCTTCTTTAGAATCGGGACATCAAAATTTACTTTGTGTAAATTTTTTGTATTTTTCCGATAAAGTTGATTTTTTTAATGAATAGTGTAAAATGTTGTATTTTAATTCAAAACCTCTTTTTAATCTAATTTATTTATATGATTAGATTATCATTTGAATTGGTTTTATAGTGAAATTAGAATTTATTTTTACCATTAAATCCAATAGTGTTCGTTGGAATTAATTTCACTTTGAAATCGGACTTAAACTAGTGTCAATCTTTTGATACTTATTGTTTCTTAAAAACACGCTATTTGCTATGACAGCGGAAATTAATTATTAAATTAATTAATGCAACTTATATGTTTTGAATTTTTTAAAATGGACTTCATTTTTGAATTTGGAATGTCAGATATAGCTTAGGGTGAATTTTTTGGTATTTTTCTGAAAAACATCAATTTTTTGATGAATAGTGAAACCACTAAGTGGTACTTAAAAAATTGATTTTTCATTTAAATAAAATTTTACCACCTCTGTTTTTTTAATTTCAAAAATCCGACATACATGGTTTTCATTAAGAAGTAAAATTTGGTTCAATGGGATTACAATAATTGTTTTGGTGAATAGTAACTTATTAAGTTTTTAATCACGATTAGAGGTAATTAGTGTAATTTAAGGTAAAAATAATGTTGTAATAATATGAAATGATCTTTACACATATACTAACCTCATTGGATGTGTCATGGCCGACCAAGAAAATCCATGGGTCAATTTGGGGACCCCATGAAGCCACTTTGGTTGGAAAATGTCATTAATAACTTTTTATTTAAAGTAAAAATAAAAATGTCACAAACATGAGTTGTTTTACTAAGACAATTTTTACATGGGGTTATAAAAATTAGATTTTTGACTATAAATATTCATTGGAAAGGTAAAAAGCTTTCCTAAATCATAGTATTTTTTTGATAATTTTTAGACATTATATAAATTAAATTATTTATGACACCATGATGATGCAGTGATTACCTCATTATTTAACGATTTAAATAAAATGGAAAGATAATGTAAAATATAAGACCTAAACATGTTAAAAACCTATTGGATGGGTGGATTTCGAACCCTTATCACCGTATCCTCGAAAAACATCAATTTGGGACCATTAAAATCCGAAACTCACTCTAAAATAAAGTAACATTTCCTTACTTTCCAAGAGTGCCCCTCCTCTCCTCTTATAAAAGGCCCCCACCTCTACCACCTTACCCACACTTCCAGAGCCTTTGGCTCGGCCAAACCCTGCCCATCTTGTCTCTCCACTTCCCTCTATTACTCTGTGAAGCCTCACTTTGGGCAGAAGTCTTCCGAAGGAAGCCTTTGAGCTCAAATCTAAGAGAGTTACCCGATTTTAAGGTGATGTCTTCACTTGTGTTCTTTTGTTTTATTTTGCTTCTCCAACCCCCTAAACTCTTTTTATTCATTTATGTTGTAACAAATCCAGTATCTTCAATATACTAGGATGTTTTTATAAGAATATTTCGAGGTACACTTACACACATCTACATCTAATGGTTAAAGAACATACTGTTTCTGTGGTTGGCGAATTTCTGCCTCACGAAATGATGACTGTTCAATCTTATTTTAAACACCTTTAATGGTGTCCATTAATATGTCACTCTATTTATATATGATATATATTATGTTTATGTTTTCCATATTCTTCTTTATTTTTCATTTGTGTTATACCTTTATGGTTTCCATTGTGGGTAAACACGATAATTTCATTTTAGGATGTGCGGACTACCGCCCCCTCAAAGTGATGTGATTTGTTAATGCCATATGTGGGACGTATAAAGGATGGATTTAAAGTTATTATATATGATGTTATACTGGAATTATAGTATACCTCTATATCATTATTATTTATTTCCATTAAAGTATGAGATATTAATGAAAGTAGCGTTCATGCGTACGTACGGCTTACCGTCTCCATGAACGGTGCATTTCATTTCTTATCCCCAAATGTAATGTACTATTATAAGTACATGTATATAATAGTTATATATGATGAATTATACATCTAAATGGTGAATATAATTCTGGAATTAAAATATACATACCTCTCATTTAGTTTTAATTCCATTAATATGACAAAGAAATGAAAGTAGCGTTCATGCGTACGTACGACTTACCGTCTCCATGAACGGTGCATTTAATTTCTTACCTCTAAATGATTATGTAATATTATAAATACATTTATATGCTGGATATATATGATATATATGATATCCAAATAATAAATGTCATTCTGGATATAATTAACCTTTGAACACACGAACAACATGTAATTGTAAGAAGTCCACTTTCGACTTAAGAACCAAATATATGCAAAACAAACATTATTAACTTAAATGATTGCATAATGTTTATAACATGGAAATAATTGATATAAAAGAAATAATGAACATGAAAAAGGTTCTTAATAAAATATAAATTAACTCATGTTTATTATTCAGGACGTTAAAAAACGATCGAGTCTAGTCAGACCCGAGGTAAGGGACTTCGTCTCAATCTCCTTTCATTGAGGCATATTTCGTTTTATACACAACTTTCTTTTATACGGTTTATAAACCCATTTGAATTTTACTTTTATACAAAAGGAATATTTTTCTAAGAAGTATTTTACAAAATTACAAAAAGGAATGTTTCTTTTAACGTACGCGGTGACAATGACCTTTTCCGTCGCCGCGAGTATTATTTGGTCTTTGGATTCCTGAACAAGCCGTAATGTTTTTTTAAATAAAATAAATACCATATACTCTTTTATGTATTTTGGTATTGAAAATGGTTTTTTATAATGGATTTGTTATGTCAATATATTTAAGTGACATATTGTGATCAATGTGTGGAAATGTTTTCTTTCCATTATATTTGTTTTATGTCTTATGATTTTTATAATGGTACTTGGACATTTGACGGGTGGTTACATGATAAACCATATGACCGGTGGTGTCGTGAATACCAGGATGGGTGGTTACGTTATAACCTCCAATGCATTGGGTATGGAAGTTGGCCGTATGTCTATTCCGTTAAGTATGTATTGAAGTTGGCCGTATGACTATTCCATTAAGTGATATGTGTGGAAGTCGACCGTATGGTTATTCCACTTAAGTATGTTTATGTCCCAAGTTACCTTTATTTGTTATGTGTTATTTATATGGGGTTTACAGTAATAATTTGGTTATAAAAGGGTAATTAATGATATTATATTCAGTGAAGAGTTTTTACTACTTCATGAAGGTGAAGGTATTACTTTGATAAAGTATACATGGTTTACTTGATGTTTGAAAAACTAACAGTTTTCATTCTTTGTGTATCCCTTACTGTGCTTTTTCTGCTCACCCCACGCTTTTTTTGAAATGTTTTTCACAGGACATAATGTGGAATAGGTTCAAGGATGGGATCAAGGGAAATTCATGCTATATAAAACAAGGAACTAGACATGTTTCTTTTTAAGAGATTTTTTTATTCTATGGAAACATAGTAGAAGTGTCTACTTTGTAACCTTTTGAGATGTTACAGTTGTATCATAATTCTCTAAAACTCTAAACCTGAAAAGATCCTCAATGTGAATTATTCATTTAATTCAATATTAAGAGATGTTTAAGGCCAGGTCCTTATATTTTTTCTAGCTTGTTTTCTCCAAAAACCATTTTTTTGATCCTCCAATCCACCAAATATTCTCAGACCTTGAAAAATAAAATCTATGGCTCTACCAAGGCTTACCTATGACCTAGAGGGATTAAAAATTCTCCCCACCATAATCTCTTTCTATTCCTAAAAAGTTATCAAGATCCAATACACAGAAAGAGGGAAGGACACTACTACCTCATCAGTGATTCCTTCTCCAACATCACATGTAAATCCCAATCGCACAACCAATGTACTTAGACCATGGGAATAATTTTACCATGTTGTACCTTCTTATAAAAATACACAATCTGAACTCATAGCTCAACAATGATTTTCTCGATATCAAGGTAAAAATACACCCATTTAATCCCAAGGTAAGTTTGAATTTGATACCTCCTTAGTTGGAAAACATGAAACACATCATGGATCAATGTCAAAATATAAGGTATGTACAGATCATATTTGAATATTTCAAGTCTCTCCATGATCTAAAAGGGGCCAAAAACCTATAATTCCACCATACCCATCTTACCCAACTGAAAATGTCCCCATTGAGGGGAAACACTATGAAGAAATTAATCACCAACTTCAAACTCATCAAAGGATGATTCATCTTCCATAAAATCCAAGAACATCTCTCCACCAGCCTCTTCCACTCCGAAGCTCATCCTAAATAAAAAACTCATCATAGACCACTCCTCAACTACTTCCTTCATGCATTGTGTCATTATTGTTATACTCAACACATTGGAAACCACATTCCAATTACTAGAAGTATATGAAATGTCAAAATAAAAATTCAGATGATACTCCATCCAACATCTCTATCACATATTTAGATCCCTATATGTAAAAATATATTTCATACTATTATGATTCCAATATAATATAAAATTCTCCCTAAATAGATTGTGATTAATCTTTTTGACTGAATTTGTAATTGCAACCACCTAAAGATCATGGGTAGGTAAGTTCCTCTCATGAGGGAATATCTAGAAAGTTCCATAGGCTAGAACTTGTTTTCACTATTTTGAGAAACATCCCAAACCCATACTAAAAGCATCACAAAAAACATCATAACCCTAACCTAATTACAAAAGAATAAAAATTGTTATTTAATTCAACTTCACTATTTTATCCTCAAAAGATCTCTGAGATTTTTCTTTTCATTCAAACATTAACCCATTATGAGTTAATGTTATCATCAAATATGTGATCTTAGAGAAATCCTGAAAAAAAAATTTATAGTAACCAAGAAAACCAAAGATGATTCATATCTCAATCATGTTTTTGGGAAACTCAAAATACATAACTATCTCTCTCTTCTCATGTTCCATTGAGACACCCCTCATAGATATAAAATACCATAGAAATTTCCCTTCATAGATCCAAAACTCACATTTTGAAAGATTACAATATAGATTATGATCCTTTAAAGTTAAAAGAGTGATATATAAATTGTACATATGATCATCTTGGGTCCTAGAGTACACTAAAATATCATTCATGAAAATGATAACAAAATATTCCATGAACAAATGAAATATTTGGTTTATCAAAGATCTAAACACCAAAATATAATTAATGATACTGAATTACAGATCTAGAAACTCGAAATTGACATACAATCTCTTAGTATTTGACATAAGAAAATCCGCTTCTCAGACACTCAATTGGTGGTACCCTGTATGATCTTCATTCATTGAAAATCAATTTTCCCCTTTATGATTTCCAAAGATATTTTCAATCATGGTGTAATTTCTTTTTAATAGTCACCCAATTTTACATTCATAATATCTGAGACTCTCTTCTAACTTCTTATCAATGCGGGCCATAAAATCCCACAAAAATATGATTCAAAGAATAAATCCATTAGCCTCTAGATCCTCATATTATATGTTTAGTTCCACCAACTCATCAGGTTCAATTCAAAAATATGTAATAAAAAATGGGCATCATAGAAAGGAGTGGGTAAATTGTAAACTCGACCTCTTTCCGGGGTGATAAACTAGGAAAATCATCTGAAAGGTCCATAGGGTACACACACACCACCACAGGTCGCTGACTTCCCAAAAATGGTCAACGACATAAGTAAAATATCTAAAAATTTACATAATATCATCCCATCATAAGGAACAATAGACCATGAAAAATCAATTCTAGAGTCCCACTCACACTAAAAAAGATGAGTGACCCCATTGTAGGTTATAGAATGAACATAGTGATGATAAAATTATATCTACTCCTTAAAGATAATAATCCAATCCATGCCATTTATCATGTCAAATATGTCAATATTAACAACTAAAAAGTCCTATATCAAATCGTAGTCAACTATGCTCACCATTCAAATAAGAAACGTGAAACCTCATTTGAACTCTTTTCCAAATTTGTGGAATGATTTAATAATAACATAGTATGTTTTTAACATAATCTCGACACTTAAACTAAATTTGAAAATATAAAGGACTGAGTATCACCAGTATCAAAAAAATCATGCACAATATAAGATGAAATAAACATTGTACCTCTAATAGTAAGTGAATCCACTTTAGACCCTTCTAGATCATTCTATTCCACTAAAAATACATCTTATTTTAGGAACATGAAGATATCTGTTGGAATGAGGATTATACCAACCACCATAGGAATCCCTTGTAAAAACTTGAAAACCCTAGATAAGAGTGGATCATTTCATACTTCCTTGGAATATCCTCTAAAAATAATTACTATATAGACTAATAATAATAATTGATTACAATTATTAAGGGATTATGTATGGTGAGGCTTCTCATAAAAAACATTTAAAAATAATGGTATAAAAAATTCTACTTTTATGAAGAATCCCCTAAAATGAGTGATGAAGAACATTTACAAATGTTGAACTTCTATTTCTAGCATGAATATACACCTTGTCTAACAAATGCACCAACTAAATCTCCACACAAACATTTCATTATATATTTGTCTTCCTTAGCCACAAATACTTTTTTAAATAACTACATAAAGGTTGGAATACATATTAGAATCAACATCAATTGAATATATGGCCTGAATCCCAACTCAAATCTTTTATTCATTATGTGCACATTATTGACAATCTTGGTGTCAGATAAAACATTACATAAAAAAATTGAAATACTCTAGAATAGATTTATCCCATATATTTAAGGCTATAAACTCTTGGGTCTTCACCACACATAAGTTATCAAGTTAAACTATTCATTAAATATTTTATTAATAATTTTATATGTAACATTCCCATGAAAATTATCTTTCACAATGGAGTCCCACTATCTCATTATCAGTAGTTCAAGAATGTACATTGAGAAACCAACATTAGAGACCTCATTATTCTTGATAATGTTAATGACATTCTCAATCAAGTCAATATAATCATTATATTATTGGGTAGATTCTTCACCTCGGAAAATAGGTGGATGATTCTTAGTGAATTCAAAGACATAATCCACTACAAGTCTTGTGTTCCTGACACCCACATAGCCCATACTATAAATTATATGGGTCGCCGATTTATCCAGTTAAGGGTCAACTAGATGACTCTACTATAGATACTATCTCATAACTTCTTATTTTGTAATTTGAAGGGTTATTTTTAGAGGTATAATCTATTAATCCCATAATAATGACCACTTTTCTTTAGATAATAACCCCAAATATTAGGAACAACTTCAAGAATTCACATCCATCAATTAAAACATTATGAATTTAGATCAATCATGAATTATAAGAATGAATAATTACATTAAGATGGAATATGTACATTTAAATAATATCCCCATACATTTCATTCAAATGACCTCAAACTCAAAGACACAATCTTTTTAAAAAAAATTGGACTAAACATTGAAACAAGAGTTTAGTTATAAAAATTAGTTATCTATTCACCCTCTCACACCTTCTACCTGAAATCTGACGGTCCTAAATCTTATTTACCCAATACATATAACCAAACTCATGTAATGTTAACATTCTTTTGGTTGAGCATCCCTTTAATACCATTCTATATCAATCAATCCTTGGTCAACCTAATTATCCACATGATCCAGCCCATGATAGTTCTAAGGGATAATAAGGTATGGGAAAAAATATTGAATATAACCAAAATAAGACATAAAACTATAGAAAAATGAAGAATAATGATATTAAACCATATCTATAAATACGAAAAAAACCTGATAAACAAAAAATTATAAATCGGTAAAAACCAACAAGTTTTTATGTGACCAACCATCACATCCAAACCTTCTTGAGTTGAAGGTTTTGATTATAGTAGAAGTCAATATACAACAGGATTCCCTTCTCTTTAACTAGATCCTGTAATTTGACCTATATAATCACCCAAAGGATAAGTACTGTATAATCAAAATGTCTATTAGGACATCACCATTGTGTTTATACAAGGTCTAATATCTAGAATACACTAGTTTTAGCTATTAAAAAAAATATTTTTACAATGTTTTTCATAAATCCTAAAGAATTTGTAAATAATTCACTTTGGTTACATAAAATTCGTTCTTATTCACAAAACCATGATTATAAAAAATTTAAATGATAAAATAGGGAATTATATTCATACACTATATCATTATATAGTAAACACATATCCATGACATAATCAATCATATGATACCATGTGATACAAGCTCATGTGAAAAGATGTGATAAAAAATCCATGAAAAAAATCCATCTGGAGATAAACAAGTGTAAATAAAAAATCACAACATTTTTTTTCTATCCTATGGGAATATTTAAATGACATAAAATATCTGTAGCTTGGCATATGATGGTGTAAACCAATACCGGGTCCTACCAGAGTCATTTGATATCCCAAATTAACCCCTAGTAGTGCCACACAAAATATGGTCACATAAGTCTCATTCCTGATTCTCCCAACGATTCAAATAATTGATGTGTGTAAAAATACAACTAAAAAATATGATTAAAAAATTAAAATCCATGTCAATATACTTTGGTATATGAAATCCCATTTTGAAACCAAAACAACCATTCAAGAATTTAATAAAACACTTGGTTTTACAAAACCTATTTTTAAATAAGTAATGTCCCATTAAAACATGTATGATACCATTAAATACATTGAAACCAAAAATCACTTCAATGAACTTAATATCCAAAACAAATTTTATAATAAAAAAATTATTTCACAATACTAACCCATTGTATAGAAACACCTACCACAAAACAGAGGTATAACCAATTACCTTCGAATATAGAGACTGGGGAAGAGTATATCCAATCCTGATTGTCCTAGAACTACAAAAAAACATAAATCCAATTTCAAATCCCTTAGTTGTTTAATACATATATCCTTTGGGTTTCACATTGAATATCTAAAAAGAAAAGGAAAATTTTGATCAAAAACACAACATAATTTGTGTTGTTCGATCAAAAATGATGGAATTCCTCTTAGAATCCCAACAAAGAAGCATATCATTCCATAGAGAAGTATTATTACGAGTAAAAGGATATTTAGAGATTCTTATGGTTTAAAATGATAGAGGATGAAGGGTAAAATATAACCATTTAACAATTTTAAAGGGGGTCACCACGTTTCTTGGGGAAATCCACATGGTTAAACTAATTATGCACCATAACCATGTAACAATACCATCTATTCTATCTAGGGGATAGTTTTTATAAGTGTATATTATTTCGGTAAGATCACCCTAAAACCATGCGAAACCCTGGGATAACCACCAAAAACCGCCACATAGTTCCCTGGGCATGTTGTGTCGTTCAAAAAATTGTCCTCAAACTGTGAAAAAATTCAATTGTATCCTAAAATAGGCGTATTTCGACGGTACTACATAGTTGAACAATCTATCCACATAGCTTGTTTTCTAAAAAATCTTGTTTTAAAAATTCATTCCTTCAAATATTTTCATAACTCAAAATATAAAGATAAAGTCTCAACTAAATCATACATGTTACTCATGGGGAATCACATTTTTTATCCTTGTAAACATTACTTTGTGTTTACTGATATCATAGACATGGTTAATCCTATATAAAAACTATTCATATTCATATTTTTGATTCTAACATTCTATTATAATTATTTATATACAAGAAGTCGTTATTATTTATAGAAATGTATTTATTTTAATGTATAATACATTTTTCTCAAGTATTGATTATGTTGTAATTGATACTCCATTTATAGTTGGACTGTTTTTGTTTTTAGAATATTAATATGATTCTATTTTTTCATTTATTATATTCTTCCATCATGATTTTTTTATGTGTCTATATTTGTTCACCATTTTTTATCAACTATATATATTAGTGGTTTAAACTACTATTATATATGGTAAAAGACATTATATCAGCAGTTTAAAATGCCTATATATATTGTAAAAAATAGTGTTTATTTAAAATGACTCTTTTTATTATGAAATAGAGTATAGGTTTAGACATCCATTAAATTCTTGGTGTATTTTAGAGTAAAAAAAATTGCTAAAAAATTAAATATCCACTGAAAAAAAATTCTTCACCACTTCCTAGAAACTACCTTTCAATGATTAAAACTTCTATAGGTTGGATTCTGAAACCAATTATAGTAGTGGTTTTTAGAAACTAATATTGAATAATTTAGAGGTGGTTTAATAACATTACTAATATCTTATTTTTTGAAGTGCAAGAATATTCTTAAAGTATCAAATTAACCATAAAAACATCTATTTGGGACAAAGTTCACATTACCCCACAATATTGATCTTTTAAAGTCATTTCCTTGAAATATAGAGATATCAAAGTGTCTCCATGCATCTCTACACAAGCTATTCCATGTGTACCTCGTCACCAGACCGTGAATAATCATTTTGAAACTCCAATTACATGTATTTCAATGTCAATAACTATCATATCACTATCACCATGTATTCCATATATACAGATTATCTTGACATGTCTCTGAAAAATCAATCCATAAAATTTTTTCAACCAATTCATCACACTAATCATCTCTTATAGGTACCCATCACTACCAGCCATTAGATATTTTCATCAAATCTAACACATTGCATCCTTGTTATAACAAAACCCTTTTAATTTCCAAATGAATTCATACTTCATGATATGACTATTAAATATTCATTACTTTTTAATTCATATACAAATTCATAAGATTTATATAATGTAGTGTCAGTTTCATATAACCTTCAAAATAGAATAATGGTATTTAATAATAATAATACTCAATCTCTAATCTCCATGGATTTTCTTTCACACCTTCATGCACTTTGAATTATGTATAGTTTTCAATATTAGAAGCATTATCTTTTTTATAAGAACCTATTTTAGTTTAATTTTTTTTTGTAATTTACGTGACCTCTCTTCTTTTAAATCATTCCAAAATGTTTACCATTTATTTAATGTGTCACTTAAGCGTGGGACTCCCATTATTTGTTCATCAATCCCCAACATATTATATAAATTCAGTAAACAAATTTTGAATTTAACATAATCTATCCTCCAAATATTATCCTCAACATATTATGTAAATTATCTGTTCATAATCTATAATAAATTTTCTGGATGGGATTATAGAATGAAATCTATCTCCAAATCATGGTTGAGTGGTAAACTATTTTAATGAAATTAATTTATATACCTCATCATATTGAGAACTTGTGATGAGTCTAAATTCTACTAATAAATAAAAACCTGAAATATTATTTTTAAAACAACATATTTTTTAGGACTAATTTTTTTTGATGGAGCCTTTTAATGTTTCCTATCACTAATAGTGCTCTAATTTTCATTACTTTTTATATTAATTTCATGGAATACATCATCGTCAATTTTTCTTTCTATTTTAAATCATATAATTTTTATTTCATTTTTATTTAATAATTATTTTCTAAATGGATTAATTCATCGTTTTTATGTGTTTTAATTATTTTTGGATGTAATTGAGAAAGTCATGTTGTCATATATGTTTTTGGAAACTAATTTTTGATCTTTAGTAGGATGAATTTTGGAAAAATATTCTTTCATATGTCATTTCACAACATTCATTTCATTTATGTGATTTCTCCAGTATTTTATGTCATTCTATAAGACATTGAATGTAATTTTTTATATACTTATTATTTCCTAAATTCTATATGACTTTTGTGGATAATATTTCTAGAATCTTGTATGGCCTTCACTATCATTCTATATAAATTTACAAAAATTATCATATTACTTTTTAAAATAATATATGATATTTGATCATGTAATATAGATATACTATTTAAAATTACCCTTAAACATGCCTTTTGGATCCCATAATACATTTAATGTCATGTAAAATAAGATTCATAACTCTGAATTTAGTTCCTCACATTCAATATTTTACATTGTATAATTCCAATTAATTTAACAGAAGAATCATTCCAGTGTAGTTATTATTGTCATCTTTTGATATCAGATGTGTGCTATCATTTAAATAATTTTTAATAGCCATTGTATCATAGGATAATTAAATGATATTTAATGGAGATTAAAATATTAGTTTGAATTATTATTTAAATCTACCACATGGATGTTTTTCAAGAAGGTTATTTCAAGTGTGAAATATATCATAGGAGTCAAGTAATGCATTTTAGTACATTCAAACATTTATTCAATCCATAATGGATTTATAGGGAGGCCATGAACCAAAAATGGTATTGGATAGGTGGCGCACTAGAAGATCTCACACACTACTCTTAAAGTCCGTGCATTTGTGATCAATGAAAAAGGAAGAAGATAACGGGAGATTATTTTTCCATGTTAGAATAAACTCATAGGTGGTTATAGGAAGGGGATATCTATGTAAATTAATTTTTTATAATTTTTTTCATTATATATTTTCCAATTTGACTGGAAAATGCATTTCTTAATTATGGGGGTAAATTTTTTTCTTAAATACACCTTCTTAAAAAATGTTATGATGTTTTTATAATCTACGATGTAAACTAATTATTTTCATTATTTAAATTTAATAATTTAGGTATCTTATTGGTATGCAATTATTTTAATTTGGATTAATTACCTAGATATCATTTGGTGGTTGAATAAATTATATATAAGGAACAACATTCGTAATGGGGTCTTGGAATGATATTCATGTAGAATTAGGTTTTCACTTGAAGGTAAATGAGTGATCATTGACATATTCAATTAGGTAATATTTTTTTGGTGTGGAAAATGGAGTGTTTCATGAATAAAAACATTTACACTACTTTTGTCTTATTTCAAAACATTTCAATCAGTTATACAAATAAACTCTATTTTTTATTCTTATCTTATTTTTAATGTGATCTATTTCATTTTTTCATTGAAATCATTTAAAACATTTCTAAATCCATAATTTTCTATATTTCTTAACAAAAATTGAAACAAAAGTAATAGTTTTGAACCTATCATGAAACATCCTTGGGAGAAAACATTGGTACTAATATATTTCATTTTATAGGGAATAATTTGTTTAATTTAGAATTCAGGACATTTTCCCACTATCAACATGGTGTCATTTCTGGGGAGGTTTCCTAAGTCACATTATCTAAATTTTGGACACTATAAGTTCAAATTCTAAATCAGTAAGGTCAAAATGGATTTCTATAATTATGACTCATATGTTTTGAATATTAATAAAAATTTTGTCAAGACATATATGGATGTGATATTGTAATAAAAAGTGACAAAAATTATACAACACCTTATTACGTGAGTAGATAAAATTCAATTCCTTCTTATTTAATAAAAAAATAAAATAATTAGATGCTAATAAATAAGCACAAGAAAAAAATCATTTTCCCGTCCAATTTTTCCATTGAATATCCTTTTAATGATTATTCGGCGGATTAACTGGATTTTTCTTTTTCAAATTTTATTCAAAAAATTCATTAACACTAATTTATCAAATGATGAAAGTACAAAAAACTAATAATATTTAGATAATTAATGGGGTGAATTTTTTTTAGAATTAAATTCCATTTGAAACCCTTAATTTCGAATATGAAAAATCCAAATCATTATAACCCACATTGGATAAAGAAGAAGAAACACTTCATTCATTTATCTATGAATAAAACTTATTGGAAATTGAGTTCCTTCATTATTTCAAAGAATACCTTTTAAAAATTTCCCACTCAAAAAAGAGAACCATAATTCGAGATAATGTATGGAAAATTCTCTAATTTAGTTTTTTTGGCCAAATTATATTGAAAATAAAAAAGTACATGTTTCTTCATGTGATGATTTTGAGCCCACAACCTATAAATGGAAAAGTATTGTATATAAATAATATGTGTTAAAGGAATTTATGACTAAAATTATAGAGAAAATATTGTAACCAATTGATTTGTGAAATGATTCAGTTGATTATGATGCTTGGAATATTATTTGGAAAAAATAATTCTCATTCCAATACAAATTTAATAAAAAAACCAATTCTAGAATTATATTTCTGTAACTAGTAGTTCAATCTATTAAAGATGAAGTGTTTTGATGGTGCCCTTATATTTTATTAACGTTTCCACTACACCATATAAACCCTAAATACCTATAATATAACATTAATAAATATGTATAATGTATCATTTATAATAAATAAAAGCTACAAAATACTAGATAAAATTCATTTTTTTGGTTATCAAACAAGAAATATTTTTTTTCGTCATATTCAGTATAAAACATTTCCAATGTCTAGCAGTAGAAATTATAAAATGTTGCAACCACTAGATTTTTCAAAATAAAATTATTTTCACTTTTCATTTTTATTCTTTTTATTTTGTTTGAAAAAAATTATATTGTTTTTTTTCATTCATTTTATAGGCTTCCAATTTGTAGTTATTAAGATCCAAACTCAAGGTTTTAATTTATAAAAATATGTTTTGTATTTATTGGAGACCTATTTTTTTAAATTTATTTGATATTAATCATTGCAAAAACAATAGATTTCACAAAATAAGTATGGCTTAGGAACATTATTTATTTTATTATGATTTTATATGTATTCTTTTTCAATTTATGTTTTCTTTTTCTATAAATCTTTGTTTTTTTCTTTTTTTTGTACCTTATTCTTTTTTTGTGTTTTTTTAACTAATTTATTCCCAAACTAAATATCATTGTAACAATTAGACCACATGTAAATTAATTAACATATTTAACCAATGTAACTAAATTTAAATTATTTTTGAAATGAACATTGTTTTTGATTCAATATTTTAGGTAATTCAATAAGAGACCACTGAATTTTGAATCCCACATCGTAAATAACATTCTAAATTTTGTAATCACCAAAATATGAGAATTATAATCCTTTTAATAATCATCTTCACATTCACCCGATTTTATTGAGTGAATAAAACACTGTATTATTTGACTACATTTTCATTTGATTCTCTTGAAGCCATATAAATTTAAAATATTTGTGGCGAAAATGAGGGATGAAATTATTTGATGTTAAAATCACCTTCTTAAAAAGAACCTCTTATTCATTCCAACATTTTTTATTTAACTATTATAATCCCATAGTATCCAGGAAAACCCTATTAGGTAACCATATTATAAACCTATAATCCCTACCAGACGTTCAAAATAAGTAAACTATTTTATCTAATGGAACATAATTTTGGGGGTGTTGTATTGTAGTTTTATAAATTAGTTGAAGCTACATTATGGGGAATGGCTAAAATGTGTTTTGATCCTATATTTTCTAAATCAACATGGATTAGTTTCTTAAAGAATAAATATTAAAAACAAAACTATTGGTTTTAAAAATCGTGGAAAAAAATGAAAATGAATTTTTGTATCTAAAAAATGTTTAATCTTTCAAATGAAGTGATGGGAAGTCACACCACTATTTTATGATTAAATTAATCTAACATCCTTCCAAAATAAATATGTATAATATTTGAATACATCAAAAACAATGATTCAATTTAATTAAAGGTAATTAAGTGGATAAATTTATTCATCTCAAAATAATGAAATATGTTTTCTATCCTTACTGTTATCATTGTGTTGAGTGTAAATTTATATACAAGAGAACTAAAGAAGAGACTATACTTGAGTCAAAAATTGAATTATGTGTTTTTACATCAAAAATAAATAAATCACGATATCCATCGTCAAATGTATTTATTATATAAATTTATCTAAACCATATCTTATGAACATCCCTGTAAATTAATCATGATTAAAATAATTCATTTACTCATTAAGGTGTAGATTTTTAAACATATCAATCCAATGATGACCCTTTCATTTGTTTACATTATAAAAAAATTTATAACTAAAATCAAACATCTATATTGAGGAAGAATTATAGATAGGTTGGTGTTTTTTGTGCATGGGAGGATAAAATATTTGGGAATTCATTGAGTTAACTAAATTTATAATTTATAAAAAAAATTAGGATGCAAGTACATTTTGGGGACATGGAGTTTGATTAATAAATCTATAGATATTATTCATTGAATATAATTTTGTGCTATTTATTAGGATTAATTATCTAGAATTCCAAGTATTATGTATTGGGGATTTGATAGACATCATATCTTCATAACTTTTTATGTGAATTCTGTAGTGAATGAGATTTTCCAGGAATTATTTTTTGATGTTGAATCAATTATTTTTTAGACCGGGCACTAAGATACCATGTGATTGTGCCTATACTAAATTTTATAAATATATTAAATAAATTAGATATATTAAATTTCTTGTGTATAATGTGTTCCTGAAAAAGTTTAATATCCTCTAAACGGAGTCCTGAATCAAAATTAAAAGGGGGTTGTTGATATAATAATGTGGGTTTTATAATAAGTGTGACATAACCTTTTTCGACATAGGGTGTTCGTGAAAAAATCAACACGAGCATAAAAATGATTAAAGTACTTGAAATTTAATTTTTTTTGTTTGTTTATCAACATAGTTACCTAAATTCTTCTATAAGTACATGGTTATGGAAAAATATCTAGTTTATCCACATAAACATAGAGATTTAGGTAAGTCATTGGAGTAGATTTGGTGGGAAAATGAAAGCTGGATCATAGTTTGATGACCGGTGTGTAATTGAATAACCGAATCTCATTAATGAAAATAACAAAACTTTATTCATCATCAGTGATCAATCAAAATTGTGGAATGAAGATTTTTTTATTTTCTTCTCTTCCCCATTATTTATTTCTACAATGAATGTGAATCAATCATCCAATGGATTGATTCACAGATCAGTCATATAGCATGATGGGTTACCTGGAAGGATTTTATTGGGAGATTTATTTATTATTGATTCTTAATTCATAGTTCTAACAAAAAAAATAATGTGAAACCAAACATCATTGACGCTAATTCCTATATTGTGTGTTTCTTGGTTTTCTATTATTTTTTTACATGCATTCATAACTGGGGTTTCATTTTCGAGGTGGTTCATCCAAAATACTGAGAAATTGAATTTTGTGCACCCATTTATTGGTGCAATTATTTGAAATTGAAAATCTAGAATTTGTATGGTGTCGATATTGTGTGAAAATGATGATAATAATGGATTGGGATTGGATCTAATGTTCTCAAGCATGGGTTTTTTATGAATGATAGAGGGGTGGCCTTAGGTTACCTTTTCTAGTGAACCGAAGTCCAAAATAATTTTTTTGTCTAAAGAAAGGAATCTCCAACACTAGATATGAATTCCATGGGCATGATTGAAGATATAAGAGTTAGATATAGTGGTTGGGGGAAAATATGGGGTTGTTAAAGAAGAAAACACAAGATCTGTGAAATCCTATGGAACACAACATGTATTCCAGAGGAACGCACGATTTGGAACCCCCTATATGGTGGATGTGGTTTCCACAGTGGAATAAAATATCACATGACATGTGTCTTGACCCGGAGGATTGACGTGTACATTAGAGGCTACATAGACAAGACCATGATAACACCTGAAAGTACCAAAAGTGTAATCATACATGGACACGTACAGTCCATGTTTAGAAAGATAGAGTTGTGTACAAGGATATGGGATAAGTACATGATCATGAACACGTCGTGTACTTTTACATGGACATAGTCATTTACATTGGAATGACTAGGTTTCTATGTAACACATCATGTACTTCCATTAATTTGAAGTAGTTCCATTTTCCCTTATATCATGGATATGTTTCATTTGGATGTGTGCCCTTAATTCATACCCTAAGGGTTGGTATGGAGTCATGTCTTAAGCATAGGATAGAGATCCCATCATCCGGACTTGTTAGATATAAGTATTGAAATCCTTCCACATTGTAGAGGGTGAGGTTCTCCGTCATCTTCTTTTCCTAGGTGGAGTTCTTTGTATCATCATGACCCGCACTATTCCATCATTTATCTTGTACATAATATATTACTCTAGATTAAATTGTTATTATACCCCATGGCCTTAGGTTTGATCCTCATATACTTCTTGTTCTCTTCATACATATAGTGTATCCTTCTAATGGATGGACCCGATGAGATATAAATCTCTGAAGGATTTCATCAATGTTATCTATCTCATAGGGTTTGTTCTACATGAACAGTGATATGTTCAATTTTTGAGAAAAAATAAAAGATTATAATTATGGTTATGAATTTACCTTTATTCTATGTTTATTTTTTGAGTATTTTTGAATATATTTTTTATATGGGATGTAGAAATATACCTATGTATAGTCGATTGTTTTATTGATTCTATATGCTTAGTGTTTTCTGGGTAGCCTACTGGGTATTATTATACACACCTCCACCTAGGATTTTCCCTCGTGTTTCATGTCATGGGCAGATGATCGTCCTTTTGATGGAGTCCTAGAGTGACCAGGGTGAGGAGGTGTTTAAGGAGCCAGAAAATACAAGGTATTCCACTTCAGTTATCTTCACAAAATTCCCCATCCTTACATTGAAGATGGATGTATTTTAAGACTCATTTTGGTGGGATTAAATTTTTTCCTATTTATTTTCCTTTAATTTTTTTCATACTCGGGTTATGGGATTTAGATGTATGAATGCATGTTTTATGAGTTTTTTATATTTCATCATTGTATAGGTTGGGAGATGTGTGCATGTTCATTGGTACTACTGGATAATTCCCCTTTGTTAATAATATTCCTACTCAGTACTAGTCGATATCCTCCATACTTTTGGAAATTTTCTTGGATATTTGTGACATGGTCTACATTGGGATGGGTCATGACGTTGTGTTATCAGATAAATTCATTCTACATTTTGACCCAAACCTATAATAATTTTTTTGGGAAATATATTTATGTGTTTCTAGTTCATCTATTAGGAAAAGGACTCCATATTCATTGTGAAAGCTGACATATCCACACCTCAGGACCCTGATCACCTGTATTTACACATGGTACTTGAGGAAATTGGTTCCATGGAAACCAATTGTAAATTCAACATATATGAATGGGTTTTGGTTTCCAAGTCCATCTTCATTTTTCTCTACATATATACTCATTGAACATGGTTCATCTTGTTTATTTTAGGATGCATCTGTGAAATATTTTTTCTAGGATTAGGCATCAAGATTACGAGCATGATCCGATCAGTGATGAGGCTTCAATACATGGACTAGTTATAGATATGTTACCTTTAATTGGTGCAACACTCATACCACCATATATCATGTAACAGATGATACCGGACATTCTAGTATATAAGGTTCATAGGAAGAGTGAACTTCACATGTTTTTGTGAGAGTGAACCCTCATATTCTGATGTTATCTCGACCCATGGGTGGAGGGGGGGGTCTTGAGGTGGTGTCATGAATTTTCCATCTATTCAAGAATTTGGTATAATATATGGTGGTCTTTGAGGTGAGCTTTCTCCTTGGATCATCAGGATGATTGTGTGTTTTAGTGACCAAGTCATAAAAAGATATGAATCTACAATGGTCATTGTTTGAGTTCCATTTCAAAGTGCAGATCTATCTATCTATGCTGAGGCCTATTTGCATCCATAAATTCTATAACTTTATAAGGGTGTAATAATAGTTTCTGATTATTCATCATGTTTCACCAACCTCTCTAGGTACTCGATGTATACAATACATGATAAGTTGTTTTGGGATAGAACCTTCAAAAATTGATAGAATAGAGACATATAATCCAATGTTATGCCTCTATGAATTCATATATATGATTGAGTTCTAGTGTGAGCTTTATTGTTTTTTTTCCTGGCATAGCATAAGGAGATAGTGTTTTTTGGAAATGGGAACTCAGTTTCATAAACATTTACAATAAGTTTAATACGCCAATCTACGAGTTCTAGATGTGTGATGAATTTCATAAAGAGTTTTCATGAAAAAGTTTATATAGTTATAGGATCATATTATGGGTCAATTAATCCAAGGTATAGGTATTACTACTCATGTGATGGTAGGGGACATCATTAATAAGATTTTCTGACCCGCCATACGGCCAATAAGGATATAGTGGATGGACCACCAAGGAAGAGGAAATTGAAGGATAATATAGGTATATAGGGTGGAATACATAGAATAGTATCTATGAGAGTTGTTGGAGGTGCTAAAGGTTTTAACTAGTTACCACCAAAACTCCCTAGTGGTTTACGCCAGTCTCATTGAGCACAAGGAAAAGGGCAGTGTTGGCTGCAAATGGTTGAGGCTCGTGACCTAGAGGCTCCAAGGATAATACAAGATATGATTTGTGAATTTTCTTACTTATTTATAGTATTGACGAAATATGTTCTAGTAATTCCTATATTTCCAATTATTTGGATCAAGACATAAGGATTTTAGTTGAGCCCTTGGCATGACAGTTGTTCTTAGAGACTCCTACTATAGTTGACTCAGTGATCACAAAATTCTATTGATATTCTAACCTTACTCTTGAAGGTGAGTGTTTCTGTTATTATCTCTTTGTAGCAGTGATGAGGATTTATGGCTCGTTTACAGTATAAATTGGTTATCTACATTTCATTCTATGATTGACTATTCCAAGTGGATGATTTGGTGTGTTAGCTGTGATGTGACCAGTTTTTCTTATTTGGGTTAAAAGGAATCCCAGAAAAAAAGGGATGGACTCATGCATAAGAGGGTGCATCTGATTACTCATCAGTTTCTAAGATTGACCCTTAGTGAAGTAGATTTTTTGAGTTTTTAGTTCGCTATAGTGGTGAAGGGGTATGAGTAAATCTTTCCTAATGTTTCTCCCATATTACCTCCCTAATGAGAGATAAAAATTTTCATTTATCATTACCCTGATATATGTCAATATCTTTACTAGAAAATTAGATGGCTCATTATGATATTATTGAGTTAATTGTGAAGTTTGGGGACATGTAGAGGAAAAGACATATTTGACCCAATGATTCACACTAGACACTAATAGTTTTTTTTACAAATAAGGCTTATAAGATCTTGGTGTTGTGTTTGAATTACCTTCTCCTAATCCAAGTTAGCATAAGGAACAAGTATCCACTCTCAAGGATCGAGGAAATATTTTATCAATTGATAGGGTCATGATGGTTCTCAAAGATTGACCATAGATCAGGCTCTCATAAGTTGAGAGTACTAGATGATGATATACAAAAGACAACATTAATTATTTTCTATGGTAACTATTAGTACATGGTGATTCCCTTTGCTTTAATGACTACTCCAATAGTGTTCATGAGACTCATGAATTGTATATTTCATCCTCTCTTATATTGATTCACGGTAGTATTCATCAATTATATCCTTAAATACTTATTCTATGATTAGGAGTACACGATAAAATTGAGGATGGTTGTAGATGTATTTTTAAAGATCCATATTTAAGGGATGATATCAAAGTACCATTTATGGATTCAGGAGTTTCTCATTTAGGGATATGTTATCTTAGTGGATTGTGTGGTATTGGACCCGACAAAGGCTGAGGTAGTGTTAGCTTGGTATCGACCATATAGTGTGATGAATGTGTGAATCTTTCTTTGGTGGGAATTATACTATCATAGATTCATACCTAACTTCCCTAGGATATCATCCCCCGTGGATTCTTGACCCAACAGTGGAATCCTTTCTTGTGAGCAGAGAGGTTCCAATATGATTTTTAGGAATTCAGGTAGATATTGACCAGAACTCCCATATTGAGGTTACCAGATGGGGGTGTTCAGTACATAGTGTTCTAAAATGAATAAATAAATAGTATTGGTTTTGTTTTGTTATAGATATAGGTAGTGATTTTATATGGTCATGTTAGATGTGGCCACTTGAGAATTACTACATTACACTTGATATTGAATTAGAAGTGGTAGTCTTTACACTGAAGATGTGGAAACACTACATGATAGGTGAGAATTTTATCATATATTCTGAAAATTAGAGTCTCAAGTATATCTTATCTCATAATTATCATAACTTGAGTCAAAGGATATGGATAGATTTCATCCATGATTATTAATTTATGATTTTCTATAAATATGGGTAGGAGAATGTGGTAGAATATTCTCTCAATAAGAAGTCTTGTTCACAGTTAACATGAATGGAACCAGAGTATTTAGTCTTGTTGAAGATATCCATTTTTCATCGAGATAGATTATCTTACCTTTAGTATATTGTAGTTACCCATTATCTTCTATATAAATGGATGAATTGATTGGGAATGCTGACTATGAGACCCTACATTCTCAGCTATCCACTAGACATGCTCCACATGTAATTTTCAATGTTTGGGATCATGTCATTATTCTTATAGGAAACATGATGGTACCATTGATGATGTGGGGGAGTTTCTATGAATGTTTTAAACATATCCTTCGACAATGAATCCAATTATGGAAAAGATGTACCCAAACATGAAGTGTTTGTTTTAGTGTCCAAGGATAATGAAGGTATTTTCACATTTTATCTCACTATACCATATTTTACATCATGTTATGGTTGAGCATCAAGTTCCATCGGGTTTAGATTAACCCCTTTAGG
This sequence comes from Viscum album, assembly GCA_963277665.1. Classification (NCBI taxonomy): domain Eukaryota; kingdom Viridiplantae; phylum Streptophyta; class Magnoliopsida; order Santalales; family Viscaceae; genus Viscum; species Viscum album. Next base: position 126,001,566 of record OY728147.1, read on the forward strand.
TACCCGAGTGGAAGTGAGATGGGATATCCATGTACGTAATAATGGGGTTACAACATACTTCCATTGGACATGATGACATATTAGTGAACTTAGGTTGTCTCACCAAGTCATAACACATATTATATACCTGATAAGAGAGTTCATTATAGATATTAGAATGCCTCTATGTGCAGCAAATAGTAAAACTCCATGGAGTTCCTTCAATGATCATTTATAAGGAAAATTTGCAATCTACATATTAGTTATGTAAGGTATTTTTAAGGTGTTTGGGAGTAAATTTTGTTTCATCATGAATTTTCACCTCCAGAATAATGGATGAATTGATCGGACCATTCATGTTATGGAGGAACTTCTATGAGATTTTATTATGGAATTTGGTCATAGTTGGTAGGATCAAGTATCATTAGAAGAGTATTAATATAACAAAAGATATCATTACTACATTAATATGGAAATAATTGAGACCTTGAATAGGAAACCCTATAAAAAACATATATATTGTACCAACATTGATGATTCATCACAAATGAGATAATGGTTTGTGAGAGGCACCAACAAGATGTTTTAGATTATACGATAGTGGATGAGGAATATACATATCCCTCATAAGTTCTTTGATGATTGATGATGGAGGACATTTTATACTGAGGAGGGAGACCATGTGTTTCTTTAGGTTTCACCTCAAAATCTATAAAAGATATTTGGATGAGGTAGTAAGTAATCTCTAGGATTTAATTTCCCCTTCTAGATACAGTGTAGGGTTGGTTAGGTGTTGTACCACTTAGCTCCATCTCTACAGTTAGACTGGGTACATTATGTCTTTGTGTGTCTTAGCTTTGGAGGTATGTGCATAATCCATTGAACATTATTGACTAGTGTTATCTGGAAATTGGGAATGGATATAACTTTACTGATAACCCATTTTACATCAAGGATTAGTGAGAGAAGATACATTGTAGGTGAGGGATTCCATTAGTGTGTTTCTGGTGGGGGAGTGAGGATCTCTAGGAGAGAACATGGTAGTGGCAGACTCAGATGTATGATCAGTACCCATATCATTTTTATTTATACACTTGTTTTGGATTTTTGGGATGGGAAACCCCATGGTGGGGAGAATTTATTGACTCATATTTTACATGTATTATTTTTTCGATGTTATATGGGCTATTTTGATACCAATAATTGAGACATAGTGTGATTCCAAGGCACAGTGTTTCTAGAATATGTGTTTCAAATATATTAAATAGTATACACACACATTTTTCCTGAAAAAGTGGAACAACTACTAAATAGATACATGGATTTTAAATTGGAAGACATTATTGAGTTTAAAATGTGGTTTTTACCTTCGTTGTGACATAAACCATGTCAACATAGGGTGTTTTTGAATAAATTATCATGGGAATAAAAATGAATAAAATAAAATAAATTGAATTATTTGTTTATTCATTGAAGCTATGACCTAGATTCTTATATAAATATAAATTTATGAAAAAATAATTTTTTGACACATAACCATGGATATATAGAAAAACCATTGGAGATTAATTTGAGGAGATTTGGTATGTGAATGAAAAAATGGTTTTAGTTTGATGATCGGTTTGTAATAGAATCAATGGATCTCGCCAACGACAACATTGAAGCCTCTTTCTATGTCAAAAATCAATTCAAATAAAGGTAAAATGATTTTTTACAATATTTAATTCCCTATTTCTTATTTCTATGTTGAAAAATACTCAATAAATAAATGGATTGGTTCATCGATCGGTTTTATTGTGGGGTGGGTTATTTGCAGTTATTTTATAAGAAGATTTATTTATTATTGGTTATTTATTAATCAACAAAACAAGACCAATATTAATTCTCCCCATATGTGTTTTATAGTTTTATACCATTGTTCAATGTTTGTTCATCACCAGGGTTTTGTTTTCCTAGTGGTTTGACCCTGATACCAAGTATTCAAATATTGTGAACCATTTTGTTGGCTTATCAATTCGATGTCATAGATACAAACATGGTATGTAATGGGGATCATGTGAAGATAAATATAATATGGGACGAGAACTGCATCATTGGAATTCATTCATGATTTTTGGACAAATGATAGAGTCATGGCTTCAGTTTCATTTTCCAATTAATCAGGTGTAGGTATTTTTCCATCATTGGTGGATAGTCTGGACAAAAACTGTATATGTGTTATACTGGAATGATTGATAGTGGTTGTGGAAGATACATGGGTCATAAGAGAATACAACAACACTGGGACGAAACCCATAGGATCTGTGAAATATCATGGTATATGGCATCTATTCTAGAGAAACTCTTCGTGTGGGACACCTATGTAGCATCTAGGGTTTTTATGGGGGAATTAAATAGAACATAGTATGTGTCATGATATATAGTCTTTGCATGTACCTAAGAGGGTGCACAAACTTGTATTGGGTTCAAGGGAATGGAGATGTTATGTACTCCGACATGGACTAGGCCAGACTATGTGTACATGGGAAGAGCCACGTTTGTGCAAATCAGAATAAGTATATAAGAATGCACACTCTTTGTAATTTTACATAGACATGAACATAGGCTGTTTATATGGGCACAACCCAGTCTCAAAAGAATAAGTCTTATACTACTAGTACATGCCATGTATATCCTTAAATATGGATTAGTTTCCTTGCCCACTATATCTTAGAAAATTTTCATTAGACTGTGTTCCCTTAATCCATTCCCTAAGGGTTAAAATGGGATCATATCCATTGTATATTATAATGATACATTCTTAATTACATCTTTGATAAAAGTTTTGGAATCCTTCATTGAGGATAGATGTGAGATCCACTCTCATATTCTCTCCATAGGTGGTGTTCATGGTATCATCATGACAAACACTATGTGGGTCTCGATTAGGTATTAGTGTGTTATTCAAAATTTATTTGTTGGTATATCCCTTGGAAATGGGTTTGATCCTCATTTTTTTATTGTTCTATTTATAACTTTAGTATATCCTTATTATGGTGGGTCCCAGTGATCCATACATCTTAGAAGGCACCACCAGTATTGTCGGACGGAGGGAGTGTGTTCTCCTAGATGATTTCTATATATAAATTTTGATCATGAATCTTAGGTTGGCATTACAGTTGTGATGTTACCATGAGATTGTGTTTCATTCGTGAGTTTATCTAGATATTCAACTCATATGGGTTTTAGAAATATACAAATTTAGATATGACTATTATTCTTGTTTCAATATTCATATAGTTTTTAGGGTATCTTTCTAGGTATTGTTATACTCACTCGTGTATGGTCTTTCACTATATGTTTCAATTCTTGTATAGATAATAGACCTTTTAACATAGTCCTAGATAGACTAGGGACTAGTTGTTATTAGTGATCTAAAATGTTTGAGCTGGGTCCCTTCAGTTATCTGGACAGTAGTCCCTATTATTAATTTCAAGTTGGACATGTTTTTAGACACTTTATGGTGGGATTCTATTTTTTCCTATTTACTTTTCAATACATGTTTTCATAATATGGTTATGGGTTTTAGATTTAAGCATGCATCATTTTTTAGTTGTTTTTACATTTCTGTATCATGTGGTCTTGGTGATGTGTTTTTTTGTATAGGTACATTAGGATAATGACCCCCATGTTAGTTATATTTCTATTCGGCACTAGTTGGTAGCCCCTTTCTATGGGAGGTGGTATTGGGTAGTTGCGACACTAGCCCCATTGGGATGGGTCATGAAAACATTCATTCAATAAATCCCCACCATTTTGTATTCACACATGAAATTGAATCATTTTGGTTTTTAGGGATATTTAAAGAATTGTTTTGAAAGTAGATTGATTGATATTTTAAAGGTGTTTTAATCAATTTCTGTAAATAATTTATGGATACATGTTTTACTTGTTTTTTGGAAATTCATTTTGAACATGAATAGGAATTTTTTTGGCTAAGTCATATTTCATATGACATTTCACTAATTTTGTATGACTTACATTATTTTATAAGTATTTTGAGTCATCCTGTATGATTTTACCAATAATTACATATGACCATTCAATTCCATAAATTTCATTTGAATTTTATTAGTCCCTTTTGATTTTTAATCCTTGTATGATTTTATCAAGAATCTATTATAAATTTTACTAAATTTTCATATGACTTCTTACAAAAACTCATATGAACTTTACGATTTACGTGAGATATTGGATCATATATGATTAAAATATCATAATAAATTTCCATTTAATATCAATTTTGGACCCTATAAACATAATGTATTATGAAGTAAAATTCATACATCCCAATAGATCCCCTCATATATGAATTTTTACTTTTTGAAATATTACGAACTCATAGAGAAGAATATCGTTGATAAAAGTATTTTTCTAACTACATTTATTATCCACATGATCTAAATTAAATAAAGATAAATAGGAATCAGATTTTAAGAGAGTTAAAGAAGAAATTAATGTGAGTAAATGCATGATGTATGTGAGTATTTACTTCTTCCACAAGAAAGTAGCTTGAGATGGTTATTTATTGAGTAAAATTTTTCACAGGAGCGATGTGATGGATATCAACACATTCATATATTTTTCCCTCCATCATAGATGTATAAATATGTTATCAAATAAATACATCATAAGATATGGGAACTATAGGAACTCACATAGCACTTTAAAAGTAAGGATAGTCATGAAATAATATAGCAAAATAAGATAATGGGAGGTAATTTTTCCATGTTAGACTATACTAATAGCCATTTTTGGGTAGTAAAGATATTATAACCATCCATTATGAGCTTTTTTATTATAATTATATCATTTTTAAATTTATCTTGAAAAAATAATTTTGAATAAAGGTAGCTGTTTTCTTTTTAAAATTCTATTTCTCCTTATATGTATTGAATGGTTGTAAAATCATTGAACCAGAGAATTGAATTTAATTATTTAAATTTCATATGTGAGGTATAAATTAGAAGTATAATTTTTATAATTGGTTAAACTATATAATGGTATTTGGGTTTCCAAATAACTTTTCCTAGTGGAAAAACAATCATACTGAGGTCTTTGTATGTTATTCTATCAGAATTAAGTGTTAATTTTTTTTCTTGCAGTGAGAATTTAGAGATTCATTTAGGTAATATATTTTTAAAATAGTGAAATATGAGTGTCTAATAGATAAAATATTATCTAATGATACTATATTTGATATGATCATTTCAGTTAGTTCTACTTATAAATTATATCATTGATTCCTGAATTCTTATTAATCTTTTGTTATTTCATTTAACATTGATTACAAATTTTTAAAATACTAATTTTGATATGTTGTTTGGAAAAAACAGGAAAAAAACTGTTTTGAACATATCATCCTACCACTTTAAGATACATCCTTTGGACTGTAATATTTAATTTCATGTGGGTTAATATTTTTGACTGGGATTTCATGGAAAAGTCCCACCATCAATCACCATATAATCATCTATAATCCGCTTCTGATTTTGAATTTTATATCCCTAAGAGGCAAGAATAATATTTATATATGAAGTGAATATTTTCCATTCCTACTATAAGAATATTTCTCTTCCAGACATGATTAATTATTTGATGTTTCTCATGATGTTTTTTCTCAAATATATTCAACTCTATTTCATTCTTGATAAAAAACCTCATTATTATATTTCCTTTTATATTTTCCCATTCATTATGATTTCATTTCTCCAGTACTAATCTCAAATATAATTTTTTTAAGATGATTCAAATTTTATTTAAAGTACAAGTTTCTATTAGATGAGTATGAAATTTCACAATCATTTAATAAATAACATTATTAAATTTTCTCTATCTACTGTAAATTTCGATTTTATCATTTTGTGATATTCGATATATCAGTGCTAAAAAAATATTGATAATATTTATATTTTATCAAAGACATCACTATAAATATCATAATTCTTCACCTAAAGTACTATTCCACTACATGAAGAGAAAAACACATTATCCAAATAAAAAAATACAATTTTTTTTTAAAAAAATCGCAAATAAATATACATTATATTAAATTATAATTATAAATAAACTTATGTTAAAATAATTTTAGTACTTTACAATTACATTAATATTTTCAATTTATTAAAATCATATAAAATATCTAACCTACTAAAAAATAATCCAACTCATATGTTGTTGTGTGGGACAATCTTCCACTCCTCTTGGGATGTCATTCTGATAAGACCTGATCACACTAACAATTCTCAAATATAACACTACCTGGTTGATAAAAATAATTGTGTTCCTATAATAAAACACAATTCTTATTTTAGTAACACTATAAATAAATAAATAAAAAATAAATATGATACTATAATTAATGAATAAAATATTAATAAATATGAAAATATGAATGATAAAATATAATACATAAAAAATAATGTATAAAATAATTCATCTTTATAGTTAATTGGTGATATATTACATGGAAGGGGTAAATCCATGATAAAATTTTTACAATTTACTCTTTGAAATGGACCTTTCTGGTTGGTTGAAGTCTCTATCCATGCTCTTTCAATCTCACTCTCACCTATGAGAAACTGAACTATAATACATACAAGGAGAAAAAGAAATATTACATAGTTATTCCTTAATTTAGTTGAATACTCCTTGATAGGTTTAGGTCGAGACACAGATATAGATTTTACCACTAATATATAGTGATTATAAGTGAAATAATAAAAACTACCTGACTCTTGATATGTCTATATGATAAGGTTGGAATACATCCTTGAAAAATACTATGATTTCTAATTTATTCTAATAGAATGGAAGAATACATATTTTACACTTGTGATAGAAGTTATCCCTTCACTAATTTTCATTCCGGTTCCCATTAGTTTTTAATTTCGTTCCTCATACACATAGAATTAGATCTTCCACTGAACTCCAATATTTCACAACATCACCATATATGATATTTTACGTCATATCTAAGGAAATTGACTATGAGGATATGATTAGTATAACTTCATTCATATCAACATTCTTCTCAACATTTCAGGATGAAATCATGTAATAGTACATTATCTTTATCCTCCCCAACAAAAAACCATATGTAGATCAACACTTTACTTTTCTTTCCTTGGTCTTGATGAAAACTATCATTAGTAGTTTTTCATCTCTGTCGCTCTCTCTCTCTCTCCCACTATTCATTATGAAAATTCTTCTAAAAAAATGTGGCACCAGTTTTATTATCTAATTTATCTCACTTATTCATCTCAAATATATTAACAAAATCTTTCGAACATAAATTCTCTATTTTGAATCTTCAAAAACTCCTTAAATACCATAAATTTGATCTTATCCATTATTCTCAATCACCAATTCTCACTCCTTATAAATGATTATTTTCTCTAATATTAAATACATACAAAAATTCTCATGATGTGACCATGATTTCTTCCATAATTTTTTTCATTTAAATAATATCTATATAATATTTAATGTCAAAAAAAATATCATATATCTATCTATAAATTCTCATATCTCTCATATTTCTTTCCACCTTGTGATTATCAAAATCTTCATGATATCTTCTACATTCAAACTCATTAAATATTTGAATATATGTTTCATGTATTTATGAGGTATCATTGGTAGTTGTAGTGGATCCTTTCACCTCATGGAATGAATGAATTTTTGTTTTTCTTCTAATAATTTGATTTGAAATGGAATCTCATATTTTGGAATGACTTCAATCTAATATTCCCATTCAATAACTAACTCTATCATGGTACACATCATTTTATGTTCAAATATATATATATATATATATATATATATATATATTCTAGGAACGAGCATGAAATAAAACATTAATGGATTTTAACTATAGTGAAATACTTTCCATAAATTTTACTCCACCAAATTATGTGACAGGGTCTCCCCATTGTGATAAGGTTGTGTACATTTAATTAAAACTACCATCATATTTTTATTCATTGTATCTTTTTTATGGAAAATAATTATTCCCCATAATTAAATTTTCCTCTTATTTACCCTCATCTTGAATCACAATATCAATTTTAAACATTTGAATGTTTAGTTCATTGAATAATGTCTTCAATATCATAATGCTTTGATTTCCATTAGATTATATCCTTTTAGGATCAGTTCATTTTGTACGATGAGTTGATATAATACCCTATTTTTTCAAGATACCATTATATATCAACCCTCATATATTGAACTTCATGTTTTCTCTAAAAACCCATGCATATTGACCTTTACATATCTTGGAGAGGGAACCCTGCATGTCCTAACAAAAATTCAATTTCACTTTTCTAATTTTTATCTCCAAATAAAAATTATAGAACTATTATACATCTACCTCAAAGCAACATTTAACGACATTAGCATTCTAAAATAAACTCAAAACATTCTATATATCATAAAAACATTATTATGAACATGCAATGATTTTAACATATTGTTTATAAAAAATACTACACTTATTAAAAAATTCATTGGGTTCTACAATATTATTTTTTGGGTTTATTTTCAACCTCAACAACGCACAAAAATTTTCAACATATCGTATCCTTTATCAAACAAAAAAAATTTAACAGCACATTGATAGATAAAGTGTTATTTTTTAGAGATTTTCATCCTTTTGAGATAGAATTTTTTTTGCTAAGTGGTTTTTATTTTCTACCAGTCAATTCATAACCTCATGTATACCACGTTATTATAATAATACCCACATCGGATTCTAAATACCAATACACAATAGTTGTGTACATTTTTACCCCTTAGAACATAGGATCTAAAGGAATTATAGGAATGGAAAAAATCAACAAATGATTGTAAAATAATGGAGATTAATATTTGGCTTTATCACTTAAAATATTTCCTTTGGAATGACCTTTGTAGAGATATTAATAATTTGATACCTTAGAAGAGTTAATTCCTTGTTCAGATATCAATTTTCAACCATATCATTGATAAAAACAATATATTATATCAATGTGTTTAGATCAATAATGATTTTTTGGATTCTCCAAAATATAAATTTCACTTTATGTATCATATAACATTATCAATGGATTGTAAATTCATATTATCAAATATATTAAATACTCTCACATCCACATAATTTTTTTATAATAATTTATGTCATTCACATACTCAGACTCTGTAGTTATTAATTTCATACAATTTTTCTTCTTACAATTATATATCATATATTTTTATCTAAAAAATAATTTACCACTTGATTTATGTTTCTTTTGATCAAAATATCCAACCCTATAAGAGTCAATATATCTAGATAGGTTCAACAGATCACTGATTTTATACATTAGCCTAAAATTCAATATTCATTTGATATATTTGAGGACTATATTAGTAATTATCATGCGAGATTCTTTTATGTTTCTTTTATACCTATAATATAATGTTATTACATACACAATATCAGGTTTGGATGTAGAATGATATTGAAAACATCAAAGAACATCCAAAATTCCTTTATATTCTCATTCAACCATATATCATCCATTCTCAATTTCACCCTAAATATCATATGTGAGGATAACCCTTTGGATTATTTTATTCCAAACTTCTTACAAAATTCATTGGAATATTTTTTTGGATAGAAATATGAAATATACTATTTTCACAACATGAAATACCAAGAACAAAACTCATTACTCTAAGTATAGAGATTTCAAATTCCATATTCATTTTTCTAGAAAATTACAAATAAGCATACACATTTTCACCAAAAAATGATTTCGTCAATATAAAAAATAGAAATAAGAGTACTTGTGATCAATACAAAACCTAAATAGTCATGTTAAACATATCTTTATTGAATTTCATTTCTATCATATGTATATCCAATTTTGAATACATGTTCCAGGGTTTTTTATCCTATATAGTGCTTCTTTCATCCTTGAAACCATAGTTCAATCATTATCAAGAAAAAACATCTATTTCATCAATATATACTTCATTTTTAAGCTATGAATTAAATAAAATAAACACCACATCAATTTGATAGCTTTTATAATAATTATGAAAATCCAAATCTAGGAACAAGACTTTGGATTCATCTATTCCATTAGGATTACTTTTTTCCTAAAAATAAACTCTTTAAAACTAAGAGTAACTATTATAATCTAATTTAGATTTATTTCTTCAGACTTCTCATTTCTCATTGAAATTATTTCTATACACGCACATAGTTCTACTGGAAGTAAATAATTTTGGACTTGGAAAAATATTCTAAGAGGAATTATTTTTAATATGATATAACTCCTCATTCATTACATATATTCATTAATTATTTTTAACATACTCATCAATTGATAATGGATAAACTTGATAAATTATGGTTATTTGGTTTTCATGTCACAACCCTCTTCTCATCTGAACAAGTGCATTCTAATTTCAAATAATAGTTTCTTATTCCACATGATTCTTCAGTCATTGATATTTCAATTATTCATATTTGGTGGAACATTCCTCATTACTAGTATAATATGAATCGATTTTAACATTTAAATGTTCCTTAATAAATTCTTATCTACTCAATTTTCATATAATATATAATATATCTATGAATATATTTTTAAATATATATTTTATTTTCCATGTTAAAATTTTATTTATATTAAATAATATTCACAAAATAAAAGTATAATAACTTGTGATTCATTTTTACAAGAAAATTTTGCATCTTCCATTATATAGATATCATATGAAGACTCTTCCTAATCTATCTCATCAAATATTAACATATCAATTTATTCCAATAAATCATAAAAAATAAAAAAAAAAAACTTTAATTAATAGTGGTTTTCTTGTTATAAATTTTCTTGTCATTTTTCATGTTTGTTTCAGGAATTAACAAAAACCAAATTTTAATGTACAACGCCATACTCATGGATTCTCTACGAAAAAACATTGAGCACTTTAATTCTTCAAGTATAGTTCTCTCCATCTCTATTAATCCATGTGGAGTTATGTAATGACTGAAAAGGGTTGTTGAATTTATTTCTTAGATAAATTAACACCAAATAAAATTCATACCATAAATAGTTATTAACTCTTCTATAAAATTAATAGAAACAAAATTAAAAAAAAAATTAAAAACAGATAAAATTTTTAGTGATTCGACCATAAGAATTCCCAAGTATACTCTACCAACTCTCTACATGTGATCTTAGAGAATTCCTCTATACATTTCCATTTCTCATGGCCTCGATAGTTTGGTGAATGCAATAGAACCTTGTTACAAAAAGTTAGAAAATTATTTATTGGTCACACCATTTTTATTAATACTTATCAACATCTTTCCCATGATGTGAAAAGGGGGTGCTCACTTTAAAAAATATAAATACGTATAATAAAGATAAAAATTCATATCATTGTTGCAATATGAAACTTGAAAAAATATGAAACATTATTCTAGAAAAAATAATAGGAGTTAGAAGATCAATTAAGAAGATGTCTCAACTATAATTGAGTACTTTAAAGAATACAAGTATTAAGTTTTTATTCGTCACAAAAAATAAAGAATGTCGTATATATACATAGAGGTAGAGTATTATTTGAGTTATTACGATAGATATTTTTTTTCAAGTGTTCTTAATTTTATATTTTTTCTCTATACATTTTAATTTAAGTATGAAAACTCTATATTTATTCTAAATGGTAAGATAATATTGAATAATTCAAAAATACATGCTCTATTCTATCAAGTGACCATCGATGCTAAAAATAAGAATCACAAAAACATCAAAGAATATTTTGAATTTAAAATAAATCTTCAACTTTGTAAGATAATGTTGATCAAATTATAATTTATCATTTATTAAGATAATCATGTTTTTATGGGATAAGAAAATTTTAAAAAAAATTACAGGATTTTTTTCTTCCTCATATTATATTTTGATCTACATACAATAATTAGTCACTTTATATGATAATTTTCTTTGAAAAATTTTATCATTATATATTTATATTCATATAGTAAAAATCATCACATCGTATGATAATATTATTTTCATATGATAATTTTGATCATCAAAACCATAACTCGTAAGACTTTCTTCATTCACTTATGATGATTCTCAGAAGTTATATTTTCATATGATAATTTGATTTTTCTACAATCTAAAATCCATAAAGTTGATATCTATCTATTCATGAGATTATTTTCTTTATTAGAAAAAAAATTCAATGGTATAATATGATATATTATAAATCATATTATAAATTATCACTGTGTATGATAATTTATCATCTCGTATGATATTTTCCTTATAAATTTTATTTAACATGAAAATCAAAAAGTAAACAAAATTGTAATGAAATAAAATATTACATAGGGAAAATAAAAATTTCCTAAAATAACTTAAGAAAAGTTTGTTAGGAAAAATGGGGAATTTAGTGTGTATTAAAACATATAAAATGTTGAGATATGTTTGGAAAACACTATTATATCCAACAATCACAACCAATATTCTCTTTTACTCTCTATAACTCCATTTTATGGGGGTGTATATGGATATATATATTGATTCTTTATTTCATACATGAAAAATAAGATTAAAATTAATTTTTATTGAACTCACATCCATTATCAATTATTATCTTCCCTATATAATCCCATAAATCTTTCTTAATTTCTCTTCTTTGAATTTTAAACATATTCATTTCCTCTTATTTTTGCTTCATAAATATCAAATTACTCATTCTTATAAAATCATCTGCAAATTAAAAAAAATATAGATCAAAATTAATGGATTTATTCCTTATTGTCCAACATAAATCTGAATTTTTTAATTCATGTGGCCTAGTGAACATAATTTCCACATTTTGTAACATCATTTCAACATTTTCCCCATTTTAAATGATTCATAAATGTTTCTTTATTTATCATGTGTGTTGAGGAAAGACTCTTACAACATATCCCTTATAAATGTTGGAAACAATAATTTCATAAAGTTGGGAAATTGTACCATTATGCCCTTCCTCACTAGCCTGATAAGTGATTGGTGTGGTACTAAGACATAGATTTCATCCCTAAGACAATAAAAGATGGAAATAAATGCTATGGGATTAATTAATAGTTGGGGGATGATTTACCCTTTTGAAAATAAAAAATCCAAACTCAGATAACCCTATAAAAAACACACTTTATGATGCATGTGAACAAAATAGAACTCAATGAAACTAAATTATATAGGAGTACAATGTTGAAACTAGAACCACTATTATAGTACAAGGAAGAAACAAAACCTAGTAAAACTCAAAGGAACAATAGAAATCATCCCCACAAATCGCCACATGATGTAAGATCCAACTCAATAAGCCCTTCACATGGAATAATTTTGTATCACTAATCCAATGAGATACCATTCCTTTACTTGTACCTTGATATATCACATCTCCAAACACACCAACGTTCTCATGAAAGAGTTGAGTATAAAACATAGTTTGATTTTTTCCAATGGTTTTAGAACTAATTCCACATGGATAGAACATATTATAAGATTAACATAAAACTTTTTAAATAAAATTAAATTAGTTTTGATAAAAGATAAATTATTTTTTCAAAATAAACTTATTTTCTAAATCTAGTAGTTTTCCAATGGAATGAAACCAAATATGTATTTCAAACTATTCTTAAAATATATTTGGATAAACCTGTTCCATTCCAGAAATCCATAATTTCATGAAAACATAGACCTACCAATACCCATGGTGGTGAGTCATCATTTTAGAAAAGTTTCACTTCATGAATCATTTAGAATAGAGAAGCTTTACACCCATATCTATACCATTATTTTTACAGGGAACATGTCACACACATATCAATCCCAAAGGAACATGAACACACACCAACCATATATGCCAATACCCATGCTCATAAATTACAATATAATATTTATTTTATTTAAAAAAATTCTATAAACATTTATCCATTCAACAGACACAATTTTTTTAAATAATCATTTTAAAATTGTCAAAGAAATTTCATTTTCCAAAAAATCAACCAATTTACTTGATTTCATAAACTAACAAATAATATAGTATCAATAAATATTTATACACCAATTTCATAATTCTAGTCAATCAATTCAATAAATAAAAAATAAATCCTTCATGTTCTAATTAATAGGAGTGGAGATTGAATCCACCTACCTCTCAATGTTTGTAAAAAATGAAGAATGACAGAAAATGTAAAATACATAGCCTAGATCTGAAAGATTCAACCTTACATACTGTTCTCTTATACAAAAAAACATCTCATACTAATTGGAAAAAAAACATGAATATATCCTTAATGTATTATATTCAGGAATCAAAGAGAGGTATGACAAATAAAACAATAGAAACCCGCCCAGAAAGAGTAATTACAATGGAATTTGAGCCTCCAATGCACTTAGATTATCCAACTGGTCACTCCTAGATCTAAGGGAAATTAATATTCAGCCTCTGGATAGAGTAGAATACATGTTAGGGTTGGAATAGTGTAAAAAGAAGTCATTATGTGAGTAAACCAAGGTATATCTAGAAAATAAGAATCATTTTTTAATTCATGGTTATAGAATGTGGTTAGTAAAAACATGTGCTAACTATACACGATCCACAGCCTCCAAACTCCCCTCACTTGGTTGGATCACACAGTTATATAAATTATGTTCCAACCATTCTAAAATACTGTATCTAAAATCACATGGTTTCTCCAAAGTGTCCTCATGGTTTGGAAAAACCTTGGGCCTATCTGTGCACATACTACGTTCCCACTATTCTAGATGCGTGGTTTCCATGATGTTATTTCACAGTTTTTATAAACCATTAACCTCTAGAAAATGTCAAAAAATAAGAAAACACTTTTCCAAACATCACAATACATATCCCTTTTACTTTATATACATAAAATCCATAAATAAAGGGTTGTTACTTAAAATTGAGGTGGCTACATTCTCCCCACAATTGTTCTTTACATCCATATCAAGTTTAAAATCACCATTGGGATGAATGATTTTGGGTCATTTCCTGACCATTTACTTCTCACGCACCCACATTTCTTCATAAATCTAACCATATTTTCATCAATCCCATACTAGACTCATGTTTTAAAACATGAATGTATTTCTCTTTCATATCCACAATCTGTGCTGGCACATGAACCAACATAATATCCAGATCTAGGTCAATGTGATCCCATTACATTACATTTTCAATATCTAGATGGTATTTCGTCAATTAAGGAACATGAAACACATTTTGTAATGAACTATAACTTCGTGGAAAATCCCACTGATTTTTCACCACTTAAACCTATCCAATTTTCTTAAAAGGTCAATTTTATCATGGAGATAAATTTCCCTTCTTCCAAAAAAGATAACACCCATTCCTTGGAATTATTCATAAGATTGCATTATCACTCACCTTGAATGTCAACTTCTATGGAAGATGGTCCGTATATAAGTTTTGATGACTCTGAGCCATATCCATTCTTTTTCTAGTAAACTAAATCTACTATACTGTCTCCAATACATAGATTAGTTCAACCATTGATATCTAACCTATTTCCACCCAAAAGTGGATAATGACAAGGACACCAATATAATGATTCAAAAGGATCCATATGTATTAAGTCCTAATAAATGTTTTTATATGAGAACTCCAATAACGGTATGTGATACTCCCATGAGCCAAAAACAATCATTACAGAAGTCTTGAGCATTTATTATAATTATTTTGTTGTTGTTTCATATTTTACATCCATTTTAGTATGATATGTTGTACTCATAGTCAACGAATGCCCAATGTTTTTCTATATTTAGTTCTAATAATATGACATAAACATTATATATTAGTCTGATCATATTGAAATTGGTATATTATAGCTCGTTAAAAATTCTAAGATATATGTTTTGGACATGTCTTCCATCATATGAGATTCAAGAATATGGATTAAATGATCCAACTCTATGAGCTGATCCACAATAGAACATTTAGAATTTTCTTTATAAACAATCCTTGGTAGACCTATTCCAAAATTCATAGACTTAAACTCCCATTCCCACACATGAATTGGTAAACACTGAATCATACCTGATGTTTATTGTTGATCTTCATAAACCTAATGATAAGTGACACATATAATAACAAACTCAGCCACTTTTATTTTCATTCCAACCCACCAAAATTATTCTTTAATTTCCCTATACATATTTTCTTACTCTAGGTTGAACATCACATCTTTAATGGTGGTAAGAATGAATAATCTGTTCTTGAAAAAGAAAAGGTATGTTCATATTATCTTTAAATAAAAATATGAAACTCTCATCCAACTTCCTTCCCTAAATGGTATCCCAAACATTGAATTTTGACCACTTAGAAACACATTTTGTATCAGATTTATATGCCTATTTAACCACCTCAACCAAATCAAGAACAAAATAAACTGAAAGTAAAACCATAACATCACTTTTGTATTCACAATTTAATTGTTTTTATTACCGATATTGACTTCCATTTATTTAAATCCTATTTCTCCAACTGAATTTTTGAATTTCTAATTAATTCATTAACAACCATATTACTTTAATCAATGTATACAAAAAATAAAATTAATATATTTGAAGGTACTCTATCCATGTTATTTTTCATGGATTCAATGATCGTTTTGGGAATATGTGTTTCAAAATAATTTGAGACATAAACGCCACTAATTTCTTACCGAAGTGGTAATGATGCCAAATTATAAAATAATGGACTAGAATTTCTTATTCAAATTGTATGTTGGGTAGTAATTTTCATGATAAAGTAAATATCTTAAACCATAATAAACAACCTAATCTTCCTGAATGATAACACACGACAAACTAGATCCCAAAGCATCACAAAACACCATATATCCATGTCTAAATTCTAGAAATATCAGGATGGGTGCATATGTAAGGATAACATTAAGATATTAAAAACACTTCTAACATTATGAATTACATTGTAATGGAAGACTCTTCTTTATAAAAGATTTAATTGGTGAATCTAGTTTTGAAAAATCATGAATAAATTTTCAATAACAACTAGCTAGTCCGAGGTAATAGTGTATATCAAATTCATGTTTTGGTAGTTGCCAAGAGATTATAGCCTCTATCTTTTCTTTTGATATAAATACTTCCATTGAATTGATATGAATTAAGGGAATAATCACATACTCATAATGCTTGTATTTTCTCATGAAGTTTGTGTTCATAATATCCTCCTTCCAAACCCGCATTTTGTGAAATCCTAAATTCAATTAAATTTTAGAGAACCATTAGGATCCCTTTAATATATCAAATTGATTGTCAACGTGTGGAAGATTATTACATTTTTTCGTCATAACTTTTTTAATCTAACCAAAATATTCATATAGTAAAAAAGTTTAATTAATAATTTTTGTAAACAAATCTGGTACTTCCCACTTTGAGGTACTAGGATGAATAGAACCTTTTCATTCCAGATCTTCCAACTAAAAGTTCAATTCCCCTAATTCTGTTTATTCTATATAATAAGATAAGAGTGAGATTGGTCTGCTATCAGATAATAAATGAATTATAAAATATACTTCTCTTGTGTGTGTAAACACTAAGAAATTATCATAAAAAACATCATGTAAATGAACAAAAGTTTTTGAAAAAACAATAATTATTAATGACTTCCAATGATTCCATGTTCAAACCAGAAAATTGGATTGAGATATTTCCAACCATTGGTTGCCAAAATCCTATTGCACATGCATTTTCATTATGATATTCTTTAAAGATAATTCTAACACCCTCATCAGTTGAAAAAATGACCCTTCAGGTATAACAGATGATAGGAGATTTAAACATTATCTTCTTATTCATGTCCAAGATTATGTCATAGAAATCTATCTCAATCATATAGAAATCTGAAATTAATTCATCCCAATTGATATTTATCAAACAATATTTGAAAATAAATTCTTGAAATTCTATTTGGTTGGGAAGAGTTTGATGTTTCAAAACAGAAGGCATCAACTCATCATGAAAACCCATAATATCAACATAACGAGAAGAAATATTATAATGTAATGCACCTGTATCAAAAAAATATTATATTTGGGTATAATTCTATATAATAATACCTCTAACCATAAAATTTCTATATTTATCATCCAAAATAATTTACTCATATCCCGATATTTTTGTATTTGTTTCACTTTCCTATTTATTACCATGATGAGATTGCACTAGTTTATGATTCATGGTATTTATAGAATCACCATAGATTCATTGATTGTACTGATGATATCTATTTTTTTATCCATGTATTGTTGAATCATTTGATTTCCTTGAAACATGATATGTGTTTAAAACACCTGTCCTTGGAGAACTGTGAAAATAGAGGTGATGCTTTCCCATCTGGATGAAATTGTGAATCGCTCTGAATGGTGTAGTATAATAATTTTTCCTGTGATAAATGGAACCATAATGAAAATGAGATAGCTTAATATTTAGTTTAGTATCAAGATTCACTAAACCTACCATCTATTTTCAAGTTATACCACTACCTAGGAAATAGGTGTCCCTCTTTCACTTATTCCCAACATTAGTGTTCCCACCATTTTTTAAAGGTATCAAAATCCTTCCTCCACCCAAAGGTCCGGAGATTTCATTTTCTTCCACTATATCTAATTTTACCATCTTTGTATAATTCCTTATAAAAAACATGAATTTATTTTTGTGAATCTCTATATTCAACACCAATTCAAAAATATATTTGTTTAAGGACACATTTAAAGATATTTTTTGTTCAAATCAGACAAAATTGATAAATTTAGAAACATACTTTAGCACTAACATATTATCTTAATTCTATCTAAAAAAAGTATGTTGTTCTAGAAATTTTTTACTTGTGAGGATATAATTAATTGTTAAAAAATTCAAAATAATATTAATAAATTGCTTTTACAATTTATCATAAATTAATAAATTTCCCCAAATTCATTTCATATCCTCTTGCATGTACATTTCTGACTTTCCATTCATCTTAGATAGTGTGCTGAGGAAATCAATTTTTTGATTTATCCTATTTAGCCACACATTTTTTCGAATCACGCTAAAATGTAGGTGGATTATACTTTTGAAAACTGAAAGGAATGATCTAATTTTCATTGTTCATCCATTATATTCAATATGAAAATAGTTTAAAATAATTGCATGATACTATGAACTAGTTGTTGGTTCAGTAGTGGCACAGGTGCAACCACATTTTCTGTAACCTTTTTATTGTTTCCATATGACATCTACCTAGTTAAATTTTCTATAGTAAAAAATCTGTTTAGTATCACTCTTTAAAAAAGAATGTATTATAATTTCCAAATATACCACATTAGAACTACCATAAGTAATATTTCCATAATTTAACAAGTTCTGTTTTCAACAAATTTCTGAAAACTCCTCCATAGTTTTTAAAATCAATCCATTTTCAACTATTTTGAAAAATAAAAACATTTTAAACAAATTATAAATAATTACTCGAAATGAATTATGCATGACTAGTGATAATTCATTTCTATCAGTTCATTTTATACTCTTATCATTATATATACCCATGATGACAAGGTTACAACACATAGTAGTTTTTCAATCAATCATATACCAAAAATCCTTGGTAACATGAGGTTCATCAAATTAATATAGCTATTTTTTTATTCTCTACATTTCATGTTATGATAAATATACTCCTTGATACCATCCCAAGATTAAAGAATAAACAAGAATGATTTTATAACTCCATGATCAATCAAAGTGATACCGTTTGAAACATCCAAACCCTTTTCATTAGATTTTGACGTAATGGGTGTGACACTATGACTTTGGTGACATCCCAAATACACACAATGCTAGAAATAAATACCAAGGGCTTCATAAAAAGAGGGTATTAAAATTAACTTTGAAAATAAAACATTCAAACTAATATAACCATAACCAAAAAAATAATTTTTTGATTCATGAGTATAAAACACCAATCAAACAAACCAAACCAAACTAAGTAATATCATAGTAAAATTCAGAAATCACAACAACTTTCATAGTACAATATTGAATAAAAACTAATTAAACTCTAGAAAAATGGGGACAAAAACTCAAAAACTCCCAAAATAATCCATTAAACAACTCAAAAATGCATTACCATGATATAATTATGAATCACTAATGAAATTAGAAACCTTTACATTACTAGTGTCTCAATATATCATATATGAAAATGCACCAAAGTGCTCAAGTAGGGGGTGAGTATAAAACTCAATAGGATTTCCCCAATGGCTTTCCAACTCATGGATAAAACATGATAGAACATTTAAATAAAATAGTTTTAAAAAAATTAATTAATTTTAAAATAATGATATAATATTTTCCCAAAACAACCAAATTTTCCAAATCCAACAGTTTTCCATGGAAATTAAGAAAAAAATTAGTTGAAACCATTATTCAAATCCATTTGTGATAACCTTTTTTATTCTACACATCCACACATTCATGAAACCATGGACCTATCTATAATCATGATTGTTGTTTCATCCTTTCCCCAAGTTGTCAATGGGTGAACCATTTTGATGAGGGAAACATCATGCCCTTATTTGTCTAATTATTTTAATTTGGGAAACTACACGACCTTATATTTCCCAAATGTATGTGAACACAAGCCAACCATATATAGAAAAAACCCATTCCAATCCATTTTAGTAAAATATTTATTTAATTGAAAATAATTCTAAAAACGTTTTTGATTCGTTAAAAATAAACATCAATTATAAAGTCATTATTCTAAAATATTGAAATAAATTTCAATTTCCACAAAAAATTCCAATTTCCCCTATTTAAAAAACCCTCACTAATGAGGGTTTCAATCAATATTTTCACACCAATTTGAAAATTCCATTCAATAAAGTTTACATCAATCCTTAAATTTCTAATCTATATGGTTCAAGGGTGAATCGATGTACCTCTCAATGATTGAAAAAAAACAATGACACAAAACATAAAAAACTCGACATAGATATTAATTATTAGTCCTTATATATTATTCCCTTTGAGAAAAATAACCTTATGTCTTATTTATTGGAATAAAAAACCTGAATATATCACTAATGGATTAGTTATGTGAATCTATGTGGGGGAAGATGAAGAAAACTAAGGAAACACACTAATAGTGATCACTAACCAATGATTCTGGGACTTCAATGCACTTAGATTTTCCAACAGATCACTCTCAGATCAAGAGGAAATGTATCTCCAACACATTTATAAAGTATAATTTGTTTTAGGGTCTGATTATTTGTAAAAAAAAGTCATTAAGGGTGTAAACCATTTTATAACTAAAAAGTGGGATCATTTTTAAATGGTTCATTTTTTGGGAGCACAGTTATGAAAACCATGAAATAACCATGCTTGATCTATAGCCTCCAACCACACCTCAGATGGTTATCTCTCATAGTTATAAAAAATGTGTGCCAACTATGCTAAACTCATCTATACAACATCACACAGTTTCTTATCTATAGACATAGGGGTTGTAAAAAATGTGAACCCAACCATGCACTTAACAAGTGCCCACAATTTTAGTTGTATAGATTTCTGGAAGGTGTTTCACGGTTTCTACTAACCTTTATCAAATCATTCACCAAATGAAAACTCCCAAAACATTATAAAACCCCTCAAAACCTCCCAACACATAACCTAATTACTTTATATACATAAAATACATAAATAACGGGATATTAACCACAAACTGGGTTTGATACCTTTAATATATTTATATCAAAGCTAAAAATGTTTTCCAAACCAATCCAATATTCCAAATCTAAATGTTTTCTAAGGAATGAGAACAAAACATTATTTCAAAACGTTACGAAAATTTCACCCCCTAACCTCAAAATTTCCAATTATTTTATTCCTTTCATTATTTAGGATCATTTAGTTGATGTTTAGAATAAGTGTTTTTCAAAATTTTCTGTTTTAGAGGTTTCTGGTGAGTTTTGGACATATGAATTTTTAGTCTGCATGGTTAGTTAGTTAATAGTGCATACTGTTAGGGATGGGGGAATATCAAATTCAATTTTATCTTGCACAATTTTATTTTAAGAGAGTTTTCAATATTTTTTTTGAAACTTTTGTGGCCCAAGATAAACCAGGTGGCTTGTTTAGTTGTATAAGATCATGGGTACGTGTTACACACTGATGAAGGAAATCATGCTAAAATAATTCATAGTGAATATATCAAAATGACATAGATGATAATTAAGATGCAATTGGTTTCCCAAACTATGTCACAATACCAATTGGGTGTCATCTTTATATAGTGAGGTTTTCATGGTTAGAGCATGGATTGGAAAACCATATAGCTTAATCGTGTAAGTTTACTAGGTTCTTTACAAACTTGAATTTCATTTATTCCCCTCCTTATGTTTCATCCCAATCAACCCCTCTCATCTCCCTCTCATTTATGTGGCCCCTTGAGATCGTTGGGAGGATTCCTCCTCTCTTATCCCTTGGATTGAAGTTGCTTCTCTTTTAAATCATGGGTGGATTCTTCCTTCAGTAATTTTTATTAAACTTATTCTCTCTTTCTCTCTTGGTTTCTTAGTCTCTCTTTCCTTGTTTATCTCATGGATGAATCCTAGAGGATATAGTTTATGTTTGTATTGTGTTTCTTTGATCTTTGGGTGTGTGGATTGTCTCTTGGGGTATGTTCTTATTTCTTTTGGAGTTTTGACACATCTTCTGATCATTGAGGAAGGTGTTTGATTCCATTTTATTTTTGGAACATTCTATTTGTTGACAGGGTGTTTGAACATAATTTATAAATGTGTTTCTCAGGATTTTTATGATTTATTATGAATTTTAATGGTGGTTTAAGTTGGTAATTTGGTGTGAAATTGTTTTTCAGATATTTCATATATCACACCTATACGTATATATATATATAGTGTTTTTAATAAAATCAAACATGGTCTTTCAAGATGAAATTGGGTGTTTGGGATTGTGCCTAGCCATTTTTAGATATCAGTATTTGGACTACTTGTAATTTGAGCTTTTTTTTTTTGGTTTTTATGTCTTTTCTTTGCTTTCTTATTGTGTGATGATTTTATTTTGATTGGTGGTAATGCATCTAGTGATTCTATAAATTGGTTTCTGGGTATTTTTATGGTTTTTGATTGATGTGTCTTATTGGATGTGGTAATATCCCTATGTGTATGGTGTTCACATAGGGATAGGAACACAAATGATAATGGCCCTTAATAAAGATTCTCACCTCAACCCCAATTTTCCAAACACTTTTCCCACTTTCCTACTTTCATTCCTCCACCCAATCTTCCAAATAGTTCTTTTAAAACACAATGAATTAAAAATGGTTACATAGTTTTCAAATGAATTTTAAATGTGTATTGGTTTCTAAAATTCCATAATTTCTCATTTTGTATATTTATAATTTAAATGTGTTTCACTCCTTGGTTACAAAAATTACATAAGAAATGGAAATGGATTTGTAAAATATATGTACCAGTTTTTACATTGTGGTATACTAGAATATTTTTTTACGTGTGATGGTTTGTATCCCTGGTTGGAACTTTTAAATCGATTTATGTTTTTTGGGAAACCCAATGATAGTCCCTTCAAGTAGAGGGTCATAGCGTAAGTGTTGATGGAGATTGGGTTGGGCAAGTATGGTGGAATCTGTGGGTTAATGGTTTATACCATGAATGTGATGACCTATTGATTCTCTATATACTAATATCTTGGGATTCATAAGAATAATATAGAGTTTTGTGTGACAGTTACTTATCAAAACTAGTTAGACAAGTTGGTACCCCAATATTTGTGAACATGCTAGGAGGGATGTGTTACAAGTGAGGCTAGTTAAGAGTATCCAATTGGTTACTAGATATGGAGCTAAACCATATGTTATATGGTGCGTCTAAACCATGTATGTCCATGGATTTATTCTAGATATGTTTAATAAATTCCCTGATTAACTATCGATTTTTTTACATTGAGGCACATTGGTTACTAGCCTTGCTATTTTCTTCCTTATTTTTTGATTTCTTTATTTTACTATGGGCCATTTTATTATGTATTGTGTAATTTTATTAGGGTTATGTTTTTTAAAATTTTATTTTGGAAAAAAACCCTTTTTAAAATGGAAGTAATTTGTTTTTAATGGAATCCCTACAAAGAAGTGATTGGTTCATTAAAATGATTCTAACATATTTTATTAATGATTTTGAAAATAAAATTTCTGGTTTATTTTATGAATAGAAATTTATGGATTATACGGTCATTACCTAAAGATATATTTATGATCTGACCCAACTTATGCCACTTGATAATGTTATAACCATGTTATGTTGTAGGTTTAGGAACCTTTTTTGGTTTCTTTCTTAGATCAGGTTGGTCTTATGGTTGGTAGAGACCAAGTTATCATGTATAGATTGGTCCATTTCTAGTTTGGTTTTAGTTTCATTTTTCAGTTTTTTTTTTGAATGCTCTTTTTGGATCATGTTAATGTATTTATTTTGAATAGTGGATTGAAATTTCTTTCTATGTTCTCTATATTAGTTATATTTTCTTGGTTTTTATTAGGATATATCATTCCCAAAGTGATATCTTTGATGCCTTGTTCTAGTCTCCAGTGGAAGAGGATCTTGAATTCAACTCGGGCCTTCTTGCATGCTAGGTTGAGTGTTAGTTTTTATGGTATCCTAGCCTTGATCATCGAAAATATATATTAGATCAAAACTTTTGTATTTATAGTTTTTGGTGGTTTGGATATTAAGATCGTTGAGACTAATGTGGTGGGAATGGGGAGGATTTATTGAACACTGTCTCATTCTGATTTTCTGGTTACCAGTGAAAGTCTAGTGCATGAGTCTTTTTTCTAGTTTTTGGGTTTATGTTTAGTGGGATGATGATGGAAATGAAACTGTGTGACATATTGAGATTATATATTGTATCAAACCATAAGGATCTCCAACACATGGTTCAATATACTTCCAATGGTTAGTGATATCTATGTGAATGGTATGTGAAACCATGTCATCAAGTAATGGGGAACCTTTTTATATATTTTGTCATCACCATCAGAGTGGAGACAATTTATTTTCCCTTATTATAGTTTTCTTTGTTATTTAATGATTCTTATTTTCTTATAAAATACTGGTGGTATCAACTTTTTTTGGATTGTTTATCATGTTGTTTTTTAATTCTAATGGTTTCCCTTTTGGATGCGATTATATGATTAGTTATTCTTTCATGTCGTGACCCGTCCACCGAGGCCCATTTCGTAACTACCCCAAGCCCACCTTCCATAGGCTAGGGGCGGGAGACTAGCACTAAAGGCGTAAATCCCGATAATTGGGAAGGCATTGCCTTTATAGAAGTGAACAAAAGACTACAGAGTACAGGCGGAAGTAATATACTAAGTACAAAAGAAAGTGCTGAAAAGTAAATGGACCAGAATACAAACCCAACAGAAAAGTACAGGTACAACAGAATGGACGTACAATATAAAAGACAAGCAGCTGGATGAAAAGAAGTAGCTCCTGGGTCTTCCACCTCAGATCCTACCTGAAGGGTAAGTACAGATAGCACAGCTTTGGATCATCCACCACGAATCCTACCTGAAGGGTAGGTACAGATAGCCTCTACAATTCTCTCACACATCAACCTCCTCCGAGTATCGTCTCGTCGTGAATTCCACATCCGGATACTGACTCGTCGTGAGGTCCTCCTCCGGGTACCGCCCAGACCTCGAACACTTGGCCTCTGTCAGCGCTGCCCGTCGTCTGCAACCAACAGAATGAGGTGCGGGCATAGCCCATACAGAGGTGAGTATATGATACTCAGTAGGGACCCCGAGATCCTCAAGGTCTCACTAAAACATCAAGTATAACCACAAAGAGAGATCTAAACAGATAACCTCTACTTTGGTATATGCCCATACATATACCTAAGTTATCATGTAACTCATCTCAATCATGAGGAAAACACAATTGTTATTGACTCAGCTCAAACAAGGATTTTATTCATGATGTCGAAACCACGACTGCTGGAGAACTCCTCCTCTGTCGAGTACAGTGGGCCTGCCGCTACCACCAAGCGTGCCCCACTAACATTGGACTGCTGAAGTACTGCACCTGTCGATTATTGTGGTCCTTCCACTACAACCAAGCGCATCCCACCATGGGTCTGCTGCTACAACCAAGTACACCCCCTCATAGCCTACATAGGTACTCCTTTTGTCGATTACCGCAGGTCTGCCGCTATAACCAAGCACACCTCCACCGTTGGTCTGCTACTACAACTAAGCACACCCCATTGGGCTTTCCGAATCACTCCGAGACGATCGATCAGCAGTCGTCAAGTCTCAGCTAGCTACTGGGTCTCTGCACTCTATTAGATCTTCACCGGGAGGGTCCGCTCCATGAGCTACTATTCTATACTCCAATTATCACAAAGTTCTACAAAGAAGTATCCCAAGGGTTAGGCACATCATAGGAAACTGAACACAACAGATGGAGCATCAATCGGACGCCCGGTCTGTGTGTTATCAGCCTTTTCATCCCGGGGGCCCGATTGGTTTCGTGTACGAACCAACCCGACTATATCTCAACTGTACACCGAACTCTCATAGGGTATACTCATAGGGACCGTTTCTCAACGTGATCACCAACATCGCTGACAGTTCGTCAAACGGACGTCCGGTCTGAAAGTTATCAGCTTTTCTGTTCTAGGGGCCCAGTTGGATTTTGAGTACAATCCAACCCGGCCCTACTCCAACTGCGTCCAAACCTCAGGTGAAGTTTTCCAAAAGATCCATCTCATCAAGAGGAATTCAACAAAGTCTATGGAATGCTTATAGGACGTCCGGAGCTCATGTTATAAATGTTTCCGCTCCGAGGGCCCGGTTGGATTTCATGCTCGAACCAACCCGTTTGTACCCAAAGTTCTTCGAAACCTTTAGTATAACAAACCAAAATTACCGTCTCGATCCAAGTATCCCAATGCAACAGACAGTGCATCGATCGGAGGTCTGAAGCCCACGATATGCGTGTTTGAACAAAACTGCCTGAGGAAAGTGGGGTTTGGGCCCAATTCGACCCGGCCCGATACCCCCCTGGGTCAGGCCAAAGCGGGTCGACCCGAACCGGGTCCGGGTCTGACCCGATAGGGTGCAGCCCAGCCGGTGTGGCCCAGACCGACCCGGTGCACAGGTTGGCCTGGCGCGGGCGCGGCCCGCGTGGCTAGACGGCTCGGCCGTTTCGGCCGAGCGGAAAAATGGGGGGGGGGGGGTTCTGCCCCCCCCCCTTGTCTCAGAATAGCGCAGAAGTAAGTCGCGCCCTCCCCAATACCCGGAACGGAAAATCCGTTCCGGTCCGCCGCGGCGGTCTCCTCCGGTGTCTTGTCGCCGCTGCTTTCCGTAGACCACCGGACGCGCTCCGGTGGTCTGTTTCGCCCGTCGTCTTCGCCAGTGGTCATCTCGGGTCTCATACTTTACTGCGAAGAACTCAAATCATTGTTGAGGTCCCGTTCCATCACCTTCGTCAATCCACACACCAACAATAATCTGCAGAGGGTTTTTGGCCATGTTTGTTCGGCCCGCTCCCTCCGCGTTTGGTTTTATCAAATGGAAAACATTTAAACACATGATTTTAATCATTGATGAGGGTATAATTCACATAAAAAAACCCTACCTGGATATTTGACGCCGCGCGTCGGGCGTTGCGGAGAATGACGTCGCGGGGGTCAGACATAGATTAAGTGGATGTCGGGGTGCGTCCGAGGAGGAAAAGATGTCTCCTCAATTATTGCAGAGATGAAGAAAGAAGGTATGTTGTCATTGGCGATGATCACCGTGGTCTGCGAATTCTCCCTTGTCGTGGAGGAAGAAGAATACGGAAGAACCGTGATCGCTGAGTCGTTCTACGTTGAGGGGTCAATGTTCTTCATCGGAGAATAACCGTACTTCACGGAGAGGATGATGTTCTTCCACCCAATAGGAACTTCATCCTTATTTTACACAAGATATATTTCCCTTTTCTCCCAACACAAAATGTGTCAAAGTAAAATAATAGGATTGTGTTATTATTTTATTAACACAAGTAATTTCAATTTTTTTCAAAATTCAAACACTTAGTAAATTAATTGAATAGGTTCAATTAATTAATTAAGGTATGTGTTGGCGAGATTTAAGAGGGAGAGGGAGAGGAAGTGGAAGGCTACTCAATTTAAGATGAGTTTACAAAATCAATGAGGGAGGTGAGGAGTTATGGAAAAAGTGTAGGGGTGGGGCTCGTATGGGCCCCACCTCTCCTTTATTCTCCCAAGGGAAGTTAGCAATCCAATGGGTCTCATTCCAACCCCACACCTAAAAGGTAAACCACATAAGAGAGGGAAAAAGTTTTGTGACACGAAACTTAAACTACTTAGCAAGAAATAAAAATAAAATTGTAAAACAATTATATTTTTATTCTTCAATCTTTTTTTAACAACTCCTCCCAAGAAAACGAAACTCCATAAAGGGTATTCTTAAGAAATTATCATCGCTACGAGTTCATTGGTGCCCATGGATTTTGATTCCGAGCACCGGATTAAAATTTAGAAAAACATGCTCATTCGTTCACTGAACGTACCCGAGCTAAACTTCGAAAATCGATTCTTGGGAACACCGGGCCTCAGAATCAGGCGCCGTCAAAAACTGCGTACTCGTAAAACTCCAATGAAATTAAGAAAAAAATGTCCTTGAAATTTCAGGGTCTTTAAATTACTCCCACCTTAGGGATTTACGTCCCCGTAAAGCTTTAACATAAACTAGGGATAAAAAAGTGGTACAGAGCACGCATCTGAGCCTTCCACTCCCATGTTCTCTCATGGAGGTTCTCGTGCTGCCAACGAAAGCGCACAAGAGGAATCGACCATCTTCATCGGATCTGCACATGTCAATCCTCAACCTCTACTGGAACCCCGCAGAAGTCACCCCATCTCCAAATTCTATCTCCACATGGTCGATGATATGCGTCGGGTCAAGCATGTATCTCCTTAGTTAAGATACGTGGAAGTCATCGTGCACTTGGTGCAACTGAGGTGGATGGGTCAAGCGGTAACCCACCTCACCTAACCGGCTGAGGACCTTGAAGGGTCCGATAAAGCATGGAGATAACTTGTCGCCTCAGCCAAATCTCCGTAATTCCACATCACGGTGAGACCCACATGAAAATTTGGTCGCCATCCTCGAACTATAGTGGTCTCTGCCTCCTATCAGAGTAGACTTCTATCGGCTCTGAGCTGTCCTCATCTGCTCCTGGATGACCTGAACCTTCTCTGTTGTGGCCTGGACCATCTCTGGTCCTACAAGAGCTAATATGATTTCTTCTTTACTGATAAGATAAATCTGGTCTCATCCCCTGGATGAACCACGTTCTTTGCCTAATACAGTCAATCCAGACATGAAAGATACATTCATGCCGTGGACGATGTCGTAAGGCCTCTACGTTACTACCAAGATATCCAACCGTTACTATCGCCTCTAAGGGTCGAGTCACACTGTCGGCATCAGCGTGAGGTAATTAGGTCTCCTCCCGTAGGAATCTCGAAAGTGAGGGTCAAGTCAACAGTTTTAACCGGGACCTCTCAGTACAAAAAAGGAAGAAAGAAAATGTCACAAGTACAAGTGTCTTTTATTACATCAGCTCGAAGTACAAAGACACAAAACAATGAAAACAAGGAAAATTGAAGCACCAAGATCAGAGGTCCCATGCCTGGAACTAGTCCCGCTCTTGTCCGCCAGCTTCCGGAGCTCCGTAGCCGTATGCTTCTGCTGCCTGAAGCTGAGCTCTCCCATGTCCACATGTTCCATGCGGTCGGGGTGGACCTCCTGGTGGTGGTGGTGGCAACACCTCAAAGCGTCTTCCACCTCCAGCTGCACGACCAGCTCCCCTATCTCGATCTCCTATTCCTTGCGGTCAGCCTCAATCGAACCTCTGCCACAGCCTGGGAGGTCCTTCGTTTATCTGCTGCTCATCTGTATGGCGGGTCGGACAGTCACGTTCCATGTGACCAACCCCACCGCAGGAGTAACATTGTCCACACACGATCCTATGTCATGAGGTCGACCACCTATAGGTCTGGTTCTCTTGGACCTCTGCATCATCTTTCTACTGCTCGCTGTAGAAGACTCTTCCACATGCCGGCTAGTGGTGGGTCCTGCTACTGGAGACTTCTCAGTAAGGAAACTTTCCACTAATAGGGCTCGCCCCAACACCCCTGTCTATGTTGGGATACTGTGAGAAACAACAGAATCTCTAATCTCTCTCTTGAGCCCCTGCTCAATGGTTCAGGCCCTGAAAAACGAGTCTCATACAATATCTGTGGAGTAGAAAGAGAGGTCTATGAACCTCGCTGAGTACTACGCCACCATCATACTACCCTGTTGTAGATGCAATAGCTCCTGAATACGCACCACATGAAGGGTGTATGGTACAATCTCTACCCGGAACAGGCTCTCGAAGTCTACCCATAGAAGTGTCTCATCATCATACATTTGGAGCATTAGACTCCACCATCTGTCTGTTGCTGCCTGAAGGAGGCTGGAAAAAAGGATGACCATGAAGTCTGCCGGCATCCCTACAAGCCTGAAGACTCTCACCACAGCCTCCAGCCAATCCTCAGCCCCCTGCGAGTCTGTATCTCCCTTGAACCTAGGTGGCCTCTGGCGCTGGAACTCATGCAGTGCGCTCAAGCGACGTGCACTCCCTGCTACTTGGGCTGGTGGCATCGGTGGCCCAACGGGTGGTAGTACCGCTGGTGCCTCCACTGGTGCCTCAACTAGAAGATGGCCATGTACTGAGGCCTCGTCGCTCGGTGGGCTGTCAGTACGTACAACTCTCGGGGCTCTAGCTGGTCGTCCGCGGGGAGGCATCCTGAAAGAAACATACGTGACACTGTCAAATGATTTATACCTGGTGAGCTGACCTGGTGTGAGATGACTTTTAAAAACTTTTGAAAACATACATACAATCAGTGTTTTAATTCAAAAAGTCAGAAATCAGTTGTCAGGGTCCTAGTGTATGGATACGTTGGCAGCCCGCACCAACACTAGACTCCCTGAACTGAAAACCACACTCGGTACCCTTAACACTATTGCTTCACAGAAAGAAAATATCAGAGTTATAAGTTCTGTGGTAGAACTGACTCCTCTAATACCAATTTTTCATGACCCGTCCCTCGGGGCCCGTGTCGTAACTACCCCAAGCCCGCCTTCCATAGGCCAGGGGCTGGCGACTAGCACCAAAGGTGTAAATCCCGATAACTGGGAAGGCACTTCCTTTATAGAAGTAAAAAAAACACCACAGAGTACAAGAGGAAGTAATATACTAAGTACAAAAGAAAGTGATGAAAAGTAAATGGACCAGAATACAAACCCAACTGAAAAGTACAACTTCAACTGAATGGAAGTATAATAGGAAAGAAAAGCAGCTGGAAGAAAAGAAGTCGCTCCTGGTTCGTCCACCTCGGATCGTACCTTAAGGGTAGGTACAGATAGCACAGCTCCTGGACCGTCCACCATGGATCCTACCTGATGGGTAGGTACAGATAGCCTCCACAACTCTCTCGCCCATCATCCTCCTCTGAGTATCGTCTCATCATGAAGTCCACCTCCAGATACTGACTCTTCGTGAGGTCCACCTCCGGGTACCATCCAGTCCTCGAACACTCGGCCTCTGTGAGTGCTTCCCGTTATCTGCAACCAACACAATGAGGTGCGGGCATAGCTCGTGCAAGGGTGAGTATACAATACTTAGTAGGGACCCCGAGACCATCAAGGTCCCACTAAAACAACAAGGATAACCACAAAAATATCTCAAAAGATAACCTCTACTTAGGTATATGCCCATACATATACCTAAGTTATCAAGTAACCCATCTCAATCATGAGGAAAACACAATGGTTATTGACTCAGCTCAACCCAATATTTTATTAATGATGTCGAACCATGGATGCTGGAGAACTCCTCCTCTGTCGAGTATAGTGGGCATGCCGCTACAACCAAGCGCACCCCCCTAACCTTGGACTGCTGATGTACTCCACCTGTCAAGTACTGTGGGCCTGCCACTGCAACCAAATGCATCCCACCATGGGTCTACCGCTCCAACCTAGAACACCTATATCGTGGGTCTGCTTCTACAACCAAGCGCACCCCACTGGGCAATCCGAATCACTCTGAGACAATCGATCAGCAGTCGTCAAGTCTCAGCTAGCTACTAGGTCTCTGCACTTTGCTAGCTCGTCACCGGGAGGGTTCTCTCCACAAGCTACTAGTCAATACTCCATGTATCACAAAGTTCAATGAAGAAGTATCCCAAGAGTCATCCACATCATAGGAAACTCAACACAACAGACGGCGTGTCAATCGGACGCCTGGTCTGTGTGTTATCAGCCTTTTCGTCCCGGGGGCCCGGTTGGTTTCGTGTATGAACCAAACTGACCGTATCTCAACTATACCCTAAACTAACATAGTGTATACTAATAGGGACCGTTTCTCAACGTGATCACCAATGCTGCTGACGGTTCGTCAAACAGACATCCGGTCTGAAAGTTATCAGCTTTTCCATTCTAGGTGCCCAGTTGGATTTCGGGTACAATCCAACCCGGCACTACTCCAACTATGTCCAAACCTCAAGTGATTTATTCCAAAAGAACTATCTCATCATGAGGAATCCAACAAAGTCGACGGCACGTCTATCGGACATTCGGAGCTCATGTTATAAGTGTTTCTGCTCTGAGGGCCCGGTTGGATTTCGTGCTCGAACCAACCCAGCTGTACCGAATGTTCTCTGAAACCTTAACTGCAATATACTGAAATGACCATCCCGATCCATGGATCCCAACGCAACTGACGGTGCGTCAATCGGAGGTCTGAAGTCCATGATATGGGCCTTTGAACGAAACTGCTTGAGGAAAGGGGGGTTCGGGCCCGGTCCGACCCGGCCCGATACCCCCTGGGTTGGGCCGAACCGGGTCGACCTGACCGGGGTCCGGGTCCAGCCGGCGCGGCCCGGTGCGGCCGGTCCAGCCTGGGTGGCCGGTTGGCCTGGCGTGGGGCGCGAACCACATGGCCAAACGGCTCGGCCGTTTTGGCCAAGCGGAAAGACGGGGGGTCGCTACCCCCCCCCCCATGTCTCGAAAAGGAATGGCATTAAGCCGCGCCGTCCCCAAAACCTGGAACGAAAAAGCCGTTCCAGTCTGCCACCACCACCGCGCCGGTGTGGCGCGCCGCCGCCGCTTTCCGCGGACCATCGGACGCGCTCTGGTGGTCTGTTTCACCCGCCGTCTTGGCCAACAGTCATCCTGGGTCTCGTACATTACGGTGAAGACCTCAAATCACTGTTGCGGTCTCGTTCCATCACTGTCGTCAATCTGTGCACCAACAAAAATCTACGAAGGGTTGTCGATCCATGTTTGTTCAGCCCACACCCTCCGCGTTAGGTTTTATCAAATGGAAAACATTTAAACACATGCTTTTAATCATTGAAGAGGGTATAATTCACATAAACACAAAATACAAAACCCCCTACCTGGATATTTGACGTCGCACGTTGGGTGTCACGGAGAACGGCGTCGTAGGGGTCAGACATAGATTTCGTGGAAGTCGGGGTGCGTTTAAGGAGGAAACGACGTCTCCTCACTTGTTAAGGAGATGAAGAAGGAATGTACGTTGTCGTTGGCGATGATCATCATGGTCAGAGAATTATCCCTTGTCGTGGAGGAAGAAGAAGACAGAAGAACCGTGATCGGCGAGGCATTCTATGTTGAGGGTCAATGTTCTTCATCGGAGAAGAACCGTTCTTCACAGAGTGGATGATGTTCTTCCACCCAAGAAGAACTCCCTCCTTCTTTTACCCAAGAGCTCTTTCCCTTTTCTCCAAACATAAAATGTGTCAAAGTAAAATAATAGGTTCATGCTATTATTTTATTAACACAAGTAATTTCAATTTTTTTCAAAATTCAAACACTTAGTTAATTAATTGAATAGGTTCGATTAATTAATTAAGGTATTTGTTGGAGAGAGTTAAGAGAGAGAGAGAGAGTAAGTGTAAGGTTACTCAATTTAATACGTGTTTACAAAATTAAAGAGGGGTGAGGAGTTATGGAAAAAGTGAATGGGTGGGGATCGTGTGGGACCCACCTCTCTTTTATTCTCCCAGGGGAAGTTAGCAACCCAATGGGTCCCACTCCAACCCCCACACCTAAAAGTTAACCCACATAATAGAGGGAAAATGTGTTGTGACACAACACTTAAACCAGTTAGCAAGAAATAAAAATAAAATTGTAAAACAATTATATTTTTATTCCTCACTCTTTTTTTTAACAACTCCTCCCAAGAAAAAACAACTCCAGAAAGGGTCTTCTTAAGAAATTACCGGCACTATGAGTTCATCGGTGCCCTCAGATATCGATTCTG
Organism: Viscum album; assembly: GCA_963277665.1. Taxonomy (NCBI): domain Eukaryota; kingdom Viridiplantae; phylum Streptophyta; class Magnoliopsida; order Santalales; family Viscaceae; genus Viscum; species Viscum album. The sequence goes on from OY728147.1 coordinate 126,036,130, forward strand.
AGCACGAGATTAAAAGTTAAAAAATCCCACTCGTTTGTTCACTGAACGTACCCGAGCTAAAATTAGAAAATATATTCTGGGCACACCGGGCCTTGGAATCAGGCGCCGTCAGAAACTGCGTACTCATAAAATTCCAAAGAAATTAAGAAAAAAATTTCCTTGAAATTTTTGGGTCTTTACATTACTCCCACCTCAGAGCTTTACGTCCCCATAAATCATTAACATAAACTAGGGATACAAAAGTGGTACAGAGCACGAATCTGAGCCTTCCGCTTCCATGTGCTCTCTTGGAGGTTCCCATGCTACCAACGAAAGCACACAAGAGGAATTGATTGTCCTCGTAGGATCCGTTCCTATCGATCCTCCACCTCTACTGGAACCACGAAAAAGTCACCCCATCCCCAAATTCCAGCTCCTCATGGTCGATGATATGCATTGGGTCAAGCACGTATCTCTTCAGTTGAGATACGTGGGAGTCGTCGTGCACCTGGTGCAACTAACGTGGATGGATCAAGCCATAACCCACCTCACCTACCCTACTGAGGACATTGAAGGGCCCGATGAATCACGGGGATAACTTTCTACCTCATCCAAATCTCCATAATTCCACGTTGAGGTGAGACCCGTAAGAAAACGTGGTCGCCATCCTCTAACTATAGTGGTATCTTCCTCCTGTCAGCATAAGACTTCTGTCAGCTCTGAGCTGTCCTCATCTGCTCCTGGATGACCTGGACCTTCCCTGTCGAGGCCTGGACCATCTCTGGTCCCACAATAGCTGTTATGATTTCTTCTATGCCGATAAGAGAAATCCAGTCTCATCCCCTGGATGAACCATGTTCTTTGCCTAATACAGTCAATCTGGACATTAATGATACATTCATTCCATGGATGATGTCATAAGGCCTCGACGTTACTTCCAAAAGATACAACTGTCACTCTCACCTCTAAGGGTCGAGTCACACTGTCGGCATCAGCGTGAGGTAACTGGGTCTCCTCCAGTAGGAATCTTGAAAGTGAGGGACAAGTCAACAATTTTAATTGGGACCTCTCAGTACACAAATAGGAAGGAAGAAAATGTCACAAGGACAAGTGTCTTTTATTACTTCAGATCAAAGTACAAAGACACACAACAATGACAACAAGGAAACTAGAAGCAACAAGATCAGAGGCCCAATTCCTGGAACTAGTCCCGCTCTTGTCCGCCAGCTTCCAGAGCTCCGTAGTTGTATGCTTCTGCTGCCTGAAGCTAAGATCTCCCATGTCCACCTATTCCCTGCGGTCAGGGTGGGCCTCCTGGTGGTGTTGGTGGAAACACCTCGAAGAGTCGACCACATCCAGCTGCACGGCCAGATCCCCTGTCTCTGTCTCCTGTTCCTTGCAGTCCACCTCGATCGAACCTCTGCCTATGCCAGGGAGGTCCTTCGTTTATCTGCTGGTCATCTGTATGGCGGGTCAGACAGTCATGTGCCATGTGACTAACCTCATTGCATGAGTAATACTGTCCGCTCCTGGTAAGTCTCTCTCCACCTCGGGTGCCTTGCACACACGATCCTGTGTCATGTGGTCGACCACCTGTAGGTCTGGTCTTCTTGGACCTCTGCGTCATCTGTCTACTGCCCGCTGCCGAAGACTCTGCCGCATCCCGGATAGTGGTGGGTCCTACTGCTGGAGACTGCTCAACAAGGAAACTCTATACTAAGAGGGCTCGCTCTAACACCCTTTTCTCCGTCGGGATGTTGTATGAAACAACAAAAGATCTAATCTGTCTCCTAATCCCCTGATCAAAGGTTCGGGCCCTGAAGAACGGGTCTCTTACCATATCTGTGGAGTAGCGCGAGAGGTCTGTGAACCTTGCTGAGTACTACACCATCGTCATGCTACCCTGTTGTAGATGCAGTAGCTCTTGTATACGCACCGCTCGAAGGGTGGATGGTACAAACTCTACTCAGAATAGACTCTTGAAGTCTACCCACAGAAGTGTCACCTCGTCATGCATCTGGAGCATCAGGCTCCACCATCTTCCTGCTGCTGCCTGAAGAAGGTTGGCATCAAGGATCACCATGAAGTCTTCTGGCATCCCTACTAGCCTGAAGACTCTCTCCATAGCCTCCATCCAATCCTCAGCCACCTGCGGGTCCGTCTCTCCCCTGAACCTGGGTGGCCTCAGGTGCTGGAACTCGTGCAGTGTGTTCAAGCGACGTGCACTCCCTACTGCTGGGGCTTGTGACATTAGTGGCTCAATGGGTGGTAGTACCGTTGGTGCCTCCGCTGGTGCCTCAACTAGAAGAGGGCCCTATACTGAGGCCCCGTCACTCGGCGGGCTGTCAGTACGTACAACTCTCGGGGTTCTGGATGGTCGTCCGCGGGGAGGCATCCTGAAAGAAACATATGTGACACAGTTAAATGATTTATTCCTGGTGAGCTGACCTGGTTTGAGCAGACTTTTAAAAACTTTTGGAAACACACACGCAATCAGTGTTTTCATGCACAATGTTGGAAATCAGTTGTCAGGGTCCTGGTGTATGGATACGTCGGCCACCCGCACCAACACTGGACTCCCTGAACTGAAAACCACACTAGGTACCCTTAACACTATTGCTTAACGCAAAGAAAATATTAGAGTTATAAGTTCTACAGTAGAACCGACTCCTATGATACCAATTTGTCATGACCTGTCCCCCGGGGCCCATGTCGTAACTACCCCAAGCCTGCCATCCCTAGGCCAGGGACTGGCGACTAGCCCCCAAGGCGTAATTCACGATAACTAGAAAGACATTACCTTTATATAAGTAAACAAAACACCACAGAGTACAAGTGGATGTAATATATTAAGTACAAAAGAAAGTGTTGAAAAGTAAATGGGCCAGAATACAAACCCAACTGAAAAGTACAGCTACAACTGAATGGAAGTACAACAGAAAAGACAAGAAACTGGAAGAAAAGAAGCAGCTCCTGGGTCATCCACCTCGGATCCTACCTGAAGGGTAGGTACAGATATCACAGCTCCTGGATCATCCACCACGGATCCTACCTGAAGGGTAGGTACAGATAGCCTCCACAACGCTCTCACCCATCAACCTCATCCGAGTATCGTCTCGTCATGAAGTCCACCTCCGGATACTGACTCATCGTGAGGTCCATCTTCGGGTATCGTCCGTCCTCGAACACTCGGCCTCTGTCAGCACTGCCCATCATCTACAACCAACACAACGAGGTGCGGGCATAGCCCGTGCAGGGGTGAGTATACGATACTCAGTAGGGACCCTGAGACCCTCATGGTCTCACTAAAACAACAAGGATAACCAAAAAGCATGATCTCAATAGATAACCTCTACTTAGGTATATGCCCATACATATTCATAAGTTATCAAGTAAACCATATCAATCATGAGGAAAACAAAATGGTTATTGACCTAGCTCAAACTAGGATTTTATTCATGATGTCGAAACCACAGCTGCTGGAGAAATCCTCCTCTATCGAGTACAGTGGGTCTGCCGCTACAACCCAGCGCGCCCCACTAACCTTGGACTGCAGAAGTACTCCACCTCCCGAGTACTGTGGGCCTGCCGTGGCAACCAAGCGCATCCCACCTTGGGTCTGCCGCTACAGCCAAGCGCACCCCTCATAGCCTATAGAGGTATTCCTTCTGTTGAGTACCGCGGGTCTGCCGCTACAACCAAGCGCACCTCCACCGTGGGTCTGCTGCTACAACCAAGCGCACCCCACTGGGCTATCTAAATCACTCTGAGATGATCGATTAGTAGTCGTCTAGTCTTAGCTAGCTACTAGGTCTCCACACTCTGCGAGCTCGTCACCGGGAGGGTCCGATCCACGAGCTACTAGTCGATACTCCAATTATTACAAAGTTCTAGGAAGAAGTATCCCAAGGGTCAGCAACATCATAGGAAACTCAACACAACAGACGGCGTGTCAATCAGACACCTGATCTGTGTGTTATCAGCTTTTTGTCCCAGGGGCCCGGTTGGTGTTGTGTAAGAACCAACCCAACCATATCTCAACTGTACCCCGAACACTCACAGGGTATACTCATAGGGTACTTTTCTCAATGTTATCACCAACGCCGCTGACGGTTCGTCAAACGGACGATCGGTCTGAATGTTATCAGCTTTTCTGTTCTAGGGGCCCTGTTGGATTTTGGGTACAATCCAACCTGGCCCTACTCCAACTGTGTCCAAACCATAGGTGATGTATTCCAATAGAACCGTCTCATCAATAAGAATCAACAAAGTCGATGGCACGTATATCAGATGCCTGGAGCTCATGTTATAAGTGTTTCTATTCCGAGGTCCCGATTGGATTTCATGCTCGAACCAACCTGGTGGTTCCCAAAGATCTCCGAAACCTTGAGGGTAATATACCTAAATGAACGTCTCGATCCAAGGATCCCAACGCAACTGACGATGTGTCGATCAGAGGTCTGAAGCCCAAGATATGGACGTTTGAACAAAACTACCCGAGGAAAGGGGGTTTGGCCCCAGTCCGACCCGGCCCAATACCCCCTAGGTCGGGCCGAACTGGGTCGACCCGACCCAGGTCCGGTTCCAGCCCGATAGGGCATGGCCCGTCCTAGTGCGGCCGGTTGGCCTGGTGTGGGCGCGGCCCACATGGCCAGACGGCTCGGCCTTGTCGGCCGAGCGGATAAATGGGGGGGGGGGGGGGCGCTGCCCCCCCTTGTCTCGAAATGGCGTGGCATTAAGTTGCGCCCTCCCCAAAACCTAGAATGGAAAAGCTGTTCTAGTCTGCGGTGGCTCAACCGCAGCGGTCTCCTCTGGCAGTGCGCTGCCGCCACTTTCTGCGGACCACCGGATGCGCTCCGGTGGTCCGTTTCGCCCACCGTCTTCGCCAGTGGTCATCTCGAGTCTCGTACTTTACTTCTAAAATGTAAAATCACTGTTGAGGTCCCGTTCCACCATAGCCATCAATCCACGCACCAACAACAATCTGCGAAGGGTTGTCGGGCCATGTTTGTTCGGCCCGCGCCCTCTGCGTTAGGTGTTATAAATTGGAAAACATTTAAACACATGCTTTTAATCATTGACGAGGGTATAATTCTCATAAAAATAAAATACAAAAACCCCCTACCTGGATATTTGACGTCGCACGTCGGGCGTCACAGAGAACGGCGTTGCATGGGTCAGACTTAGATTTCGTGGTCATCGGGGTGAGTCTGAGGAGGAAACGACATCTCCTCACTTACTACGGAGATGAAGAAGGAAGGTACGTTGTTGTTGGCGATGATCACCGCAGTCAGCGAATTCTCCCTTATCGTGGAGGAAGAAGAAGACGGAAGAACCGTGATCACCGAGTCGTTCTATGTTGAGGGGTTAATGTTCTTCATTGGAGAAGAACTGTTCTTCACGGAGAGGATGATGTTCTTCCACCCAAGAGGAACTTCCTCCTTCTTTTACACAAGATCTCATTCCCTTTTCTCCCAACACAAAATGTGTAAAAGTAAAATAAGAGGTTCATGTTATTATTTTATTAACACAAGTAATTTCAATTTTTCTCAAAATTCAAACGCTTAGTTAATTAATTGAATTTGTTCAATTAATTAATTAAGCTATGTGTTGGATAGTGTTAAGAGGGGGAGAGAGAGAGGAAATGGAAGGTTACTCAATTTAAGATGAGTTTTCAAAATTAAAGAGGGAGGTGAGGAGTTATGGAAAAAGTGAAGGGGTGGGGCTCGTGTGGGCCCCACATATCCTTTATTCTCCCAAGGGTAGTTAGAAACCCAACAAGTCCCAATTCAATCCCCACACCAAGGAGTTAAACCACATAATATATGGAAAATGTGTTGTGACACAACATTTAAACCCCTTAGCAAGAAATAAAAATAAAATTGTAAAACAATTATATTTTTATTCCTCACTCTTTTTTTTAACAACTCCTACCAAGAAAACGCAACTCCAGAAATGGTATTCGTAAGCAATTACTGGTGTTGTGAGTTCATCGGTGCCCTCAGATTTCGATTCCGAGCACCAGATTAAAAGTTAGAAAAACCCGCTCGTTCGTTCACTAAACGTACCCGAGCTAAACTTAAAAAATTGATTCCACGCACACCGGGCCTCAGAATCAGGCGCCGTTAGAAACTGCGTACTCATAAAATTCCAAAAAAATTATGCAAAAATTTTCCTTGAAATGTCTGGGTCTTTACATTTCATCTATGATCTTAGTCTTTTTCTAGATTGGTTTTTGTTTCTAATTTTCCTCATTTGTGAGATTCTTCAGTTTGAGGAAATGATGAGTCATAGTTTAGCACGTTTTTTGGGATTGAGTTCCATTTTTCACACTCCACCTTATGTTGAGGTTTTTTTCAGATTAGGAGTTCTGGAATTTTTTCATGTTGGGTTCCCCTTATGGTTGTCATGGTGGTAGCGGGTTTCGTGGGGTGGGGAGAACCCCTTTTCTTACCCCATGTTTATCCATGATTTATTTTCTCTATAGAATGTTATATGTGACTTGTGATGTAGAAATTTTACCCCATGGATCATGGTTCCATTTGGTTTCATTCCGTCTTGGGTTTCAATTTTAGTCCTTGTTTGGCTTGGTGTCTTTGAAGGAATAAATTGTTTATAATGGGGATAATTATAACACCCCCACCATGAATTTTCTATTTATTTAATTTTTTTCATGATGTAAAATCTTTCTATTCAGGTTCAAGTATAGTTTCAAGTGAAATTGTTTGAGTATTGGAGGCCATTAGTGAGTTTTGACCATGTGTATGTTTAGTGTGCATGGTTTGGGAGATAATCAGGAAATCTGTTAGGGATGAGGGAATATTCATTTCAATTTATTCTTATATAATTTTCTTTGCATGGCTTATGGATAATTTGATTCAATCCTTTTAATTCCCTATAGAAACCATGCATTTTTTTGGTGTAGGATATCAGGTGCCCATATTTCCAACAGTTAAAAAAAACTATGGGGAATGTAGGTAGAGTGGCTCTGTTAAAATGAAATAGTTGAGTATTTGTGTCGGTGAATAGTTTCCCAAAACATGTAGCCTTCATATGTGGGTTTCCTCCTTCTCTAGTGGGGTGTGAATGGTTGGAACATGGTTTGTAAATTGTGAAACCAAACTATTAGAGTTTCCAACATTATATAAAAAGTGGAATTTCTCATTTTATCATAAATATGTTTTAACACCAATACACACCTCTACTCTTCCTATCATTAAAACAGCCCCTTGGGAGCCTTAATAGGCTTCCTCCTATTCTCTCCATTAGATTCAAGGTGCTTATACTTCAAATATTTTGTGGATTCTTCCTTTGGTAAATCTTATTCTCTATCCCCTTGGGTTCCCTCTTAGTTTCTTGATCTCAATTGACATGTTTCTCTCTTATCGAAACCATAGTTTCAACCTTTGATGTGTTTCTTATGTTTATGTGATCCATGTGTGTGTGGATTATCATTTAGCAATGATTTTCCTTCCCTTGGAGTTTCATTTCATCCTCATTTCATTGAGGAATATTATTATATCCATTTCCTTTTTGGAATATTCTATTAGATTCTTGGGACATTCAAAGTAATTTATAAATGTGTTTCCCATTCATTTTAAATGTTATTATGAATTTTAGTGCTGGATTTATGTGGGTTTTTTTTTGAAAAAATAGAGATTTTAAGGATTTCCAAAATCATTATTATATTTATATAGATAGAAAGTGTATGATAAAATGAAACCCTGACTTTAATAATGAAATTAGGTATTTTGGATTGTTCATAGATATATTTAGATCTTGTTATTTGGTTTGTTTGTATGTGATATTGGTATGTGCGTGTTTTTATTCTTTTCCTTGGTTTTTGTTCTTGTGTGATGATTGGTTGTGATTGGTGTTCATTTATGTGGTGATTCTCTAAATTCATATTTGGTATTTTTATCACTTTTCTTTGATTTTATCCATTGGATGTGAGAATACCCCTATGTTTATGGGGTGAAAATTGGTATGAGAACAAAAATGATAATTCCCAATAATAATGATGCTCACCTAAACCTAGGTTTAACGAACACCATTCCCTCTTCCCATATTTCTTTCTTCCAACCCATCTTCCAAATTTTATTTTGAAATTTAATTTTTTTAAAAAGGTTAAATAGTATTAAAATGATTTTAAAAGGTCGTTTCAAATGTTTTTTTCTAAGTATTATATCATTTGGAACATTGAGATGTGGTCTCATTTTAACATTTTCATAAAGGCCCATTTTACATCTCTTGAATTTAAATGGTCCTCCCCCCTTGATTTTGAAAATGGTTTTAGAAATAGACTTGTATTTGTAAATTATATGGAACAGTTGATAATTTTTGGTATTTTTTAATGTCATTTTAAAATAAGATTTTATGTTGGTCAGGTTGGAACTTATGAATTGATTGATGTTTTTTGGGAACCCCTATGATAGTCCTTCTGATGAGACGATCATCTCATATGTGGTGTCATAGTTTGGGCTGGGTAATCATAGTAGCATATATTGGATAATAGTTTTTGACATGCATGTGATGTCCTCCTGATTACCTGCATACTAATATCATGGGATTATAGGGCATCATCTAGAGATTCGAGTGAGAGTTTCATGTTTTCTTTGATTAGACAGGTTGGTACCCCTAGTTTTATTGATATTCCATGTGGATTATTCCATTGTTGAGGCTAGTTTAGAGAAGCTAGTAAATTATTTACTATAGAGATGCACCATATGTAGAGACCCTAAGCTTGACGTACATAGATATCACATTTCTTTTGCGGAATACTTAGTACATAACAAAAACACACACAAGGACCGTAATAGTTTAGTGTCTTTGGAAACTCGGAATATAATCTTCTAATCGTCGTGAAAGATCTTCAAAATCTCCCATAAAGATCTTTTTTTTAAACCTAAGTCCTTTCATTATATCCTAGGGAAAATAAAACATAAAAGGGTGAGCTCAAATGCTCAGTAAGGGTAAACAAAAGAAATATCAATCACATCATATTCATAAGAACATATCTTTTGGAAATCTTAACCTGCAGAAGAGATCATAATTTCATAACATGGGATAAATCATAGTAGTGAAATGTAATCCCAATAATCATAACTTTGTGGCATACACAAATAATCATAGAGAATCATTTCTTATTAGTCAACACTCATATCCAAGACTATCTTAGTTGACAAAGTCCCTTTCTGAACCGAGTTCACTCCTCATTTCAGTCCTGTTTCACTGAACCGGTATAACCTACCGTTCCAGCCATGTCTATCTCAGGAGATATAAAATCTTTACCCAATGCATTGGAGGGAGATATAAGTCCCACCCATATCATAATGATACCATTCTTATGTGTTCCACAAAATCATAAATCATACATCATTGCATAACCCATGTAATAAAAATGGGAATCTTAAACATCATGACATCATAAAACAATTCATATAAGATCAAGGAATTCATAAAAATAATTCCATCACAACATAATCAAATAAATGTAATAATAGGGATGAAAACAGAACCCTTTATTATCTTAGATGGAAAATAATTTTGATAAAACACTTGAACTCCATTCTTGAGGAAAATATCCTTTCTACTTCAAAAACACTTTCCCTTTCTTAACATGTCAAAAAATTATAAACTAAAAGAAGTTGATTAAAAATAAACTTGATAACTTGTAAAGGAATATTCTCGGAAATAATGTTTTAAAAATCCATTCATGTCTTATAAGCTAAAAAGAACATTCTTCTCGTACTTTTGTCGGAAAAGTCAAAAAGGATCTCATACGAAAAATGACAAAAGATTCCTTTCATATCTTTTACTAAAAACTCACTGAAGGGTAAATTTGGATTTAAACAATTGTAGGTGGATGGAAATAACATTACATATTGAGGAAACATGGATGTGGATGATAAAATACACCCCAGTAAATACCAAAGTATAAACAATCTCGGATAAAAATGAGATTGTGATATTTTCCCTTACCTTATGTCTGATTTGCTTCGAAAGTGTCTGAACCTCTTGTATAATGATTTAAATAATGTTATTGACTTATTCCAGAATCATAATTATTGTTATGATATCATATATAGTCATATTCTTAGCTTCTTAGTAGTAATATTTCATTTCCACTTGTTATTCGGGTGTTTATAACTTTTTGTTCTTATGCGTGTTTTGTCGAATAAATTCTTATTCTTCTCTTTAGGTTATAGATACCTCATTTCCAGAATGGTATTATTGTAATATATATAATATTCATTCATTCAATTAATTTATATAATCATTATGAAATGAAGATCATGTAGAACGAGTCGCATCACATCGGGGAGATGGTATTTCGTACCTACGCATGAGTGATGATATCATTCCTATGATCGTGGAATTGTATTGGAGTGTATGTATACTATTTCAGAATCAATATCACTTTATAATAGTCATATATAGTCATTATTTACACCATTATACCCATCCAAGTATGGTGGTGGTGGAAAATAGATTACACCACGGCGTGGAGAAGATATTTCGTACGTACGCACGCGCGGTGATTTCCTTTTTCCGTAGGATGGATAGAAGGTTAATTAGAGTTGTTTCATATTTATAATAACATATCAGTATATAAGAAATACTGATGTTATTAATTTATCATGAAAAAACTAAAGAAGAAGAATTTGATGAAGAAAGAAATTGAAAAAGATCGGTAATGGATATTACGTCTTTTTGACGCGCCTTTTCTTAACCTCCACTTAAAGAACTAAGGATGGTTTTTGAAGAAGAGAATGACCTCTAGAATGATACTAGGGAAGTGGAGAAAAGCTTTTGGCCGGGTTTGGCTGAGCGTGAAGGATCAAAGTGGTGTGAGGAAGAGGGGGAGGAGGTGCCCTTCTATAAGGGAGAAGAGGGGCACCTTAGGAAAATCTCAAAATATTAGTTTATATTAAGGTAAAATTCGGTTTATAATGGTTCCAAATGGTCTTATTTCTAATATAAAGTGGGTATGGGTCTAAATCCTCTCATCCAATAGGATTTAGACATGTTTAGGTTATTATTTTAACATTATCAATTAGATTTAACTCTAAGTTAAATAATTTAACTTTTACCATGTCTTTTTCTTTTCTTACACTATATGGTTAATAAACTTACTATATCAAGCCAAAAGAACCACAAGTTGTTTATTATTAATATATATAACCTTATATAAGTCATTTTGCAGAACCTTAGATTTTTTAGGAATATAATTACAATTAATAATATAATATTTGTTTTAAAAACTATTTTATGTCAATTTTGACACTATTTGGTAATTGATTTTTTTAAAACTCATAACAGAATTATTATTTCTAAAAAAGTTAAAAAAATCAATAATAACATGTCATATTAACCTAGAAAATTAGTGTAATTCATAAAAAGTCTCAAATTAAATTTATTTGGGTATTTATAACATCAATTATGTCAATATTTCATTAATAAGATAATTACTACATCATAGTTGTGTCACAAATAAATTAAATTATTTAATGTCTAAAAATTACAAATAAAATATCATTATGTAGGAAATCTATTTATCTTTCTAATGATCATTTATAGTCGAATTTATCTTATGTATAAACCTATATTAAAAATGATTTACTTATTAAACGTTGATTTTAACTATTTTAACCCTTCTTTAAATAAATTAATAATAAATGTCCAAATCTAATCCAAGTGGGCTTAAATGGTCATATTTTATTCCTAAGGTTGTTTTTGGTCGAATTACACTTATCCAATAGAATTAGGACATGTGTTAGGTTAATAATAATATCATTTTTACCCTTAATTAACCTATTTACGTTTAACCGTGGTAAAATAAGTCAAAAGTTACTATTCACCAAAAATTATTTTCATCTCATTGAACCACATTTTAGTCCTTGATATTAACCATGTCTCTCGGATTTTCGAAATTCTACACACAGAAGTGGTAAAATTATGTTTTATGAAAAAATCAGTTTTTTTAACTACCACTTAGTGGTTTCACTATTCATCAAAAAATGAAAGTTTCCAGAAAAATACAAAAAAATAGGCCTAAGATATATTTGATATTATGAATTAAAAAATGATTTATATTTTATCAAATTCAAAACATATCAGTTACATTTACTAATTTAAAAATTAATTCCCGTCGTCAAAACAAATAGCGTGTTTTTAAGAGATAATAACTATCAAAAGATTGACACTTGTTTATAACTCGTTTAAATGTGAAATTACATCCAATGACCAAAATTGTATTAAATTGTAAAAATATATTCTAAATATACTTTAAAACCACTCAAATTAATAATTTATCACTATTAGTTATTTCTATTAAAAAAGTTGTTTTTAATTAAAATTTAGTAATTTTCACTATTCATCAGAATATGAAAGTTATCGAAAAGTACCAAAATTTCACCCTAAGCTAATTTCGATATTCCGAATCCAAAAATGAAGTCCATTTTGAAAAATAAAATTTACAAAATTTCAAAAAGTGGTTATTACTATTCATAACGGCTAGTTTTAATAGAATTTTAATAGCATGTCGTTGTTTAGTGAGAACTCGGTATTGCGTACTACACACGCTATCGAGGAAGGTCGTGATTGCATGTAATGCAAGCCAAGTCTGGGTTGTGTGTTGTGAACGAATCCTTTGTTGTTTCGTATAACAGAATCTAACCATATTTCATTTGTACATTGAATATAAATATATATATATATATACTCAATGTTACGTAGAATAACTATTATCAATATTTCGTGTAACACGATCCAAGAATAGTGTTGCGTATACTGCAAGCTAATACGGTGTTGCGTATAGCGCAAGGTAATCTTGGTGTAGAATACAACACAAGAAATTAATGAAATTAAAAGAATATTTTTCATAAAATCTTGGGGTGTTACATTCTACCCCCCTTAAAATGAATTTCGTCCTCGAAATTCGTCGGGGTTATAAATGGTTTACTACCTGAATGTTTTTTTAATAGAAACCCACATCGTAAAAAGGAATACCAAAACATGGCTTTAAAAACTAATGTATGAAATGTAACAGTTTCCCAAATTAACTCATCACTGGGATTCCACATAGGAGAACATGGAAGAAAAATCCAACCATCATGTTCTGATGGGGAGTGGTAGAGAACATGGCTATGGAAAATCCAGCAATCACAAAGCCATTAATTTGTGACGATCTAAGGTACCACATGATTAATCAGATATAAGATCACTAGGACAACATTTTTGGTTTTCAAGATCGTTTCCCTGAAATTGGAATTAGAAGAAATACTTTCGTGATTTCGGTATAGTCTCACTGTTGGTCGTTCTTTGGACAATTTTCACTTCATCTCCTAAATAAATGAAGTTGAATTTTTCATTCGTGATGTGATAGTAGATCATGTGATTGAATGATGGGTCATTCCATCTGTCTCAAACAAAAGGTTAGAAAAGTTATCAAAAAATACATAAGTCCATCTATAGTGAGATTAATCATATATGGTTCCTAAAATGGACTTATACTTCATATATCAAACTACTTAATATAATAAAAGTAGTTTCTACTAAACAGGGACTTCCTATAGGCCAGTGGTAGGCAATAAAGGCCAGTCGCACTTCGGTTGTGGGTTCGATTCCCACAGCCTTGTCCGACGCGAGGGGCTGTCGCCCGTCCTGCAGGCTGTCCTTTTTCTAAAGCTATATTACTATAACATCCCATCAACAATATCAAAAAAAGTTTTATCCTTAAACAATACTAACTTATGTCCAACATAATCCATTCCAATCTTTAGGCTTATCTAAAATACTTCGGTCCAAGCTCATTGTATAAAGAAAATGATCATGTGAATGCCATCATTTATCCCCCATATATCATAAGATATATCTTGTTGGTCAAATTACAAACATGTGAATACCTTAATCATGTATTCTCTTGAAGAATGAATATCCATTGAACCTTAGTGAAAACATGAATGCGGTTAAAAGTTAACACTTTCCACATACCAAATTCCTCAAAATTCTATATCCTCAATCCATGATATCACATAGTACTTATATCAATCATGAGCTCATGAATACTATCAAACATGTTAGATTCTCTTTATCCCTTCATTATGTGCATATCATCTGCTTTCCAAAAATATTTCAATCACTTTTCATGGTTACCGATCCGATAAAATTATTGAAAACCACAATAGACCAAAACATAAATATTCCAATATTCCACGATACTGTATACAACATTATTCTGGAATCCCATTACATAAACACTTAATCATTCCACCACATCGTTATCATATTCAACATCGCCAATGGTGATCGCATGTGACTTCCCTTTATCCTTTTCCTTATGTGGTTGCTCATGTCGATCATCACTAACCCTTGGATTAGGGAATTTATTAGCATAATGCCCCATTTCCTTGCACATGAATCATTGTAGTGTAGTAGGTTCATTCTGTGTATCCCTTCCTTTGTTTGCATCATTAGACATCTTCTTCCCATCATTGCGGCATTCAAATGCCCGATGACCTTCCTTTCCACTTTTGAAACATTTACTTGTCCCTTTAAGACAATATCCACCATGCTTCTTTCAACAATTTGAGCATAAAGAAACATTCATCTTCTTTTCACCATTATTCTGATATTTCTCCTTGAACTCCATCTTTTGTTTCTTGTCAAAACTATGAGATGGATAAGTAACACAGACTTCCATTTATACCTTGATAGCACAACGCACAATTTCTTCACAGCTACTGAAGTCTCTTATAGCTAATGCCCTTCGAAGACATTCTTTTAAGCCACTGAAGAATCGATCAACTTTACTTTCAGGTTGGATGATAAATCCAGATGCATACCTTGAAAGCCTTGTAAAATTCTCTTCGTATATACCAACAGATTCATCATCCTTTTGCTTTAGTTCAAGAAACTCCTTCTCCATCTTTGTTCGAATAATACGAGGGAAGTACTTATTGAAAAATATGTTCTTGAACTCGTCCCATTCCATGGACTCAATTTCATCTCTTTGCCTCGTATTCTTGATAAGATTCCACCATTGATCAGCTTCACCTTCCAAACGATACACTGCTAATATGACTTTATCATGTTCAGAATATTGAAGAACTGAAAATATCTTTTCGGTGGTACTGATCTATTGTTCAACAACAAGTGGATCTGAAGACCCACTAAAAGAAGTTGGACGTTGCCACATGAAGGACTCAATAGATTATTTTTCCCTTATCTGCTCATTTGGAAGTCCAGAATGATTCATATCTTGTGTAAGTATAGCAATAATATTTTTCACTTCATCTCCCATAACATTTGTTTGTTCAGGAGGACAATCATTGCATTGTCCATTACAGTGATCAACACGGTTCCTTCGGGTTCCAGCAATCGTCTAAAACCCAAAAAGAATAGTGTGAGAGGAAAAAATCATGCTAGTTAAAAAAACATAGTAAAGGGGGAGCACCCTAAATATCTAACATCTTAGGTTAAATTCTAAGATCGTTACCGTAGTTCTAGGACTATATCCTATACGTATACTTATCCTTAGGGACATCCCCAGACATACCTTAGAAATATATCTAGGGATCTCACTAACGTTTTCGTATCCTAGTTTCCAAAGGATTACTAAACCTTTCCTCTGATACAAACTTTAGAGACCCGAAGCATGACGTACATAGATATCACATTTCTTTTGCGGAATACTTAGTACATAACAAAAACCCACACAAGGACCGTAATAGTTTAGTGTCTTTGGAAACTCGGAATATAATCTTTTAATCATTGTGAAAGATATTCAACATCTCCCATAAAGGTCTTTTTTTTAAACCTAAATCCTTTCATTATATCATGGGGAAAATAAAACATAAAAGGGTGAGCTCCAATGCTCAGTAAGGGTAAACAAAAGAAATATCAATCACATCATATTCATAAGAACATATCTTTTGGAAATCTTAACCTGCAAAAGAGATCATAATTTCATAACATGGGATAAATCATAGTAGTGAAATGTAATCCCAATAATCATAACTTTGTGGCATACACACATAATCATAGAGAATCATTTATTATTAGTCAAAACTCATTTCCATGACTATCTTAGTGGACAAAGTCCCTTTCTGAACCGAGTTCACTCCTCGTTTCAGTCCTATTTCACCGAACCAGTATAACCTAATGTTCTAGCCATGTCTATCTCATGAGATATAAAATCTTTACACAATGAATTGTATGGAGATATAGGTCCCACCCATCTCATAATGATACCATTCTTATGTGTGCCACAAAATCATAAATCATACATCATTGCATAACCCATGTAATAAAAATGGGAATCTTAAACATCATGACATCATAAAACAATTCATATAAGATCAAAGAATTCATAAAAATAATTCCATCACAACATAATCAAATAAATGTAATAATAGGGATGAAAACAGAACCCTTTATTATCTTAGATGGAAAATAATTTTGATAAAACACTTGAACTCCATTCTTGAGGAAAATATCCTTTCTACTTCAAAAACACTTTTCCTTTCTTAACATGTCAGACAATTATAAACTAAAAGAAGTTGATTAAAAATAAACTTGATAACTTGTAATGGAAGCTTCTTGGATATAATGTTTTCAAAATCCATTCATGTCGTATAAGTTAAAAAAACATTCTTCTCGTACTTTTGTCGGAAAAGTCAAAAAGTACCTCATACGAAAAATGACAAAAGATTCCTTTCATATCTTTTACTAAAAACTCACCGAAGTGTAAATTTGGATTTAAACAATTGTAGGTGGATGGAAATAACATCACATATTGTGGAAACATGGATGTGGATGATAAAATACACCCTAGTAAATACCAAAGTATAAACAATCTCGGATAAAAATGAGATTGTGATATTTTCCCTTACCTTATGTCCAATTTTCTTCGAAACTGTACGAACCTCCTGTATAATGATTTATATAATGTTATTGACTTATTCCAGAATCATAATTATTGTTATGATATCATATATGGTCATATTCTTAGCTTCTTAGTAGTAATATTTCATTGCCACTTGTTATTCGGGTGTTTATAACTTTTTGTTCTTATGCGTGTTTTGTCGAATAAATTCTTATTCTTCTCTTTAGGTTATAGATAACTCATTTCCAGAATGGTATTAGTGTAATATATATAATATTAATTCATTCAATTAATTTATATAATCATTAGGAAATGAAGATCATGTAGAACGAGTCGCATCACATCATGGAGACGGTATTCCGTACGTACGCACGAGTGATGATATCGTTCCTATGATCGTGGAATTGTATTGGAGTGTATGTATACTATTTCAGAATTAATATCACTTTATAATAGTCATATATAGTCATTATTTACACCATTATACCAATCCAAGTTTTGTGGTGGTGGAAAATAGATTACACCACGGCGTGGAGATGGTATTTCGTACGTACGTACGCTCGGTGATTTCCTTTTTCCGTAGGATGGATAGAAGGTTAATTAGAGTTGTTTCATATTTATAATAAAATATCAGTATATAAGAAATACTGATGTTATTACTTTATCATGAAACAACTAAAGAAGAAGAATTTGAAGAAGAAAGAAATTGAAAAAGATCGGTAATGGATATTACCTCTTTTTGACGCGCCTTTTCTTAACCTCCACTTAAAGAAATAAGGATGGTCTTTGAAGAAGACCAGGACCTCTAGGATGATACTAGGGAAGTGTAGAAGATATTTTTGCAGGGTTTGGACGAGCATGAAGGCTCAATGTGGTGTAAGGAAGAGGGGGAGGAGGTGCCCTTTTATAAGGGAGGAGAGGGGCACCTTAGGAAAATCTCAAAATATTATTTTATATTAAGGTCAAATTCGGTTTATAATGGTTCCAAAGGGTATTATTTCTAAGATAAAGTGGGGATGGGTCTAAATACTCTCATAAAAAGTATTTAGACAAGTTTAGGTTATTATTTTAACCTTATCAATTAGATTTAACTCTAAGTTAAATAATTTAACTTTTACCGTGTCTTTTTGTTTTCTTACACTATATGGTTAATAAACTTACTATATCAATCCAAACGAACCCTAATTTGTTTATTATTAATATATATAACCTTATATAAGTCATTTGGAAGAACCTTATAGTTTTTAGGAATATAATAACAATTAATAATATAATATTTGTTTTAAAAACTATTTTATGTCAATTTTTGACACTATTTGGTAATTGATTTTTTTTAAAATCATAACAGAATGATTAGTTCGAAAAAAGTTAATAAAATCAATACTAACATGTCATATTAACCTATAAAAGTAGTTTAATTCATAAAAAGTCTCAAATTACATTTATTTGGGTATTTATAACATCAATTATGTCAATATTTCATTAATAAGATAATTACTGCATCATCGTTGTGTCACAAATAAATTAAATTATTTAATGTCTAAAAATTACAAATAAAATATAATTATGTAGGAAAACTATTTATATTTCTAATGAATTTTTCTAGTCGAATTTATCTTATGTATAACCCTATATTAAAAATTATTTACTTATTAAACTTTGATTTTAACTATTTTAACCCCTCTTTAAATAAATTAATAATAAATGTCCTAATATAATACAAGTGGGCTTAAATGGTCATATTTTATTCCTAAGGTTGTTTTTGGTCGAAATACATTTATCCAGTATAATTAGGACATGTTTTAGGGTAATAATAATATCATTTTTACCCTTAATTACCCTATTTACTTTTAACCGTGGTAAAAAAAGTCAAAAGTTACTATTCACAAAAAATTATTTTCATCTCATTGAACAACATTTTAGTCCTTGATATTAACCGTGTCTGTCAGATTTTCTAAATTCTACTCACAGACGTGGTAAAATTAAGTTTTATGAAAAATTCAGTTTTTTTAACTACCACTTAGTGGTTTCACTATTCATCAAAAAATGAATGTTTCCAGAAAAATACCAAAAATAGACCTAAGATATATTTGATATTATGAATTCAAAAATGATTTATATTTTATCAAACTCAAAAAATATTAGTTAAATTTACTAATTTAAAAATTAATTCCCGTCATCAAAACAAATAGCGTGTTTTTAAGAGATAATAACTATCAAAAGATTGACACTTGTTTATAACTGGTTTAAATGTGAAATTACATCCAATGACCAAAATTGTATTAAATTGTAGAAATATATTCTAAATATACTTTAAAACCACTCAAATTAATAATTTATCACTATTAATTATTTCTATTAAAAAATTTGTTTATAATTAAAATTTAGTAATTTTCACTATTCATCAGAATATGAAAGTTATCGAAAAGTACCAAAATTTCACCCTAAGCTAATTTCGATATTCCGAATCCAAAAATGAAGCCCATTTTGAAAAATAAAATTTACAAAATTTCAAAAATTGGTTATTACTATTCATAACGACTAGTTTTAATAATATTTTAATAGCATATCGTTGTTTAGTGAAAACTCGGTATTGCATGCTACACATGCTATCGAGGAAGGTCGCGATTGCATGTAATGCAAGCCAAGTCAGGGTTCCATGTTGTGAAAGAATCCATCGTTGTTTCGTATAACATAATCCCACCATATTTCATTTATACATTGAATATATATATATATACACACTCAATGTTGCGTAGAATAACTATTATCAAAATTGTGTGTAACACGATCCAAGAATAGTGTTGCGTATACTACAAGCTAATACGGTGTTGCATATAGTGCAAGGTAATCTTTGTGTAGAATACAACACAAGACATTAATGAAATTAAAAGAATATTTTTCATAAAATCTCGGGGTGTTACACCATATGTTATAAGGTGAGTATGAACTATGTATGTCCTAGGATAACTTCTAGAGATTCATAGGAATAACAAATGATTGCATATCTTAGAATTTTATGTTACTTTGTTTCATATTAGTTGGTATCCTTGCTAGTTTTTCCTACTTTCTCTATTTATTTATTTTAGTATAACCCATTTTGTTCTCTTCGATGAATTTTTTTTGGGGTTATGAATTTTTAAACATGAATTTTGGAATGAAAATCCATTTTAAAATGTACAACATTTTTTGTTGTTTTGAAAAGGTAATTTCTTGAATTTTGTGATTGGTTATTTAAAATCATAATAATGTATTTTATAAATGTATTCCAGACTACAGTTTTTTATTATCTTTCATGAAACTAAATGTATGTATTTTTTGGTGATTACCTTCAGATCTATTTCTGCTCACACACTACTTGTGCCAATTAACATTAAAATACCTGATTTATTTTGTAGATTTAGGTTCTTGGTTTAGGTTTGGTCTTGGAGAAGGTTGGTATACTGGTTAGTTTTAAACAAGACGTCATGTAAAGATCGTGTCATTAATGGTTTGGATTTATTTTCATTTTTTGGTTTCTATTTTGTTCGACTATAGTTTTTGGATCATGTTTATGTATCTATTTTGATCAGTGGATTATATTTTCTTTCATAATTATCTATTTTAGTTATTTGTTACTGCTTTTTCATTGGATAAATTATTACCATAGTGATAACATTGATCCTTTTCCTAGTTTCATCCAGGGAGGATCATGAACACCTCTTGGGACTGGTTACGATCTAGGTAAAATGTTGGGTCGGATGGCATGCAATCATGGTTCATGAAATCAAATCCATTTGGAATAACCCTTTCCATTACACAATTTCACACATGTATATAACCATACAACTCCCTATACTCAGATTATGGACTCATCCATTCATCAATCCATTATATGGTGAAGCGTTTTGAAGGGGAAAATCCATTCCCTTATCCTCCCCATTCTTTGGATGGGGGAAACTTAATACCCATGTCTACCCCAAATGCACATGAACACACACCAACCATATATTCCAAAAACCATTGAAATACATTTCAATAAGACATTTATTTTATAGAATAATAGTATAAAAACAAATTTTCATTCTTAAGAATGAAATATTAATTCTAAAATCATCATTTTAATCTCATGAAACCAATTTCACTTTCTACAAAACAACCATTTTCTATAATTTCATAGACTATCACTAAAGAGGGTTTTAATAAATATTTACAAACCTATTTATAAAGTAAATTCAATCAATTCAATAAATATTAACTAAATATTTAATATTCTAATCAAGATGATCCGAGAGTGAAGCCACCTATATCTCAAGGATTGTATAAAACAAATATTTGTATAAAACATCAAAAACCTAGATTATATATTTTAGATTCAACCTTAGATATTGTTACATTTAACAGAAACAACCTTATCTAATCATTATTTGGATAAAAAACATGAATATATCCCTAATATATTATATATGTGAGTCCGAGAGAGGAAATATTAAGAAAACTTTGTAAACCTACAACCAAAGATCACTTAGCAAGGAATTCGGGACTCCAACACAATTATATTTTACAACAGATCACTCTTGGATAAAAAGGAAACATCTCTATAACGTTTGGTAGGATTTGAAGTCATTTTTTGGTCATATTAGGGTAAAAATGTGTCATTAAAAATTTAAAACAAGTTATACTAAAATAAACCTAATCTTTTTTTAATGGTGATCATTTAGGGTGAACTGTTTTGAAAACTGTACGCTAACCAAGTATAGGCCACTCCCTCCAAAGAAACCTCTAATGGTTGGCCTTCAAGGTGATATAGACTATGTTCCATCTATTCTAATACTATTTTACAACATCACACAATTTCTAATGGCTAGATGAATGGTTTGGCCAAACTGTGCACTTAATCATGTTTTTACCCATTGCCCATTGTTTCAGTTGCACAATTTCCTATATGGTATTAAAAATATTATACTAACTATTCCCAAAATTTCCTCCTCTATAAATGCTCCAGAAAACATTCTGATCCTCCTCCATACATCCAAACACTTAACCCAATTACTTTATATACATAAAATACATAAAAATGTGTTAATTACATGAAACAAGGGGTGATACACCAAGTCTTTTATGCCTAATTTGTTTCCCGTATTTTGAATGTAAATATAATGAAGTAATAAAATAACCAATTTTGAATATGTTGTTACATGTTATTTCACTAATAATGATACTTATTCCATATTTTTTTGTCTTGATGAGATAATAGTTTATTTTAAAAATAGATTCATTCCCATTATTACAAAAATTTCTTATATACAATTGGCTTTTTTAATTCTTTAAATAAACACAATTTCTCATGATCTCATTTTTCAACATTCAATATTAGATGTATAAATTCCACTTATTTTTAAGGAAGATTTTTTCCCAAATGTAACTGAAAAATTATGATTTTATTCAATGTTATTAATGATTTTGGTGTCTTCAATCTTGTGAGATGAGAAACCACTATAAACTATCCATATATTTCATATCATTGTTACCTTATGATCCACCTCAATAAGAAAATATTTCATATCATTATATTTTCAATGGAACATGTCATCTCCAAAATCATGAAGAGTTTGTATAAGAAGTTTTTTCATGTATTCCTTATTATAGTGACCTTTTTAGTAACATATTATTTAGATTTTATCAAGTCAAACAATCCTCTTCTGAGTAGTCAATATTAATATATTTTTTTCATTATATGTTTCTTAATTATCTTATTTCTCATATTCTGTGGATCTCTCCCTTGCACATCATGCCTACTTTGACTGCAATGGAATGAAATATTATTCAATAAATAAATGGATTTATTCAAATAGTCTCAAAGGCGCAAAAAATATATACTAAAATTTAATATTATATGAAATGGGTAAATATTTCTATGGAATTATGATTGTTTTCCTTGTAAAATTTTGGCTTCCTTTTTTCCTATGGGGAAATCTCCCTTTTCAGGAAGTATACGTCTTCTATTTATATAGAAGTGGTATTATAATGATTTTTATTTTCAAGTATTACCATAATTTTTTACTAGATCTGGGATCATTAGACAATATATAGTTAGCATTTTTGTGATTCATGGGTGCATATTTTACAAGAGTTTTTGTGCAATAAATCTCAGTGATTTTATAAGACTCTGCCTTTAGATCCACAAAAATTTTTAGTCAAAACCCATTTTATCAAAGGTATTTTAATATTTAAGACACCTTTATTGTTTCTTTGGTAATTTCTCTCCCATCATAGAATATTTCCCTTCAAACGCATTCAATATGTTATCTTATTCAGTAATTTTCACATTGAGATTTTTGATTAATTTATTGTAGTATTTCTTATTTAATTAAAATTCATCTTCACCATCTTGTATATTATCAAAAACTTTATTTAGTTATTTTATTTCAACCTTTTATTGGGTTTTTTAATCATTGAATGCTTTAAGATCATCCTAAACAAGGTCTTGGTGTTAGTTTCATAACTAACTCTACCACTACTTTGATATTTCTTAATACTTTTATAAAAGATCCATTATGTTTCTAACTATTTAGGTACCTATTTTAACATATTGACTACATATAGAGGATTAATATTCCTCTTCATTGTTAATCAGTCTACTTTTATTACTTCTATTTAATCTTTTATTTTCATCAATAGGTTCTTTATTTTTCATTGAGTTTATAATCTATATCTTATTCCTATAACATTCTTCCTTTTTAGATTCATCCTAAATTTTACCTTTATTCTTTGCACAAAAAAGATAAAATTTTCCAATTCTATCACATTTAAATAATTTTAGGGGGAGTGTCTCTTTATACCTACTCTTTCTGTTACTGAACTTCTATGAAATTAGATCCATTATCCTCTTATTCAATTCATCATCTTCTTTTCCATATTTATATTCACTAAAAATCCTCATAATCCTTGATTTTAATCCTATTTATATATTTGGATGTAATCTCATCCATGAATTTCTTCTTAAACACAATTAATTTCCTAAATTCATATTTTATAAGTGTATTATGTAACGTTTCATTAGTTAAGTTACATTTTCTTCCAATGTAGAATTATTTTCCTCAAATAATTTTGGAATAATTATCATTTTTTTGAAAACATTTGAGTTTCTAAAGCTTTTCTAAAACCGTGATGGTTACTAACAATATCATTCATCCATGTGAAGTATTAGTAAATAGTCCCATAATAATCCATTTTAATATCTTCAAAACTCACAATCTATGTTTGTAGTTTGGAATATTTTACTTTTATATTTCCTTTAAAAACATTCCCAATATTATCCTACAACCATTTTCATGTTTTGAGTCCCATCACATTTATATAGAATTTTAGATTAGGAATTAAAAATTTAAATCATTAACTTTCTATCAACTTTTTAAAAAATATCAGCTAATGTGATATGATAATATCAATTAAGTTGTTTAAAACCCACTAAAAATAATCAAGAACTTGTCGTCCTTGTGAAAAAAGATATGGGGTATTCCAATTATTAAGACAAAGAAAATTCTTTCAATAAATTAATAGAACTCATATATTAAAGAACTAATATTCTATATATTGAACTCCAAACACAAAAGGATTACTCATAGTAAACCTAGATTAGATATGATACCAATTAATGTTCTTATGTAAGTGGTATTGTATCACTGATAAGGGAGGGATAAAATAACAATAATATTTTTACAATTTCCTCCCAAAAATCATCCTCAATAACTGATTAAGGTCCCAGAGCACTCTCCTTTAAATATCAATGTCACCCATTTGCAATAGAAATAAATAAAATGCAAGTTAGTGAAGAATTTTTACATGGTTTTTCCTTTAATATGGGTGACTAATCATTAAGCTATTCATGATGAGTTTGAGAAAAAAAATTTATCACTAATATAAATGGATTCCTATAGAAGGTCACAATAAATCCTTGAATCATGTAATGTCAAAATTATAAGGGTAAAATATATGTTTACACCTATGAACTAGTCTATATAATTATAATATAAGGACATAATAAATACTTAACAATTTTGAATGTATTTATCTCTCAATAAAATTATATACTAGTTCTTGCTAGTTTACAGTGGTTTTCCTACAATAATTTTATTAAGATCTTTAGTTGAACTCCAGGATTTCCCAAACCAACATTTAATATCTTCTTCATTAACATCAAAGACTTTTATTATCTGTAAATGATTAGTAGAGATTAATACACATCAACATTCTTCTAAAACATTTAGAGTGGTCAAAAAATACATGAGAGAATTAAATAATATACAGTATTCTTCCACCTCAATAGTAATATGTTTATAGATCAGTAATTGATCAAGCACACATAGATGTAGATAAAAAAATTTAGAAATTTTTTTCCTTAATATCATTATATATCTTTGATATGAGGATTGTTCAACAAGAATATAGTGTTAGTATTCTTTTATACATTCCTACTCTTCTTTATCTAATCTATATTTATAGAATCACACGAATATAATTTATATGTTTTGAATATATAAAACTCATTCAATATCGACAATTTGATCAACTAAATAATTATTGGTCTTTAATTCTCAATCTATCTTGTCCAATATAATTTTCTCTAATATTAAATGCAGAATATACTCGTGAGGATGTTCTCATAATTTATCAGTTAATATTTTAAATTTAAATCTTTTGTTATAGATATAGAATAAAAAATAATAAAGGTAGTATTTCTATCTATAACTTTCCATATTTCAAGTATTTTTCCCGCCTTTTGATTCTCATAATCTTCATAACCAATTATTCATCAAATATATCACAAAACATGAATATTTTTTGTAACACCCAATTATCTTCCTTAAAACATTCTTCCAAATTTTTTTGGTTCCCTTTTTGTGTGTCTACAGTGCATGTTTCTCAGGAATGGAGATCCTTCACTGGGTAAAATGTCCCAAATTATGTAGATGAATATTTTTTTTGAATTAATGGATTCTGGGTTTCAATGTGTCAATGATCGTATGGGGTTCTCCCTGATCTTAGAGAAAACCAATGTTGGTTTGATTTTTTTTATATTTTGGGATGTTCACAGACTATAGTAAATTTACATGACATGAAAGGGTAAAATTTCATTTATTGGTTTTCATGCAGACATCATGATTTGGTTAATGGAATGAAAATTTTACATGTCATGAATCATGCTCACATCATGTATTGAGCATCAAGAAGATTCCACGAACTAGTTAATGTCATGAGAGGTTTATAGACTATGAATTGGTTTCATGTCATGTAATGGTCAATGCATGAATTATTAGTATGAGGAAACACTTTTTTATGTCTTCTAAATTTATATAATTTCAAGTTGTGAAAGGGATTCATGACATGTAATCTTCATGTATAGTGGTTTGAAATGGGATACATGGATGAGTTTTTTTATATATTGTTCATACTCCCTTCATGTGACCTAGATTGATCCCTTGTGATTTTGGATGTGCCCTACTCCATATGGATCATTCGTTTGGTGATTGATCTCCAAGGTGGTTATGATGCATCTCTGAAAGAAATAGATCAATCCACTCCTCATTACCTTTGGTTTTTATTATGGTGTTTTCTATGTTTTTCATTTAGATTAATGATTAGTTGGTGTCTTCTCTTGATACATTGCATCATCTTGTAATGCCTTATATTTCACATGCCAATCCTTATTTTTCCAGTCTCCATTATCGAATTCATATAGGGTTCCATCATTAATATGGTTAGTGAATTGATAAAATTGTTTCTAATTCTTTTGTTTCATTATGTTATTTTGGAAATAGATATTATTTTGTTAAAAGTAATTTTAGTTAAATGTTTTCATGGTTTTGGAAATGGTTTTTGAACAAACATAGAACATTATGAACCTTGGTTACATCATAAAATATATGTAGGTGACCCTAGTGGGTTTGGTACCACTTGGGGTTAGTTTGCGGATATATACAAAATTTTCAAGGGCTCGATCTTGGATAATATAAAATGTATTCACATATTATATGTCAAAAATGGTATTCTTTGTCTTTTATAACTATTTCGTCACAAGATGGTTTATTTCATTTATATTTTCTCAAATATTTAATTTATATATTTTTACTTTTTACCGAATAAATTACTATATTTGGTGTTTATGGAATTAATTTATGGAAATCAAAATAACTGTTGAAATTTTTTTATTGAAAACTCTTTATAAACAAGATTATTGGATATAATGATAGAACTTTTAAATTCTAGATATTATATCCTATATAGATTCTTTTCTAGAATCTAGTTGGGATTTTTCCTCACACCCGTCTTTTTCCTTTTGGTAGTTGTAGAACATGTTTTGTGGGTTGTATGGAAAGGTAAGGGAATCATGTAGAATTATGGGTTCTGTTTTTATGTGTTTCCTTCATCGAAGGATGGATTGAAGGTGATGGCTGGTGACATAGATATTAGTTGATTTTTTATTTTTATATTATTCTAATTTGTCATATTTGGCTTGGATTGTATGAATGTTTTTGTATATATTTGTTTCACATTGTACTCTGGTTGTATATATTTTTTGGGTTATATTCAAGGCATGTTTTTGTTTATTGGTTTAACCTCACCATGTAATAGAACAATTAGGTGGATCGTTTGGTAAATTCGGATTAGTTAGTTACATATTGGTTTCAGATGGTCATCCAACCTAAAGTTTGTTAATACTAATTGAGTGTTTTTTTGAGTCATGGGTAGATAATATTTACAACCATTATAATTTGGGTATTATGTGTTTAAGGGTTCCTGGTCGACTCACTTATTCGTCTAAACTTGAGTTACCAAATGTTTTCATAAAAAATTTATCTGGATTGAGTCTTCGATTTTGAGTTAATTTGAATGATCTATATGGATTTATTATTTAAATATACCAATTATTTTCTTAAATTATCATATTTAATTCATATAATTATTAATTAAATTAAATTATTAATATTTCAATGCTTTGATATAAATACCTGAGGTTGTCCCTTTGATTTTGGAATCTTCTCATGATTGATTGGTTTTTGTATTTTAATTATTTGACAATTCCTCCTAGAAGATCTCTTCAAAATCTAAGAGTAAAAGATATGAGAAATGTATAATAAGAAAAACCTCTGGTGGAAACATATTTGTTAGATGCAGTAGTCTTTAATATTTAGAATCTAGGTCATGTAGGTATTGGGATCCCATAACTACTTTGGGATCAAAACTCAAAATTTATTAAGAAACATCCACCTACCGTCCATATTGAAAAAGTACCATAAGAATTTGAAGAATGGATTAAGAGTATTGAGAGGATATTAATCTTTATAAAGACTCCTGAGGACTCTAAGGTGGTTTTTCACACCTATATTCTTGAATTATTGCTATGAAGATGGTGGGACTCTATTTTTGAAACTATGTTGCCCAATAATATCACCAAGGATACTTTCAAAAAACAAATTCAATAATAAATTTTATCTCGAGACATTACAGGTGGATAAGACCCAATATTTTTTTCCCTTATTGAAATGGGAGAGTATCATTATAGATAATTTCACCTATTTTTCTGAGTCGTTGTATCTGGAACCAGATCATGTAACTAATTAGTACCTAATGAGATGCTGAAATGGATAGTATATACAAAAACCAACAAGACAAAAATATCCCAATATACCAAACCCACAATCTTCTTATAACTTAAGGCCAAACATATACATAATATTTATAACCCACTTCATGAAAATCTAAGGAGAAGTAATAAAAAATTAGTATCTTCTCAAAATCATAAACATGAACTTACATAATCCATTATGTCCAGATCCACCAAGTGGTATAAGTAGGGAGTTCAAAAATATTCCAAGTATGTTTACACCGAGATAATATTCTCGGAAATTTATTTCATATTTCATTCCATTAATTAAATTCTGAAATATAATTTATAAAATAATACCTTTCTTTTATAATTTTAGGAGGAAAAACAACAGAATTAAATCACAACCATCCATTTTATAAATCGAAATGGATTATTGGAAGATGATTGATGAGTTCAAGAAAATTAATTTTAACCCCGTTTTAAAAAAATTATTGAATTATAATTAAAATAAAAAGGAATTAACAATTGATTCCAAATCTTTTATTTTCCAATTCACTTCCAAAAACATTTTATAAATAAGTATTAAATCTATAACATAAGGAATGGAGACATATGACCTAGAGTGTGTACATATATAATAATGATATAAAACAATATCACATTGTAAAGGTATCACAATAAATCCAATGTAAACAATAATAGAATCAACTCAAGTAATGGTATGACAAATGATTGTAAAAAGTAATATAATCCACTCATGTAAAGTTCAAATAGCCCGACCTCATGGGAGTTTCACTATAGGAATAATGATCATGTAAATTAAATTCATTTAACTCTCTTATGTTATATCCAAAACCTATCTGACTATGTGAATTCCACAAAGGAACGTAGAATCTGTTTTTAGTGGGTAAAGAGACATCCAAGTTATAGTATCATCAAAACTAATAGTGAAATCCAAGGATATGAGGAGTGAAATAAATTCCTTGTAAGTAACTTTTTGATGTCCCTAATTATGTTTCCAAGGTTCACATGATCATTAAAATAGATAGTAATATGAATCATGAAATAAAACACATTAAATATCAAAGATATATGAAAAATAATCTCAACTCACCTCCAAATAAAATTTGTGAAAACTTACCCCTTTTCCTTTATTTATTAAACATTCCAATATAAAATCACTCCCCTATACCTAACCATAATGCTCAAACACAGTTTTACACAAAGTGGATCAAACCCAAAATTATTTAAATAATATTCCAATGATGCCATTATGAATTAATTAATAACTAAAACATGAAATTATATTTAATTTTTCTTCAAAAGGCCTTTAAGGATTTAAATTTCGCTTTCATAAAAAACCCCTTTAAAGAAAAAACACAATTAAAAACACATAAAAAATATTTTTACTCGAAATGAAATTCTTGTATAAGATAAACACATGTAAACTTCATAATATGGAATAAAAACAACATTTAAGATATAATTATATATTAAAAAATAAAAAATAAAATATATAAATCATAAAATTATTCAAAAATAATACAATTGTTTAATAATAATAAAATCCCATTCAAATGTCTCCATTTTATTATTTATAAATGAAGAATTTATATGTTATTACTTATAGAAAATGAATCACAATCAATAGGTAACTGGATCTTAATTTTTAAAACATTAGTGCCTAAAAAGGTCCTCTATGGAATTTACAAAAACACCTAGAGTGAATTATAAGGTAGTTCGAGAAATATACAACTTAATAACCATTGAAAGTCAATTTGAAGATCACTAAGATGATGAAAACTATTATGTAATCATAAACATTGGAATAATTCAATATCATTTAAATGAATAATGTGTTTAGAAAACTAAATCACCCAAGTCATGCCAAATAAAAAAATGTCTCTTAGAAATAAGTACCTAGGTCTAGAAGGGATGGTTCAATTACTTCAAATATTATTAGAAGAAGACCAAAAATAAAAATTTAAACTACCAAAAAAATAATAACCATAAGGGTAATTTAATCATTCATCTTAGGGTTTGGAAACCATGTCCTATAGAGAGGGTAAAAAAATCAGAAAAAATTAACTGGAGAATAAAATAAAAATATGAGAAATGTTGATCTAGCATTGATGAAATTCACTCAAGATCAGATAGGAGTTCTAAAATATAAGGTGATAGAGGAGGTGAATCTGAAGGCACTACTGGTCAAGATGATCATATAATGAAAGGGTAAGACCAAATGGGGTTTTATTTGAATATGGGTATGATAGGAAATCACCTAATTAGATATTTGTTAACAAGAACCTCAATGTGTGAATCCCCCTACATGAAATGATTGACATCCTCATCAAATAACCAAAAATAAAGAGCCATATGTCATCATGGTCCAGTTATACTTCTTGAATTTTTGATGTTACTTCCTATCCTGACCCCCTATATTGTCATTTTCCATCAAACGCCTATCATAACACAATTAAAGGGTGACCATGTGACCAAATAATACCATGAAATTCCACAAAGTCATCAAAGAGGGTTTAATACATATGGTTTTTCTTCATAGCATGACGCCCACTAGTCATTGGGTGATATCCCATCTCACTCTATTTTCATAATGGTAGATATCCTTATGTATATAAGGGTGCCAATAAAAAAAATATAAACCTAAAAAAACCATTATGTATTTTCATGATATGACCTCACTCACCATAATGTTACTTCCATCCATTAGGTCCCATTTTTCACTATGTTTTATAATCTATAGTATTGGGATATCCATGTGTCAGAATAAAAATTCATGTTATGGGAATCTTATGTTTATTAATTTTACAAATTCTAACTATCCTATATAACCATCATCTCATGATTACCCAAGGAAATGGCATGATATCATATCACAAACTACTCAAATTTTACCTAAATCCTATGAAGTTGAGATTCACATTGTACATGAGATGACATGTAGCTTTCCTAAAGATGTAAAAAACATCTAAATATGGTCTAAATAAATAAATGAAGATAAAAATAAATGAAAAAAATAAAATAATGACTAGTATTGATGCTTGGGTGTGACAATTATCTCTTCCATAACAAAACAATCAATTAGAATATCACTAATGATTCAAAGGAAATGCATGGTAAAGATAAAATAGAATACTTGGTATGATTAATCAAAAATGTAAAATCAATTGAAGATATTTATTACTAAACAGTTTTAAAACCTATCGATTATAGAATAAAACACATCTCCAAATTCAAAATCAAAAACTAAAAAACTAATCCATTGTAGAATAAATACACTAGAACCAAAAAACCCATGGATATTTTTAAAAATCTAAGACATACAATAGGTCCCCCCACTACAATTTAATATTTATTCTATCATGGTGGTATAAAAAACCATTCTAAACCAAGAAATATCACACCATGATATAGTCTACTCTCCAAAACTATGGAGTCCAAGAAAATTTATCTATTCCAATGATATATCCAAAGTCGTAAAAAGTAATAAAGTGAAATTATCCAAAGAACATAAACTCAAAAATTTACCAAGAGATAATAGAATAAGAAAAAAAACTTTCAATATTTAGAAACAATATAGTAGAAGAATAAATGGAAATTAAGTGAATTATAACACCCCCAAACATTATCTATCATAATATTATATTAATACATAATAAAATATGAATTTATTCTCCACAAACACTTCAAGACAAAAAACATTTGAGGTTGAACCAGTCGACCTCAATGATGACAGATCATCATAAATTTTTAATAGGTGGGATTAAAAGGCTCATGATCACCACACTAGAACCATATAAAAGACTACTCTTTATAGGAGGAACAAAATGAAAGTCAAATTTATTCCTTAATCATATGAGATATTAATATATGTAACATACCATGATAATTAATTCTTAGAATTAATTAAAACTATTCTTATAGAAATAAATTAAATAAATAATAAAGTCATTCCAATTAAGAAGAAAAAATAATATGCATAATAATGGAATCATCTGTCATCATGAAACCACAATAAACCAACTTCTCATTTCAAAATCATTAAGATTTTAGTTTAGTTTAAAATATTTTGTATCAATACCATAAAACTCCATGGAAAAATAAATTTTCAATATCAAAAATCCATCAATAAAACCATTTTCAAAATAAAATCACCAAATTCATTTAAAAACATCTTATAAAAGATCATTATTAATTGGAAATCTTAACCTTTACCACTTAAATCAATTTTCCTACACAAATAAATAACAATATCCGACAAAGTAACATCAATGTTTCAAAAATAAGGGTTCAACACAAAATTTAAAGGGGTTTATAGATAGCGCATTTTGGATGCATGTCTTGTTAATCCAGGTTCCAACCATGTGACATCCATTGGGATCTACTCAGAATATTTTGCACAAGATCCACATGATTTTCTAGACCATGTGAACTAATGATGTTCCTCTAGTTCGACACAATTTTTCACCCTAAAAATTAAAATTCACTAATTAACAAATGTGAGAACATGAAAACTCATGAAAGGAAAAGTAAAAATCACAATAATCTAAAATAAAATAATGATACGCCTTAAAATTTATTACTCACAAACCAACCACCTATAGTAACTCAAGGTTTTTAATGAGAAATATATAGCTATAATATCATTGAACTTACCAATCGAGTTCATAAAGATCTATATTCAATTAAACAGGACTACAAGATTAAACATTAGGATTTAATACAATTTTCTTAGGAACCAAATTAGGATACCACTCATTTGGTAGCTAATAAAGCATCTGACAAGTCCCAAAGCATGCTTCTGATCGCCATAGGATAATAAATAGTGTTAAGGAATCAGAATAAATACCATTGGGAATAATTTATAACTTTTTCTAATAACTAAACAGTAATGAAATCTACTTAGAATTAGGCAAGGTGAACCCATAATCTTGACTTCTATATATAACAAAATAAATAGTTTTAAATTAAATAGAAACAAATATGTAATAACTCAAAACAAATTTTGAAGTGACATTCCATAGAATATAGAAAATTAATGTGAGTGATGAGACTTGTGAAAATTTGTCAAAATTAAAGATATGTTCAAATGGTTGATATATAAACAACCTAACAAGACCAAAATATCCCAATATATAATACCCATATTCACTTTATAACCCAAGGTCACAATCATACATCATCTCCATAACCCACTCCATGAGAAACTGAGGTGAAGGAATCCAAAAGGGGTATATTCTGAAAACCTTGAAAAAGAATTAGTAAAATCTACTAAGCCTACAAAATCTAGTAGAATAATTATTTTTGGAAAAACTTTTCTTAGTAGGTTTAGACAAAGTAAAATATATTAAATTTCTTTCATAATCCATTCTATTAATTCTAGTCTGAAATTAAATTTAGGAAATAATAAATTTCATTAGGAATTTAAGGGGAAACCCCACCTAGGTAAATCCAAAATTTAAATTTCAAAAATAAACCACATTATTATAAGATCGTCGTTGAGTTCTGGGAAATTATTTTAAAACTCATTTTAAAAAATTTATAAAAATTCTATTAAAATCCATAGGGAATAATAATTGAGTCCAAATCATATCTTTATAAATCATCTTCTAAGAGAATTTGATAACATGGTTTTAAATTGATGACAAAAGGAGTGAATACACAAAAAATTGGTTGTATACACATATAAATAATCATCTATAAGATATATATAAAACCACATCACATGGAAATAGATATCAAAGGAAATCCAATGTAAATATTAATAGAATCCAATCATGTAATGTTATGATCACTAAGAGTAAATAAAAATAGCATCCACTCGAATAGAGTTAAGATAATATAGCAAGATGGGATTATCCCTAGGTAAATAACATTACACTTAAATAATATCCATGTACTATATTATATAGAAATCCACTCATATCCAACTATGTTTATTCCATGAGGGATAGTAACATAAATTCCTGGATAATTAAGTGATATCCTAGTAATTATATCATCCTAACTAATGGTTTAATCCAAGGATTGGGAGGGTATCATAAATTCCTTGAAGGTACTTTTCATTAGTCTATGTCTAAGGTCCTATGTTCCCTATGAAAAACCAACTGGTGGTGAGTAACTTAAATCATCAAATAAATCACATAAAATAAAAATAACATATTGAAATCACTCATATGAACAAAAAAACGTTATGTAAATATCCCTTTTTCCTTCATATATTACACATTCTAACATAAAATCAAATCTCTTTACAATAAACACTCATACATAGAACAAGCATGCTATGTTTGGGCCAGAATAAACCAACCAATTTTTTAACTGGTCCAAGAAAGACTATCCCTGACCCAGCCCTTTTATTAATCAAGACTTGAAAGAAATCTAATTTATTAATTGGGCTTTGTTAGATTGACCTCGGCCATATCTATATATTAATCAGGCCTTGAAAAAATATTTTTTTAATCAGGAATAACCTAGCCAACCCTGACCCAACCCATTTTCTAAATAGGCCTTAAAAACTCCCATTTATAAATAATTATCTTTTATTTGAAATATTAAATACATAGTATAAAATTTCTAAAATATATTTATATTTATATTATATTTATTATTTAGGTTGGGTGGTTTGGGTTCCGGGTCACTTATTAAAGAATCATCTCAACCCTTTTATTAACCAATATCTTAAATTTATGCTTATTTAAAAAAAGAGCTAAGACATTTATTTATTTTATTTTTTCCATTCAATCAGGCTTAGTTTATTGGGGAAAGAGATTCCCATGAATCAATTTACAATCATGATCAATAATAATATAATTAAAATGGTCTCAAACCCTAAATAATTTTCTAAAATTTCCATTTGGTTGTTTGAGTCTATATCGATAATTACAAAACGGAATTATTTAAGTTTTTTTTCAAAACAATCCTTAAATATTTAACTTATGATTCTTATCAAAAAGACATATTTGGAAGACCTAAAATGGTTTAAAAATTTGGAAACATATATTTTAAAATAAAATTGAAATTCAATTTTAAGATAAACAAATCTAACTTACATAATATGGAACTTGAATAACATTGTTGGTATCATTACATATTACATAATAAATTAACATGTATGAATCAAAAAATGATAAAAAAAATATACAATTGTATAAATAACAATAAATAAACCATTAAATATATCTACTTAATTACTATAAAAAATATATTTTATATTTTATTACTCCTATAAAACATTACAATGTCAATTGGTAACATAAATATCATTTTTAAAACATTGGTGCTTGAAAAGGCCTTTTATCGAGTTCTCAAAAACATCTAGAGTATATTGGATGGTAATTATAGAAATATACAACATAATAACTATTAAAAAGGACCATTTTAGGAAAATTTGTATGTATAAAATAGGGAAATCCATTATTTCATAGTGAATTTTAGAATGATTAAATAGACATTAAATAAATAAGGGGTTTATAAATCTCAAGTACCTGATAAAATTAAAAAAAATAGAATCACATTGAAATCTCTAACTAGGGCTTCCATGATTGGTTTGAATCCTTAACATATGATAAGAAAAATAAATAAGAAAATAGTAATCTGTAAACAACAAGAGACACATGGTTAATTCATCCCCTCAACTTAGGGTTCATCCATCATGGCCCTTGGGGGAGAGGATGAAAAAATGAAGAGAGGGAGAAGAGGAATAAGATAAATACAACAAATGAATAACTAACTTTGAATACCATCACTTGAAAACAAAATAGTATCCCCAAAATTCATGGGGGAGAGGATATTCATTCTTAAGGTTCTTATAATAGACACTTTGAATCATGGTAAAGTGAAGGATAAATGGGGTATTATGAATTTAGATGATTCTAACTTTGAAGAAATTCGCTTAAAATCAATGAGGTGGCCAAGTATAGAAGTGGTCATAGATTAGAATCTCTCCCAAGACTATTCAGATTATGTTATTTGAATACTGTAAAGTTATGTCTAAATAGTATTTTTATTTGATAATGTTCATTTGGGAAAATAACATAATTGAACGTTTTGGAATAAGCTCCTCACAAAGTGATTACGCTGCCTAAGGGTGTAGAAACAGCCTAGTTAAGTTCATATTGACACTAAAAACATTGATTTGGAGAAACTATTTGTTTTAGGCTAGAAATAATAGTTTTTTAGCTCATCCTATGCCCAAACTCAGGTTATCCCAATTATGTGGGTCGAGTCAATCTACAAGAATGGGTAACTAGGCATTTTATAACAATGAAAAAATTTGGTTTATATTTAAAACTATAATGTTTTTATAAGATAGTTATATATCTATTGAAATTATATAAATATAATTGGTTTTATTCCTAAAATAGTTATTCTAAGAATAACCATTTAAGAAAAGGACAGGGGGTTTGAATTCCCCGAACCACATGTTTCTCGGTAAATTTTGGGGTTTCTATGAACTTGATTCATGCCTACTGGAAGAGCCGATGGTCCAAGATTCTGTATTTACCCTATGGTTTAAGATTATATTCCATCCTTGTATAAAATATAGTTTTTAAATCCTACCTTGAACTACGCCTCAACTTTGTCCTATCCCTTCCCAGGTCAGTCGTTTTTAGGTTTGGATGGGCTGGCTTCCTGGCCACCAGATCAGATTTACACCCTTTCCCACATCATATCTTGGTGTACCTCCTCCTAAAAAAAGAATCCAGAGCCACATGCTGTCATGTGGTGGAGTTAATTCACTATAATGTGAAGTTATTTTCCAACCTAACACCATGGAGAGTCCTCCTCTATGACACCCCCATCATAACATAATGTATAGGTCATGGTGTGACTAGGTGCATTCATGAAATTTTTTAAATTCATACAAGAGTGTTTAATTTATAAGGTTTTCCATCATGGTATGTTAACCACCAGTAATGGAGTGATCAGCTCTCTCACTCTATTTTAATAATGGTTGGTACACATACATATACAATGGTACCCATACATAACAATACCCCTAAGAAATAAAACACTACTCAAATGTATCGTTATGGCGTGTCATCCTTCACTATGATAAGAATTCCCTCCTACATGCCCTATTTTTTAATATGTTTATAAACCTTACATATGGGGATTATCTTAGATAATAATAAATTTTCATTTAATTATGTCTCTTAAATTCACTACTTCTACAAATTTTAAATCTCTCACATACCCATAATGACATGATTCCCATTGTCTATGGTGTGATATTAAACCATCGACAACTCATAAATTAACCTATAAATCAACAGACGGTGATTTACCTTGGTCACAAAATTACCTCTGTCCATCGCAAAAACTAAATTACAAAAAAACATAAAAAAACCTTAACATTGTCCAAATCAATAAATGAAGATGAAAATAAATGAATAAAAAAATCATACAGAGAACCGAGGTCTAGGTTTTGAAATAAGTAATGGGAATTTATTAAAAAATATTTTATAAAATTAGAATGTGAATTTTTTTCCATGTATTGAAAGTATTGATAGAATCCTTCCATTAATTATTTTATTTTCAAATATCGTAGTTCATGGTGTGATATTACTAAAATTTTATCTTTATCTATTGATTTTTTATAGAAGTTTCATGATGATTAATGAATAATAATTTATTATTGAAAGGCCCTTTTTTTATAATAGTGTGACATAAAAACCTATGAAAAAAATTAATAGTATTAAAATATAATTAAAAAACCATATAAATTATGGGAAAAATAATTCATTAAAATGTACTTCATATATACATTAACAACCAAAGATCACTACCATTAATTCATGTTAAATTTTTTACATTCTCAAGATAAATCATGTTTGCAATGGCCTCTCCATGAACATATTATTCATTTTAAATATAAACCATATCTTTTTCCAAGAATATTGTTTCTTCATGAACATATAATATTAATAAAATTTTGGTACTATTGCATGGGTGAAGGTACTATTGGAAGGACCTTTCATTATATTATTTGATCTTTAAAATTATCTTAAAATTGTTTTTTGTTTCCCCTTATATTTCTCCTTCTATAATAAAATTTCTCTACTCAGTACTTTTTAAATTATTTTCAAAAGTCTTTTCATATTAACTAAATTGGAAATGATATACCCATTATCATCATGTGTAATTAAAATATAAAATGACCATGATTTGAAATTTATAATATGAACATTGACAATTTGATTATGAAGATCACTAAGGGGAATTTATATCTCAGCATTCGACTTCTGAACCACATGAATCATTAATCACATGAAATTTTTTATAATATTTTTTATTTTATATAATGTCTCCTTGGATGTTCAATTATATTTGTTAAGGTAACTATTTTTGATGAATGGATAGCCACAAAAATAAGGGTGTCTCTATATGTTGTGGATTCTATTTTGTTTATTATTCTCATTGATCCCTTTTATGAAACTATCTTTTCACATAAGACCTCTAATTAATTTTTTTTCCAGTGCATTTATCTATGTCTATATCTTTTTTCTTTCATCATTTGTGTCTCCATATTTCATTGATTTCTAAAAGTCTTCATGTGGTGATAGTCTAAAACCAAAACATATTACATAAGAATAGAGTTACGGATTCTTCAAACCCACTGAAAGCAATCATTCATTCTGTATAGTACATTTTTAAACTTTTTTCTAAACTGTATCAAAATATATTAAAATAAGTGGTCATTTTTATGTAATAAAATTTTAATGAGTAATAAATTTATATTATATCATAATTACACATTATTTTAAAACATTATATATATATTTATATAATATTGTCCCTTTTTATTTAAACAAGCCTCTTTCCATTGAAAATTTCATGTTA
Source organism: Viscum album (assembly GCA_963277665.1). NCBI lineage: Eukaryota > Viridiplantae > Streptophyta > Magnoliopsida > Santalales > Viscaceae > Viscum > Viscum album. The sequence continues at coordinate 126,075,453 of OY728147.1, forward strand.
TGGAATTGGATTTAGATTTTGATTCATCAATATGTCTATAAAAAATTAATATAATTATGTTAGTGTTATACATCACATAAATATTTTACTATATATTTAAAAAAATAACTTTTTTTTATTCAAGTGAATAATCCTCCATAATTTATTTATGGTTAGGGTATTGTGTTTTAAAGGAATAAAATTTATGTTTTTATTCATCTGTAGTTTCATAATTAAAATATTCTAAATAAAATTAAATAATACATGTAATTTTAAGTAAAATATTACCATTTAAAATGTAAGTTAAATTATCCCTCCTCCCAACACCTAATAAAATCATCCAAGAATTCCTGGTTAATGATGTCTATGTGTGCTTGTATTTGCGTAATAGGTGGGTTTTTAAATTCCCCATAACATAACAAAAAAAAATTAATTTTTTTTGAAATTCTTTATGAGATGTTTCAGTGACCATTAATCAGAACTTTTAAAACATTGATATTTCAAAAGAAATAAATTATATTTGATTGAATAAAGGAAAATAAACATTGAGTTTATCTATCATTACAGTAAACACTCAGTTTATCCGATGATACAAGAAACATTGATTTTATTTAATATCTTGGGTTACATATAGGGTTTAGTTTTACATAATGACAATATACTATTAATATTATGATCTTACATTATAGTTATCACCTGGGTGTTTGAATGAAGGATATGGAAATTATTAACTAAATTATAAAAATATATAAACATGTATATGTAATTAATTTTTTGGTGACTAATTAATTGGTAATGAAAATAAAACACTTTTAAAAATAAAAGGGACACTTTTTCGGAAATAATTTTAAAAAACATATATGTTTGTTTTCTACCAATATAAAAAATCGTTATTTATAGATTATATTGATAAACTTTATATTTAATATATTAATTATAATTCTTAATATTCATCCTATGTGTTTTCTAGAAATTATACAAAAATAAATCCAATGTCACACATAATAGCAATATTTTTTTCTAAAAAACTAGTTTTTACCTTTTTATGGATCACTTATTTTAAAATGAATTTTCTAGAATTTTATAATTATTATTAAGAAAATAAATATTATTTTTTAAAATAGGAATATAAAAATATTTTAGAATTAATTTTTACTATTTTGATGGAAACATTCAATTTTTTACAAATAGTGAAAACTACTGAATATTAATTCAAAAAATTCATTTATACTAAATTATATATAATGATAAATTATATTTTTATTGGGTTTTAAAATAAAAATATATATATTATAATTATATTAATCATGTATAGGTAATTATAATAATATTCATTTTTAATTTTGATATAAAAACATTTGAAACATCTCAAATTTTTAACATTACAAACATGTTTTCTCGTCACAACTATGGGATAAATTTAAATTAAATTATACCACATAAGTGAATTTAATTATTAAAAAGGATTCAGTATTTAGAATTATAATAATATATATTATCTGATATGTTCAAAATAATTTTTTAATCGGATGATTATTGAAAATTCATTAAATTTATTAGAATGACTATGGTAGAAACATGTTTTTGTAGTGGTTAAATTTAGAGTATAAGGTCTATAAATAACCACATGACTGGTCAAAAACATTTTTTATGGACAGGTTTTTTCCTTTATGACCTTAGAATATACATTTATGAGTTTTTTGGACACATTTACATGAAATTGTCTCATATAATATGTTAAAAAATAAATAGACAAAAAACGTACCACTCTTCCTTTAAATTTATATAATTCTTTGTGGATAGTGAAAAATCTACACCGGTTTGGTTATACATATTGATTTTTAATATAAATGGTTTATTTTTAACATAATAATTTATCACTAATTTTTATAGATGATATAATTATGTTAAATTTTTAAAAAATTCCAACGAATGGATTTTTTAAGTAATAATTGAATAAAAAATCTAAAAAAATAAAAGTGGATTGTAAGGAATGGATTATTCTATTTCATTATTTTTTAGATGAATATCTCATTTTACACATGTTTCACATTATATATTCAAATTTAAAATTTATCTTTATAATTTTTAAATTTAAATTAAATAAATAATTTCAAAATTTACATTAATGTTATTTTATAATAAATAAAATTTTATTATATTTTTTAAAATTACAAAAAAACCTATCATCATCAAAGTAATTTTTAAATAATAATTAATATAAAAAATTTACCATTTTTTCCCCAATTGTTCTTTTATAATGAATACATTGACCCCCTAAATAGTAAAATCTTTGTTAGAGTAGTTAAGGATAAATAGGTATTTTTTGTGTTACATGTTCTTATGTTAAAACTAATTTTTAACAAACATATAATATTTATTTTAAAAATTACAGATAACATAAATAATCCATGGATCAAAATTATCATATTATTCTCACACTATGTTTTTTTAAAATATAAATTAAACAGGTTAGAAAATAAGTTAACTTAATTAAAAACCAAAATGAAAAAATAATAATTAAACATATGATTTAAGGATCATAATGTTTATTAAATATTTATTTTTTGTGTTACAGGTGTTTCATGAAAAAATCATCCTTAACTTCCATTATTATTCAATTTTTGTGGAATATGAGTTAATGGTGACCTCGCAGAAGTAAATACATGTGAGTATTTACAATAATTTCCCTCCTCCTCAACTATTAGAAGGCACTAATTCTCCTCACTTCTTCACACCTATTAAAAATTTTGTATCATCTGAGAACTAAAAAAATCACTTTCAAAATTCCCTACACTAATCCTAGAAGAATCATTTTTGGATAAAGGAAAACTTATAATGGATTTAGTACAAACTTATGGATGATACCCGAAGAATATGTAATGTTCTTCTAAATGTTTTTTTATTTTATTTTCTTTTACAAATCCATAAATTCCTTTTATATCACTATAATATTATAAACTCATTATAATCTATATAATGATATTTTTTTATGTTAGTGGTATGACCTACAACCACAAACACTTAAATCCAATGTGTTATGAAATCATTATTTTTGTGCACAGTAGACTACCTCCTTGTGAACTGATGTCATTCGTTTTTTCATTACCGCCCTCATGGTAGGGAACCATGATGTAAATACTATTTATATAAGATATTTATGATATTTATGACGTTATTATTATTTTATAATTATAATATAACACATACCATCATGTTTTTTTATTTTTTTGGGAATATGATAATGTCGTTTGTGTGTACAGCAGACTACAGCCTCGAGAAACTATGTGGTTAATTCATGATTTACATAAAATGAATTAAATATTGGTATAATAAACATATGTTATATATATATGACATAATAATTATTATGGAATAATAATATTTAAGTATTTATATATATAATTTTTTTTTCTCTTTCATTATTTCAATACGACATGAAAATTGAAATAATGTATATGCGTACATACGACCTACCATCTCTATGAAAGGTGAATTTAGTTTCATATCACTAAATTTTATTGATTAATAAAAATAAAAATATACATAATTTATATTATATTCATATAATGGTTTAATTATATAAATTATGAAACTATGATTTATGTAAGTGGATGAAAAATAGAATATCAAAACAAATTCAAAAAACAAAGCGGTTATTTACCGAAATGTAACATTTACATGGAATTGTTAATAAAAAAGTAAAACAATTAATAATAAAAAAATATATGATATTAATAATATTAATATGTCTTTTTAATAAGTTAATAACAAGTTTGAAACCCCTATAAAGTATGTTAAATCATGATCAAACAAAAAGAAGAACGATGTATGGGTTTTCCTCATCTCATTCTTATTTCAATGAGATAAATTTCGTGTTCACCAATATTTTTTTCTGGTGTATTTAATACCAAAAAATATATTTTATTATTATTATACTTATATTAAGGGGGATTTATATATCCAATTTTTTATCTCTCTTTCATGTGTTTTATGGATTCAAATATGCCCAAGAGGTAAGTGATTTTTTCATAATTTTTCTTCTTTGAGACATTTGTTATGTTATACCTATATAATATTTTAGAAGGTGTATATAATTCAACATTGAACTATTATATCAGGAAAATACTAATTTTATAGGATATTATGAGTTTAATGTAATTTAATTTCTTTATGGGGATCAGAGTTCAACTTTAAAAAATTGGTAAGAGCATTTTATTATAATGTCATCGTTTATTAGGATTGTGTATGATTATGTATCTAATGTTTATGTTTTATAATTCTCATTAATTTCATTCTCCAATTATTATTAATAATACTACAATGTTAATGTACCATTCTCTTCACTCTTTTGTGCCTAAAATGTTTGATAAATTTATTTACAAAAAATGGGACTTCCTTTATCTCTTCGATAAAAAAATATGTGTTCTTTCAAAGAAAATGTTTTCTAAAAATTATTTTTAATTTATTTTAAATGATATATTATTCCAATTTTTACGGGAAAAGATATAAAAAATGTTATATTTTTTTAAAAGTTCTTTAAATGAATTTCAATGCTTCTTTTATAATATTTGATGGTTTTATGGAAATGGATTTGAAATTTTTTTATGATATAAAATGTAATTTTAAAAATGAAATGTGTATTTTACTCAAAAAATAATAATGATTTATTAATGGTATTTTCATTAATCAATTTTAAAAAACCCTGTTTTTATGCTCCAATGTAGATATTTTGTAATGATACCATCCTCATTCTTTCTCTGGACGGATTAAGATGTATTCAATGAGATTGTTATGGAACCCATTTAATCTGCATGGGATAGTCATGTTTCAAAGAGTTTGATATAGAACCCATTTATTTTATTTAGTTATATCTTGTTTCAAAGAGATTTTTTGGGAAAAATATCTCTTCTATAGTTTAATAATATTCTAAAAATTTAACATCTTGTTACTAGTTTCATGTATTCATAAACCCATATTTATATTATTCTTTGGTTAGTATTTTTTTGGGTTGGATTTGGGTGAAAATATTAGAAAATTGTAATATTTTGGGGTTTTGAACGATTGAAAAACAATTTTCCCAAACTATGTCTCCTTATAGTGGAAACCCTGAAAATTCAGATAGTGATCATTTGCATAGTTTTTGTAAATTTTGAAAATTATTTCCCCCACTAAGGAGAATCCATGAAACCCCATAAAATGGAGCATTGTTAGGGTGCATGGTTTGTATAATCACGTGGACCTGACTTGGGAACCATGCATGGGATTTAATTAATCAAAAAATAAAATACTAAAAACCTAAAAACCACATTTTAGGTGTCTGATGAACTTAATTCGACATCCTACGATTTATTCTTCCATAGAGTCTCCCAAGAAGAAATATTTCCCCTATACACCCTTCAATAAACGGATCAAATCATGGAAAATGGCATTTGATCTCTACTGTGTAGGTTGTTTCTTCCTCTCATTCTCTCCTCTTTCCTACCTTGGGTTTGTTGATCTCCTTTTTATTATAGGATCTGATCCCAACTATTTTTAATCATGGATATTGGTTTGATTCTCATATATATTTTTCTAATGTTATTTATTGGAGTTTCTCGATTAGGGATTTGGGTTTTGAGATTTCATGATCCCAAGGGAGGTGGTTCCGTTATAATGGAAAATTTATATTAGCCCAAAACATCAAAATTTAAAATCAATTGATTAATTTAAATATTGTTTCTTGATAAATTTTATTTTCATTTTTTTTATTTAAAACATAATTCCATTGAATAGGGTGGTTTTTATTTGATTAGAAATGAAATATAAAATACCTCCCAATTCTATTAAATTGGTGTGTGTTTGTAAAATTGATTGAAAATTGTGGAATTTAAATTTTTTAATTTAAATTATGGTATTGTTTTTATGAAATTGATTTCAAATTGGTAACTGGGAAAACTAGTTTGAAATGGTTTTAATAGAAACCCATGGGTTTTATCTAGAAAAAATGATGATTTTTTAAAACCCTATGAATTGGATTTTAATTGTAAATTGATATATTTGAATTGGAATAATGGGATCAAGTATACTTCCAAAATTAATTAAATAAATTTCTAATAATTAATTTGTATCAGAGCACATGAAAACCTAGGTAGTTAGTGAGTTATTGGGATACAACACTTCAAGCTCTTTATATTTGAAACAAAACTTATTATAGCATGCCACATCCCTAATGTGACGGTTATTAGTCATATTTGGTCAGTATCAAAGGTATATGTGTGTGCACATATTTCCACCATTCACCATAAACTGTATGTGGATCCCATAGCCTATACCCATTCCACCTTTTGGAAGATGATCATGTTTCTCATTGATATAATTTAAAATATATTAAAATTCATTTAAATGTTTTCACACATGACTTGTGAATTTATATAAACTATTTTATATAAAAATTTTATTATTACATTTGTTTAAAACATTTTCATCATTTAAAATGTAAGGCCTATTTTTTTAAAATATTATTTTGAAATACCATGCATGTTCATTTAAAATTGGAAATATTATTTGGTTAACTAAATATTGGAATATAATTATAGAATAATTGTTTACACCCTACTAGTATTGTATCTGACATTGTGCATATTATTTTAGGTATTTGTTGTTTATCTTATTCTTGGTTTGAGTAATGTTATGTGTCCACTTGGAGATGGTAGCAGTTGGTGAACCTTGGGTTTAGAGAGTTTTTTCCACTATAACATGGGTTTTTATCTTTTTTTTTCAAGTATTATGGGATAAAAGTTTTGTTTTTGATACATTTTTTGACTTCTGGTACACATCCCCATATAAAGTTATTATTGTTTTCATATTAACTAATTTATCTTGAATCTGTTTTTTGTGGAAAATTCATTCCCAATTTCATATTTTATGATGCTAGGTTCAATTATCTAACCCATGGGGATTAGGAACACCCTTCAGTATGTGTTAGAAAAATCCTAGTAATTAGTTTACCAGGGTATCGAGGTTGGTTCATGACTAAGTGTAATCAAAGGTTCATGTTTTTCTTCATTCATTTATTTGAGTATGTAGTTATGTAATCTTTTCAGGACATAGGTGGTAGTTTTAATTGAGTGATTTTCCAAATCTCAACATAATTTTCCTTAAGTCATTAGGGGTTATTTGGGAAATATTAATTGAGAATTAGTTCAAGGATTTTTCTTTGTTTTGATTTTGATAGATTGAAATAAAACTCTTTTTTGACTATCTGTTGGGATTAATTTCCCTTTTTTCTCTGGTTGAATGTTAATATGATGTTTTCACTGTTTCCTATTAATAATCTATAGCATCATGCCTTAGATATGACAAAAAAATTGGATCCATGTGGAAATTTTTGATGAACTATAGTGAGAAAATATTCTTATGGACCCAAGTCTAGTTGAGGTGAATTTGTATACTATCCAATATCTAGTAAATGAACCACCACCAGTTCCTGTTCAATATCTAGTTATGAAATGTTAAAGGGATGATTTATGAAGTCATTATTAAGGATTCATTCACCAAAATCCACCAACATTTAAATTCCCCAATTATCTTTAAGTTGTTTAAGAATGGTTGAGTACGATGGATAGTTTTTTGGAGTTTTGGGAAACACATTATGAAATGAAAGTGAAGTGTTCCACCTTCATGTAGGATGGACTGGGTATAAGTTGGTGGTACATGATGTTAATGGAGAAGTCGAATGATGGATTATATTTTAAAGTCATGAAAGCTATGTTCACCATCTAGTTCCATCCAAATTCATTGCATTTGACCAAGGCTATTAAGTGTTTCAAACTCGAGAAAGGTGACAGGATTATGATAGAATATTGAAATTGCGCTATTGGGCATGTGGAATTTTTACATAATATTGTGTATAATGAGAGCATGAAGTATTAATAATTCGATCTATGGATTCAATATAATTTTTAGTTTTAGTTTTTCTTTCTAAATATTAATTTATATGCTGATGTGATGGATATTACATTGACAGTCGAAATAGACATGGCTGTAAAGTTAGGCTTGATGGGGGTTTCTTATTTTCCCAGTGGAATTGTTAATTACTTTTTAAGAAAGAGAAAATATAATGATTCTTGTGTTGGTTATTGATATAATGGTTTTCTAGACCTCCTATAATACATGAAAGAGGATTTTTTATTTTCTACTAGTGTGAAAGACTAGGGCATTCAATGTGGGTTTACACTGAGGCACCCAAGGTATGTGGTTCTTGAGGATGCTCATATTTTATGCATAAGTTCTTCCAGTAATTTTCTACTCTATTATGTGGCACGGGATCATCATCATCATCTATAATTTTGGTGAAATTATATGCTTCAATAAAAAATGATTTCTAGCTATATGCATGAAAAATAACACTTTTTCAAATAGTAGAAGAGTCTCTAGAGTAAATGGATATGGGTCTAGTGACTATGAGAGGTGTCATCATTACAACTTCATCATTAGTGCATGATGTATTAGATATTGGTGTATCTAAATTGTTTATTTCAACCTATTCTATTAATATTCTTAATCTTCAAAAAGAGATTTTAACATATGCAAATAATATCACTACACCACTTAGAACAAATAGAGAAATGAATTTTCATAGTCCTGCTTATATTTTATCTCTATCAGTGTCAATATTACGAGTATTTTTCTAATTCACATCATGAATCCACTTGATGACATATTTGGGAGGGATTTTATCTTTTCAAGTAAACCCCAGATTGATTTTTATCTTTGACAGGTCTCCTTTACAACACCAAATGGGGTTTGTTGTATCCTTCATGGAGAATATAACCGAGGTCGAGTAGATATGAACCTTATTATCCAGAGTTGAGAATGGGGATATCTTTGTTTTCTTTTATTATAGAGTGATATTATTTGAATGGTGATCTCCCTCCAATTTTCATCAATTTTCCAAAATATTTTCCTACTGACTTCGCTGGGTTTCCATTGGTAAGGGAGGTAAATTTTTCTATCTATTTTGTAACTAGTACTCCAAATAAGGTATTTTATCTTATAGAATGAAACCAGCTGAAATAAAATTGAAGAAGACTCAGTTGGGTGATATTATAGATAAAATATTTAATTTCTTGATTGTTTCACATTGGGATGATTCAGTTCGCTTTTCTATGAATTATAATGGGTCACTTCGCCCATATATTGATTACCAAAAACTCCATCAAGATATAATATGTAAAAAGTTTCTATTTCCATGAATTGATGATCTATTTGCCCAGTTGAAAGCTGGAAAGTGGTTATCGAAGATTGAACTTCAATATAATAACCACCAATTGAGGATAAATGAATCTCACATTTGGAAAACCACATTTTAGAGAAGGTATGACAATTATAAGTACATTTTCATGCCTTTTGGTCTAACTAATTATCCTGCAGTCTTTATGGCTATAATGAACATGATCATCCATTATTATCTGGATAATTTTTTATAGGTCTTTGAGAATGAAATCCTTTTTTACCCTTAGTACAATTATGATCACGTCCATCATCTAATATTAGTTCTATAATTCTTAAGAAATCATGAATTTATGACAAGAATTCAAAATGTAATTTATGGATTCATGAAGTTATGTTCTGGGGAATTGTTGTGTTAGAAGATGGTATTTCAATTCATCCAAAAAGGGATAAAGTTTTTATGCGATGGGAGAAACCACAATTTTTTTGATATTCATATATTCTTGTGTTAAGTATGGTATTATAATCGGTTTCATAAGTATTTATACATGTTTGATTCTTCGATGAATTCTCTAACTGTAAAGAGAATAGAGTTTGATTGGGATAAGAAATTTATATTACCTTTACTGAGTTGAAGCATATTCTATCTACTACACGGGTGTTAACGCTTCTAAAATATGGGTAGATATATGAGGTCTTATGTGATTCATCGAGTTCAGATTTGGTTTGGTTTCTTATGAAGGGTGATCATGTAATTTCTTATGTCTCTCTTTATTTTGGGCCAAAAAAGAAGAATTACCCTACCCATAACATATAACATAAATATTTTATGAACACACTCAAAATTTGGGGGAATTCTTATTTTGGATATATGTTTATAATGTTTTATGACAACAAGATCATGTTTTATATCTTCTCTCAAAAATATTTGAATCTCTTCTAGAGAAGTTGGGTGGAATGTGTGTAATATTTGGACTATGGAATTTCCTATAACTTAGTGAAATGGAATGAAATCCAAGATGATTTGAGCCGGAAACATCTAACCCATACTGTGAAAGAATCATTAGAATAGTTTAACTTAATGGATCTCTTTTTTGAATTGTGTATTGTAGTTTTGGCAATAGTGGTTTAAGGATTACTTGTCTATTGTTAAGTTTAATTACTCTCTTCTTGAGATGATTATTTGGGAACATTATAATGATGATGAGTTTGGTGGAATTAGGGACACTATTAATTGTGGGGAGACTATACCAGACTGGTCTTTACCCATGGAGGAAATTATACGTTAACATAATTCTTTCATTGTACAGTTAGTGGTAATGCATTCTATGATGGGGGTTGCCTTAATTCCTAGTGGTGAGTACACCTAGTAACCATCATATTGTTCTATGACATGCGATACTGATGCTGGTGGCGAGGTATGATACAGGGCATTGTTAATTTTTCCTCTAACTGTTATATATTCTTATAGGTCAGGGATAATCACAAAAAAATCATGTTTGATTCAGCCACTTCTAATGCCAACATGGATGTGGGATGAGATCTCTATATACATTATAGTTGGGATTCCACATACCCATAGAAAGAATAATGTGATATAATTTGTGATCAATTGGATAACAAAATTAGATCACTTTATACCCATTAATTATACAACCAAAGATGATGAGTTGTAAAATCTCAATGTGAAACATATTGTTCTTTTGGACAGAGCATCACCTACTATAGTCTATAATATAGATCCCCATTTCACTTCTCACTTTTGGAGAAGCCTTCAGGAGGCACTGAAATCTCTGGTCCATTTGAGCACAACATACCATCTGTAGTCAAATGGACAGATAGAAAGAGCTATACAAATTCTTGAGGAAATGATTTGTGATAATTTTCTAGACCTTGGTTGGGCTTAAGATGACAATATAACACTATTTGATTTTTCTTATAAAAATAGGTACATGTATGTGGTCATAATGTCTCTTCTTGAGGCCTTGTATTACTGGCCTTGCAGATCTATGTTGTGTTGGTAAGATATTAGTTAAATTTACAAGGTTAGACAAAACATGGATCAAGAGAAAATAGAAAAGATTTATTTTTTCATATTATAATGTTGATGGCATAGATATGATATAAATATTAAGTAGATCATCACTGTAGACTCTTGGAATTATATATTGATCACCATGTGTTCATGAATGTTTCACCTCAGATGGGTCATTAATGAATTAGGAGGAAGGGAAATATAATTCCTCACATTGTGTGACCTTTTGTTATTGTAGAGTGTGTGGGAAAAATTTCTTACCATTTAGCACTTCCATCACAACTAATATCAATACACAATGTGTTCTAAGGGTCGCATATATGAAATTATCTATCTAATCTATATCATGATCCAATCAAGAGTTATCTTGTGGTTGAACCAAATTTATACATGGCGAAGAATTCAATTAGAATTGTTGATTCAAAAACCCTGGTACTTCATCGGGGGATGATACCTTTTATTTGAGTGGTATAGAATCACATCTATGATTCTCATGAGACGTGGGAGAGGGAAGAATTGATGAGAGAGTAGTGGCATCATCTTTTTGACATGGAGTGTTCTTAAAAATAATTATGGGTGTAGAAAGAGTCTATGTTGAAGATTTTTAAATATTTGGTTACTTTTTTCAGGAATTCCAAAACCCCTCTTTTCATCGCACATTGGTTCAGTTTCATTTGCGATTGTTTCAGGTGAACATTTTGGGTATTTTTAATGTTTAAGGGAATTATATGGTTAGCCCAAGGTATTTTCAAACTATTCACCCTACCAGTACAAACCCTATAAACCAAGATTGTAAGGGTTCTCATAGTTGATTCATAGTTTTGAAAATTATGGTCCCACCTAGGAGACACTATGAAAAATCATTAAAAGGGGTGCATAGTTAAGGTACACAGATTTTCTATCCATGTGGCCCTACCAAATAAATTCTGAAAAGGATTTAATTAATCATAAAATTGAATTATAATGTCTCAAAACCCACGTTTCTAGAGCCCAATAGAATTAATTTTTCCTCTAATGATTTCATCATCCTTGGTGGCTTCTTAGAGGTGATTTTGGACCCTCTACACCCTTCCCAAACCAAATTGAACCATGGAAAACAACAATAAATCTCTACCTGGTATGTTTTATCTTCCTCCTATTATCTTCCTCATGTTACCTTTTCTTTCTTCCAAAGGTATTTTTAGATCTTCATTTTTTTAAGATATAATCCCAATAATCTTAGATATTGGATCTAGGGTTGATTATTAGATCTATGTTGTCGGAATTCTTTATTAGAGTTTCCATATTGGGATTTTCATTTTGAGATCAGGTGATCATTAGGTAAGTGGTTCCATTATTATAGTAAATTATTTGTAACTATAAATTTATTAATTTAATTTCAATTTGTTGGTTTAAATTCAAATTTTTGTTAATTTTCTATCAAATTTGTTTATTAGTAACTTAAATCCATTGAATTGGGGCGTGTTTGGGAAACTGATGGAAAATTTCAGAATTTAAATTATTATATTTAAATTTTGGTATTGATTTGATGAAATTGATTTCAAATTGGTATTTTAAGAAAATTGATTAAATGGGTTTGATTAAAACTCATTGGTTTTATCTTAGAAAATCCGTGATTTGAATAATAACACATGTATTAGTTTTTAAATGGAATCTGGCATATTTGGAATATAATAATGTGATGAATTGTATTTTAAGAAGACTTAAAATAAATTTATCCACATTGATTTGTATTAGAGAAAATGAAGTCCTAGGTAGTTAGTGAGTTATTATAATATCACTCTTCTGATTCTTTAACACTAAAACAAAACATATTGAAGTAGGTCATATCACCATTGGGATGGTTATAAGTCCTCTTTGGTCAATATAAAAGGGATGTGCGTATTCACATATTTTCACAATAAACCTTCGAGTGTGTGAGAATCTCATAGCTAGTTACTATTGTACCATTTGGAAGATTACTATGTTGTTTATTTTTTTTATTTAAAAAATATATCATTTCTTCTAATTTTTTTTACACATTCCTTTGGAATTTATATAAATTATTTTATAAAAAATCATTATTGAGACATTTTTTGAAATTTTCTTATCATTTTAAAAGTAAATCATAAATTTTTTAATATTTTTTGGATATTACATGACAGTTTAGTTTAAATTGAAATCATTATTTGGCTGATTAAATATTGGTATCTTATTATAGAATCCATAGTGAACCCTATTGGGATTGTTACTCACAACTGACATGTTCATTCATGTGTTTATAGATTATCTTCTTCCACGTTCGATCAAGAGAAAAGGGACACATAGAGGTGGTAGTAGCTTTTGGTCCTATGGATTGGAGAGTTTGTCCACTATAACTTGGGTTTTTGACCTATTTTCCTAGTACTCTAAGTTTTACTATGGGTTGTCGATACATGTTTTACTTCTGGTACACATCTCCCTATTGATTTCTTCTTGTATGCATACTGACTTTTTTTCTTTCTTCTATAGTTTTTTTTGGTAAATTCATTCCCATGTTCATATTGTATGATTCCATGTAAAAGTACCCAACCCAAGGGGATCAGGAAATCCCTTAGGGCTATGTCAGGGCTACTCTGATTATTAGGATACTAGGGTATTTGGGTTGGTTCATGATTGAAAATAATAAATTCTATTTCGATGAGTTGTGGTTAAAATAATTCTCTATATGAATTATACATTATTGACTTCATGGACATTAAGAATTATGTTTTCACCTAGATAGCATGGGGTGATCACGTTATATCTAAAATTTTGGGTGCACCTAGATAACACTCTAATTTATTAGGTAATGAGTATGTTCTTCATAGAATGATATTTCATTTTGGTTGAATGGTTATTCCAATTTGTAAGGGTTCTATAAGGGTTTTGTGAGATGATGTTTCAAGATACCAATATGTTTATCTATTCTTGTTATGGGTCTATGATATTTCATTTGATCAATATTGATATCAAATGGACCATGATTATTAATTCTTATGAATTTTATGTTTTCAAAATCATTATTCCATGGTTTAATTTTTGATGGTCCCTGTATTTATGGGTATGAATATTAATATGTTATACTCATGCACATTTTTATTATCTTCGTACCCTTATTCACTTCATATGCTCAATGATGACATTCATTTTTAATTCTTATGTTTACCCTTGCTGAGAATTTCAGATCACCTTTCTTATGTTTTCATTTCCCTAGGTTTTAAGTAATGATTTAGAATGAGTAATTACTAGAATGGATATCATATAGATGATTAGTATTTCTTAATGTAGAAAAGAAAATAAGGTCTAAGTGTGAGAAATTCACATTTTATGCTATGTGAATTGTTTATGAAAAAGATTATCTTAATCCTACAAAACTCTAAAACTAAAATTACCTTGAGGTTGTATTTTATCAAACAATTTCTCTAAATTTTGTTAGTTTTGGTGGAAAGAATATTTTCCACAATCATCATCATCAAACCATGAAATATAATGTATATAATTTCTTCACTATATCTAGGATTGTGGTATTTGGGTTGTTATACTTGGTATCAAAGGTCATTTTAGAAAATATTGTTGATTAGAAATTTTCATGTGTGGGTATCTTAAGAGTTATGGATACAATCATAGATCTATTAGATTAATAAAGACCATAAGTTTAAATTCAAATACACCCCTTTGAGGTTTTAATATATGAGGTCATACAGTTATTAATATAATTTTGGGATATTTTTTTGGTTTTTGTGTATTTATAACACATAAGATCAACATGAAGTGTTATTTATGGAGGAATTATTTATCAGTTTTAAAAAATTGGCACTCTATATTCTAGGTGAAAACTCATCACATCTAGAAAGGCGGTGGGAATTGAATACATGATATATGGAAAATAAGGTCTCCTCACCTACCATTTTCCTACATGATGTCATGGTTAGAATTGAATTTTTGTAGGTATAGAATATGATTTTTTTGAGAAGTATCTGCTGTTTTATTTGTGGAATAATAGTTTAATTATATTACAGTAATATATGATAAATTAAATTTAACATTTGTTTTTCAAACTTGTTCAGGAAATTATTGAAAAAATTCACGATCATTATTTATAGAATGGTTTAATTTCAAACTTGGGTATTACTATGTAATGTTTAATATTATTGTATCAAATGAAATATTATTAATTTTTTGGAATTATCTTACAATGTTTTAAAAACATTTATTTTGGATAATGTTTAAAAAATAGTAGGAATGTTTTGTTGTGATTTTGGGTATTATATGGCCCTTTAAAAATTTATTTTAGTGCTTCAGACATGAAAAAATCTTCCAGAATACACATATTCTAGATAAAAATATTAGATTGTGGTGTAAATTGATTGAGGGGTGGAATTATACTCCTCATGTAATTATATATCAATATTCAAGTCATCTATATAGTAAGATAATTATTCATCTATAGGAAATTGATATTGAAAGAAAAATTTTACCGTATTACCATCATCAAAATGATATCAATGAAATTTTTCATGCCTATTTTATTTTATGGTTTTCTGATTTTTCACTCTATCTTGATCATTCAATTTAAAGTCATCAATGGTCTCGATCACTCAATATCCTTATTTGGTCTTTACATTTTTCTTATATGCCAATATCTTCACTTTGCACCAAAGCCCTTTTATGTAGAGAGCTAATTACATGTTATTCCAGATGAAACTCAAACTGAAAATTCAATTTAATCAAGTTGATTTTTTAGTAACCCTTTTTAAAATGTGGTTTTACAAAAAAAAATTTAATTTACAACCTTTGATTACCGAGATACCGTTCAAATTGGGAGGATTCAATTTGTTAGAGTAGAGGAGGATATAACTCAGTGATATTTTAAAAGAAAAAAAATTAGATTAAATATCTTTAGGGACATGAAACACTCTTTTTATAATTTTATATATGAAACGATCATTTTTTCCTTACAATACACAGAAAAATGACTTGCTTCAATAGCTTGTGTTCCATGCAAGTCTGAGTTTATCCAAACAACAATATACTATTAATATTACTATTTAGCATGATAGTTATCACCTAGACATAATAATAGAGGGCATTTATATGATTAACTGAATTATAAAAATATATAAACAAGTATATATAATTAATTCTTTTGTGAATAGTTAATTATAAATGAAAATAAATCCCTTTCGAATATAAAGGGAGATCTATTTCTAAAAAACTATTTAAATGTCTACCAGTGTGTTTTATACTAATAAAATAATAAAGTTAAAATTTTAGATTATATTAATAAAATTTATATGTAATATATTAAATATGTTTTTCTATATTGATCCTATGTTTCTTCTAGACAATATATAAAAATGGATCCAATTTTTGTTTAAAAATTCATATTTTTTTTATAAAATGGTTGTGTTGCCATTTTTTTGTTCACTTATTATAAAACTAATATCTAAGAATATTATAATTTTTATTTAACATAATATGCATAATTTTATAAATTGTAATACCAAAATTATCTTATTAGAAATTTTCCATATTTTTCTGGAGAGTTTTAATTTTTCCTAAATAGTGAAAAATACTAAATTTTAATTGAAAACTGTATTTTTAGCCATATTATTTACAAAGATAAATTATATTTTTAAATTGTTTTACATTAAAAATATTACAATTATAAATAAAATAATACAACAGTGGTAATTAAATTAATTTTCATTTTTAATTTTGATATAAAAACATTGTGAACTGTTCTACCTTTTCACTTTAAAAACTTGCTTTACCATCAAACCTATGGGATTAATTTTAAAATAAATTCAGAAAATTATTAGAATTGAATTTGGAAAAATATATTACATATTTTTAATTAAAATAATTTATATTATCTAATATATCTAAATTATCTTCTGACTATAATTATTTGAGTGACTAGTTAAAATTAATTACAGCAATTAAGGTTTAATGACTTTAATTAGTGATTAAACTTAGAATATATGGTGTACAATGACCATAACATTTACAAAACCCATTATATAGAAATATTTCATCTTTTACAATCCTAATGTTAGAATATATTATTTTCAGCCAGTTTTCCCTAAATTTGACCTATATAATATTTTAAATAAAGAAAAAGACAAAAAATATATTTGTCTTCCATTAAATATTTATAAATCATTTGGAATAGGTAAATAAAATAATTAGTTTTATTATACGTGTTATTTTGAAACATAAAGGAGTTTTTTATCATAATAATTGATCTTTAATTTTTAGAGATGATATAATTATATTAAATTCTTAAGAAACCCCAATGCATTGATTATTTAGTAAATAATTTAATAAAATAAATAACACTAAAACATAACAGTGAAGTAAAAAAAGAATGAATTATTTTATAAAATTAATTTTTAAGATATATATTAAATTTTTTATATTTTTTAACTTAATATAATAAAATTAAATATTTTTCTAGATATTATTAAAAATTAAATTAAATTTATAATGTCAAAATTGACATTAATGTTATTTTATAATAAATGATATTTTATTAAATGGTTTTTAAAAACTAAAAATCCTATTTTATTCCAAGTGATTTATAAATATTAATAAATATAAAATATGGTCCATTTATGGACCAATTATTTTATTATAATGAATATTTTGACCTCCAAAATAGAAAAAAACTTGGTTAGCATTGTATTGGCTATAATAGTATTTTTGCACATTTTATTATATTTTGTATAAATTAATTTTAAAAACATTATTTCATTATTTAGTAAATTATATTTAATATATATAATATGTGGATAAAAATCATATAACAATTAACACTATAAATCAATCTTAAACGAAAAATTACATAGGCTTGAAAACTAGTTACCATAAAGAAAATCCAAGATGACAAAATAGGGAAACGTATGAGTTGAGAAAAGAAATGTTAAAAAATATATTTATTTAGTGTGTTTGATGTTATTCACAAATGAATCATCACTTACATCCATTATTTTTAAAAACAATTGTCACATGAGGTAAGGGAGGCCATCCAATAATAAATACTTTTGTATATTTTCATGAATGACACTACTCCTTAATTATAAAAAGGGACTCACTCTCCCCACTAACTCACACCTATCAAGCCTCTTCTGTCATACAAAAAATACCAAAATCACTGAAAAACTTCACTCCCCTAATAATATAATCCTTATTTTGGTCATAAATTAATACTTTCAAGGATATAATACAAACCTAAAGATGATACCCGAAGAATATGTTCTTCTGAAAGAATTTTTTTTCATTTCCTTCTCCACCTATTTCAATTATTTTTATAAAATTATTATACAAAAAAATAATTATTGTAAATATTATATGATGATATTATGTTAATTTTATGACCTAAACCCACACATTCATCTGTCAAATGGGTTACAAAATCATTGTTCCTATGCATGGAGGACTACGTCCTCCCGAATTATGGTCATTCATTTCTCTATTACCACATTTCAAGGTTAGGATTAATGATGAGAATACTATATATATATATATATCATATTTATGAAATATATTATTTTATTATTTTTCATTAGTTATTATATTACTCAAACCAAAATTCTTTCAATTTTGTGGGAATATGATAACATCGTTCATGTGTACAACGGAATATCGCCTCGAAAAGTGAGGTGATTCATTCAAGCTTTATGGGGGATGTAATAAGGATGAGTTTAATAAAAAAATTAATATATAAGAAATAAATATTATACTATAATTATAATATATATATATATATATGTGTGTGTGTGTGTGTGTGTGTTATTTACTATTCTTTCTTTCAATATGACATGAAAATGGAAATGACATTCATTGTATGTACGAACTTTCGTCTCCATGAACGATGTTTTTCATTTCATATCACTAAATTTAATGGATTAATATATATATATATACTAAATATATATGATATTTATATCATGTATTACATTATAGAGGTTATTAAATAGTTATTTAAGTAATCATATAAAAAAATAACGAGTCAAAAACATATATAAAATACACATCTGTTATTAACGGAAATTTGACATTAATAATGAATTTATAAAAAATATATAGTAAAAGTAAATAAGAAAATCAAATATGATATTAAAAATACTAATATGGTAATTTAATAATTTAATAACATTTTCAAAATCATTATACATTGGGATAAATTATTTTCTTCCAAAAGGATGCATGAATTAAGAGTTTTTCTCATCTCACTCTTATTTCCATGAGATACATTCCATATTCACCACTTATTTTTTATGTGTGGTTTATATTATTCCCATTAATGTATTATGTAACACCCTAAGATTTCATGATATATTTCTCTTTGAATAATACAATATTTTGTGTTGTATGCAACATCAAGTTCAAGCACACAACGACAAATCAAACTAGCCATTCAAAAAATAGTTATGAAAAGTAATAACCACTTTTTGAAATTTTATAAATTTTATTTTTCAAATTGGAATTCTTTTTTGGATTCATAATATCAAAATTTTCGTAGGGTAAATTTTTGAATTTTTTATGAAAACATTCAATTTTTGTTGAATTGTGAAAAACACTATGTTATTATTTAAAACTGACTTTTATTTAAATTTATTTTAAAGTCAAAATAGATACATTATACCTATATAATGTCAATGTAATTCATGGGTGTCTTTTTTAATAATATTAGATATATAAAATTTTATTGAACTTTTTAACGTCTTTTACCCACATTCTAGGCACATTTTCAAAATTTAATAAAATGTAATTTTACCTCTTCTGGAAATTGAATTTAAAAAAAATGAGAGACATGGTTGAAATCAGTAAGTAAAATTTGTTTTAATACAATGAAAATAATTTTTTTGTGAATAGTATCTTTTTACTTTTATTTACCCTGGTTAAAAATAAATATGGTAATTATTGGTAAAATAGATATTATAATTACCCTAACACATGTCATAATTCTATTGGATAATTATATTTTGATGAAAATCATACTTATGAATAAAATATTATCCTTTTTGATCCACTTGTATTAGATTAAGACATTTAATATATTTTATTTAAAGAATATTTATGAGTGTTAAATTCTAATTTTAATAACTACTCCATTTTTAATATAGTGTAATACATAAGATAAATTAGACTATAAATATTCATTATAAAGATAAAAAGATATCCTAAATCATGATATTTTATATATAATTTTAATACATTAAATATTTATAAATATTTATGACACAATAATGATGCATTTAATACCATATTAGAGAATGATTAAAATAATTGATATTATAAGTATTTAAATAAATTTAAATTGAAAATTTTGATGAATTCCACGAATTTTATAGGTTAATAGGAAAGTTTAGGGTTGATTCACTGAATTTATTTTCAAGTAATAATGTTTTTATGACTTTAACAAAAATCACATACTAAATAGTGTCAAAATTGACAAAA
This sequence comes from Viscum album, assembly GCA_963277665.1. Lineage (NCBI taxonomy): Eukaryota > Viridiplantae > Streptophyta > Magnoliopsida > Santalales > Viscaceae > Viscum > Viscum album. The sequence goes on from OY728147.1 coordinate 126,096,145, forward strand.
ATGAGTTTTAAAAACAATATGTTTTTATTAAATCATATAATATTTATAAAAATCTATGGTTCATAAAAATGTCTTATTTATTGATATATGTTTCATTAATGAACCAATTTATGTTCTCTTGGAATTGTATAGTATGTTTATTAACAATGTATTATAATAATACAAGAAGACATGGTAAAAGTTAAAATATTTAACTAAGAGTTAAATCTAAAAGATAAGGTTAATATGGTAACCTAAACTAGTCTAAAACCTATTAGATGCACATATATAGACCCATAACTACCTTAGTCTCTAAATAAATCTATTTAATGACATTATAAACCAAAAATTATTTTATAATAAAATATTATTTCACGATTTTCCTAAAGTGATCCTCACCTCTCTTATAAAAGAGTTTTTCCCCTTCTCTTAATTTCACAACTCCAAAGCCATTTTTCACAGCCAACCCATAATAAAATATAATACCAACTACCCTAAATTAAACCAAGAGTCATTACTTTAATCATAATGAAAATCTAGGGATCCTTTTTTATCAAATCAAAAGGAGGCACCCAAAGAAGAGGTAATTATTTCATCACCTCTTTCAAAGTTCTTTTCTTCTTCCACATCCTCTTTATTTGTTTTTTCCATATGTAAATAATAAATCTAGTATATTATAAATATTGTAATGTTTTTATAAATAGGTTACAACTATATTAATTATTATATCAATCCTATGAATAAAAAAATCACCATATGTGTGTACGTACGACTTACCGTCTCCACGTTGGGGTGTAGTTTTTTATTCAAAAGTTTCTTATTTGGATGGGTTTAATAATTAGTATAATTGATTTAAATAATAAATATAACATGTTAATTTTTATTTATATATAGTATATTGTCAAATTACAAATGATTTCACCACTTATATAATGATATTTTCTCTCAAGCGTATATACGTCTTACCATCTTGACGACTTGATGAGTTTTCATTCCCCATCTTAACCATTCAAGATTAATTTTCATTTGATGATTATAAACAATCTTTAAAGAAAATAATATCATTATGGATGTTAATAAAAAATATCATATCCATAACAAAAATTACTTATGTAATAAAACATATAAAGGAAAAAGAATCAGTAACACCCGAAACAATAATACTAATGTAAAATTATCAACAAAGAAATATTAAAGGATCATATATGAAATCATGTTTATGTATGTGGTTATTTTATAATTTTATAACAATTATTTCACAATTACAAAAGAGGTTAACATACACTTGACTAAAGAAAAGTTAAAGGTATGGGTAAATTATACAATCTCTTAATTTTTCGATATTGTTTATATATAAGTATCTATTGGGACCTCTTTATCATCCACAACGATGTTTCCTAAAAATGTATTTCAAATTTTTTTAATATTTCCTATACTATGGTTGAATTCATTTGTACCACTCTTTTAATTTTTTTGAAATGTTTTTAATGGAATATTTCCACCGTTTTCCGAACGAGGTACTTTATGACCTTCTTGACAAAATTAAGGAAAGAATGTCGTTTAACTTATAAGCAGGGTGCGACTATTTTCCACCGTTAAAACATCTTTGAAGCTTACCTTAAAATATTATATCTATATTAAAAAAAATAAATGTTTTATTTTATAATTTCATGACATTTAAATGAATACAAATTAGAAATAGATATTTCACTCAAATAGATTTTGGATTGATTTAATATATATTAAAATCCTTTTCTAGATTTTACATTTGTTTGAAGTTGATTTTTTATAATAAAATATTTCATATTGTATTAAAGTTTTTATGATATGTTTGAATGTTGATGTTCTGTTTTATACCATTCATGATTTATGGTTAAATTATTGATATTTCATATGTTATTTTAAATTTGAATGTTTATATTATGTTTCAACCTTTTCATATGAGGAATGAACTGGACTTAGTATGTGATTGGCGGGGCCCTCTATATCCCCTAGATGCATCAGTAGGTCTCATTAGACTAACCAATATCTTGGAACAAGGCTGTGAAAAAATCTATATTTGTATTCTTGTCACGAGGAATTAATTATGTGGTTATGATGTTCGACATTACACATTTCATAATTATGAAATTATCTATTTATATTACATATGATTATTAGACTAATAGATTGTCCATGTAAATAAGTACATGAAATTATTTGATTTATATTATCTATATTATGATGAATTAAATGTTTAAGAATCTTTGTTTTGTAGTATTATACATTGCGTTAAATTTTTAGGCTTTTTTTTATAGTTTCCAATATATTGTTATCCTTACTGAGAATCGAATCTCACCCCATTCATATATTTTATTTTTCCTAGGATGTGAATAAGTATATTATGATTGACCTGCATGGATATGCTATGGGATATAAGTGTATTCAAAGGGGACGCAATGGTGTTGTATTTTCCGTTTTATAATGCAATATAATACTTATGTATATATCTATTACTTCAAAGGCTACCAAACTAATCAATATTTTGTGAATTAATCTCTTGTGATCATTCCATTGTTATTTAATAATGCACCAACTCTGGGTAACTGAAGCTGGGGAATTACAGTTGGTATCAGAGGATGTTTTGTAAAAAACGCGGAAACTAGATTTAGAAATTCTCTGATTAGAAAACATTACCACAAGATAGAATTTGAGGATTAGTATAAAAGAACTTCCTAGAATTTTAATAATGTAGATATTTTTTGAATTTTCCAATAAATACATCCTTATCTGGATATGAGCAGGTAGAGGCGGCTTTGTCATAGATGTATCTAAGGGTAAAACCCAGAAACACCACTTTGAGCTAGACTCGAACGGGAATTATTTGAAGACAACGGGCCTTGCAGCAATCTTGGTTACGACACTCCCAGGGGATATGATTAGGATAATTTAAATTCCCTTTACAAACCATTATTAAGGATTTATGAGTAAATATTTTCTCAAAGAAAACATATTTTTATGATTATGGATTATATGTATAAACTGTTCAATTTATGTTAGGTATTTCACCAGTTTAGAATTATGTATTACGTTTCACAAACTCATCTAGGGTATGCCATTGTTTATAAATTCTGCCTAGTGAATGGAATAGAAATACTATCAATGCAATTAATCAATTTTGGATTTTGATCATAATCAAGACAATTATAGTAGATCTAGTTATGAAACTGGTGTTGAACATCTTATAACCATACATGGAAAACTCACTCAGGTTATGAATAATAACCTTACCCATATAGAGAACCCTAACCCAAAACATAGAGGATCAATGTTAGAACTCTTTATGAGGCAACAAATACGAAAATTCAATGGAACTACAAATCCATTTGTAGCTGAGCAATGGATAAGTTCTTTAGAGAAAATATTTCATTCCTTGGGGTGTAGAAAAAGGGAAAAGTTTTCATGGAAGTTTATCGCCTCACACGAGATGTAAATAAATAGTGGTCATTAATTAAAAACACAAAGGAGGATGAAGAAGTATAAAATATGTAATGGAGGGAGTTTAATGAGGTTTTCTTAGAAAATTATTTCCTTGTGACCATCGAGAAGATATAGAAAGGAAATTTATGAGTCTGAGGAAAAACGAGGATGAGTATGTCCCAAATTATGAGGATAACATTACAAGGTTAGGAAGGCATGTTCCATATTATATACATATCTCAAGAAGTAAGATTTATCAATTATTTTATGGTTTAAAACCATTTCACTATTGAGAATTCGTCTCACAATCCTTCTTGTCATACGAAGATAAATTCTCATGTTATATCAAGATAGAAAAGGATTTATCCAAATATTATGAATTTCATGTAAAGTAAGAGAATAAGGTATCTATTGAACAATCTAGAAATGGAAATAAGGGGAATAAGGGAAATGTTGAATTTCCATCATATTGTAAATGTGGGAAGAAACACCCCAGTACTTGCCTAAAGGGAATGGGAGTTTATTACATGTGTGTAGAAAAAGTCCACCAAGCTCGTTGGTGTAAGGGAAATAATGGGGATGTAAATTTTGAATTGTAAAATTGTAGAGAAATGGGTAATTATGCAAATGAAAGTCCTAATAATCAAGGAAACCTACCTGAGAAATGGCCAAGGGAGCAAGCCCAAGTGAATGTGATCACTACTACTAAGTTTGAAGCTCTTAATGACATGGTGGTAGGCACATTAATCATTTACTCAATTTTAGTGAATGCCTTTTTTGATTCTGGATCATCGCATTCTTTCATATCTTCTATGTTTTATAAGAAAATCAGATATTTCCGATTTGAATTAATAAGGGAGTTTTCATTCAAAACTTATCAGGGAAGTATCATTGCAATAATGTTTTATCAATAAGTTGCCATTATGGTATATAAACAAGCTTTATTTACTGATCCTATCACCATACACCTGATTTAATTTGATATAATCCCCGTTATTGATTGGCTTTCAGACTATGATGTGATGATTTATTCTAAGAAAAATGAAGTTATATTTTTTGATGATGATAAGGAAAACCTTATCTTTAGTGTAGGAATGTCACCATCTAATTCTAATATAGATCCACCCCTAGTAGCTCAGCCAAATTCAATTATCGGGGAGTAAGAGAGTTAAATATCTATGGGAGAGGAAATGAATTTTAAAATAGATGATGTACCTAATGGGAAAGAATATGTTGATGTGTTTCCATAGGATTTACCTGGACAAATTCCAAAATGATTAATTGACTTTTCCATTGATTAAATTCCTGGTTTAAGGCCCACATCAAAGACCCCTTATATAATGGCCACTGTGGAATTAGTGGAACTAAAGAAAAAATAGGGGAATTAAGTAATAAAGATTCCATTTTCCCTAGTGTTTCTATATGAATATCACCTATTCTTTTTGTTAAGAATAAATATGGATCTATGAGGTTTATCATTGACTATAGGGAGATCAATGTTATAACAATACTGAACAAGTATCCCCTACCTCGCATTGATGATTTATTTGATCAAATTCATAGATCTCTATATTTTTAAAAAGATTGACCTTCGATCTGGATACTATCAGTTGTGCATGAAAAAGGAAAACACTCCAAAGACAGAATTTTGAAATAGTTATGGGAATTATGAGTTTACAGTAATTCCTTTCAGACTGACTAATGCACCCTCTATTTTCATGGATCTAATGAACAAAGTTTTCAATGAATATCTTGATGAATTTTTGGGGGTATTTATTTATGATATCTTGGTATACTCAAAAATTTAAGAAGATCATGAAAATACATTGCGCTCTATTCTAAAGACTCTTAGAAGAAATGAATTATATGGGAAGTTTAACAAGTGTGAATTATGGCGTCACGAGATTTCTTTTATTAGCCATATTATCTCTAAGGATGGAATTTTTTTATCCTTCAAATACAAGGGAAATCCAAGAATGGCTAGTAATAAAGAGTATATATAAGGTACATAGTTTTATTGGTTTTGTAGGTTATTATCCGAATTTCATAATGATTTTTTCCCTATTAGATAACAATTTAACCAAGCTCACACGTAAAGAGGTTAAATTTTTTTGGAAAAAAGTGTGTGAAAGAATGATTTTAAGAACTGAAAAGAAGATTAGTCAATGATTTTTTCTTGAATCTACCATCACATAATGATGGGTTTGTTATTTATAATAATGAATCAAAGTCAAGACTTGGTTGTGTGCTTATACAGAATGATAGGGTGATTTACTAAGCATCAAAGAAGATAAAAATTCATGAACAAAATAGTCCTACTCATGATCTTCAGTTATTAACTGTAATCTTTTCCCTGAAGATATGGAGACACTATCTTTATGGTGAAAATGTGATATATATACAGATCACAAGAGTTTGAAGTATATTTTCTCACATAAAGAACTCAACATGAAGAAAAGGTGATGGCTTGAACTACTCAAAGATTATGATTTCACTATACACTACCACTCGAGGAAGGAAAATAAGGTGACAGATTCTTTAAGAAGAAAGGATCATGGAGTTATAAACGGGATGAGAGTTTAAAAGGAACCCATGTTCATCGATCTAGTAAATATGGATATGGGAATAATCATGGAATGTGAAACATCGATACTCTTTCAAATGGTTTCCAATGCATCTTTACTAGAAAGGATAAAAATTTCTCGGACTAATGATGAGGAGTTTTAGAAGAAAATTACAGATGTGAATGATCTAAGATTGATCAAATTCTTATATGAAGATGTAATTTTGAAATTTGGGAATACTCTTTGTGTTACCAATATAACTAATCTGAAAAGGGAATTGTTGGAAGATGCTCATAGCTCCAATTTTTCTATACACCCTAGTAGTCATATGTTGTTTAGATATTTGAAGGGACATTTTTGGTGGGACAATAGGAAGAGGAATATTTCTGATTATATGTTAAGATGTATGGTTTTTCAATAGGTGGAAGCTGGAAGGAAACATCCTTGAGGATTCATGCTACCTCTTCCCATATCTTAGTGTAAATGGGGCGATATTATGATGGAAATTATTATGGGGCTACCAAAGACTCCTAGAATGATTCATGAAATATGTGTCCTTATTGATTGTCTTACCAAGTCAGTACATTTTCCTATTATATGGGAAGATTTACCACTTTATGATTAGAATGAATATATATTAACTAATTTTTAAGACATAATGGAGTACCTCTATCAATTGTTTATGATCGTGATCTCTGTTTCACATCAATATTTTGGAAATTTCTTTATAAATCTCTAGATACGAAACTTCGTTTGAGCACTACATACCACCCTCAAAATAATGGACAATCAGAACTGACTATTCAAACCTTATAAAACATTTTTAGATCTTGATCACTTGACTTTAAAGTTATGTGGGATCATTATCCACCTCAGGTAGAGTTTTCCTATATCAATAGCTTCCATTCAAGTATTTAGATGGCACCACATGAAGTGTTTTATAGAAAGAGATGTCAGACACCAACATGTTGGGATGATTTAAGTGAAAGAAAACTCATAGGCCCAAAACATGTTGAGGAAACAATTGAAAAGGTGAAGATTATCTAAACCCACATCAAAGCAGCTCAAAATAGGAAAAATATCTATGTCGATAACCGAAAGAAGGATTTGGAATTTCAAGTAGGTGATCATGTTTTTTGAAGGTATATCTATGGAAAAGTGTTATACGATTTGGTAAGATGGGTAAACTATATCCTAGGTGCATTATACCTTTAAAAATTCCAGAAATAATTGGAGTTATAGCTTACCATTTGGAAATTCCGCCAAGTCTCTCTAATGTTCATGACGTGTTACATGTATCACTATTGAGAAAATATATGCCTGACCCAACACATGTACTCACCTATGAAGAAATATAACTGGAACCCGATTTGTCTTATTGTGAAGAGAATATCAAGATTCATAATACCAAATAATAAGTGTTTAGAAACTAGACGACTCACTGGGTAAAAGTTCTTTGGAGAAACCATAAAATACAAGAGGCAATGTGAAAACCTAAGGAACATATAATGAAGACACACCCGAATCTATTCATATAGTAATATTCTAGAAATTTCAAGGATGAAATTATTATAAGGAGGGGAGAATGTAATATCCCAAGCATCCACAGTATGTTTCTCTTTGAAGAATACAATAGCTTGCGTTAAAATGCAACATCGAGTTCTAGCACACCACGACCAATCAAAATAGTCATTTAAAATGTCGTTATGAATAGTAATACCCAATTTTTGAAATTTTATAAATTTTATTTTTCAAAATGGTCTTCATTTTGGATTTTTAATTTCAAAATTATCTTAGTGTGAAATTTTTTTATTTTTCTGAACACTTTCAATTTTTGATGAATAGTGAAAACACTGTGTTATTATTTAAACCCAAATTTTATTTAAATAATAATTATTATTATTTAAATTTATTTTAATGTCAAAATAGATACATAATACCTATATTATTCCAATGGAATTCATTGGATTCATTTTATAATAATATATATATATATAATTTTATTGAAACTTTTAACTTCTTTTGCCCACCTTCTAGGCCCATTTGAAAATTGGCATAAAATGTAATTTTACCGTTTCTATGAATCTAATTTCAAAAATATGAGATAAATGGATAAATTCAGTAAGTAAAATGTGGTTCAATATGATGAAAATAATTTTTGTGAGTAGTAACTTTTGAATTTTATTTACCACAGTTAAAAGTAAATAGGGTAATTAAATGTAAAAATGATATTATAATTACACTAACACATGTATTAATTCTATTGGATAAGTGTAGTTAGACCAAAATAAATCTTAGGAGTAAAATATGATCATTTTTATCCATTTTGATAAGATTATGACATTTAATATATTTTATTTAATGAAGATTTAAGAGTGTTAATTTCAAATTTTAATAAACAAACCATTTTTAATAAAGGGATATACATAAGATAAATTCTAAAATAATTATTCATTAGAAATATAAGAAATTTCCTACATCATGATATTTTATTTATAATTTTAAGACATTATATAATTAAATTTATTTATGAAACAATGATGGTACAATAATTTACTTATTAATGAATGATTAAAATAATTGATATTATAAATATTTAAATAAATTTAAATTTATACTTTTAATGAATTAATATAATTTTATAGGTTAATATGACATGTTATGATTTATTGAATGAATTTTTTTTGATGGAATAATGTTGTTATGGTTTTAATAAAATCAATTACTAAATAGTTTCAAAATTGGCATAAATGAGTTTTTAAATCAAATACAATTTTCTTAAATATTATAGTATTCCTAAATATATAAAGATCAGACAAAAGACTTACATAATTATTTATATGTCATTAATGAACCACTTGAGGTTCTCTTGTAATTTTATAGTATGTTTATTAACCATGTATTATATTAATTCAAGAAGACAAGGTAAAAGTTATACTATTTAACTAAGAGTTAAATAAAAAAAGATAATGTTCATATGGTGACTTAAAATAGTCTAAAACCTATTGGTTGAACATATTTCGACACATACCCATATTTTCCAAGAAATAATTCCATTTTTATCAATTTTTAACAGATAATTATTTTATAATAAAATAATATTTCAATCTATTCCTAAAGTGACCCTCACATTTCTTATAAAAGGGTACTTCTCCTTCACTTAATTTAACACCACCAAAGCCATTTGGATTGGCCAACCCCTGCTCAAATATCCTCAAAACTACCCTCAATTCAACTTAGAGTCCTAAATTTTACCATAAAGAAAACCTAAGGATCCCTTTTGATAAAATCAAAAGGAATCACCCGAATAAGAGGTAATTAATTTATCATATCTTTCAACGTTTTTTTCATCTTCCACTTCCTCTTTATTTGTTGTTCCCATACCAAAATAATAACTCTTGTATATTATACATACTGTGATGTTGTTATAAATATGGTACAACCATATTCATTATTATATCCAACAATTAATGTCAAAGTCACTATATGTGCGTACATACGACTTACCGTCTCCATGCCATGGTGTAGTTTGTTATTCAACACATCATTATTTGGATGGGTGTAATAATGAGTATAAGTGATGTAAATAATAAATATAAAATGTTAATAGTTATTTATATATAATTTCCCATCCAATTACATATTATTTCACCACTAATAGAATGATATTTTCACTCATGCATACGTATAGCTTACAGTCTCCACGGTGCGATGAGTTTTCAATCCCCATCGTAACCATTCAAGAATAATTTTCATTTGATGATTAAAAATAATTTTTAAATAAATTTATATCATTTTGTATATGAATCAAATATATCCTTTCCATAACAAAACATATAAAGGAAAACGAATCAGTAACACCCAAAATAATAATACTAATGCTATATTATTAAGTAAGAAATATTAAAGGATCATATATTATATCATATTTATGTATGTGGTTCTTGTATAATTTAATAACAATTATTTCACCATTATAATGGAGAGTAACATACACTCTACTAAGGAGAAGTGTTAGGTAAGGTTTAATTCTAAAATCTCTTCATTATCTGATGTTTCTTATAGGTATGTATCTATTAGGACCTATTTATCATCCACATCTGTGTTTCCTAAAAATGTATTTCAAACATTTTTACTATTTCTTATACTATGGTTAAAGTCACATATACCATTGTTTGACTTTTTTTAAAAAAATGAAAGGAATATTTTCATCATTTTCCAAACTAGGTACTTTATGACCTTTTCGAAAAAATTAAGGAAATACTTTTTTTAACTTATGTAGCAGGTGTGGCTATTTTCTGCTATTATAACATGTTAGAAGCATCCCATACAATATTATAAGAATATTTTAAAAATATATGTTTTCATTTATAATTACATTATTTTTAAATGAATACAAAGTTGAAAGCGATATTTCACCCAAATAGTTTTTGGATTGATTTCATCTATGTCAACATGCTTCATTGGATTTTACATTTGTTTGAAGTTGATTTGTTATGATACAATCTTCAATGTTTTATTGAACGATTTTTTATATGTTTAAATGTGGATGAGATTTTTTTACTATTCATGATTTATGGTTAATGTATTGACATTTCTTATGCTATTTTTTATACGAATTTTTATATTATGTTTCATCCTTTTCATATAAGGAATTCTTTGGACTTAGTAAGTGATAGATGTGGTCTGCTATATCCCCTCGATGCATCAGTTGGTATCAAGAGACAAACTGGTGTCTTGGCATAAGCACTTGACAAAATCTTTATTTTTATCCTTTACATGAGGCATTGACTATGTGGTATGATGTCTGGCATTATGCATTCTATCATTATGAAATTACCTATTTATATTACATGTGATTATTTGACTACTAGAATATCCATGTAAATAACTAAATGGGATTATTCGATTTATCTCTACCATATTATGCTGAAGATTACGTTTAAAAGGCATGTGTTTTAGTCTTATACATTTCCATAAATTTGTATGCTTATTTATGATATTTTTGGCTATATTGTTATCGTTACTGATCATCTGAGCTCAGCCCTTTCTTATGATTTTTTTTCTAGGAAGCAATGAAATATATTATAATTGAACTACAGAGATAGGATATGCTATATGAGTGTGTTCAAAAAGGACAAAATGTTTTTCCCTTTTATAATGTAATTTAGAACATATATTGGTATCAAGTACTTCTAATTCAATTAAACTAATAGGTCTTTTGGGATGTGATCTCTTATGATCTTGCCAATGTTATGTAATAATTCACTGACTCTGGGTAACTGGGGTCGAGGCGTTGCAAATTATATGATTCTTATAATTAAATTTATATGTATATACATATCCATTTTATGATCTCTCTTTCATGTGATTTACGTTTTCAATGTTACCAAAGCGGTAAGGGAGGTTGTGTCGTAATTTGAATTCATTGAGACATTTATTTTATTATACACCTATCTTATTTTATAAGGTGTATATTGTAACACATTATCATGTTATATCTTGAATAAACTTTTTTATTATATTATAGAGTTTATTTTATTTTATTTCTCCCTATGTTTTATAAATCTTAGTTACAAAATAGGTAATTTTTTATTGTTACAATATCATCTTTTATTTGGATTGAGTATGATTAAATATAAAATGTTGAAATCAAATAATATTAATGAATTATATTCTCCTCTGGTTATTCTATATACATCCTAGTAATTATTCAATTTTTTCAATCATTGGTAGTTAAATGTTTGAATTTCTTTTTATGAAAATATGACATCATTTCTCTCTTCGGTCAGAAATTTGTTTTCTTTTCTATCAACATTTTCTGAAAATGTTTTTAAAATTTTTATAAATGATTTCTTAATTAAATTTTCCAGGTAATGTATTTTTAAAAAAAGTGTTTTAAATTATTTTTAAATATTCTTTTCAAAATATTCAATGTTATTTTCATAGAAAATGGTTTTCAAAAATTTTATGATATAAAAAGTGATTTTAAAATAGAAAATGATATTTTCCTCAAAATTATTTTAATGATATTTTAATTTTTTTTCCATTCATCAACATCAAAAAATATCATTCTTACCGATGATCCAATGGATATATTTTTTAACGATACCACCCTAATTCTTTCTCTGGATAGATTAAGATTTTTTCAGTGATTTTGTTGAGTAATTTATTTCTTCCCCATGAGATAACTATGTTTTGAAGAGATTTTTATATAAACAATTTATTTTATATGTGTTTATTAGTTTTGAAAATTATTTTTATAGAATCAATTTCTTTTCTTTGGGTTCGTCATGCTTTGAAAAGAATAAATTTTTTTTAATGAGTTATGATGAAATTAATTCTCAACATGCCTTATTTGTCTTTCGATTCTTTGACATTATAAATTATGGGTGTATACAGATATCATCTAGTGAGTCTATTATAAATTAAATAATTTCTTTACTAGATAGCACTATAATGCATTGGGTGATGATTTTGTTCTTCATAAAATCATTTTTTATGTTATTAATATGGTAATTACAATTTAAGGGTTCTATATGTTTTATATAAGATGATATTCCAAGATAAAAATTGGGATTACCGCATGTTTCTAACCCTTTAAAATTTTTTCATTTGATCAAGATTGATATCACATAGAACATGACTATTTATTCTTATATATTTTTCCTCTTTTATATCTATATTTCATGTTTTCATATTAAATTATCTAGGTATTTATGAGTTTGAATATTCATATGGTTTACTCCTTACTTTTATTATGTCATCATACCCTTATTCTCTTCTTAGGTTTAATAAAAACATTCATTTTTTAATGCTTATTTTTACCCTTATTGAGCCTTTGAGCTCTCCCTTATCATATTTTATTTTCATAGGTATTAAAGAATGATATCGAATGAGGAATTTAAATAAGTGATTTTACATTCATGAAATTATTTATTTATGTAAAAAATAAAATATGGGTTGTGTGTGAGAAATTATCATTTAATGTTATGTTAATTGTTTGTGTATGATTTCTTCCAAAATACCTAAACCTGTAAACATAAATGGTCCTTGCGGTTTTATGTGATTAAATATTTTCAATTTATTAATCAAGGATTAGAAAAAAATTATGTCATAATTATCGGCATAAAATCCAAAAATATGATGTTTACAGTTTTGGCGCTGAATCTAGGAGTGCAGGTTCAAGAAAATTTTATGAAATCACTCAAAAATATTCTAATATAAACATACTCTTCAAGGGATGATGACATTTAAAAAATATTGTTTTTATTTATTTTTAATAAAATAGAGAAATAATATCATAATGCTACCCTAAGGTCTTCTCAAATTGTTTCCTTTAATGAATGCACAACATTCTTCCACCTAGCTATATCAATGAGAAGGTAAATCTAAGTACTGGTCTCAATATAATGGACCTATTAGATTTAATAAATTGGCCATGTGAATACCATATAACATTGAATTTTTTACATTTACTTATCACGTTATTAATTTTTGTTAACGTTGGCATGCTACATCACTCCTATATTTTTTCTGCCATATCTATTTTTTTACGTTTTCACCTTTATTTTTTTTCTTAACTCTAGATTGTTTGTTCTTATTATATCATTTTCTAAATTTTAACATTTCTAGTATTTTATAGAATGATATTGATTGCATCGACATTTTTTAAATCCATTATATGTACAAGTAGTTAAACATTTAACTTAGATTTTATATTTATAGTAGTAAAGTCATATTATTATGGTGAAACACATTGTATATTAAAAACTAATTTGATTAATTTGATTAAGTAATTTGAAGTGCCCAGACTTCAATGTGAATCACTGAGAGGGGGAGGGGGTGAATCAGTTATCCTTTAAAACTTTTTACTAATTGATTCTTAATCAATTAAACCTCTATGGCTGGTTAAAGCCTCGATCCACTCTTCTTGTATCTCTCACCTTTCCACGAATGATGCAGTAAATGTAAAGACCCTGGACACAAGGATTTACAAGGTTCGGCACCAAAGGCCTACATCCTTGCCATTCTCTCCCAGCATGGATTCTCCCATTATAATCGGTTAGTATTACAATGGTTGATACAGAGTCCCACTATATCTCTCCTGAGTCCCACAGGAGGGTCTTTATACTGTGTCCCACAGTGTTACCAGAGTCCCACTGGCCTGCTCCAGAATACCACTGAAGACTTCTTCTCCCTGAGTCCCACAGGGTCTTCTCTTGGCTCCTCGAGTCACACGAGTAGCTCTTCTCCACTTTAAGGTCTTCAAGTATCCTCAGCAGCCTAGGATAAAGGCTGCTGGCCTTGCTCTTCTTCTGATCACTTGTGGTGAACAGGTCTTCTCGTCTTGCTCAGGATTTATCTCCTTCTTCTAAGGATGACCTGGCTTCTCTCTTCAACTACTGAATACTCAGACAACTGATATCTTTAACTTCAGTCTGGTCCAGTCTCACTTCAAATCAACTTCATGCACTAAGTGCATGGCATCTCCTCTTCCTCATGCACTGACTGCATGGCCTTCTCAAGTCTCTTCAAGAACTCCTGGTCTTGGACAACTCAAATGCACACCACTGATTTGGCTTTGTTCACGTGTGCATGTGCATGCATGCATGCATGCACTCCTCCTTTCCTCTTCTTGGTGCAGTAGACCCACAAAGGGTGTAATCAATTATAGCACACACCTTCTCCACAATCTTCACACACTATATTCAAATTGTTCACACACTAAAAGTGTGTTATACTTTAGTGTGGGTCAACTTCTTCCTTCTTCAAAGTGTGTTCACTCCACTTAGAGCATACACATAGGTTCGGCCACTTCTTTAATTTGCACACACAAATTCTTCACTTAGCATACACTTGTAGTGACCTTCCTCTTCTTGCACACAATAAATGCCCGTAGGGTGTATTTGCACTTTGCACACACAATCTTGGCTATGACTTCTTCTTTCTTTGACACACACAAACTTAGGTTTAGTTGTGGTCTTCTTGTTCACTTAGCACACACACAGGGCACAATGTCCTCGGGTCTTCTTCTTTGCACACACAAAACCGTAGGGTCCTCTTACTCCATTTGCACACACACATTAGGTATGCACTCCACCTTCAAAATAGGCGTGCAAAGGGGTGCGGCCTTCCTCTCTTCACAGCTTCTATCGCGCAAGCAAAAGGCACAAAGGACCTCGGCCGTGGGCGCGCAAGTGCAAGGGTGCACTTGGCCGTGCAAGCGCCTACCGTGCAGGGGGCGCAGTGCACAGAGGGGGCGCGCAAGTTGGCGCTGCCCTTCCTCCTTCCTGTCGCGCAAAGGATAGCGCACAGGGGACTCCTCCTCCTTCTTCTTCTTGTCGCGCAAAGAAGTAGAGCGCAAGGAACTCAAGCCGCGCAAGTTTACTTGCGCGGGGCTTCAACTTCGCGAGGCAGAGGCACTCACGGGTCTTCTGATTTTCAAGAAAACTTCAGCAAAGCAGCAAACATTCTCGAGGGCTCGGCCTCTCTTTATATAGGCTGAGGAATGCCTCAAAACATCCGCGGGATATAAATCTTGATCCACTGAGATTTTCAGTTCTTTGAAAATCTTTAAACGTGGGCCGAGAATCTCGTTTCTTTCTCTCTGTTCACCGCGGGTTCTTCTCTTTTTATTTTCCTTCACATTTATGCGTTTTTGAACTCGTGCATGCCTCTGTTTAGGATCATGCATGCAAAGCATGCTCTCCACGTGGCCTCGGCATTATATTTTGCCTCGGCCGAATCTCGAAATCTCTCTCGATGCATGCATGCAGCATTTTAATGCATGATCGTGTTCGTAGAGGCCAGACGATCACAATGGAGGCTTCGGCTCCGTCAGATGTGGCCGGATACTCAAAATCCATCTTCGGGAGGCCTCTGGTTCGAAGGAGGCTGCGGGTGGCTTCGGGGTGTCCTCGGCTCAGCTCGAGGAAGGAGATGAGCGCTGGGCCGTTGGATGCGGTGATCAAAAAGGCTTCGACGGCTTGGATCAGATCGGGGGCGCGGCGGATTAGATGAGCGGCGCCGATCGTCCGCGAGATCAGATGAGCGGCTGGGATTCGTTCCCGGTGAAAAATGCGCGTCCCACATCGAAACCTTCCGCGGATTTTCCGCGGTTTATCACCCTGGCGCTGCCCGCTACTCAGCAATTGAACTTCCTCCTCCACGGTGCCGCCCCGCACCGTGTTCTCCTGCGGGCGCGCTCCTAGCGCCCACTATGCACACTCGGGTGCGCTCATGCGCCCCTGCCGCGCTCCTCCGGGCGTGCCCCAGACGCCTAGCGGTGTCTTGGGTGCGTCCTGCCGCCCTGGACTCGCCCCACGGGTTCCCCCTTGGGCGTGGCGCCTTAGGCCCACATGTGCCTTGGGGTTGAACCCTCAAGGTGTCCACGGGCTGGCCAATTTTTTTGGCAAAGTAACAAATAAGACTTTGTCAAAAACAAAGTCCTCCATGAAAAATACCAATTCTAAATGCCAAATGCCTCCTCCTCTATTCTTCTTATCTTCTCTTCTTAATCTTAAGAATTCCTCCATTTCTTCTCCTCACATGATCTTCACTTAGGATATGGAATTCAAAAGGTTCATCTTCATCAATCGAGCTCCTGAATCACTTATAATCTTCAATGTTCTTTATTGATCTAATCAGAGATCAATTGGATCATCTTCATGTTCACATGCACTAAGTGACAGTGCATGGACTTCATTAATGCACATCATCCACTTAGTAGTTGTGGATGGAACTCCTTTCAACTCCTCATTCATTTTGAAGACAATGCATGCTCTTCAATCAATGTTGTGACTTTGTATCATCAGGATACAAGTTCTATGAACTTAAAGATCAGTTCAACAATCGTCAGATGTGCATGGAGAATGTTTCAACCATATTCTCCAATGCCACTTAGTGAATCTCCTAAGTGACATGCATTTTAGTACCATGGCCATTCTCCTTCACCACCAACACCATCAAAACCTTTGTCATTCACCTCTTGACATTCCTTGACTTCCATTCAGTCCAAGACAACTTCATGCCTCATTGACAACAAATGCAACACAATGCACTTCAATCTCCCCCTTTTATTTGTTACTTTGCCAAAAAAATTGGCCAGCCCGTGGACACCTTGAGGGTTCAACCCCAAGGCACATGTGGGCCTAAGGCGCCACTCCCAAGGGGGAACCCGTGGGGCGAGTCCAGGGCGGTAGGACGCACCCAAGACACCACTAGGCGTCTGGGGCACGCCCGGAGGAGCGCGGCAGGGGCGCATGAGCGCACCCGAGTGTGCATAGTGGGCGCTAGGAGCGCGCCCGCAGGAGAACATGGTGCGGGGCGGCACCGTGGAGGAGGAAGTTCAATTTCTGAGTAGCGGGCAGTGCCAGGGTGATAAACCGCGGAAAATCCGCGGAAGGTTTCGGTGTGGGACGTGCATTTTTTACCGGGAACGAATCCCAGCCGCTCATCTGATCTCGCGGACGATCGGCGCCGCTCATCTAATCCGTCGCTCCCCCGATCTGATCCAAGCCGTCGAAGCCTTTTTGATCACCGCATCCAACGGCCCAGCGCTCATCTCCTTCCTCGGGCTGAGCCGAGGACACCCCGAAGCCACCCGCAGCCTCCTTCGAACCAGAGGCCTCCCGAAGATGGATTTTGAGTATCCGGCCACCTCTGACAGAGACGAAGCCTCCATTGTGATCGTCTGGCCTCTACGAACACGATCATGCATTAAAATGTTGCATGCATGCATCGAGAGAGATTTCGAGATTCGGCCGAGGCAAAATATAATGCCGAGGCCACGTGGAGAGCATGCTTTGCATGCATGAGCCTAAACAGAGGCATGCACGAGTTCAAAAACGCATAAATGTGAAGGAAAATAAAAAGAGAAGAACCCGCGGTGAACAGAGAGAAAGAAACGAGATTCTCGGCCCACGTTTAAAGATTTTCAAAGAACCGAAAATCTCGGTGGATCAAGATTTATATCCCGCGGATGTTTTGAGGCATTCCTCTGCCTATATAAAGAGAGGCCGAGCCCTCGAGAATGTTTGCTGCTTTGCTGAAGTTTTCTTGAAAATCAGAAGACCCGTGAGTGCCTCTGCCTCGCGAAGTTGAAGCCCCGCGCAAGTAAACTTGCGCGGCTTGAGTTCCTTGCACGCTACTTCTTTGCGCGACAAGAAGAAGGAGGAGGAGGAGTCCCCTGTGCGCTATCCTTTGCGCGACAGGAAGGAGGAAGGGCAACGCCAACTTGCGCGCCCCCTCGGTGCACCGCGCCCCCTGCACGGTAGGCGCTTGCACGGCCAAGTGCACCCTTTCACTTGCGCGCCCATGGCCGAGGTCCTTTGTGCCTTGTGCTTGCGCGATAGAAGCTGTGAAGAGAGGAAGGCTGCACCCCTTTGCGTGCCTATTTTGAAGGTGGAGTGCATACCTAATGTGTGTGTGCAAATGGAGTAAGAGGACCCTACGGTTTTGTGTGTGCAAAGAAGAAGACCCGAGGACATTGCGCCTTGTGTGTGTGCTAAGTGAACAAGAAGACCACAACTAAACCTAAGTTAGTGTGTGTCAAAGAAAGAAGAGGTCATAGCCAAGATTGTGTGTGCAAAGTGCAAATACACCCTACGGGCATTTATTGTGTGCAAGAAGAGGAAGGTCACTACAAGTGTATGCTAAGTGAAGAATTTGTGTGTGCAAATTAAAGAAGTGGCCGAACCTATGTGTATGCTCTAAGTGGAGTGAACACACATTGAAGAAGGAAGAAGTTGACCCACACTAAAGTATAACACACTTTTAGTGTGTGAACAATTTGAATATAGTGTGTGAAGATTGTGGAGAAGGTGTGTGCTATAATTGATTACACCCTTTGTGGGTCTACTGCACCAATAAGAGGAAAGGAGGAGTGCATGCATGCATGCATGCACATGCACACGTGAACAAAGCCAAATCAGTGGTGTGCATTTGAGTTGTCCAAGACCAGGAGTTCTTGAAGAGACTTGAGAAGGCCATGCAGTCAGTGCATGAGGAAGAGGAGATGCCATGCACTTAGTGCATGAAGTTGATTTGAAGTGAGACTGGACCAGACTGAAGTTAAAGATATCAGTTGTCTGAGTATTCAGTAGTTGAAGAGAGAAGCCAGGTCATCCTTAGAAGAAGGAGATAAATCCTGAGCAAGACAAGAAGACCTGTTCACCACAAGTGATCAGAAGAAGAGCAAGGCCAGCAGCCTTTATCCCAGGCTGCTGAGGATACTTGAAGACCTTAAAGTGGAGAAGAGCTACTCGTGTGACTCGAGGAGCCAAGAGAAGACCCTGTGGGACTCAGGGAGAAGAAGTCTTCAGTGGGATTCTGGAGCAGGCCAGTGGGACTCTGGTAACACTGTGGGACGCAGTATAAAGACCCTCCTGTGGGACTCAGGAGAGATACAGTGGGACTCTGTATCAACCATTGTAATACTAACCGATTATAATGGGAGAATCCATGCTGGGAGAGCATGGAAAGGATGTAGGCCTTTGGTGTCGAACCTTGTAAATCCTTGTGTCCAGGGCCTTTACATTTACTACATCATTCGTGGAAAGGTGAGAGATACAAGAAGAGTGGATCGAGGCTTTAACCAGCCATAGAGGTTTAATTGATTAAGAATCAATTAGTAAAAAGTTTTAAAGGATCACTGATTCACCCCCTCCCCCTCTCAGTGATTCACATTGAAGTCTGGGCACTTCAATTGGTATCAGAGGGAGGTTCCCTCTAAAAGATCCAAGGGAGTCTTTATGAAGTGCAGATTTGAGGAAACGAGCGACCAGCCTCAAATGGAGATATCTGCCAAGAATCAGAAAAATAGAAAGAAGAAACAGGCCAAGAAGATGAAGAAAGCCTGTCCTAGCTGTGATGAAGTTGAAACAATGAATGATCTTCAGAGTGCACTCAAATATCTTCAGAAGACAGTTCCCATGGAAGTGGAAAAGTGTATAGCTTCAGGCCTCCTTGATCTTCAAGAAGAAAAATTACAGCTAGAAGATGAAGCCAATGCTATGGAAGATCAGCTGGCTAAAAGGGTTGGCATAACCAACACTCTCAGAAAGCTGGTAAATGCCAAAGATGAAACAGTATCTCTTTGCAATGAAAGATATGAAGACACTGCTGAAGAATTGCAAAGAAGCCTTTCTGATAATGAATTCTTTAAGATAATGGTCAAAGAAGTGTTCCATGCACTGGAGAAGCTGCATAGAGTGTCAATGATTGTCAAAGATGCTCAACTTGAAGAAAAAGCAAAAAGGTTGAAGGAGTTGGACAATTCATTGCAAGAATTGAAGAAGGTGCATGAAGACCAGATGAAACAACTGGTGGAGAATTGGGAAGGAAAGCTAAGAACTGTTGAGGATGAGAAGAACTCCCTCAACATGAAATACTTAGAACTGGAGGTGATATTGAAAAATCAGCAATCACCCAAAGCCCAAGCCTCCCAGACAGCTGGAAGAAGAAATGTTGCCACTCAAGTGAGCTTTGAGAAGGATGATTCTAAAATAAAGATATCCTCTAGTGGAAGTGCAACAACTTCTAAAACGAAGGTACCATCCATACCATCTTGTATTAATGCTTCTAATTGTGTTTCCACAAAAAGTGCAGGATGGAAGAATAATTCCAAACAAATATGGATGAAGACAGTAAAGAAGCAGAGCTCTCCTGAAACAGCACAACAGGTCAAGAAGAGTATCCTACAATCAGAAGGACTGAAGAGGTCAAGATTCGTGGGACAATGCTGGTGTTGTAACAAGTATGGGCATTGTGAAAAGGATTGTTGGTACAATCCACTGAATTCCAAAGCACAGAGGAAGCCCATGCCTAGGGGGAGCAAGCCAGAAGAAAAGAAGCAGCATCCATAGGTCCAGAGACATCTGTTTACTGCAAATAGATTTGGATTGCTTGATAACATCTGGGATGTGTGCAAAAGTGGTCAAATAGATACCTGGCAATCTCCAACTGTATCCAGAGCTCAAAAGAAGAAAAGATCACTGAACCTGGCTAAGAGAGAATCCTTGGGAAGCAAACAGAAGAGAGGTGACAATGCTCCCAAGAAGGTTTTGAAAAGGGAAAATAAGTCCTTGGAGTCTAAATCCAAGAAGGGTGATGCATCCAGAAGGACCACCAAGAAATCATGCTTCTACTGTGGAAAGAAAGGACACACCATGGATCTTTGTAAACAAGCCATGGAACTGAATAGAAGCAGACTGGACTCAAACATACAATCAATCCAAAAGAAGCAGAAGGGATTGATTGAAAACAAGTTTCCTAAGAGAGGTAGCTTAGCAGCATCCAAAGAACCATGTGGAACTTCCAAAACTGAGGCCACACTTCCAAATGATTTACATGTCATATGGCCACATCAGTTGCAACTTGCCAAAGATCTGCAGAGAGCTGAAGATGAAGTTCTGGCAATTGATAAGGCAAAAAGGAAACAAAAGATTTCACATGAAGATGTATTGAGATCCACACCAGCACAAACATCATTGAAGATCAAATGTGCAAGTGTGAAGAATGGTGAAAATGGGACATCTCGGTTGAGAGAATCTTCTCAACCTTGTTGTTCACATTGATGAACCAAGGAGGTTCCATCTTATTCCCTTATACTATTGGTATTTACATGTGCTAACATTGTAGGGAATTGAAGATGATGATCATTCTCATCTGGAGGATGGTTTGGACAGAATGGAGTGCATCCCTTGAGGGGGAGCCAATCTGAAGAAGATGGGATTCTTAGATTAATACCATCTTGAGAAAAGTGAAGGTGTTCCAATCATACTATCATCCCTTGTTTCTTAATTGAGTTTATCTTGTCAATTAAGGGGGAGTATGGATTGAAGACAAATGGTTGAAAGGGGGAGCTTTATCTTTGCACTGAACTTTCTGATGAGTTTTGTGGAGTATGTGCAGGATTTAGCAATTCATTGAATATCTGAACCCCTTAGCATGATCTCACATGTTTACAGTGAATGTGGACAGCATTGAGTTCCTTGGTTACATCACTCTTGTTTTCTACACCGGGTTAGCCCAAGTAGACTCAGAGTTGATCAACTAAAGGTTCTTTGCTAAAGAAGAACATGTGACATCATCCCTCTCCTAGTGTTTTTCAAGAAGATGCTATTCGAAGGTAGGAAGAGATTTTTGAAAGTGAACCACACCACACCTTTGCATTTGATTGCCAATAAGGGGGAGAAAATATTGGCACACATATTGACCCATTCATATGTGCTGAAGTGGTGTATTGACAACAAATGCAACACAATGCACTTCATAATTGAAATCTTTTTTCATTAATGGTTGAATGAACTGGGATAGTCTATTAATTATCCAAATCCCCTCATTTTAGGGACATATTAAATACATGGCACTATTTACATTGATACCATTAAAATATGATTGTGGAGTCCCAATGAAAAGGGAATACTTAGGGTAATTTTCATTTGAACGTGATGTTGTTTTTGTAAAAAAATAGAAAAAAATGATTATAATATCTAGCTAATTGAATATTTGTATTGTGTATGATTCCATTATTAATAGTTCAACCATGAACTATTCCTTACCAAAATTTACTTTCATGAATCTTGGTTTATAAATTTCAATCATACTCCTGTTATCAACACAATTTCTTCAAGAAATTCGAACATTTAATGTTGTATAATCCAACTCATATATTTATTTTATGGTCCTAAGAGGTGAAATTTTCACATAAATTTTATTTTTTTTGGTTCCAAATACATGAATAGCTCCCTCTACAGGAGTAACTCTGCTATTTAATATCGTTCTATATTCATAAGGTTAATTTTTTATAGAACATATAACTAATAATTATGTAACCAATGTGATATAATATATGTAACCTTTTTCATATGGAAATCCATTGAAATCATTCTGAAATCCCATTTTTATTTTTTGATTTCTATTTAAAATATACTCACTTAAACATTCTATAAACTATTGATTGTGTATATTGATATCCATTTTTAGAACATGATGGATTCAAATACAAAATATTTAATTTATGGGTTTCAATATATGGGGAAATTTCTATATTATTATATGAAATGTAATGTTGTTATTTATCTCAACTTTTAATTGTAATTGTGACAAAATCCCATTCAAAAATTTATTTACCCATAAGGTGTAGTTGTGAAGAGATTTTAGGAGACCAATTTTATCCACATCAGAAATATGGTAGGTAAGTAATTAAATGGATTTATCAACAATATATCACTCTAAAACACAAACTTTAATCCATGTTATATTTATTTTATTCCCCTTAAAAATGATTGTATATCATTCAATGAGTAACAATCATCATTAATGTATGGTACCACATGGTCGAATCTATCTGACCAAGTGAACCATTATATCTAAAAAATGATAGTTTAAAGAACATAATCAATTAATATATTATGTCAGTAATAAAATTTTCCATATTATTTAATTTTTATAGGTCTATAACTTTTATTCATATAGGTTGGGAAAAAAATCCTAATAAATTTGTGTCAGACACTTTTAGGGAGAATGCAAGATAAAACAACAGAAATTAAATTTTACAAAAACAAAACTTGATATTAATTTTATTTTAAGACAATTAACTTCAAATTAGTTATAAAAAATATTTTTGATATTGGATTAATTATTCTTTATAACCATTACACCATTTAGGATGTTGAAACTGAGATATCTCTTGCACAGAAAGAGTGTATGTCACTAGAGGAAGATAATTTCATCTTTCAACCGTCACTAGAACCAAATCTCTTACCTTATCTCCAGATCTTTCATTTATAACATATCCTTAATTTTATAATTTATTTTTCGAGGTGTATTTTTTTAAAATTCATAGTACTTTGTCAAATATGTAATTTCCTCTGATCTGGAACTCTCTTACATGGCCAAATTAGGTTTGTTACTGGACATCAATCATGTCTCCCCATATGCTAGAGGCTACCAACTAATAGTGGGGTATAAAGAATATTTTGGGGATAATATAACCCCCCAAGAACCCATATTCAATACAAATGTAATAAACAATAATAAATAATAGCAATGTCATAAATAATAGTAGAAAATGTTCAATATAAAATTAGAATGAAAATAATGAACCAAAAAACTACTAACTGTGAACCATGTAATTTTAGGACGAAATATAATAAAATAAAATTTTTTAAATCAAAAGAGTAAAAGAAAATGTTTAAATAAAAAATTCCAAGACCCCT
The DNA here is from genome assembly GCA_963277665.1 of Viscum album. Classification (NCBI taxonomy): domain Eukaryota; kingdom Viridiplantae; phylum Streptophyta; class Magnoliopsida; order Santalales; family Viscaceae; genus Viscum; species Viscum album. The sequence goes on from OY728147.1 coordinate 126,120,371, forward strand.
GTCTCAAACTACATCTCAGTTCAACCTCCATTATCTAACCCATCCAGTAAGTAACAATCAATAACAAGGTCCCTTTCCCTTGTCCAAAAATTCCTTCCTTGTAATCTTCTTGGTTACCAAATAGAATCCCAAATAGGGTGTGAGTAAAATTTAGTAGTTCGACACCACCATGTATAAAAAATCCCATCCATATAATAGGTTCTTGAAATAAATTGATAAATTGGTATATTATTTAATTAGTTAGTATACTACAACAATCAACCTTCTATGACACCATGATGAAATATCTCTAAGAATGTTTCACAACCATGCCAACACTAACCAAAAATCCATGTCAAAATAAAATAATTGATAAATTCCCTAAGTATAAAAATTCCATCATCTGATCCGACCCTTCTATATAATAATTTTATCATCCAAGGCATAACCCTTTATATAAACATTACAGCATGAAACTGGGCCAAGCTCGCTATATAAACATTTCAGCATGAAACTGGGTCAAGCCCCCTATATTAGTATTAAAATATTAAACTCAAAATAATTCATAACTTCAAGGATATCATAATATCGTATCATAAGCTTAAAATGATAATTCTACAAATAAAAATTATTCTTTAAATTGTACATTCATTTTTATATCAAATTATTGAAAATATTCTAATAAACAATAAGCCATTATCAAGGTTATTCTACATCAAACAATCTCTAAGGTTATCATATAATTATAAACACACCTTAATTCATTAGTAAATTAATAATTATTAAAGGGTTCACTCACCAAATGGGTAGCTACAATCCAGGTCACAACACAATTGAATCAAACCGGATCCAATGAATAATCCAATACATGATTTGTCATCATTCAGCATTCAATAAATTGAAGTAAAAATGGTTTCATTGAAATAAAAATATTTCACATACTTAACAACTAAATAAGACATAGGATTAGGTTTTACACCACCCACTTTAATCAATGATTATGATAATGCATCCAGATGGTAATTCCAATAAAAAGAAAGATTCAAAATATCAAAAGAGGAAACCTAGACAATAGGAGATCACAATCAAGACATGAAACAACCTTGGTCAAATAATACACAAAAAAATGTAGTGAAATAAGATAAATGGTATGAAAATGAAAATAAAACCACCGATGATTTATCAATAGAATAGGACAATCAAGATGGAAGCATAGACTCCAAAATCACTCATAAATTGGCAAAAGATAAGGGGACTAAAGCTTCATGTGAAAGGAATGAAAAAATATGTGCATCCTGAATTTAAAACTGATTTCCCTATGAAATACATGGAATATAATATTTTCAAAGCATGTAATTCTAAATTTATGAGTTATGTTGAATAATGTGTCACCTCTAGTTAAAATAACCCTACTAGAACATTACATGTCATGAATCTTTTTTACAATGTGTATTTATTTAACATCCTGAACCCATTTTATGGAATATATAGAAGGGAATTTACAAACCATGTAATATATATGCATAGCTTGTAAATTTTTTATAAGAATATTTTATCCCAACATTAAAAAATAGTCTAAACCAACTCAAAGTCCTTCCATACTCTTGGGAAACCCTCAAAAGTCTCTTTCACATATTTTTTCATAGAATCCCTTAATTAAAAAAAATCCATGAACTTAACATCATTTTCAAAAAAAAAATCTATCCATCATCAATGAAACTCAACCAATTTGGTTCAAATATGGTGAAACACCCAAAAATTGGTTTTATGAATATATTGAAGAGGGGCATACCTAAAAAAGATGGGATTTTATATCCTTCCCACTTTATAGAAACTCATCCCTGAGCTACTCAAATCATCACTATGAGATCATAGAAAATTGTCTTCTCATTAGGATCACATATCATAATACCTATATTGTGTATCCTCTTGAACATTCTTATTCTACAAATTCTCTCAAACTAGATCTATGGAAAAACCCCAATGATACTTCTCAATACGGTTCACAATCCATATCGATTTCTCTTTAAAGGACACATCTACACCAAACTCTACATTATCAACATCTACCACATGAAAAGGGTTATGATGTTATCTATGAATCTATAAAATGTGATACCCAAAATGAAATCCACTATAGGACTATGGAAGGGATAAAGGGTATGAAACTACTCTGAACTATACCAATAACTCAAATGGCCTGACAGAGCAAGGCACTAGTTTTCCCTATTTCTTTTTTATGGTGTTTCCCCAAACTAGGGGACACCTGAAGGAAACCATGATAACCTACGTAAAAATATATATTTCATATTAAATTTTCATCAAATGATTTATGCATTTTATGTGTGGACACAAACTGTATCCTTATCAACTAAATCTACTTAGACATCACATATATAAGACCAGGTACAATAAGTGTAAAATCACCAACCTCCAACTATGAAAGAGGTGAATAGAATTTCCTACCAAATAATTCTAAAAAATGTTTAATTTGGATTAATTCTTTTAAGATGTTATTATATAAAAACACTACGAGTGTCATTTGTTTCTCCCATGAACCATTGAAATAAAAAACACATGCTCGTAACATATCCTCCAGAATATGAATAGTTCACTTAGATTGACAGTCAGTTTGATAATGATCGGTGGTACTCAAGAGAACCATCGAACCCAAATCCTTTTAAATAACCTGTCAAAATCACATTGGGAAATTATGATCTCTATCAGAAATGATACTCCACCGTACACCATGTCGTCAAGTCATCTTGTGCACATAAATACTATATATATGATCAATACTAAAGGTGTCATTGATAGGTAAATATTAGGATACCTTTTTTAGTCAATCTAATATCTCTCATATTTTATCATTTTTATGAGGTGTTCTAGGTAATACTATCAAAAAATAAATAATGACATTTATCAAATTTCCACTCCAGAAAAGAAAGGGGTTATTACTACCCAACATGCTGGTAATGCTCTGTATTCAACTACTAAATGGTGAAACATATTTTTCTGAAGCCTGCTACCTCCTTCTCCATTCCCGAGTAGATGTAATTCCTATATAGTTCACGATACCCATTCATAAAATAAGGGTATATCTCCAATCTAGATTCATGAAACTCTCTCAATAGCTTCTCATGCAAACCATAGGAATCTATTCACTACTATGGAAAATAAGAGAATCATCAATACTAAGATACCATCCTTATGGTGAATCTCTACAATATATGATATCTCTAAAAACTCATCCCTCTATATTATAAAACTACTATATTTGGGAATGGCTAAAAATCATGATTATAATATATTTGTAACATTGAGATACACATCCATGGGACTCTAGAATATCTAAATGCTTGTCTATAAGTAGTTCCATCATCCACCACTCATCCCAAGAATCCCAAAATACCTATTATTCATCTTTTGGATCATGTTATAAACAATTATGTTTCCATTTATTTGAGTATAATCTAACTCAAAGTCAAAATACTATAGAAACATGACCCACATCATCTGTTAATGGTTCAAATCTTGCTAAGAAACTATGTATTTGATGCCCTTGTGGTACTTTTACACCACAAAATTCTCACCCAAAAGATAGTGTCTCCATAATATCCAGGCATGTACCACCGTATGTAACTTATTTTAATGTGTAAGGTAATTCTTCTCTTGCATTTTCAGCTGGATCCATAAAAAACCTCTCAAACCTCATTCATCATAACTTTTCCAAGTCTATCTTAGGATGCAACAAAGTACATGGTATATTCTTTACCTGGAATAGGTATGGTGAGGATCAATGATGATTTCATACTATCCTTCAACTCCTGAAAATATCTCCTATAAGCATCTAACCAAAAATTATTTACTCCTGTCTTGGTCATCACAAACATCGATGCTTTGAGATGAGAGAATTCTTGAAAAAATCATTAATAATAAACATATAAAACCAAAAAAACACTGAATATAGAATAATATATTGTGTCACTCACAATATACCATGACTAAAACTTTCTCTTGGTCTACTATCACTCCTACCTCTATGTTGACATGACCAGTGAAGTTCACTTTATAAATCTAGAAACTCATTTTGTTTAGTTTGGAGTAAAGAAAATTCTCTCTCAGTGCACTCAAGATTATATAAAGATATTGGGTGTGAGTATCTAATGAATTTTATTACACTAATATTTCATTTATAAAAACCATCGCCAACTAGACCACAAAAAGAAGATCAATAAGATTCTAAAATCTATGAAAATCGTTGGTGCATTCATCACACAAAATAGAATCACTATGAACTCATACAATCAATACCTAATCATAAAATTAGTATAATGTTTGTCTAATTATCTCACCCTAGATTTTTGGTATCAAAATACGAAATAATTATTGGAGAATATCTTATCACCAATCTTCTTAAAGAAGATATCATCAATGCATAGAATGGAAAACTAATTCTTGATCATTATCTGGTTCAGTCTCTAGTATTAATCCACACATAAGAAAAAATTACCATCTTCCATTTTTGAAAACAATAATAGGAGAACCCCATATATAGGTAATAGATTGTATGAAACCATTATCTTCTATATCATCCAATTGAAATTTTAATTCATGACGATTTAATAGGGAAATTCTGTAAGGTGGGATGGAAACAAGTTCATCTCCTGGCACATACTTGATCTCTTGCATGATCGGTAATATATAGAAATTTTCCATAAAAACATCCTCAAATGGTTTACCATAGGAGAAAAAGTATCATGTTTCATTCTCTAACCATCTAGAACAAATATTGAAATCTATTCTATGGGAAAATTAAATATGTACTGAATTCTCCTACCTGACCAGCCAGAAGATCCCACTCACCCATTGAATGTAGTTTCCTCCTTCTGATGATAGAAAGGAAACTCTCCTCTAATAATAGTCAAATGAGCCTGGTATAGAACTAACCAATCGATAATAATTATCAAATCAAAATCGTTCATTTCCAGAATCAATGGTGACCATAAGAAATAGTAATAGCTGATTTCTAAAGAACATTCCTGGCAACGTTTGATTTATCTAAATTCACTCCCATCAGTATATCAATGGTAAAAAGATCATCCAATATTTTCACAAATAATCCAAAAAAAATTAAAATATAAAATATAATACGGAATGAGAAACTCCTTTGTTAAAAAACTCAATACACTGTGTTTGATATAAGAATCATACCTATGATGATATAATTTCATTCATTTAAACTAGATATAGAAGACTGCATAGCATGTAGTTTACTTTTCCTCTGTCTGAATCCCTTGGGATATTCTCTCTCCCTGGTACGATTACATATTCTCTGGGGTACCAAGTCCCATTCCTTGATGTGAATATCAATTATAACTCCTGCTACACATCTACTAAGAGGTAGCTGGGTCCTTCCCATACTCTAGTACTTGTCTTAATCCCTTATAACTAATCGTTTATTTTATACCCATAAAAGACCTGTTTAGTGTTCCTAGCCTTCCATAGTCATTGAACTCTAATAGAAGGTAAAGAAACTATGTCCTCTTATGTCCCAAAATTCCCCATTGATATCACATTAATAAAATGTGTTACTAAGATGGTTTCTTAAATCCTTTATTTCTCTTTCCACTACTTCATTGGTGATACATGTCACAATAGTGATTTATTACACCAGAATACGAGTTCATAGTTTTTTTTTGCTGAAATAGTATGGCCACTTATTTCGGCCTCTCTCATATTCTATTTCATTATAAATTCCTGATTCATCACATCCAAAAATCTACTAAAGGTAAATAATTTCACATGTGAACTAATATCATAGAAAATCACATAAAGAAAACGCATTTCCCTATAGATTTCATCATCAGTTAGAGATGGTGAAAAGTGAATCAAGTCAGTGAGACATCCGGTGTAGTCAATCATTGAAATGACCACCTATTTCAGGTTGATAAAATCACAAGCCTTCTCATCCATCAAAATATCAGGATAAAAGTGGATAAAAAACATGACCTCGAAGTCTTTCATGGATATTTCCTCCTCCTACAAATATTTCTCTATAATTCCCTACCATGGATTGAATGGTCCATGGATTATGTATGAAGAAATCATAAACCATTTATTTACGGGTGTCTCATGCTGATTAAACATTGTATATACTTACTGAACAAATAACTAGTCTTCCTGGGTACATCCCTCCCTGGTGAACATTGGCAGATGTTATAGCTAAAACTCTCTCATCATCTCAGGCATCAAAGGCCTAGTGTGAACAGTAACCCTTTCGATAGATCGCATAACATTGATGAATCTATTATAGCAGACCATCTGTTTGACCATAGGTATATATAATAATCTCTTCCTCTATTGTGTAAGGATCATACTGATTTATAATCTCCTGAAACCCAACTCAAATATGACATCGTGTAATTTTCTCTATAGGAAATATTCACCCCATATAACACTGGATAACAATAATGTCAACCTCAATTGGTGGAAACAATAGAGAACCACTTGTTCATGGTCTCTATATACATGGAATCGAATTGTTTTAGCATGAAATAATATTTCATTAATTTCATTTATGATATATATCATGTATCTCATTTCATAGTTTATATAGAAAATATATCACATGTAATAAATATGTCCCTATCAGGAATAGTGCATGTCAAGATATATCCCTACATACCTTTCATAATGCATGTATACTCATCTCTCACAGTACTAGGTCATGATTACATGTCTAAATAAACAAGATCATCACAAAATATGTGAGTGATTTTAGGTGAAATAACAAAAACCATAATAGGTGAACACCATGAAAAAAAATCCCATCCTTATAAACTCAAATTTTACCCCATATATGGGTTAGTAACAACCCCACATTAGCTAATTACCAATTACCAAAACATAAAAGTATCATTTACACCATTACCCAAATAGTAAGGAATCATAAAATAAAAAACATTATACTCTTATAACAATTTGTAACATTCCCAAATCAAGTACTCTCTCACATGGAAAAATCATGTAGGTTTATGGACCTTAAGAGTTCCTTCCTATATACCATAGGCTTTAAACTATAAGTGGGTTGTAAAGAATATAGTGGTGTGACTATACCCCTGATATTGAGTTAATATATAGTGGATATAATTAATAATAATAAATATCAATTTCATGGATAATAGTGAAAACATTACAACATAAAATTGGAATGTAAAGGAAGAACCAATAAATCAAAAAATAGTACACCAAGTAATTGTAGGATGAAATATATCTAAATGACATGTCGGAGGTAAAAATAATAAAATAAAAATCTAACATAAATAACTCAAAAAACATATTCTTGAACTCCATGTTGGTCCAGCATCCTTGCACTAACTCATCCAACTCCCAAAAATCAAAAATATGTTCTATTTTTCTTGCCTAATCCTATATTCCATGTAATATTATCAGGAACCACATAGGGGCCCAGATAGGGTATGGGTAGAACACAATGAGTTGGAACCATAATTTCAAAAAAACTATCCTAATAATATGTTCATGAAATGTGGTAATAAACAATTGTATTAATTAATCAATTAATATAATACAATAATTAACCTTCTTTAGAACCATTCTTGAATATCTCTCACCATGCAATACAAACATGCCTACCATTACCACATATCTATGGAATAATCAAATAATCGGGAAATTCCCTCTATATAAAAATTTTAGAATCTTGTCCAAGATATATATATATAATAATTTTCTCATCACAATCATAGACATCTATATAATCATTATAACATGAAACTGGGCAACTCACTCTATATAATAATTATAACATGAAACTAGTCCAAGACCACTATATAAGTGTTGCACCACAAAACTGGTTCAAGATTTTAATATAAGAAGTACATTATGATATTATTCAAAAGCCACTATATAATAATTACATCATGAAATTGATCATAAGTCAAAATATTAATGATATCACAAAATCAAATCATAAAACATAGAGGTTAATTCATCAAATTATCATTTTTCATTAAATTTCACATTATTTTTGTATATCAAATTATCACCATTAATTTCAATAAACAATAAGACATTAACAAATATATTATATATCTAGAAATATCTCGGGTTCTCATATCATGTTAGACACAAACTAAACCATTATTCAATTCATTAATATTCAAGGTTTCACTCATGCAATATTTATCTACAAGCCAGGCTACAATACCATTGAACCAAAATGCATCCAAGGAATAGTCCAACACATGATTTATCATAATTCAACATTAAATTAATTATTGTCAATGTTGTGTTAGTTAAATCATAATATTTCATATTCATAATAGTTAAACATACTATTGGGTTAGGTTTTAGACCATCAAACTTAATCGGAGATATAGAAAATGCTTCTAATGGGTAATTCCTACAGGAACAATGATTTTAAAAATCAAAAGATGAATCCTAGACCACATGAGATAAAGATAAACACCTAGATAACCATAGTCAAATTAATACAATGGTACAATAGAGTGTAATGGATGAAAGTGGAAAACCTAATAAAAAGAACTCACCCAAGATTGATCGCATGAATATAACATCATTAAGGGAAGAGGATACTCTAAAATCTCTTAGAAACTTCCTCGGTCTCGAGAGATGAAATTATTTATGTGAATGGAATTAAAAACAATGTTTATAATGGATTTAAAATCACCCTTCCCATGAAATGTATAGGATGTAATATTTACATGTTGTGTGATTATTAATTTACATGTTATGCTGAAAAAATTTTCACCTCAAGTTGAAATAAACAGACACTAACATTACAAGATGTGACCCATTTTCATGTAATGTATTCATTTAAATTCATGATCCCGTTCCATAGTATCTTCCAAGAAGATGTTATATGTCATGTCATAAATATATATGGTGAGTAATTGATATGAATCTATCATTATGATTAGCTTCAATAGAAAAGTATGAACAACCTCTGGTGCCTTACAAACTCCATGGAAACCTTCATAATCTCATTTTACACATTTATAATTAAACTCCATTAATTAAAAAAAACATAAATCTCTTAAAATTAGGCCATTTTTTCTCTCAAAATCTCACCATCCTCAAATAGACTCAACTACCAGGCTTGAAATACAATGTTAAAATAAAATAAAATAGGATTGAGGAAAAAATCAAAGAGGAAAATTCATAGAAACAGATGGGATCTTATAACAAACATTTTTTTCTATGTTCTAAATATCATGAAATTATTTGATCTAAAAAAATTCAAATATAGTAATTAAAAAAACAAATCAATTTTTACTACTCTTTTTTGGATAGTTTTTTTCTAAATAGTTAACCACAAATAGTTCAAATATCCTATATTTTCTAAAACTCTTAATCACATATTCATGGAGAATGTGTTTTAACTTCTTCAAAATTTCAACAAAATAATTTTTTCAATATTAGTATTTATTTCCTCGAGGTAGAAATTAATGATGTCCTAGAAATAGTATCTTTGAGGAATATTGCAACCTAATTGAGTGTGTGACTTATTCATAAATGAAAATCCCTAATATTACTTTAATATAAAATCCTAAAAATATTATATAAGAAGTAATATAATTTATCATCTCAAACAAAATGGATCTCAATATAAACTCTTTATTTCTATTTGAATCTTGCAACATAAAAAATTAATCCCATATAAATTTTAAATATTTAGTCAATTGATCCAACTAAAAATTGATATCGTTAGTAGGTTTTTTATGATATACTCAAAGACCACATAATGTACTTGTGCATCATGAATAACCACAGTTTAATGTTATAATTTACCAACATAATTGAACATATACAATGAGTTATTATTTTAACACCAAAAATGATTAAATTCATATTTAGAAAGTGTATGATGGAGGTTTCTCAGCTTAGTTCCAAATTCAGGATAATTGTGATCAGTTTTCTTTCTCTGGGGAGAGTCTATTGGGTGATGAAGTTTCCCATATTCAATTATTGAATTTAAATTTTGCATTAATATGTATTCTATATTATCACTTCTATATATCCATATAATACTTTTAATGATTGTAATGTACTATAAAACAATGGAAGCACTTGATTTATCTTTCTTTTATCATGTCATGCCATGATTTTGTAACATTTAACTAATATATGGTCCCTAAGAAACAATATATAGTCACCCAAACATGCATGTATACTTTCAAATATTATACCCATTGAACCAAACATTTTTTTCAACATCATATATTCTACAATAATGTTAGTCATCTTCTGGTAACATATAATTTAAGAGAGAATGCATGTTTTCAATTCTGGTGTTGCTCTATCAATTTCCAACATTCAAATTATGTAGCTTTAGTGTGGATGATAATGATGTATATTTGAGGAAATCAGTATACTATAGAATCTTTTCACACATATTTAACTTCTAAATAGATTTGGACAAACTTTAAGGTCAATATTAAGTATTTTTATCATTTTCTGAATATGATATCCATCATTGTTTGTAATTGTGCTCGTATTTAGATATCCATGAAGAATTGTGGTATCTTCTTCCCAAGTCACGTCTATTTATTTCTTATGTTCAATTTTAAATCTATAACATTATTCTATTCTATGAAAGATCAAGTAATCTTACAAAATATCTAGATCAATTCATCTTGATTAAAAACAAATAAATGTCAACAAATTATTTAAGAAGGTTTATTTCCATAATCCATCACAAACTTGATGAACTATTTAACCCCTACCTTATACTTTTTTGTGATTAGGTTGGCATCCATCCATTTTAGATTCATATTAATTCTATTTAGGTCAATAATATTTATATTTGAAATAAATAAAATAATTAAAAAGAAGGTATATATATAATATTTCATGTTCTACAAACATAAATTATATGGATCATAAATTAAAAAAAAATTATAATTATATATTATAGAACATACATATGGGATATATTTAGTATATCCCACTAAATTTAAAAAAAATAAATTAATAGGATTTCAATGTTTTTTTTCAAAAATATTTTTATGGATTAAGTATAATTGATTTAATAAAAATTTAAGTGAACTAATGTGATGTTTTAAATTTATTTGGGATTTTTTTAAATAATTTATTTAGAAACCTATGAAAATTTTATTTTGGTAAATTTTTTATTATCTATGTAAATGATTAATAGGAATTTGTAAATTTTACCATCTTATATGGTTTTGTTTTTATTGGTTTGTTATTATATCCTTCTAAGTTATTATATGAATTTTATCATTGGTTGATGTAATTTTTTCAATGAATAACTTTGTTTCCTAATGTTTTTATTTTTTCTTCTTGTGTAAGTCCCATTAATATTGTCTTATTATTTTATAATTCCATGTTCTATGAACTCAATTTGTGTTATGATGTTATATAATTGATAACATGCTTCTATTTACAGATTTTTGTGCTTATAAATTTTATAAAGATCCAAATGTTTTTAATATCCATGATGTAATGTTATTTTCACATGTTTGGGTGATGTCCCATGACTTTAATTGATTATGTAAAAAAAATATTTATATATATTAGGCATGGGTAAATAAATTAAATTAATATTTGATTCATATTTGTTTTTTTATCTTGAGTATATTTAATAATCCTTGATTCAGTTGGTAAATATATAATTTAAATGGTATTAATAAACAATCATTAAACATTTATTTTTGTAATTTCTTATTAAGTATAAATTAAATCATTTATTTAAACTAAAAATTGATTGAATTATAATTTAATGAATAATATTTAACCGTGGATGGAAATTGTGTCAGTGATAAGATAAGGGATAGGTCTTCAGTAACTGAAAAGGAATACTTAGGTTCTTAAAGTTATTGGGTTTCATTAACTAGTTTTTTCACTAAACTAATCATAAAATTTTATATATACTAGTGGTTTTTATTTTCTAAAAGATTAGAGTATTTAATTGGTTTTAAATAAGAACATAAAAAATTATTGATATTTTTATTGAAGACATAAACATTAGAAATTTCTTCTTTAAATTTTTGTATTTAATACTCACTTTCTACCCTGAGACGAATGGATTTAATTTATATAGTGGATATTTTAATGGTAAATCTATACTCTCTTTATATATAGTAAACATGGGTAGACATTAACTTGATATGAAAACTTTTCTTCAGTAAATATATTTTCCATACTATATTTATTTTCAAATAGAGAAAAAGAAAATTTATTTTTATACTTATAATTCATAAATGATTTTTGTGAAATATCATATACTCAATTTTTATTATTAAATGGTTCATTTGTTATGATCAATTCCAAACCAAATACCTTACATGGTTCACTATTATCATGAAAACATAATCAAAACAAATTTTAATATTATTATTTTAACATATTATACAAGGTTTAATATTGAGTTACATTTTTTAATCTATATGAAACTAAAAAAACACATAACCATCACAAATTATAAAATTTGTTTCAAATAAACACTTATGTGAAAATCCTTCAAAAAACACAAATTCCATAGCCAATAGAGTTCTAAATAATTCATATCAAACCCAAATTCATTATGTATACATTATCTGAAAACTATATCAATTCATTGTAAAAAATAAAAGATAAATTAAGAACCATAAATAGATATCCTCACATAAAAACTAATAAAAACTCAATAACAATTATAGTAAAAAATTGTATTCTAAAAAAAGGTCCATTTTTTTAAAATACATAAAAACAAAATATGGATTTATTATTTATAAATTATTCCCCTTAAAATACTTACATACAATAACCATTAATTCATCTTTCATTTTAAAACATTCCCCAAGTAACCATGTGTTTTTTTAACAAAATCATTTTAATCATTTTCATAAAAAAACTATACTCAAACACAGACCGAGAATGAATACCAATTTCAAATTTATATCTACCACAATCTATGACTTATTTTATGAAAAAACATAGAACAGAAACCTACACATATAAACAATATATCTATTTTAACAAATCCCAAAAGGACTTAAATTAGAGAAACTACTTGTTATATCTAGAAAATCACTTTAAAAAATTAAATCAACAAATGAAAAAACAGAGGCCAACTTTAAATATTTACAATATATAATAAATTTCATTTAAAAAATACGTTTTAGGTTCTATATAAATTAGAGAAAGTAGTTATCAAACATCATTAATTGTGGAAACACATCAACAATCTAAAATATAAAACCAATCATCCATATTTCATTTAACAACTTATAGTCAATTTAAGGGGGGATCAAACAATATAATATTTTAAAATAAATCAATACTAAAATGTTTTTAAAATGAATAAATGATTATAATGAGGGTTTATGGTAGATTGTGAAATTTTTTACGTGAATAAAAATCCACAGAATTTCCAAAACATATCACTATCAGAGGAGATTACATACCTTCTATTTTAAAAGTGGAACCATTTATAAAAATTATGTCAACGGGTGTATCAAAATATGGATTCTATAGTAGATTAAAAGAATGTTCAGATCTACGGTACTATTCTGTTTTTTTTAAGTAAGATAATTGGGTTATCAGTACTTACAAAAAAATAAAGATAAAATAGTCTTTTATCATTGTGAAAATCATAACTGGTGATAATTTAATATTTTATCATCCCTACTTTTAGTTCAGATGAAGATTGATATTTCTCAACAATATATTTGGAACAGGTACATCTTATTTTCATCTTATAATTCTTCATAAATTAAAAGTTTCTCTCAAACAACACTGATTTAATCATACATAGATGTATTTAATAACTCTATCTTTGGCACTGAAAAAGGACTCTATGAAAGATTAAATTGAATGTGTATTAGAGTAATTATTTTGAAACATTTGTTTCATCTTATGTGAATAATATCATAATCTAAATAGGTAGGGCTCGAGCTGTAACTACCCCAATCCCACCTCAATATACTAGGGGGTAGTGAAAAGTGATTCAAGGTATTAATAATATGGGATACCTTTCCAAATTACCTCTACACAAATACCCAACCAACTTAGTGCATAAGTACTGAGGAATAATAGTAATAAGATTAAATATCTTGACAATACACATGAATATATTACCCTATTGGGTGTACAAGCATACAATAGTATAAACATAAAAATAAAGCAAAAAAATGCATGCACATCTAGATAGGTGTTTCTACTGAAAAAATAGTATATATAAATACTAAGAGTGCCAGACTCCATATCTCTAGGATATGACCACCATACACGGTGAAATGCACCAGTTTTCCCTATGCTCCCCAATAGTCACTGCCAACCAATCTATCATCATCATTTGACATGACACTTGTGGTCCCATGTAGAGGTGACTATATTCACACCTAGTAGGATGCTTCGAATGCTAAAGGGGAAGCGATAAGATACATGATAAGAATTGATAGACTTCTCAAACCAATGTACGAGAGTAACACAATCCAACCATATTGATAAATATTTATATATATAATGAAAAAAATAGAAATGAGAGAGAAGGGGTCTCCATATCACAATCCATCCCATGAAAGAGTGCGATCAGTTCTAGAATTCCATCATCGATGCTCATAATCTCATATAATGGTCCAAAAATTAACTAGGTGGAGGCCCACACCTAGTCACTATGCCACACGATCGAGGGAACATGATCTCTATGTATAGGACCCATGACATAGTGCATTAGTGGGGTTCCTCCCAATAAGTATCCATAGATGACTCATTCCATGATGCATTGGGGGCCCACTCTATAGATAGAGTATTCATGCCATAATGGGTCGGGGTTTTACTGTATCATCAAGAGGAACGACACCCTATATGATAGGTGGTTACCACTCAGTAGATATATGACTCATTCCTTGATTTGTCAGGGCAGTTACAATCTATAGTCTTTGGTGATCCTGTTCATGATCATTTTCATTGTTGGGTTCCACCTAAAGAAGCTTCCCACTCTGAACATCTCACATCGTACCTCAAAGGACACTATAGATTCCACCATCATGTTTTATGTGGAAAATCACTCATGATGGGATACTTGGGGACCAAAATCCAAGCCTAAATGAAGGATAAATGATAGTTTGTTGTTTCCTCAAAAGGGTGTACATATAGAGGGGTGGGGACCTACATGGTGTGTGTTCCCTCTATGATGTCTATCCATTTCATCGCCAGCACAAGGATTACTATCTCTCTATTACTACACTGTGAGTAAGGGAATTACATGCCCTGTCTCTTCTAAAATCCTAATAAAGACACAAGCCTCATCAGCAGTCCGATAATCAAAATTTTAAAACCAATCATATTCATATTAAATGGCCTCATATGGGAAAAAATATTACACCATTGATATACTCACGAAAAAAATGCTCTAGAGAGGATATTTAATTTCCCAAATTGGAAACTGATTGAAAATTTCACATTTCACCATATAGCGCACTATCAGTGCTTCATGAGCTTGATACATGAACCCAAATTAAATACTTTATATTAGTCTTAGAATTTAATTTTTAATATTTGGGTTGCAATTTCCCAGATAGTTTATCATTTTTAAATCATATGAAAAATTTACATCAGATATGAGATTTGACCACAATGATAATAAAATTATGTTATTATTATTATTGGGAGTTTTATGGACCCAATACATGAACCCAAAAAAATATCCAACATTGGTCTTGAAATTTACATCTATATGTCAGAGTCCTGTTTTCATAGACATTTCATCAATCAAATGCCCTATGATGGACTTATTTTGGGAGTGAGATTCAATGACCAAAATAATAATAATAATAATAATAATAATATATTTATTATATATAAATTAATTGATGGAGTCACATGGCCTCCCTCACTTCTTCCTCTATGAATATAGGGTTCCCATGCCCCTCCCTCTTACATTTACTTTCATTTCTTTTTTTATTTCATTTATTCATTCTTTATTATGACCAATAATAATAATTAATTAAGCACAAATTTTCTCACCATGTGGGGTGTGCACTCACAAAATTTCCCTCCCCTTAAAGTGGGTCTCCCCTTCATTTATATTAATAAAAATAATATATCATTATTTTTATTATTATATAGCATAAATCATAATATACAAGGGAATACAAAACCCTATTTACTATGTTGGGTTCTATCTAAGAGGTCCCCTTATTTATTTAATTTCCATTTGTTTTTATTTATTAACAATGATTAACATAAATCACCAATATTGTTTTTAAAAATTTTATTTATATTAAAATAATAATAATTCCACATCCATGGTGATGGGAAACATGTCATCAACCCAAACACCTGGCATCATCATCGTCATGTCCACATCGGACAGCCTCTTCCATGAGAACTCACACACAAACTCTGCTTCGAACTGATCATGTCACACCACACGTCATCATTGTGCATCAACTGGGAAAATGGGGATCCCTAGTCTTAACCTGAACCATCTTCGATCAAACATCATCTTTATATCACCTTTATCAAACACCTACACCCATGGTAATGATATGATATATTCATAAAACATTATCCCTCTTGTTGATCCCACAACTATCTTCATTCTGGGGTTTCTTATCACCCTAAACCCTCCAAAGAAATTTTGAGATGTGAACACATGGGAAAAGGTGAATAATGTGAAGAATTGTGGTCGAGTGAAAGAATAATAAAGTTTCGAAAATTGATGAACAAGATATATCTTACAACTATCATATATTGAGAATATCTTTTGTGAGAACATGGAAGTTATTATAATAAAATTTATTAAATAAATTGAATTCATCTATGGGGATCATCTGAAAAATATACAATCATATAATAAAAAATGGATAATAATAAATGCTTAGAAAATTTAATAAAAAAAGTAAGAAACTACAATTGACTAGTCCTACGATGATTAGGGAATGATATTGGGTGAAGAATTTATCCGTAAGTGATGAATGTGATCCACCGCCTACCAATTCACCTTGATCTGATCATTGGTCATTATCCTATCTCTATATTCCAACAAATAATAGGTGTTTGATTATGTCAATAATCTCATGTTGATGTGGATAATCATGCAAATTATCCATAGTAGATTATTAATTTATGATAATGGTTTAGGTCCTTTAATTCAAATAAAATAAATTAATTCTTTTAATTGAACACACCTTCCATGGACTACACTTATCAGATTATCCAACATCAACCAACTTCTGGACATTCCAAGGGTAAACTATGCATTTTAAACTCAACAATATCCTCATATTTGTTGTCCATTTCGCCTTTTGTGAGTTATTTGGGTTAAGATTATGAATAATTTAAATAAATAAATTGAATTGAATTATTTATTCAGTTCACCAACCAATGGTTGCCTCATCGGAATGTCTCGAACTGACCAACATGTGGTCATACTGAGGGTAAACCTCATGGTATATATTCAACCATGATCTATTATTTCCAATAGAAATATTCTTTTATGTTATATTACAATTTTGTAGAATATCACACATGCGTGATATAATATATATTTAATATTTTTATAATATTAATTCAGGACTCACCTGGCCTCGTAAATGTTCATTGTCTGAGTGTGTGGCTGTGAATATTTACCAAGGAATATTCCAAAATATTATATGAAAAAATTGGATTCTCTATGTTATTCTATTAATCAATAATTTTCATCCATGAAAAGAAAATAAAATGAAAAAAAGGTAGTGATACTGAGCCTACATTCGGATCTCCCATTCTCATAAGAACCCCAAATGATTTGTTGTGCTTTCAAAAAACATGCACCTAGGGAAACAAATTTCCCAAGAAGGGTATTTCTCTTCCAGTTCTCAATGCCACGAGCTCCTTAAAAAAATAAAATCCACTCTCACCACCCATCTTACCCAGATTGGAATCATACCACAATTCATTAAGGTGACCTTAATGTTTTTGGGGTGTAGAGAACACTAAGCACCCAATCTAACTAAAAATATTTCAGCTTCTCTAATTTCTTTCTTGAAAAAAATTGATGTAAAACCTCATTGTGGGCATATTCTACCATAGTCATTCCATGGGTAGACCTCAAGATAAACCAATCACAACCTTTACATAGTCCACTTTCACTCCCATGTTGAAGAATACACATCTTGAGAAGTGGACCTTCAAATAAATAACTGACTTCACATGAGATACAATATGAATAGCAATCTCAGATTATTTATATCATTATCCTCATATGTATCGTGTCCTCCAAATATGACACTGCAGACAAGAGGGTACCATCATAAAATACTATAATGAACCAACCCATGAATTTTTTAGGATCCAACTCATTAGTCTTGTGTGCTTTTTTGGGGCGTTCAACACACCAAATGTTATTACCAGTATCTCAATGCACCCATAGTATCTCTAAGAAGACACCCTCAGTATATCCACATGTCCAACTAGGAGCTGGTGATAACTCATCCTGAGTTCTAACTATGAGATCTACATCATCCCAAACCATGGGTGAAAGGAGTCATCTATTTTCGAGGGTGGATACTCTTCTCTGATAGTCATCTGGTTTGGCTGATGTCTATCCACACCTGAAATCAATATCGCATCAACCACTTTGGCAAGAGACACAAGGATTCCATGGAAAACACATTATGTCTTACAAATCCCCGTCATTGTAGACTACTTAAACTACAATAATATCTCTCACAACTATATGGGGTCATCTTATATTCAAGACCAACCATTGGTCCAACTTGGGTGCAATTCTATGAAGAAAAAACTCTCGATGATTATCCCTGAACATCAAGTCCCCATACCCCACCATAATAGGAGGGATAAGTGGGATCATAACATCCAAAAATTGAAGGGTAATACTATCCAACTATTGAATCAGCTATAACTTCCATCAAATGAGCTCATTCGGATTCTCCTAGAGATCACTACTCATAAAAAAAACTATTTCCCACAACCTTGAAGAGCTACCATACTCATTAGTGAAATCATATGAGCATGGATTGTCAGAGACTAGTCCATACTGAGTAAAACATAATAGTGTCTCAAAACCATTGTGGAAAGACTTCATATAAGTCTCTCTCTCCTCACAGAGTAAGGTTTACCCATAGGCATAAATTTGTGATCATTGATCCTCTCTTTGGGAGCCTCGGGCACATGTGATAATAAAAAAGGGCCTCCACTGGAATCGTTGGGTCTTAAATAAGGGCTAAATATATAAAGAAATGTTTATTTTGAAACTATGTTACCAATTATAGTTGGAGTAGAGGAAACATAGGTCATACCACAAACCACACGCGATCCTCCCAGCTAGATCCCACTAATATCGAAATGTCATTCTTTCCCTTTCCCACATTCTCCCCTCAACTAAGGACTTCTTTGGTAACTCATCAAACCAACCTGCCATGTATACACTAGTCAATGGGACTCTTCCTCCACACATTGACCTCATCCTATTTACGTTGAACTGACTCTCCCAAATAGTATAAGATTATGTCACAAGATCACATGTCAGTGGAGAATGTTTATCTATTCCTTGTATATCTGAATCAAAACAAAACAACTATATCACTGGGATATACCAACACCCTGCGTCACCTTGGAGAGGTCTCACCATGTGGACCACCATAAAAAGGGGGCATATCCAAGTCGTATAAATAAACCATTAGATCGGTCCTTGCCATAATCACTAGAGAAGGGAGTCTAGTCCAACATAAAACATAGTTGATCTCTATATTGAGACCCTATAATAAATAATCAACAAAGGTCTGTCATCTACTAGGACAACCGGAAACAAATGTTGACTAATAAGAGAACTAGTTCCAAGAGAAACTATTTGATCATTTGGGATCTATAATATTTTAGGAACACAGATCTCAAAATAACACCAATATTCTAATGGTTAATGATTTGGCACATCGCGGAACCTTTATATTCATTAACACTATAACTCTCAAAGTGTACTAAGACTATGTGTTTCTTTAGCATTCTATGTTGATAAAATCTATTACTTGATAGGTGGGGGTGATGCTACAAGCCCTTCTAGAGAAAATATATTGTGTGATAGACCCAGAACCGAGTCCCCATCTCTCATTTGAAATTCATCATCATCCCGAAATCAGTAACCTATCTAGCTGTCTTCATGAAGGCATATCGAATGTGAACAAGATGTACCATAGTCAAATTAGAACATATATATATATATATATAATATGTATATGAATCAATAAATAACTAATAAATAGTAAATCCTATAGGATTCATGTTCCATTGATCCCTATAACCAATGTATCATTATGTTGAGTCAAAAAGTAGGAAGTAAAGGTCATGGTGAATAGATGTGTCGGCCACTACACCAACACTTGATTCCCTTTCCTAAAAGCTTCACTCAATACACTTTGACTCTATTTCCCTAAATATCAACCAAATATTCATAATGGGACTACACCAAAAATACTCCCGACGAAAAAACATCTTTGATACAAAATTTTCACACCCCAACCTAGTGGGGCTCAGCCACAATAACCCTAACCCCACATTCGTATTCTAGGGGTTGTCGACAATCACTAAATGTAATAACTAGTATGGGAGGCGTTTTACTATGTTCATGTACACGTAAACATAAACATATTAATGGATAATTGTAGTGTAATAAAAATAAAAAGATATTGTATCTTAATAGTAACCTTGCATATATAAACCTCCAGGGTGCACAAGATTAATAAACTATAAACTAAAACGTAAAGGGGAAAAACACTTCCAATCAGAAAGGTATCCAAACATGAAAAACATAGTAATTTCAATGATGAGAGATCCTATATATGAATTTCCATGATCCAACCACCATACATGGTCAAATGAACTTGGTATCTATATTCTCCTCTATACTCCTCCCCAACTTGTCGGTCATCGTCATAAGATATGACAGATGTAGGAAAATCTCATGTAGGGGTGATTACATACATACCTATTAGCACACCCCAAAAATAGAATGGGAATAAGTAAGGGACCCGATAGGAATATATAGAAATCTCAACTTAATGAAAGGGAGTAACAAAATCCTACAACATGTATATATATATTCTCAAACTAATGAAACCCTAATGAGAGAGAAGGGGGAAATATATATCACATCCCATCCTAGGAAAATAGAATTATTAGTTCCATAAGTCCATCATAGATGCCCAGTATCTCATGGGTCAGTCCAAATAAGTAATAGAGTGGAGGAACACACCTCACCACTATGTCACAATGTCGAGGGGGAATAATCTAAAATTAGAGAATGCATAACCTAGTTCATCAAGGGGGGTCCACTTGATAATTATTAGTAGAGTAACCATGCCCTAATGTGTCAGAGGGTTCGACTTTTTTTGTAAAGGACCTGTGCCAAAATGCCTATGGGGGTTCCACTCTAGTGTATCTATAGTCCATCTTCCTAATCACTGCCATCATTAGGTTCTACTTAATGAATCATCCCACTCAAGATATCTCACATCATATCTCAATGTACACTAAGTATTTCTCCATTGGTTTCTATGTGAAAAAACACTCAGAATGGGCCACTCATAGGCCAAAATCCAAGTCCAAATGAAGGAGATATGAGAGGTTGAAGTTACCTCTAAATGTGGTACATGACACTTAGGGGACCCACATGAAGTGTGGTCCCACCTTTCTATTTGTTCATGTACTCATCAACACAAGGATTGATGGCCATATAGTACTACAGTGTGTGTCAGTTTACTACATGATGTGTCTCTTCCAAAAGAATGACGAACGCATGAGCCTCATCAACAGTCTGTAGGGTGAAAACATCATACCATCGACATGCCTATGCAAATGGACTCATATGGAAAAATGGATTACTTCATTGGGATATTTTTGGAAAATGGATTATGATAGGCTATATTATTTCCCAAATCAAAAACACTATGCAGAATTCACATTTCACCATATAATGCATGATTGGTGCTTTGTGGGTCCGAGCCATAAACCCAAATTAAATACACAATATTGATTTCAAAAATATTTCCCCAATATCAAGGTCACAATTCCAAAAAATGTTTATCATTATGACACTGTATGAAAATGTTACATCACATACAAGAGTTTAAAAAAATTATAATAATATTATATTATTATTATTATTATTAGATATATTATGGTCTCAAGCTTTAAGCCCCAAAATGGTATCCAATATTGTTCTTATAATGATTTTCTTGATTATTGAGTAACTTTTCCAATAATGGATCATCAATATGATTTCCTGTGTGGGAATTACATCGAAAATGATATTTAATAACAAAAATATTAATATTAATATTGTTATTATTATTATTATATAAATTAATTTCTAGAGTCACATGAACTCTATCACATCCTCCTATGTTCACATTGGGCTACCATGCCCCCACCATCATTCATTTTCTTTTATTTCTTTTTTTAATCAATTTATTAAATAATTATTATTACCAATAATAATAACTAACTAAAAATAAATTTTCTCCCCATGTGGGATGGGCACTGACCTAGGTAGCCTCCCCTTAAATTGGACCTCCTCTTCATTTATAATAATAATAATAATAATAATATATTATTATTATTATTATTATTGTTATTATTATTATTTACTATAAAATCATATTAAAAATGGGAATACACAACTACATTTCCAAGTTGGGTGCCATCCAGGATGTCCCCCTCATTATTCAATTTCTGTTTTCTTTTTTGATTAACAATTATTAACATAACTCACTCGTTTTTTTGTAAAGTTATTATTTGTAAAGTTAAAATAAATACATGTCCTAGGTTGTTTGAACATTTTTGTTTGAAAAATAATATATATTTCATCATACTATTGTCCATTCTAAGACCACTCAACCATGAGACCCCACACATGGCCTCCGCTTGAAACTGATCTTATCACACCGCACAACATCGCTACACATAAATCAGGAAAATAAGGATCTGTAATCTGAACTTGAACCAACTATGATTAGCCACCATCTTCATCACACCACAATAACCTGCTCACACTTATGGCACTGATCTGAACTATTCACAAAACACCATCTCACTGGTTGTTTTCACTACCATCATGATTCTGGGGGTACGATCGAGCTCGAACCCTTCCCAGCAATGCCAAATCATGACACTGTGGGCCAACGGTGAAGAATGGAGGGGGAGAGGAACAAGAAGAAAGGAGAAAACATTGATGAAAATAGTTATCAGACTACTATAAAATATCAATAATATCTACGGTGAGAACACGACACAAATAAGAATTAAATAAATTTAATAAATTTAATTCATCTACATGGCACATTAAGAAGAACATAAAATCACATAATCAAAAAAAAGATAATAATAAATGATTTAACTATTTAATAAAAAGAGGGTGAAACCATAGTTGATGTGTCCTACCTTTACTTTGAATTAATCTTTGTTGATGAATAGACATTCTATAGATGATGGGGATCTGATGCCTATCAATTCACCTTGATCCGATCATCGGTCATCATCTGGTCTCAATATACGAAGAAATAATGGGTGGAAGACCATATCAATTATCATAGGGTTATTTGGCTGACCATAAAAAATTTTCAAGTAGCATATTTATATTGGATGATGTTTTAGGTCATTTAATTAAAACCTAAATAAATAACTTATATATTTTTTCTAAACAGACCTTCTAACAGCTACATTTACCAAAATTCACATGCCGACCAACTTTAGGTCGCATCTTGGGTAAACTCTACATTCCAAACACAATGGTGGTATCAAATTTATCATCCAAGTCTCTATATTTTTAGTTATATGGTTAGGTGTATTAAATAAATTAATTATTTTAATTAATTTATTCAATATACACATCAACTACTGCTTCATCTAAAAGGCTCACACTAATCTAAATTAGATCATTCCTAGGGTAAACCTCATGATAAGGATTCAACTATGGTCTCTGATTTTAAACCTGAGACTCCTTTTTAGAGATATTCCTCTTTTTTTGGAAAAACCAAGCATGCATGATAGAAAATATAATTAATATTTTTATGAAATTAATCTTAGGGTCATCGGGCCTCAGAATCGTGAATCATCAGAGCACCTAGCTCCAAAAATACTCTTAAGAGTATTCCAATCTCATACTTGGAAAAATAGAGTCTCTACAGATAAATTTATTAGTGGTAACATTATTATTGATATAGGTATATTTATTTGCAGTATAATGACCTCTATATAAGATGAAACCGATGTTCTGTAATAATAAATCTATGTTTATTATCAACAATATTTAAAATAATTAAAAATTAATATAATTTAATTGAATTTATATAAATTAATTATGTAATAATATGACTATTTTTATCAACTATATGAAATGTATATATAAATTTTTATGAAAAGAAATTATTAATTGTAAAAATAAATAACAATTTTAATAATTATATTTACATATATTTGAAGTTAATTATATACAGATATTTTATAATTACTAATTAATACTATAGATTTATATATTTTATTAATTATCTAAAAATATATAATTAATTAATTTGTGAATTTAAAAATTATTAATTATAATTTAATTCGGGTGGGGGAAGGATTTCCATAGTTATTATAGTAGTAATATAGTAGGTATTATAGCAACAATATTATGCAATAAATTTGGGATCTTTGGATGTGTATTGATCCAAAAGGGAAACTAGGCCAATAGGCCAACAATACTAGGTAGCTAGGTAGTGCAATGAGACTATGCGAGATGACATGTTGTAAAAAATCATTTAGCACGGCATAACAACACACATGCATCATCGAGAGGGTGAATCGAAAGAGAAATGAGCACATGGTCAATTTTAATCTATCCACACCCCCAATCAGATTTCAAATGTGGGATGGATGGGTTGTAATATTCTATGATATTAACAATAAAGACAATGCTCGATAGTGTAAAAGACATGAAACCCTGAGATTAAATAAATAAATAAATATAATTATTTAAATGTGAAAATTATATCATAACCATTAAATTAGATATAATTAAAAATATTAACTAATTTTTGAAATATATATAAAGTTTTTAATCAATAAGAATGTATAAATTAATTCTTAGGAAATAAACATTCAATTTTTATCAACACCATTTAATATTTTCATCTAAAATCATTTTTGATTTCTTTTTTTTTTCAAATATTAGAATATTATATTATAAAATATATATCATATTTTAAATCATAGTATCAAAACTAGCCTATTGTGGAATTTTACGATTTTTTTAGACATTATTTTTTGATGAATAGTGAAAAATACTGATTTTTATTGGGAACTGTATTGTCATTTTAAGTACTTATAAAGAACAATTCTAATTTGTATTAGTTTTAAAATTTAATTTTTATCATTTTAATTATTTCGATCAAATTATTTTGTTATTAATTACACATTAATTTAGTATAAAAAATTATGTTTAAAAAGTCATTTTTCAAAAACATCATTTTTCATTCTATTTTTTTCTTTTTAATTTTATATTAAATTATAACACTTTGGTACTTTGAATTTTTAAAATTATATTTTACATTTTGAATTGTTTTTTCCAATATCATTTAGGATGAAGCTTTTATTTTTTTTCAATACAAATTGTAATATTATTAATTTTTATTACCACGATAAATGGAAAATCGGGTAGTTAATGATTAAAAATAATATTATAAGGACTACAAAATTACCCAAACACTTACATAAACTTGATTTTATGATTATATATGATACATAATCATAAATATATATAATATATGGTATTTTGTTTCCATTTTCATGTGATTTTTAAATTTATAATATTTTATTTTAAGAAAATCCAAACTTGTCAAACACTTATTTTTTATAATTACAATATTTTAAAAATGGAATATCAAGAAGCTATATTTTAAAATATATATAATTTTTAAAGATAAAATATTTATATTTATCATGGCTCTTGATTTTTAATTTCTAGTGAATAAATAATTTTCTTAAATGTTTGTATAACGATGATGTAATTATTATTCAATTAATTAAAAAAATCAGATATATGATATTAAAAATATTAAAAGTATTATAATTTTAGATAACTAATGTGATACAAATAAATATATGTGAAAATTAAAAATTTTTATGTTTTGAAATAATTCTTTCTAATTCTTGGTGTTTTTTGGATATTATTAAAGTAAATGTAATGAATAGTTTTAAAAACTTTCATTATTGATATTTAAAAATAAATATTATTGTATTAAATGATATAAAATTATGAAAAATATTATATTTATCCATTTTATTGGGATATGGATTATAAAATATATGTTTATCAATTTATGGGACTTTTTTCCATTTATTGTAATTATTTTTTCTCCCAAAGTGTAAAAATATTTATTGTTAATATACATTTTAAAAAGGTTAATGAGGGGTTAAAACAAAAAGATAATGGTAAAAAATTTATAAAAACATAACGAATTTTTTTTATGAGAGTATTTTTAATATTAATCATCTTATATTTTAAATAAATCTGTCTGGATCTGTTTGTAGTTGTAAATTATTTTATATTAATTTTTAGTTTTATAAAATTCCATGATGGCCCATCACATCTCTTACAAAAGGGAACAGTTTCTTCTAAATTATTAAAAATTAAAAATCAGTTGGTTTAACGAATAACTATACAAATACTTCCTTAAAATCCCACCGTATTTTATATATGTATATTTTATGGCATAACACCAACCATAGTGTTCTTAAGGTGTTATGAAAATGGGATTGTCCTGAGAAGATATATAAATCTTAATCGAAAACTTTTTTTTATTTATTCTTCTAGTTACCTCAAATATTATTAATCAATGATAAGATAATTAAAAAAATATATCACTTATACTTATATTTTATTATATTAATATCATAACCTATATCCATCTCTAACCTCTATAAAATGGGAGATAAATTCATCATTTGTATGTATTGTAGACTACCATCTCTTGAACTGATAAAGTTCATTTTTCATCACAATCATTCAAGACTAGTTATAATTATGGAATTAATTTTTTATATTATATTAATTAAATATTTATAATTTTTAATATATAACTTACCATTTACTTTCCCGCCATTCTATTCATTTAAATATGATATCAACATTCATGTGTTTAGGTAGACTATCACCACCATGAAACGATGTGATTTGTTTCTCATCACTGAATCACATGGATGATATTTATAAGTTTGTTAACATAAATGATATCATATTTATTAAATAATTTTCTTCATTTTATGATAAAATAATACTTAACTTTTATATATAATTTTTTTTGACAAATGAAAATTTTACTCATCCGAAGGTACATATTACCATCTCTATGATTAAAACGATGTACATTTTTCATAACCATGTATTATTATTGGTTATAAAAGTATAATTGATATTTAAAAATGATAATTGTTTCTTGATTATTAATATGGAGATGATGAAATGATGAACTCTTTGACCGTATTCAACATACTGAAGTCATTTTGGACTTGTATGCCGAAAATCATCAAAATGTCTTATATGAACTTAAATTATTATGTAATTTAATATTATATAGTAATAAGTTATATATAAGGTATCATAAACATAAAAATGATTCTTAATCAAGTAAATAATAAACCAATTTTTTTTATTCATGATGATAAAGAATGTACGTGATAATTCAAACTCATGGTAAGGGACATCCTTTTAAAAAACATCCACCATTATGGTTCCCTTTTCAACTATTCTTACCAATGTCAAAAGAAAATTATTTTCATATAAACGGTATTAACATGTTTTCCAAACATCATGAATACTTAATTCCTAAAATATTCTTTTATATAGTTTCAGTATTATTTTATAATAAACAAGATTATTTATTATGTGTTTCACATTTTTATTTTAATAATTTTTTTAAAATTTTTTTCAAAAGGAATATTTTTATAGAATGTTTCAACTTTATTTAAAAATAAAAAAAACAGGAATTTTTTATTTTCAAATATATATAAATAATGAAATTTCCCACCATAGTAACTATTATTTGGTATGTTTATTTCTTCCTAATATTTGATTTTTTTTCTTCAAATAGAAACTATATTTCTTTATATTCTATAATTTGACATTGAAAATTGGTGTCTAAAGGGATGGTATATATCAATATCTGAAATTTTTTTCCCTATGGATGACCTGAAATGATTTTATAGAGAAATATATTTTTTATTTTTTTATGGTTCTTGGTAAATTTTTATCACTATGAGTGGTTCCATTATAATCCAATAGTGGGTGAGTTCATTATAACTCTTCAATGAAATAGGTAATGGGATGGAGTTAACCAATTAGGTTCATCCTAAGATATAATGGGAATATATTTTGATGTTAAATCCATGATTAACTATAATGGTTAATACATGATTATCTTTGATGGTTAATCTATGTTAATTTTTGGAAGTTAACCATTAAGGACTTTCACTTGTAACTATGATCTCTAAGAAAATGTTTGGAAGTTGACCACGAATTTCATATATGAGTAGTTATAATGGTTACTCTAAGGTAATTTTTGGTTGTTAACCATGAAGGTGTTCTATGAGTATTTATGATGGTTACTCCAAGAATAACAACATTTAATATTTCACGTGTAAGTATGAAAATGAATCCAAAAGTTACTTATATAAATGATTTATTTTTTCTATGTTTTTTTAAAAAAAAATCTCATGTTTTTTTATGGTAAATTAATATGTTTATTTTGAACATAAATTATTTGATACTTCTCAAGGGGGAAATTTAAAAATTTATGAAAAATGTTTTTCGTGAGATTATTATGTTTTCAATGAAATATTTACAGGTTTTATTTTTTATTTTATATTTCCTATTAAATCTTTTATGAAAACATTGGGTAAGAGAAGATGATTTCCTGGGTAAGACAATATTTATTTTAATCTTAAAGAATATTTTTGAAAAAGGAAAATTTTAAAAAGTATCCATTGAATAATGGTTTTTTATTATTTTTATGTCATGTACTGAGATGTTTTTCCATCCCAAGTTTTAGAGTAATTTTCATAGATCATATGGATGGGTTAAGGAAAATAAGAGGTCAAAATTAATGTTATGATAATTTTTAATTAAATATCAGGTTTTGTTTTAAAATTTTTTTTTGAGGGAAAATGGATTTTATGTAGAACTATGACAAATGTAATATATGAGTTCTTATGTATAATTGTGACTTAATAATAAAAAACTCTAAAACAAAAAGCTCTTCAAGTTTGTATAAAAATTAATTCTTGTATAAAGACACTATAATGTGAAATTTTTAATGTCAGGTCCTTATAGTTAGTATCAAAGGTCGATTAAGATAACTTTAGGCATTAAGATGTTATTTTTTCATATGTTAAATTTCATATATAAACATGAGGGTCATTATATTATAGATAATTTTGAATAATTTTGGTAATTTTGTTGGATTTGATTACAAATTAAATCAACTAATATATAATAGGTTTGAAGGACTACAGTGTTATAAAATTTTGACGGTATTATCTTTAACCTTATGGATTATTTTCGTTTAAAAATCTACATCATGTTTATGTGATTCTATTTTCAACATATTTGGGATATTTTTTTAAGATGAAAGGAATGATATATTTAAAAATATTCTTATCCCTCCTATATTATTTTATCATTAATATTATTAAAAAATATTTTTCAAATGAATTTATATATTCTTTAGTATTTAAATATCATGCACGAAACTATTTGACTTATCCAACACCTTTTCATTTCAACAAAAAATTTATAGTTTCTGGGATATTTTTCATTCAATTTCAATATATATACTCTTCCAACTCACTTGAAAAAGGAA
Organism: Viscum album; assembly: GCA_963277665.1. NCBI lineage: Eukaryota > Viridiplantae > Streptophyta > Magnoliopsida > Santalales > Viscaceae > Viscum > Viscum album. Next base: position 126,150,232 of record OY728147.1, read on the forward strand.
ATTCTATAAGTTTCTTGAACGTTTACTATATAAAATTTTGGAAACAAATTGAATTATAAAGGGAATATCAAGAAGATTATAATATATGGATATAAGGAATGAATAATTTTTCTTATATATATATTTTGAAACATGGTTGGATTGATATTTAATAATCACAAGGACATAATTCATATATTTTATTTATAGGAATTAATTTTGAATGAATAATATGGAAAATCATAATTAATGGATTATGAAGAATGTTTAATGATTAATGTGAACACACAAAGGGATTCAATTGTATTTATGTGGTGGTATCTTAAAGTATGATCATATGTTTAAAATAATTACTAATATTTTGTTGTTTTATGTTATGAGATAATCTTGGAGACTTTTTCTTGAGTCTTAATATATGTTTGTAGAATATGTAACCAATATGATTAAAAAATTTTGGAATAAATGTTTGTTCAAGGAAGACATCTCTTTTATTTTGTGAACTTATGTTGAAATACATTTAAAACATATAGGGCTACTAAGATATTTGAAGTTGATGTAATTATAAATAATTGGGATAAAATATTTATTACACTATGTAACATAACCATGGGATTAAAAATTTATTTGGAGAGTAAGTGATTAACATTATTTTAAAAGAATTTAACTATTTTGGAAAGCTTATATGATTACGATAAACAGAATATTATTGGATTTTATTTGAGGAATAATGGTTAAATTTTATTTTATAAGTATATATGAAATAAAATATTCTTTATATTGATTCATGTTATTTATGAAAATGATTAATATAACTTTGATACTATATGATTAGGGCATATACTTTTTAGAATGAGTCATTAAGAGTGTTTTATTATTATTTGGCGATAAATATAAAATTAAATCTTTGAGGATTATGTGATCAAATACGTCTAATTTTTTGGATTCAATATTAGAATGGAATATTTTTATTATTTTATGTTTAGTTATTTATTGAATAATCTATGAGGATCTGTGGGTGATAAAATTAAATTTTAAAAATTATTTCAAGATTTCTTAATATGATGGTTTATTCATTTTGTAAATTATATTATCTTTTTTTAACCATTTTGATTTTGGTTCTTGTATAAATACAAGAGGAAAAAATAATTAACATTTTTGGATCATGTGATCTATTATAAGATAATTTTATAATTCTAGGAATTAAAAGTTCATCTTCAATACTCATTATTTTGATAAAATATTAAACTGTGGTGTAAATTGATTAAGAGGTGAATGTTTAATTTAAAAGAAATTATATTTAATTATTTCTTAGTATAGATTATCCTAGAATTACTAAACTATAGAAAATTTTTATTGAAACTGAAACTCTGTTAATTTAATTTTCTTATTGAGAAATGAATTTCCATTTTACCCATCATAGATTTACAGTTTTTTTATTAACTTTTTATTGAACTTATTCTCTATCACTTTCTATTAATCTATAGGAATTACTTTTCTCTCCCATATCAATAATTCTACTTCCCATAAATGTTATCCAAATGAGGACACTTGGTTTGTGTTATTTCAAATGGCCATCAAATTTATTTTAACTCTTTTCAATAAGATTCATTATTAACCCATTTTACAATGCATTATTTCCAAAAAGTTATTCTGAAAATTCAAACCCTTTGTTTCAAAGATAAAATAAAAATAATGAGGATCATCATTATTAATTATGTGGGTAATGTAATATCCATATATATTAAAAAATACTATGGTCAATAGTGTATGAGATATGCAACAAAGAGCTTAAATGAATAAAGAAATATTATTATTTAAATGTGAATATTATAGAATAAAAATTAAATTGGAGGGAATGGATATTTGTAACTACTATTGAAATATTTAAAAAAATTAAACAATACAATTTTTATTGACTAATTCTTATAAAACAAATAGATAATTTTTAGTAACAATATTTTATGTTTTCATCAAAAGTTTTTTCTGATTTCTTTTTATGAGAGAATAATAAAATTAATTACTTGAAATTATAGATATATTAATTGATAAAATAAAAATAATTTTCTAAATCATGATATAAAAATTATTCAGTGGATAATTTCTGATAATTTTTTAAAAATATTGATTTCATGCGGAATATTATAAAACTATTAATTTTTAATGAAAACTTTATTTTCTATTAAAGTATTTATAATGTACAATTATATTTTGTATTTGTTTTAAAATTACATTTGTTTCTTATTATTTAAGCTGATATATTTATTTTTTAGTATAATATTTATAAATTAATTAATTATAAAAACATTTTTTTATTTAAAAATTCATTTTTTAGAAAATATATTTTTCATTCAGTCTTCCAATTAAATATTAAATTAAATTATACAACTTATATGTTTTTATTTTTTTAAAAATAATTCCATGTTAGGAATTAGTTGTTCCAAATTTTTTATATATTTTCATTTCATTTTTAGTCAATATGAATAGTATCCTGAGAATGTTTTGTTGTCATGGTAAAGGGGAAATTGAGTAATTAATGATTAAAATTATATAATAAAGGCTTTAAAATTAACCAAACACATGATTGAATTTTATTAGATGATTATATTGTGTCAAAAATTATCTAATGGTTTAATATTTGACCATTCTTCCATTTGAGGTGATTATGACATTTATACTATTTTATTTCATGAAATGTCAAACATGTCACACTCTTGGTTTTATTAAATTTAATACATTAAATAAGAGGTTATCCTGAGGATTTTTTGACTATAAATAATATTTCTAAATATAAATTATTTATCTTAATCATGTTAATTTATTTTTAATTTTTAGTAAATAATTAATTACATTTAATGCTTTCATAAAGCTGGCATGGTAATTATTTAATTAATTGAAAATTAAAAAAATAATATTGAAAATATTTAATGTATTTAATGTATTTTAATATTGAGATAATTAATGTGATAAATTAATTTTATGGATGAAAATGAAATTATTGTGAAGTTTTAATGTAATTGGTTCCAATTCTATGTGTTGTATTGATATTATTAAAGTCAACGTAATAAATAGTCATAAAATTGACATTATTGAAATTTTACATTAAATAATATTTTATTAAATGATATAAAATTATTAAAAGTATTATATTAGTCAAATTGATTATTATATGGTTTATAACATGAAACTTGTTCCATTTATGGTTCTTTTTCTATTTATAGCAATTATTATTTGACCATGAAATAGTAAAAATCGTTATTGTCATTGTAAGTTTAAAAAGGGATAATGAGGGATTAAAATAGAAAGATAAGAGTAAAAATGTTATGTAAACTTGTATAATTTTTATTGGATGAGATTATGTTAAACCATACTCATCCTATATTATAAATTATTTAGTTTTGATCCTTTTTTAATTGAAAATAATTTTATAATGATTTAATATTTTAAAAAATTCTAAGAGTGCCCCTCCAATAACTAATAAAATTGAACAACTTATTCTCATTTATATAGACTACTAAACATGTTTTCAACAAATATATACCAAATTCCCTTCCTAACATCCCTCCCCTCATTATAGAGGCATTATGTAGGAAATAACACCGACCATAGTGGTCTTAAGGTGTTAATTAAAAGTGATTTTCTGATGAAAAGGTATTGTTCAAAACTAGACAAATTGGTTTTATTTATTCTTCATTATTCTTTATTATGTGTGTCGATTTTAGATTTTAATAAATTATATTTTTCAATTGTTTTCAAAATGAATTTTTTATGGAATGTTTTGACTTTATTTTCCAAATTAAAAAGAATGTTCAATTTTAATGTATACTAATGTTCCAAAGGATATAATAATAACTAAGGAGAGGGAGGGTGGAATCAGTTATTCAATTTTTTATAAGTTTCCATACTTATAAAAATAAACCCCTATAACCTAAAAAAACCACATACTTATCATATTTTAGTAAATAATCAAGAATAAAAAATTATAAAAGTATGTAAAGCCCACGATATTTACAAGGTTTGGGATGAGTGCTAGATTGTACATAATTTCCATTTCCACTACTATGGGTATATTTAAACTCACTAATTTGAAGATGTGATTAAAACTTGTATAAAATCCCATTAAACACCTTATACATTCCAATATGACTGATTATACTAAATCCGCTAGGTTTTAAAAAAAATTCTTTAAAAATTTATCCATAAAAAATAATGGATAATTTTTTAAATCTATTCCACCAAATATCTAAGATAGAATGATCATTAGTCTAATGTAATTATGTTTGATGAACCCATTCTAATATACTTATTTCAATAAAATAAATACAATGCTCCCTTTCTCAGTCTACACATCTCAAACTCTACTCAAATACTCAGTTCGATATTCCTTTGTCTGATATTCCTCAGTCTGATTAACTCAATACAATGTTTATTGGTATGGTAAATAAAAAAATTGAATTCATACCTTCTAATAAAATATCTGCATGGAAATAAATCTTATTAAAATTCGTCAATGCTCTATATTTTCTAATTTCCAAGAATAGTTGAGAATTATGAATGTGAAGTGCTTCTATTTAGAAGAATCTTATTATGTAAAAGGAGGTAAATTGTATAAATTTTTCCAATTACTCAAAATCAAAATATTCTACATCTACACATATTTTAATTTCATGTTTGACCACATAAACTCTAAACAAACCTTATGGGATCTTTTTGAGTGTTCTACATAATCAGACATCTCAATCTTTCTAACGTTTATTTAGAATGATGGAACTTCTTCATCTTTATTAAAATGAAACTTCCTCCTAATTATTATGATATTACTATCTTCTGCTCATTATGATCTTACTATATTCATATCATTATGATCTAACTAACTTTAAATCATTAGGATCTGACTATGTTCAACTCATTATGATTAAACATTTGTTATCTGATATAGTCTGATTGAAATTCATCCATAGAGATAGTCAGATTCTATTTCATTCTCATAGTCAGACTTATGGAATCCTCTTAAAAGGGTAATTCTCATTACTATGGAATTATCATTAATATGTCTTACATTAGAGTATAAATATACTCAATAACATTTAAATTCATCAAACTTCATCATCCTTACACATTCGGAATCTGGAAAAACTTTTTTTCCATTACATCTGTATTTGATTTTTATTTTTCTGCTTATTTGAACAAATACAAAAAATTAAGAGCCCTTCAACATCCCCCATTATTCAAAATCTTTTATAATGATACATTATCATGATTTATGGGAACTAGACAATTAATTCATCATCTTATGTATGTATTTAATGTTTGAAAACATTCTAACTCTTGTCTTCACTATCTTCATTTAACCTCTTCATCAACATTCTATCAATCTTATCAACACTGAGTTTGATTAATATTGAATTTCATGCTAATGTTTTTGAGTTTGATGTTTAATCTGATACAAAACATTTTAGATATTCTTGCTTCCATCTTCCTTACCCATTATTCATCTAGTACTGATCAGTCTGAAGCTCAATGTCTTAAAATTTGTGTCGAGAAAAAAACTTTCTAAAAAAGAAAAACTTTTCTCCCCCTTTATTTCTGTTTCTAAAACATGATCATATTTCACATATTTTTTGAAATCATTCATTTAAAAAAGTTTATTTTTCCACAAATAAAACACATTAGTAAAATAAAACATCACAAATATTCTTCAAACTACAACTTTTTATTTTCTGAAAACATTTGTTAAATTTTTTTTCAACTCTTATAAATTTTCATGACTCATCTTTGTAAACCCCTCATGTTTTTAAAATTTTTCAAAAAAATATCCTTTCTTTGAAGTGTGTATTCTGAAACTACTCTACTAGATAAATTAATCATTTTAGGGAATTTTATCCCTCAATGTAATGAAAATTATAAAGAAATGTTAAAATAAAATTTCCTTACATTTATTTTTTATCTTCCTTTTTTAGTGAAAATTTTATGATAAACATTCATCACATATATTTTTATCTTACTTTTTTATCTCTTCCACATTTTACGGTAACAAAAACATAATATTCATAAAATAATGATCAGTAAAAACTTTTTACTAAGTAAAAAAATACTTTTTATTCCCCATTTTCAACATAATACAAATAAATATGGGGTTTTTTTTAAGATTAGTAAGTCATTATATAAGGATTAACATGATGTTGTAGCCTCAATTCATAAAATATTACTTTTGGTAGTACGTTTTTGAAGATATCAACAATTTGATTCTTTATTGATATATATTCTATCATAACATCCCTATATGAAACATTATCTTTTATAAAGTGAATAATTATATCAACAACTTTTATTTTGAATGGTGGATAGTATTTTTAGAAAGTTAAATTGCACTCTGATTATCACAATGTATCTGAAATGGATTAGAAACCTTTACATTCAAATCATCTAATTATATGTTTATAAAAAAAATCCAAGTATAAGACTGAGAATCTACAATATAATCTGATTCTTTTGTACTTAATGTAACTCAACTTTTATTCTTATTATGCCGACTCACAGATCATTCACCCAAGAAAAATGTTCCTCTTGAGGTTTATTTTCTATAATCACAATTTCTAGCCCAATCGACATCAAAATATATATTAAACAACATCTCACAATTTATTTTGTATAATAACCCATGTGAAGTTGTTCATTTGACATATCTCATAATTCTATTTGCTTCCAAAATATGTGATTATTTCAGATTATATAGATACATAGAACTCAAAGTCAAAACATAAAAAATATCAGGCCCTGAGGCAGTAAGGTAAAGTTTATTTCTTATTAGATTCTGAAAGTCTTTATAATCCATACTTTTTCCAGACTCATCTCTACTAAACATTGTTCTCAAAAATATAGAAGTATAAACTTCTTTGGATTCTTCCATTCCAAAATTCAATAAGAATTCCCTTGCATATTTTTGTTGAGATAATAAAATGTACATTTCGTTTTTATTTAATTATAAGCAATGAAGAATGTTAATTTTCCAAATAGTGTTTTTCGAAATTCTCCTTTATTTCCTTAGAAAAGTCATTAAAAAAATTTCTTCCCCAAAAAAATATATCATCCACATAAACGATTAAAATTATTTTTTTGAGTCTATGTCATTCAAATATAAGTCTCTATCAACTTTTACATTATAAAAATTCAACATTCGCAACTAGCTATCATGTTTTTAATACCAGGGATGTGGGGATTATTTCTACACATAGAAGGCTTTCTTCAATAATAAACCATATTTAATCATAATCTATTTGAAAACCAAAATGGTAATCAATGTAAAAATATTCTTCAATCACATCATTTAAAAAAAGTATAATTTACATCCATCTTATAATCCTTTTAATTTTGATGTGCGGTCATTGATAAAAACATTTTTATAGATTAAAATATAACAAAAGGTTAAACGTTTACTTCAAAATCCACACCTTCCACATATGAAAATCCTTTACAAACAACTATTAATTTGTTTCTTGAAACTTATTTGTGATCATTTAATTTTTTTCTATAAATCCATGTTGTTATGATAATATTTTTATTTTATTTCCTTGGAACATGCTCTCAGATGTCATTTTTCTCAATCTGATCCAACTCCTCCTTCATAGAATCCACCAATTATTTTTTTTAATAACATATTGTTTCTGATTCAACTATTGATATAAGTGAAGTCTGATTTTCTAATCTCAAATTTATTCTTTTCTAAATTTTACTATTCTGATTTCTAATAATTTTTTCAAACTCAACATGTTTTTCTACTATAGGAAATTTCAAAGTTTCTCTTCCAATTGAACAGTACTCATTACATTATTCCCCTAAAACATAGAAAGGATGTTTTTATTTATCCTCACTATCATTAAAAATATCCTTTTTATCATCCTCATAATTCTCAACATTTTTTGTTAAATAATTCTTATTTTCGATTACATTCACTTTATATGAGTCCACTAAAATTTTTAAGCTTTTGTTCCAACATTTGTAACTTCATCCATTGGGTGAATAACAAATAAAATTACCTTCCTCTATTTTTCATCAATAATTCCTAGATATAGATTTTTTATTTTAAGTAAACATAAACCTCACATAACTTTTAAGTAATTCAGTGAAGTTTTTTTATAACATATTTCATAAGAAATCATGTTGGATTCTGATTTCAACAAGAATCTGTTTTGAACATATAAAACAATACTAACAGAATCTCCCCAATATAACTTTGTCCTTTTGTATTCTAAAAACATACTTCTTCTGATTTCCACCAAACTTATATTATTTCTTTTTCTATACATTTTTTTGGAGTATAGGGGCATTATAATTATGTTTAATACCATGAAATATCAGATAAGTTTCAAAATTATTACTTCTGAATTTTGTACCCTTATCTATCCTAAAATTGTATATATATATTCCCCTATTTTTTTCTTTAAATAATTTATAATGAAACTGAACATTTCCACAGCTTCTAACTAATGATTCACAAACAGGATGTTTTTCATCTGAGTGAAATCATCAATAAAAGTGATGAAGTATAAAACTCCTTTTATTGATTGATGTCTCATCATCCCACATAAAATGAAATGAATAAGTTCAAAATGTCTAGTAGACTAAATCTCAACTCTCTTATGCCTATTTTTAGTCATCTTACCATTTTAAAAAGTAACAAATACAACTTTATCTCCTCTATTAAATTCATGAAAATAATGAACAAAAAAACTTTATAACGTTTTATCATATTTTTTACCCAAAATTTCCATGTTATTGGTGCCACATTTTTTTCTTAGAACACAACTGAAAGGTGTTGTTAAATGAACTAATATTAAACAGATTACCACTATTTATCTCTCTATTGTGATAACATTTCCATCTTTCATACTTCTGATGATAAAATAATATTTTTTGAAAATCAATTATTTTCCATTATAAAAAAGATGAATTAAACTAATAATGTTTGGTTTTAGTCCATCAACAAAAAATACACCCTTATATTTCAATATTTCAGCTTCAATATCAGTCTCTTTAATTCATGTGATTTTTAGAGAATTATCATTCCCAAAGGTAACACCACCTTCATAATGATTTTTAACATGTTTAAATATTCTTAATTAACCATTCATGGGTGATAAAAAAAGTATCTGGTATCCTTGGTTTTTTATTTTCATTTATTTCAAATATGTATCAACAAAAATATATCTTTCCATAACATTATTCTTCCAGCTTCCATTTACTTTATGACATAATAGTGTTGTTCCAGAATGAGTTTCCTAAATATTTTGACATTTTTACCATCATAATAATAACTTACACAAGGTTTTTTGATACATTAAAGTTGATTTTTTGTTGGAATGTTTCTCAAATCTTGGTAATTCACTTTAACAACATTATATAAGATAAGATTGTTACCCATTATACATTCACTATTTATTCCACTTCACTCAATCATTCTTTTGATTACAGATAAATAGTTTCTAAGAATTTAATATTAATTCCCCAAGACTCCATGTCACCAAAAAACCATATAATTTTGATTTTATGTTAAATTAATATATTCCACTAAATAAAAATTGTTGAGGTTGAAAAATTCATCCTCCTATAAGAATATATGGATGTGGACCATCTATCTTCTTGAGTGAGTTTTTATATTTGGTAGATGAAATAAGATTATCACATACATTTTTAACCCAAGTATTATAGATACTTTTTATAAAACTTGAAATGTTAGAAAAATCATCTAAAACATTAATTTTGGTGAGTGGGGATTTTACCAGATTCTTGATTTGATCTCTCTCAGCAACTTTATAAGTACCAAATTTTAATTCTATGGTTTTATGGATGTTTTCATTGATCTTCCTAAATGAATAGTTTTACTAAATATGTTTTGATTGAAACTTGGTAACATATTTTTCCTTATCTACCAGCTTCTTAATGGGATCTTCAACTATCTAACCCTGTACATAAATTCTTAGATCGTGGCTTAAGATATCCTGGATGTATTCGTGTTCTTTATTGACATTTTCATAATCACCTTTATCAAATTTTATAAATTTTTTTATTATAATTCTGATTTCTATCTTGAGATAATTTTTTTCTCAATACATGAAAGAAGTTATGTTCTGAGATAATACTCTTAGAAGGATTCTTAACTTTTTTCTTCTTCACTATTTGAGTAGCATTCTATTTTATCATGTTTTGTAATATATTTTCTAAGCTTTTATGAACTTTTATCTTATGAATTATTATTTTTAGCTGATTCTGATTTATATTTCTTACTCGGCATACTGTTTTTGTCTCTAGTGAACTTCTGATTATTTTTATTGGACGAAATTCCATGTTTAGAAATTTGGTTACACTTATTCCTTCAAGGGTTTTCATCGGAATCATCTCTATATTCTCGAACATTATTCATTGGGAAATACATAGTAATGTTTTTGATTCCTCCACACTCAAAAAATTTGATAAGAAATTTACCTCATTGCTATCCTCTTCCTATTTTATAGTATGTGGATATAAGAGGCATGATTTTCTCTTTCAACACATCATCCTCATTGTCATTGGAGTAAGAAGGATCAACATCTTCAACTTATTGAATTTTCATTTTTCTTATAGATTCAAAATCCATTTCATCTATTATATTATTTTGTAAAATTATCGATTTTGTCAGTTAATATGTAATAATAATGTTATACAATTCATCAAAAGATAAAATCTTTTAAAGAGAAAATTTTAGAATCAAACATGTCCAAAAGTGTCTAGTAAGTTTCTTAAAAATTTAGAATCTTTCAAAACATCTTTGAATCCACTATTTTTTAAAAATAATAATTTAATATGGTGAGGTATTCATCAATAGATTATTAATATTTAATTATGATGACATAAAACTTACTATACCATAATTTTATATAGCTTCCATCACTAAAGTGCTCCCTTCTCAAATACTTTCCCTCTAGTTTCACATACTTTTTGAAGTTTTAAGGCTCGTCTTCTTCATATAACCATTTTATGATAAGGATGTAAGGATATAATTTCTATATTTTCCATCAACATTTATATTCCTCCTATCATTAATTTTCATTGGAGAATATTTCTCAATAAGGGGAAAAAATTGTAACAGCATCAAAAACATTGAGGCCATGATATAATAGAGAATAAACCATCCTATTTTTCAACTATAATAATGTTTTCCATCAAATTTATGAATCCATATACTATTTATAGAATTTATATTATCTATTATAAGTATTCGACAAGGTAACCCTTCACTATTATACAAATTAATGTTCCAAAGTATCAAATAACAACTTAGATGTAGTGGTGAATCAGTTGTTCACTTTTTTAAAGTTTTCAATTCTTTTAAAACCTAACCCCTATAACCTATTAAAGTTTATATCCTTATGATCATTTAGTAATTAACCATGAATTAAAAAGTCAAGAAGAAATTAAATTACATGATATTTACAAGGATCATCCTTAGTGTGAGAACCTATATCCTTTCAATAGCCACTCCCATAGGAATATATGAATTAACTAATTTTAATAAGAGAATAAAACTTATGCTGACTTTTTTTGGCACCTTTAAACTTCCAATATGAATGATTATAATAACTCCCATTATATTAAAAAAATCTTATTAAAATTTGACTAAAAACAAATGAAAAAATAATTTTTCAAAATATTAGATAATATTTCATGGGTCTGGTGACTGTGAGTATGAAGGCCTTCATTCCAATGAACCCAGTCTGATTGACTCAGTGTGATCGAATCAATATGGTTCCCCCTTTCTCAATATTCACTTCTCAAACTATACCAAAATTACCAGACCGATATTCCTAAGTATGATAATCTTTAGTCATATTTTCTCAATAAGAGGATTCTTGGTCTGGTAAACAACAAATCAGAAGCCATTACTTATAATGATATCTCTTTACGGAAGGAACTCTTACTCCAATTCTACAGCACTCTACCTTTCCCACTCTCGAGAAAAAGTTGAAATATATAAATTTTAAGTGCATCTATTTATATGAATATCAAAAATGAAAATTAGTGAAATTGAATAACATTTACAGATTAATAAATTTTAAAATCAAAAAGATTTACACATATATAAATTTCATGGTTAACCAATTCAACCCTTCACAAGTATTCTAGGATCTTCAAGAGTCTTCTATATAATCATCCTCCTCAAAATTTCAAACTTTTCATTAGTATGATAGAACTTTTTCATCTTAATTATATTGATACTTCCTTATCTTTATTATGATCTAAATATCTTCATCTCATTATAATCATGCTATCTCGATCCCATTATGATCTTAATATCATCAACTCATTATGATCAAAACTTTTTTTATTAGAGTCAGTCTTATTTACTTTCCTCTATAGAGTTAATCTGAGTATCTTTCCTTCTTAGAGTCGGTCTGATAAAATACTTATAATAATGGAATGATCGTTATGATGCGATTATAATTATGATGTTATGAATATGATGATAACTCCACTCTGTATCTTTCAAATCCTTCCAACCTCATCAAATTTACACATTTAGATTATAGAAAGGATTCTATTACCTGTACATCTATATATGATATTTGGTGTTTGGGTTTCTAGAGTAGATACCAACTATTTAAAGACCTTGAACGGCCTCTATTTTTAAAATTATTTTATCTTGAGAATTTATCATTTTTTATGAGAACTCCATGACTAGAAAATCATCATCTGATTTAGAATGTATGAAAACATTCTAACTCTTAACTCCATTGTATTCATTCTTCCTATTTATCAACACTCTAAATTTCTTATCAATATCAAGTCTGATGAATCTATAACTTCATGGTGATGAATATATTTCTGATGTTGTGCCTCATTAATAACATTACAGAACTTACAACTTTTTATCATCCTTACACATTCATCCCCCTGTATTGGTCAGTTCAAAACTCTATCTCTAGATACCTAAGTCCAAAAAAACATTCTAAAAGATAAAAATTTTCTACCCCATTATGATTGGGTTAGAAATATGATAAAATTTTACTTTATTTTAAAAAAATTAATTTACAAATGATTAGTTTTCAAAAAATACAAAACATTATAAAAATATCATCATAAAGGTTCTGCATATACATTGAAAACTATATTTCCTACCATCTTAACCATTATTTGTTATTAAAAATTTATAAGAATTCATATTTTCTTCAAAGAAAACACCATGTACCATTTTTTTCAATAATTTTAGTTTTAAGAATTATGTTTTAAAGGGATGGGTTTTAAAAATATCTAAAAACTATTCCATAAATATGTTAACAAAAGTATTTATGATTCTATATTTTATGTATTATATTATCTTTATAGGAAATTTTTTATGAGTATGGTTGGTAATATTTTAAAAAAAATATGGGTGAGCCCATTATAACTCTCTAATGCATTAGGTAAAGGTTTAAAGTTAACAAATTAGTTTTCTCATAATAGATAATGGGGATATATTGTTATTGTTATTCCAAGATTAACTATAATTTGAGTAGTTTTGATGATTACTCTATTGTAATGTTTTAAAGTTAATTATGAAGGTCTTACATGATTATTTCTGATGGTTACTCTAAGGTAATATATATAGAAGTTAATCATCGAGGTCTTTCATGAGTATTTGTGAGGGTTAATCTAAGGTAATGTTCAAAATCTAACCATGAAGGTCTTCCATGAGTATCATTGATGGCTACTCCAAGAATAACTATTACAGCTGTTCCATGTGTAAGAATGAAAATTATTCCCTATGTTACCTATATGGTTTATTTATTCACTCTATGTTTTTAAAGAAATCACTTTTTCTTACAAGGTTAGTTATTTATTTTATATTCAATGTAAAGTATATGTTACTTCTCAGGGGGGAAATTATAGCTTTGTGAAAATGTTTTTAATGAGTTTATCATGATTTCAAATAAACCATTATGGGTTTTATTTTCAATCAATATTTCATATAAAATTTGACATGAAACTATTTGGGAAGAGATGTTGGTTTCATGGGTATGAAAACATTTTTAACCCAAATTATATTTTTCAAAAATGAAAAAATTAATGAGTGTCCATGGACTAACTATTTATTTCTCTCTTTTTATGGCCCTTAATCAACTTTTTATGGTCATCCAATGTTTTAAAATGTTTTTAACAATATGTATAGATGGGTAATACAAATTAATAATTCATGTTTAAAGTCGTGTTGATTTTTAAAAGAAGGAAATCATGTTTAGTTTTAAAATAAATTTGTTTCGTGAGAAAATGGAGATTGAGCAGAACTATTAAATTTGTAATATATGAGTTGTTATGTGTGGTTTATGACCCAATTTTCTAAAACACTATCCCAAAATAATTATGGGGTTTTTAAGATTGTTACTTTTAATTTAAAGACACTAGAATTGGAAATATTAAATTCCATGTCCTTATAAGGCTTACTTACTATTAGGGGATGATGGTAATAGTTTCTAATAGGGTGTTGATGTGGAGTAAGGACTGGTGATGTTGTTTATCATTTGATTACAAAGATGATGCAACATTTTTAGTAGGTAGAGAAACATGAAGACATGTAGGTTTCACCGGGTGAGTGGAATCAATAGAGATATGGGTGTGTTGGAAGCCATGAACCAGCCCTCTACCCGCATGCATTTTCAATGTTGAAATGAGGGGTGACCTTCCATGGTGTGATGAAGAAATTTGGTGTGACGGTTCTAAAAGGTGGGGCTACACAGTATTAAAGAAGGATAACATAGAGTGTCCCTTGGCTATGTATCTGGGCCTCATCCATATTCTTCATCGGTCATTAAGCCACATTAAGTTGAACCTTCAGACCATCATGAACTTGGGCCTTCATTCTATAAATATGTAGTGAAATAGGTTTAATTACTATTTATTATTCTGTTCAGGGATGAATGTGACTTGATCATCTATGTAATCTGCATGCGTGTGTTCTTTGAGGTTTATAATCTCATATACCTCTCATGAATTATATGTATACATATAAAAATGTTAATTCCAAAAGATAAAAACCAACATAAGAATAATTAATACATGTATATATTATTAATTATATAAAAAAATTAAGATTAAATAAATATATTTCAATGTGACTAATTTTATTTAAGAAATATTATTTATTATATCTATGTATAAATATATTTTACTATACGTAAATTTAATTACTTATATAATAATATTAAAATTTACATTAAAATATAAAAAAAATATAATTAATTGTTAATTATAAAAATTTATATAACAATATTTATTATATAAAATATTAGTAATAAATTTTTTCAAATATTATTAATAATATTTAATAATAGTTAGAAATAATATAATGTAAAAATATTTAATATTTTAATAATGAATAAATATATTTTAAAATAATAATAACTATTTTTTAATTTACATATATTTATTCATTATATTACATATTAATACCAAATTCACTATCAAGTATATTTAAAATGATTATAAATTATTATTGTTTTAATAATATATATATATTGCATATGTAATATTATAATATTTTTCTATCAAATATAAGAAAAATTAATATAAATTTAAAAATGTTTATCATAATATACTATCTATTATCAAATATTAAAATTAAAAATATGTATTTTAGAAATTGTATTTAAATATTTTTAGAATTACTAATATGTAGATATATTATTATTAAAAATTAATTATATAGATGTATATATTATGATTATTTTATATAAATAACATAATTAATTATTAACAACATTTGAAAATTATTATTTGTTATTAATATTATTATTATTTATATAAATGAATAATTATTTATTGAAATATCTAATTGACATAAATATAAAATTATATACAGAAATAATTTTATGTATACATACAAAAAGATAAATCCCCAAGATAAAAAATTAAAAAAATATAATTAAAATATCTATATATTTTATATAGGAGATGGTAGAGCCCAAAGGCCTTATCTATAGTTGGAGTGGTTTCTGAGTGGTAAACACACAGTCAGCTTTAACAACAGGCCTAGATTAAAACTAGGGTGGGGAATTATTTCATGATTTACTATATCATTACTACAATATGTATTGTTGTGTACTGTATTATTTCAACTATACACCTAAATTGGACTTTCAGGCCATTTTATTGGGCCTACAAGATATAGATCCTTAGAGAAATCAATGGCCTTGGGGCATTAATGACATTGAGTCCGCATTTGGATTTTGGGCCATAGGGTCTTCCGGTTATCGAAGGCCTTTAGGACACAATTCCTTCGGACCATGGAGGGGATCAGGTTTTCCTTACTATAGAAACCCTATGATGATGAATCATAGTTGTAGTAGTCACTAGGTGGAGAAAACCTGACTCAATATTGAAGGTTGGATATAGAAGACATGCCATTAGCCTATGTAGTGATATTAAGGGCATTGAAATCCATAAGCAATTTTATGTGGGTATCGTGGTGTAGAATTGAAGAGGTGATGTGTTGGGTCATTCTCGTATAGTTGGATAAAAATAAAATGTAAGGGATTTATACCTTTGGGACTCTATGCCATATAATTAAAGCTTTTGTGCATCTATTCCTCTAGGTCGGGTAAGGGATCCCTCTCAACCTAGTTAAAAAATTTTCTTATCTTGAAATAAAAATTATATAATTGAATCCCTCAGTGACAATACCCTTTATTAAAATAAAAAATTACAACATGGTAGGATTTGATCATACATAGTAAAAACTTCCCTCACCCAAAAAATAGAAACCATAAAAATTGTATGAGACACCAATTTCAATTCAAATTCAATAACTCTATAATGAATTAAATCACCTCAGCTTCCTAGAATACCATTTTTGTAAGGGTTACCTCTGCCACATGCGTTTTTTTCATTACTACTATTCTTTTCTCATTATGAAGGATATTTTTCTTCATTTTAAGACAATTTAGTGATGTATGATTCCCTTACATGTTTAGATTCCACCCTAGGATAATATTTCTCTAACATAATAGGTTTTTAAAAGGAATTTATATTCAGGTACCTTACTAGAGTTTCAACCTTCCCAACCTAAACAACCTTAAACTGATCAATATCTTCCCCTAATAAGGCATAGTGTGGATTTGTATCAAGTAAAGAAAATACATTAGTAATTGACACCACAGCTCGGGATGGAGGAGTGTACCACTTGGTATCAGCATTCCTAAACTAAGAGAAAACATTTCTAGAATTAGTACACACTATCATGGAAGAAATTCTCTAAATCTATTCCATATGACTTTTCTTAAAAATAGAATACAAAGTGTGTCAATTCTTACTGATTCACCATGTTTAGATACATGATCATGCCCCTACTCTGATGTTTCCTTGATAAATCTCATTTTACCAAACTTTATTCATACATGAATATTAATTACCTATGGGATAAAACATCCTTCAATTTATAATGGATACCAAATCTTAATACTACCTCTATAATCACCAGCTCAAGCTTTTGGGCACTATTTGTAACAACCATTTGATCTTACAATAATTTATAAATGGTAAGAGATGAATTATTAGGCTTCATGGAAGAAATTACATGATGAGGATCCTTAAATAAAAGTCCCCATTTAATGGGAAGTAATAACTACTATTACACATAAATTTCTCCTATAACCGATTCCTCT
This sequence comes from Viscum album, assembly GCA_963277665.1. NCBI lineage: Eukaryota > Viridiplantae > Streptophyta > Magnoliopsida > Santalales > Viscaceae > Viscum > Viscum album. The sequence continues at coordinate 126,167,877 of OY728147.1, forward strand.
AGAATAGACCTTGGTTGAATAGATAGAGAAACAAGCATCGTCCTCATTTGTGTTCCCGTTGGAGATTCCTTATTAATAATTATTCCAATATAATAATAATGTTAAATTTCATCAAAGAGATTCTCTTTAACACCCAAATATCTTATGATATATTTCTATTTAAATAGATTTTCTTTCTTTGATATCTTTCTTTAATGCAACAGCAATTTTAAAAGAACTATGATATAAATTGTATTATTTAAACATGATCAGTTTAACATAGTTTTAAAATTAGAGGTATGAATAAGAGTAACCACATTATGAAACATATTTATAAATATTTTATATAATTCCAATATTTTAGTAAATTAATAATAAAAAAGTTCTCAATTTCTAATTATGTTATTTTATACATTAAAAATAAATTTTCTTCAAAAATTGTTTTTATTAATTTTTATCAAAAGTAATTATAAATTTTATACACATTTATAAATTTTATATGGTAAAAAGAATCTAATTTTTTAAATAATCATATAAATTTTTTCTTAAGGTGAAATTGTTTTATTTTTTCGAAAAGATTTTTTATAAGTAAATAGTGAAAATTTTGATTTTTGAAAAACTTTCATTTCCTTACATTAAACAAATCCCATGATTTATTAACTTTTATCCTAAAATAAAATAATTTTCATTCTTTTGAAAATATTATAATTAATTTTATTGCAATTATCTATATCATTTTTTGTGGTTTAAGTTAATTTTTGGTCATAGAAATATTTTTTCAAAAAAAATCTTTTCCTTTTTCTTTTTATGCATTTATAGTAAAATAATTTCTGAAATCATATAAAAATTGAATATTATAAAATGAATTTAATATTTATAATAATTATAATTAATATAATTTAATAGAATCAAATTAGTTTTTGTCATTATGAATAGTAATTGTGGTAATGAATTTTCATCTCCATTAAAGAGGAAAAACAAGGATAAAACACTGTGGTAAAACATTAAAATATCTTCAAGAATTTCTGTTATATTAATTTTTGAAGAATTTAACAAAATATATATCTATAAGAACTTCAAAAATTTATTTTAGAGCATTATTTTGAAATTGGGCACACAAGATTGACTTTTTTCTATATAACTTGTATTTTATTCAAATTTAAAACTGTTTTTTGGATTTTTGAATTTTATGGTTTGGTTTGAAGATATCATTTAGTTTTGGATGTCTATAAAAAGATTAGAACCCATTGTTTTTTATCATTTAAAAAATAAAATTCATTTAAACCAACTAATTTCTTTATTTCAAGGAGAAATGATTTTTAATCTTAAATCAGGTATTTTCAAAAAATCTATTTTACATGCGTTTTTTATTATATTAAAAGTAATTTATAAGCACAATAATATTTAATGTAATAAAATTGAATAAATATTTTTAATCATAATTTCAAAAAATATAATTCCTCTTATATTTTAGTTCATATTGTTATATTATCATGGAAAAATGTAATGTTATCACGATGGAGGTTAAAATGGGTTTAAATTGATTTAGCAAAGTTATAAGGCTTAAAATATCTCCATAAAATTTCTAAATGTGATTTTTTGAATTTATTTAGACCCTATATAATATTGTATTCTAATTTTGGGTGTCATGGTTCCTCTTTACATGATTATGATATATATATATATATATATATATATATTAATCTTATAAGTAATTCCATGTGTGTCTTTTCCAACACTCATAAATGGGAACCATCTCTACTTCATTATTAATAATGTTTTATCCTTGTAAATTAGAAAATACCTCACATAATACTTTCGAATATTCATTTCAAACATCCTATATTTTTTTCATTCCAAAATATCATTCTTTCATGTCTTCAATTTTAACCTAAAAGAGGTTTCTCAATGAAGAGTAACAACTCTTAACGGAGTACATTCAACTTTATTTATTATTATAAATTCTCTAAATATATTATATTCATTATAAAATAATAAATTATATATATTAAATATAATTAATAGTTATTTTTTTTATGTAAAAAACATTATCCGCCTTGGTTCAATCCTATGGGAAAAAGAAAACATTTCTCATGTGTACATATGGACTACTTTTTCCATATAGTGATCAGTTTCTTTTTTTATCACATTTTAACATTATTGGTTATAATTATTTATTTAATGAATATATATGATATATATAAGATATTATTTTATTTATTTAATGGTGAATTATTATTTTCATCATTCTATCCATCAAAATGTGGAAACATCACTCGTGTGTACGTATGGACTACAGTCTCCACAAAATGATGTAATTCATTTTCCATCATTATATTATATGAATAGTTATAAAATCTTATAGAATTATATCATATTATTATTATAAAATTGTTAATATAATATGTTGTTACTAACTTTTTGGTAACTCCCTTATCTCTTTTTGTTTTCAACATTAATTGTATGTGTCTTGGGACTCCCAAGATATAGAGAATGTTTTTTGTAAAATGACCTAATGATCAGTGATGTGTGTTTATTAAAAATATTGTAGTCCTTGTATAAACATGTAATGTATTAGTAGGTTTCCACCTAGGATTAAAGAATACTATAGGTGGTTTGGGTTTTTATGTAAGGATCTGTTGTTTTCACTCTCTGTTATAAATTTACACACCATGTAGTGGGAGTAAATGATGTATAATGTTTTCCCTGATCCATTAATAATATGAGTAAAAATGGTGAATGAATACACCACATGTAATGATTCCTTTATTTTCATGGTTAAAAATAGGTTTTTTAATATAAAAGTTATGATCTTTTGGGTTTATATGGATCCTATGGATTACACGATGGGAGAAATTATTACACCCCATGTAAGTCCATAGGAATTTTATTTTAGGGTTTCCTGATAGTGATTTATTTATTCATTCAACATAAAACCTCCTTCCTCTTGACCTACAAATCCAATTTAATAATTTTGGATACCTCCAAAACTTTTGGATCATTTTTTAGTAATGGATCATTATTTTGGTTGAGGTGTATCTCTCCGAATGTGTAATAATTACTACAACTTCATTGTCTTTGATCGTGGTAGTTTCATTGAATTCGGTTATCAGATATACCTACCCATGGTAATGATTAAATTTTTATAAGTGTTGTGTGATCTTGTTTTCAGTCCATTTATTTACTGGTTGTGTTATAGTGGGTGTGCATTCTAGAGGTATGTTATGATATTTCTTCTTCATTAGACAAGTTGATAAATTGAATCAATTCTAATATATATGTATGGATTTTAGGTCCTATGATTTCATTGTTGTGTCTATACTTATTGGGTGATCTCATTTCAGGCATGTGAGACCCATGTTTTTAGGTAGGTGGTTTCCTCTCTAACATATTCTAGTGAACACATTGCTCCGGTTTTTGATAAATTATTTAATAAATGAAATAGAATGATTGACTGGTTTGATTTGTGTGTGTGGAAATGGGTTTTTGATAAAATATTGTTTTACCCATATTTTTTTAAATGGAAATGGTTTTTAAAACATAGTGAAATGGTTTTTAAATCATGAAATGATGAAATTTTTTAAGGAAATGGTTTCTTAAATATAGAACACTGGAGGCCTTCGATACTTCGGTGGAAGGAGTAGTAATATGTCTTGTCCAGTGTAGTGGGTGTTCACATAGGCCCTTTCTCTTCTACATGAACATGTTTTTCTAGGAACATATTAGGCATTTTTGGGGTTCATGTTCTAGGGTGTTCATATGCTCTCTAGAATCGATTCATATTTCTAGAGTATTTAAGAACACATGATTTTCTTTGTTACGTAAGAGTGTCATATAAATCCTGGCCTAATGTGATCCTTGGAGTGATGTTACCTATGATTTTGGAAAATTTATGATGTCTTACTTTATAATTCTTTTACTGTACTACCTTGGTTCTGATATGATTTGTGGAAAAATATTTCATTTAACATGAAATATCTACATGAAAGTCATTAAATCCGATTTAACTAATTTATTTTAAAATGTTGAAAAAGGGGGAAATTTATTTTTTTCCCGTGGTTTTTATATATAAACTACTAAAATATATATCATTCCTTCTTTACATTAAAATTGAGAATTATTAGATTTTTTTTCAAATACATTATATGGAAAACCTGGGTAAGACCCCACTATGCTTGTTAGCTTACACCATGTAATCCCCTTCGATGGTTCATATATTTTATTATGTATTTCAATGTAGGGAAAGGAAAAAAATCATGGTGAGGTGGTAAAGTTTTATGCCAATTGGGTTTGGGTAGTTGGATGACGAGGTGGTGGGAGTTAACCCATGCTATCACATGGAGATTGTTGGAGTAAAAGTTTTGATTTTTTCATCCTTTGTAGTTGGACTTTCCTCTTGGAGGTTATTTTTGAACCCTTTCAGTTGTATCACTTCTTCTATTTTCATTTAGTTGTGAAAAATATATATTCATGTGTACTTCTATTATCTATTTTACTAAATTTATATATATTTCACGTTGTCTGATTCTGGTTGGGAAACATCATTCCATCTCATTATTTTTTGTTACCCGGGTTCTGGACCCCAGACTATGGGGATCAGAAACGCCCTTCAAGTACGTTCAAATAAGGGTTAGATACCAGTTTCATAGGGTATCTAGGCCAGGTTCATTATATTTTGATATCATAGAATATATTTCTTCAAGATTCCAGGTCTTGGAATGTTTGGTATACTTGAGATATGATTTTTCATCTATATAAGTATATTTTGACGATTTCCTAGATATCTTATATTTTCATGAGACTCATGTTGTCATGGGATGTTAGGATGTTGGCCTCCTATTTATTTTCTTGACCTTAATATCAATTTTTATAATGGGTTTTCTTGTTTGAACTACTATTATTCTATTATATGATATTATATTTTGTTTTGGTGTGTAAAATTATGCCTCTAAGATGTTTTATAGGAGTTCCTCAGGAGTTTAAATCTAATGGTCCTCTAGGTAATCATTCTATGGATCATAATTTTATCAACATTATGATTTTTGGAATTTTCTAATGTTGAATAGAATAAACCATATTCTAAAAACATAGTCATTGAGGTACATCTAGGAGTTTTATGAGATATAGATCAATCATGGTAATTCTTGTGTGAGAATCTACTATCCTTTCAATGTATGAGTAGACCTCAAAAGTCAAAGGATTCGCTTGATATGATTAACTATATTTTTGGCTTCCTATATATTCATGACATTATGAAGGTAAAGTTTTTAGTGTTTAGAATTGAGGTTCCCAATAAGTTATGGTGAGGTTATAAGGTACAGGTGGATATGCACATGGGCTTGGACTGTAGTGGTTTCAGGACACTCTTTTTCCAGCAGTTTTCTCCATATCCATTGATGATGGTGAAGTATTTATAGATCCCCACTTTGTATCATGGGGAGTGTTTTGAGTCATTATACACAAATCAGTTTGAGAATTTGTTTTTTTCCTTATAGGTTGTAAATAATGACTATCTAAAAGCATAGATATACCTATATGGTTTTCAATATGATACAAATTATAGGTATTTATGCTGATGCTTTGGACCTATGTAGATACAGATAGGTCCAAGATGTTATTTATGAATATGGAAGACATGTTTGGATATTTTTTCTATCCTCTTCAACATAGTGTCTTCCTTAGTATCACTCTAGTGGAGAAGTTGAAGTGTAAAGATCATCATAGGAGTGGTGGATGTGGTTCTCGACAGAAATCATCTTTAGTAACTCTAGTTACAGCAAGTGGTATGCCTCGGAATTTCATTCAGTTTGGAAAGGTTAGATAGACCCGACATTCTCGTCCTTCACCTATAAAGATGTGTTACAATTATTGACATTATGGTAATATATAGAATTTATGTCATTATCTATCTACACCTTTATATAGTCTTGCGTCACCATCTCCAAAGGCTACTATGTTGTTGTCAAATAAATAAAAGAATTTAGGGATCCTTCCATTACCCTCATGAGTGAATCACCATCAATTAGTAGATGAGTTTTTAGAAAATATATACATAGGTCTAACATGAGTGAGAGGTGCCACCTTGATTTAATATTTAGTATCAATTTATTTATTAGATACTATTACTTCCCCCTTGTTTATATATGGTTGTTTTATTTTTATTCTTAAACAATCATCTGGAGGTCATGCCATTTATTATGTAGTAAGATAAAACTCTTTGGAATTTGGAGGAGTTTGGTTCTCAGTGTGGGTTTTATGTGCTCTCGATAGAAGATGCTGAGTTAGTCTAGGATTTCCAAATTCTCAACCTGTATTTATTAGATGTCATTATCATGATGAATTTTTTTGTTTCTCCTCATGTGTTGGTTTATTTTTAGCATCATTGTTTCATGTTTCTTGCAAACAATGATAGTCCATGGGTGTTTCATTGAGAGTGGGATCTAAGTTCTGTTTGTGTAGGACTTTCCTTCCTATAGATCAAGACATTTCATTTATGTTTTAGCAGTTGAGCCTAATTAAATTTCTTATATTGTCGATCTTATCATGTTTTTATGAGTTTCCTAAGGTTTTCATATATTATTTATTTGTGCTTCCTCTAAAAAGATAGGTACATTTTATGATTCGGTTGGTACTAGGTACAAGGCTGATTTTGATAACTTCCTATTATATGGAACTAGAGGAGATGAAAGAAATCATGATTTATTTGGATGATCTGATGGAAAAGGGTTTTGTTTTCCCTAGTGTTTCACCTTGGGAAGAACCATTAATCTTTTCCAAGAAGGAAAATGGTTCACTCTAATTATTCATAGACTATAGAAATTTTAACCTGGTAATAGTTAAGAATAAGTATCCTTTTCCTTTGTGGATGATTTTTTTGATTAGTTAAAATGGGAAAAGTATATTTCAATGAATGGCCTTTAGTGGGGTTATCAACAGCTTAAATTCCAAAAGTTGGATATCCTAAATATAAATTTTATGAGTAGGTAAGGCCATTATGAAAATATTTTGAATCCATTTGTTTTGAAAAATGCTCATATACTTTTTAAGGGTTAGATGAATAAGATATTCCTTAAGAATATTGAAACTGTTTTGGTAGTGTCCATGGATGATATTTTGGTTTACCAAAGATTTTAGTGTTAGTATGAGCACCATTTTGTTTGGTTCAAAAAATATAAATTAGTCACCAATTTATATAATGATTTAAAAATGAAACATATGTATTCACGATGTGAATTTATTAGGCAATGTGATATCTATGAATGGATTTTCAGTTGAAAACTATTAACGGTAATAACCATAGAATTTCATTGACATTCAGAGCTTCCTATGTTTTGGTGGATACTACCAATGGTTCATCAAAGATTTTTGAAGGTTAGAATTATTTTTTACTACTCTTACCAGGAATGTGTTGAAATTTATATGGGATTAAAATTTTCAGTTTTCTTTTGATAAGCTGAAATGACTTCTACCATCAACCCCTATTCTAATCTTAACTCATCCCGGTAAGTGGAATGTTGTTTTCTGTGATGCTTTTGTCACATGTTTTTGGTACATGGTTATACAAAATTTTCATACAAATATAATTTTATTTGAAAACATTATAATAATTACCCCCTAATTATTTGGATATTGTTGTAGTTATTTATACACTTATGTTTTGGCCACAGTATCTTTTTTTGTAGAGGTTCAAAGTCTTTTATTACCATAATTATTTTAGATATATATTTTATAAATAATATAAGAAAATAAAATAGTTTAAGTGGGTGGAATACCATTAGGAATTTTAATTCAACATCACATACACCACAAGTAAGGGGAATCCATTTCGGATTTTTTGAGTGGGAATGTTTCATCAAATACTTATCAAGAATTAATGGAATAGTGGAACCTTATCGGTCTTTTTTCTTAAAAGCATCTAGATGCTTGATAGGATTATTTAGGTATCGTTCTGGGTAGTGTTTAGTTATCATCATCTCTATTTTGTTATATTATATACAGTCAGCAGTGGGATGACATGTTTATAGGAATTTGAGAACCCTATATGGTTGGGAGACCATTTCTGGTTGGTCTTTATCTTTAGATTGTTTTCTATATATTGGGTATTTTTTTCATTCTAGCATATATGAGGATCGCATTTTTTTTATTTTCAAGGATATTTGTGGTCCATTAATTTAGGAACTATAAAGATTTCTATGGAATGGGATTATGATTCTTGTTTCCAAGTATAAAGAGTGACATTGTTGATTATGTTTCCTTCATTTAAACGTGTCAATAGATAAAGACAGAGCATTTGAAACAATTTTATTTTCTCTAGATGCATCTATTTACTATTTGTAAATGGGATGAGGTATCCATAGAGTTTTTTTTGGGTTACCAAAAACTCCCTAGGAGAGGAAGGATATATAGGTGGTGATTCATTGGTTGAAAAAGTAAGACCATTTCATTTTGATCATGGACACCACTAAAGTAGATAATCTGGGTATGTTGTATATGTAGAAGATTGTGAGGTTACATGGGGTTCCTTCATCTTTGGTTTTAGATAGGGATTATAGGATTACGTTGAGGTTCTATAGGGGTGTCCAATAGGTGATGAAGACTCACGTCAAAGTGAGTACACCTTATCATTCATGGGTATATGATTAGAATAACCATACTATTAAGATTCTAGAAGATATTCTCTATTCATATGTGTTGGATTTTGGTGGATCTTGGGTAATCTATCTGGATAGGTTATGTTTTATTATAACTACAGGTATTAGTCATCAGTCAAAATGGATCCCTTCGATGATCTATATGGTCTCCCAGGTAGGTCACCTCTTTTCTCAGAATATTTGGGAAAATCAACTTCTGGGGGACCGAGATTGGTTCAAGAGACGTCTATGAGGATTCCGGATATACGTTAGTGTCTGGTTACATCATAGAGTTAATTTTAATATTATTCAGATCATCATTTTCATCCTTTAAGGTTTTTCAAAGGTGATATGGTTTTATTGATGGTTTATACATGGTTGGTTAATCATCGTCATTTAAAATAGGTAATGTTGGCATTGAGATATAAAGAACTATTTCTGGCCACTAAGTAGTTTTGGATGGTTACTTATTGGTTTAAATTTCTAGTTCAGTTGATAAGTAATCATGATGTTTTCCACATATCAAACCTTAGGAAATACCATCCTGATCACTCTAATGTCATGATATGTGAATTGATTAAGACATATACATATTGTTTTATCATGGAGAAACCATTAGTTATTTTCAAAGTCTTTCATGGAAAGTTGATTCCATTGGTCAGAGTGTTATAGCAGCATGGATCATATTCTCATGAGAATTAGGAGGTAAATTAATTGATGAGGGATATATGTACTCACCTATTTACAAAAATTCATTATTCCACTTGACTTATTTGGGATGAAAATTATTATGGTAGTGATATTGTAACATCTAATTACCCATTTTTTGGTAATACCACTATCTTTACTTGTTTCCCTCTTTAATTGGGTTTGTCTTTGGACTCTAGAGGATGAAGAGAAATTTTGGGGGGATATGACCAGAAGTTCATGAATATATTTTTATTTAAATTAATGGAGTTTGTTTATAATCATGTAATAAATTATAGGTATTGTCATTGATTTCAAAGAATGATTGAGGTGGTTTGGGTATTCTTGTAAGAATATATTATTTTCTCTATCTCCTAGAAGTTTACATGTCCTATAATGAGAGTCGAAAACACTTATTTTTACTCCACATCATGTCATGAGATAAGTACAAAACATGAATTAATACACTATGTTTAAATATTACATGTTGTCTATGGATAAAAATTGGGTTTTTATTTAAAAACATCCTGGGTTTTTAGGGTATATGGATCCTATAGATTTCATAGTATGTAAAGGAATGATGTGTTATGTGAGTCTCATGGATAGGGATTTTATGGTGTCATATGAGTCATTTATTTATTAATTCAATAGATATACTCCTTTATCTAGACCAATATATCTTCTATAGTAACTTTGGAGACCTCCAAGCCTTCCAAATCATTTCTCTTGTTGATTGATCTTTATTACAGTTGTTAGGGTCTCTCTGAGTGGGTAATCTTTTATGTTCCTTCACTGTATTTGATTATTTTAATGTTGTTATGTTGAATTGTTTTATATTTTAACCCCTGTTAGTGATTCTCTCGATATATTTGTTGATCCATTATATTATATTGTATGAGTAACCATTTCTTTATTGATTGTAGATCAGTGGGTGTGAATTATTAAGGTATGTCGTGATCATTCCTCTCAGCCGACCATGTTGTTAAATTGAATTAATAATGTGATATTTGGATTTGTTATAGGGCCTTAGTTTTCATTTTTATACTCTTCCTTATTTTTGGATCCCATTTTGGGCATGTAGAACTTGATTTTTTAGGTAGCTGGTTATATATCTATCCAGTGATGGTGAACATCATTGCTCTATTTTTAAAAAAAGTATTTTATTAAATGTAAATGAAATATTGATTTTATTTGTGGAAATGGGATTTTAAGAAAATATGGTTTCCCCATGGTTTTGGTAAATGAAAAGGGTTTTAAATTTATTGTGAAATGGTTTTATGAAATGATTTTCAATGAATGATATAATGAAATGGTTTGATGAAATGGTTTGGAAAATAGATCTCATAGGAAACATTTGGTACCTGGGAGGAAGGATTTATAATATTTCTCATCCACTTTAAAAGGGTTTTATCTTGAGGATTTCCACTAATCTCTAGGATTTTTATTTTAAGAACTTGTTGGATCTTTTTGGGGTTCAATTTTTGGGGTCTTCTGAAGCTCTAGAGACTCTATGGATGTGTCTAGAGGATTGATGTGTGCATAAAATTCTATATTATGTACAGGTTTTATAGCTATCTTGTCCTACTGTAATCCTTAGTGTGATGTTACGTATGATTTTTTATTTTTTGATCTACTTTGGATTGTACTATATTGATTTTACTTCCATGTATTTGATAAGATATGTGATGTATCCTTTGTTTCGGAATTATATATCTTTTTTGATATTTGTATATGATATTATTTAAAACTGATTTACCTGCTTTATTTGTAAATGTGTTAAAAGGGGGAAACAAAATTTTGTCCCAATTATATTTATATATAAACTACTAAAATTTATATCATTAATTTTTTATTTAACATTGATCATGCTTAGATTATTTTTCAGATACTTGTTACAGAATACTTGGGTGACACCCCACTAAGCCTATTAGCTCACACCCTATATACACCATTTGTAGTGCATAGAACATGTTATGTATTTTGATATAGAGAATGGAAAGGTTCCATAGTGAGGTAAAAAAGGTTTATTTCATTTGGGTTTTGTTGGATGAATGGTGAGATAGTGATTTTTTTCCAAGATATCACATGTAGACTATTGGAGTATCTGGTTTGGTTTCTTCATCCTTTACAGTTGGACTCATCTTGTAGAGATTTTTTTACTACCTTTTCAATTGGAACACTTACATTTTTTTATTTATATTATGGAATATATTAATTAATGTTTAATTCTAATGTTTCTTTCTTATCATTTATATATATTTCATGTTTTCTACTTTAGTTTGGATGAAATCATTTCTTCTATTAGTTGTTGTTTCATGGGAACTAGATACCTACCATGGGGATCGGTAACTCCCTTTAGGTATGTGTAAATTTCAGTTAAATTATAGTCTCATATGGTATTTGGTTCAGGTTATTAAAAATTAATACCCTTTAGTTTATGTATCTTTGATACAAGTATAAGTATTAGGACTTTGAAACCATAACATGCAAGAAAAGCATATCAGTTATCACCCTGAATAGTGATTTTTAGAAATAATTGATAGTTAATGAGTTATAAGATGTTATAAGTAAATAAAATATTGTATTATATTTTTACTATGGTACTTCAATATATTAATGATATATATATATATTATAGGATATCATAACACATATGAAGTATGATGATGCGTGAGGTATGGGTTTATCATCTCAATTTTTCTTCTTTGAGACATATGTTATGTTTTGTACCTTTTCTATTTTAGGATGTGTATATATAGCATAATTCCAATAATATATCATGTATATAATTATATTGATTTTATATAATGATTCACTTGATGTTAATCTATCATGGGTATTGTGATTTAAATGTTTCCAAAGAGTTAAGGGATATAAGTTTCAATCTCAATATAATTAGGATGGACTACACTTAAATATCCATTGAGGGAATTTTTATTATCCTTATCAGATAAAACCAAATAATTTATCTTTAAATATTGTCATTTATATATTATTTATGTATTGGTGCCATTTTCCACTTGTTGGTACTTAAAATGGTTTAGAGAATATTTTTAATGAAAAGTCTACATTATTTAATATTTTGTAGGTGTACTTTTTCTTCCAGGTCCATGATTTTAAAAACTTGTTTATAAAAAATTCATAAATAAATTTTAAATGTTTAAAAAAAACTTTTTAGAAACTTTTATTTTCTTTGAAAATTTTTAAAAGGAATATTTCTAAAAAATAACCATACAAGTTTTTTTACCTTTTAAAAAAGTATGAAAGGAATGTTTTCATTTAGTGTGAGTGTCTAGAAAGATTTTTCTCATCATCATGACCATTATTTAATTTGAATCTTCCATTAAAAGTTTCAATTATTCTTTTAAAAAAAATTATTCCATAATATTTTGGAAATTTTGATATTTTAAATAAGTGATTTCAAAATGAAGAAGAGTGTTTTCCTCAATAAATATTCAAATGACCCTTTAATGAAAATTTTCATCTATGATAACGTCCATTTATTATAATTATGTAATACGAGAGATATGATCCAATGATACCATCATTATTATTATTTTGGATAGGTAATGATCATAGTGATTTTATTTTTAAGATACCTATTTCTTTTTCATGGTTTTTAGGATGATAAAATGATGAATGATCTTATGATATTATGAGATGTTTATGGATTAACATTATGTGATTTTTGGGCCTTTTATATCCCTACAATGAATTGGGTATATATGGATAACTCATATTGTAATTATTTTATTCATAAACTTGATTTCATATTGGTGTTTGGACATGGTTTCAGGTTCATATGATTATGTGTGTCCTTGGTTTCATGTCCACCGTTTTATGTGTGGGCCTCATTTCATGTCCATAAGTTTATAAGTAAACTTGATTTCGTGTACATAATATGATGAGTTAGCATACTTTTATTTATAAATGTTAACAAATTTTATAAGATTTTTTTTCTTCAAATTCTTATGTTTATGATATTCTCGCATGACTCGTGATTATAATATATTAATTGATGGGTATGGTTTTGAAAGGTTTGGTTCATGTTATTTTATACTTATTCTCAATTTTTACCTAAATTATAATTGGTAAATCCATTGTTTACCCTTAATAAGAATCTGAGATCATCATTTTTTATGATTCCTTTTCAGAAAATAATTAAAAAAAGGTTTTATGTATGTTATGTATAAGAAGGTTCCCAGATGGGAATAACTAAGTGGGAGAGGTTATATATCTTCTATGTACTATTTTTTATGTTCTCAAGTTTCCAATAACTCTGAACCTTTATTCTTCTGGAATTGACTATAAGGTGATGTAATAAATATTCATCTAATAATAATTAATATGTATGCACAAAAATTATGGGCCACTACAGTTGGTATCAGATCATGGTTTAGTTATTTTTGTAAACTAGGGTGTAGAAACATTTTCGAGAATATTTAGTATAAAATTAAGCATATTAGAAAATCATAAGTTAAGGTAAATAAATGAGTGTAGTTTTCCTAGAAATAAATACTTTTATAGATACTATAAGTCAATATGGTATTAGAATAGATTCATCTAAGTGTAATGACCCTAAAAAAGAGTTTTCCAAGTATATCTCGACCATCATTCCGGTGCATAGTAAATGGGCCAATACTGCACACCAAATTTAACACCATTGAGGGATATTCTGGGGTTAAATCACATTATATATATAAAACATTATGAAGGATTTGAATTTATAATGACCATATATTACATAGGTTAAAAATAATTTTTCATAGAAATAAAAGAATGTTTCATAATTTAGGAAATCATAATAATAATGTTTATAATCATATGATTGTATTTTGGTGCAAGGATGTGTACAAACATCCATTGTAAGTTACTTAAATTTTATGTATAATACTACCTATTAATTTTGGGTATTTACCTCAATATTTATTAGATAAAATAAATATTTAGGATATTCTTATTTTATATAAGTGTTTCAATTTCATTCTATATGAGTTTCTTAAAATTTCATTGAATCATGAAGTTGAGTTTTAAATAGAACTGACTCCTAGTGCTACACCTATTTCAAATACACCAAATAGAATGGACCTAATCAAGTTGTATAAATTGTAGTAACTCAAAGAGAATCTATAAAATGGATGCATACACCCAAGTGTGTCACCAAAGGGTTCTCATATTCTTTTTGTTTATAAGAAATATGGTTCAATGTATATTTTCATTGATTATCCAGAACATAATAAGTTCACCATCAAGAAAAAGTATTATCTACTTTTTATAAATGATATTTTTGATCAATTATGAGGTGATAAAAAATTTTATAAAATTTTTCTTTGATCAAGAAATCGTAATTTTAGTGTTAAGGATGATATACTCAAGATATCCTTTCATGTGTGGTAAGGTCATTTTGAATTTATAGTAATTCCATTTGGACTTACCAATGAACTCTCTATCTTCAGGGATTTACTATATAGTGTCTGTAAATATTAACTTGATCATTTTTTGTGGTATTTATAGATTACATTTTTATGTATTTGATATTAAAGTTAAATATTTAATAGCTTTTAAAGACTATTATAAAACCCGAAAGAAGTAGATGTTTTATAACAAATTTAACAAGTGTAAATTTTACCAATATAAAGTTTCATTATTGGGTTATATAATCTCAACTAAGGGTATATCACTATATCCTTTTAAAATATCAGTTATCGAATGATGTCCCATACCAACCATGGAAATCTAGATTCAAAGATTTCATAGGTTGGAGGATACTACTAACATTTTGTGATATATTTTTCATTACTAACTGATTTAATAACCAATTTTTTATTATAAGGGATCCATGTTCTCATGGATAGATAAATGTGAGAAACATTTAAAGGATTAGAAAAGATTGTTTTTCAGTGTACTTTTTCTAACACTACCAGTTAGTGGATAAGGGATTGTGATATTTAGTAATGGATATAAAAATTGGCTAAAATTATTCCTCATGGATAATGATAAGGTTATAGCTTATTCATCACACCAACTCAAAAAATCATGATCAAAATTACAAATAAGCATATTTTGTTTTGGAAGTAGTAATTTAGGAACTCAAAATATAGGGGCATTATATTTGTGGTGAAATATGTGATATATATACTAATAAAAAACCTTAAGTATATATTCACATAGAAATATTTTAATATGATCCTGAAATGATGGTTGGAGTTGATCAATGATAATGACTTCATAATACATTACCACTCTGGGAAAATAGATACCATGTTTATTTCTCTGAGTCAGAAAGTCCATGAAATTTTATCCTTGATGAGTATTAAAAGTGGTTCCATATTTGTGGATATTCTTGAGATATATCTTAAAATAATGAGTAAATGGGATATATCATATATCTATCATATTAATGTTCATTCATACATCCATGTATGGATTATAGAGTCATTGAATGAGGATGTGGACCTAAAAAAGGTAATAAAATCTTATAAGTTAAAACATGATTATGATGGAATGATATGGGTCAAGAACCAATTATGTGTCCTATAAATACCTGATATAAAGAATTATCTATTGGATTAATCTTGTAGTTCATCATTTACTATTCATCCAAAATTTATAAAGACATATATAGATCTAAAATTGTGTGGGTAAACATGAAGATAAATATTTTTTATTACGTATCCAGATGTCTAGTATTTATCAATTTAATTATATGAGATAGAATTATAAGGGGTTGTTACAACCATTACCCATACAGAATGAATATGGGAAAACCTTTACATAGATTTCATCATCATAATACCCAAAACATCTAAGAGGGACAATACTATTTGAGTTGCAATCGATCACCATAAATAAATATATGCATTTCATTTCCATAAGATAAAATTTCTACCTTGATAAAATTTACAATATATATGTATATATTAATTAACTGGTAAGGTCTCATGGAGTACCACATTATTTTATATCTAATTGAGATATATGGTTTACTTCAATGTTATGGTGAATACTTCAACCATATTTGGATACAATGTTATGTTTCATTACAACTTATAATACTAAGAGTACATTTTAGTATGAGGGTACTATTCCAACACTAAAAGATATTCTGATATACTATTTTATATATTTTATTGGTATTTGATATCAACACAATGATGGGTTGAATTTTGAGAATAAAAGATATTAGAATACAATATTAGTGAATAAATGGTAGTGAAATTCAGATCCATTCAGAAACACATCTAGGAATCTCAGAGTCGATATAAAAGTAATACATATAGTCATCAGTGAAATATAAAATTCAATGATCGTGAAAATGTTTTCCTAAAACTTTCTCAATATAAGAATGTTATGATATTTAGAAATAATGGAAATATTTTTCCTTAAGTATATTGTCCAATTTTATATTCTTTATTGAGTAGGGATGGTAGCTTATCTCTTGGTTCTTTCACTGAACTTCTCTCATGTTCATGATGTGTTACATGTATCAATCCTAAGGAAGTTCTCATCCAATCCTTCATAATAAATGGAGCTAGATGTTATACCATTAGGTAATGATATTTACTATAAATAAAAACTAGTATAAATATTGAATATTATAGATAAGGTAATATGGAATAATACTACTCACTTGGTTGAAGTTCTCTAGAGGAATTAGAAATTTGAGGAAGATATGTGGGAACATGAAGATGTAATTGTGTAGAAGTATCCATATTTTTTTGAATCTGAATAATTTGATTTCAAGGAAGAAATTATTATAAGGTGGTATTATGAAATACCCATTTTTTATAATATATTTCTCTTTAAATTAATTTTATTTCTTTGATAGTTTCTTTACTTGTAACACTGAGTTTAAAAAAATTATTATATAAATACTATTAAATAAATGTGATCAGTATAACTTATCCATTAGTATTTGTGAAATGAATAGTAATAAATACATAATAGAAAATATTTATAAAGGTTTTATGTAGTGCAAATTTTTTTATTAAACACTAATAAATATGTACTCGGTTTAATCTAAAGTAATTTTATACTTAAAAAACACATTTTATTTAAAAATAGTTTTTATTTATAATTATTAGACAATATTATAATTAAATTTTTCCATATTTATAAATTTTATTTGATAAAAGGGATGTTATTTTCTAAATAATAATACTAAAATTATCTTACGGTAAAAGTTTTGAGATTTTTCTGAATGATTGATTTTTTAATTAAATAGTGAATAACTCTAATTATTGTTAAACTATCATTTATTTTAATGTACCATAATTATTTGAATTTTATCTAAGATTATCAAAATACTCTATTAGTTATAAAAAAAATATAATTTATTAAATGTGAATCATCTTTATACTTGATTTTTTTGTAGTTTTATTTTCAGTCTGAAGAATGTTTTTTTAACTTTTTTCGTTGCACTTTACGAATTTATTGCAAAATGAATTTCTAAAAATTATAGAAATTGATTATCTTGAAATAAATTTCATATTTTTAATCCACATAATTAATATTATTTTATAGCTTCAACTTATGATTTTTACTTTATTAATATTAATCATTATAAAGATTTGTCACCTTGTTAAAAGAGATAAAACGTGATTAAAACTATAGAGTAAAGCATTAAAATCTCTCCAACACGTACCATTATCCTATTTTATAAGTTATTTTCCTCAAAATAAATTTTGAAATAATTAAACAACATATTTTTAAAACATTATTTATAAATTGGTAACCCAATGTTGACTTCTATGAAGAGATGTTATATTTTTTTCAATTTAAAAACTATTTTTGGGTCCTTTTATTTAATGTAATAGTAGAAATATTAAATTTGGTTTTGGATCAATGAAAAGGTATAAAAATAATAATTTATTTATTATTTATAAAAATAATTGAAACCAACTTGTTTATCTATTTCAAGGTGAAATAATTATTACTCTTTAATTGGGTATTTTTCTATAAAAAAAATCATGCATTTAGTAATCTTATATTAAACGTAATTTCTACCACCTATAGATATTGAATCTAAAAAATGTTTTTAAAATTTTTAATTTGAATATAAAAATTATTTTATAAATCAATTTTAATTTTTTCTATATAATTATGTTATCATGTTAAGAAGTTACATTTTCATGGGTAAGGATAAAATGTGTTTAAATTGGTTTAACTAGAATACGATGGTTAAAATATATACAAAACCATTATATATTTGATTTTTTGAGTTTTTTCATACCCTATAATATATTATCAACTAAGTGGGGATGTTTCGGTTCCAGTTTCCATGATTACGATATATATATATATATATTTATTTTAGGTAATACATAGTGTAAAATTTCCCTCACCCATAAAAGGGAACATCATATATTCCATTATTCACAACATTTTTGTATTAAAATTGACCAAGACCAACCATAATAACATTATATATTCCTTAACCACATCATATATCTCCTTTTCTTTCGAAAATATCATCCTTTCAAGGCTTAAAGTGTCATCAAAAAGAGATTTCTCAATAAAGTGGTATAAATATTAATCGAGTAAATTCAATTTTATTGCTTCTTATACCTCCTATAAATATAGGGTATCCATTATAAAATAATCCCTTAAATATATTAAACATAATTATTTTTTATTATGTTGATTTAACAAACATTATCCACCCCTTTCTATCCTATGGGAAAATTAATCATCGCTCATGCATACATGTGGACTACCACCTTCACAAATGGATCTGTTTCATTTTTTCATCACAATTTTTCATTTCTGGTTATAATGATGGATTTTTTTAATATATGGTATATTTGTAAGAATATTATATTTCTATAATGTTTAATTAGTATTTACTATTTTTACATTCCATCCATCAAAAATTGGAAACATCACTCATGCATATATATGGACTACCATCTCTATGAAGTGATGTAATTCATTTTTCATCAACACTACAAACGAAAAGTTATAAAAAAATTTAATTATTAAATATGATACTTATGGAATGATGAAAAATACATATATAATTTATCCATGATAAAAGTAAAAGGACTAGGACTTATAAATATAAACATGTATGAAGAACGAAACAGATATCACCCGGAACAGTGATTACAATAAAGAACTGTTACTACATGGGTGATAAGATGTTATAATTAAATCATATAAGATATTATATATATATTATTTTGTTTCATGAATAGTTTAATAATATATGTATATATATATATATATATATTAATTTTACAATATTTTCCAACATGTGTGAAGCAGTACGAGTCTTGAGGTAAGGGTTTATCGTTTCTAATTTTCTTCTTTGAGACATAAGATATATTATGCACCTATAATGTTATATGAGGTATATATAAAATATATTTGTAATTTTATATTATTAATCTCCTTAATTTATAGATATATAAGTTTTTATTTTATCTTATTATTTAATATGGCTTATGATTACAAAGTTACAAAAGATTTAATGGGTTTATGTTTTAGTCTCATTATTATTGGGATTGATTATGCTCAGAATTCCATTAAGGAAAATTATATTGTACTTAGATAATAAAATTAATTTATTTTTATTCCTTTATAGTTATTTATATACTTTTTATGTATTGTTGCCATTTTCCTTTATTTTTTACCTAAAATTATAGAAAATGTTTTTTTTATGAAAACCTGATCTTATTTTCTCTTTGGTCGATGAAAATTTTCTTACAAGTCCATGATAATAAAAATTATTTTCTAAATGTTCTTAAATATAAATGAATTTATTTAAAATTTATTTTTTACAAAAATTTATTTTAAATAAAAATGTTTAAAAATTAATCTTTCTAAATGTTTTTTGAACAATTAATTTTTGGTTTTTTACTGAAGTGTGAAAGGAATGTTTTCTTTGAACATATACAGAATGGATGGATTTTTTCATAGCCATCATAATTTATTTAATTAAAGATTACATTATAAGATTCCATGTTTATTTTCAAAAAACAGTTTTCCGTAATATTTGGTAAATATTAATAATTTATATAAGTGATTTGAAAATTAAAAATGTTTTTCTCTCAAGAATAATTCAAGTGGACTTTTAATATAATTTTTCATATATTATAACATCCTTTGATGTTACTTATGTTATACTAGAGATATGATCCAATTTTACTATACATAATCCTTATCTATATGGTTTATTACTATTGTGATGAGATGTTTATAGAACCCATTTTTTTCCACAGTTTATACAATGATGAAACAATGAATGCTCTTATGATCTTGTGGCACATTTATGGTTTAATACTATTGGTCCACAATAAAACTATAGTGCATTTGGTAAATATGGATATCTTGTGAGATAATTATGTCATGCGTGAAATAGATTTCATGTTCACAACATGATGTATATACACGGTTTCTTATCGATATTTTTATACTTAGACCTAGTTTCATGCCCACAATTTTATGCATGGACCTGGTTTCATGTCCATAAGTTTATTTGAGTACATGATTTTGTGTCCTCAACATGATAAGTGAAACTATTTATTTTTATACATGTTATCAATATCATAATCTTGTGTTATTTACAATCATATGTTTATAATATGACCTCATCACACATTATTATGATTTATTAATTTTTTGGTGTAGTTTTAAAAGTTTATGCTCATATTATTATACCCTTATTCTCATGTTATACTTAAATAATACTTGAAATCTCCCTTTGTTAACCTTACTAGGAATCAAAACTCACCCTTTATTATATTTCCTTTTCTATGGTATATTTAAAAGGATATATAATAAGGGTTCCATATGTGGAGAACTAATTAGGCATATTGTAGATCTTTAAGGAACCAATTATTTATATATCTGAGTTTCCAATGTCACTAAACCATTATGGTTATAGAGTGGATTGTAATTTCATGTCTTGGATATTCATCTAATAAGGTATATAAATTTATATGAAAAGTATGTGTTACTATATTCCCTATACCCACATCTATGTAATCACAAAAGGGAGAATAATTATTTCTAGCTAGAGACTTTAATAAAGACAATGATTTTGAAGTATCTACTGATGTAGGGTTATTTTAAATTTTTTCCTCTGAATTTGGACTATCCATGGAGCTATCTGCCTCCTTTTCATTTGAGGAAGAAAAAATTTTTACCTCTTAGGAAGCTATAATTATAGTGGTACCCATGTCTGGCTTCTTGTTGTGGATGAATACCATCCCACAACTCATAGCCTTACTTTCCTTTGGCTTCATTAGTATGGTAGATGAAAAATAACACAAATAAATATTTTTTTCCGTTCTTTATTGATGTGTAAAGATACAATTCCACAATATAATTTGGGGAGTCTATTTCATAAAATTCATATCCACCTTTCGATTGACCTAGGTCTTATTGAGAATTCTCAATAATTCCAATATTATCAGAGTGCATAGGGACTAGATCACTTATATTTTCATCCTATTTTGTTTTATTTCCCTTAGCTTTGTGAACATTCAGTTCACTTACATCATGGTCTCCAACCTATTTCATCACCCCATCATCGGTTTTTGAACTCTGTAAGTTCTTTAGTAGAGTCCTTTTCCATCGAGGGTGTCATTTTAAATTTTTCCACAGTACTCTATTTCGACCCATAAAAGCTAAAAATTGGTATTTTACAACAATTATCATAATGTTTTCCTGTATTCTTATAACCCATATGAAATTTCGGCATTTTTTCGTAATCAATAATAAGGTTAAATAGGATTTCATCATCATTCAATAAAACTATTTTTATCAATGGTGAACGATGGTCAACCTCCACTAGAACATGTGATAAATGACCATATCTTACCCTCACTATTTTTCTATCCATTTTTATGGGAACTCTAACAGTCATGGAAATATCCCAAAAAATCTATGGGCTCCCAACAAACAAAATCAATACATAATTTCGAACCCAAATCTAAGTAATTATGTTCTTCACATTCAATGAATTAAAAGAAGTTTCCATGTTGGAAATCCTAAGAATTATAGGTTTTCAATTGATAAAGTCATTCCCCCGTGTTTTAGATTTAATAATGAATTATGAAAATACAATGTTGAAGAAAGATTTTCCCAAAGAAGTAATTTTCCAATCATAAAATTCAAATATTTATATGTAATTAACTATATAAAAAGCATAGTATTATTTAATTATATGGTATTGTCGTTAATTCTATTTAAGAAGCATTATTAATTATATTGATGTGTAAATATTTTTTACTATAAATAATATTTAAATATAAATAAATATTTTGATAAATAAGTTTTAAAAAAACATTTCCAATAAAATAATAATTATATAATATTATATAATATTTTTTCTATATCTAATATTAGTAATTATTAATTAAATTTAAATATTTTTAATAATATTTAAATTTTTTAATAATTATATAAATGAATATAAATTTAATGTTATAAGAATATATAATTTTATTTAAAAATATAAATAACTATATTTTAAATTAAAAATGTTTATTTTAAATATATTAATAATTAATATTGAATTTAGAATCAAATATATATATAATATAAATAAATTGTTATATTAAGAAAAATGTATATATTACATATAAATTATTGAAATATTTTTATCAACTACATGTGAAATATAAATGTATCAATGTTTTCCACATTGTATTATTAATTATAGAGATGTATAATTATATTTATAAATAATTATATGTTGAAATAAAAAAAGGATTAAGATAAATATATGTTATAAGATCCCAGACCTGAGGGCCTTTAAATATTTATTTTTTATAAAATACATTATTAACATGTATGAGAGAGAACCATTTCTTGGTATATTGGCCTGGAGGCATAGAGACTTTTTTAAAATTTTTATGGACCTGAATGCACTGAAAAAACTCTTATCCAACAATTCTATGATGTTTTTCCCTATCTCACCACATGAAAATGCATCCAACTATTCCATTTAATATATAGATTTATTTGAAGCCTAAACATATTGGTGTGGCCATCTTATCCCTCCCCATCCATGTATGGTTAGAACCTCCAGGTGATTGGTACCACTCTGACCCTTTTATTTTAGGCTGCACAATTTTAGTCGAACCACCCAACATTGATGGCCCAAATTCCAAATACATTTCCAGAAAAAAACATATGTGGGTACCCATATGATTAGTACCCTAATGCAATACATGCTACATTAATTCTAAAATTCAATCCGATTTGGTATTTAACACAAGTTATAAGTAGGATTCACAAGTATAATATGGGATATAACCATGGACACTGGATCAAATTGGCATGGATATAGCCCACTAACTATAGCCATAAACATAATCAACATTTCCACTGTCGTTGACTGTGGAAATATGGTCTTCATAAAGGAACCATACCCAGAGTCATGGGTATCACTTGTGGGTATTGGTTGCTTTCATGGGCCCTTCCCATAGTTATATGCTACTACCACAGGTGTCGCTCACAGTTATAAGTTATCCAATATGGAACAAAGGACTTATAGCTATGTGTACATTTCCCACTGTAATAGCCTGACACATGTAGAGAAAGGGTTATAGCCATGGTGATGGTGTAGGTGGCTATATAGGGCATAGATATAGTTGTGTCCACATGGATGAAACAATAGCCACTGGCATTTCTTGTGTCCATAGGTTTTCCATAAAATGGATTCTCGTGTGTCTTGACCCAATTTATTTAATCTTCGAATAAGAGTCCTCTACTAAAATGATTATTTGATATTTATGTAAACATATATGTATATATAGATATGTAAATATTTAAAAGTATATTTAATTTTTCTTATTTAAATAAATTTAAAATTTCACTTGTAGAATACCAAGAACCATGGGCATTACCGATTGATATATGTTGGTTATAGTCGGGAACATTTCCCATGGCTATAGAATCTTTCCCATGTTCTTCCTTTGAAAAGAAATTACCCATGCAAACATGTTATATCAAAAGGAAATTATCATGGAAATAACCCTTTAGTCCCATGGATATATACTATCCTTCCAATTTCTATAGGTGGGCTATATTTGTAGACCTTTCTTCTGGATATATATCATCCTACCTATGGCTATAGGTATGTTATTACACCAAAACATTCATTCCCAGACCTATATATGCTTTATATCCAAGGGCCAGGCTGACTATGGATATTGGTATGTGGCTATATGTGGTTATTCTTATAGTGATTGTGGGGGGTCTTTACCACTTGGATATGCCTCTAACTGCATGTCTTACTAATTAGATAAATATAAATATTGATTAAAATTTTTTATAATAATAATAGGAGAAAATTAATTATAAAATACAAAATAAAAGTTAATTATATAAATTAATTTATAAATTTTATGTTTTTCATTTCATTAAAATAATTGTTTATATATATGACATCATTATTCACATATAAATTTGTGTGTGTGTGTGCATATGTTTGAATATCCTAGGGTCTTATTTGTGTGTGGATGAACCCAACATGAATATCTTCATATCCAACTATATATAATTCAAATAATATTAATTTTATATTAATTATTACTAAAATAATATATATATATATATAATATATAAAATTTTACTAATATAAAAAAATCATATATGAAAAGTTCAAAAAGATTTAAATTTATTATTTATTCATTCAATTGAACATTAAAATTACAATTTTTTCATTGAAATTAAAATATATTAATATTTTACTTAAAATATATTGAAAATGGTTTTTTGGTGTTGTTGGGAATGTGGGGATACCATTTGTGGAGATGTAAGGAATTGTACAATGGGTTGTCCATGATAGGGGAAATAGGAGTTGTTGGGTATTAGTCGTGAGGGAAAATATTATACTTATATTGACTAATCATATTAGTTTTGGGTTATTTGGATAAGAGAAAAAAATAATGGATTTGGTTGAGATAAGAGGATAAAATTATCATTTTGTCATTTCAATGTGGATGCCCTAGATTTGGACCTTGGGATATGTGGCATGGGCTTTGGGAGAGTGGTCTTCTCATGTAGCTTCTTTTTAACTCATATCATTCTTCTTCTTCTCAACCTCCTATTTCAACATTTTATTATTTTGTTAATAATTTAGTAATTCAATGATTTTTTCCTCACTTTTATCTATCATGAACTCATAGTCATACAAATTTGGTGACTCCACTAGGGAATGTGATCATAGCTGGAAAGCAAGATAGTCATTATGGTAGACATGAAATGTTTTGGGGGGAAACTATTGTGAAATTTATTTCTCTCTCCTGTACCTAAATTGTATTATGTGAAATACTATTAAATCACTTCTGAGATAACAATTATTACTTTTGTAATGTTCCAATCATGCTACATGTTGATATTGGGATGGAGAATATAGTTTCCACGATTGATTTGTCCTTTGAAATGTTGCAACAGACATTGAAGACTATGTGGGGTAGTTTGGATAAGTTAGAACATGGAAAGATTGAGTAGTAGTACTTAGTGAATTTGTAGTTATTGAATATACAAGATAAATAACTACTCTAGTTTTCCATCATGGAGTAGTAAATAATAGTAAACAGTAGGGACCTCATGTTGTAAGTAGGACATGGATCAGAATCTAGTGAGTAGTATGAGTCAACAACTAATATTACTAGGTAAAGTAGCAGTGAAAATTCGATGGAAGATATCTAACATGGTGGAATCCTAATTTTTGGAAGATTTAAGACTAATTTTTATCATAAAATTAGAAATTTAAATAGAACTAATTCTATTTCAACACTTGAATAATGTGTTGAAAAGTTAATGGATCGAATATCACTAGAAGAAAAATTTGGTAAATATGAAGTTTCAATCAATTAAAAACATGATGAAATTTTGGTTTGGGAGAGGAATGATGAAGATTCATTTGGTATAATCCATTTTCACATGAAGTGGAAATTATTGGTTCAACTCTTGTGATTAAGTGTGATAACCATTTTTTTATTATTAGTTACGATACTAATGTTCGAATTTTTAATGTTGATTATTATTATGGCATACATATTTCCGAAATTGATTTTAAATTTTTAGTTTGATAGAAGGGGAAATAAGGAATAGTTTATTTCTAAGTTGTATGTGAGCCAATTGGAGGAAGATAATTTTTTTGGGGACATATAAGGACAAAAATATTTAACATTCTTATATAATGAGAAAAGTTACTATCCTATGTTATTTTTTCTAGACGATCTATTTGATGATCTTGTTCGGGGGTATATAGCTTCATTAGTTGAATCGGGTCTTCCATGTATTTGGTTTTTTTAAGGTATAATAAAGATGGGCTCTCTAATTATGTCCAGTGATCAATAATAGACTTCTTCACTACAGAAACACCGGGATATAGCTATTCTATTGATTCTATGGTAATTCTATGTTTCTATGATATTTAATCCAATACAAAAACCTTCACCAAGGACATGACCATCAAAAATATTTCAGACCATATTTTGTATTAGCAGTGGTGAGTTGTTCCATCCCATGACTCAAGTTGATGACTAGTTTATGATTCAAGATGTGTTGGATCAGCCTCTACATGTATATACCAATGTATTGAAGGATGTTTAATTTGACTTCTAATTCCTAAATAATGGTAAAGTTTTTTTCATGTCTTTATAAACTAATTATTTATCATAGATCTTTTTGATATTAGTCTATGAGAATGACTAATGGAATTTCATTTTAAATTGATAATTATTCCTCAACAATGTATTTTTTGATCATTATCTTCTATTTTATTCCATGAACCCTACAATGAAGGTTTAAACATTGTTCTGTTGAAGTGGATGCTCCAATATTCTAAAAAATTTTGGATTAATTCCAAATATAAATGGTAAATTCTTATATTATAAATGTTTGAGTCTGCCCTCATCATTGGTTATAATATAAAACATGTTTTAATTTTGGTGAAGGAGAAATTAAATTAATATTTGTATATTTCCTTTGTTTAATATGGGATAGTGGAATGTGGGAAACCTTCTAGAAATTTCAAGTAGAAATTGATTATGGTGTCTAGCTGAGGGATGTTATTTCCAAGGATATATGGTTCCATTCATCAATTTCTCATTTTATTATTGTGGATTGAAACTATGTTGCTTGGATATTTTCACTTGAAGTGGCATAAAAAGGTCCTAACTATAGTTTGGGGTTACTGTTCTCAACTTTTCTGAGGAGTACCTTAATAGAACATATTTGACTTCTTATGTGTAGTTATCAATAGAAGAAGATGCAATGTGATTTTTACATAGGTTAGTACAAAGAAACCTGAAAATGTGCTGAATTTTTTACCATATTTTGATGAATAACATATTGTGAAATAGTTCAATGGTATAAAAATCAAGATTAGTATTTTTTGGGAGGAATTTTAAAATCATATGGAACATGATTTTTATTCGTTGATATATGAAATAATTATTTTTGGTTCTACTAGGAATGAAATAAATATACATATGGGTTAAAAAATTTCCAACTCCAAAATTTTTTCGTATAGACATTTTCTAAGGGGTGATAATGGAATGGGAATTTCCATAAGGTTTCCACTATACTGTAAGGGATCAATTTCTCATTTCATTAATTGAAGTTATTCCATATATAAGTAATTATTTTTCCAAGAGACAAAACACTGGTGGAGGAATAATTTATGGTTTCTAATATTTAGATAAGAACATCAATGTAAATCAAAATAAGCCTACTTTCCTCCCAATGGTATTTTGTGCACCAGTTTTATCTAGGAGCATACAACTAGACTTATATATACCAAATATTTTCATACATAATTCAATACATTTTACAAATACAATCTTAATTATCATAATGGTTTATTATAATTGGATAATAGATACACAATATTATTACTACATCAAAGATCTAAAACATCTCCCATAAAGTTCTTCCCATTTATTACTCTTTATATAAATACCATACTTGAAACATTTCTTCGTAACCTGATTGATGGAAATATAAAAACTGTGAGATTAGATTCTCATTAAAAGTAAATAATGGAGATATTAATCAATGCTCATTTGAAAGAATAAGAAAAAAAACAAGGGTATGTGATCATGACCATAATTTACAAATTTCATATCCAATATATCAATGATATTAAACAAAATTCATGGAATAAATATTTATCATTCCAAAATACTTAATTAATAAGAAGGATAAAACATCTTACATAAATCATTTACTATAAGATCATTTCATAAAAATGTAGCACAATAATAAGTTTAGAAATAACTTCATATGTTAGGGTTAACTACTGAGACCATCAAATCAAAGTAGATCTGAAATCCCAACATGTTTCTCATATCACAGTGGATTAGGCATCACCACCTTTATCCCATGGTGGATCAAGTTCATCATGTTGTTTCCAATAGTAGATCAAGAACAATAACTTGTATCCCATAATTATCGGATGAGATATAAAACTCTACAAAATGATTTTGGTGTTATATAATTACAGTCCAATCTATCATATAATAAAAACTATAAATATTTTTTCCATTAGATCATAAGAATACTTTCAACATATCATTACATCATAACCCATGAAAATAAAATAAGTTTCATTAACATCTCATTATAATAATAATAAATTGACCAAAGAAATAATATGGATGGTGCAATTGGATCATATACCCAGTAAAACATATGTAATACAAACTTTTTCTCTTTTCATGAATAGAAATATCAATAAATATCATTAAAACTTTTTTTAAGGAAAATAACATTTCCACTTTGAAAATTAATTTTTTAAAATCAAAACTGACAAAATATTTTTGAAATCTGTATCTATGTAAAAAAACTTTTCAAATTATAAATTATTATTTAAATAATTTAGTTTTATGACTGTCTAAAATTCAATTCATGTTATACAAATTAAAATATATATTCAGTTAACATTTTTTGTAAAAATTTATAAATACCGTGTTTCGAAAATGAAAAGATGATTCCGTATAAAAAATTTTTTAAAAAATCACACATGGATAAAAATTTCTTTAAAAAACAATTTTTGATTTTTAAAAAAATTCATTAAAACATTTTTATGAAACATGGATATATAAGTTAATGGATATTCGACCGAAGAGAGAAATAAAGTCAGTTTTCTTTAAAACAATTCTTTTGGTATCTTGAGTTATTCAAGATAATAAAATAAAATGGAAAAATGTATTCTAGAAATTAACCATATGAGAATAAAATTCATGAGTTTATTGAGATTTATGTCATCATATACCATTATCATATACATAATCATAAAAAATATTGATAAATAATGGAATTGCAACAGAAACCCTTACCACTCTAGTATCATTGGAATCATAATCTCCATAGAATAAAGAACCATATATAGATATTAAAATACCTATAAATTTAATAATAATAATAATAATAATATACATTCATCGTCATTACATGCACCACATAAATGAAATAAATGCTGGATTTGGCAATTGTCTCGCAAAAATAAAAGTATGATGAAAATTCCTTTTCTCAGTGTCAAATTTCATCACACATGTTGGAACCTCCAAGATAATAAATATATAATAATTATTAATATATCATATAATCAAATTAATATATATAATAAAATATATAATTGACTTATGATGTTTTATCACACGTTTATTAATAATTCTTTATTAAAATCAATGTTTGTGTGATAACTGCTTCGTTTGTCATTTATGTTTTGGTTCAGTAGCTTTAGTCCTTTTAATTTGATCATGGATACATAAAATAGATAATTTTAATATTTATATAAATATAATATATATTTATTATATACATTTTTTAGATTAATCCTTATTATTTTATATAGAAAAATGGATTACACTGTTTGCAGAGACGGTAGGTCGTACATATGCATGAAAGTTGTTTATATTTTTTTACAAAAGAAATAAACGAATGATAAATAATAATTACCCTTTATATAGATATTTTTATATCATATATATCATATATTTTCATTTAATTTTTTCATTTTACCATCCATTTTAAAATTACATGAAAAAAATTATTGCAACACTTCTTGCAGACGGTAGTCCGGACGTACGTGCAAGCAACGTTATTGTTTTCCAATGGTTTGGATGGTAAGAAAGTAGATGTGATATTATAATTTAAGAATTAAAATAATGTCACAAATTTATCAAATATAATTTAAATACATCATTATTTCAATCCTTGAGATGTGGTGATTAAAAATGAATTGCATCACTACATGAGGCGGTAGTCCTCTTTACACACGATCAATGATTTAGATTCCTTTTTCATAGAAATGGATATGTGTGTGTGTGTTATTACATTAAAATAATAAAATATTAATATATTTTATATAATTATATAATTATATCATCATATTTTAATAATATTTGTGGGAGGTGGAAGAATAAATAAAACAAAAATGCTCAGTTAAAATTGATACCTCTTCATTAGAAAACCTATTTAGGATTATACCTAAAGCATTCATAGATTAGATTTAAAATAAAAAAAATAGGATGTATTTAGGTATGTAATGAATTTATTTGTTTCATATATATTTTCTGATAAAAATGGTTTTATAAGTTTAAATAAATGATTATAATAGGTATCATTTAACAGTTGAGGGGGGAAGCCACTTGAAAGTTTCATAAAATAATAAAAATGATAAATTCATTCTCAAGAAAATTTATTAAAATTGGAAATATATTTTATTTTTTGATAGATTAATATTTAAATATCGTAATTCAATTTGATTTATAAATGTTTAATTAGAAAAATTACTACTACATTTTATTTTAAATGCCTGGTAAACCCATTATAACCTCAATAGTGGTAATTAATTATTTTACTCTATTTACTATTAATTTTAAAAATAAATAAGTTTATTTATTACCTAATAATAATTATGATTATTAAATAAATTGAATCTATTTTACCATATTAAATTTATATATGTGACCAAATTTAATTTAAAATTAAACTTGCAAGGGCGATGAAAAGTGGGTTTTCAGTGAAAAAATTCTATTAATTATAAAAAAAAATTATATGAAAATTCAACATAAAATTCATTCTAGTAATATAAATTATATTAATAATAATATAATTGACTTAATTTTTCTTTTAATAATATATTAAAACAAAATATAAATATACATATTATTTAATCAAAAAATCAGTTTTCAATAAAAGGGGGTATTTTCACTATTTATCGAAAAATTAATACTTTCTAAAAATTATTTAGAATCCACTCTAAGATTATTTTTAAATGATAATTTAAAAAACTAAGTTAGTTTTCTAATATAAATTAAAAAATAGTGGTAAATATTAATTTAAAAATTAGTGGATAAAATGCAACAAAACTACTTTTTATAAAAATATATTTTTAAGCATAAAACTGGATTTATTCTAATTCCATGACTTGAATGAATATTAAATTAATGATAAAGTTTTTGATTAAATATATAATATATAAATTATATAAAAATAATTCACCAATAGTGACTAATTTAATTCATTAATATAGAAACATTTTATGTACATAAATATAGTTTTCATGAAAATAAATATTTTACTTTCAAAGGGTTTTTATTTTTATTTAAAATTAATTGATAACTAAGGAATTTATTTAATACGTGTTTAAAACATATTATTTCCATAATTTATTTATTCATATTCATACACTCCAATCTAAAATTTAGGTGAAATTATTAATATTAAATAATAATTTTTTATAGTATATTATGGTTCGTTTAAGCATGGTGTAGCTTTAACACAATATATTGAAGAAATTAAATGTTTTTAAAAAATATATTTCATCAAATATCATGGTGAAACATTATCCCACCCTTAAAAATTATTTCAACATTAAAATTCCATCACTCTATAATAAAAATTGAGGATTCATCTACCTCATCATATTTTTATGTTCTTATATTGCGTCCTCAAATTGGTGGTTTCACTATAATACTTTGACAAGGTTAATGGTCTTGTTTCATAGAAATTTATCTCTAAAATCCATAATCTCTACTAGATATTACTCAAAAAAGATATATTTACCTACTATTATGACTTCATATTTAGTACAAGTGACACTCATGTATGAACTTCCTTAGGAGAGATACAAGGAACACATCATGAATGGGATGTAGGTTCAGTAGAAGTTACAAGAAATAATATACAATCCCTAAAAAACCCAAAAATTAAATACATGATTATTAAGTAAATTTAGATGAATATTCACCACATTAAAAAATAACAGACCCAAAGACTGTACTAGATTAGTTTCATTGGAAACTTGTAATACATTCTTTTAATTTTGTAAAATATCTTCAATATCTCCCACAAAGATCTTCCCCTTTAGTAATCCTACTTAAAACCTTTCTTCATTACCTCGGGAATGGAAATATAGTAAAGGGTGATCTAATATGATTATTAAGGGTAAAAATAGAGAATATTTGTAATCATAAAATTAGAATAAGGTTATCATAACATGATTATAAAATTTTAAGATCATACCAAACATATTAAATATTATAATAATGAGTCTGGGTTTAAACACTGGCAGTTAATAAGACATAAATCATAATTAAATAAAAGAACATGAGTCATGATATCATATCATTGGAATAATACATAGATGTTTAGTAAAAAAATAAGTATATAAAATCATTCCCTATAAGTCTATGCTGATTTCCAAAAATTATCAGCCCAAATAATGGGGGAAGAACCTACTGTGTGGCGAGAACCACCATTAATAATTGAAGACCATTCCTTATAATGGATCATTTTATACCTTCTTCCCATAGTGTATCAACCCTATATAATTTTTCCATTTATTATCTTCTGCGATATAAATATTTATCTAATTCATTGGAAGGATATATATGTCCCACTCGTCATGTGAGCTATGACAGGCTCACCCGACGCTATCTGGGCCACCCCATCATATAAGTTGTAACAATCTGATCAGGTTCTTATCTAGGACGGAACATTTTATAATCTATAATGGGTTTTCCCGATGCTATATGGTACACCCTATCATATAATTTATAATGGGCATACCCTGTGTTATCTCAGCCACCCCATTGTATATGCTATAATGGGATTACCCAGCTCTATCTTGGATACCCCATCATATAATCTATAATGAACATACTCGGAGCTATCTAGGTTACCCCATCATATAATATGTAATGTTATTACCATGCACTATTTGGGCCACCCCATCGTATAAACCATGTCCATGAACCACAACATGAATATTGTACAAATAAACTTCATATAATCATAAAAAATCATAGAAAAACATATTCATTCATAAACTAAATAACCCATGAAAAATAAATGTGATTCATGTTTATATCTTTAAACCATGATTACCCATGGAAAAGAAGCTGGTTTCATAACAATTTCTTCAAAAAATTATTATCCCATGGAAAATAAATGGGTTCCATAAACACAAATCCATCAAAATATAAAACATTCAGAGAAAGAATATTGATTGTATCCTTGTATCATATTCCTATTAAAGCATAAACTATATTGAAGGATGTCATCATATATAGAGATGTATTTTGAAATATCACTTTGAACATAACCTTTAATAAATAATAAATTTTTAAAATATGAAACATTTTTTATATCATTTTCATTTAAAACCCCTTTGAAAACATATAAAGGAATTATTAAAATTAATTTCTAATATTTATCGAGTAAAATAAAATTTAACCTTTCAAAAAATATTTTTAAAACATAAAAAATTGGAAAAACAAATTATTTTGAAAATAACAGTGAAAATTTATAGACAAAGCATAAAAATATTTTTATAAACTTTTATTAAAAAATTAATTTGAAAAATTATAATGGAAAATTTAACAAAAATTATAACAATTTTCTTGAAAATATCTTTGAAATTTTATAAATTATTCATTAGAATGTTTTGAAAACCTTTTCTCTAAAAATATATTTCAAAACATATAAAGAAATATTGATAAAATTTTGATTTTTTTAAACAAATAACACAATTTTAAAATAATATTACTTGAAAATTATCTTAAATTATTACATAAAAAAATTTGAAAATAATTTTACGAAAATTGATTTTTGAATAAAATATATTTACGATCGAAGAGAGAAATAAAGTCAGATTTCCTTAAAAACATTTTCAAAATTATCTTATATACCAAAGAGTGAAAAAAAAATAGTACCACTTCTTGAATAGATAATAAATAACCATAAGAGAATAAAGTTAATGATAATTATTAAGATAAGGTTCATATAATTTCATTAATTGAATCATAATTAGAAATCATCCAGATAAACAGTGTTATTGAAGTAATAAACTCTTACCACCTTGGAACAATTGAATCCAAATATAAATGAAAGATTAAAATCACATGAAACTAAAATATAATGAAATTATTTAAATTCATGATATATCTTGTCAAATTTCAGTATATACACCTGTATATATAATATAGGTTCATAACAAAACTTGTGTCTCCAGGAAATAAAATTGAGACAAAATTACCTTAAATATTTTGTAATTTGTAAACCGTAACACCCCATGAAATAAATATTATCATATGGATATTTAAATACTCATGAATTTTAGAATCATTATAATATAATAAATTAATTTTAAGTATATAAACCACAAAAAATAAATGAGTGGTGAATATGGAATGTATCTCACAAATATAAAAGTGAGAAGAGAAACCCCCTACCATAAGTCTTTACTTTATTTTTACACATTCATAACTCATGTATAATGAATATATGTTTTTTATAAATATATTTCAGAACTATATTATTATATATATTATCATATATGATTTTATTATGCCTTTATATTTCCCATTTTTTAACAATTTCATGTTAATGTTACATTTTGGGTAACAACTTGTTTGTCCTTCGTATATGTTTTTCAATGTTATTATTGATTATATTACATAGACCATGATTTGATTAATTAAATAATTTTAAATATGATATAAGTATAATAAATATTCATTATATAAGTACTTATTATATTCAATAAATTATATAAATATGAAATTTAATACAACATTCATGGAGACAGTTGGTCATATGCACTCATGAACATGGTTTCTATTTTCTTATCTATTGATAGAAGGTAAGTAAACGACATATATATATATATAAGTTATTATATAATTATTATGTCATATATATCATTTAAATTGAATAAACCCATCCTTAATTCATTCTATGTAAATTGTGAATGAATCACATCACTTTGAGGAGACGGTAGTCTACACATCCAAAAACAAAGATATCACATTCCCCAAAAATAGAAAACATGATGGCATGCGTTATATAATAATTATATAAGAATAAATAAATCATCAATATCATATATATCATATAAAATAGCAATTAAATAATTATTACAAACCATGAAATGTGGTAATGGAAGAACAAACAACATTGGTTCACGAGGCGGTCGTCCTAAGTACACACTATTAATGATTGTGTATCCCATTTGATGGAGGTGTGTGTAGGTGATGCTGAAAACCTTAAACTAAATAAATATTAGTATATTTATTATACATAAGTTTTTAGATAATAATTAAATAATAATATTTTATGGGAAGAGAACAAAAAAACAAAAGTGCTTATTGAAGGATTTTACCCCTTCTATTGCTAATTCCTTCTAGTCAGCAGTAGAGGAATAACTTGATTTAATTTTTTCCGATAGTGAGGATTCAGAAATTATATGAGGTAATTTTTGAGATTATTTTAATAGGGGTTTCATGGTCCAATTAGATTTATAGGTTTGTATAATTAAGGGAGTGATTTCTCTTTATATTGGAAGAGGAGTGGTAATCTTGTAAATATAAATAAGGTAAACACTATTGATAGGTCTCCCTTTCATCATGTGCCTCCTATAATGGTCCATTTTCAATAAAATTGAGTATACTGTCTAAATGAATTTATATTAGGGATTTTTAAATTTTTCTTGATTATTATTCCCTTAAGTGAATGTTTAACCACTATGTAAACTCATTTTTACATTATTCATTATAATTAGTTTTAATTACATTCACTAATATTTTTTGAAAAAAATAATAATTTAAACTTTTGTAAAATTATAAATTATTATGATTATGGATATTATTTCTATTTTTTTAAATTAAAAATACTTAATTGACTGAAATTATTTTAAAAATAATTTCACAAAGAATGAGATAGTGATTTTTTAAAGTGAAAATGTTCTAAAGATTGAAATGATTTTATATGAAATTTCAAAGTGAAATTAAATCACATAAAAATAATTGTATTAATATATGTATAATTGATCAAAATATAATTTTAAAATATTTAAAATATAATTAATATATATAAATATATTAGATGAAAATTTAGTTTTCAATTAAAGTGTAGTATTTTTCAATATTCATCCAAAAATGAACCATCTTAGAAAAATACAAAAAAATAACCCTAAGCTATTATTTGTGTTACTATTTCTAAAATAAAGTTTATTTAATCCAATAAAATTTATAAAAGTGTCAAAATTTATATTTAAAAATGGGACCCACTAAAAGTTGGTAAAATTATCTTTTAGAAAAATATATCATTATGCACAAAATTATTTTTATTCATATCTCTTTTCTAGAAAAAACATAATATGAAAATTAAATAGTTGACTGAATAATATATATATATATATAATTAAAATAATATATCAAAAGTGGTCTAATTAATTTATTGAGGTAAAATGTGATTTATTTCATAAATATTGTTCTCCATCAAATGATTTCCAATATTTTCAAAAGGGATTTATTTTCATTTCTAGTCATTTGTTCACAGAATAATTCTTCATATATACATGTAAAATTATACCTTAATAATTTAATTAAATTTATTCATATTCACCATTCGAGAAGTAATGTGATAAACATAATAATATTATTAATATTACATTATATTTTGGTAAAACCGAGTCCTACGTGTAACAGAAGTTATCGAATGAATTCAATATAGTGTGTAAAACAATCCAAAAATATTACTTCATGTACTAAAATATAATCTAAGTATTTTATTTAGTTCACAATTAACATGTTGTTGGTTGCAACACAAGCCAAACTTATCTCCATTTTATAACACATGTTATATCCAGTGTTCCATGAAATGAAAAATATTGAAAATATATAATTAATTCAAAAAATATTTAAGAAATTTTGAGGGAGTTATATTATTCCCCATGAAAATCAATTTAAACCTATAAATTCGTTTGGTTTGTCAATATTTTAATACATGAAAGTTCATTTCATAGAAACCCACATTGTAAATACGAATACTAAAACTTATTTTGAAAAGGGAAAGTTGGAAACATAATAGTTACCAAATGTTTGTAAAAAATAAGTTTACACATAGTATAACATAGGTGTAAAGTGAATATTTTTACATATAATATAAAACTAACAATCCAATATTGATGTAGATTGATAGGGAACATTAATCTATGAAAGTGGTTGATCCATAAAAAACTAACTGTCACAAAAACATAAATATAAAATAATCTAAGGGAAATTTTAATTCATAAAAAATAAAGGTATTTGGATAAAAAAATTGTCTCAATATCATTTTTCTAGACTTGAATAATTTGTTTATAATAATATATACTTACATGATATCATTCCATTTCATAAGAATAATCAAACCTTTTAGTTGATCCTTCATCAATTTCCACTTCATCTCTCAATCCTAGAAATGAAGGTGAATTTTTCATCCCTAAAGCACTAAATGATAATGATATCCATTAATATAATGATATATTTTTAAATATGAAATTATTTAAGATCACATAAATATATTTAGAAACAGTTATCCAATATAAAAAAATCTTCATATAGAGAGATAATACATTAATATCTAAAATATCATATAAAATTTAAGTTATTCCATTCTATAAATGGTTATCCTTATAGAAATTGATAAATATGAATATAAAAAACATTAAAAATAAGTTCTCAAAATTTTATTAACATTGATCAACTATGTATCATAATGTATCACTTGGTTTTCACATTCCAAACATGTGAAAAAATTCATTATATATTCTCTTAAACCCTGGTAATAACATGAATTACCATATATCCATTCGAAAGGCATGCATGATTATTATTATAAATATTAATAGATATATTAATTAAATTCCAGAAGTTTTAAACTTAATTTGTGATAACATCAACCAATTTTTCAAAAAATTAATAATTAGTTCCATGTTAATCCCTACGGTCCAATTTAGTTTTTCAATATCCACAATCTCTTTACAAAATTTTTTCAACATTGGAAACAAATGAAGGGTTTTATTCCCATTATCAAAATATCAAATTTCTATTAAATAAAATTTCTAGTTCATCAACATCATTTCATATATTTTTGAAATTACTTAATTGAACATATGTACTTCACGATTAATATATCATAATTCATTAATTCCAATGCATATACACTTCAATCGACAAACATTATTTGTAAACCATTACTTAGGATCATCAACTTATTCATTAATACCCATTTACAATAATATGATATATGAATAAATTTTTTATGTCCATCTTAGTCAATTTAATCACGCTCCTTATGTTTAATGTATTAAATATTGTTAGATTATCCCATACCATTCACATGTCATTGATGGTCTCAGTATTTTCAGCAGTATAACCAATATGCATACCACCTTCCTTACTCTATTAATGTGGTTTCCACTTAGAACATTGGTTTTCCTAATTCCAATACATTCCACATAAAAAACATTTAATGTTAACCCGGTTCCATATAGTTCTCGCTATTGACTAGGACCGGAAAGTATAGTGTGAGTAACAGTTTTCATAGAAGAGAACCACGTGATTATGAAAATTTAATTATAGGATGTTAACATCATGGCACGTTCTTTTAAATCTATTAATCCTTATGATTTTCAATGGATACATCTCTATAAACACCTTCAAAAATAACTATAGGGGTATCACTAATTTTTTCTCATCCTATCTTCCAAAGGTTGACTAAATATATCATTTGATACCAACTATAGTGACCCAGGCTTAACATACACAAATATTACATCATTTTAGTTGAATATTTAGAACATTAAAAAATCACATTATTTGGGACTCAAATATTTTATTGTATTTGGATACATGGAACACATTCATTTAAGATCTTCGACATCTCAGATAAAGATCTTCCCTTTTATTACTCCAACATAACAGCATTCTTCATATCATGGGGAAAGGAAACACATGATAGGGTGATCTAAGATGTTCAGTAAGGGAGAAAATAAAGTATATACATAATAATAACATGAGAATAAGGGTATGAGAACATGATCATAATATTTTATGATCATATTATACATATTAAAGATCATAATCAGTAGACATGGAATTAAGATTGGAAATTCATAAGACATGAATCGTATGGAAATCTAAGAACATGAGTCAAGGGAGAATATCATTGGAATAAGATATATAATATTATAATACACATAATCATATAATATAATTCCATATAAGTCAAGGATCATTTAAAAAACATGTCAAGGAACTTTATGGGGGATGAAACTATTGTGTGGGACACACCACCATCCCCATTCACAACCATTTCCTTATAGTGGATCATGTTATACATTCTTCTCTTCATGGAACAATCCCTTTAACTTGTTCCCATTATTATGTTATGAGATATAAATATTTACCCAATTAATTGGAGGCATATATAGGTATCACAAATTATGTAAACTATAATGGGCTCACCGTATGCTATATAGGCCACTCCCTCATATAAAATGTAACAGGATTACCTGGGGAATCTAGGTCACCCCATTATATGGGATATAATGGGTTTACCAAATGCTACTTGGTACACCCCATCATATAAACTATAACTGGCTTACCCAAAGCTATCTTGGCCACCCCTATCAGATAGTACGTAATAGACTTAGCTGGTGCAATCTAGGCTATCCTATCGTATACTATGTAATGGGATTGCCCAGAACTATCGAGGCCACCCAATCCTATAATCCATGTCTATTAACCACAACATGAATAAAGTACAAAGATATTTAATGTCATCAGAGAAACTCATAAAACACTTACTCTTTTATAACCTGATAACCCCATAGAATTGAAATGGGTTTCATATTAATCTCCCTGAAATGTGATTAACCTATGGAAAAGAAATGAGTTTCATAAAAATCTCTTTGAATGATGATTATCCCATAGAAAAGAAATGGGTTATATAAACACCATGTCATAAAAATATAAACCATTCTTATAAATAATAAGAATTGTAACCTTAGACCATATCCCCAGTAAAGAATAAACCATATAAATTGATGAAATATTATATAGAGAATGTTTTTTAAAGATCACTTGGAAAATAGTCTTTCTTGGAAAAATCAATTTTAAAAGCACATAACATTTTCAATGTACTTATCTTTCAAAAACACTTTTAAAACATATAAAGGAAACATTAAATTTTATTTAACTCATTTCTTTTGTAAAATATCATTTCTTATTTAAAAAAATTAAACATTTAATATTTTGAAAAACATTTAAATTTAAAATAAACTGTAAAACATATATATAAATATTTAAATCATTTTGAAAACATTTTCTTCAAAAATATATTAGAAAAAATATAAAGTAATATTTAAAACGTTTTGAAAACCTTTTATTTTAAAATATATTTGAAAACATATAAAGTAAGCTGGAATTATTTTTAAAACCTTATTAAAAAAATAACACACATTTGAAATATTTTTCTTTTAAAACTATATTAAATTAGTATTTTTCAAAATGATCTTTTTTTAGGAAACATGTTTTTTTAATAAAACATATTCCCAACTAAAGAGAGAAATAAAGTCCGATTTTCTTAAAAAAAATTAATTATCTTAATAATAAAAACTGTAAAAATGGTACCATTACATTAATCTAGCATGAATATACAGATAAAAAGATAATCCATTATAATTCATGAAATATGGATCTTACTATTTCATAAATTGGAGCATAATCATAAACAATCCCGATAAACCATGAGATTTTATAAATAAACACTTACAACTATGGATACATTGAATCCCAATAGACAATAAATAATAAATTTAAATAAAACATAAAATATCATTAATGAATTATATTCACAATATAACATTTCAAATGAATGTATACCAAATTTGATAAGAAATAATGTTTTATAAAAAAACATGTGTCACAAAGAAGGCAATTTGACACAAAATTAACTTATCGATTTGTTAACATTTGAGTCATAAAACACAATGAAATTGGTATCATCAAATTTATATGTAACTACCCATTAATTTAATGTTATTTATCAAATAATACATTCATTTAATGTATATAATCCACAAAAAAATAAATTAGGGGTTAATATTTCATGTATCTCATGGATATAGAAGTTAGACGAGAAAACCATTACATTACGGGCATTATTTTTTCTTACATGTTCAAAACTCAAGTATAATAAATATAATTTTATTATAAATCAACCAAAAACCCATATTATTATATATCATGACAGAAATTATTTTCTTATGACTTTATATTAAATATTTATTAACAATTTCATTTTGAAGTTATGTTTTGTGTAATAACAGCTTTGTTTTCAATATATGTATTGATGCGTTATTCTTTATGATCTTACTTAGACCATGATATACTTATATGGATTATTTTAATCATGATATAAATATCATATATTTTAATTATATAAATATTTCTAATAATCTATGAAATATAGAAATATTAAATGTAATACGCAGTTCATAGAGATGGTAGGTCGTATATAAGGATGGACTTTGTTTCTGTTTTCTTATCATATTGAAAGAAAAGGAAGTAAATGACATATATGTATACATATATATATATATATATATTATAAGTAAATTATAATTATTATGTAATATATATCATATAAATTTACTAGACCCACCCTTAACAGATTCCATGTAATTTTTGAATGAATCACATCGCTTTGAGGAGGCGGTAGTCCACACGTCCACAAACCAAGTTATCATATTCCCAAAAAAAGGAAGGAATGGCGGTTTGTGTTATATAATAATTTCAGAAGATTAAATAAATAATATATATCTTATATATCATATATAAATTGTAATTCCATCATTATTCCAAAACATTAAAGGTGGTGATGTAATAATAAATTACATCGATTCATGTTCTGGTAGTATGACATACACACAAATGACGATTATGTATCCCATTTGATGAAAGTGTGTTTAGGTTCAGGTAAAACCCTTAACATAAAAAAATATAAGTATATTTAGGATACCAAAATTGTTATATAATAATTTAATAAGAATAATTGAGGGTTTTTATAATGAAATAAATCAAATGTTCCTATTGAAGGATGTTACCTATTATTTGGGTAATTTCTTTTTGTTTACACAAAATAACAAAATTGGTTTCCTGTATTTCCAAAGTGAGGCTTCTATGATGAGGTTGGGGAAGTAGAGATAATATTTTTGAAGGTTTTGGAAGATCCAAATGGCTTGATATGTGTGATTAAGTGAAGGGGGTGTGTCACCTTTTATAGTGGAGGAGGAGTGACATTCTTGTAAATATGAAAAGGTAAACACTATTGAGTGGTATCTTTTAAATAATGTGCATAAAATAATGGTAAATTTAATATAAAATTGATTATATATTATATATATGGTCATAAAATAGATTTCTACATGTTCTTATATTATATTTCCCTTTATGTTAGAGTTTAACAACTAAGTAAACTTGTTTTTACCTTAATTGTTGAAATTAATTTTAATTTATTTCACAAAAATATTTGGTGAAAAACAAATTTTATCTCAATAAAAATTATAAATTATATTTATTCCAAATATGGAATAAATTTTTGGAAATTCAAAACACATTTTTGGTAGAAATTAATTAAAAATTAATGTGACGGGCATGATGAGATAATGGGTTTTTAAAGTGAAAATGTCCAAAACATTGAAATGTTTTATACAAAATTTCAACGTAAAACTGATTAAAATATCCTAAATTGTAATAATGTATTAATATTTTATCTAAATATACTTTTAAAAACAATTAAAAATATAATTTAACTATATAAATAAATTATAAGAAAACCCCTTTTTAATTCAAATTCAATATTGTTCACTATTCATCCTAAAAATGAAACTTCTCATAAAGATACAAAAAAATTACCCAAAGATAATTTTGGGGTTTTTATATAAAAATGAATTTAATTTTATAAAATATAATATATAATTGTGTCATAAAGTATATTTTATGCAGTCTTTCAAATTAAATTGAAGTAAAAAATACCATTTAGACAAAAATATATCTTTATATGTAGTATTGGTTATATTGTTTTCTATTCTCTATAAAACACAGAATATAAATTTTAAATAGTGTATTTAATATAATTTATATATATTTCTTTAAATTAGTTTATCAAAAGTGGTTTAATTAATTTATTGATGTAAAACGTGTTTGATTGAATAAATGTAGACTTCCAGCAAAAGATTTCCTATAATTTAAAAAGTGGTTTATTTTCATTTCTAGTTAATTGGTCACCAAATTATTATTATTGTGTACATGTGTAAACCTATTTTCATAATTCAATTAATATTATTCTTAATATCAATTCCAATAGCTAGGTGACAACTATAGTAATATTTTAAAAATATTGTTAATAGTACATTGTAGTTTTATATAATTGGTAATTTCATGTAACACAAGATATTGAAGAAACTCGACATTCTGTGAAACACAAGTTAAATATAATTTTTAGTTTACAAAAATCTAATCCAAATATTTCATTTAGAATAGTATTGACTTTATTTTATATTCAATACAAGAAAAACTTAATGTTATCATACAACACAAGCTATATTCAGTGTTTCGAGAAATGGAAAATATCAAAAAGTTTAAATTATTTCAAGAAATATATTTCAAAAAATAAATATTATTGTTATAATACCTAACTCAATTAATAATTTTGAAAGGTCTAATATACTAAGGGGTTATCTTTCCTTTAATCTCGAATATCAAAGCCTTCTTTATTTGATAAACTCATAGTAAATCCTACTCACCAACTTCAAACTCCAAATCTCACTAAGGATTTTTAGCATAACCTTTCAATAGAATTTGTGTTTACCTTATGTGTTGTTGAATATTTATAACCTTTATTAAGATATCTTAGTTCCCAATATATTTCATTCTCCAACTTCATTATAGTATATCGATTCTCTACATTTCTTTCCATAGTAGGATTCATAAGGAGTCATCTGAATTCTTTAGTGAAAGATATTGTTATAAAATACTCATGTAGAGGAAGGTATTAATCCCATA
Organism: Viscum album; assembly: GCA_963277665.1. Lineage (NCBI taxonomy): Eukaryota > Viridiplantae > Streptophyta > Magnoliopsida > Santalales > Viscaceae > Viscum > Viscum album. Next base: position 126,212,542 of record OY728147.1, read on the forward strand.
ATCCTTTGAAATAAATAAAACAATATATTTTCTAATCATTCGTGGTTTGAATTGTTCTCTCACACTAGTCTTCTATCTAAGGATGATTTGTAGTGAAAAAAATGCAACTCTATATCTTGAGAATGCTGAAGACATCAACAAAACATCAAGGTAAACATCATATCCCAATAAAATACAATATAATTGGGTACTACATGAAAAATAAACACTACTTTTAATATAAAAATCATGTTTATTAATTACTGATTCTTGGGGTGAATCTTTTGCAAACATTCACATCGAGTTCACTATTTTGGAATATTTTCTAGTGAGTTTATTCAGGGGATCGGTAAAACCCAACAGTTTTATATCCATGAGATAAATGATTTCCAAAGGAAGACACTCATTTTGGATTTTGTCCAATGATACATAATAACTCACATTGGTCGAGAGGATGGGAGGTTGGGCGCATCACACCCTTCTTGTTGGAATTATTATTTACTCTAGGACTATCTTATATATTTAAGATATGTTTGTCTATATTTCACTAAATCCCATGTTAGACATGGGTCACACTTTAAAAAAAACAATAAATTATTAGAATATATAGAATTTAGAATCATCTATATGTATCCATGGTTCTTCATCCCAAGAGTTATTAATATATATTTGAGGTTCTCCATCAATGGTTCCCTCTTATATACTAATTTGATATTATTTAGTTGTTATTACAAATATTCTTGTTTTCATCCACATGGGGGGATATTTGGAGTGTATCATTATCTAGAGAGAAAATAGTTATTTTCACATCATGATCAGACCCATAATATGGGCATCATACTATCTATATAAAGGAAATCAGAACCCAATTAGTTTAGTGCCACTTAAGGGGCATATCATACTTTTTAAGGCTTTTTTGTAGGGACAAAATTGTATAGCATAACATAATAAGGTCATGAAATATAAGCGGAACATTACATGTCAATGTTTGGTGTGGGACTAATGATAAAGCGTCCCATGGAAACTGGGAAGGATATACACTCTCATATTAGAAAAGACACCATTAAGAATGTGACCTAGAGAGAATTAGAGTTGGTTTTGGGTGTTTGGTATGGATCTTATAGAGGCTTCCTTTATATCCTATTTGGATGAAACTAAAATACCTTGTAGTTTAGTTGTGAGGATCTTCACCTATGGAAGCCCTCTAATTGTTTTTTCTCGTAGGTGAGTATGGTCCTTTGAGGGGATTGGATTAAAAATTACTCATAATGAAGATTCCCTAGTGATTTTTTGTTTGGTTGGGGATTAATCCTGTGGTGGATTACCTAGTTATTTGTGGTTATTTTGGGGATTACATATAAGGAGGATATCATTGTGATTGGGTTTGGATGCAGATTACTCCTAAGGAAGATGGGATAGTGATTGGAGGTTTGGGATCGCACCAAATAGGAGGTCTAGTCGCTTGGTTATGAGGGGGAATTGTATCGACTAGAAGGCCCCTGATTGGTTAGATAATATACATATAATGATTCCCATATATTGGGGATTGTTCATATGTCAAGATCATTTCCATCCTCTAATCCCACATGAGTCATGCTCAATTTGTTAAACATGAGGAAGTGATAGATCTGGAAGACCACAAAATCTGATTTGCCTACTGGTTGATGAATACTGGGGCACAAAGTGGAATAGAAAGGGATTTGAATATGTCAATATCCTATTTTATTTTGGTTTACTAGGATAGTCACATCTAATTATTTATCCAACTACGACCTTGGAAGGTGAAGAAGAGTAATATTGATGGCTCCTGCATATAGATTATGGGCTTACTCTAGGAGAGATCCTCTTATGCTTGGATACATGGATTTAAGGACCTAGGCCTATGGAGGACTGATGATGGAATGAAATAGAAAGATGTAGAAGAATATTATTTTCCAAATCATGAACCCGATCATGTGGATTTCATGATCAAATATAACCTCTAAGGCCACATGAATCACAGTATAATGTTAGAAACAAAAAGAAATAGAAGATCCAGAAAAATACACCATCCTTCTCCAACTGGTGGAAGAGGGTGAGGCAATGGGAGAGGAAGAAGGGGTTGTGATATTCGTCTTCCCTCCTATCATTATACCCTAGAATGGAGAATGAGGAAGGAATGATGTATGAGAGGTCCTGTTAGAAATTCTAGGGGCTTACTCTTGGAGAGATACCATAAAATTAGTTCTAAGTAAGATAAGAGGATAGGATTCCCTGTCAAAGGGAACGGAATGTATGATCCCCAACCTACCTTCCTAGAACTAAAGGCCCTAGGTCTTAGAGACAACTAGAGAAATACATTTTCCTAAACATAGATTCTATGATAGGGAGTTCCCTAATACCTCACTTAGGTTCAGTGTCCCCATAACCAAGGAACTACATACACAAATTCACCCTAGGACCCTCACCATCAGGTAGGATAAGTGTGGGATACCTCTTCCCAGAGGAATTCATTCCCAAATGGGAGACACACTAGTGTTCCCATATACATGGTTTTTCTAGTCTAGGGTATTTATTAGATGTTTCAATTTGGTCCCTCTTAGACAAGGGATCCAAAGGAAGATAGTCCCTTTCATTGGTTGATTATAAGAGGGACTGAGAATTGACAACTACATGGTAGAGGTTGGGCAGGCCAAGGTTTCCTCACACTAGGTAATTCTGTGCAAACAAGAAGATTCATTCCGGTAGTTATATATGATCTGAAGGTGTTTTGGGGTATGGACCACCTAGGAAAAAAAACATGGGAGATGCTTTACTCAAGGATTCATGGGTTTCCTCATGTGTTCTTGGAAGTATATCACTTTTATCCCTAATTAGGTAATGAGGCTTCATGTTAGTGTTCATCACCCATGGGGGTAAACAGTTACTCATATAGGTATTATATATTGTAGACCATCTTAGGAATTTTGTTTCACATCCCCCTTAATTCCCTCTACTTTATGTTTTGGTGGCATACCTGGATGGTTTATGGGGGCCTAAGAAAAAGCATAGGGTGATCAGAGCATCAGGTGTTCTTCATGATTTTTCATCTGTGCTAATGAGAGCCCAAGGGAACTATTTATAGTCCAATATGAGACCATTGGTAAAGGTTATAGCTCATTTTGGTCTATCACACAAGGCAATGTGAAAGCATGTCATACAAGCTGATGTGGAGATCTTTCTTGCAGGATAATGTGTATGTTTTTCATGCAGCCTGATACGTAGTTACCCTAGAACCATTATTGTTTGTTTGGAAATGCATATAGTGCCTTTGTAATTATGTACAATCTTTTCATTTATTCACTAATCTTATTTTCATCTATTTATGTTATTTTTCATTAACACATTTTCATCTATATGAAAAAATGGAGTTAAAACAAAATCCCCCTATCAGGATTAGATTCGATTAAAATAATAGGCTCTAGTCTATTGGTAGAGGGATGAGAAGGGATTGTGTATCATAAAGGTAATACATGCATGAAACTGTTATATTTCACCCACATGGTTCGGTCATGTAGGAGGGGTGTAAACATAGTCCACACCTAAGGGATATGGCATCTATAAATTGGGTCAATAGTTTCAGCAGATAGTCCTCAAGCTTGTGTTGCTCTAGTATCACCACACTCTCTTTATTCGTAGACCTTATAATTAATATTATTTGATAAATCATCATTCACAAAGACAAGGTATACACATACATGCATGATATGTGTATCTTAGTGACTGACATTCATATGGCCTCTTAGACGAGGGTCCCAAGTGAGGTCACTTGTTGTAGTGCCCTCCACGATCTCAATCATTTTCCAAATTTCCAAATTTCAAAAACATTATCAAAATGAAGACTTATTTCAAATGAAAATCATATTTATTATTTGTAGGATCAATGGTCGCTCAAAAGGGTATATTTTATAACAAAAAGGATCCAAATCGTATTTAATAAAATGGAAAAGATTTAGGTAAAGACTACTATGGCATACATGATACTACTCCACCAAATAAAATGGGAATCTGATGAAGTACCATCATGAGAAACCTGAGAGTAACTATCTTTTTTCTAATGACCATAGTCATTTGAAGGATTTCATTATACCAGAGCCAAAAAAATTCACCCCTCTTTCCTATTTTAAAGACTATTAGAACTTCACTACTAATAACATTTCAGCCATCGTTGCAAGAAATAATGTTAGGACATCATCCATAACCTTTATCATGAATCACATCTAATTAAATTTTAATTGGAAGCCACACATGCCAAAATTAAATATACAATACTACCCATTTTTCTTTCATGATTCCAAGACAATGTAGTTGAACGGTTTGAGTGAATACTAGTGTATTCACCCAGGAAAGAGTGGTATCCCTACTTGGATGTGTGAGTACTAGGTGTGACATAATTTTACTAACATTGAATATGAGTTGGAAGAAATTCGTGTTTATGAATCCATATTGGTATCCTAGACATACATATACAAGAAATATGATTTCATCCTTGAGCTTCTAAGCCTATGGAGCCCAAAAATGAACTCTTTCCACCTAATTCATAGAGAATTTGGTATCAATTTGTGGGTTATCCACAAAATCATTAGTACTCTAATCCTGAGATAGATGAATGGTTACTTCTTCCCACCAAGATCGATGTGGGATTCCACTAAAACAACACCAATTATGGAGCATGATCTATTGAAGATAGCTCAGAACATTAAGAATGAAGACCCCTGTCTGAGGGGGGATAACCATCATGAATCATGGATGAGTGCTTTTGTAGAGTTGAAGGGGAAGGGAACCACCTGAAAATATCTTACTGGGTGTCCCAATATGGAGAAGTGATTTGATCCTAGTAAATTATTTCAACATTAGAAAAGGGGGATTACAAAAAATGGGGGTTCAAACCCAATTCCCACAAACATGAAAAGACACGTCTTGTAGTCTTTTTAACCATGTACATTCATTTCTACCAACTACCTATCCATGAATCCAATGTTGGCATGAGTCCAGGGACATTTTTTATTACGGAAAAACTAGAAGATAAGAATCATGGGGGTTGAAAATCCCTATCATATCAAAGATTAATTGATGCATACTGCATATTCACGTAGAGAAGTCCCCCTTAAAACTTTTAGGTCTATACCAGGTACTATGGGGATGGTTTGTGTCCCAAAATTGACCATATGTCATGCTAAGTGGGTGTGAGATTCTTGGGGATTGGTTTCAACAATTTTTTATATCATTTATATTATTAATCCCCTGTACCTAAATCCTATAAATACCTTGATGATGTTGAACCTATTTAAGTAGTATAATTTTGTCCTATATAGAGACCCACTGACTTATAGATTTAGTAATGATAGGAAGGTTGGTGATAAGGTAAGGCCATATATTATTGCCTTTGCATATGGCATGTTAATGACCTATATTTAAGGAGATGTTATTTGTGAGGACTAATCTCCCTATATATTTTCACTCCCATTCAAGATCCCATAATATGTAACTATATCTCTTCCATTTCTTGTAAGATAATAAAAAACCCAATGTTTTCTTGGTAGATATGGATGCTTAAAAAGTTGGAGCTAACTCGAGCGGTAATCAACATGTATCTACCAGGTATGTAATTGGAATGGCCTCTTAGTATGGTGAGGCCTATATTTTATCATATCCAGAGGGAGTGCAAGAATGTGTTTTCCACCAATTTTTGTTTGTAACAAATGTCAATCATGGAAAGGGAGGTAGAAAGGATCCTCCCCCTACAGAAGATGTTTCATCTATCCAAAAGGTGCTTCGTCCCATTCATAGGGTGCAAATGATGTGGTCTTTTATTAACCCAAATGACCTCATGTGTGGTTTAGTCCACCAATTAGGATAAAAAATGATATGATAGTTAATGGTTCCATTAAGTGTTTTGAGGTTCATCGTCAAGATGAGACCATAGATCTATTTTTCCATAAATCATCTATGTTGGAGAGAGTCAGGAAGCCTAAAAAACTAAAGTTTCCTGAATCATCTACAAAGTTGGTTCGGATGGCCTTTGGATATGTGCTACTGGAGGCAGAACAATTTTTATAGGATAAGCCTTCTGAAAATTAAAGTGTATGGTCATTTCTTCATGCTGGTATTTGGATTCCATAAATATGATATGCTCAATCCCCACCCAATATTCACATTGAGGATTATCCCATAGAGGTGGGGTTTTATAATTGGGATCTAGAGATGATTATTTATAAAACTAAAAACCAGATCCCTACCCTGAGATGGTTAGAGTACATCTTGGGATGAGGTTCTAATGAATAGGTTAACTATCCATATTTTGAGGAATTAACTAACTATATCATTCTCTAGGATGTAAGTTACCATTTCCTTGATTCTACATTTGTTCTTATTTTCTTTTACCTCAAACAAAGTTCTTTCACTGAGGGGAATTCCATATTTAATTTCAGTGGCATGAGTGGAAATAAACTGAAATTCCATTTATAAAATATGACCCAAATGGTACCCCACTCAGAACAGAAAAATAATTTCCCAAACATGGAGATCTATCTTTGAACCAGAATAAAATAGAGGCTGATATGGCTGGATAAACATCCATGACATCTCCAATGCCTATCTTTGAGGAGACTAGTTTTGGCCTTCCTTTATCAAAAAATAATGAACATAATAGCATAAAATCATTGGATAAGTATATAATTAGGGATTACAAATTTCCACGGTATAATATATTTTTGATTTATTCAGATGAAATGATTTAACGCTGTATGTGGTTTCATAGTCTCTATCTCACTCCTCTCTCAAGGGGATTAGAAGTGATCCTCCCAGAAATGAGGAGGATTCTTCAGACCACATGTGTACTCCTTCTAGAATGGCATATCCCTTGATAGGAAGAATTTTGGATGGTTGAGGATAATCCATCTTCTCTTGTCATCACCCCTTTCACTATAGAGATAGAGGAGGATTCTGGTAATGTAATAGGTATATCATAAGGTTTCATATGTTGAATACTAAATTTTATTCCTTACGATATTTTATGTTCATCACATGCATCACATGACCCTACGACAACTAATTACAAACTTGAAACCATCTTTGAGGACGTTGTTCAGGGTATCAGGTTTTCTAAAGACAGTGACATGCTAGGTCCTGAGAAAAATGTTTCAGGAATCCCCATAGGTGAGACTACAACAAGACCTTAAATATTTATACATTCCATGAGAAAATGTGACATTAATTTTTAAGAAATGTTAGAATATATTAATCCTACCACCTCTATAGAATATTTTTAGGAATTTAGTAAGGAATTTAATGGAAGTGGTTCATTATTTTTTGTGCTTCCACATTTTTCCATAATTTTTTATCATTATTTGTTGAATAGCATGGATTCATACATATATAATATTTCATAAGTGATGAAATAACAAGGATACAAAGTCCAAACCACCCCTGTTACTGAGGGAGTATCAATTAAATGTAATACTGAAGAGGGAAATCTTCATGAGCTTCTCCCAGTAAACTCTAGATAGACTTACTAGAGTTCCACTTATCAAAAGATTCTGGATCAAACTGCTAGGTTCTGGGACGTCATAAAGGAATCCACCCAATACACTGACCCATCACTAGTTATGCGTCACCAACTACATTGATTATCCCATTCCTAGTCCATTTTTTAATCTCTTGAGGTTAAAAATGTGTATTATCTATGTTCAATGCCACCAAATTCAATAGCCATACCTAAGGGTTGACCCTCTATGATAATGAATCACTTAAGAGAAATTCAATTCATTACCATCCTATAGGGAGTGGGGTATGGTGTCTCAATGAGTTCTCTAATCCCAAAATAAGTTTCTCCCTCTGAAAGTGGATCAACGTCATATTTTGAGGCATATATTACTCTTCTTGCCACAAGTTTGTGGCATGGTGGGACATCTAGGAAATAATATTTGAGACCTATTTTGAAGAACTTCTTTCATGATTTTTTCGAATTTAATTCCTATTTGGTATGACGGGATATAGAGGATTTGATTACAATAAAATTCATTCCACAGTGAAGGATATAATTCACTAGTGGAAGGAAGAACATGAGCTATAAAATAATCTCATAATGGTGGATCTTATTTTCAACATTGATGATCTACCAACTGTATTATATCAGGAAGAGGCTATATAGGATATGAAGTTTGTTTAATTTAGATAATTTATTAATGAGAATAGTTTTAAAATTGCTCTCATTCAGAATGAAATGTATGTCTCTCAGTGGGAGCTCTAATAACTTCACCATTCACTAGAAGGATCCCAAACCGACGGGTCAACTAATACTTCAACAACAGTAGAGGATATTTTTAAGGGGTGAGAAGACTAAATTATTTCAGTTGTATGGGCTTCAAAAAAGAAAATTATGGTTCTTGGAAGGTTGTTCAATAAATGAAGATCTATGTTGATGGTGGTTTATAATGTTAGATTAAGAGTCTTTATCTTGTGGATGCTCCTCCAATTTTTTGTCTCATAAATAAAAATAATCATTTTTCTAATAATATTTTCATTCATTCTTGTTTTCCTTTTGTGATCATAGCATAACATTGAATATAATTTCCATATAAATAAATCATTTCATCATCTATTCATAACAACATTGATAATGATGGGGAGATGCCAAATTTTTTCATATGTCATGTGGCCTAGTGGGCATTGTTTGACAGTTTCTTGGGTTATATGGAAAACCCTTCAAACATTATTTCTCTCATTTAATCTACCTAATTTTTACCTAATATTTAATTGGAGTAGACTTATAGGGTGATAATTGATTTTTATTTGTCCTTCCATTATGGTTTTTTATCCTAACAAGTATTATTCTTTTTATTTTTTCAATACTCAATTGTTTTCCTAAACCTCATAGAATGCAGGTCCAGTGAGATAAGAGTCGACATTTACTTATAATTATATTCATGAGTTTTCAACATAGAGTGTACTATGTTTGTTTTTGTGGTAATCTTGAAGGGTTTCAAGATAGAATAATGAGATGGGTGTTTAAGGTTGAATATCTTTGACCATTAGTTTTGAAATGATCTCCCAAAGAAGGATTGTGGGCCAAGAATGTTCCGACATTATTCAAATACTTGTAGTTGAATTTTGAGTCCCCATTTTGTGATTTCTAAATATAAAACAAGGTATGAGATTTTTTTTGTGGAATGTCCATAGAACTAATTAGAAAAGTGGTTTCTAGAAAAATATTTTCATGGTTTTTGGGAATATAGGAGGTCTCCCCTAAGGATAAAGTTACTGCTAGTTACAAAACCATATTGTGGGTGATTTTATGAAAATATAATTGGTGCATGTTACTTTGTAGTCAAATAGTATAATCCTTTAGCTGAAAGGCCTTGAATTATTATGGGTCAATTATGTAATGACAACATAGGACTCATGAATCATAGTCAAGAAAATCAGTTCTTAGGAATTATAATATTTTGTTACTGATGGAAAAAGAGTGTTTATGTAGATTTGGGTTTCTCAAAACCATGATGGGTGGTTTTCCCAGACAATATTTCTGATAATGAAGGGAATATCTATGTTGTAATTGGATATTAATGGGATATCGATCATACATGAATTTTACATGTCTTAAGGATGGTAATTTTGTTAAATAACTAATTTCATAGTGGGAATCCCTCACTCAAACAAGGTTTGAATTATTCTGTAGTTCAATTTCATGAGATCACAACTTTGAATATGTGATTTAATGTATTGTGATGAGGATGTTTTTATACAGTTTAACATCTTATGACTAGGAAAATTTCCTATTCAATTTAATTTCATATAGAAAGAAAAATTGGGGATATAATTTATGATCTTTATCATTGAGTTAAAGGTTAATAATTGTCCACTTTCATGGTAGTATTTTTGGGAATGAATCGTCACTTCGACGCATGAGGAGGAGAATGCTGTAAACTGAAATATGGGGATATTCAGATCTGAATAGTGGTATGGGGGAAAGGTATTATGGTGATAGATGAGGTCTCCCCTAAAGACAAAGTTACCAATGGTTGAAACCCCCGTTTGGTGGGATATATTATGAAAATGCAACTGAGGCACGTTTCTACATAGTCAACTAGTGGAATTCAATGGCTAATAGGCCTTGAAACTTTTTGAGTGGCTTATGAAAATATAACTAGGGTTTGTTACTACATAGTTTGAAAAATAATTTCTCAGGAATTCCAACATTCTATTATTGATGGAAAAAGGAAGTTTTGGAGATTTTAATTTCACTGGACCTGAAGTTTGGTTTGTCGAAGAGATGTACTTGAATATGGGATGATAAATTTATGTTAAAATTACTCATGAATGGGGGAAAATGTATACTATACAGTTCTAGCCTAAACACAAGAAACATGGTGGATGTAGATTTAGGTCATACATCTTGGACCATAGTATTATGAAAATGATGGGTAATATGTTTCATACTGAACAAACATTGTTCTGGAATACATCATATATGATAGAGGAAATTACAAACCATGACCTCTGGGGTTCCCATATTGGAATAAATGATATTGGAAAGTATGTGGGAAATTAATGCGGACCAAATTTCAATAGTGGTTCCCCACATAATGCCATCAGATCTTACAGAGACAGAAGTGGTATCTAACGAGGGTGATGTTACTACTAGTTGAGATCCTATTTAATGGGAGACTTTATGCAAAGCCAACCGAGGAATGTTACAGCATAGTCAAACAGTGGAATCCTTTTGTTGAAGGGACTATTATGTGGGTGACTTATTCAAAGAAAACTATGGAGTTCTATAACAGAGTCAAAAATATGAGTCCCTAGGTATCCTATGTTTTATTATTGTTAATCAGAGATAGATTATAAAGATCTGAGAGTTTCCATGATTATCATTATAATGCTTGGAAGTGATATTTATGATTAAAAATGAAGAATTTAGACTGCTACTGGATATGAATTATATAATCCCTCTCATATAAGAGGGTGACATGTCTATTTCCCTGATGCATCCTTGAATGAGGGAGCCCAAATTAAGATCGAATACATAGATCTTTGTTTTTACACCAGAGAGGGAGAATTTTTTTTACCCCATGATTGGAACTAGGAAAAGGGGCCGAGGTGTCACTATGTCACTAGTGCAGAAAACGTTTTTTACGTCACCATTTTTTACGTCGGTTATATATAACCGACTTAAAAATGCGGCGAGTAGAGTTTTAACGTCGGTTATTTTAATAACCAACGTTACAAATCGCACCTGTTTGTTTTTAACATCGGTTATCTTATAACCGACGTAAAAAACCAATGTGCGGGGGGTTTTTTACATCGGTTATTTGGAAACCGACGTAAAAAACCCGATATCTACTCGTTTTTTACGTCGTTTATCAAATAACCGACGTAAAAAACCAATGCGCGAGATTTTTTACATCGGTTATTTTATAACCGATGTAAAAAACGAGATTTCACCGGGTTTTTTACATCGGTTATTTAATAATCGATGTAAACCCCCCCCCCCCCCCGTTCTTTTGTTTTTTACGTCGGTTATTTGATAACCGACGTAAAAAACGTGTAGATATCGTGTTTTTTACGTCGGTTTTCAAATAACCGACATAAAAAACCCCCCGCGCATTGGTTTTTTACGTCGGTTATCTTATAACCAACGTAAAAAACGAGATATCTACGCGTTTGTTATGTCGGTTATAAAATAACCGACGTAAAAAACCAAACCACGGGGGGGGGGGGGTGGGGGGTTACTTCGGTTATACAATAACCGACGTAAAAAACCAAAGCGCGGGTGCTTTTTTACGTCGGTTTTAAAATAACCGACGTTTTAAATTTAAAAAATAGTTTATAAGGTCGGTTATATAATAACCGATGTTATAAAACTTTTAAATAAATTAATGCCTCGTGGACTGTCATTTACGATTTTGCGATTGACAGTCTGTCGGCTCGTCTCTCTCACACGGTAAACCCTAATCGGCTTGTCGATCGACCTGTGTTAAACTCATTTTGGTTTCATTTTTTATCTTCTTCACTTCTCTCGGATCTATCATCTCAACTCGAAACATTCAAGTAAGCCTTCCACGAATTTATTTCGTTCATTTTTTTTCAAGGATATTCTATAATTATGTTTTGCGATTTTTGTACATTTAATGTAAACAAGAAGTAGTGGTTTCCAAGTATGCAATGCATTACTATTTTGATAAGATGGTGGTGATATAACTTTGATACATATGATTCATTGATGGAAGTGATACAATTTCACATGGTGTAGGATGATTTATGGGCGGGGTGAGACCATGACATTAGCATTGGGGTGTGAGAGGAAAACTAGTGGAGAAGTGGTATCCGAGAACCTTAATTTTAATATATATATATATATATATAATTTTTTATACAAAAAGGTTTATTTATATGAATTATTTTGTGAGTGATCCATAGTGAGTATATGAAACTATTTTTCCTTGTTTAGATGATGATTTAGATTCCATTTTTCCTAGGGCTTTAGTGTGCTTCCTCAACATTTTTATGAGATGTTTTAGGGAGGATCTTACTATGTATACATGTTATTCCCACCATACATAAATATAATAATTTTTTTTGGTTTTTAAAAGAAATTTTTAGTTTTTTATAGATGTTAGTAGCATGGAAGTGTTGTGGAATAGCTTTCATGAGTATATAGAGTTTATTGTTTCTTCCTAGTTTTACTTTTTGTACTAATAATCTTCTTTTTGGTTTATGTACAACAATACATGTATGATTTCATGCATAATTATCTAAATTTATTCATTTCGAACTGAGGAGGGTTACTTTTGGTGGGAGTAGATCTTAAATGATATGGTATGAATTCATTCTATCATAACCATAAATAAAATATAGTTGTATTTTATTTATCATATACATCAACTTATACTCTTCTTTTTCATCACAAACCCTTTGAGAATAAAAAACCAAACTAAGGGCTTTGGTATCCACATTGCCTTTTGTTATAGAATATGGGACATCAAAATCAAATGATTGAACATATTCCTCCCAAAAACAATTCCATTGATTTTTATAATTTTGTGAAAATATTTACCAAATGTATTTTGGGTCTATAGAAACCATTAATAACATGTTAAATAGGTAGTTTATCTAATATATTAAAACATCATAACCGCAATCAATATTAAACTATGTAGGAGTCATGGTTTTCTTTGATTCAATGAAATTTAAAACTATTATATCTAACTATATTTTGTTTTAAAAATAATATTCAAGCATATTTTTTTAAATACCTATAGATTTTCTTTATATTTTAAATTGTATTACATTCAAATTATGATTTTTTTCATATAATCATATATTTGTCTTATATTAAAAATATATATTTTTTGTTGATATTTTTTATAGGTAATAATGAGTCAAACTTGGATTACAGCACATCGAATGAGCAATGAATTTGAGGAAGGTGTTGATGCCTTTTAAGAATTTTCAAAACTAAATGTTCCAAGTAGTGACATTTTTTTCCGTCCATGCCTGAAATGTTTGAATATGAAGAAGTTGAAAAGTAGAGAGATAAAAGATCATCTGATTTGTCATGGTTTTAATCTGAGTTACAGCCCTTGGATTTGGCATGGTGAAACTTTATGGAATGTCACTGATGATGATTCACAAGATGGTAACTCCGATGGAATTGAAGAAATGATTTGTGATATTGTAGTAGAACAAATTGAGATAGAACCGACAGTTGCGCATCTATATGGTGATGCTGAAAAACCATAATATCCTGGTTGTTCAAATTTTACGGTTTTGTCGGCAGTGTTAAGATTGATTAACCTGAAGGAGAAGCATGGATGGAGTGACAGAAGTTTTACAGAGATGCTACAATTGATGAAAGACATTCTTCCAAAAGATAACGATCTTCTAGATTCACATTACAAAGCCAAGAAAATATTATGCCCGATGGGATTGGGATACAAGAAAATACATGCCTGTCTGAATGATTGCATTATATATATGAAGGAATATGAATTTCTTTCAGAGTGTCCTAAATGTGGGACATCACGGTATAAGGTGAAAGAAAAATCACAGGCTGATGTAGAGATTACAAAGCTCCCTTCAAAGGTATTTTGGTATCTTCCTATAATTAATCATTTCAAACGTTTATTTGCTAATTCACATGATGCAAAAAGGTTAATATGGCATGCTGAAGAGCGGGTATGTGATGGAAAAATACGTCATCCAGCTGATTGTCCACAATGGAAGTAAATTGATGCGCAGTATTCTATATTTGGAAATGAAATTAGAAATCTCATACTAGGGTTGTGCACGGATGGAATGAATCCATACCAAACACTCAGTAGCACACATAGTTCATGGCCTGTTTTATTGGTAATTTTCAACCTCTCTCCTGAAGTTTGTATGAAGTGAAAATATGTCATGTTGAGTACAATGATCTCTGGTCCAAAGCAACCCGATAATGATATTGATGTTTACATGTCACCGTTGATTGATTATTTGAAACTGTTATGGGCTGATGGTATTAGGGTGTACGATTCTTATAAAATGGAATATTTTCAACTGCATGCAGTGCTTCTGTTCACTATAAATGACTTCCCGGCATATGGAAATTTTTCTGGATACAGTGTTAAAGGGCATAAAGCATGTCCAATTTGTGAACAATAGATGTCATATTGTCAATTGCATCATGGGAGGAAAACAGTGTACATGGGTCATCGAAAGTTTTTGCCTATGGAACACCCGAATAGAAGGCTAAAAAAGGCATTCAATGGATCACAAGAATTTGATACTACTCCAAAACCTTTATCCCCTGATCTGTATTTTGATAGGGTGAAAAACCTTGACGTGACATTGGGAAAGACACAGAAATCTGGTAATGATAGACATATTTAGAAGAAAAGGTCATATTTTTTGAGCTACCATATTGGAGGTATCAAGAAGTTAAACATAATATTGATGTCATGCACGTGGAGAAGAATATATGTGATTATTTGATTGGAACATTGTTAGATATTAATGAAAAGACTAAAGATGGGTTGAATGCAAGATTAGACTTACTATCAATGGGAATATGTTTGGAGTTAGCTCCCACTCCTAAAGGAAGACAAACAGTTCTTCCCTCGGCTTCTCATACATTATCGAAGAGGGAGAAAATTAGATTCTATCAGTGTCTTCATGATACCAAAGTTCCTCAAGGTTATTCTTCTAATGTAAAAAATTTTGTCTCATTGAAGGACTTGAAGTTGATAGGTATGAAATCACATGATTGTCACGTCATGATGCAACAAATTCTACCAGTTGCATTGCGTGGAATATTACCCATTCGTGTCAGAAAGACTATAATGAAGTTGTGTTATTTTTTCAATTCAATTTGTAACAAGGCGATTGATGTTAATGCTTTGAACATTTTGGAAAAGGATGAAATTTTTATACTTTTTCAATTGGAAATGTATTTTCCTCCATCTTTTTTTGATATAATTGTGCATTTAATGATTAATCTGGTTCGAGAAATAAAGCTTTGTGGACCTGTATATCTTCGTTCGATGTATCGTTTTGAAAGGTATATGAAAATATTAAAGGGGTATGTTAAAAATCTATATCGACCTAAAGCCTCCATTATTGAAAAGTATATTTCTGAGGAGGTAGTAGAGTTTTGTACGAGCTACTTGGCTGCGGCGCAACACATAGGTTTACCTCCAGCTCGCCATGAACGAGTTAATAATGAGGGAAAGGGGATTCGCGGCTTGAAAGTCAAATCATTGTTAGCTGAAAAGATGAAGAAGTTAGAATCATACATCTTGAATAAAATAGCTGATTCTAAACCTTATATCACATTTCATATTAATGAGTTGAAAAAATTTCATCCAAAGAAGAAAGAAATGTGGATTTTGAGTGAGCACAACAAAACGTTTTTTTCATGGATTAAAAAGACTTTGCTTGGTAGATCAGATGTCTCAGAGACATTAAAATGGATAGTGGGTGGTAAATGTTTAAATGTGATAACATGGTCCGGTTATGACATTAATGGTTTTACATTTCATACAAAAGCTCAGGACAACAGAAGTGCAGTTCAGAATAGTGGTGTATTGGTGTCTGTAGAAGAAATGCATTTTTCGAGTGCTAAGGACAAAAACCCAATTTCTGCATCAAGTGCGTATTATGGAGTGATTGAATGCATATGGGAGGTTGATTACTTTAAAATTAACGTTCCCGTTTTTAACTGTAAATGGATTAACGGTAACAACAGTGTCAGACACGATGAATTTGGAATGACACTTTTTAATCTGAATAGATTAGAAGACACATCTGATTCTTTTATAATGGAAACACATGAAAAAAAAATTCTATGTAGTAGATCAATTAGATATGCAGTGGGAAGTTGTTTTACAAGGGAAAAACAATATGTTGGTGAGGATGAACTTGATGAATATGCTGATTTATGTGAGATCCCTACTTCCATGGAAATATTAACAGAACATAATGATGATCATGTTGAAGACATAGTTTGTGCCATAAGGAACGATCATGACGAAGGAATTTGGGAAAAAAATCCATTTGTACATTCCTAAAATTACAGGTAACATATGTTTATTTCTTGTTTACATTTATTTTTTCCATAAATGTTAGATATTGTATGTTTTTTAATTATTAAAACATGTTTTAAAATAAAATAAGTATATGTTTTTGTTTGTTTTAAGTTTATTTTGTTTACTTTATCATGTTTATAACCATTACAAGAATTTTAAAATGCTTATTTTTGTTCACTGAAAATTACTTTACCATGATTACAATGTTTACCAGGTTTACCATTTTTACCATTTTGACCATCTTGACCATCTTGACCATCTTTTCCATCTTTACCATTGTTTAACATGCGTACCATATTACCAATGTTTACTATTATGTAACTTAGTACACTTTTCTATTTTCTGATTACAGTAGTATTAAAATATTTGAATTTTTATATTTGTGAACTGACATTTGTTTTTTTGATTTGAAGGATAATGACAGATCATTCAGATGATCAACCACATGATTTTGGAGAGAAGCATGTTGCTAGTCGTACCTCTAGGGATGAACATTCACATGCTCCTATTATGACAAAGAGTTCAAAGGTTGGTAAACGTGGGTGCACACGTTTTCCAAAATTCTCACTTTCCCGTACGTAGGATCATAGGATAGTCGTTGTGTTTGATGATGATGATATTCCTAGAGGTCCGAATGCCAAAGATTTTAAGATTTTTGTTGCAACTCAGGCTAAGACCAAAGTAAGTATTCTGTATGATGATTGGAGAGGTGTGGATAAGGCGATTATCTCTCAGTTGTGGGAGAAGATTTTGGTAAGATCTTTTGTCATTGTTTGACCATTATTTTAATGTTTCTATATATAATATGTTTAACCTCTTCTTTATCAGATGACATTTGATATTCCTGACACTGGAAGAGTCAGGAAGAAATGCTTATCGTTGGCTGCTAGGAGATGGAGGGATTTCAAATCAACCCTCTCATCTGATATCATTTATGGTCATAGGATTCATGACAATCCATGTCATATATATCCTTTTATAGATGAAGAAACATGGAGACAGTTTTTTGAAAGTAGAAAAAAAGAGTCATTTCTGGTAAGGGAAATGTAAACTTTTATAAACTTTCTTATATAAATGATTTTATTAATTTTTTGTTAATGATTTCTTATTCTTAAATTACAGCAAACAAGGAAAGCTCATCAGGGCATCCAATCTAAAAATGTATACCCTCATAGTTTATCTCAGGGAGGGTATGAATTATTGGAAGAACAAATGATTGCGGAAAAATTTCAACAACTAAGAGTTGAGTCTTCAAGCTCTGGAGAGGTGGCCCCTCAATCCTCTCTATCTAGACATGAAAAATGGAAGAGATCTCAGAAGGGAAAAAAGGGCAATATATTTCAAAAGAATCGAGAATCGTAGCTGAGAGGATTGTAAGATATCTATTTACTTTATTTAAGTTAACTTTTTTCTTCATATAAGTTTCAATCATTACAGAAATGTTCAATTAATTAATACAGGACTCTCTTGAGGAGAAGAGTTCAGAGGGGACATTTATAGCTACTGGGAGGGAAGATATTTTATTTGCAGCATTGGGAAGGCCCGAACATCCTGGTCGTGTAAGAGGATATCCAGTAGGTGTATCGGTAAGAAAAGTGTTTCCATGTTCTTCAACTTCCAACATTGAGGGGGTTTATAAAAAAATAGAATCCTCAGAGTCTGAAGTTCAAAATATTAATGCGACGATGGAGGACAAGATTTGAGACTCAGTGTAGTCTATATTTGCAGAAATGGAGAGACAATTTCAGACTGTAGCTCCCACTCCTCCACCTCCCCCTGCAGACCCCATTATTTATCCTCCACCTCCGCCAGTATCTCCCACTCCCCCAACTTAGCCCGCGGACCCCATTTTTTATCCTACGCCTCCGCCGCAGCTTCCTACATATTGCGAGTTGTATGTTGATGATTCTCAACATCATATAGTAGCATACGGGTTGGTATACTGTATCGGAGATACAGTTCATCATCAACAATTAGAGGTATAGAATCATAGGGTCACTGTACAGGATATTATAGATTGATCAGCTAGGGTACCAATACCTACAGATGAAGTGGCGATAGTTGGACAGAGTATCGGCCATTTTTTAGTTTGGCCATCCAGACTTCTTCGACTCATTACCATAGAGGTATGAATGTTATATCTTTTATTTTATTTTTTTATTAAATTTGTTTTATCATTTGAAAACTACTATATTTTTCAAAAAAAATTTCACAGGAATACATCAAAGGTAAAGAAATACGGTATAGACAACAAAAAAGACAACAGGCTGTGACATAAGATACAGATTCTAGTGGTCTTGACAGATTGTCAAGATATTCATATTTGTTGTTGGGTTTTTATGAGTTTCCAATGGAATCTCATGTTTGTGGACGTGAAATAAGTATGGGGATTACAAAAACTGATATCATGGAGCTTGTTAATGGAGATAAGTTGGGCATCAACGTGGTGAAAATTTCTTCAATGTAAGTCTTAACACATTTTCCCTACGTTATATTTATTAAAAATGTATACTTATGTATGTTTTGTATTAGGTATATTTATAAAATTTGTGAGAGGAATGAGCTGACAGAAGTATATGGATTCATGGACCCGCAATTGATTTCCCCTGAATCATGTGCATTGAATGAGGAACAAAGAATGGTTTATATTGCTGAAAGATTTGAAAAGAATATAATCACACAATGTAGGATGAATCCTTTTTGTGAGAGGTATGAAACACATTTCTCTCAAAGAGTTAATTATCTTTTAACATAAAAACCCACTACCATTAAATTTCATTTTATCAGTGATCATTGGATATTAGGGATTTTTTTCCCAAGGGAGAAAGCTCTTTATTGGATATGCTCTGTTCATGGTGATTTGCGGGAAAGTTTTAAGAATATATTGGAAAAGTAAGTTTCAATTTCTCAATAGTTTTATATATTATAATGAATTTTAAATTTACCCCATTCGTATTATTTTCTAACAGTGCATGGGTCTACTTTCGAAAAAACACAAACAAAAGAAATGCAAAGATCAAATATGTAAATGAGAAGGTAAATTTCCATTTATAATTTGTACTTTTTGATTTATTACATAAAAATAATATATTGAATTTACACTCATTAAAACAGAATTGTCATGAACAACAAGGCCTCATCGAATGCGGATATTATATGTTATGATTTATGTATGAAATAATAACAACTGGGACAGTTGTGAATTTTGACCTGGTACGATTTCCTCTTAAACATTTCCATAATATTTCAATTTGATTTATTCATTATACACATTAACTATCTTCTTTTTCATTTTTAGCTTTTTGATGACCCTCAACCCTATACTGCTGAATACATCAAACATGTACAAGTGTAGTGGTCAAATTATTTTACAGGTTTGATTGAATTTTAGTTGTTTGTAATGTAAAATGTAATTTTGAATATTGTCATTTTAATTGTGTATTTGGTAGTTGTTTAGGTTGGATTTATTTTTTTTTAAGTTGACAGTGTAAGTTTTGAATGTTATATAAGTGAATGTTTAATTTTTCTCTACTTCTTGTTTTGGTCTACTTTTGATGGTTTTTCTGGTATGGATTTGGGTCTGTGGGGGAGGGGTTCCAAGGGTGTGGGCGTGTGTTCAGTGGGGTTGGGGGGTGTCCAGCGGTCTGGGAGGGCTGTCCGGTGGGGTGGGGGGATAGTCCTGGGGGGTGGCAGGGATGTCCAAGGGTGTGGGAAGGCGGTCCAGGGGTGTGGGAGTGTTGTCCAGGGGTGGGGTGTTGTCCAGGGGTGTTTGGGGCTATCCAGGGGTGTGGTAGGGGCTGTCAAGTGGGGTGAGGGGGTGAGGGGGTGTTGTTCAGGCGGGTGGGGGTTATCGAGGGGTGTTTGGGGGTGTCTGGGGGTCGGGGTAGTCTAGAAGTGTGGTGGGGGCTCCAATGGGGTGGGGGAGGGTTGTCCAAGGGGTATACATGAGGGTGGGAGCTCCAATGGGGTGGGGGAGGGCTGTCCAGGGGGTATACATGAGGGTGAGGGCTACAATGGGGTGGGGGAGGGCTTTCCATGGGGTATAAATGAGGGTGGGGCTGTCTAGGGGGTAAGTTGTATATGTTATCTATGTACATGTTTAATTTTGATCTACTTCTGTTTTTGTGGTATGATTTCTTGATTTGTTTTCTGGTTGATTCTGGTGGCGAGAAGATGACTGCATTCTGTTTAATAATAAAATTAGGTTTATCACATCGGTTATTTAATAACTGACGTGATAAAATGCCTAGAAAATAGTTTATCACGTCGGTTATTTAATAACTGGCGTGATAAAAGACCTGTAGAATGGTTTATCACGTCGGTTATTTAATAACCGATGTGATAAAAGGCCTAGAGAATGGTTTATCATGTCGGTTAATTAATAACCGATGTGATAAAAGTCCTGGAGAATGGTTTATCACGTCGGTTATTTAATAACCTATGTGATAAAAGGCCTGGACAATGGTTTGTCACGTCAATTATTGAATAACCGACATAATAAAAGGCCTGGACAATGGTTTATCACGTCGGTTATTGAATAACCGATGTGATAAACCCCCCTCCCCCGGTTTTTCACGTCGGTTTTATAAGAACCGATGCGATAAACCACGCTCACCCCGATTTATCACGTCGGTTCTATATAAACCGACGTGATAAACCCCCCTCGCCCCTGTTTATCACGTCGGTTTTTTATGAACCGACGTGATAAACCATTTTCCAGGCCTTTTATCACGTCGGTTGTTAAATAACCGATGTGATAAACCCTTCCCATTTTCATTATCACGTCGGTTCTAAAATAACCGACGTGATAAACATCGCGATTTTATGTTTTTAACGTCGGTTTTTAAATAACCGACATCAAAAACCTTATTCATAATGTCTCACGTATTAACGTCAGCTAGAAACCGACGTAAAAAATGAAAAATAACCGATGTAAAAAACATTTTCCGCACTAGTGTGTATCACACTATATTGAGAATCAAGAAACATGTAGTTCTTGAAGTACCATGCAGTTTAAAGTTATGCAGCCTTGACAACATCTGTATAGATTAACATCTTATGGTATGTAAAAAAGGTGGATGGATATATAAAACAAAGGAATATTATAGTTGGATCATGGTATTAGACCCGAGCTTCACTACATATTATTTTATACAAATAATCAAACCACATGTAGATTTGAAATATATACCCCATACTGATTGAATTAATGTGTGGAGAAAAGGATTTTTTTAATACGGGCTCATGCACGGGGTGAGACACCATATTGAATCCTCTTAGGGAGATCAAACATGTAAATAAAAGAGTGGGGGAACTTCCAATATTGTGTTGAAATTGGTTCTAGGATTGAATATTTTGGCATCATTATATATCTCATTGGAATGAGAATCAAGACACATATAGTTATTCAGAATATTGTTCACTCTATTGTCATGCGACGAGGATAACTAGTGTTCCTTTTATGGTCTTATAATTAGGACCATGATAACGCCAATGTGAGTTGATATTCTTTACTCATGTATAGAACTCTTTTATCAAAACTCATAAGACAAGGTGATCTATGCTTAGTGTGATAAACAAGTAGAAGATAAGGTGTCTCCACCACACTAAGTAAATTCTTGTGAAATAATGATGGGGGAATTTAGATTTTGTGGTGGATGGGCTAGGAGGTATACTCCATGAATCTCTAAATATACAATTTTTATGAGAATCAATACATATATAGTTATTGAACGATTATATGAGGAGCTCAAATTCGCATATCAGAAAAGTGGAATTTTTCTTCATAGTTGTGGTTGGACCTAGGATTGGAAATTAAGGTGTCAATATGTATCTCATTAGAATGAGAATAAATCCACACATATTACATTAAAGAATCTATGTATAGTTCTAACTCATAGACAGGGAGTGGGGTATTTTTTTATGAATGGATATGGGATTGGATATCTAGTAATCTCTACATATCTCATTGGAATGATAATTGTGCCACACATAGTTCTAGATAACATCTTTTTGTTTATCATCATGCAATTAGGATGTTGGTCATGTAGTTTAACATATTGTGGTAAGGACATGGGTCACCTGACGTGGTAGGGGATATTTTAGCCAGTCTAGGGTATAGGACTCAAGCATTACAATGTATCTTTTTGGAGCAAGAATCAATCCACACATAGTCCTTGATGTAATTTTTCCCTACATAGATTAGGTCCTCATGCGAGGAAATGGGCTTTGATATTTTACAAAATTATGGTTGATCCCAACACGTGAATTCTAAGTGTCATTATGTATCTCTTCGATTAAAGAAACAAGGAATACATACTTCTGGAAAAGTTCCATGTGCAGGTCCAATTCATGCATAGGGTAAAATGGAAATTTTTTCATGACTAGACCAAGGATGGGAGGTTCAAGAATCACTACATATCTCATTGTAATGAGAATGAAGACAAATGTAGTTCTTGAATAAAGTTGTGGTATGGGTACCTACATCGATTATTGAGATCCACTCAGATATGAATCGAAATGTTGAACAGTTTTACATCAAGAAACAAAGATGTTAACCGAACATGTTAACATCATATGGTCAAGTTGATATTCTAAATAGTTCAAATTCATATAACATGGAGTATACATGGTTTTTTCATTTAAACATTCTCCAACTAGGATAAGTGTCATTCCATTTAAGTTAATGTGACAAATACCCACTATGATGTTTAACATCTTTTATCAAATATGTGGTTTATGTGATTACATGAAATATTTCTTCTGGAACCTTTATTGGTTGGGGTCATAACAAAATAATAGAGGTAGACCTTCATGTAGGAATGAATGTTGGTAGAAATTCTTATTGAAAGGTCATAATATTCAATTTAAATGGTCAACCAAGTGATGCAAGGTATGAAATATTTTCTCTTTAATCCCCTCTAATTCATCCATTAATTTTTTTGGGGCTGATCATCTATGGATAACTAATCATAGATGGAAATGCATATTGATGGATATTAAACCTCAATGGAATGGACTAAATCTATTCTACATTCCATTGAATACAGGGTCACCCCTATGCCATTAATATTTACAGTTCGGTAATTATATAGAGTATTCATTATATTTTCAGGACAATACGTTTTAACTTTATCCACTATTTACAAGAGTATGCTTTCTAGGGTCTTATTGAAGGCCTCTATCTACAAATTATACACTGTATGATAGTGAGATGAATGGATAGATTTGATATTACATTATTGATACAACTTCTCTACATAAGAAAAAGAGAAATTAGATTAATTTTCTATCATTATAATATGAGGGACACCAAATCTAGAAATGATGTTGTATTTTATGAAGCTGACAATACTTTTGGACCCAACTTCTTTGATGCGAATTTCCTTATCCCATTTGGAGAAGAAGTCAGTCAAAGTTAATATGTTTTTGAACTCTTGGGCATAGTTAATGGGTATGGCCTCATAAAATTTATTCCCCATAAAGAAAATTTTAAATAGTATTTGGATTTATGTTGGAACTCTGTGGGTTGATGGATTATGATTCCATTCACTTAGATGAAGTCAAACTTCTTGGTGAATTTGGTGAAATCATGCATCATTGAAGGTCATAAGTATCAATGCTTTGGAATTTGGTTTGAATTCTAGTATCTAGATTGGTGGGAATCATAGGTTCCTAAGTGTAATTATTTTATGAAAGAAGAAATATCTTATCCATCATCACATCTGGTAATGACTCTATTATATCGACATTCATAGAGGTCTTTCTGATGATTTGGTCCTCCATAAAGAGTGAAATTTTCTACTTACTGTAAAATTTTATCTTTCCTAACTCTATCTTGTGGGATTAATCTATCTTGATGGTATTACATGATTGAAATCATACACTTGGTGATAAGACCATATTTTATTTGGGATAGGACTAACATCATTAATTTATTCTATTCTATCCAGAAAAATAGGTGAGACCATATAGAAATGCTCAATTTTGATGACTGTTTCATCCTAGTTTGGATCTTCAAAATTTGTAGCTGCATTTTCCAATGAATTTTCCTTCGAATTTTTCAATCGTAGGATGTGATTCAAAATTGGGTTCGAAGCTAACTCTTCAATTAACTCTTTCTTATAATCAAGAAATGAGTAAACTCTTCTTTTTTGGTGGCATAATCCCCAATGATATGTTTGATTGCCAAATCAAAATCACCTTTCACCTGTAGATGGCCCATTGGTATTTGGAGTTCAGTTCTTAAACTAAAATGTAGGTCTGATATTCTACCTCATTGTTAGTATAAACATAAGATAATAGGAATGAGTAAGGTAGGAATTCCATTTCAAGAGAGAAAAGATGAATTTCTAACCACATTTTTTTGATTTTAGGGTCATTTATTATCCTCCTTGTTGGGATTATGGATGTGTTGACAAAACCATTTCCCACATTTGGGTTCCATATAAAATATAAAAGATATACTTTTCATGAAATTAAGTGTTTAGTTATGTCACTTCTATATATTGGTGTTCTGCAAGAATATTTTCCAAGGCATGTCCTTTTATTGTTTTATGTGGCACAAATTGTATATTAATCTTCTACATGATAACCACCCACCGTACCATACTTCTTATCAACATTGTATGGGTGACGGTCTATTCTAGTATGTTATTATGAGATACCAATAAGACTTTTGGGTGATATATGTAGTCCCTTATTATATAAATAGTGAAGGTTAATTCTAGACATATCTTATCGATATCTGATTGATGACTCTCAGCATCGAGCATCATTCAACTGAGATAATAATGCCTATTTTAATTACCAGCAATGTTCTTTTACCTGAGGAAGAAACCTAGTGACTACTTATGTTCCATAACATATATAATGATTGGAGTTACAAAAAACATTTTTCATTAATAACAGAGGGATCAAGATGTATTTATTGAGGTTTTAAAATTATTCCTAATAGTTACTAGTCCACTGATATGTGACTCCATTCTTCAACAGTTTGGTGAAGTGAAAAGACTTACCTGTAAGGATGTATATGATGTTCCATATATAGTTTAGGTTTACTTAATTTCATATCAACTATTTATGGTTTTTAGGAGGTTACATATTGAGGATGTCATTATTTCCTCAAGGTCAACATCAATGTCATTAGGGCATATGACGAAACTGATAAAAATTCTTGAAGATACACTAGAAGTTCATTTTTAGGTGTTCATTTTCATGTTATACTATCATATATTGTTGAAGATGATCTCATGTTCATCCAGGTGGTAATAAATTTTATGGTAATTAACCACTAGGAAATCATTTTAGATTTTTACAAACATCCCTAGGAATGGTTTGAAATATGTGATGCATGGAATATTAGTATGTGGAACAATTGTTCTTCAAGACAAAGTGCATTACCTGATAGTAGATTACTCACTAGGGGAACCCGAGTGTGAGGGATTATTCAACATCTCGGTCCATCCAAATTTTATTCTATCATGAATTTCCATCCATCATAGAGAGGTCTTGATAACCGGACCTCAGAACAATTAAGAGTTTTGTGATTGGAATTAAGAATTCATCTTTGAGAGAGTTTCGGTTGAGATCAATGAAGTCAATTAATACTCTGATTTTCCTATTATTCTTATTTTCTAGGATGATATTGGTTATCCATTTTTGAAACTAAACATTCTGAATAAAATTAACCTTGGGGACGTTGTCCACTTCAGTCTCAATTTTGGAGGTGTGAGTTGGGTGTTTCCTTCTGGCTTCCTGTTTGTATGCCTGATGGTCTTCTAGATATCCGAAGTGGTTTTTGGACATTTCATGGTCGAAAATTGGAATATCTATGTAATTATAGTTGTACACATCCCATAATTTCTTTAATAAGGACATATATACCTATTTATCTTCATAATTCATGGATTCACTACTCAATGTTGGTCGTGGATCTTTATTTGTACGCAGATTTTTTTCTCAAGGTTCATCAAAAAGTGGTGAATACACTATTCTCAAATGCAGGATTGGCATTCTTGAGGTATTAATTCTATTCTTCTACATTGTGATTTACCTCTTCTGCATATTCCGAGGAAGTTGTTGATGATGCAAATTTCATAGAGTTAGGGGATGAGTTTACATTGGGATATTCTGAAAATAAAGCCAAAACTTTTGGCTCAATTGATAGTGTGGGGGACTTATTGGAAATATAAAGGGGATATGATGGACTAAGAATAGGAATCTTCATTTTTCTCTATCAACATTAAAAATTATTCACTCGTAACTAAAGATATAAGTATTTTATGAAGTTGGGGATGGAAAAAGGAATTATTATCTAGGATTTCATTACTGCTTAGGGAGTTCACAACTTTTCCAATGATTTCAAGCTATGTTTTCATGATTGAAATCACAAAAGTCACTAAATCTAGGTTTGATTTTGGAACCACCTCATCGATCTAGTTGGTGGAAATCACGTTTTCTACATCGGGGTGAATTGAAGGATTAGCTGGAATCATCTCTAGATCTTTCAAAGAATTAATTAATGTGACATTATTAGTTATGTACAATTTCCAATCCCTTTGATATAATTAATTTTCAATGCACTTTGACACATAGGATCTAAATTGGGATTTATCCCCTTGAAAATTTCCAATTTGGGAATTGATACAATATTTCAGGCATTGGGGTTATGATAAGAGATAGTTGCATGCTGGTGTAGCCAAGGTCTTCCATTTATAATGTTGAAGGATTTATATTTCGGAACAACCATGGATTATGAGTTAGACAAAAGGTCCCTAAATTGAGTCATGAGTTTGATTTTACCAGGATTATTTTTCCTGTTCTTGTCATAACTCTGTAATATCATAGTATAATATGATATGTGAGATTCATTGAAACACATTTGATTATGTTTCCATACTAGAATGAGGTTGACTCTTGTCCCATTGTCTATACAGGCTCATCGGATTTGAATGTCACTTATCCGACAAGTTATATATAGGTGCCTAATTTGTCCCTATATGATGTATTCATCTTCCTAGTATATGAAAAAGAAGATCATATTGAATTAGATATGATAATTATCTAAATGATATACTTCATCAGTAGAAACTTTGACTTCAAATTCCTAAGGGCTTGAAAGGGCCTCTATGACTACTTCTCGTAGATCTTTTGATATACTCATAGCATCCAAGATTGAAAAAATGTCTATAACTAGGGATTATTTCTTCAAAAAATCATAATTGTGGACTAAATTTTTTCTCTTCCCAACATGGGGATTCTCTTTTGAAGGTTCTCTAGGAACTAAAAACATGATATGGATGGATAATCACTTGGAACAGTACTTGGTATGCTTATGATCTCGATGAATTAAATTGACTAGGTATTCCTATAGGTTAAAGTTTATTTGGTGATGATGTTTCCTTTAGATGATATTTTAGTATGATCATGTCTAGGAAGAACCTACCATGTGTGGTGTAAATTCCTTTCTCCTTTTGAGCTCAATTGAGATCTCTCCTATGAGTTTTGGATGTGTAGATAGTTCAAGAAAGGACACGATTAGAATAGTTAATCCTAAAATGATTGTGTCATCCCCAGTATCCTTGACTATAATGGCCTCTTTACAAAGTTCCCAAATATAATGTTGGGAATTCAGGTTCATAGTCTCACTCAACTTCTAAAAATGTATCTATTGAGTGAATAACATTAATGTAACCATAGAAAAACTCCTTATATAATAGAGATTTCGTATGGTGGGTCATCTCTTGTTTTACCACTTGTTAGGGTAGTACCTGTACTTAAGGAAATTTAGGCATGAAGTCCATTAATGTAAATTTCAACTTTGTCTTTAGAATAGGCTCATATT
This sequence comes from Viscum album, assembly GCA_963277665.1. NCBI lineage: Eukaryota > Viridiplantae > Streptophyta > Magnoliopsida > Santalales > Viscaceae > Viscum > Viscum album. The sequence continues at coordinate 126,240,952 of OY728147.1, forward strand.
CTTGTTTTTTATTCATACTCTTTCTAACAGGTCACTTTTTGGAAAACTGAAATTCAAAGGATTGTGACACTGAAGGGGTCGGCTGAGTCATAGAGGAAGTAGTTAAGGGAACTATTGGTTGTTTCATCTATGCTTGAAAAATAGAATTAGTCTTGTTGATTTCCTTTGTGACCATACATTCACATAGATTCTACAAACTCTTTCTTTTAACATCATTCCATTCATTCTCCTTCTCTATATTGGTGGAAAAAACTAATTCTAATTGAGTAGGTGGACTTCTTAGGTTCACATTCCTATATTCACCTATCTTTTGTAAGGTATCTTTGAAAAAAACACTTTTTGATGTTGTGAACCGATTCTCTGTGGAAGGGGAAATAGTTTGGGATATCTTCATCTCCATCATTTTTGGGATTCTTATTCTTTGGGAAATTGATTGAGTTTTTTTCTAATGCTGAGATGAAGTAGGTAAGGAAATGGTTACATCAAATGGAATAGACCTTGTTATTCACCTCCTAAAGCTATTAATTCATCGACTCTATTTCATCATCCTGAAAATTTAAGAATTGATTTTTATGTTCAAGAGTTATATCGACATGATATGGTGCATGATTTAGAGTGGGAGCGTGTTCATGGGACTTCTAAAGTGTAATAGTGGTAGCCTCTTCTTTCCATGTTCTTTTTCCCCAAGATGAAAGAATTACAGTAGACAAATCCTTGGTCTTTATGATAGAGTCTTACACTCATTGATAAATCTATGTAAGGTGTTGAAACACTCTTGTATATTTCACTAGGGTAATTTGTGTGCACAAATATTCATGAAGATTCTCTATAGAGATGGGAAACAAGTCTTCTTTATGAAATTATAGGTTTAATAATTATTCCATCCCTTTCCAATGAGAAATGAAATCCAAGACTCTCTCATTCTCTTGTTTTTTTAAAATTTTAGAGTTCTAGGACACTTTTATTCTGTAATTTCAAGTTGAATGGGAAGAGAAAATTCTCATAGAGATCTTCCCACCCCATAATTGATTGAGGTGGAAACCAGTGTACCATTCAAGGTATAGTCCCTATAGTGACTTCAGAAATAACCTGCATTTTACTACCTCTTATTGTTAAAGGGACCCCATCATGGGGTCATAGTGGGAAATGAAATGTGTTAACTACTAGATCCATTTAAAATTGGGAATGTAGGATTCCCAATGTTTGTTGATGTTAGATTTGGATCAACCCATTCTAGGTAAGACATTATCCTTGGTTTCACTAACACATGGAAATACTTAATGTTTTACAATCAATCCATTTGGAACACAAAGGTATTTATGATCTCTTGAGGAATGTCTAGATGAGTAGGGTCTTGTACAGGGGTAGCAGCCAGTATGGACATTTATGATGGCACTGCGGGTATTTGTTGTGGGTAGCCTATAGGGGAAGGATTACAAGGATGAAACTAGCCATTTCTGGCTATATACCTAGTAGAGGGCACTCTCTATCTTCTTCTGTGAGGTCCACATATATCGAAGGTTGTTATCCCAAACTAATTAGATGTTCCAAATCCACTATAGTTGTTTTTGCACACCCTCTTTGTGTGGGTGCACCAGCTATTAGTTTGATGTGAGGATCCTCTTATTGAAGATATCTAGTGTGAAGGATTCCACAAGATAGTTCTTCATTTATTCTCCTCAATTATTATTTTCACCTTCAATTGTTTCAAAATGTACCATTTTGTGATCCAAAACATCTTCCTCTGATTCCTCCTTCAAATTGGCCTTGTGTTCTGTAGGGTCTTCTAGAGTAGTGTTAACAAAATTCACTGAAGCAAACAACATTATAGGCCTTTAATCAATGTTTTAGTAATACTTTATTTTTATAAACCCTCTATATCTCCTTTCCCTCTATTTAAATAGTTCTCTGGGATCCGTTTAGCATATGAATCTACAAAGGGAATGTTCAAATAGTTCATTCATGTGTGTCCCAGATGAGGGTACTAAATCATGAGATGGGAAGAACTGGGAAGATCCATTCTATGGAATTTATCATAATATGGAAAATATTAACATCAATTGTAGAGGGAGTTATAGAGGTAAAAAATTCCCAAGTCTTTAGGGATAGGGATATCCTCGTTCCTATTTCATAATTGTTCTGGACCATTTTTGTTACCTCAAAGGAGGTATTAAAAAACACCCATATCCCTATTTTATGGGGTTTCTTCTGACTATCATAACATCTACTATTAAAACATCTCTTTTGATATTATTGAGTTTTTTCGAACAAGGGTTGGGTGAATAATTTTGTATCTACCTAAATCACCCACTTCTAAAAATTGTTTTATTATTTCTTGCATCTATGCTATCTGACTATTTACTTCTACTAAGTGGGAGTATTTCTCGATATTTTCAAATACCTAATGCAAAATTATTTCAATATCCTACTCTCTTCTAGACTGACTTCAATGAGATTCATTCGGGTCCTATTTTTGTGGAGCATATCATTAGTTGTGAACAAATTCCATTTTTTAGTTGATCCTGTAGATATATAATTTAATGATACCACCTTTGTTGCAATTCACTAGTTTGGGAGAATTTTGAAATGTAATGTTCCACGTTTACCCCATCCTCTAATATGAACACTGGATAAGGTATCTTCAATCAGCTGTTACAATATTTTTAACATGATGAGGAATGCACGTTTAAGGTCTCCTTGTTGTTTACTAAATATAAGATTTCATGCATGCAAGATATATTCCAAGTCAATTTGGCATTGAATCCATTCTAAAAACATGGCATGACTTTGATACTTTCCATAGGGTAATAATTTTTCTCTCAACTGATGAAGATTCTTTCATATATTGAGGTGGATTTAATGCAAAAAATCTTCAAAAAACACTACTGGAATATTGTATTGAGGGGTGAAAAAAGGCCATAACATGGCTATTATTTCGTCTTTATCCCAATGTTTCTGCATATTTAGTAAGAATTCTTAGTCTTTCTCTAGAGGTTCATTGACCTTGTCCAACCAAATAACATGCTTTCTTAATACCTTTTCATAAACAACAATATTGGTAGGGTCTTCCCTTATCATGTTGGAAGGAAGTTGATCCCAGTGGGGTTTCGAAGAATGAACATCACCTGGGGATATCTTCCCATTGAGAAAGAGTTTCACTTGTCAAAGATAAGGTATAAAAAATGACTAGCCTTGTTTCCTAACTGCCTCTCTATAAGTGGTCTATTCATCCTTAAACCACCAAGGGGGGGACGTTTTTTACAAAATGAAACACTACTTTGGAGAGAAATTTCATAGAAAATTCCATCATGGGGAGGATTATTATGGTGGATTAAAAAAAGTAAAACCCATATTTTACTTCAATCTTATGGAAATGTGGGGGGATGTCGTGACACACATTTGGATATGATCTCTTTAGATTGATCATATTATGGAAATGGAACAAGCCTTCCTAGTTAGGTGTCTAAGGAGGACCTTCAGGATAACTACTACTTCTCTCATAATTTGGTAATGGGAGTGTAGGATCTTGAGCCACTATAGAAAATCATCTGATCGATTAATGAACTCCATAATTTATTAGAGATGGATCTTATATTGACTCTTAATTTTCTATTTGTCTACAGTAAGGCATCTTTTTGTATGTATTATTTAAAGAGAATTGGGAAACTTATTGAAGAAAGTGGTTTTCATGAACAGAAGCTTGTTTGATTACCTTTAGTGTCGCTAGCATAATTTTCCAATAGACATATGTAATTTAAGTAGGGGTTTCTACCTACCTTTTAGTGACTATTGTAATGATTCTATAAACTCCTCTTGGAATGATAGCATGTTCCTAAATAGGTTGTATAGATATCATGCTAAAGTTTACACCAGGACCTCCTAGATGGTAAAATAGGTATGTGTCTACACCGGGGTGAAATGATGATGATCCAACCCATTTGTGGGAATGGAGTTGTGTATCCATCCCTCTTTAACTACTATCATCTCCATTTTGATGTCTTTGGGGGTCTGTAGGATGTGGGAATGTATTTCCATCTACCCTTTCACCATTTTGTGGATATTCTTGGTGAATTCAATGAAAAAATGGGTATATATTCCCATTATGTGTCTTCAGTAGATGTATATGCCTGCTCATGTCCTCTATTTCTATATAGTGGATGATGAAAATACTCAGGTGTTGTGACATAGAGTTGGTTCCACCCCCTATTTGTCACCAGTAATTTCTGACTGACTTCTCCGGGTTCTGTCGGATGAGGCTTTTGGCAGACTTGATTAGTGCAGGTAGGTGTCTGCGCATTCTCACAGTTTTCTACTGAATTTGACTGGTGGACTTCTTTGAACACCGCTATGTGAGGAAATTGGAGGGATGGATTAATGTGGGTGTTTTTATACACCTTCTCATGACTTTCCACTGAATTTGAGTAGTGGTCATCACAAGATGATGATTGAGGAGTCTATTGGCTGGATAGATTGTAGTGGTTGGGTTTATGTTCCCACTCATATTTTTTCACCAAGTATGATTGGATTACTTCTCTATGGGTTAATGATATGTATATGTGTTCCCTATTTGTAAGATGATTCCCCTGGTGGGCCATCTTAGGCACCTAGTTTGGGATGATATGAGCCAGACTACTGAGGATGGTTCCCTCATAATGTTAAGGGTTCACTATTGTGCGGTTTTAGTGGTAGTGACTTCTAGGAGGATCCCCATAGAAGTACCGTTATGTTATCTATATGAGGTCATACATTGCCTCTTGATCAACCTATATAAGATATGGGAGGTACTGGTTGCTTCATTTTAGGAATAAGCTCCCAAAATGGTTGAATACAGTAATATGTGTCCTCTTCTTCTGGACCATCGATCATTGGTGATTAGATGATTGGTGGGGTTTTCAAGCTGGAGGGCCTATCAAGCAGCATTCACAGTAAGGATGGTACCATATAGATGATACTCATGAACCAGTGCATTTGAGGCCCAGAGTTGAAGGTGATGTGTTGGTGATGTTTTTATCTACATAGATGAAGACTTGGCATGTCTAGTAGATAGGGAATGCATCTGTGAGAGTTATTGTGACACCATTTTGAGTGATGGTAGATTCTGTTGGAAGTTCCAGAAACATATTTGACAAACACAAACAAAAAAACCTTGTAAAAATCATATAATTAAATGAGAACATACATTATGGTTTATCTTTTCTGGCCCACTTCCTTCTTAAAAGTGAAAGGGTAATGATGGGTGGGTGACACCATCATCTTGGTTATTAATTCATGTCATGTTCACGAATTTTGTTTTCGAAAAAAATCATGTTGTATGATGATTGATTGCAATGGGTAAAATTTTTGAAATCATTAACATTAGATTCACTATTTTAATGGTTTCAAATTGGTTTATTTTTGGAAATAGAAACATTCAACATTTTTATATCCATGAAGGGACTTCTTTCCAAAGGCCAGAACCCATTTGGGAGTTTGACCAATGATATATAGTAGCTCACATTTGTCGAGTGGATGGGAGGTTAAGCTCACAACAGCCTTATAGGGGGGTTATTTCCTTATTTTGGGATCTCTTATATATTTAAGATATGTTCTGGAATACATCATTAAGTCCCATATAGGACATGGGTCACCCTTGAATAAACAATCAATTATTAGAATGTATAGAATTTAGAATCATCTCTATGTATCTGATTTTATTGACAAATGGAGATATCTATATGTATCTAAGTTTTTAGATAAATTTTTCCCTATTATGTACTCATTAGATATTATTTGGTAGTTATTACAAGTATGCTAGTTTTTTTCCATATAGTGGGGCGATCTGGAGTGTATCATTATCCAGGGAGATTGGAGTTATTTTGACGTCAGGATCGAACCCATAATATGAGATTTCTATATATCCTTGTAAAATAAATCAAAACCCACATAGTCCAATGTATCATAATGAGTAACACCATTACTTTTTTTTTCTCATGTGATAAAGACAAAACCTTGTTGTTTAATGTCATATGGATATAATACTTATGTGGAAGGTGCCTAGTCAATTTTTGGTGTGGGACTTATGTCGAAGCATTCTAGGAAACCTAGGATGGAAATGAACTCCATATTGGATAAAATTCTAAAGGTAATGTTTCCAAGGGAGAACTGGGGTTGGCTTGGGGTGTTGGGTTTGTATCTCTTTGAGGATTACTATATATCCAATTTAGATGGGAATCACATCCCAAGTAGTTCAATCTTGATTCCCTACGCCTATGGAGTACATATGAATGTTTTTCTCATAAGGGAGTATATCCCTTTGATAGGATTGGATTGGGTTTACTCCTAAGGATGATTATGTAGTTATTTGAGTTTTGGTTGGGGCTATAACCTAAGGAGGATTCCCTAGTGATTGGAGGTTGGGTTGGGATTTAGTATTGAGGAGGATTCTATAGTGATTGTGTTTGGTTGGGGATTACTCCTGAGAAGGATGCCCTAGTGATTGGAGGTTTGGGATTACACTATTATAAGTCCCAGACACTGAATTATGAGTGGGTATTGTACTGAATAGTAGGCTTGTGATTAGCTAGAGATTACAGTTAGAATGATGACCATAGGTTGGGTATCATATAGAATTCATGATCATTTCAACCCTTAAGCCCGTGTGAATAATAACTGGTGTGAGAAACAAGAGGAATTGATTGATATGGAAGACCACACAATCTTCTTTATCCATTGATGGATTAATTATGGAGCCTAAAGTGATATATAAAGGGATTTTAACGTTCCCATCTCCACATTTATTTTGGTAATATGGATATTCGAATCTGATGATTTGTCCAGCTACGACCTGGGATGGAAAATTGGATCACAATTGTTGCTTCCTTCAAAAATATTAGAGTATTGATTGATGAAGGATTCCCTTATGGTTGGATACATGGATTTACCCACACATATTGAAGATCTCTAAAAGAAGGAATGATGGAGATCTAGAAGAAGATTCTCTATCAAAGCATATAACTGATCATGTGGATGTCATGATCATAGGTAACCTGAAAATCCATATGAGTCATGATTATTTGTGGGAAATAAGAGGAAGTTTAGGATCTAAAAAACATCACCATCCTTCTCCCACTGGTGGAAGATGTTATATTGATTTTAGAAGAAGAAGAAAGTTCTTATATGCCCCTTCCCTACCATCATTGCATGCTGGTATGGAAAAAGGGGGAAAGAATGAAGTAGGATAAGTCCATCAAGAAAGGATAGGGGCATACACCAGGAAGAATTCCCTAAAATTGGTTTAGGGGGAATTTATAAGGATCTCATTCTTTTTCACAGGGAATGGAATGTGTGATCCTCAACCGACCGACAACAAATTGGGGTCATGTTTCTTAGAGAAAACTAGGTAAGGACATGGTCCTAACCCTATTATCTGAGACCATGAGATCCTATACTCTTCCCCCATGATCAAGTTACTCATGAATGTATGAATTCATACCCATGTGCACCCCAAGGACCTGAAAAATTAGGTAGGATTGGTATGAGATACCTCTGAATGAATGATTGCATACCCAAATGGGAGTTAAAATGGTGTTCCCCTATTAATTGTTTTACGATACTTTAGGGTTCGCTGTATGATTTAGTTTTTTCCCTCTCATAAAAATGTCCAAAGGATGAGAGTCACTACCAGTGGTGTCTTATAAGAGGGAATGAGAAGTGTATCTCATAGGGTAGAGGTTGGGTGATCCCATTGTTCTCATGTAGGGTAAGCATGTTTGGATTGGAAGATTCACACATATAGTCCTGCATGAGCTGAAGGTGGTTTGGGTGATGGACCACTTTAGAAAAAACACATGTGTGGGGCTTTTCACAAGGATAAAATGGTTTCTTTATGTTTTCCTAGAATTATCTTTCTCTATTCCCTTGTTTGGGAAGGTACCTCACATTAGTGTTCATTATCAATGAGGTAAAGGTTTCCTCATGATAGAGTTATGTATTTTAGACCCTTGAATGACCTAGGTTTCACTAACCCCCCCCCCCCCCATTCCCTATTCACTGGGTATTAGAGTATTTTTGAGATGGTTTTGAGGGCATCGGTGAATCACTATGGTGCTCAGATAGTCAGGAGATCTTTAGGATTCTTCATCCATGCAAACGAAGATCCCATGGGTCATATTTATAGTAAAATATGCTACCTTGGGTGAAGGTGTTGGATCATATGGGAATCACATATTCTAATGTATAGGTCTATCACACAAGATGATGTGAAGGTTTAATGCATAAGCTGATGTACAGTTCTTTCATGTAGGATGATGTGTAGGTACCCTATACACTGTCATTGTTCTATTTGACCTGCATAGAGTGCCTTTGTTGATGTGTGTGATCCATTGATTTCATCACTTATATTCTTTTATTCTTTTTAAGGTATTATTATTTAACACCTTTTCATCCATGTAACAAAATGGGGTACTAAATAACCTTATTAAATTTATATTTTGGAAATTTAATCATGAAATAAATATTCTATGATACAAATGAATTGTGTTAACTTCGTATGTTTATCTACTAAAACCCAAATAGAATTATATTATTTAGATGTTTTATGATGTCTGATGAAAAAATCCATGGTTATGTTTTCTGATTTCAATTTTGGTATGGAAAATGGTTATATCATTCTATTAAAAAATTTCTACCATTCTTTACTTATAGATATACCATGTAAGGGGATACATATTCTGCAATATCTCTCTTCATGATGTCCCACCATAAATACTCTTTCATATATCTATAAATATTTTTACTTTAATGATGAATAATGAATGAAAAGTTATTAGCCTCCTCTAAATGATCCATTTTCAAATATGGTGTGGATGTAGTAAATACATAATCCCTAAAAATTATCATTCCATCATAACAAAGGATAAACATAGTAACATTCATCACCATCATTTGTTTCTCTACATTTTCATTCAATGACTCTTTAATTTTCACTTGTATAGATGGTTGAACACTCATTTGAGAATGAAAATATTTCTACCCTACCTTCATGATTATTGGATCATTTATGAACCCCATCATAGATAAGCTATCTTAGTTATTTCATATTAATGTGTTTAACACCTTATTTTCTTTCTAAAGGTGGTAATATATTGAGAATTCATAATATTCAATTTGATCCAACCATCTTATCTAGAACATATTCAATTCTTTTTGAGTGAATATATACTTTAAGATTTTATGTTTAGTATATTTTTGACATCTTTCTCCGTAAAGATAATTCGTCAATATATTTAATGAATAATTTACCGAAGCTGACTGTAAATCATGAGTTGGGTAATTTTTCTTATAGACATTCAATTTTCATGAGGCCCAATATATAACCATATCATTTTTCATGATAAAATATCACATTACCCTCTTCTAAGAAACTCTATATATTACAAAACCTTCTCCACCATAGGGTAAACTAACTAAACTTCTCTTAAGTTCCTTGAAATCTTCTTCACATTCATTTGTCCAAAGGAACATGGATCCCTTCTGAGTTAAATTACTTAGGGGATTATAATTCCATGGAAAATTTTGCATTGGTCACTGATAATATGAATCCAAATAAAGAAAACTAGGTATCTTATTCATAGTTGTCATTTACATAAATTTCCCAATAACTTTCATATTTTAATGATGCATTGAAATACCCTCACATGAGATTATATGGCTCAAGGATGAAACTCTCTAAATATAAAATTCACATATTTTTTATTTTTCATACAACTTTTCCTCCATTAGATTATTTAGTACAATCCTCAAGTGGTATTCATGCTCTTCCAAAATCATTGAAGATATAATAATATCATCAATAAATACAACATCAAATTAATCAAGGAAATCTATAATGATTCTATTTATGATATTCATGAAAATAGAAGAATAATTTTTAATACCAAATTGAATAACTATATATTCATACTATCCATACCAAGTACATATGGTTTTTTGTGGGTATGTCTTCACTTATTACCCTAAACTAATAATACCTAGATCTAATATTGATCATGGAAAATTGTTGAGATCCTTAAAATTTATTAAAAAAATCATTGATTAGAGGTTGATCATAATTTTTCATGATACTGATCTTATTAAGTACTAAATAATTAATATATAGTTACATTAATCCATATCCCTTCTTAAAAAAAAGAACTTGTGCAATTTAAGGTGATTCACTTGTCAAAATAAATCCATTATCAATGTTATTCTTCAGATTATCTTTAAATTCCTACAACTCAATCGGTGCCATTTTATAATGATTCCTTGAAATATGTGTAGTACTATGTATAAGTTATATTGAAATATTAACTTTATGAGTCAAGGTAAAATTAGACACTTCTTCTTGAAATAAATCAAAAAACTCTCAAAAAAATAAGTGTATTTTTGATGTTGTGTTTCTCCCTAATAATATAAGCTAAAAAACCCCAATAGATATTAATTAAGGCCCAAATGATATAAGTAATTTCCATTGGATGAATGTATTCATCCTAAAACTAATAAATGAGCATGGGTTAATTTATATAATAAAAGTAGACATACCATCCTAATAAATTATTATGACCTCTATATATATAAATCCAATTCATGCCTAGGATCACATCAAATTCCACTAAATGGTGAATCGTAAGATTTTCAAGAATCGCATTCCCACATAATTTAATTAGAAATGAAATATATAATTGAAAGGTGACCATCATAAAATTAGAATTTTTAAACGATAAATCAAAATCTAATAATTGATCTGGTAATTTGGCATCCTTTTAAAATTACATAGATATTAAAAAGTCAGTATATGTGTAATTAAATAATACATTTGTTGTTATAGAGAGGATAATAAGTACACCTTTCCACATTTCATTTTCATAACCCACTTTGTCAGTCATGATCGCATGATATTTTTGTTTTATTTGATTGTAAGCGGTTTATGAGGCCAATTATTATCATAAACCTTCATATTTATACCCAGGTTCATATAATTACTATGTTACTTTCATTTAAAGCATTGGAGAATGGGTGGTACATTAGTTGGTGTCTTCTTCTCCTCCATTGAATTAACCCGCTCATTCATCACCTTTCAACATCCATGATAATTAAAGACCTCCATTCTACATTTAAATCACATTTTGGTTCCATTCAATAATTTATCCTGGATTTTTTTCACACATTTCAAGCTTGTATATAAATGGAATTTCATTCCACCATGTGATTTATTTGATTTTTCCTAACCCTCAATCTTCTTTTTCATATCATAACTATTGGAATGGTTGGAATCATAAATTTTAGTTTCATAAATAAGTTAACAGTAAATAATTTATTTATAGCTATTATTGCATCTTATAGAAAATGAATTTCAAATATTGGGTTTAATCCCCTAAAAAATTGTTCAATTTTTTTTCGGTTCTAATGATCAAACCAAATGCATACCTTGTATGTTTGGTAAAATTTTCCTTCTATGTATCAATATATTTTTTCCTCATTTTAATTAAGACTAATGAATTCCTTATTAATATTCTTATGTATAATGTAATGTAATTACATACTAAAAATATTTTCTAAATCTCATCCCATAATATAGAGTCAATTTATTCATCTTGTCTCATGTACTTAATAGGCTTCCACCATTGATCTACTTATCTTTATAAATGATAAACATCAAGATCAACCTTTTCCTATTCTAGGAAATTAATAATAGAAAATATCTTCTCAATATTTTCTATCCATCACTCAGTTACAAGTGGATTATAAAATGTACTAAAAGAAGGTATATTTTTCCCCATGAATGACTCAATATTACATTTCTCCCACATTTTATCGATTAGAGTCTCAGCATGATGGATGGATTCAAAAAATTTGTGTACATAAAAATAATATTTTGTATCATAGATCACATAAAATTTAGTTGTTCATGTGTAAAATCATGTCATTGTTCATCACATTCAAAATAATTATGGTTACTTCCGGTTTTATCAATTCACATAAACCAAAAAAACATAGTATGGGAAACAATAATAATATTGGGAAAATCACATTATCATAAAATATTTATAGGATGTATAAATCATGAAGCCTTTTTTAACATATGACCCTTAAGGTTTATCCTAGGTTATTCTTGATTATAATTTATTCAAATCCTTCAAAAAATTCCATAAGGACAATGTATATTAACAAAATTGTATCCCATAGGAGTGTCAAACCATGTGTGCCATAAGAAACATTATCACACATCAAGTGAAGATTGAGTCAAATCATAATGTTATATTTTTTATATTTATTTCCACTAGAAAAAATTGTTATAGATCCATAAGAGATTGTAATATCCATAAAGGTATGTTTTTTTAGGAAAACCACACTCATTTGTTTACCATAACATAGTAATTTCACCTATACTAAGGATTATCCAAATTGTTCTTACAAAATATTTATCTTATTAGTTTCGAAGGTTTATAAAAACTATTTATCTAATGATAACTATATCAACCTAAGATTTCCAAATTTAAAAATTTCATTTTTTGAGATTCATATTCAATACATTTCACAAATACACACCTGAGGAAAATAATAGTTTAGTGTATTTGGTGTCTACCTAAACAAATTTTGTATTTCATGAATGATCTTCAATATCTCCGATAAATATATTTTCATTTAGTACTCTTAATATACATATCCTACTTAAATCAATTATTAATATCTTGTGGAAATAAAATATAAAAAAGGGGCTCAAATGCTCAGTAAGGTTAAACCTGGGAAATATTAATCAATGATAATATAAGAGATTAAGATAAACATAAGGGTATGATATCATGACATTAACATAAAAATTTCTCACCCAATATATCAAATATCATAAGCACTATTCATGGTATGATGCTTTATCATTCCAATAATGTGATTCATAAGTGTGAGAAATCATCATAAATCATTCATGAACTATAAGATCATGTAATAAAATTATGGCACCAATGTAAGTACAGAAACAATTTCATATGTCAAGTATAACTATTGATTATATCAAATAATAGTGGATTAGTCATACCTGCATGTTTCTTTATCTCTTTTATTCCACCCATAAAATTTTCTAGCATATCTATATTCAATTTTAATTTTTCTTCAATGGTGTCCAATCATTCTCTCATCTGTTTCATTTATTCACCTTGATCCTCCTTTGGTTTTTTTTTCATAAAATATGTTTTGGGTGTCAACCCAGAACCCACACCTCTAATGTGTACATATTGTTTTGTCCTCTTAAAGACACTAATATTGTGTGTTCATATGATAAAGGTGTTGTTGATTCCTGTGACTATGTCAGGTATATAATATAGGAAAATATGTAATCATTTTTACTTAATAACGATTTAAGGGAAAAAATATTATGTCATACTAACACATGTTGCCCAAACTTTTTGTGTGTTTTCATCTATTAGTATCCCATATTTATTTTCATGTGGATCCTTCCATAGAACATGGAATGGGATGGAAGTGGATAAGGATTTGGAGTCCTCAATCTGAAAATAAATATAAGAACATAATTATGTGGTTGTTTCATGTCATGTAAATATATTATGGAATATTTAAAATATGTACCAATTTTATTAAGTGAATCATACCCGATCCATGATTTATGGTAGGGGTATGTTGGTTTATCTTTCCTTACCATATTTTCAGCACACATTTATTTTTTTATAAAAAAAAAATTTCAATCAAAGTGATGAATATTGGTATCACAAAAAATGTATTACTAGCCATAATGAACTTGAAAAGAAACATCTTCATGACATCCTATAAATGAATCCCACGCTTCATGGGTTTTTAGATGTTCATAGATAAGTGGTGGGTGTGGGTTTATTTTACCTTCACTATCATTAGAATTATGTCTCATTAGAATTTTGTGAAATCCTATGTGAATCCGTCCAGCAAAAATTAATACATATTTCTTTTGAGAGTCATATACTATAAATGAACTCTATAAGGATTGATGAAGAGTAATTAAATTTTTCATTATTTTATTTTTTTTGTAAAATAATGAAATTGTAACGCCCCGACCCTAGTTACCCAGAGTTGGTGAATTATTACATAACATTGGCATAATCACAAGAAAGATCAAATCTCGAAAGACCGATTGGTTTAGTATCCTTGGAAACACTAGATATATTCATAAGTCTTAAATTACATCATAAAATTAAAAACTACTACGACAACATAATGTCTCCATAGTCCACACTATTATCCCCTCATAATATCCCTGCAGGTCATTCATAACTTACTTCTTCACATCATGGGAAAAATAAATCATAGAAAAGGGGTGAGCTCAAATGCCCAGTAAGGATAACAATATAGCGGAACATTCAAAAATAACCATAAATATTTAAGGCAATGCATTACTAAAACAAAAGCCTTTTAATCTTGAACTTCAACATAGTATGGCAAATGTAAAATGAAATAATGCCATTTACTTGTTCACATGAATATTCTACTAATCGAATAATCACATGAAATATCAATAACCACTTTCATAATGTTGGAATGCATAATGCTAAACTTTAATTTCTTTGTCAAGGCCTCGTCCCAAGACCTTGGGGCTATCTGTAACCGGAACCCATCCCGGAGTGCCTCTAATAACCGGACACCAACCCGGAGTGCCTCTAATAACCAGACACCAACCTGGAGTTCCTCTAATAACCGGAGACCAAACCGGAGTTCCTCTAATAACCGGAGATCAAACCGGAGTTCCTCTAATAACTGGAGACCAAACCGGAGATCCTCTAATAACCGGAGACCAAACCGGAGTTCCTCTAATAACCGGAGACCAAACCGGAGTTCCACTAATAACTGGAGACCAAACTGGAGTTCCTCTAATAACCGGACACCAAACCGGAGTTTCTCTAATAACCAGACACCAAACCGGAGTTCCTCTAATAACCGGAGACCAAACCGGAGGGCTTACTTTTATCGGTCGCCAACCCGGAACATACTTGTCTAACACATTCATCTGAATGAAAGGTTGAAATATAACATAAACATTCGGATTAAAAAAACTTATCAAATGTCAATACATTAAAAAAAACCATGAGTGACATAAGAATAGCTTATCCACAGTCAAAAATATCACAAAACCTTCAATAAAATATAGAAGTTTTGTATCATAATAAATCAACTCCAAATAAACTTAACAGCCATCAAAGGATGTTGACATAGATGAAATCAAAACTATTTTAGAGAAATATCTCTTTTTTTAAATCATTTTAAAAGTAAAATAATTATAATACATTCAATTTGAAAATATTCTTATAATCTTGTAAGGGAAGCTTTGAAGATTTTATAACGGCGGTAAATAGCCGCACCCGCTGTATAAGTTAAAAAAAAATTCTTACCTTAAATTTGTCGAAAAGGTTAAAAGTGCCTTGTTTGGAAAATGACGGAAAGATTCCTTTCGAAACACATAAGGGTATAAATGACATTAACCCATATTCTTGTAAATAGTAAAAATGTTTTGAAATACATTATTAAGAAACATGGATGTGGATGATAAAGAGATCCCAGTAGATTATTACGTATAAACAACCTCGGATAATGAAGAGATTGCGAAATAACCCTTACCAATTTGGTAACTTATGAAACATACAACCCATGAAAGATGTATCATACAATTAATATGTAAATACACATAAATTAGAGTGTATTACACAAAGAATATAATTATGGGCAGTACATACACCGCACAAAAGGTAATGGTGGCAATATGGCATGAATCTCACGGGAATAAGGAGTGAGATGAAAACCCCTTACCTTGTACTTTTCCTTGGTTGGGGTAGGTTAACCTCCTATATAATGGTTAAATAATTGTTATTAAATTATACAAGAATCATATACATTAATATGATACCATATATGATCTTTTAATATTGATTTGATAATAATATCTTAGTATTATCGTTGTTTCGGGTGTTAACTTACTTGTTTTCTTTTATATGTTTTGTTATGTAAGCCATGTTTGTAATGGATAGGTTGTATATTATTCATATCCATAATAATATCAATTCCTTAAACATAATTTTTAAATCATCAAATGATAATTATACTTGAATGGATACGATGGAGAAGGAATCTCATCGCGTTCGTGGAGACGGTAGTCCGTACGTACGCATGAGCGACAATATCATTCTTTTGATATTAAAATAATATATAAATGGTTGTTATATCATATATACATAATCATTAACATGTTATATTTATTATTTACATGAGTTACACATCATTATTATACAGATCCAAATAATATTATATTGAATAACAATTACACCACGACGTGAAGACGGTAAGTCGTACGTACGCACGTATGGTGACATGTTATTCAAAGGGTGGATAGAATACTGAATATGGTTGTACCATATTTATAATAACATCACAGTATATATATGATACTGGAGTTATTATTTTATAATGGTAACAACAAAGGAAGAAGAAGTGGAAGAAGAAAGGAACTTGGAAAAGGGTGGTGAAATCATTACCTCTTCTTCGGTTTCTTCCTTTCGATTTGATCAAAAGGGCTCCTTAGGTTGTCTTTCTGATCCAACTAAGGCCTCTATGTTGTAGTTAGGGAAGTTGGGAGAGTATTTGGGCAGAGTTTTTCCGAACCAAAAGGTTTTGAAGGTGTGAAGAAATGAGAAGGAGGAGTTCCCTTTTATAAGAGGGGTGAGGGGCACCTTTGGAAAAGCTAGAAATATTAGTTTATAATAAATTCATATTCGGTTTATAATGAATCCAAAGTTTATTATTTAAATTTTAAGGTGGGGATGGGTCTAAAACAACTCAACCAATAGAATTTAGACAGGTTTGGGTAATTATATTAACATTATCTCTAAGTATTAACTCTAAGTTAATTAGTTTCACTTTTACAATGTCTCTTTGTATTTTTATATAACATGGTTAATAAACTTACTATATACATCCAAGAGACCCCCAAGTGGTCCATTAATGATGAACCTATCATGATATAAGTCTCTTGGCCGAACCTTAGATTTTTAAGAATTTAATATCAATTAATAATATAATATTTGTTTTAAGAACTCTTTTATGTCAATTTTGACACTATTCAATAGTTGATTTTTGTGAAACTCATAAAAGAATGATTACTTAGAACAAAGTCACTTACATCACTCCTAATATATCATATTATCCTATAAAATTAGTTTAATTCATTAAAAGGTTCATATTTTATTTATTTGGTTATTTATAATATCAATTAGTTTAATTTATCACTATTATAGTAATTAATTCATCATCATTGTGTCATATATAAATTAAATTATATAATGTCTAAAAATTATAAATAAAATATCATTATGTAGGAAGTCTTTTTATATTTCTAATTAATATTTATAATCTAAAATCCAACATATATAACCCTATGTAAAAATTGTTTTTCTAAAAGATATATGCTTGTGTCATTTTTGTATTCATTTTAACTTAATTAAAATAAAGTGTCCCTATCACCTACAAGTGGCACCATGGGGTCCCAAAATCGACCCAAAGATGCCTATGGTCGAACATGTATCAACCAATAAGTCTAGGACACGTTTTAGGGTAATTTAGTATTATTATAATATTATTTTTTTGACCCTTATTTACCGGATTTACCCTTAACCATGGTAAATAAAATATTTACCGCAGTAATTATTCAAAATGTCTAAAAATAAAAGTTAACTATTTACACAATTTGAACATCCTGATTCCAAATATGGAGTCCATTTTTCTAAATTCAAAACACAGAATTGGCAGAAATTAATTTAAAATTAATTCCCGCTGTCAAAACAAAAAGCGTGTTTTTAAGAGATAATAACTATCAAAAGATTGACACTTGTTTATGTTCGGTTTAATTGTAAAATTATGTCCAATGACCAACATTATATTAAATGGTAAAAATATATTCTAAATATACTTTAAAACCAATCAAATTCATAATTTATCACTATTAATTATTTTGATTAAAAAAGTTGTTTTTAATTAAAATTTATTAATTTTCACTATTCATCAAAATATGAAAGTTATCCGAAAAGTACCAAAATTTCACCTTAGGCTAAATTCGATACTACAAATCCAAAAATGATGTCCATTTTGAGAGATAAAATTTCTAAAATTTTAAAAGGTAGGTATTACTATTTATAACGGCTAGTTTGATTGGTTGTGGTGTGTTAGAACTCGAAGTTGCGTACAACACACGCTACTGTATTATTCAAAGGAAAGCGTATCGTGGAAGATTGGGGTGTTTCATTTTAAATTTTTTGATGTCCCCCATTTAGTCAAAAAGTTTGAAATATTGTATTTAAATAGGATTCACTATTAAAAGTTGATAAAAGTGCAATACTGAAAATAAATCTGTTCTTGCATTATGTCTAGGAAACTCATAATATGGATTCTAAAATTATAAGGATTATATAAAGTTTAAAATTTAGTAAATACTATTCATAACCTCTTTTGAATGGATTTTTTTTTGGTAAGTCATGGTGTGATTGAACTCGGTGTTGCGTGTAGTGCAAGTTATTGAATTATTTTGAAGAAATAACACACTATGAAATCTTGGGGTGTTACAGAAATGATATCATAATATTATCGTAATGCCTTCCCACATCAGTTTCTTAAGCCTAGACACAACATGGTTCCATGAATCTACATCAATCGGCATGTGTTTCAGAGTGATGATTCCAAAGTGACTATTGAACATGGCATTGTTGGGGATAACATGTTGTCCCCACATAGTCTATATGACCTCATATTTGATTACTTTTTTGTTACCATAATTATTATTCCGAACGCCATCAAACTATGGTGCTCTAGTGTTTTTTTGAATCATTGATCCTTCATCACCTTCCATTTACTCATATTCAACACCATCGATATGTTTTTCCTTTGTAGTGGTACCATAATCATGTGTATATGGACATTGTACCTCTTCACTAGGAGTAGCATCATGTTGAGAAACATATTGTTCCTCATGATTGGGAGCACTAGCACATGCACAAGGTCATTGTTCATTTACATTATGAGTAGTTGCAGGTTGTGACACCTATTGTTTCTCAATATTGGGAACACCAACACGTGTAGAAGTCGTTATTTTTCATAGTGTTTATCAATTAATTTAGAGTATATAAATGCTGTTGTGAGGGGATAATAACATGAGGTAACATGATGTATATAATAAAAAAAATATAAGCTGATTGTTGAGACATCTTTTTTAAGGCTTGAGGGATTTTACCCCTCTATAAACTATCCAAATTCAGTTATTATGGTATCATGTGACATAAGAAATGTTGTCGATATTGGAACCACTGCAACATGATTACGACATCCAAATTAAAAGTTCATTCACAGTGGAATTTTCATCTAACCCTTTAGGGTTTTTTGTTGATAATAGAACAATTGACCACATTCACTTTGTGGGAACTGGAACATAAAATATTTTTACTACCTATGATACCATTATAAATGGTTCATCTTTGTACCCAACTTATTGAAATCAAATTTCAATCATCCCAATGCATCTATTTTAAATGAAATCATATTATCAACCAATTATCACTAAATTATTGGCACTTTGAATGTTTTATAATGCGACCCTCATATTTTTTTGATGATGCCAAAGTATAAAATATTCATGTAAATTAGATTTCTGTCCTTAATACTAGAAACATGCATCACTTCATCCATAAGTGTAAATCCATTATATTTTATGGTACATTCTTTATCATTTTCATTTGTCTATACCATATACTATTGTAAGATAATTCATACACACTTAGTCCTCTGGATTGACATCGAAGTTGTTCTGAATTCAAATAAATATATTTATATGACTCCTTAAAAATATAGTCCCAAAACCATCCTATTAACTATTGATTATGTGTATTTGATATCCATATTTTATCCCTTTATAGCTTAATGTTTTTAATAATTTCATCATGTGTTTCAAAATATGGGGAAACCTCAAAACTATTATAAAACATTTAATGGTGGGCCTTCTAATATTCTATAATATTGATTGTGACAACATCTCATCCATAAATTCCTTCACCTTCAAGCCACCCATTGTGATGAGATTTCAGTAGACCAATTTTTTACACATAGGATAGGTATTCAATAAAGAATTAAACTGCTTCCTGGAAAATATATCGCTCTATAATACAACCCTTGAGATGAATCCTATTTTTGAAATAACCTTTCAAAATCTTCACATACCTTTCAATTGTGTACATCCATCTATAGTGTACTGGAACACATAGACTAATCTCTCTCCCAATGTGAAACCTAAAATGAACTATCGTATCAAATAATGTTTATAGGAAGAACATTTCCAATTCACATGATATGATGGAAATTTAATTCGATATTTGGAAATTTCATCAAGTCTATAACTTTGATGAATTTATATTTGAATAAGAAAAAGATATAAGTAAATATATTATTGACATTATTTGTAAAAATGAAACATAATGTTATAAAAATTACATCCTTCATCAAAATATGGAATACATGATATTACATACCCTTTAACTTTAAATCAGTCATTTAAATGATGTTATTTATTTTATATGAATACCCCTATAGAAACTTTATGTCATTCAAGAAGTCAAAAAACTGTTATATCTTCTTCTTGGTTAGAGTGTACGCAGCTGGAAGTAGAAAATTTCATTTTTTTCCCTTCACGGGCGCAAATGCATCTTGTATTCCCAGGCCAACCATGTCCAACCTAGCTTTAATTCCATACTTTTTTCAGGTTTATTTAGAAATATGTTGATGATAGTATGAAATAAACTTTTTTCCATATGAATAACATCATGAAGATTTTTGATGTATTGACAATTCCAATATGGTAATTCAAAAAAACTGATATGATTTTCCAACCGATGTTCATAAGTTTTTTCAAAAATGGTTTACCAAAAGCAGTGTTCATATCATTTAAATCCTCAAACAGCTGATCACCTATTAGTAGAGATGGTGTTGTAAGTTATTCTAAACATACATTGAATGAGGTCATCCATGAACAACACTTAATTTGTAGGGGTCGAAATATATGATGTTATAGAAACATAGTTTTTTATGAATGTTTCAACCAAATTGAATATGCACCTTCTTTAAAAATTGGACACCCTTGAGTTCCTTTAATGTTATCTTAAAAAAATTTCATAAGTAGGAAAGTCATTTATCTACCCGTATGACATGGATCTTAATATAAAATCATCATTTATATAAGAATCATACGACTTAAAACCTGAATCCCATAATAATTACAAATTATTGATCAATGGATCGAAATAAACATCAACATCATTACCTAATTGTTTTGGTCCTAATATAAGAATAGATAACATGATGTATCTTCATTTCATGATTAACCATGGTGTTAAGTTATAATTTAACTAAATAACCATCCATGTACAATATGTTCTACTTTGCAAACCAAAATGATTCACTCCATCTGCAGATAATGCAATATGAAGGCTTATCAGCTCGTTTCAAAATTCAGGATACTCTTGATAAGTTCTCTTAAACTGAGGAGAGTCTATCAGGTGCCATGTCAATTTCCCAGTAGTCTCCTCACTTCTATATCGGCTCCTAATCCATGGAACGATTGAAAATTACCATATATCTTTTATAGGATCGAATTCATATTTCTTGTACCATGAAGAACCACAATTTGCAAATTATATAAGTGATTTATGGTCTTCGTGCAACAGTATATAGTCATTAGGGAAGGCATGTATTCTTTCATATATCACACCATTGAGCGTATAATTTGTTTGGTTTCATATCATTGGCTTAGGATCTCATTATCTTATGGTATCATGTCATTCATGAGAGAAAGTAGTTACATAAAACTAGATTCATTGAATCTATTTCCTGATTTCAAATTATATAGCTTTAGTACTGCTAACAATTATGTATATTTAGTGAAACAGCTTATAATAGAATCCTTAAACAAATATTTTTCTCCTAAAACAATTTTTGAAAATCACAAATGTTATATTCAACTGTCCTTATAATTTCCTCAATATGATCTTCATAATCATTCATATATGTAATCACATAATTGATACAGTCTTCTTAATTTTCCACACTTGTAATCATATCAGCTGATCCATAAAAGGTAGTGTTATCCCAGCCACTAGATATATTCACTTTTCCCCTATGTTTATTAAGAGATTTATAACTTTAATCTATTTAATGATAGATCAAATGTTTTTTCAACTCCTCTGGACTAATTAGTCATGAAAAATAATAGTGTAAACATGGAAAAGGGGTATGAGAATGTTCATATGCATGATATTTTGAAAACATGATGAACTCTTTCACTTTATCTTAATACTATTTTGTTATTCTATTGGCATCCATCAATTATTTATTCATATCAATCCTATTTGATTCAATAATACTAATATTTAAAAAAATACACAAAATGGGATTTCAAATAAGTTAAACTCAACAATTGTGTGATAGTTATTATTAAATTTTGTTTCCTAAGACTCATCCCTATAGAATCTGACACCAAAACAAAATTAATCTATAATTGTAGAGGAGTCCCTAAATTTAAACAATGCAGGTGATGTTGGATGAAAAATAGGTTTAGGAGTGGCAATGGGGTCAAACATTAATTCACCTTTTTTGATATTTAGGTCTTGATGGATATCCTATGGTTTGGATATAGTTAGTGACATTCCCTTTCCACAATGTTATTATCAATATACTTGTATTCCTTGTATAATTTAATTTTTTTCTAATTCTATAAAAATAAAATCATAAAATATTATGGAAAAACAACATTTCATATATCCTTTAAAAACTATTTATAAAATTTCCCCTGAAATTCCATTAATAACCATCCATTTACACAAATTACTCTTTAAAATAACACGCCCTTTTTAAAACGATCAAATTAGTTCCCAACACTCTTTCTAAAACACATGAACACTTTTAAAACAATAAAAATTATTAAAAATGAAATACATCATTTTTATGTTAAATCATTTCCAAAAATTCAAAAAATGTCCTCTAACTTTTCCTTATTAAATCAACCAAATCTCAAACATTTAAAACTACATAAATTACTTCTTATAAGGAAATATTCACACATGGTTTCAAAAATTATTACATTTCTCATTATACCCTTTTAATTTCAATACAAAAAATTAAATGTACAAATAAAAATAGAGGAGAACCCATATTTAAAACATTTCACAAACATTAAAATACTTTACATTTCCTTGATTTTTTTTTAAAATCAACTCACCCAATAAAATATCATTTTTCATTTAAAAATATTCTTTTCCAAATACAAAACATGTTTTTAAGTACTAAAATAGGAAATTATTGACAAACATACATTAATTGGTATAAAATACAATATTAAAGTTTAAATGTCTCGGTAAAATAGTATGAAAGTGAAATTTATGGTCCTGCCAAAGATTGGAAATCAAGGAATCAATATATATCCCATAGGAACATGAATCTTTCCACGTATAGTTCTAAGAAATGGAACACATAAATAGATTAGGATTTTACAGAAGGGGAATATAATAGTTCATGTTCATAGGATGAACAATTATTTAAACGATATTATCAAGGAAGATCTAAATACAAAGGTAATCTCACCTCATTGGGAGTTATATAGGGTTTTTATGTTTACCATGATAGGGAGATGACTTTTTTAATCTAGGAAATCATCAACTCATTCTAAAACTACTCCACCTCATTAAAAACCAAATCATGAAAAAAGATTATTGAAACCTATGGGAAACATTGTTATTGACATGAATCCTCTTTCTATAAACATAAATATTTTCCTAAATCATTCGGTATCAAATAAAATCAGTCATTATCTATTATTCTTCAAAAATGTGATATAATATCAAACATCATCAATGATTTTCAACACATACCATATATAACCCAATAGAAAAATAATTTTCTACAATTGTATTTTTTTTACAATTCTTAGATCAATAAAAAAACACAACCATAAGAGATAGATATAATCTATCTCCCTTTCGTTAATAATCTACGATCCTCCAAATATCTCGATTGTTTTCATCTTCCTGCACATTTGGATGTAAAATTTTAAAGGGTCTAATCAAATGACCACATAGAATATTATTATAGTTAAAAATTATAACTACCATAAATTATAAAAGATGATTTTTTTAATTATCCACTAATCAAATATAAAACAATTTTAAGACTTGGGAAAAAAATGGATTTAACCAATATTGAAATTTCAACCTATAATCTGGATCAGATTTACCTATTTTTCTTGAGACTATGGATTATATCTATCCCAATATAAGTTATTATAAGAATAATATAAATCTATATTCAAAAATAATATATATAAGAACAAATAATTTAGATATTTTTGAACATATGATTCAGCGGCACAAACGATGGTGACAGAGGAGGAAATAGTGGGGGAAACAGCGATGGTAGCGATGAGGGAGTGGGAAGCGGGGATAGTGGAGGTGGGGGTAGTAGAGGAAAGGGTAGTAGAGAATGGGATAGCTGAGGTAGAGGTAGGGGTAGTGGAGCCGGAGGTGGCGGTGAAGGCGGTCGAGGCGGAGGTGGTGGCAAGGGAAAGGGCTGTGGAGGCAAGGGAGGTGAAGAAGGGGGAAGTAGAGAAGTGGGCAACGAAGGTGGAGGTGGGGGAAGCAGAGGTGGAGGCAGGGGAGAATTTGGAGGAGGGGGAGGTATCAGTATTGGTAGAGGCAGAGCTCGACGTCCAAGAAATCAAGGGTTGAGCGATAAGTGAATCCTATAGGATTCCATTTATAAAAACGAGAACAGAGTTTATCAGTGCATTTTTTAAAAGGGATGATAACGATTTTTTTATGAATGCTAAAATATAAAGCGTTGTTAAAACCAAAGATTATCAGTTCCAAAGAAGCACTAATGAAACATTCCTTTATCAATGCTGAAACTATAGCACTAATAAAGGGTTATCTTTATCGGTGCTAAAAATGTTTATAATGACCAAATATTAGTATAATATTTAGAATTATAAAATTATAATAAATATATTTATTAGAATAATAATTATAATTATAAATAAATATTTATTAATATTCATAAATATATATATATATATATTTATGAATATAAAGAAATATATATTTATTATAATTTTATAATTATTTAAATAAATATATATAGTAGGTGCTTGGGTGCAATTAAATTAAACACACACACACACACCGCACACACGGGCCAGAAAGACAGACCATACCCCCCCAAGAGATATCCCACCAAACAAGACTTATTTATAAGTATTTATGAGAACATAATAAGTTCATGGGTATAACAAGAATGAATCATATGGGTGTCAATTTATAATTGATCATTCATAACGATAAATACATAACATATGCATGTGCACATCATCATAATATAGGTAATCTTAACATTTAAAAAATAAGTCACAATCACATCCAAAAATAAACTTTATGGTCATATAGGATCAATTAAACTCACACATCAATATATAAACATAAATAACAACAATTAATATCATCATTATCTAATGATATATATATTCACTAAAGACATATAATAAATTTAATATAAATTAGTTGATTTATAATTATAATAATAAATAAATATATTTAAAAGGTATTCATATATAATTATAAATATAATAAATATATTTATCATTAAAAAATTAATATTATAATTTTAGAAATATTTAAATAGATATCTATTTATTTATAAACATAAAAAATATTTTTTAAACATTATAAATATTTGAATTATTAAAAAATTTATATTATAATATATTATATTTATATTAATTATAAAAATTATTTTTATAATTAAACTATATAAATAAAAACTATTCTCTAATATAAATATAATCATTTTATAAAAACTAATAATACTCTTCTTAAAAACTTTTATTAGCGCTAAAATTATCACTGTTAAATATATCATTTATCAGTGCTTGTTTAAGTGCTCATAAAAGTAACCTTTATCAATGATTTTAGATAGTTTTGATAATGGTGTAGCTTTTATCATCTATTTTTTTAACACTGATAAAATTCAAATAATCCCTTACCCAGATCTACAGTATTTCTCATTTTAACCTTAACCCCAGAAATTAGTTTTTTATAATTTATACTATTAATGATCACAAAACAATATGTTGACCTTATTACATTATATTAATTTTGATTATTCAAGATATTGAATCCATTTTACCAAATATAATTCACATACGTGGAATAATTTACATTAGAATTGAACTCTTAGGTGTGATGAAAAGCTATTTTCCAAAGAAAAAGTTTCCTTAAGAATAAAAATTTTTATTTTAAAATTAACAATAAAATTTATTCCAATGACCTAATGTAAATTAAAAAAATTATAATTTCAATAATTATACTTTAAAAGTAATTTTATAAGAAAAATGACTTTTTAACTTTAAATAAAAAGTAATTTTCAACAAAAGTCGACATTTTTCAATATTCATTGAGGAATTAATCTTTTCTGAAAATTATATAAAATTTAATATAAGATTATTTTTATATGATGATTTTAAAAATAGTTTTTTTTAAAATATATTTCTGGAAATTAGTGGAAATTAATTTTAAAATAATTGTGAAAAACATGATCAAACAACTTTTAACAAAAATAAAGTTTATAAGTATAAAACTAGATTTATTCTTATCTCAAGATGAGAAAAAATATCAGATGATTGAGAAAACATTAGATTAAATATTATATAAATAAATTTTATTAAAAAATTTACTAATATCCAATAATTTAATTTATTAGGATAAAAACATATTGCAAGCATGAAGCTTGTTTTTCATAAGAATATTTATTTTTCATTCAAATGGTTTTTATTTTCATTTCTGATCAATTGATAACAAATGAATTTATTTAATATATGTATAAACCATTTAAATTTCATAATTTATTTATTCCTATTTATACTCTCTAATCCAATATATGGGCAATAAATGGCATATTAAAATATAACATTTTAATAGTATATTGTGGTCCATTTAAACTCATTTTAGTGTGTAACACAATCTACTATAAAAAATTTAATTTATTTTAAAAATAATTTTTTATAAAATATCATGGTGTTAAATGGAATAAAAATATATAAAAAGATTGAACTCATATATTTTACATATTATTCACCTATAATAAAATTGTAAATTATTGTATATAAATGGTGGCCATATGAAATTGAATTCATAATTATTCAAATATATCCACTTTTGGATTGATAAATTATTATAGATTCAAATGTATAGTGATGTTTTTAGTAAAACCATTTCCCAATTCATATTTTCTCATAGATTTTAACCTTGAAGAAAATTTTATTTAACATAAGAGAAATTTATTGAAATTTGGGGCATTAGATTGTGGGGATGTGGGTATGTACATAAGGGTCCAGTTATGAGAGGCATATTTGGATTTGTTGGGTGTTAGTTTCCATGGGAAATATTAAACTTTTATTTTAATAGTTGGTAGGATTTATTGCTTTGTTGGTAATGGGAAATAATTTTGGGAGTTGGCTAATATAAGGGGATTTGAATAATTATTTTAGGATTGCAGGGTGGATATTGGGGAGCTGGACCATGAAAGGTATATCCAAGGATTTGGGAGTGGTCTTCTCGGGGATATTATTATACCTCATCCCCTTCTTCTTCTTCTTTGAATCGTTGTTCTAGTTTTTAAAATTCAATGATTACCTGGTTTAATTCTCTAGTTCCTCTATCAGACACTCATAGTCGTAACAAGGGATATTACTAATTCTAATAAAAGATAAATTTATTTTTACTAAATAAAACATTTAAAAATATCCAAGTTTTAACTGTGATAAAATAGGATATCATAAAAGTAATATTTTATTAGAACTAATTAATTCCATCACTTGAATGTGTGTAATCCTTCGTAGTTTCCCACTATAATGATTTCCCATTCTTATATTTGTATCATATCCATATTTATATAATATTCAAGTCTACTATAGTGTTCCTCTATAAATATAATTATTTAGATAAAATATCATGTTAATCAAATCACATATAACTATTTCATAGTTTAGTGTACAACCGATTACCCACATCTATCATATTGATAAACTCAACCATGTTATTTTGTTATCCAAATCATATGGTTTCCCAACTAAGTGTAACCTAAAGCTCAAAATGGGGCATAATTACCTAACCCTCAGGGTTAGCCACATCCACCATGCCTTATAGAAGATAATTCATGGGAACAAATAATTATCATGAACATGCCCGTTTTTATGATAAAGGTCTTGTTATGTGTTCTCTTTGGATTGGAATCTATCACTTTGAATTTTAATGGGTTTTAAAATCTCAAAATATTATCTCATATACTCTATTTTAAGTATTCATGATTATAATGATTTAGTGTTAGAATCCTATACATTAAACCAAATTAATATAATTAAAATATATTTATTTATAATAATTTATAAAACACATGATTTTCGTTAATTATAAAAAAATAAATCCAATTATATTTAAACAAATATGAATATATCTCATGCGTAAAGTACATGAACCACTTTCATGTATTGGTTTAGAACCATATAAAATCAAAATCTCCACAATAGAAAGTATGTTGAGATAGGAAACCAACCATAACATTTTTTTACAAATTATAATCCCCCAAATTTGTGACAAGTCTAAACCAAATTCCCACTATTCATGGATCACTACTCAAGACAGAACTCAATTCCAATACAATTATAACACCTAATATGTATAAATCTCAAACACCTTGGAATTTTAAGATCATAACCCTCAAAAAATATCGTATACATTCCTGAACATAACTAAATATTATAAAATAACTAGCATATAATTTTATGTCCCAATATTTTTTAAGAACAATATATTAGATAGAATATACAACATGCAACACATATCATAAACAAACCATGAAATATTTTTGTTTAAATGTTATAGTTATAACCCAGTGATAAAATTGTAGGTAATGAATAAGATTAAACCCATTATGAAAAATATATATATATATATATATATATATAGTTTCCACTTAATAAAAATTATTGATAATTTCTTAGTAAATAATAACTTATTTTTTTATTAAATCCATTTTATGCATTAAAAATAAATTTTCATCAAAATAATCTTTTTTAAAGAATACTATAATTAACTTTTGGAACATTTAAAAAATTTATATGATAAAAATGATATCATTTTTTATATCAATATATAAAAATTATCATAGGGTGAAATTTTGGTATTTTTCTAGAAAGATTAATTTTTCAATGAATAGTGAAAATGTGGGTTTTAAAAACTGAACTTTATTTTCAATTATTTACAATGTAAAATTCAATTTTAGATTAGTTTTATAAATTAATTAGACTATTTTAATTAAAATTAATATAGTTATGGTGATTTAAATTAATTTTATACTTTTATTTGGTATTAAAAAAATTATTCTTAATAATATATTTTAAAAAAATTGTTTTTCCTCACTTTATGGGATTAATTTAAAATTAAATTCCGACACTTCTATAAATTGAATATGAAAAAATTTATTACATATTTGTAATCAATATAACTGAATTTTTTAAATATGTTCCTTTTATTTTTTCATTATTAATAGTAACCTTTTAAAATTTTATTTGCCAGGATAAGGGTTAAGCATGTAATTAAGAATAAAAATAGTACCATAAGGTTAAAAAAATTGACTCTAATACTTGAATTTACCCAATTGGTTGAGTTTATTTAAACTATTTACATTCAATTTTATAAAATATGGAAAAATGGTGACATATTTCTTTATTTTTTACCATTATAATATTTACATAAAGGATTAAGTAAAAAATGTCACTCCCATATTTTAAATGTCTATAATATATTGTAATGGGGGTAGAAATAAATTATTTTTTGTTACAAATTGTAATTTTAAATATAAAAAAATTCATGATAATTTATTAGTAATTTTTAGTGATGAAATAATTACCTTAAATGTGTATGAATCACTGACATGGTATTTATTCAATTAATAGAAAAATTAAATAAATGATTTTAACAAATTTAAAAGTACTAAAATTTCAGTGAGTTACAGTGTTCCAGAAAAATATTAAATAATTATAACATATTTTTTGGTTTTTTTAAGATTTTATATTTTAATTATATCTTCATATTGATGTTTTAATGTCAAATGAAATGAATACCTTCAAAAATGACATTTGTGATATTTTATGATAAATAATATTAGATTAAAAGAATTATGATTCCTAAAAATCCCATATATATATAATTGTATAGGATACGGTTTAAAATATAAAATAAATTCTACTTAAGTTTCACTTTTCCTTTTATAATTACTTTCTTTGACCCCTAAGGTGTAAAAAACAATTATCATCAAAATTGTTAATTGGGTTGACGAGGTGTTAAAACAAAAAGGTATTGGTGAAACCATCATATGAAATTGTCCAAATACTTTTGTATGATATTATAATGACCTATAATAAACTGTTCTTATAAATATACAATTTTTAGTATACTTTTCCATGAAATTTAATTTATATAAATTTAATATTTTATGAAATTCCAAAAGTTACCCTCCTATCTCTTATAAAATGGCATGTTTTATTCTCTTTAATTCACCATTAAAAAGACTTATTTTTTGTAAAATACCTTTCAAAATCCATTACATGTATATATACACTAATTATAGAGGTATTTTTTAGGATTAATTCCATACTTAGAGGACAAAAGTCTTAAATAAAAAGAGATTCTCTAAAGAAGTCGTATAGATTATAGTTATGTTTTTTTATTTCAACTCTATAAAATATTGGTGTAAAATATTGATGTTATAAAATAATTATAACCCATATATTGAGATGTTATTATTTTAGTTTCATTTCAAATATTCATCTCATTATTCCATCAAATGTTAAATGAAACCATCATTCGTGTGTATGGAGGGATACCACTTCGCGAACAGATGTAATTCATTTTCCATCACAACATCTCACCTTAGTTTATGGTGAGGAATTTAATGTATATATATGATATTAATGAAATATTTATAATTTTTTAATGATAATATATCATATAATTTCTTACTTTTACATTAATTGAAAAATGATAACATTGTTTATGTGTACGTGTGGACTACTGGCTCCAAGAAGCGATGTGATTCATTTTTTCATTAGCACATTCAGTGGATGGTATATATAAGAACATTTAAAGAAATAATATTTTATTTACGGTATAATGATCATGAGTTAATGATAAAATAATACTTACTTTATTCTCATAAATATCTTTGAAAAATGGAAACGTTACTCATGCGTACGTATGGACTACCATCTCTATGATTAAAACATCAATCATTTGTCATACCCATATTTAATCATTGGTTTTAAAATTTTAATTTATGAATAAATATGATATGTATATCAGTATTATTATTCTATATATTATTTAATAATTATATCTTTTTCTATATTAAACATACCAGAAATATGTTGGACATACAATCCAAATATCATCAAAACAAAAGAGGTGAACATAATTAATTAAGTTATTAAATATAACTTAGTAATTGATAAAATAAAATAAACAATAAAATTTTAAAAGTCTATAAAGAAATTTATTAATGTATGTATGTTTATTATTCTATCATATAAGTAACATAGGAAATGATTCGGACTCGAGGTAAGGGAGACAATATTTTTAAACCTTGTTTTAAAATTTTATAAAGATATATTATCTAAATCTTTTTCTTCCACGTTCATATTATTATAAATAAATTTTATATTTATTTAAATAGAAATTAATGAATTATAAAGATCATTTTCGGTCACTTTGAAAATAATTTAATTTTTTTTGAAAAGGAATATTTTTATGTGTCTTGTATATAACTTTTTGACAAAAAAACAAAACGAATATTCTATTATAACGTTTATGGCATCAATGGTTTTTTCCACTGTCATAACCATTATTTTATTTTTGGATTACATTATATTATTTCATTTTTATTAAATTAAAACCCCTCTTTACGTATTTTATTATTATTTATAAAAAATTTCTTAAATTGAATCAATATCTCAATATCCAAAAATATTTCTTTTCGGGTGAAAAGAATGTTTTTATTGTTGAAATGATGAAAATGAAAGATTCCAGGTTTTAGGAAAATATTTTAGTTATTTGGATTTATTTTTGATAAAAATTAGTTCTGTTAAAAATCAATTCTTGTGGTAACATTATTAACTAAGGATGGTTGGTTCTATTATAACCATGGATAAGTGGTTTTGTTATATCCCTCTAATGAATTGGGTTCTCCAGATAATTATAGAGGCTGACCATATTGGTTATTCTATTTATAAGAGTGATATAGAAAATGATTTCCCATGTTACCTACATTCTTTATTTGTGATTTCTATGGTTTTTAAAGAAATCTCAATATTTCATTACATAATATAATGAGCTTATGTTTAAAGGGAACTGATTTCAACGACTTCATGGTTAAAAATATAATTTTTTGAAAAAGTTATCATTAGTTTTTCTTGATTACAAATACACCTTTATGAGTTTTTTCGTTTAAGGGTTCTTAAGACATGATTTTTTAAAATATTTTGGTAGAGAATTTGATTTTTTGGTACTAAATGTTTATTTTATAAAAAAATTAGAAAGGTCAATTTTTTAAAGCATTCATCAAGTAATGGGATTTCCACTTTATTTTTATGTTAATCATTAATATTTTGTGATAATAAAACATTTAAAAAAAATAGGGTTTCATGTTTCATTAGTGAAAAGGATGAGGTCAAGATGAAAATTGTGAATATGCTTCATAAAAAAGAAAACTTTTTATAACATAATTTTTTTTTATTATAGGAAAATGTATAATAAGTGAAAGTTTCCTCTATGTGATGTAATATTTATTTATGTATGGGAGAGGGGATAATCCTCTAAAACTATAAATTATATGATCCTCAAATGTGACTAAAAGATTTGTTGACTTCAAAATCAATATTATATAATGTTTAAGGTCAGGTCCTTATATATAACTCCTTTTATGCTTGGTATAACATTTACAAGATGTAGTTTAATATTTAAAACTGATGTATAAATTATTTCAAAATATAAAAAATTATATTTATGGATTAAATAAGGAAGACAATGACTCCTCAATGGCCTGGTTCACACTCAAACCAAGCTGGGATTTTCACTTAGTTGTGTAAATTGTCATTATTGTGCCTTTTAATCATTTCTTAAACTCCTATAATTGATTATATCTAATTTTGGTTTGAATTTAGTTCATGAAGGTTTGTTTCCCCTAGTTTTATGTTTCAGGGGGCGTATTTTCCTTCTTAGTGTTTAATTCTTCATACTTTATTGATTGTGTTATGCTAGAGTTTCATTCTATTTTTTTATGCTTGTGGTTTCCCTCTATTTAACTATCCATTCAATAGTGAATGTATTAGAAAATTTACCATTAATGACAAAAGGGTATAGAAACACCATTCTAGCATTAAAATGGCCCCTAGTGTACTATACCCCAAATACCATTTTAGTGTTATGCTATAGTGCAATGCCAGATTTGGCATCTCTTTATAGTAGTGGCAGTTTTTCTTCATTTAATTCTGTTGTTAATTATAAGCATACTTTTATATATTATTATTTATATTTATTTGTTATATTTAACAATAAATTTAATCATTTTTATTTTAATATACAATTATTATTATTATTATTCTTCATATTTTTTGAGAAAATAAATAATAACTTCTATTTTAATAATTATTTTATTTTATTAGTTTTAAACATATATAATGAAATTTTTACAACAATAATCATATAATTAGTTCAAAAAACATTTATCATAAATTTCTATAATAATAATCATACAATAAATTCAATAATACATGGTGATAAAATAACTAAAAAAATAAAGTACCTAATATCAAAGAGTTATGAAAATAATGTTGGAATTAAAATATGAAATTCTATATTATATTATTAATCAATAATATAACATTTAATATAATTTATTAATTATTTATTTATGTAGTTAATTTTGTTATTATATAAAATTGATTTTTTAACATATGAAAAGTAAATATTATTTATTGAATTTTTCTGATAATTTTACATAAATAATCTAATTATGTAATCATATTTTTTTTTATTAATTATGAATATCTTTGTTTGTGATTTTGTAACTTTATTTAATTTAATTTATATGTTAATATTATGAAATCAAAAAATATATATAATAATTTCACAACAAAAAAATTATTTAATTTTAATTTAATATGATAAATAAAAATAAAAATGAATAAATGGGTGTATTCAAAGAATATTGTTTTTAGTTTGAAAAAGGCCATAATACAAAGGAACATTTCCACTATTCATGTTTCATTCTGTTGTAACTATACTCCAAAATGTTTTACTACATTGGAGATGCTCTAAGGGTTTCTTAGCACCATTTTTTCCTCCCAATGCTGATTTCCCTGGCCCTCAGTGACTGAATGAGGTGTTACCTTTAGGGGTGAAGGATTTAATTGTTCATTATGGTGGTGTTGGGATTAACATTTAAAGGTATGACCTGGATCTTAAATTAGTGGTATTGGAGGGGATGGTGAGGTAGAGACAACGAAGTCAGAGATGGATGGTGGTGGTTGGTCTAGATAGCTCAATGAAGTTTATGGCATGTTTTTTGACTCTCTTTGTGACATCACTTCTGCAGGAATGTTTCTTTAAGTATTGGATATATGTATTAAATAACCTAGATCCCTTCTAATTTTTATCCATTTTTAATTCTATGATTGAAATCAACCCTATTTCCATTTTCCTTATCTTCATTCTAGCTTGAGGAGGTGAGGCTCCTATCTTCGAAGTAATCTCTTCTTTATCCAAACATTGAATGTTTAATTGATGTATCATTTTCCAGTGATGGTGGTTGTGATTGAGATGAGGTTTAATTGGGTGATCTTAAAAGGAGTATCTTTTTCTATGTTTTTTAAATATATTTCTTCACATGTTGTCTAATCTACTTTATTGATCTTGGAAATGGTTCTCTCCATCTATAACTCAGTCCTCCTTTGCAACAATTCTTTTTATTTGGCCATTTTGTGTTTGTGTTTTCATTTTCATTCCTTAGATTCACCTCATTTATTATTAGATTCTCACTCATCCATTGAATTGTATTATTATGAAATTTAATAAAAAATAATATATTGGAAAACTAATAAATCAATCAGATAGTATACTAAATAAATGAGAAACACATAGATATAGACATGGGATATACATTTATGAACAAATCATAAGTATATCATTTATAATAATTCTATAATTTAGGTTTTCTTTTTTGAAATTTTATATTATATAAACACTTCACCATTGATATTTTACATGAAATTCAATATGAAATTCATCATATTTCAAAAATAATAGATTTATGAAAACATTTATAATCATATAAATATTTTCTATTTTTTACAATTTCTTTGTAACCTAACTATCCATTAAACCAGGGGAGTCCTGTTCAATTTATTGTTAGTGTGAATGATTTATCGATATGGTGAAATTGGTTTTTCATTTTGATTCCTTTTAATTTTATATTATTATTATTAAATATATTTCAAAAAAAAATTAAAACCAAACAAAAAAATAGTCAGTTTAGTCTATTTACAAACAAATCCATATTTTGTGACTAGTTTTTCCTCAGTTAAGGGCTTCTAAACTAGTCCCAAAAGCTAAAATGACTAAATAATTAGGATCGAACCAGAAAACCCACCAATCGGTGATCCAATCAATCAAACCAACTTTTTAGAAGAATATTTTAAAATATTAATTTTATATAAACAAATTAAATTAATTAAATATAACATATTTTTTAAAAATAAGTTCACTAAATATGAAAAATGTATCTTCAAATTTATGAAAAAACATTAATTAATATTAACTCATTTAAATATTTCCATTTATTTGTCTATTAACACTTCATAAATCAATTGACCATATAAATTCACTTTAATCCTAAATTGAATCTACTAAACTATTTTTGGTATGGATCAAATCCCCCCTCTTATTTCGGGCCATGCTAGAGAATGTTTTTTAGAATTTAAATAAAAAATATTTTAGTTTGAAAAAACATTTTTTACCAAATAAACCATGATTCATTTTCTCTTGGGGTGAAACTCAATCCAAGGGGAACCACATCCATATTATATGATCCAATCTATTTTGGTTAGAGCTTCCAAACATCCCATATCTAAAGCAAAGATGTTTTTTTCTCAACTATGACATGGTTTTTTTATGGAAATCATATTTATATACTAAACACACCCATTTTTAGAAAAAATAATTCTATAATTTTGTAATTTTATAATTATCTATTTTTGAAAAAGACTAAAAACTAATTTTCATCAAACCACAATGCAGTTTTATACCATTTAAAAAATTATGCTAGTTTTTTTTCATAACATTTATAATGTTTATAAAAACATCAATAATCATGGATATTTGTTGAAAAACACATCGTTTTTATCTAAAATTACTTCAACCTAATTTTTTAATCATTATAAAAAATTAATTCTAACATAATAGAAGATGTTCTGATATAACTAATAGGTTTTTATAGAATAATGGTTTTCCATGTTTAGGGGGAATAGACAACTAAAATTGATCTTTCCACATAATCTATCCATATGTTTAAACTAAATAAAATATATTAATATCATATACCATTGATATAATGATTCATTCTATCTAGGATTCTCCCACATGAGCTTAATTAGGATGAATGAGAAGTAGCAAACATGCTCTTTCCTCCTAGGGTATCCAAAGGTTTTATGAATCTCCAGACACTTTGTAATGATCCCATATATCTCACAATATACTAGTACCTTTTTCTAGAGAGAGAGAGGGATAGAGAAAATGATAACTTCAAATTATAGAAATTTTCAGTCATGGTCTAATAGAGATCACATGAAACAACTTATATAAGGATTGTGCCTCAATATAGGGAAGAGAAAATAATTTATTATAGGAATCCTCTCAATACAAAATTCATATCCTCTAAATGTAAATTAATTTATTTCTATTTTGATATAAAAAAGAAAGGTATTATTTCCATTTTTAATGAAACAAGTAACAAAGTGAAATTACTAAAAAAAACCTATACTTTTATGATGTTTATATTATTTTATTTTAAAATAAAATATTTCTTTTTATTTTTCATAAAAAACTAATATTTTAAATAAAGGAAAAATTCTATATTTTTTTAAAAAAATACCCATGTTATAGATAATAAAGGAAAGGTATCTTGTTTTAAAAAAACCATTCATGTTTAATAGACATAACACGAGTGAAATGTACACATAATTTTTAAAGGTAAATCATTAGAGATAATAAACACCAATATAATAATCATAAAAATAGTAATGATGGAACAATATATAATAACTTTAAATAAACCATTATAAGAACAGTATAATCAAAATCATCATGGAAACACAAAGAGGATTTGGAGATAATCTAGAAGAGCAAGAAAACTGAATCAATCTAATTAGAACCTAATGTGATTGAACTAACCAACAAATCAATTTTACCCTACCTAACGTAACAGAGAAGAAAATTACCCTAGGTGGTGTGGGATCCTAGTATGTCTGGTAATAGTATACCGAATTTAAAAATTTACAAAACCAACTAACTATAGTATAAGTGGAATTAGTGTTGATCCCACAAGGAGACATTATTACTGTCCTCATCAAAGAATGTTTAGGAAAATGTATTTTTCAACTGTGATTAAAACTAAAACTCTAGAAACTAAATTAAAATTTAAATGAAATAAAATTAACTTAATGGAAGATGTTATGGATGGATGTGTCATAATCAAGATTACACATTTGGTGGATTCAATGTAAATCATTCAATATATATATCCAATTTATTATTCATATGATTTTCACTGATTCCAATTTTTATCAAAATACTAAAAAGTCACATTCTGTGATGATAGATTATACTATAATTTTTCTCAAAAGTTATTCAATATCTTGTTCTATGATGTTATGAACAATTTGGGAGTAGTATAAACATTGAATCACTTGGTGAAATTCAACAACCTATTTCATAAAAATTTGACATATATATCATCACCGAATCTACCTGATTGATATTTCATATTAGATATCACTCATTGATGTTTGAGGAGAAATTACATAAAATATTAATTTTTGAATTAATTTATTTATTTATCCTGGATTTTCTTGTGTGCGATATATGATTATCTCACGTACATGATAAAAATATGCATAATAATTTTCTATGATATTCTCCCTTCCATAATTACTTATTTTTTATCACATTTTCAAGAACCAAATAAAGTGTCAAAATATGGTATTAAAATAAGATTAGAAAAAATATAAATAAAATTTATAATAATATAAATGAATTAAATTCAAATTGAAATCCAAAATGAAAAATGAATAAATTCTTTTCATATATAATCACACAATCAAAACTATGACAATTAAAATTCATCCAACCATGATAGAACTATAGTGTGAAAAAATAATGTATAGAGATCAACATGTTTGTGTTAATGAAAATATAACTATAAGCCCGCCACTGATGATCACTAAATATGATACTGTATATATTGGCATTATAAGCACTAAAAATTTCCTTCATCATGAGTAAAATATCATTAATGTTGTAAGTTCTCTTAAAAGCCGACGGATTTCATCAATGCTAAAAATAACACCAATAAAAGGGCCATTTATTGGAACTAAGGAAGCTTTGATAAAGGGGATCCTTTATCAGTGATAGTTTAGAAATAATAATGGGTCCCTTTATTAGTATTTTTTCTAGATTAAATAAAGGTGATACTTTATCATCACATTTCTAGAGTTGAAAAAGTGACCTTTTAATAGTGTTATTCCTAGCATTGATAAAAGCTATATTGTAGCAGTGTGGTTCAAAATTATAACACATTGTAGAAAATAATAGAAAATTTGATTTTAAATAAATTTATATCCCTAATATAAGAAACAATTACTATATTAAAAGTATTTAAAATATTGATTTTTGAATTTACATTGGTATGTACAATTTATAAGAAACATCAACATATGAGAAAACATTAATGTTATATTGTCTTTGGCCACCAACCCCCTCCCAAAAAAGACTGGTCATACTACTAATTATCGAAAAACCATACCAACTTTAGAAAAATATTTCATATATATAAATATCCATTATTATGTTAGTTATACTTTATATAAATAATTTAAACATAAATATGAAACAATGCATTAATGAAAATTCACTTTAAAACTAAAAAATACACTTTAAGTCATATCGGGCAAACTGTGTGTTGAATTATTATGTGGTTATTTTCTAAACATCACAAATGATTTATGTATAATTATAGTAAATTATTAATATAATATAATTAAATTTTATTTGTTTTAATTATGTTAACTATTTCTTTAACTAAAGTTTCAACTTTAAACAAAAAACATACACTTCAAGTTATACTAGGCTAACAGTGTTGTAGATTAATTTTTGGTTGAAACTTAAACATAAATAATTATTTTTGGATCACTATCTCTATTTATCAAGATAATAAGACTGAGTTTTCTTAGTTTTAAGTATGTGATGTTTGCTGTTAACTAAAATGTAATTTTTAAATAAAAAACATACATTGAGTCATACTAGTACTAATGTGTGTCAGATTGATTTGAGGTTGATTATTACATATCAAAAATTACTTAGGCATTGTGTTTCTAATATATCAAGTCAATTTGATAACGTTTGATCTGTTTTCAATGAGTAACATTCATTTTCAATTAATTTTCATTTTTATACGTTAAACACATATTTCGAGTCATTCCAGTCACACTCTATATTATTGTGAGGTATAGATGATTTATATACATCAGAAATAACTTATGGATCATTTTCCTATTGTATCAAATGAATAATAATTCTTTTTTTTTATTTTGAATATTTCATGTTTATTTTTAACTAAAATTCCATTTTTGTACTAAAAACATGTATTACAAGTCATATCGGGAACATAATGTATCATATTGAGGTAAATAAAATTCATATATGTCACAAACTACTTATAGATCATTTTCTTATAGTATAAAAATAATATAAACTTGCTTTCATGGTTTTGAGTTGGTTACATGTGTTTTGAACAAAAACATCATTTTTAAATAAAAACACAAACATTCAGTTATACCAATCACACCATACATTAGATTGATATGTGGTTGATTAATACATGTAACAAAATATCTAAGGATAATATTCCTAAGTTATCATGATAATATAAATTGTTTCTAGGTTTTTAGTTAGTACGACATGATTTTAACAAAAATGTCATTTTTAAATTAACATTATGCACTTTGAGTCATACAGGTAACATTGTTTGTCGGACTGACATGTAACTGAATCAAACAAATAAAAATGAATTATGGATCATTTTCTTAAATTTCAAAAAAAATTATAATCTTTTTTTTTGAGTGAGGAACACTTGTTTTTTCTAAAAAGTCATTTTTCAACTGAACCCACACATTTCCAATCATATTGGTCACACCATGTATCATATTGATATATGAATGATTCCTAAACAGGAAAAATGATGTATGGATCATTTTTTTTAATTATCAAAACAATATGATTGTGTTTAATCTATTTTAAGTAGGTGAATATTTTTTTTAACTCAAATACCAACTTTAAATAATAACATGCACTTTCAGTCATATCAATCTCACCATTCAACAGATTGATGTGCAGTTAATTCCTACACATCACAAATGACAAAAGGATAATTTTTCAAATTTATTAAGAAAATATGAGTTTGTTTTCAATTTATTTAGTTGGTAACAAATTTTTTTAACTGAAATTTCATTTTAAAACTAGAAACATGCTCTTTGAGTCAAGCATGTCACATTGTGTGTTTGATTAACATGTGGCTAATTCCTAATCATCAAAAATTACGTATAGAACATTTTAAAATTTATAGATATAATAAAAGTTTATTTTCATAGTTGTTACTAATTTACTCATGTTTTTGACAAAAATTTCATTTTTAAACTAAAACCACATAATTTGAGTCATACTAGTCACATAATGTATCAGATTGAGGTTAATATGATTCCAACATAACAAAAATTTATTATGGATAATTTTTTTAAAGTATCAAAACAATTTTAATGTGTTTTATAGTTGTGGGTATTTCACATGTCTTTTAAAATAAAAAGTAATTTTTAAATAAAAACACACACTTTGAATATTATCGGTCACATAGTGTGTCACATTGAAGTTGATATGATTCCTATATTTCAAAAATGACTTATATATTATTTTCCTAAATTGCCAAAAAAATTGAATGTGTTTTATCAATTTTTAGTATATCATTGGTGTTTAGGACTAAATTTTCATTTTAAAATGAAAATAGGAACTCTGAGTCATATCATTCAAACCATGTTTTATTTTGATGTGTGACTTATTCTTATATGTCATAGATGACATATGGATATTTTCTCTATATTTTCAACTTAATTTGTATTTTTTTGTTAGTTTTTAGTGAGAGACACATGTTTTTTAAAAAATATCATTTTCAAACTAAAGAAATCATTTTGAGTCATATCAGTTACATTGTGTATCAGATTGAGGTATAAATGATTCTTACACAATATAAAGGATGTATTGATTGTTATCACATGGGATCAAAACACCCTGAATGTGTTTCCAAAATTTTGAGTGTGTCACGCATCTTTTTAATAAATCTTTAAACTGAAAACAATCATTTTGAGTAATTTATAATCTAAAAACACACACTAGTGTACATTAATAGATTAAATAAAGATAAAAATATCTCTTTGAAGATAAAAAAAATTTCATGCGTGCATCATCCTTATTGGTGGCTTTTTTTGAGAATTTTTTTTCTCTAATAATATTGTTCTCTTAATAGATCACAAAATCGTCACTAAAAAAAATCATTATGAAATCATTTCTTTATCATCTTTATGAAAATTAGTAAACTATGTATTATAGAAACAAGATAAAGAGATTACTTAAAAATTTACATAAAATGATGATAAAA
Source organism: Viscum album (assembly GCA_963277665.1). Taxonomy (NCBI): domain Eukaryota; kingdom Viridiplantae; phylum Streptophyta; class Magnoliopsida; order Santalales; family Viscaceae; genus Viscum; species Viscum album. The sequence continues at coordinate 126,283,105 of OY728147.1, forward strand.
TTGCTAAATAAGTAGTATGAAGTCACATATTTGTGATGTTTTCATACATTCGGACACCATGTATTCTTCCCATTCATTTCTAAAAAATATATTTTTTATTTTTAATATGTATAATTTCCCCAGTACCAGTTGAAATGTAAAATAAAAATAAAAAAAATATTAATAAATATTTAAATTAAATTCTAGTTAGGACATTAAATTTCTCTTTAGGGATTCTAGTGTATTTATGTAATATGACATCCTTCATAAATTTGAAAAATTAATAACTATAATATTTTTCATTAGTTTGTTATAAACACTCTAGAAAAATTGTGAAAAATAATTTATTTTTTAATATGAGTTTTGATCATAAAATATTATTATATATACCATAATACTTATCGACTTGTATAATTTGATAGAATGTTTTTTCAAATAGACTATACTCTTTCTGTGATTTTGATGGTATTTAAACATAACTCTATCATAACAAATTAATTTAAATAAAATATTAAATGTATTACATGAAGATTATTTGTAAAAAAAATTATTTATTGTGTTAAAAATTTATAAACATCATCATTTGTGGTCAATTTTTTTGGTATCCGTGAATTGAATCCAAAAAATAAATCATTAGAGTATCTAAATTAATTATAATGAGAAACAAATACTCTCTAAAATAGGGAATAACTAATAAAAAATTGAAAATTTATTTGATATGATTAAATTGTAGAGTTTTACCCTTACATCATGGGTATTAATAAGATTCTTACATCTATAAGCTTACATCAAATCATTGTGTCTTTTTTTCACTATTACTGAATATTCCATGTCTTACCATGATTATTTTTGTGAAAAAATGATATGATGACCAATGAGTCCAAATTTTTGTTTGTCAGGTTTTCCCATAAAAAACTGATATATAAAACACTGAAAAAATATTAATACTGTTAAATATTTACTAAAATATTTAATAAGCTATTGGATAAAAAATTTATTAGAAAACACATCATGTCTAAATTTATAAGTTTGACTATTATCCATCCATGATTGGAAATATAATCAATATTCTCAAGATCAAGAAATTATTCAATTTCCTCTCTATAAATCGTTTATTTAAAATGAATGATTGTCGTAACACTATATTTTAATGTTTTAGATGAGTTAACATTGAATTATATTAAATGTGGATGTTGAAATTGTGGGTTAATAATACTTTTTGAAGGTATTTTTGATTGATTAATTGACCCTTTATATTTTTTTATTCAACCTTCCATTTCTCTTTCATTTTCACCATCTATAATAACATTCCTTAGATTGGTATTTTTTCATTAATTATTAAAGTCATTTAATAAAAAATAAATTTTTAAGGAATACCACCTTGTAGACATGTATTTTCATAATATCAAATAGACATGATATAAAAATTTCAATAGTATGTTTGTCCAAGTGAACATCCAATTCATCAAGGGGAATAGTTAGAACCAAACAAATCTCATGTTCTATGTAAATTTCTACTCTCACATGAAATTTTGTATGTTGGCTATTTTGGGGAATATATCCTCGAATATTTTATACTACACCCCTGATAATAAGAAAATTGGTGAGTGATAATAGATATAAATAACAATAATTTTCACCCTATATAATATTAGTGTATCAAAGGTATCATTTTCTACTTTATTCACATTTCATAGAAATAGATATGAAAAAAATGAACTACCTCTAGTAAGGTATATCATTAAGGGGAATATCTCACCTCAATATAGGGGGAAGAACATTATGTAGTTGTTTTTGTTGTGTTTTTTATTATCTTTGATTCCTTACCATTACATTCTTTAGAAACTCATACTTCCAATTAAGTTTTTCATCGAGATACGTTATTTTTTTCTCTATCTCTTCTATTTTTTTCTCATTGTCCCCTTATGAATTTCTTTTCTCAATATGTGTTCAGGGAAACACTCTAGAACCCATACCAATGAAGTTGTCATATTTTCATAGCCTCATAAAGACCACTAAAATTATTCATTCATTACATACAACTAATGATGATTTATTTCCTAAACTAAATAAAATATATCATAAAATAAATAACTATTTTTATTTCATAGATATTTAAAGAAAAAAACTATTAGGTCATAATTGACACAATTATCATAATTTTTTGTGATTTAATCTATAAGAATTTCATCTTTCTTAACATGATCCTCTTTCAAAAGCATGTGATGTGGGATGGATGTGTATTTGGATTTTTATTCATCAATATTTATATAAACAAAAAAACTTAATTATGTTTTTGTTTCACTCTACATAAATGTATTCATGTAGATTTAAAGTACATATGATATTTTTCAAGTTATTAATACCCCATCCTTTCTTTATGGTAGGGGTATGTTGGTATTGATGCATTATACTTATTTTCATAACATAGTTTATTTTTATTAAATTAAAAATTAGTAACCAACATGATTAATATACATAATATAATGAATTATATTATTAATAACAATGTACCTAAAATGATGTATCCTCATGATTACTGATTAATTAATTCCATGTTTCATGGTTTATCATGTGTACATAAATTTTTTGGTTGGTGTGGGTTAATTTCCCCTTCAACATCCATAATATGATACTTCATAATAATTGTACGAAATCCTCTATGATCCATTCCATTTACTATTAATTCCAATTCTATTCATCAATAATCTACTATAAATTTACTCTATGAGGTATAATGATAAGTAAATCAGTATCTCGTTGTTTATTTTTTATAAAAACCAAGAAATTATATCATAATAGTTCCCTAATATTTTCCAGAATTAGTTCATTAACCATGGGCACTACATTATTCCATGTATCTATATCAATTGGCATGGGAATTTGAGTGGTGAACCCTAATGTAACTAATGAAAATTTAATTATTGGATTTAATATGTTGTCCATGTAAATTCCATACAACCTCGAATTTGAGGCCAATTCTTCTCATGTTAATAATTTTTGTTAACACTATTATTATACGATGGTATTGCTTTTACTAGATATAATTTTATACCATTTCCTTAACTTTTACATCATCAATATATTGTTTCTCGAGACTGCAATGAATGTCATGTAGATAAAATTATTGTTCCTCTGTATTGGAACCCCAAAATGTTGAGATACCTGTTATTCCATAATATTGGGAGCATCTGCATGTGCAGAATCTATTATCTATATAATTGGTTCATCATTTAGTTTAGATTAAGAAAATTTATTAGTGAATAGATAATAATATGAGGTAATTCAACCTACATTACAAAAAGATATATCCATATTATTGAACTCCCTTTTTTTCTGAAGATGATGAAGGTATTTGACACCTCTATCGAGTATCAAAATCCCCCCATTGTGGTCTCCTCTAAAATTAAAGACTCTTTCATCATTGGGACTACTGTGAAATGATTGTAATATCCCAATGAAAGGGTTATCCTTAGTTGAATTTTCATATGGCCCTTTAGTGTTATTTGTACATAACATATCATTTTACTACTTTCTATTTGCATGATATGGGACATAAAATACTTGTACTACATGTTATTCCATTATGAATAGTTCATCCATGTACTCTTCCTTACGGAAATCCTATTTCAAGAATAGTTATTCATTGATTTTAACTACACTTCTATTATCAACCCACATACATTGAAAAAACATCACTTAGAAATTTATATAATCCAAATCATATATTTTTTCAATGATGCCAAAGTATAATATATTAACATAAATTGGAATTTAGTTCTTGGTACCAAATTCATCAATCACATTATCCACATGTGTAACTCAACTATTTAGTATGGTACTGTGTTCATCATGATCTTTTGTATATAATTAATAACCATTAATTATATATCCATTCTAAGATAATACATTTAAACGTGGCCCTATAAATTTTCTATTGAATTTATTCTGAAATTAAATTCATATTTAGAATTTAATATTTAAAAATATTGTCTTGAAACCATCCCACAAATAGTTTATTATTTTCTTTTTATATCGATATTTCATCCCATGATGGATTATAATTCTTAAGAATTACTTTTTAGGTTTCAATATATGGTGTAACCTCTAAAATTTCATGTAAAATGTAATGGTGATCCTACTCCATCTTTATAATAGTAATGATGAAAACATTTATTCTTGAAGTTCATTCACACATAAGTAGCCTAGTGTGATGAAATACTGGTAGACCAATTCTTCCCACATTATATATATAGTCGGTATAAAATTCAACAACTTATTTAAGAATATATTCCTCCACAATAAAACCTTTTAGATGAATTTTATTTTTAAATACCCTTTCAGAATTTCCATATAATGTTTAATAGTGTGCATCCATATATAATTTAAAGGACCACATAGCCAAATATAATTATCCATGTGAACAAGTGAACTATCGTATCAAATAATGATGGTGGGAAAAACAACTCTAATTCATGTAATATGTTATAAATTTACTTTTCAATTGTTGGAAATTTCACTAGGTCTATAACTTTACTATATATATTTTTAAAAAAGATAAAAATCTAGATAAATATATGAAAACAATTATTATGAAAGATTCTAGGAAATATGAAGGTATTAAATCTTACAAAAAAAACACGACAATCATGTTATTTCATTCCCTTTAACATTAAATTAGTCATTGGCGTGATTTTATTTATATTTAATAAATATCCTTATGGAATAATTACATCATTCGAGAAGGTTGATAACTCATATAACTATTTCCTAGAAAGAGTGTTAGTTGATAAATGAATTAGAGTTCATGTATCACCCTTTACTGGTGATAACTCCTCTTTTACCCCCATGTCAATAATGTCCAATCTAGCCTTAATCTCATCCTTTTTTTATTGGGTGCATTTAGTAACATGTCAATGAAAGTCACATATATTTTTTACACATGAATGGCATCAAGAAAATGTCAAATGTATAAAATATTACAATAAGTCAACTAAATAAACTGATATCTTTTTTTAACTAATTTTCAAAATGATTATTGAATAAGGTTTACCAATATAGGTGGTTATATCCTTTACATTCTCAAACATTTGATCACCTATTAGTGGAGACAATATTCTATCTTCCTCTAAAATCCTATAAAATGATATTGTACAAGATCATAATTTATGTCATCAGGGAAGAAATATGCGATGTCCTGGAAACATAGTCATTTATTAATGTATCAACATGATTAAGTGTATAACTTATTCAAAAATGGGATACCCTTGAGTCCCTTTATTTTTATATATTAAAAATATTTCATATGAATGAAATTCATTTATAATATTATTCAAAATGGATCATAATGTAAAATAACCATTTATTTAATCATCATAAAATGTAAATAGAACATCTTAATATTTTAAAAGGAAAGACTATGTTCAATATCATACAAGATATGTAACACAGTTTTTAACAGACGAAGGAATATTATTATTTGAAAGTGACTATTATAACCTAACCATTAAATTGGTAAGGATGATTAGTATTAATGGAATTATTAAATATACAATGGTCATAGTCATTTATAATGTATTAATTAATTAATTTTAAATAGTTTCTATATTTTTAGTAAATTCATTTAATTATATTTTTAGTAATGGCATTTTATTCTTCAAAAAATATTTTCCTAAAAAAATTAGTTGCTTTTATGCACAAGTAATATAATTATTTTATATAACATTTACAAGTTTATTTGATAAAGTTAACTTTATTTTTAAAATCAACATATCAATATTATCCTATCATGAAATTTTGATAATCTTTTGAAAATTTTTATTTTTCAATATATTGTGAAAAATACTGATTTTTATTGGAAACAATATTTTATTTTAATGTAATTAACAAGTAAAATTTTGATTTTTAATAGTTTTAAAATTTAATTATATATTTTATATTTTAAATAATCTAGTTTTTGGTTTATAAATGTATGTTATAATTTATTTTAGTATAAAACAATTTTTGGAATTTTTCTAAAAAAATATGGTTTTTCATTGCATTTCTGTAGTTTAAATTTAAATTAAATTATTCTACTTATAGGTTTTGAATTTTGTAAAAATGATTAAATATTTGGAATCATAAGGCCCAAATTATTTAGTGAGTTAATTTTTAAATTTAGTCATAAAAAGTTACCATGTTAAAAAAAGGTTTACCAAAGTAAAGGTAAATTAATGTAGTAAGTTAATGTTTAAAGGTAAAATATTAAAATAATTAAAAACTAAAACATTAAATGGGTGGTTTATTTTTTTCATGAAAATAATAAATATTTACAACATTTATTATCTCCCAAATTCCTTGTAATAAATTTCTCCCAAAATTGTTTTTCATTAAATACAAAATAATCATTATTTAATCACTTAAGACCATCCATCCTCAAGTATAAATACCTCCCACTACATCCTCCATTATACACACCATATATATTTACCATAAAATGACCATTTATCTTAAAAAATCCTTACCTATGTTCTTAAGGTCTTTATATTAAAAATATACTTACAAAAGTGTCTCTACGAGGATATCCAAAGAAGGATACTTTGAGAGAAGGTAATCATTTTTATTGAATCATTCAAATTTATTTCCTCTTCTACTTCGTCTTAATGAGTTTTTCACAGAAACAAAATAAGAAAACCAGTATAATAAATATAATAATATTTTATTATTTTTATAATATTACCATATTACACCTTTTAACCATCCTTTTAAAATTGAAAACATTGCTCGTAGGTAGGTATATCTTACCATCTCCACGTAGTAGTGAAATTTTTTTTCATCACTAATTTACATGGATTGCTCTAATGTTGGAAATAATGAATATATAAAAACATTATATAATGATATTGATTATGTAAAATTAACATACTATCTAATTCATTACCATTTTAACTATTTAGAAATGATATCATGGCTCGTGCATATGTACGACTTACCATCCCCACGAAGCGATGTGATTCATTTTCTATGATCAACATTCTAGAATGGCTATAAAAATGTATGTAATGGTTAAATATTTTATTTATATCTTTATTATAATTCTTTATATGATGTATCTATATATTAGGAAATAGAACATAGACATTCAAGATAAAACACGAATGAGAAAACAAGGTACTATACACCTGAAACAGTGAAAATAATAAAATATTATTAATGAAGTTTTGATAAGATGTTACGAAAGATTAATATAAGAGGTTATAAATATTAATATGGATCCATTATAAATTAATAAAATGATTAAAACAATTATAAATGAGTTTCAAATGAGTTTAAAGGAAATGAAACCTAAGGTAAGGGAATTCTTAACTTAGTTTCCTTTAATTGAGTTACACCTCTAATTAATTGATTTAGTAATACTAAGATTATGTGTAAGAATTACTTGTGATTTTATTATGTTGAATTTATACTTTTATTGTGTGGATTTATAGATTATACACATATATATTATTTTTATTAATTATTCATTCGGTGATATGATATCTTTAAGGGACTATACCTTAAATATAATGTGTTTAAATGTATTGAAGATTTATTTTCTTAATATTTCTCTTTAATGTACATGTTTTAAAAAAATATTAATGTATTTATTAGTAAAATAATTTTTCTAAAATTAATTTTAAAATTTCTTTCAAATGGTTTCAAAAAGGATTATTTTTAAGGATTTATTTAAGTGACTTTATTTTAAATCATCTTTTAATGTTCCTTTTTCAACAATTTTTACAAAGGTAAAAAAGAATGTTTTTTACATATATGGAATGAAAATGATTTCCCAACCTCATCAATACATAATTAATTAATTCCTCCTTTACATGTTTACATAGTTATTTTCAAAAAAAATCCCCCTTTTGTGTGAAACATTTATAAAAAAATAAGTGATTTCAAATTGGAAAATATATTTTCCTCAAAAATATTTCAATGATATTTTTGTTAAGGAAAAATCATATTTAACTTATTTTTGGTATTTTGGTGTTGATTTTTTTTAAAGGAAAATGGTATTTTTATATCAGAAAACTGTTTACATATTAGTTATAAAGAATTTCTCAAAGGTTTTATGATGGAAAGATAAAGCATAAAAATATTTATTTCATGTTATGGTACCTGAGAATTATATGAAACAAGTGTGCCTAATATAGCTTATATGAATGTTTGAGGCTAATTATAGCTCATGACAAATAGGGGATCCTGATATATCTTATACAATGTTTTGAGATCCATTATAGCACACAGGTGAGCCCGATATAGACTATATAAAGGGTTGAACCAGATTATAGGTCACGAATGATGGGTGAGCCTAATACATATTATATGAAGGGTTAATCCCCATTATAGCTCATGGGTGAGGCCAATACTACATATATGATGGATTGAGCCCCATTATAGCTCACGGGTGAACCTGATACATCTTATATATAGGGTTGAGCCACATTATAGCTCATGGTTGTGCCAAATATAGCTTATATGAAGGGTTGAGCCCCATTATAGCTCACGGGTTATCCCGATATATCTTATACGAAGAGTAAGCCTCATTATATCTCTCCAATAAATTGGGTAATGATTATATTGGAAGTCGTCCATAGGGATTTTCTAATTAAAAGGTTTCTTAAAGGGTATATGAATGTGATTCTCTGAGTTTCCAAAAGGGGTTTTTATTACATGCTATGTTTTTTAAGATTCCTTTGATCTAGAAGTCTATGTGTCTTCATGTGAAAATTATATATTTCATTAGCTCAAATTAAATTGAGATAATGGTAAATATTACATGGGATTTCATGATTTTCTCTAGAGTAATGGTTTTGTTTCTTTTATCTCCCTTACTAAGCTATTGTGCTCATCCCATGTCTTAAAATGTTTTTCATAGGGTTCAAGGGAGTGTAGTGGAAAGGATGATCCCAAGAAGAAAATTATTCATATTTATCATGAAATGATATCGTATTTTATTTTAATAACCTTTTTAAATAGGAAAAATCAATACTAAGTATATGTGTACACTTGTAATGTATGGGTCTACTTTGTAAGAGTTGGTCCAAATTCTCAAAAACACTAAACTAAAAGGATCTTAAATTTTTTTAAAAGATATTTCTAGTTGAAAAACAATATAATATGTAAATCTTATGGTTGGGTCCTTATAGTAACATGCCAATTACACATTAATTTCAAATATTCAATCAGTAGAGCTAAATAAATATCAATATAATTAACGAATTGTTTTCCCCCGATATAAGTAGAGACAACATAATATATTTTTGCTTCATAGGTAATCATGATGGAAATTTATAATTTACCAACATAACTAGTAATGTATTCTGATTTTTTCTTCATAAACCAAAATGATTCACTCTATTTATAAATAGAATATAATGAATGTTTCTTAAATCCTTTAAAAATTTAAGATACTTAGTATCAATTTTCTTTTACTAAGGAGAGTCTGTTGGGTGATGAAGTTCCCCATATTTATGAATTGTATTTTTGTTCCACCTAGATTACCTTTTATTCACTTCCATATAGAAACATATACTTTGGAATGATTGGAATGCAACATAAATTTTTTTTAACGGACTAATTTTTATTTATTGTGTCGAGATGCACCACACGTTGGGAATTTTTTAAGATATTCATGAACATTGTGAAATAGTATATTGTCATTTAAGGAAGCTCATTATGTTATAGTAAGATTCTATTCAAGAGATCAAGTAGTCCAGTAAATTAGTTTTCACACTATATTTTTTCAACATTAACTTTATATAGATTCTATATTATGGGATATGTTGTTTGTTAAGTATAACCAGAATATAATACTGTCTTTGAAAAACTCTTTAGATTATAAAATACTATTAAAAATCAGGAAGTTCAACTTCAACTATCATTATTATTTTCTCAATATTATGTATATCATTGTTCACACCTATAATCATATCCTTGATAGTCTATTCATTATTTTTTACACTTTTAATTGTATTAGGGGATCTATAAAATACAGTGTTATCCCATTCAATAGTTATATTTAGTTCTTCCCTATGTTTTTTCCAATATTTATATAATTGATATATCCCATGATAGACTAAGTGTTATTTCAACTTTACTGGACTAATTATTCTTGAATAATATAAACATAAACCCTGATAATGTTTTTTGAAGGGAGATATACAAGATATTTTAAAACAAATTATGAACTTTTTCACCCCATCATCATATCATTGAATCATATGGTTGGCATCCATCCATTTTCAATTCATACCCATCATATTAGATTTTGGTAGTATTCATGTTGAATAAAATTAATAAATACTCATATAGTAGAGTATAGAACCCTAAAGGAATGTTATTTATATATACAAATATATATTAATCATATTTGAAATAAATTTCCATTGTATTAACAACTGGTATGAATATATAGATTCTAAGAATTATATAAATTTACAGTATTTTAAAAATTATATTTTAATTAAAATAATTCATTGTTCATTAATCATTCTTTTTTTAATGGATTAATTAAGAGAGAAAATTCACTCCCTATCATTGTCAATTTTTACAAGAAACCAATGTATTTATTTAACAAGATAATTATTATGGTATATATGATATGATTTTACTATCAAAACATGTATCACAAAATTAGTTATTTTTTCATAATGCTTTTGAAGTGTTTGAAACAAATTAATCACATCAATTATGGTTATTAAATTTGTAAATTTTTTAAACAGGTCATATTTTAATTATTCATTTGGTAATAACCAGAATAAAAATTTTAATATGCCATGAAATTATCTCATTATATTTAATAATATTTCTAGGTTTTTGGGGGATTAAAATGAGTATAAACTCCAAAAGGTTGTGAAACGAGAAGAAAGAAGGATTCTATGGGTGTTATAGGAAAATGATTCCATATGAGAGTCACTTTCAATAATAAAATATAGAAATATAAACTAATATTAAAAAAAATTAGAATTTTATTTAACCCAAATTTTAAATTTAATCACCCCCATGAACTATAATATTATACCTATCCTATAAAAGATTCTAACTGGAGAAGATTATTATTTAAAAATATAAATTCCTCTTTCCAAAACATTATTTATAATATGGAATAGATCCACACTACATGAACGTACAAGGTATGTGACACCCTATTTCCCATAAACCACTAATAATATGCTCTCATGGGATCATCCCTTGGGTGAAATATCATTTAAAATTCATTAAAAACAATTTTACAATTTTATATCTTCAGTTGTGAGGTTCTATTTTTCCAAAATAATTAATTTCAACTGAATCATGCCTCTAGTTTCATGATATCTTGACTGAACTAGGAGTAAGAACAAGTTTTAGGATTATTTTATAAAGTGGGATAATGGTTTTATCAGCACTTACTAAAAATATCTAATGGAACATTCCTTCCCTGACCATTAATTTTTCAGTTCTGGGTGTTGGGTGTGTTTTATAGTAGTCTTGAATATTTTTTGTGGTGGTTGGAGGTGTAATAGGTCTACTGTAGAAAATTTAAGTCATGAAAGGATTACATGAATTGAACTGGTGTTTCATGGATTATGTAGCTGACTAGATTCACTTCTTGTAAGAATCTGAGGGGGAACCCATGAATTGAATTCGCATCATGAATAATGAATTCATTATTTGAAATTAAATCAGGTTGAGATGACAAGATTTTTATGAATATTAGAAAATTTTGGGAATTCTATGGATTTTTTGACATAAATGGAATACATGGTGTGAAACATGTGGGATCCTTTTTATTCTATAACCCTTATGGATGATTTATTTTCATTCATCCACACTTATACCTCTCTCATACTAGAAAAAACCTTGTAATATTGAGGATACCTTCTATCCCTCTTCTCCCTAGATTTCATCCATTGGTTTTGATGGTGGTTTTTTGGATATTTGTGGTGAGTGATTTTCCATTACTTATGGTTTTATTTCATAATTCTAGTAGGTTTTCAATGATGTGATGTTTATTTTGTTTGGGGGTAATTATGGGATGCATTTTTTATAACCATTTATGTCATGTTGTTTTATCTATAGGGTTTTCATGGAGTTGTGGTTTGTGGTCATTTATGTTTTTCCCTACAGTGCGCAATGAGTTAGAAAAGCTTCTTTTAGGTAGGGAATCCCTAATTTATCACTTTTCTATATCATACAGGAGGGTTTTTCTCTTATTTATCCATAGGGGACGTTTTTTCAAGCTTAATTAAAGATAAATAATTGGATAATTGAAATTACAGGGAAAGGATAATGATTCTCAAGCTTTTACTAATTTGATATTATTATAATGTTGTGTTTGTACGAGCTGAATGGTCCACTAAAAATCATGGTTATTGGGGGCCTTTTCTTGAATTGTATTTGTTGTGATATGGAAACCTTGTATCAAGTTTCTGTGATGTCATTACAAAAAATGGAAATTGGATAGCCACTTATATCTGGAAAAAAATGGTGCCCACTAGATTTATGGATTTTGTGATAGCACCCCTAAAATAAATATAAATTTGATAAAATACCTTTTGTTAAATTTATAAAATCATCTTTGATGTGTTGTTGTGTTCATGCTTGTGGGGTACTGATGTGTGGATGGGATATGGTGGTAGGTGATGTGTGTATTGTTTGGTCATTCTTGTGGGGTGGCGAGAAGTGGTGATTTTTGTAGAAGTTCTTTTACAGTGGTGAGGTGGTGGTTTGTTTGGTTGTTCTTTTAGAGAGGAAAGGTGGTAGTCTGTTTGTCTGTGATTTTTGGGTATGGAGTTATTGGTTTGTTTGGTGATTCTTTTGGGGTGGTGAGGTGATGGTTTTATGGGAGTGAAGAGCTACTTGTGATGTGTTGATTTTTTGTTCTAGGTGTCTGGGTAGTGATGAAATAATAGGTTAATTTTGCTTAAAATGTTTATGATTTTGTTCACTTGATGGGATGAAAATAATTAATGAAAAAATAAATGATGGTTTGTATGGTTAAATTCATTTTTTGTTTAATAATGAAATTAATTGTCTAGATAATGTAATTCATTAGTAGTGGAAGATGTTTCTTGAATTTTTGTGGTGTTATCCATTTAGTGGTGGTAGTAGAAATTGAAGTGTTATGATTAAGTTAGTATCTTATTGTGAACCTATAGGTTGGGATTATGTGTGGATATATGTATATACATGTATATTCATTTTTATTTCAATACGAAATCGACCAACATTGAGAATGATCTTTCAGAACCCATATTTTCACATGGGGATGTTTTTTCCAACATCCAATTGATGAGGACGGATGTCTAGCAAAGATCTCTTTCCCTCTCTCCCTTCCTAACGTGAAAATACACACATGCTATGATGTATAGAGGTATACTAGTGCACTATTTGACATACCTTGTGTTTTTTTGTGAGATGAGATATGATCCTGGTGTGGGGCAGTGGCTCGTGTCCTTTCGAGTGAGATGTAACATGTCTCTGATGTGGAGTGGCTTATGGTGGGGATCATGCATGGTATGTGGAGGGAATGTGTTTTATGTCCTTCATGTTCAAAATAAACTACTACTCTAGTTATGTTAGTGTTTTTATGTGTTTCCTTGCTATCTTTGAGTGATATGTGATGTGACCATGTTTTGGGGCAGTGGTATGTAGTATTCAGAAGGGATGGGAGTTGTAAAGACCCGCAAATTTCAAGGAAATTTTTTTTTTTCTTAATTTTCTTTGGAATTTTACAAGAGCGCAGCTTCAGACGGCACCTGATTCCGAGGCCCGGTGTGCCCGGAATCAATTTCCGAAGTTTGGCTCGGGTACGTTCAGTGAACGGACGAGCGGGTTTTTCTATCTTTTGAACCGGTGCCCGGAATCGAATTCTGAGGGCACCGATGAAATCGCAGCGCCGGTATTTGCTTAGAAACGCCTCTTCCGGAGTTGCGTTTGCTCAGACGTGGTTTTTAAATTTTGCGGCTTTAAGTCAGAAATAAAAATAAAGTTTGTGCGACAACTTTATTTTATTTCACTTAAACTGCATGGAAGCCACTTAAGTCACTTAAAGACGGCTTGAACTGAGTTGAACTGGATAGGATGCTATCCAGAAATATCCTACCCCTTGGTAGGATATTTGTGCGGTGGGACCCGCACGAGCCCCGCCGTTTCTTTCGCTAAGTAACGCACCCGCGAAAACCCGTCAAAGTAACTGAAAAGTCAACCGACGCGTTTTCTTTAATTCTTAACAGACCATTTAATTGGGCGGTTTATTTCGTGAATTAAATGGACTGTTTCTTCGTGAATTAAATGGGTCGTTTCTTTCGTTGAATTAATTCAACGAATTGATGGATCGTTTCTTAACCGGTTTCGTGTTGGCATGTTTATAAATTAAGACCAACATAAAAATCCTTGGAAAGGATTTGAGAGAATCTTCGTTCCTCCACCCTCTCCGCGAAGAACGCGAAGAACGCGAAGAACGCGAAGAACGCGAAGAACGCCGAACCCGGAAGTCGACGACGCTTTCGCCCGAGACGTTCTTCCGATCTCCGATCTCCGATCACCGACCATTCGAGGTGAGTGATTTCGGATTTCCTCTCAAGTTCTTTTCTTTGGTTTTAAACGAAACACAGATTTAAATATTAATAATTTAAATCTGTTGTTCTTGATTTGTTGAGCTCGCCGGCTCAACGCCGGTTTCCGCGACGACGCGACACCTTCCCGCGACGACGCGACGATCGATCTCTTCCGCGACGATCTCTTCCGCGAAGAACGCCCGCGCTCGACGATCATCAAGGTAGGGAGTTGATTGTGATTCTTTTTCCCGTGATTATTCTTTTTAAATAAAGAACCCGATCGAAACAATTTTTAATTTATTTAAAAATTGTTGTTGATTATTCCTCCCGTGATTTATGGCTAACGCGGAGGGTGCGGGTCTAACGAACAAGACCCGGCAACCCTCCGCCGATCTGTTTTTGTTGTGCGGATATGGCGGACGACGACGAACCGCGCGGCCGGGGCGATCCGTCGATCCCGCAGTGAAGGTCGGCATCCGGGAGGGGCAACGGCGCAGACGGGAAAGAAATCGGGCCACCGGAGCGTCCCCGGCGGCCCGCGGAAGGCGGCGGCGGCGCGGGTCGCCGGCGCGGCGGCGCCGGCGATCGGAGGCGGCGGCGCCCGGCGCGCCGCCGTGGAGGAAGCCCGCCGCGGCTGAAGCCGCGGCGGCATCGGCGGCCGGTTCCGCGGCCGCGCGGAACCGGGACGGACGCGGCGGCCCGGCCGCGTCCGCGAGACAAGCGGCCCCCCGCGGGGCCGCGGTTTCCCTCAAGCCGCGGGTTCAACCCGCGGCGCCAGCGACTCCCTCGGCCGCTCGGCCGAGGCCGAGCCGGCCGGTCCGGTCGGCCGGGCCGCGCCCAGGCCGGACCGGACCCGGCCGAGCCGGTTCGGGCCGGGTCGGGCCGACCCGGTTCGGGCCGACCCGGTTCGGCCGACCCCAAGGGGGGGTTCGGGCCGGGTCGCCCCGGGCCCAGTACCCCCGTTTCGGGCCCTCTACGGTCTTTCGCCCATATCTTGGGCCTGGGACCTCCGATTGACGAACCGTCAGCGGCTACGCGATCCTTGGATCGAGACGGTCGTTTCGGTATATTATACTCAAGGTTTCGGAAGACTTTGGGTTCGGCCGGGTTGGTTCGTACACGAAACCAACCGGGCCCTCGGAGCGGAAACGCTCATAACTTGAGCTACGGACGTCCGAACGACGTACCGTCAGCTGTGGTAGTTTCCTCTAAGTGAGACGGAACTTTTGGCATACTCCGCCCGAGGATCGGATACAGGCGGAGTACGGTCGGGTTGGTTTTGCCCTAAAAACCAACCGGGCCCCTGGGACGAAAATGCCAATAACTCTCAGACCGGGCGTCCGATTGACGCGCCGTCTGTCGCGTTGAGATCCTGTTGTCGATACGGAACTTTTGGATACATTAACTTCGGACTAAGTGACAGTTGATGTATCAGCCTCTCGGCTCGTGGAGCGGACCCTCCTAAACGAGCTCGCTAAGTGCGGGAACCCTAGTGCTGGCTGTGGCTTCGACGACAGAGCAGAGATCCTCCGTGGACTGCGACGACGGCAGAGCAGAGATCCTTCGTGGACTGCGGCGACGACTGTGCAGAGATCCTCAGTGGACTGCGTCGACTACTGCACTCAGCGATCCTACGTGGAAGAGTGCTACCGAACCTGTGTGAGCTGAATCTTCTTTTTACCTTGAGCGGTGGAGCGCTTGGGTGTAGCGGCGGACCCGTGGTACTTGACAGTGGTGGTGCGCTTGGATGCAGCAGCAGACCCTTGGCGGTGGAGCGCTTGGTTGTAGCGGCGGACCCGCGATACTCTACGGAGTGTGTGCGCTTGGTTGTAGCGACAGACCCTTGGCGGTGGAGCGCTTGGTTGTAGCGGCGGACCCGCGATACTCTACGGAGTGTGTGCGCTTGGTTGTAGCGACAGACCCGCGACGGTGGAGACGTGCGTGCAGAGTACGGAGACCGTGTAGATGACTGAGACCTGACGACTGCTTGACCGACTCGACTTGGAGTGAGTCGACTAGCCCAGTGGACGGAGCGCCCAGTAGTTGGCAGCAGACCCACGGCGGACGGAGCGCCTGGTAGTTGGCGGCAGACCCGCGGTACTCGACAGGAGGAGTACCTCAGTAGGCTATCTGGGTGAGCGCCCGGTATTTGGCAGCAGACCCTCAGCGGACGGAGCGCCCGGTAGTTGGCAGCAGACCCGCGGTACTCGACAGGAGGAGTACTTCAGCAGTCTTAGGTTAGTGAGCAGTACTTCGGAGTCGTGACAGGACCACTGTACACTTCAGAGATGGGGCTCTTCAACACTTACGGTTTCGATAATGAAAATCCTGGTTGAGCTGAATCTTATGTTACTCTCCTTTGTGGTTTGTGTTGAACTATCCTATGTGGATTTACTGTTACTCTCCTTTGTGGATTGTGTTGAACTATCCTATGTGGATTTACTGTTTACTCTCCTTGTGGATTTGAGTCTTGCTTTCCTTGTGGATTGAGTTGTTCTTGAGCTCGTGAGCAGAGCTAGAATTGGGGACTTAGGTATATGTATGGGCATATACCTAAGTCGAGTCAGATGTTACTTCGTGATTGCATCTTTCTTTTGTGCTATATCCTTTGTGGATTTCGGGAGACCTTCGGGGGTCTCGGGGTCCTTACTGAGTAGCTTGTACTCACCCCTGCACGGGCTATGCCCGCACCTTGTTGTGTTGGTTGCAGACGACGGACAGCGCTGATCACGGTCGGGGCGTGGAGCAGGACGGTACCTGGAGGTGGACCACTGGGCGGGACGTGCTCGGAGCGGACGTGGGACCCGAGGAGCCTGGAGGCTATCTGTACCCACCCTTCAGGTGGGATTGCCAGTGGACGACACGAGGCCGCCGTCTTTTCTTCAGTTGCTGTACTTTACTTTTCAGTTGTACTTTACAGTTGGGCTTGTATTTCCGGCCCCCTTTACTTTTCTGCACTTTACTTTCCGCTTGCTGACTCTGTGTGGTTGTTACTTATAAAGGCAATGCCTTCCCTGTTTACTGGGATTTTACGCCTTGGTGCTAGTCGCCAGCCCCTGGCCTATGGAAGGCGGGCTTGGGGTAGTCACGGCACGGGCCCCGAGGACGGGTCGTGACAAATTGGTATCAGAGGGGTCGGTTCTACCGCAGACTCTGATCGTCCTTTCTTTCTATGTGAAGCAATAGTGTTTAGTGTATTGAGTGTGGTTATCAGTTCAGGGAGCCCAGTGTTGGTGCGGCGGCCGACGTATCCGTACACCAGGACCCTGACTCCTGATTTCCGACTTAATGCATGAAAACATTGATTGCGTGTGTGTTTCAAGTTTTCTTTGTGATTACTTATGTCAGCTCACCGGGTATACTGATCTGCTTTACGAAAGTCTCAAGTTTTCCTTGTGATTACTTGTGCCAGCTCACCAGGTATACTGTTCTGACTGTGGTGCTCTTGTTCTCCTTTTCAGGATGGCCCCGCGACGATTGCCAGCTAGGGTTCCGAGTGTAGGGCGCGACGGCAGCCCACCGAGCGACGAGGCCTCGGTGCAGGGCCCTTTGCCAGCAGTGGCACCGGCGGTAGCCTTACCCGCCGAGCCACCGATGCTTCCAGTACCAGACGCCGACGATGCACGTCGCCTCAGGGCACTGCACGAGTTTCAGGGCCAGCGACCGCCCAGGTTTCGCGGTGAGGCGGACCCCCAGGCCGCCGAGGACTGGCTAGAGGCGGTGGTACGGATCTTTAGGCTAGTGAGGACACCAGCGGATCTCATGGTGATTCTCGCGGCGAGCCTCCTGCAGGCGGCGGCAGGACGATGGTGGAGCTTGATGCTCCAGGTGCACGATGAGGCATCTCTTCTTTGGACGGACTTTGAGAGCCTCTTCCGCTCGGAGTTCGTCCCAGCCACCCTTCGTGCGGTGCGTATCCAGGAGCTTCTACAGCTGCGGCAGGGCAGCATGACGGTCGCTCAGTACGCGGCGAGGTTCACCGACCTTTCTCGGTACTCGACAGACATGGTACGGGACCCCTTCTTCCGGGCCCGGACCTTCGAGCAGGGTTTGAGACACGAGATCAGGGCATCGCTGATCTCCCTCAGCATACCGACTCAGACAGGAGTACTAGAGCGGGCCCTTCTGATCGAGAGCTTCCTTGCTGAGTCTACACCAGCACAGAGACCCACCGCAGGGCGGCACGTAGCGGAGTCTTCGGTGGCAGGTAGCCGACAGATGACTCAGGGTTCCAGGCAGACCAGACCTACCAGTGGCCGACTGCACGACTCAGGCTCAGTTGTGCGGGGAAGCCGGGGTGGAGTCAGAGCCAGGCGTGCCGAGAGTGGGCAGTGCTACTCCTGTGGCGGAATTGGTCACATGGCTCGTGACTGCCCGACCCGCCACGCGGGGGAGCAGCAAACGGTTGAGGAACCACCTAGGCAGAGGCAGAGGTTCGACCGTGGCGGTCTGCAGGGAGGAGACGGACGAGGTAGAGGAGCTGGCCGAGCAGCAGGTGGTGGACGACGCTTTGAGGCTCTACCACCACCACCACCAGGAGGTCCACCCCGACCGCAGGGGAGAGCTCAGCTTCAGGCAGTCGAGGCCTTCGATCATGGAGCCCTGGGAGCTGATGGACAGGAGCAGAACTAGTGGATACATCCTTTGTACTTCTGGTTCCTTGTTTCTTTTGTGTAGCGTCTTGTAATATGAGCTGCAATAATAAGAGATGCATACCTTTGTGATATTTTCGTTCCTGTCCTCTTTCGTGATGTTACTAGGAGATTCCAGTTTTGGCTGTTGACTTGACCCTCACTTGTGAGACATCTACTGGAGGAGACCCAGTTACCACACACTGATGCCGACAGTGTGACTCAACCCTTGGAGGCGAGAGTAACAGTTGAATCTCTTAGTAGTAGCGTCGAGGCCTTACGACGTCATCCTTGGTATGGATTAGTATCATCCATGTTAGGATTGACTGTTTTAGGCAAAGAATGTGGTTCATCCAGGGGATGAGACCAGATTTCTCTTTTCGGCAAAGAAGAAATCTTGCAGCTCTTGTGGGACCTGTGATGGTCCAGGCCACGACAAGAAGGTCCAGATCATCCAGGAGAGGATGAGGACAGCTCAGAGCCGGCAGAAGTCATATGCTGACAGGAGGCGGAGGCCACTAGAGTTCGAGGATGGCGACCACGTCTTTTTGCGTGTCTCACCTCGACGTGGTTTACGGAGATTTGGCCGAGGCGGCAAGTTGTCTCCACGCTTCATCGGGCCTTTCCAGGTCCTCAGCAGGATAGGAGAGGTGGCTTATCGCCTGGCTCTACCACCTCAGTTGCACCGGGTGCACGACGTCTTCCACGTGTCTCAGCTGAGGAGATACGTGCACGACCCGACGCACATCATCGACTTTGGGGAGCTGGACGTGGACGATGGGGCGACCTTTGCGGAGGTTCCAGTGGAGATCGAGGATCGACAGGAGCGGGTCCTACGTGGGCGGGCGATTCCTCTTGTGCGCGTCAGGTGGCAGCACGGGAACCTCCAGGAGAGCACTTGGGAGCGGGAGGCTCAGATTCGTGCTCAGTACCCCCATTTGTTCCCCTAGTTTTTGATGTATCTTTACGGGGACGTAAAGCCCTGAGGTGGGAGTAATGTAAAGACCCGCAAATTTCAAGGAAATTTTTTTTTTTCTTAATTTTCTTTGGAATTTTACAAGAGCGCAGCTTCAGACGGCACCTGATTCCGAGGCCCGGTGTGCCCGGAATCAATTTCCGAAGTTTGGCTCGGGTACGTTCAGTGAACGGACGAGCGGGTTTTTCTATCTTTTGAACCGGTGCCCGGAATCGAATTCTGAGGGCACCGATGAAATCGCAGCGCCGGTATTTGCTTAGAAACGCCTCTTCCGGAGTTGCGTTTGCTCAGACGTGGTTTTTAAATTTTGCGGCTTTAAGTCAGAAATAAAAATAAAGTTTGTGCGACAACTTTATTTTATTTCACTTAAACTGCTTGGAAGCCACTTAAGTCACTTAAAGACGGCTTGAACTGAGTTGAACTGGATAGGATGCTATCCAGAAATATCCTACCCCTTGGTAGGATATTTGTGCGGTGGGACCCGCACGAGCCCCGCCGTTTCTTTCGCTAAGTAACGCACCCGCGAAAACCCGTCAAAGTAACTGAAAAGTCAACCGACGCGTTTTCTTTAATTCTTAACAGACCATTTAATTGGGCGGTTTATTTCGTGAATTAAATGGACTGTTTCTTCGTGAATTAAATGGGTCGTTTCTTTCGTTGAATTAATTCAACGAATTGATGGATCGTTTCTTAACCGGTTTCGTGTTGGCATGTTTATAAATTAAGACCAACATAAAAATCCTTGGAAAGGATTTGAGAGAATCTTCGTTCCTCCACCCTCTCCGCGAAGAACGCGAAGAACGCGAAGAACGCGAAGAACGCGAAGAACGCCGAACCCGGAAGTCGACGACGCTTTCGCCCGAGACGTTCTTCCGATCTCCGATCTCCGATCACCGACCATTCGAGGTGAGTGATTTCGGATTTCCTCTCAAGTTCTTTTCTTTGGTTTTAAACGAAACACAGATTTAAATATTAATAATTTAAATCTGTTGTTCTTGATTTGTTGAGCTCGCCGGCTCAACGCCGGTTTCCGCGACGACGCGACACCTTCCCGCGACGACGCGACGATCGATCTCTTCCGCGACGATCTCTTCCGCGAAGAACGCCCGCGCTCGACGATCATCAAGGTAGGGAGTTGATTGTGATTCTTTTTCCCGTGATTATTCTTTTTAAATAAAGAACCCGATCGAAACAATTTTTAATTTATTTAAAAATTGTTGTTGATTATTCCTCCCGTGATTTATGGCTAACGCGGAGGGTGCGGGTCTAACGAACAAGACCCGGCAACCCTCCGCCGATCTGTTTTTGTTGTGCGGATATGGCGGACGACGACGAACCGCGCGGCCGGGGCGATCCGTCGATCCCGCAGTGAAGGTCGGCATCCGGGAGGGGCAACGGCGCAGACGGGAAAGAAATCGGGCCACCGGAGCGTCCCCGGCGGCCCGCGGAAGGCGGCGGCGGCGCGGGTCGCCGGCGCGGCGGCGCCGGCGATCGGAGGCGGCGGCGCCCGGCGCGCCGCCGTGGAGGAAGCCCGCCGCGGCTGAAGCCGCGGCGGCATCGGCGGCCGGTTCCGCGGCCGCGCGGAACCGGGACGGACGCGGCGGCCCGGCCGCGTCCGCGAGACAAGCGGCCCCCCGCGGGGCCGCGGTTTCCCTCAAGCCGCGGGTTCAACCCGCGGCGCCAGCGACTCCCTCGGCCGCTCGGCCGAGGCCGAGCCGGCCGGTCCGGTCGGCCGGGCCGCGCCCAGGCCGGACCGGACCCGGCCGAGCCGGTTCGGGCCGGGTCGGGCCGACCCGGTTCGGGCCGACCCGGTTCGGCCGACCCCAAGGGGGGGTTCGGGCCGGGTCGCCCCGGGCCCAGTACCCCCGTTTCGGGCCCTCTACGGTCTTTCGCCCATATCTTGGGCCTGGGACCTCCGATTGACGAACCGTCAGCGGCTACGCGATCCTTGGATCGAGACGGTCGTTTCGGTATATTATACTCAAGGTTTCGGAAGACTTTGGGTTCGGCCGGGTTGGTTCGTACACGAAACCAACCGGGCCCTCGGAGCGGAAACGCTCATAACTTGAGCTACGGACGTCCGAACGACGTACCGTCAGCTGTGGTAGTTTCCTCTAAGTGAGACGGAACTTTTGGCATACTCCGCCCGAGGATCGGATACAGGCGGAGTACGGTCGGGTTGGTTTTGCCCTAAAAACCAACCGGGCCCCTGGGACGAAAATGCCAATAACTCTCAGACCGGGCGTCCGATTGACGCGCCGTCTGTCGCGTTGAGATCCTGTTGTCGATACGGAACTTTTGGATACATTAACTTCGGACTAAGTGACAGTTGATGTATCAGCCTCTCGGCTCGTGGAGCGGACCCTCCTAAACGAGCTCGCTAAGTGCGGGAACCCTAGTGCTGGCTGTGGCTTCGACGACAGAGCAGAGATCCTCCGTGGACTGCGACGACGGCAGAGCAGAGATCCTTCGTGGACTGCGGCGACGACTGTGCAGAGATCCTCAGTGGACTGCGTCGACTACTGCACTCAGCGATCCTACGTGGAAGAGTGCTACCGAACCTGTGTGAGCTGAATCTTCTTTTTACCTTGAGCGGTGGAGCGCTTGGGTGTAGCGGCGGACCCGTGGTACTTGACAGTGGTGGTGCGCTTGGATGCAGCAGCAGACCCTTGGCGGTGGAGCGCTTGGTTGTAGCGGCGGACCCGCGATACTCTACGGAGTGTGTGCGCTTGGTTGTAGCGACAGACCCTTGGCGGTGGAGCGCTTGGTTGTAGCGGCGGACCCGCGATACTCTACGGAGTGTGTGCGCTTGGTTGTAGCGACAGACCCGCGACGGTGGAGACGTGCGTGCAGAGTACGGAGACCGTGTAGATGACTGAGACCTGACGACTGCTTGACCGACTCGACTTGGAGTGAGTCGACTAGCCCAGTGGACGGAGCGCCCAGTAGTTGGCAGCAGACCCACGGCGGACGGAGCGCCTGGTAGTTGGCGGCAGACCCGCGGTACTCGACAGGAGGAGTACCTCAGTAGGCTATCTGGGTGAGCGCCCGGTATTTGGCAGCAGACCCTCAGCGGACGGAGCGCCCGGTAGTTGGCAGCAGACCCGCGGTACTCGACAGGAGGAGTACTTCAGCAGTCTTAGGTTAGTGAGCAGTACTTCGGAGTCGTGACAGGACCACTGTACACTTCAGAGATGGGGCTCTTCAACACTTACGGTTTCGATAATGAAAATCCTGGTTGAGCTGAATCTTATGTTACTCTCCTTTGTGGTTTGTGTTGAACTATCCTATGTGGATTTACTGTTACTCTCCTTTGTGGATTGTGTTGAACTATCCTATGTGGATTTACTGTTTACTCTCCTTGTGGATTTGAGTCTTGCTTTCCTTGTGGATTGAGTTGTTCTTGAGCTCGTGAGCAGAGCTAGAATTGGGGACTTAGGTATATGTATGGGCATATACCTAAGTCGAGTCAGATGTTACTTCGTGATTGCATCTTTCTTTTGTGCTATATCCTTTGTGGATTTCGGGAGACCTTCGGGGGTCTCGGGGTCCTTACTGAGTAGCTTGTACTCACCCCTGCACGGGCTATGCCCGCACCTTGTTGTGTTGGTTGCAGACGACGGACAGCGCTGATCACGGTCGGGGCGTGGAGCAGGACGGTACCTGGAGGTGGACCACTGGGCGGGACGTGCTCGGAGCGGACGTGGGACCCGAGGAGCCTGGAGGCTATCTGTACCCACCCTTCAGGTGGGATTGCCAGTGGACGACACGAGGCCGCCGTCTTTTCTTCAGTTGCTGTACTTTACTTTTCAGTTGTACTTTACAGTTGGGCTTGTATTTCCGGCCCCCTTTACTTTTCTGCACTTTACTTTCCGCTTGCTGACTCTGTGTGGTTGTTACTTATAAAGGCAATGCCTTCCCTGTTTACTGGGATTTTACGCCTTGGTGCTAGTCGCCAGCCCCTGGCCTATGGAAGGCGGGCTTGGGGTAGTCACGGCACGGGCCCCGAGGACGGGTCGTGACAGGAGTGATAGGACATACAATGTTGGGGTGTGAGAGTGTAAAATTAGTGGGAAAGAAATGTGGGTATCCCTTATCGATATGATTCTTTTTATGTTATTATGCTCAGTTTGTGTTATTTAGTGAGCATTTCTTGTTGAGGTTGGGATTGATAGTTGTACTATTTAATTTTTATTGATTCTTCTATTTTCTCATGTGTTCATTAGTTTTCAACTTTCACATATGCATGTGATACTTTAGCTTTCCTACTCAATATACTTGTATTCTCACCCTACATATATAAATGGATTTTTAGGTTTCTGGGATGATTATGTGGATCATGATGGATATTAATTTCTCATATCTTGGGATAGTTTTTGTGGTGTTTCTTTAGATTATCTTTTAATTATTTACTTTTGGAAACTTTTATCTGTATTTGATTTTTTTATATATGCATTTTGGGATGGTTTTGGATTTTATTTATATTATTTCATAGAGTTTATTTGGGATGATTCATCTTATCTCCTAATCATATATTATTATAGAGGGTAATGCCTTCTATTTTTTTATATTTTTATACCCTTAGTTCTAGTCTCCAACCGGGGGCCTACTAGAGGTAGGACCCATGGGTCATTATCTCTTTTTCCTCTATGTGATATCATTAGAGGGAGGGGTCATGACATAGTGGTATCTAAGTATGATGGTTGATATATATGATGTATTTTGACATTAAAAGAGTGATTATTTCTTCAGTTGGTAATGAAAAAGTGTTATATGACCTTAGTTCATGATGCAGGCTAGGGAGACCAGCTATGACATGAGATTTTTAGGCCCCCAATGTTCCAGTGTATATAATCGGAGCTTATTTAATAACCAAGTGAGGTTGAACAATTTTCAAGGAAAAATCTTATAAGGGTATATGAATCATAATTTCTTGTGTTGCTGTTTGAGTTGGGTTATTTTGGGAAGGTTAAAATTAATAATATGAATTAAACTAAATCTAAATAAAATTACAAACTACTTGGCCTTGGAAATTTATGTTTTATTTTTTGCTATGTCTCATGGGAAACATCAATTTGTGGATAAGGTAGTTTTGGTTCAGCAGGAAGATCTGATTGATCATCGATGGGTTGATCCAACATAGAAGGATAAGGTTTTTTGAGGGATTTGGGTGATTTTTAGTGGAAATATTTGGTGAAGTATGGGGGTATTTTTTAGATGTGTAGAAAAAGTGATGTTTATATGAGCTCGAGGACACTTTCAGTTGGATCTATGAACTAGTGGGATATTAGGTTCATTATGAAATTTTTCATATATACAGAGTTTCATGTCAGTGGTGGATGTTTTCTCTAGGTGAGAGGAAACAGGAATATATTTCATGGGTTTAATTTTAGAAAGAGTTCTGGGTAGAGTTCCTTTCATCCGCCATGAAGGTAGTGATGATATTTGAGGTTATTTCTCTTCATAAGTGGAGTATGTCTCTTTGGGTGATGGGAATCAAGTTTAAGGAGATTATGTGATTTTCCATATATCATTTTATAGACAAGGAGCCTCGTGCGAGATTTCTTGAGGACGAACATTGTCCTTCTATCCTGTATGAAGTTACTCTATTTATATTTCCAACATATCTAGTGGATTACAAGAATGTGTAGGTAATTTGATGGATTCACTCATGATGATGTTTACTGTGAGATATTAATCAACAAGGTTCCTCGAGGAGTAGGGTTTACAATGAAAGATCTATGGAACCATGACCATTATGGTTTTGACCAGTTGATATTCTACCTCAGTGTCTTCCCTTCCGACCTTCTAGGTTTAGTGGATTCTATGTTTGTCCAAAACTTATCAACCAAGTGTGTGTTTTTGGGGTTCTTATCCATCACCAAAATCAATGAAAAGTGGTTTTTTGAGATTAATTTTCTAGAGATATATAGGCTTGGTTCCAACATTAGTATCACTTGCTATATTGATCATTTTAGAAGTATGGTTAGTGGGATTATGCTCCACTAAGGGAATATGGAGTAGGTAAATCCCAAACTTAGGATGTTCCTCAAGTTCATGGACCTAAACCTGATCACAGTCATGGATGTGGCCTTCTGTAGAGGGGTAGAGGACCTATTATTGGTATGTTTTATGAAATGGAGACAACAGTTCTAGAGGGTCCAATGATCATTCAAGGTATGATTAGTTTGTCTTCTACCCTTGTTTGTGACTTGTTAGATTCGGGTTCTTTTCACAATTTTTTTAACTCGCTCTAGTACATTATATATGAATAGATGTAGAAATGCTTCTCATGCCCCTAGTGTTGACTACATCACTCAGAGTACAAACTATCTTATTTGATGTGTGTCGGGGGTGTAGACTGATGATTGAGTCAAATCAATTAAATGGGGATATTTTCATTCTATATATGTATCCATATGATGTCATCCTAGGAATTGGTTGGTTTTATTTCATACATGTGGTTATCAAATATATCTATAAAATATACATGTTCACAGATGTGGATGGACAACATGTGGTTTTTGTTGGGGAGAAAGGTTGTCTGGTGGGTATTCAACATATGGAGACACTTATTTCTTTGATGGCTGAGTTATTAATGGAATCAGTGGATGTTTGGATAGTTCATATCCCCAAGGACATTAGGAGTTTATAGATGTTTTCCTCATTGAGGTTGTGATTCTACCCCCTCAAAAAGATGTTGGGCTTGAGATATACATTCATCCTTGTTATTCTCTAATTTTGATAGATCCTTATTAGATGGATCCTTTAGAGTTGTGGAATATGGGGATTCAGATAGATGATCTAATTTCAAAGGGTTTTATCTGGAATATTGTGTCACGATAGGTTTCCCTTTTGTTTTTCACTGAGAATAAGTATGATAGAATGAAGTTATGTATAGACTACCAAATGTTGAATCAGGTGACAGTCATTAACCATTTCCATCTTCCGAGGATAGAAAATCATTTGGACTATCTAAGAGGGTTGAGCTCTCTTTGTAAGATCCATTTGTGGTCTAGATATCACATATTAAGTGCTATGATGGGTGATATCCCAAATACTTCCTTCAGATGTAGGTATTAGACCTTCAAGTTTTTAGTCATGATTTTCTTTGTTACAAACACACCAGTTTTGTTCATGGAGATTATAAAATATTTTTTGTATGAATTCTTGTACCAGTTCATCATATTATTCATCGATGATATATTGATCTACTATAATTATGGTGAGGATCATGTCAGTCATCTAAGAGATGTCTTGAATGTTTTTTGATGCAATTTTCTTTATAGAAAGTTGTCCATGAGTAAGTTGTAGACATGACAGGTGTATTTCATCTTGGATGTGGTGTATCGGAAAGTTGTGGTATGAGAATTTTCAAAAGACATGGTATTTGTTTCACGGGAAAATCCTAATAAAATAGAATAGGTTGGTAGCTTCCTTATTCTCACAGGATGTTATCGGAGGTTTCTTCTCAATTTCTATCTATTTTCAAACCCGTTGATAAAATTGACCTGCAAGGACTAGGATTTTTTTTGCATGGATTACAATTAGTCAGTGTTTTATTACACAAAGGGGAAGTTGTCCAGTGATCCAATGATTTAATTTCCTAATTAGTTTGTAATGTTTGAGGTGTTTTTTTATTCGTCTCGTCTGGGATTTCCATTCATATTGATATAATAGAGGGAAGTAATCCCTTATGAGTCTAGGAGGTTGTGCCCCCATGAGAATAACTATGTAACCCATGATATGTAGCCAGAAATGGTTGTTTTTTCATTGACATTGTTGTAGTGTTACCTCATTAGGTAGTTCATTTTGGTCTTCACATATCACAAGATTTTGAGGTATATATTGTTTCTAGTGTTATGTGAATTGTTTTTAGTGGACATGGATAGAGTTTATTTAGGATTTTAATTTTTTATATCTCCAAAAACTGGGGAAAATATAATGTTTTGGATGACTCATTGAGTGGTAAGTCATAGAAGGATTTGGTTTATAGTTTTACTGATATTTGGAAGGAAGTGGATGAGTTTCGAGCCTTTCACTTAGATGAAAGGGTGGATGATGGTAGAGGATATTAGTTTTAGATGATGGTGAAATATTCTCCGATGTGGAAGGTGGGGGAGTCTCAATTGGTAGACTTAGTGGTAGAGCTGATTGATGGTCATGTTGGCCATGGTGATGCTCTATAGGGATGGTTGGAGGATAGTTAGAACTATATATTGTATCATGGGAGGTTGTTTTTTCAAATGATGATGCATGATGGATTCCATTGTGAGTTTTAAAGATCACTATTACTGGTACCCATGGGAGTTTCCAATATCTACCATGGATTAAGGAAATAGTTTTGGTGGCCAGAGATGAAATGGGTGGTGGAAGAGTTTGTGGTGAGGTGTTTGGTTTTCCAGTAGGTAAAGGTTGAGTATCATGTTCCCAACTATCTGTTGTTGCCTTTGGATTTTATTGAGTGCATATAGGATGAAATATTGACAGATTATTTAAAAATAATACCCTAGACTGAGAGAGTTTGTGGTGTTATCTTGGTGATGATGGATTAGTCGATGAAATCATCCCACTTCTGAGAGATCAAGGAGTCGAGTGTAGTTTATACTTTCGCTAAGATGTATGTGGTTGAAGAGGTCTGGATGCATAGAGTACTAAGTTCTATTATCTTGTATCGGGATGCAAATTTTACCTCATGAGTTTGAATGGTATTACAATATTATTTTTGAACTCAATCATGCCTCATCACTACATCCCACCCTCACAAAGATGGGTATATGAGGTCGACCATCCACTTATTGGAGGATATTTTAAGGGTGTGGATCCCATAATTTGACGAATCATTGTAATGAATTTTTACATTGGTTTAGTTTTATATTAATAACAGTTACCACTCATCCATATTCATGGACCCTTTGGAGGATTTTTATGGGTGACCGTGTCATTATTTGTTGTGTTGGATGGAGGTTAGGGAGGTAGCTGTTATTGGTCCTGATGTAGTGTATAGCATGACATAGAATTTTAGTTTGTTCATGACAATATGAAAGTAATGAGAGACCGGCAGAAGTATTAGGTCAATTGAAAAATGATTCACTTAGATTTTGTGGATAGAGACCATGTGTTCGTGATTTTTTTCCCTTGACATGTTATGTGGAGGATTGGAAGGGGGTAATATTTTTCCTTGGTTTTTTGGGACCTTTAGGGTGTTGGGGTGAGTTAGAAAGGTGTCCTATCTGTTGGTTTTTCCACCATAGTTGGAGAGGATACGTGATGTCTTCCACGTCTCTTAACTTCTTCAGTATCTTTATAAAGACTACCATGTCATTTAATGGGTAGATTTGGATATCAAGGATGATGTGACACTTATGGAGTGACCAGTATAGATCCAAGATCAATAGGAGAAATTATTTTGGTGAAGGACCATATATTTGGTTCATGTTTTGTGGAAGCATGGTGGTGTATAAGATAGTAAATGGTAATGCAACATGCAAATTCCAGCCTAGTACCCAAAGGTATTTTAATTTTTTTTACTCTGTTTTGATTTTGATGTGATGTTTGGATCATGTTATGTTATGGGATTTTTTGTTTTCTTGATGTATGATGTGTGAAAAAGCTTTATCATTTCGAAATAGGATAACATGATTCCTAATCAAGATTCGGTATACTATGATGTTATTAAACATGTGTGGGTGAGTCAGTTTTACCAATAGTAGATAGTTTTTTGACATGGAGGATAGAATTCCCTGATTTGTGTAATTGGGGTGGTTTTCTTTTTTGGTTATACTAGTTTTTTTTGGGATGTGTATAGGTTGATATAGTTGTGTGGTAGTATAGTTGTGAGAGGATGTTTTTTGGATCTGTTTAGTGATGATTTTTTGTAAGATGTTTTGTATCAATTTGGTTTTGTATTCATGTATGGTGGTAGCATTGAGGAGTAATAAGATCCTCGAGAGGTAAATCACAGGGGGTATGTTCAGACTACTTTCCTTCTGGGCTTGGTTTGGGATTCTCGAGGGTGATAATATTTTTATAGGTATATGATATAATGGTTCATGAAATCATAGCCTATAATATTGTCATTTTTGGTTTTGGGGTGTTCTAGATATGGCTTGAGGTGTTTTTATAGTGGTTGGAGGTGCAGGAAAGCTGCTATAATAAATTCACATCGTGAAAGGATCATGTAATTTGAACTAGTGTTTCCCAGATTGTGCGACCTGTTGGATTCAAGGACTGTATATAGCTGAGGGGGGGCCCGTGATATTAAATCATGTTATGAAAGATTAATTCATGATGTGTAATTAAATCAAGTAGAGATGAAGTTATTTTTAGAAGAAGTTATAAATTTTGGAAAATATGTGGATTTCACACTGTCAGTGGATTAAAAAATTTTAAACTAGTGAGATTCATGTTATTTTATGACCCTTATATTCAATTTATTTCATTCAGTCACACCTCTCCCTCTCTCATTTCGGATAAACCCTAGTTATGTGAGATTATCATGGTGGCCCAATCATCACGACATAGGGTGGAGGATGAAGTATGTGGTTTAAAGGAAATGTGTCAGGTGATGGGTATGGATAGTGGATGAAGGTTTTAAACTAATATTATTAGGATCAATTCCTACTGCTTAGAAAACAAACCCAATGGAGGGATTTGATGGAAAATCCACACAATAATAAACTAGGTATGAGAAATGGAATTTGGTGATTTTTAATCTCGGATCCCCAATATAACATGTAGATTGATAAGGAAAGAATACACAAGAGTAAGGTGAAAATTGGAACAATCCTAAAAAAATGTAGAAAAAATAAGTATAGCCTTTATATTAAAATATTGAATGTAAATAAAATTCCATGGGGTGGATATTTATAACAAAGGGGTGAAAAAAACCTCAAGGGTGTAATACTCTAAAGTCATAAGGAATGTTCCTACCTTTTCCCCTTAAATTAAAAAAGATAAATTCTAACAAAGACTTTTTGGAAAAGTAGAAAATGTATATCCACCCATATCCCACCGTATTTTAATTTGAGTTCTTACCCCACCATATTTGACATTGATTTCCAAAGATGTCATTCTAGAATCTCTATGTGGGTAAGGATTCCAAAATTCATGGAACCATCTTGTCCAAGTTTAAAAAATCCAGATTGGGATTGATATGTGAGTTAATAGGCCCATTTTCTCCATCCATGATAGAACATTGGTTTTGGGCCTTTTAATATAGTGATATGGGATCCTTTTTCTTCTTGTGGTCTCTTTAATAATCCCTGAATCATTGGTCCTTGTGACTCCAACTCCACTCATTCCATCATGTTAATGTCATCAACTAGTTTTATATCATCCTCCCACTATTGAAAATGAGCCATCCTCAAATATTTATCATGTAAATCAAAATAAAAGAAATTTTAAAAAACATTGAATTTAAAATTTATTTTTTACTCACCTTACAATGATATCTCTTAATAAATCATATCATGCACCATGTATGGTCCTTCTCTATATGTCTTGACATTTTATGTCTACTTCTTTTTAAACCTCTCTAGTTTCATTGATTTATCATGGTGTTTTTAGCATGTCATTTTCCATATATATTTCTACAAACCTACTAAATAAATTATTCATGAAATTAGGAGTAAGTATTCTAAATCCAAAAGGAGTTTAAAATGGATAAAATTGAATTATATATCCATCTCATCTTCTATTATAAAACTACAAATGTGGTAGAAACTCCTTCCAATCAATTATACTATTGATTTTTTTAATGTATATTTTAATTTATTCTATATTTATAATAGGTAGTAAACATGTGGAAACCCCTCATTAATAACCCTATCATACACCTAGGATTACGATTTCCTAATAGTTGATAATTAAGATGTTAAGTCATTAGTGTTCAACATAACCTCTTTGTACATAAGTGTTAATAAAATTTCTAAGAATTCAATATATCCTTAACCATAGCCTTTTTTCCAACATCACACTTTTATCCTCTCTCAAATGTTTTCCCAATTGATTTTTCTATTCTCTCCATTATTTTTCTATCAATTTATTTCTTCCCTCATTCTCTCATTTTTCTATTTCTCTCATATTTTCTTGATCACTTAATTTTTCTTCTCTCTTGAAGTTTAATCTTAAAAATAATTGGGGGACATGGGGTTGATGGTTATAGGTTCCCCTTGTTGTACAAAAGTGTGATAGTTTAAGAACCCATCATGACTAACAAGTTTATCGTACTTGAACATTCAACCCCAAAAAAAAAGTGGAACACCATTATAAGATCAATATCACACAATACCACATCCATATATTTACCAATGATTAATTATACCATCAAATTCTTGGTAACCATTTACCCTCCATAATAATTCAATAACTGAATTTAGTACGGATATTAATTCATAAAATTTATAAGTCCTAACTTCTCTACTAAATCGATTCTCTCTAAATTTCTACAACTTATTCCATCAATAATCACACTACATACCTTCTTGTGGATCTTTAACCATTTATGGAAAATTTTCGCTCACTGATCCTTCTCTTCATTGACCATTTTTGTTCCTATAACTCTCCTAGTGACAATAATTTTTCTTTTTTCTAAAACAATATCTATTTTCAATTTCAGGGGATTCCTGCACCTCTTCCTCTAAGCTCGCTACATCATTATCACATTATCCACACTTAGTTCTGGTCATGGTGTACTAGTTTGGGCACTCACTTTAAATGTGACCTCTTCCTTGAAATTTGAAACAATTAATATCCCTATTTTTAATTTAGTTAGTCTCAAAAGTAGGTTTCTTAGGTGGTAAATTTTCATTTTCACTTTTTTGATCAACCACCTCATTTGGATTTCATTATTCTCTAATATACTTCCTCAAATTTCTTCATTGAGTGAATAGGGTAGTGTTTTTTCTTATATTTCACCTTGTATCCATTTTTTACTCGATCATGGTGAATTAGTGGATCATATCTTTTACCTTTACATGGAGGTGCATCACCACTAGATTTTAAATCTCCCGATTAAGCCCATGTAAAATCCATGTTATGTTTTCCTCTGAATGCTCATTAATTTTTTCATAGATCATAGAAATTTTCATTTTCTTTTAGTAATATTCAACACAATTAATTCCTGGGGTGAGGCATTGAAGTTTATTGTATATATCTATTTGTTATTAAGATAGAAAAAACCACTTCTGCAATGAAAACATTATGCAGGCCCATGTTTTGATGGGACACTATTCATATCATTCCCTCTTTATTTTCATTTAATCCCAAATAATTAAATCATATTCAAAAATTTCAAGAGAAGTAGGTTTGAATTTTTTTTCTCCTTGTAATATGTATGGTTTCAAAACCCTTTCTCAATCTTAATTTCCCACTCCAAGAAATCATCCAAATAAATTTTTCCTTGAAAATAAAAAACCTTCACCTTAATACCTCCAAATCTTTCATCATCATGTGGTTTTATTTTTCTCTTATAAGTTTTTGGAATAACATCTTCCATTTTGGTACATCCTCAAAATCATTATCAATGTTCTACTTCACCTCCATGATATTGGGCCACATGGTATCGGGGAGCATCGCAAGTTACCATGAATCATCCTTGGGCTTGGTTTATTATCCAGGTCATAAATCCTCTCATGAAGCACCTCACAATTCATATTAAGAAGATTCTCAAAATGTCTCACCAAAGCATTCATATAGAGTTTTATAGCTTTGGGTGCGTGATATCTACTTTGGATACCATCATCGCTAGCTTGAGAAATTTTATTTCCAAAATCTTCTTCCATGATTATTAAAATGAACAAAAATATGCATGGGGAGAAATTCACACAATGATACACACAATCACACATGAAAATACACACACAGAGAAACAATAAAGGATGCACACTCACACATGTGAGATATACACACATCATACTCAAGATGTACACACTCCCACATGCAAGGATTCACACTTAACCACATGAACACAAAGGATGTGAAGATTCACACTCATGTATAGAATACTTACACACTCACAAACACACAAGGATACACACACACACAAAAATTTTACACACTCAAACACACAAGAAGTTTTTTTTGAATATTTATCTTCACTTTAAACACACAATTCAAATACAATTCTTATGAAATATAATACCCTGTTTGTAGAGTTCTTGACCCTCATATTCTTACCTAAACAAGGTAGTTAAGGGGAACAAATTTACAGAGCTCGTTTAACTGGTAAAGGGTTAACAAATGGTAAAGTGTGGAAAAGAGTGTAAAAATAGTTAAAAGGTGGAAAAGGGGTAGAAAGGTTTGGTAGGTGGGATTTGACCCATTGTGAAAGATAAGAAAAATTAATAAAAATATTATTCTAATATGATATGGTAATGAATTAAAATTATAAAGAATGTTATTTATGGAAATGGAAAGTGTTAATAATGTAAAACATGAAGAGGTAATTGTATCTACTATTTTTTTCTTTTTTTAAAATATCCCCAAAATATTTGTGCTTAGTTTTTTAAAGCACAAAATGTTGAATGGAGAGTAAGATGATTTTTCTTATATCCCTCTAAGAAATAGTGTGATTAGTTTTGAAAATTCAAAAATAATGAGGTGAGGGAATTTTATGTTTTTTTGGATAAAAATCACATTTAGAGAATAAAATTTGAAAATAATATGGATGAATAATTAGCTCAATGTAAAATATTCCAATATTTGAAAACATAGTCTAATATTAGAGTTTTTAGAATAAAAATGGCTTTTTTGTCTTCTTTTTGAATGGGTAATAAGGAAATATAAGAATGGTAATGAATAAATGTAATAGAAAAATTGTGATATATGTATACCATGTCAACTAGAGCTCTGATACAAACTAATGTGAGACATCTGGGTGGCCTGATCTTCATGACATAGTGCAGAAGATAAAGGATGTGGTTCATGGAAAAGTGCCATGTGTTGGGTATGGATAAGGAATGAAAGTAGTCAACCAATGTTATAAGGGGATCGACCTACAACATAGAAAACACAATCAATAGAGGGATGAGATTTCTAATCCAAAAAACAACACACTTGGGATGAGGTATAGAATTATAGGATTTCCAATCTTGGATCACAAATACAACTTATAGATTAACATGTTAAGAATATGAAAGATTAAGGATAAAATTCAAACAATACTCACATAATGTAGAGAAAGAAAGAACACGATCTATATTACAATATTGAATTAAAATAATTTACCATGGGGTGGGTATTTATAACCAAGGGGTGAAAAAATTCAAGGGTCTAATACCCTAATTTCATAAAGCCTATTTCTACCATGTCCCCTTAAAGTCAACAATATAAAGTATAATAAATACTTTTTTGGAAAAGTAGCACAAGCATTTCGAACCATATACCACTCTATTTAACATTCATTACCAAGCCCACCAGATATGTCTTTGGTGTCCAAATATTCCATTCTAGAATCTCCATGGGGGAAAGGATTCTAAAATTCATAAACCCAAGTGGGATAATATTAAAACATCATGTATAGGATGTAAAAGTGTGATAATAGGTCCATTTTCTCCATCCATGCATGCACTATGGATTTAACCCATTCAATGTAGTAATATAGGATCCAATTGATTCTTATAGTCTCTTTAATCATCCTTGAATCATTGTGCCTTGAAAATCCCACACCACACATGTCATCAAGTTAATTTCATCTATCTATTTCATATCACCTAGGTGTCCTAAGGAGACCATCTAGCCATCTTCTCCCATGATTCAATCAATTAGTTCTAGTGGTTTTTATCTATCCATGGTGAGTTCTTCTCTTTCCCTATGGTTTTATTTCATTTTTATCTTAGTGATATGTTTTGGCAATGTTTATTTGGTTTGTTCTGAGTATGGGCTTCATTATTTATAACTCGCGATGTGGTGAAGGTTTATTCTTATGTTTTTTATGTGTTTGTTGTTTTTAGGCATTTATTCTTTTCCATATGGTGTTCAAGTAGTTGGAAAAGCTTCTTTGAGGCAAGTAATCCCCTTTTTTCACTTTCATGTATCATACTAGAGGGGGTTTGATTTTTTTATCTATGGGTGATGGTTGTGTTGTATTAATTAAAGATAAATAATTGAATAATATAAATTTAATGGGAAAGGGGGTTGAATATCATGATTTTATAGTGTTGATGGTATTCTGATGTTGTGTTTGTATGAGATTAATGCCCTACTGAAAAATCAATATAGTTGGGAGCCTTTTATTGCACTTTAGGTATTTTGATGAGAAAAACATGTTATATGTTGTTGTGATAGCACCTGAAATGGGAAATTATATGACCACTTTTATTTGGATAATAAAAATGGTTTCCCTGGATTTATGTATTGTGTGGTGATACCCATAAAATAAAGTGAAATGTTATAAATTCCTTATTATAAAATATATAAAATGGTCTTTGATGTGTTTTGATGTGTGACCATTGTTTTGGGGTGGTGATTTGTGGTTTTGATGTGGTGTGGGGTGATGTGTGGTTTATTTGTCCATTCTTATGGTGTGGGGAGAGGTGTTGGTTTGTGGGGTCATGCTTTTGGGGTGGTGAGATGGTGGTTTGTTTGTCTGTGATTTTGGGAAGCAAGGCAATGGATTATTTTGAAGTTCTATTGGGGTGGCGAGGTAGTGGTTTGTTTGGCCTTTCTATTGGAGTGGTTAAGAGATGGTTCTATGGGTATCATGAGCTGCTTGTGATGCATGGATGCTTTGTGATAGATGACTAGGTAGTGATGAAATAATTGGTTAATAATGCTAAAAATCTTTGGGGTTTTGTTTTATTAATGGGATAGAAATGATTAATGAAAAATTAATTATGGGTTGTGTAGATACATGTGGCAGTTGGTAAATACTAAAATGAATGGGTTGGGTAATACAATTTATTGTAAGTGTGATATGTGGATTTTGGTTTGCGTTGTGTAAGAAATTTAGTTGTGAGGGTGAAAGTGGTAGTGTTTTGAGTTGTTTAGTGTCTTATTGTGAACCCATAGGTTAGAATTGTGTGTGGATATATGTATAAACGTGTATATTTCTTCTAATTTATGTACAAACCAAACTCGCATTGAGAAATATTTTTCAAACCCCATATTTTCAAAAGGGGTGTTTTTTATAACATCCTAATGATGAGGATGGCTGGCTGGATACCGAATCTTTCCCTTTCTCTCTTCCAGACAAGTAGATATGCACAGGTTGTGATGCTTGGAGGTCGGTTAGTGAAATAGGTGATGGTTGAGGTGTTTTGTGGGGGATATGTGATATGTTCATGTTTTGGGGTAGTATACCATGTTTTTTCTGATGAGATGTGATATGTATGTGTTGCGGGGAGTCTTGTGGTTGGGGTTGTGCTTGGTAGGATGAGGGTACGAGGTTGATGTCCTTCATGTTCAGGATACCATACTACTCTGGTTATGGAAGTGGTTTTGATTTGATAGATCATGTATCTTTGGATGAGATGTGATGTGACCACCCTGGGGGAGGTAGTATATGTAAATAGAAAGAGATGCGGTTCCAAGATGTATGGAGTTGGAGTGTGAGAGTGCAAATCAGTGGGGAATAATTGTGGGGAACCCTTTATCTATATTCTTATTACTATGTTATTAAACTTGGATTGAGTTATTTTTTGAGTATACCTTGGTGAGGTGGGGATGGATAGTTAGCCTATTTAGGTGTTTTTGGTTTTGATGTTTTCTCATGGGTACATTAGTATGCTTCTTTCACATTTTCATGAGAGATTTTGGTTTTCCTATTGAGTATACATGTATGCGCAGCCTATGTATATAAACTGGTTTTCCAATTTCTAGGAGGATTATATGGATTGTGCTGGACAATATTGTCTTTGATATTTCAATAGTTGTTGTGATTTTCCTTTAGCTTTACTTTTGGATATTCACTTTTTGTGCCTTTAATATGTATCAACAATATTTATACATGATTTGTGATATGGTTTTGGTTTCGTTTTATATTATCTCACGGATTTTCTTTTGGATGATTCAACATATCTTCCAATATTATATTATTATAGAGGGTAATGCCTCCCATTCCATGAGATTTTAATACATTCGGTGCTAGTCTCCAACCCAAAGCCTACTAGAGGCAAGACTCGGTGGTCCTTATCTCTCTCTACTCATTGTGGTATCATTGGAGGGAGGGGTCATGGAAAAAGAGCTGATAAAATTGTATTTTATCAGTGCTAAAAACATAAGCACTGATAAATACTACTTGAACTGTGATTTCATAGTGCTTAGGAATCATAACTTTTATCAGCACTAAAAAGGTTCGGACAAAAAATAGTATTAGTTATTTGTTATGTTTTAGCACTAATAATATATGCTTTTATCAATGCTAAAATTAGCTCTCGCAAAAACATAATAAAAATGAATACAAATAAATTAATAAATACTATTAATTATACAAATAATAGATTTATTAAAAATGTAATATGCTAACGATTTAAATTACAAAATTTTAGAAATGCATTTAAATGAATTAATTATATAAATTAAAAACATATTAAAATTCTTATAACATAATAAATAAATATTTATAAATAAATTTAAAAAATTAAATAAATTCTGAAAATATTAAAAAAAATTAATAAATATTAAAAATTAATAAATTATATTTAAGGAATAAATATTAAAAATTAATACATAAATTTGAATAAATTACAAAAAGAATTATTAGAATAACTGAATTCATAACATTAATTACATAACATGAAAACACAATCAAAATGAATAAATAATACTAATTATATAAATAAAAATATTAGTAAAAATGAATAAAATTAAAATTTTAAATTAAAAAATTATTAGAAAATAATTTAAATTATTTAATTATAAAAATTAAAAACATAATTAAAATGTTAAAACTTGATAAACAAAAATGAATAAATATTATTTATATAAATTACCAATATATTGAAAATATTAAAACATTTTAAATAAAAATGTATACATAAATACTAGAAAATGACTAAATTCTAAAAGTTATAAAAAATAACACAAATTAAAAATGAATAAATAATATTAAATGAAAGAATATTAAAATGATTAAATATAATTGCATAGAAAATAAAACTATTTAATAAAAATGAATTTGTAAGAGAAATTTCATGACTTGTAAACACATACAAAAAAGAAAAAAAATATTGAAAAAATGAATTTAGATAATTTTTTTATATAAATTTCACAAATTGTAAAAATATTAAAATTTAATAACTAAGAATGAATAAATATTGATCATATAAATTAAGAACATATTGAAAATATTAAAACATAGTAAATAATTATGTGAAAATAAATGATAAAAAATAAAAAAAATTCAAAAAAATATTAAAAGCTTATAAATATTAAAAATGAATAAATAATATTAAATGAGAAAATATTAAAAATGAATAAATAAAATTGAATAAATTACAAAAATATTTTAAAAAGTAAATTTGTCAAATAAATTGCATGAATTACAAACACATAAAAAGGAATAGAATGAATAATTAGATAATATTATTTATATAAATATAAAATTTATTAAAATTGATTTATATTGACTATAAAAATGTTAAATTTAAAATGCATTTATAGGAATCAGTTATATAAATTTCAGACATGTATAAAATAATAAAATATAATAATTGAAATGAATAAATATTATTCTTATAAAATACAAACATATTTAAAATTTTAAAATGTAATAATTAAATATTAATAAATTTTAAAAAAGGAATAAATTCCAAAAGTATTAAAAAAATATTTAATATAAAAATGAAAATTACAGGAAATAATATTAATAATGAATAAATAAAATTAAATAAATTTCAAAAAATATTAAAAAAAGTGAATTCATAATAATAATTACTATAATTACAAACACCTAAAAATTGATTAAAAATGAGTAATTGATTAATGTTATTATTGTTAATTATTCTATATTCATTGTATTGATTGTATATAAAAATATAATTAATTACTACGATTTAGGATTTTTAATAATAATTACTAATATTATTATTAATTAAATTTATAAACATTTATAAATTTAATAATGACTATCAAAATTGAATATATTATAACAATATAGAATGAATAAATATATTAAAGATGAATAAATATTAAAAATGTATAACTTAATGAATACACTAAAAATGGGGAGATATTAAAAATAAACTATAATATTAAATCAATAAACTGACACACGCATACACACATACAAATTTATAAACATGCCTATATAGGTAAATACACGTACATATACACATATATACATATAAATACACATACACATATTCATACATACACACACACACACGTACACAAACACATTCACAGGCATATGAATATACATACACATAAATATATTTATAAACAAACACATACACATACACACATATATACGAATAGATATAAATATACGCACACACATACACATATATAAATACACATATACATACACATGCACATGCACATACACATACACATACACATACACATACACATACACACATGAATATTCATAGACATGCATCTGTACACATACATGCACACACACATACAAATATTTACATACACACATTCATACACATACACATACACATACACACACACAAACACAAACATACACATATACATACATGTGCACATACACACATATATATTCATTCAAATATAGACATACAAAAATTCTTACACATACACCAACTCATACACATACACATACACATTCACATACAACTACAAAAAACTAGTGGTTAGAAATTGTTAATTACTAGAGATTATAATAAAAATCATGAAATAAATAATATCAAAAAAATTTAATAAAATGGTGGTTTTACTAAACTACAAATATTTTTTATTTTAATAATTACTTGGTGTTCTATTTAAGACATAGATACATATTTTTAAAAACCCCTAATTTTGTTCCCCCTCCATCCTTCACCCCGATCCACCCCACCCCCTCACCTATATGACCACAACCTCC
Organism: Viscum album; assembly: GCA_963277665.1. NCBI lineage: Eukaryota > Viridiplantae > Streptophyta > Magnoliopsida > Santalales > Viscaceae > Viscum > Viscum album. The sequence goes on from OY728147.1 coordinate 126,324,244, forward strand.
CTCTCCCCTCAGTGGTGATCCCACAACATCTTTCTCCCCTCGTCAGGGACCCCTGACCCTAACCCCCCCCCCCCCCACCCTGCACTCCCCTCAGCGATGACCCCATCCTTGTGCTCCCCTTAGCGGTGACCCCTGACCCTGACCACCCCACCTCATGCTTCCCTCAGCACCCCCCCCCCCCCCCCCCCCCGCTTCTACCCTTAGTGACAACCCCCGACCTCAACCCCCCTCTCCACCTCCTCCTCTTCTCTGTGACTACTGTGACCTCGACCCCACTATCGGCGACCTCCCAAAACCATGCCCCCCCTATTGGTGACTGTCGTCACTCTGATCCTCCTTTCTACTTACATTGTGACCCCTACCCCACTTATGGGTAACCACTGTAAACCCATGTTGGTGACTGTCACGACCATGACCCTCACCATCATGACCCCAACCCCATTGTTGGAGACCTTCATGACCTCGACCCCTACCTTCTACTCATGTGACTCTGATCCCCCCTCTAAGTGACCACCATGACACTGAGCCTCCTTTCGGCGACCATCGGGGCCCCAACTCCCCCTTCTCCTCAACAGTGACTCCAAATGATTATCTTCCCATTATTTGGTGACTACAGCTCCCAACATCATTGAATGTAAAATTGAATGAAATTTTTTATGATTTTTTATTAAATTGTAAAATGTTCTTTGTAATTGATATTTTATGTTTTTAATGTTGCATTGAATAATTTTGATACTGAATTTTTTTATGTCAAATCAAGATCCTACACTGGTGAATGATGAAGTTGGGTAATGTTTAATTTTTATTATACCTATTAGATTAAAAATTTATAAATTTTTATCTCAATATTCATGAATAAGGCAATCCAATTCCTATGGATAATATTTGGATTAATTCACCTCATAATAAACCTTGATATTTCAAGGTTTTGGATGAATTTTTATATTATGACGTTGAAAACTTATTTTTAGATGGTAGAATAAAATGCATATGACCTTATTATAAATTTAAAAAAAGTTGGAATATAAATGAAGTATATGAGAATTTGATATTGAAAGTGTTTTCATCTTAAAATTTATATTGGATTTATAATGATGAATCAAATTTAATGGAACGTCAAAATAATGAAAATATAGTCAATGAAATACAAAGTGACCGAAAAGAGGAGAAATTATAATGATATTTAATAAATGATGAATTTGGTTTTGTAGAATAAAATGTACATGATTTTAATTGTTTAATAGAATGTTTAGCTGATCCTATGTAGGTTAATCTCTCTAATAACATTAGTAACCAGAAAATGAGTTTTCTGAATTAGTTGAAGATATATACTAAGAACTATATAAAGTGTGTTCCAAGTATCCAAAGTTATCTTTTATACTTCAGTTGTATCGTATCAAGTGTCAATGTGGAATTACTAACAAATAAATATACATTATTTTATAGTTACTTCGTGATTCATTTAGTGAAGCTAAAATTATTACATTATTCTTTTATTTAAATAAAGTCATAAACAAATTTTCACTTGATTATAAAAAGATACATTCGTACACAAATGATTGCATCATTTACTAGGAAGATGATTCAATTAAATAATAATGTATAAGAATTCATACAAGTAGATGGAATTCAATGAACAATAATGAGATTATAAATCAATACATCCCCAAGAAGAAAGAGAAGAGGAAACTTTTTTATAAGGTACTCGGTTACTTTCCTCTGAAACCATGATTATAAAGATTATTCATGTCATCTAAGACTACAAATGACATGAAGTGGCATGCTCAGGATAGTGATTATGGATCTATGAGGCATACAAAATATTCAGCATCATGGAAGTTGTTTTATTCATTATATCATGGTTATTATTTAGATCAGAGGAATGTATTCCTAGGATTATAATATGATGGTTTTAACCCTTTTGGTACTTTAATTACTAATTATAGAATTTGGCTAGTTTTTTTTTGATACCCTATAATATGCTTCCATGTATTGGTATGAAGAAAACTTATTTTGTTATTTCAATGATTATTCCAGGAAATAAAATTCCTAGAAATAACATTAATGTATACCGTCAACCTCTAATCAAAGAATTATAAGAATTATAGGATGAAGGAATGGAAACATATGGTGGTTCAATAAGGAAAATATTCAAAATTAATGAATATTTAATTTGTAAAATTAGTGAGTTTCATAGACTAGGAAATGTTTCTAATTTTAACACTCATACAAGTTTGGATATTCCAGTTTTTAATTTGATTTTGAACTACAATGATTACATCATAGAATAAAATGGTGTTTTATGAATCATCGTCAATTTCATGATTATTCTCATAATTTCATGTTTAAAAAGACATGATTAAATGGATATATTGAATTTTGAAATCCACTAAAGGTGTTATCTACTTCCGAAATCCTGGAAAATTTAATGAATATCACTAAAGAATTTGGAAAATGTCATCAGTTTAATGAATGGTAGTAGGGTGTGTGGTACAATATCCAAATAATATATAACCAAACTATGGAATAAAGTGAGTGAATTTTTCAAAATTACTTATTGGGTGTTTAATTTGATAAGTCATAATATTTATTTAATTAATATTGAGAAGAACAGTTTTGATAATGTAGTTTTTAAATTGCTTAATGGGATAGGTGAATCTAAGGATCGCCTTAATGCTTGTTAGGATTTGGAGTCAATTAATATAAATCATGGATTGTAGAAAATTGAGAATTTAAAGTATCCTTTGGATATATTTATATTAAAAAATCATGAGAAAAATATATTCCATTACACTTTAAAGAATATAAAAGTACCAGATGGTTATTCAAGTAATATATCAAGGTGTGTTGACTTAAAATATTGAAACATTCTTGGATTGAGAATTCATGACTCACTTATTCTGATTGAGTATTTCTTTTCCTTGGAATTGCATAATACATTACCTGAAAAATTAATTGTTGTTCTAGTTGAGTTTTTGAACTTTTTCAGAGAGCTTTGTTGAAAACTCTAAATCCAATAGATCTTTATAAACATTAAGAAAAAAAAATTGTGTCAATTTTCATTGTGATATGTTATTACCCCCATTATTATTAATTGATTTGATTCATTTGAATGTCTATTTGGTTAAATAAGTCAAACTTTTTTACCATTACACTATAGATGGATGAATCTAATTTATAGTCACATTGGTATTATTTTTATTTTCATTGGTGAATTATATTTTATAGAATCATTGAATAAATTTTTAATAAGTTTATTATTTTTTTCATCAAGTACATAGGATATTTGAAATAATATTTGAAGAATAAATCTAATCCATAAGGATATATTGTTGAATGTTACATAGCTGAAGAGTTATTGAATATTTGTTATATATATTTGGATACAATTGAGACTAGACTCAATTGTACTAGATGTGTTGATGAAATGTAAAATAATTATCTTTATGAAAATAAGTCATATGTATTTCCAACTATTGGACAACCAATTGGAAAGGTGTCGAATTTTACACTGACTAAATTTGTGTTGATAGAAGCACAAAGTTATGTTCTACTCAATCGTCTTATTGTAGATCGATTTATTGATGAATTTTGATTGCAAACAAAGAAGTGACTGAGGGTTAAATCTAAAAATGATATGGAATTAACAAAAGATGTTAATAAAGAGACTTTTAAATGGTTCACCCCTCGTGTAAGTATATACTCAAATTCATATTATTGGCATGTAGCTATTTTTTCTATGTTAAAAGTAACACCTTATATATTTTTATTTAGATAATGAATGTTAATAATTTAGATAAAATATTAAATGATTTTAAGTTTTTAGCTTGATGTCCTCTAAGGTAGGAAAAGATATTTGATTCTTATAATATTCACGGATTTAGGTTTCATAAAATTTATCATGAAGAAGTCATGAAAACTCAAAATAGTGTTGTATTTACACTTCCAAAAGTGGGATCATATAGAAATATCAGTGATATAATTGAATTAAATTGTCATGGATAGTTTTTAAGTATATTATTCAAATTAAATTTCTCAATATTGATAGGGGTGTAATGAATGATTCATTATATTATACTTCTATCAAAATTTATCATTTGATCCATATTGGTGAGTGTGTAGAGCATGATCCATTTATCTAGGATTCACAATGGAATATGGTTTATTATGTGGATGATGAAATAAATGAATTTTTGAGTGTTTTTGTACACTTAAAGAAGAGAGACATAAATGATATGGGTGATGAAGATTAACTGGTACTTTGTGATACTGAACCTCATCGACAAAATAACATTGAATAGTTCATTCCTGATAATATCAAAATAATAGAACTTTCTAGAGAGGGTGAAAATGAAGGAATCATCACAATGGAGGTGGATAACAAGAAAGGAAATAAATATGAAGATAATTTAATAAATAAATTGGAAATGAAATTATATTAAAATTTCTCATTGATAATTGGTTTATACGTGTATATATATATATATATTGTTATAGTTTTTTGTTTTTTATGTAAAAATCATTTAGTTTTGAATTTTTTATAAAATTATTAGAACTGATCCATTTGAATTGTATAAATATCTAAAACAAAAACAATCAGAATCCTACCCTATCAATTTCTCAGAGCATGCCACCACTATCATCATATTATGTGGATAAAATTTATTCCTTTGTACACAAGACTACTAGAGAGATAATTGTTACCCCAAATTTCATTGGTATCCCATTGCTTGATTCACCTCTGTTGATAGAGTAGTTGTCCACCCATCTCCTAGGGGATATTGGAATGTTACCATTACAGTAATGTATTATTTTTTACAAATAAAATATAAATTTTATTAATTTTTTAATTAATTTTTCAATAAGATAAAGGAAACCATATTAAGGGATACAAATATGAACAAGGAAGATGTATGGGACAAGAAGGAATTTAAGATTATCATTACATTTGATGAATTCGGGGTACCTGTTAGTGTCACTTACAGAATCGATGGGTAGATTTTTGGGTATAATTCTTTCAATATAGTGATATTTCATATTAATTATAAGGATTGGGGGAATATTCATATATCTTGAAAAAATGTGCTCTTTGATACTCAAGTAAAGGTAATACTAATTTAATATTCCTTGATAACTAATCTAAGATACATGAGTAAAAAATTTTAAAATAATTTTAATGTGTTCTATTTTTTATTTCTAGATTTTTCATGTTTATGTCCTTGAATTTGTTTCATTCCCATGGACTTTGAAAATTTTGGGAAAGAAATGGAAATATTTTTAATGGAGTTTTTCGTATGTGTTTAATGAAACTTCTATGAGATCATGAAAGATGTATGATAATGTGTCTAAATGCATTTATCTTGAACAATGGAATCTCTTTGCCGATATTAACATAGATGCTTTTCTAGAGGTAATAAAATATTATATAGTATCTTAATTATATAAACGTAAAAAAATTATAATTTCTTTTAATTTTGTGATTTTTTGTTGGAATTATTTCAAAAAAAAATACACTGAATCATGAGAAGTAAGTCATTCCTAAATTCAGTAGGTATTAGAGATTTTTTATAAAAATTAAGAATTTTGGTTTCTATTTTATTCTTTATTATTTATATCATTTTATTTTAAGTCATTTTTTTCTAACTTTTTTATATATTTTTATAAAGGCTAATGAATTGGATCACTCTGTTGGTCAAACAAGGATTGGGTTTAATGTGTATAGGAAACCCAATGAATTTTTTGTAAATGACCCTAACAAAGATATTAGAGTAAATACTTTTCATTACCATTTCATGTTATTTCATTACTATATAAACAGAGTAATGAAAAATAAATTATAAAAACTGACAAGCCTTAAACCCAATTAATTGGGGCTAGCTACATGGATTAAATGATACCAATTTGGTATTGTTTGATACATCTAGTAAACCCCAATTAATTAGTTTTAAGAATTATTTTTCATTATTTTTTTCAATATTATGTTTTTATAATAATGAAATAAAAATAAATAGTGATGAAATTTTTATTAATTAGATAATATTATAAAGTTCAGATAATTTAGAAAATCATTATTAAAATTTTTGTATTAACGGGTTAATATACAAGAATTATGGGATTTGAACCCTTCTCATTCATCATTAGTTTCTCATAACAATGTATTTGTAATTGTTTTTAAGAGGGAGCATCATGAACGTTTAGGGGAGATAGGTTTCGGGCTTACTTCATTAGCTATCTTTGGTAGGGAATCATCATTCATTTCTTCTACACCCATTAGGGGTTTGAGTAGTGTCGTTGAATGGGAATCACAAAGTAAAATTGCAAGAGTGAAATTAAAAGTTCAAGAAAAAGACTCTTTTAGGAAAATACAAGACTAGTGGTGGTTGGAAATGGAAAATACATTAGTTTCTATATTTCAAAAGATTTTCGGAATGATACTCAATGAAATTTCTATCCTTATAGCTCATCCTACCTAGTTTAATTAAAAATTCCATATATTATTAACACATTTGAAAAGAATACTTATTACATTAATAAATAAAACTAAAATGACACTTTTATATCAAAAACACACATTTTGAGCCATACCTACCTTATATGTATTGTATTGATGTGTGGTTCATTTCTACATGTTAAGAATGAATTATATATCATTATCCATTAATTTGAAAATAATTTGATCTTTTTTTAGTTTTGACTTAGTAAATAGTATTTAAAGGTACCAAAGCCTTTAGAAACAAGTGTTGGGGGTTAAAAACTAGGAAAAAAATTCCATATTGCCCTGAAATCGAAGGAAAATAACCATTGATTAGATTTGGAATTTAGGAACTGACAACATGAAATTTTGAGTTACGCTTTTCCCAGGATGGCCATAAACGCATTTTTAGTGATTTAGAACACTAAAACATGTGTGTAATGGTTAAAAACAAAAAAACCTGAAATTTATTTGAAATCCTAGTATAACCACACTTGATTTATTTTTGATTTGAACGCATAGATAAAATGTAGTATAGTTTGCATGTTTCAGTAAACACTTTTTAGAGGAACCAAAGCCTTTAAAAACATCTATCAAGGGATCCAAAATAAGAATATGACTTAATATTTCACTAAAATAATTGGAAAAGGTCCTTATATTAATTTTTTAAATTTTGGAATCAACATTATGTCATTTTTTGTTTTTTTCCTAGGATGGCCGTAAACACCAATTTAGTGTTTTAAAACACTAAAACGTTCATATAACAGTCAAAAACATAGAAAATGACCTCATATTGATGTGAAATAATAGGGAAATCATAATATTTTTATTTTTGACATGTACACATAGAATAAACATCAATTTGATGTGTGTTGTGGTCGGAATGACTTGGTAAACACTTTTTAAAGGCATCAAAGCCCTTAAAAACAAGTGTTGTAGAAAAAACCCAAGAAAAAGATGTCATATTTCCCTAAAATTATAGTACAATAACAATATATTGGTTTTTTAAATGTAAGAATTGACAACATGTAATTCCATGTTAAGGTCTTCCCAGGATGGCAGTAAATGTGTTTTTAGTATTTTAAAACATAAAAACATGTGTGTAAAGGTAGAAATCATAGAAAATGACCTCAAATTGATGTTAAATCATGGGGAATCCACCTCTATGTTATTTTTGATGTGTAAACATAAAAAAAAGGTCAATGGGACATGCAATATGGTCATAATGACTCAATAGTCACATTTTAAAGTACTAATGATTTTATAAACATGTTTCAGGGAGTCAAAACTAAGAAAACAATGTCATATTTCCCTAAAATTAGAGCGTAACAACCATATATTGATTCTTGAATTATAAGAATTGCAGAAACGTCATTCTGAGTGAAAATTTCCCAAGGATATCCATAAATGTATTTCTAGTGATTTAAAACACTAAAAGATTCATGTAATGGTCAAAACCATAGAATACGATCTTATATTGATGTGATATCATATGATAACAAGTGTTGTGTTATTTATTATGTGTATGAATATAATTCATGTCAAAATGACATGTTATGTGGTTATAATGACTCGTTATACACTTTAAAAAGGTATCAATGTGTTTAAAAACATTTTTCGGGGGGTCAAAACCAGGAAAATGATGTCGAATTTCCCTCAAATAAAATAAAAATGAACATAGATTTAGTTTTGATATTTAGGAACTGAAAACACGCCATTAAAAGTTATATTTTTTCCAATATGGTTGTAAATATGTTTTTAGTGGTTTAAAATGCCAAAAAATTTGTTTAATGGTCAAACCCTTATAAAATGACCTCGAATTGATGTGAAATCATTGGAAAACTAATTTTGAGTTATTTTTTATGTGTAAAGATGAAAACATGTCAATAAGATGTGTGTTGTGGTTGAAATGACTCAGTAACCACTTTTTAAAGTTACCAATGCCTTTAAAAACACATTTCAGGGGGTCAAAGTAGTGAAAATGATGTCTGATTTTCCTATAATCAATCGATAATGAAAAAATATTTATTTTCAAAATTTATGAATTGATAGAACATCATTATGAGTTAGGGTTTACTCGATATGGCTGTAAAATCCATTTTAGTGCTTCAAAACACACACAAAATTGTGCGATGATCAAAACCATATAAAACAACTTCATATTAACATGAAATCATTTAAAAAAACCATTCAGCTATTTTTATGTGTATGAATAAATAAATATTTATATGGCATGCGGTGTGTTCGAAATAAATTTGTAAACTCTTTTTAAACGTATAAAATAATTTAAAAATATGTGTTAGGGGGTCCAAACTTGTAAAATGATTTCCGGTTTTTCTGAATTAATTGTAAAATTTATATTAGATTGATTTTTTGAAATTTAATAAATAAAGGCATGATATTTTGAGATACAGTTTTCTCGAGATGGATGTACACTCATTTTTTGTGAATTAAAACACTAAAATTTGTGTGTAATTAATAAAACCATACAAAACAACTTTATATTTATTTTAAAAAATGGGAAAACACCCATTGTGTTTTTTTGACATGTACACACAAACTACATAACAATCTGACATATAGTGTAGTCATAATGGATTGATAAACACTTTATAAAGGTACCAAGTCCATTAAAAACATGTGTCGGTGGGTGAAAACAAGGAAAGCAATGTTTAATTGACCAAAAATTAGAAGAAATGACTTTGGATTGATTTTTTAATTTTATAAACTGATGATACATCATTCAAAGTTACAGTTTTACCAGGATGGTTGTAAAAATGTTCTTAGCATTTTAAAACAATAAATTATGAGTTTAATAGTCAAAACCAAAAAAACATCCTCATATTGACATTAAATCAGGGTAAATAAATCTTTGAGTTATTTTTGATGTGTAATTATAGAAAAAACACTAATATGATGTGTTTTGTAGTCATAATTACTATGTAAACACTTTTTAAAGGTACCAAAACCTTTAAAGACAAGTGATTGGGGGTCATAACCAAGAAAATGATGTGATATTACCGTTAAATTATTGAAAATGACTATATATTGAATTTTTTGATGTAGGAGCGTACATCATATCATTTTTATTAAAAGTTTTCCCAGGATTGACGTAAATTAATTTTTAGTGCTTTGACACAATAAAACATTCATGTAATGATAAAACCATAGAAACCAATCAGTGATTGATATGAATTCATAGTAAACCAACTTTTGTGTTATTTCTTACATGTAAGTGCAAACTACACATCAATCTGACTTGTGGTGTGGTCTGAATGACTAGGTAAATGCTTTTTAAATGTACTAAAACCTTTAAAAACATGTGTTGGTGGGGTCAAAATAGAGTAAATGATGTCTGATTTCCCAAAATTAGGGGACAATAATCATATATTTATTTTTAATATTTATGATCTAAATAAATTTCCTTCTAAGTTATGGTTTCCCTAGGATGTCATTTTGCATGTTATAAAACACTAAAATGTTTAAATAATAATCAAACCCATTTAAAAAGACCTTATATTGATGTGAAATTAGGGTATAACCCCCTTTGTGTTTTTTTAATGTTTTTGTGTATAAAACACATCAATCTGACATTTGGTGTAGTTAGAATGATTGATTAACACTTTTTAAAGGTATCAAAACCATTAAAAACTATATTATATGGTAAAAACCAAGAAAAAAAATCATATTGCATTGAAATCTTAAGATAGTGAGAATGTATTTATATTTGAAATATAGAAATTTAAATCACATCATTTTGAGTTTTTCTTTTTCCCAGGATGGCTATAAACGCATTTTTAGTGTTTTAAAACGCTAAAATATTCATGTAATGGAAAAAATCATATAAAATCCCCTTATATTAGTGTAAAATCTTAGTAAAACGACCTTTGTTTTATTTTTGACATGAACACATAGAATACACATCAATTTTATGAGTGTTGTGGTATGAATGACTTGGGAAACACTTTTTAATGGTGTCAAAGCCTAAAAAACATATGGCGGTGGTCAAAACTAGGAAAACGATGTTCGATTGTCCTGAAATCAGAGAAATTGAATGTAGAGTGATTTTTGAAATATAGGAATTGATAAAAAGTCATTCTGAGTTATGGTATTCCTAATATGGCCTTAAACACCATTTTATTGTTTTAAAACACTAAAACGTTCATTTAATAGTGAAACCTATAGAAAATAACATTATATTGAAGTGAAATGATGGTAAAATCATTGTTGTCTTATTTTTTTATGTTCATGCATATAAAATATTTCAATCTAACATGTGGTGTCATCATCACTTTTTAAATGCACCAAATCCATTAAAACATGTGTTGGGGGTGAAAACTAGGAAAATTACATTATACTACACTAAAATCAGTGGAAAAAGACTTTAGATTTATTTTTGACATATAGGAACCAGTGACATGAAATTTCAAGTTATATTTTTTCTGTATGACTATGAACATGTTTTTTGTGTTTTAGAACACTAAAACATTTTGGTAATGTTCAAAACCATAGAAAATGACATCATATTGACATCAAATCATGCTATAAACACTATTGTGTTATTTATTCGTGTATGTGTAGACTACACATCAATATGACATGGTGTGTGGTCAGAATGACTCAGTAAATAATTTTTAATGGTACCAAATATAAGGCCCCGACCTTAAACCTTACTTAATATTGAATTAAATGAATAATTCACATTGGGGATCTTTTTAGGTTTAGAGTTTTAGAGAATTAGGACATAACTGTTACATCTCAAAAGATTACAAGGTAGACTAAATTTCCATAAAATAAAAACTCTTAAAAAGAAACATGTCTAGTTCCTTGTTTTAGATTGCATGACTTTCCCTTGCTCCTATCCCTAACACTATTCCACATTAAGTCCTGTGAAAAACATTTCAAAAAAACATGGGGTGGGCATAAAAAGCTCAGTAAGGAATACACAATGAATGAAAACTGTTAGTTTTTCAAACATCACGTAAACCATGTATACTTTATCAATGTAATACCTTCACCTTCATGAAGTAGTAAAAACTATTCACTGAATAAAATATCATTACTTACCCTTTTGTAACCAAAGGATTACCATAAAACCCATATAAAAACACATAACATATAAAGGTAACTTGGGACATAAACATACATAAGCGAAATAACCATATGGTCGACTTCCACACATATCACTTAATGGAATAGCCATACGGACAACTTCCATACATACTTAATGGAATAGCCATACGGCCGACTTCCATACCCAATGCATTGGAGGTTATAACGTAACCACCTGTCCTGGTATTCACGGCACCACCCGTCATATGGTTTATCACGTAACCACCCGTAAAATGGCCAAGTACCATTATAAAAATAATAACACATAAAACAAACATAATGGAAAGAAAAAATTTCCACACTTTTATCACAATATATCACTTAAATATATTGACATAACAAATCCATTATAAAAACCATTTTCAATACCAAAATATATAAAAGAGTATATGGTATTTATTTCATTTTAAAAACATTACGGCTTGTTTAGTAAGCCAAAGACCAAATAATACTCGCGGCGGCGAAAAAGGTCTTTGTCACCATGTACGTTAAAAGAAACATTCCTTATTTTCGTTTAGTAAAACGCTTCGTATTAAAAGAGTCCTTTTGTATAAAATTAAAAGTCAAAGGGGTTTATACACAATATAAAATAAAGGTGTGTATATAACGAAATATGCCTCAATGAAAGGAGATTGAGACGAAGTCCCTTACAAAGATAATTTTTTATATAAAATAGATCTATTATGTGTATTCACTATATTTACACATAAAGAAAGTATAAATACCAGATATGACATAATAATATCATGACATAATTTGAAAGTATGAGATTAAACCAAAGAATTGAAATTGGGTTAAGAAGTTCCCTTACCTCGGGTCTGACTTGACTCAATCATTCTTTAACGTCCTGAATAATAAACTTGAGTTAATTTCAACTTGCTTAAGCACCTTTTTCAAGTTCATTATTAATTTTATATCACTTATTACCATGTTATAAACATTATGTAATCATTTAAGTTAATAATGTTTGTTTTTTCAATATTTGGTTCTTAAGTCGAAAGTGGACTTCTTACAATTACATGTTGTTCGTGTGGTCAAAGGTTCATTATATCCAGAATGATATTCATGATTTGGATATCATATATATCATATATATCCAGCATATACATGTATTTATAATATTACATAATCATTTAGAGGTAAGAAATGAAATGCACCGTTCATGGAGACGGTAAGTCATACGTACGCATGAACGCTACTTTCATTTCTATGTCATATTAATGGAATTAAAACTAAATGAGAGATATGTATATTTTAATTCAAGAATTATATTAATCATTTAGAAGTAACATAAATCATATATACCCATTATATATATGTACTTATAATAGTACATTACATTTGGGGATAAGAAATGAAATGCACCGTTCATGGAGACGGTAAGCCGTACGTACGCATGAACGCTACATTCATTTCTATCTCATACTTTAATGGATAGAAATAATAATTATATATAGGTATATTATAATTCCAGTATAAAATCATATATAATAACTTTAAATCCATCCTTTATATGTCCCACATATGGCATTAACGAATCAAATCACTTTGAGGGGGCGATAGTCCGCACATCCTAAAATGAAATTATGGTGTTTACCCAGAATGGAAACCATAAAGGTATACCAAAAATGAAAACTAAAGAAGCATAAGGAAAACATAAACACAATATATATCATATATAAATAGAGTGACATCTTAATGGCCACCATTAAAGTTGTTTAAAAGAAGATTGAACAATCATCGTTTCGTGAGGTAGAAATTCACCAACGACAGAAACAGTATGTTCTTTAACCATTAGATGTAGATGTGTGTAAGTGTAGCTCGAATGATTCTTATAACAACATCCTAGTATATTGAAGATACTGGAGTTGTTACAAAAGAAATGAATAAAAATATTTTAGGGGGTTGGAGAAGCAAAATAAAACAAAAGAACACAAGTGAAGACATTACCTTAAAATCGGGTAACTCTCTTAAATTTGAGCTCAAAGGATTCCTCGGGAAGACTTATGACCAAATTGAGGCTTCAAGGAGTAATAGAGGGATGTGGAGATACAAAATGGGCAGGGTTTGGCTGAGCCAAAGGCTTGAGAGGTGTGGGTAAGGAGGTAGAGGTGGGGGCCTTTTATAAGAGGAGAGGAGGGGCACTCTTGGAAAGTAAGGAAATGTTACTTTAGTATAGAAAGAGATTCGGATTTTAATGGTCCCACATTGATGTTTTTCGAGGATAAGGTGATAAGGGTTCTAAATACACCCATCCAATAGTTTTTGGACATGTTTAGGTCTTATATTTTACATTCTCTTTCCATTTTAATTAAATCGTTAAATAATGAGGTAATCACTACATCATCGTGGTGTCATAAATAATTTAATTTATTTAATTTATAAAAATTATAAAAAAATACTATGATGTATGAAATCGTTTTATCTTTCCAATTAATATTTATAGTCAAAAATCTGACTTGTATAACCTCATGTAAAAATTGTTTTAGTAAAACAACTCATGTTTGTGACATTTTTATTTTAACATTAAATAAAAATATATTAATGTCATTTTCCAACTAAAGTGGCTCCATGGGGTCCCCAAGTTGACCCATGGATTTTATTGGTCGTCCATGACACATCCAATAAGGGTAGGACATGTCTCAAGTTCATTTCATATTATTAAAACATTATTTTTACCTTAAACTACACTAATTACCTCTAATCGCGATTAAAAACTTAAAAGTTACTATTCACCAAAAAATCATTTCAATCCCACTGAACCGCATTTTAATTCTTAATGAAAACCATGTATGTCGGATTTTTGAAATTCAAAACACAGAAGTGGTAAAATTTCATTTAAATGAAAAAACGGTTTTTATAAGTACCACTTAGTGGTTTCACTATTCATCAAAAATTGAAGTTTTTTAGAAAAATACCAAAATTTCAGCCTAAGCTATATTTGATATTCAGAATTCAAAAATTAAGTCTATATTACAAAATTAAAAACATATAGGTTTCATTAAGTAATTTAATAATTAATTCCCGTTTTCATAGCAAATAACGTGTTTTCATGGAACAATAAGTATCAAAAGATTGACACTAGTTTAAGTCCGATTTCAAAGTGAAATTAATTCCAAAGACCACTATTGGATTTAATGGTAAAAATATATTCTAATTTCACTTTAAAACCAATTCAAATGATAATCTAATCATATAAATAAATTAGATTAAAAAGTGTTTTTGAATTAAAATACAACATTTTTCAATATTCATTAAAAATGAACTACATCGGAAAAATACCAAAAATTTACACAAAGTAAATTTTGATGTCCCGATTCTAAAAAAGAGTTTTATTTGGTACAATAGAATGTATAAAAGTGACCAAAACTATATTTAATGACGGTTCTCCATCAAAAGGCGATAAGTGAACCTTTAGTGAAGATTAGGGTATAAAAGCCTAAAATTGAATTCTTTTCGTATTTTAAGCCTTTATCATTTATTGGATAAATAAATACATTTAAAAACATATATAATCATATTTTAGTTATTTCTATCCTTTCCTGCCAATACAACGGCTATGTGTTAACTACCATTTAAAATAATATTATTTTATTACTAGTGTGCAACGTAAGATTTCAATGAAACTCTTTGTTGCGTATCGGGTACTCTATCGAACATAGTAACCCCTTTAAAGTAAAATTAATATTTAATTCGTAAATATTAATAAATATGAAAATTATTTATTCTATATTTACCTGGGATGTTACATCCTCCACCCCCTTTTGGGAATTGCGTCCTCGCAATTTTATTTACTTATCAAAATAAGTGGGGTTATTTATCCCTCATAGCATTTTCAGATTCCCACGTTGCCTCTTCAACCATATGGTTTTTCCACAAAACCTTTACCTGGTAGATTGCCTTATTTCGCAACACTTGCTCTCTTCGGTCAAGAATCTGGACTGTTTGTTCATCATAAGAGAGATTCTCTTCCAACTGAACTACCTTTGGGCTCAAAACATGAGATGGATCTGGCATATACTTCCTCAACATCGAATCATAAAAAACATTGTGTACCTGAGATAAACTTGGAGGTAAAGCCACTCGGTAAGCAACTGATCCAACTTTCTCCAGAATTTCATATGGTCCAATGAACCTTGGACTCATCTTTCCTTTCTTACCAAATCACATCACACTTTTCCATGGGAAACCTTGAGAAAAACATGATCACCTACCTCGAAAAAGAGATCTTTCCTCCGGTTATCGGCATAACTCTTCTGCCTCCTCTGAGCTATTTTCATGTGTTTTTGAATCAACTGAGCTTTTTCTGCCAACTCTTCTATCAATTATGGTCCCATCAACTTCCTTTCACCAACTTCATCCCAAGAAGCTGGAATTCGACACTGCTTCCCATATAATGCCTCAAATGGTGCCCTCTGTATACTAGAATGAAACTGTAATTATAAAAAAACTCAACCAAAGAAAGATGTTGGTCCCAACTTCCCTGATAATCCATAGAGAAAGCTCATATCATACCCTCCTAGGTCTGAATTGTTCATTCTGACTGCCCATCTGATTGCGGATGAAAAGCTATACTAAAATTTAATTCAGTACCCAACGACTTTTGAATTCCTTTACAAAAGTTAGAAGTAAACCTGGGATCACGATCGGACACAATGTAGAGAGGAACACCATGTAACCTGACTATCTCTTTAAGATGCAAATGGGAAAGTTTATCTAGGGAAAAATTATCTTGTATAGCAAGGAAATGATCAGATTTAGTCAAGCGATCAACAATAACCCATATTGCATTATTACCTCGAGATGTACTCGGTAATCCCACAACAAAGTCCATGGATATGTTTTCCCATTTCCACTCTGGCAGTGGTAAAGGCTGAAGCATCCCTTTTGGTAACTGTCACTCTTCCTTAACCTACTGACAAGTCAAACACTTCATAGAAAAATCAGCAATATACCTTTTCATTCTATCCCATCAGTAATACTCCTGCAGATCTATGTACATATTAGTACTGACAGTATGTACTGAAAACGAGGAACTATGAGCCTCACATAAGAACTCATTCTTCAACTGTGAATCACAAGACACACATAATCTCTTCTCAAACCTCAAAACACAATCATTATCAATGTTTAATTCATGAAACTTACCCTTCTAAACCAGCTCTACCTTTTTCTGCGACTCACTGTCTTCCCTCTGTGCTTGCTTAATTCTGTCTGATTGGGATGATCTCACTGATACCTGAAATAAAATAGAAGAAATTCCTACACCAACAACTTCCATGCCAAAGCTCATCAAATCCTTAACCAAAGGATCACGTTCCAAACGTAGCATGGTTAATGAAGCATTACTTTTTCGACTCAAAGCATCGGCCACTTAATTTGATTTTCCCATATGGTAATGGATTGTTCAATCATAATCCTTGATTAATTATATCCATCTCCTCTATCTCATGTTCAATTCTTTCTAATTGAATACATACTTTAAACTTTTCTGATCGGTATATATTTCACACTTTACTCCATACAAATGATGCCTCTAAATTTTTAAATCAAAAACAATATCATCTAATTCAAAATCATGTGTAGGGTAATTTACCTCATGGGTTTTCAACTGACGTGAAGCATAAGCAATTACCTGATCATTCTGTATAAGGACACATCCAAGCCCCTTCAACGAAGCATCACTGTATATAACAAACTCATCATTCCTGGAAGGAAGTTCCAAAACTGGATCATTCACCAATCTTCATTTCAACTCCTGAAAACAATCATCACATTCTTTTGTCCAGATAAACTTAACACCCTTACGAGTTAGCTTAGTCATTGAACAAGATAAACGTGAAAAAATTTCAACAAACCTTCGGTAGTAACCTTCCAAACCAAGAAAAATACGGATCTCGGTTACATTTGTGGGTCTTGGACATTCTTTAACAACTTTTGTTTTAGTAGGATCAATATTTATTCCATTTTTTTGAAACAATGTGACCAAGGAAAAAAATTTGTTGTAACCAAAACTCACACTTGCTGAATTTTCCATACAGTTTTTTTTATTTTAAGGTTTGAAAGATAACCCTGAAATCACTTTCATTCTCCTCTTTACTTTTATAAAACACCAAAATATCATCAATAAAAACAACCAACATTTTTCACCTGAGTCAAATAAGCCATCACTGTAACAAACTGTTTAGTTCTGATTCTAACCATCCCAGGATAGGCCATTTCCCTCTGTATGCCTTCCCAGAAAAGTTGTTCTGTTTCCTCTATGAAAAACCATTCTGAACACAGAAATATCTTAGGCGAAGCAACATGGTAATCTTTAAATGCTATATCATTTCAATCATACCATAAATTAACTTATAATTTAACACTTTTCTAACTCCTAAAGGTGTCTAAACCGAGGTTTGATACCAACTATAAGGCCCCAACCTTAAACCTTACTTAATATTGAATTAAATGAATAATTCACATTGAGGATCTTTTTAGGTTTAGAGTTTTAGTGAATTAGGACATAACTGTTACATCTCAAAAGATTACAAGGTAGACTAAGTTTCCATAAAAGAAAAACTTTTAAAAAGAAACATGTTTAGTTCCATGTTTTAGATAGCATGAATTTCCGTTGCTTCCATCCCTCGCCCTATTCCACATTAAGTCCTGTGAAAAACATTTCAAAAAAACTTGGGGTGAGCATAAAAATCTCAGTAAGGGATACAAAAAGAATGAAAACTGTTAGTTTTTTGAACATCAATTAAACCATGTATACTTTATCAAAGTAATACCTTCACCTTTATGAAGTAGTAAAAACTCTTCACTGAATAAAATCTCATTAATTACCCTTTTTTAACCAAAGTATTACCATAAAACCCATATAAAGAACATATAACATATAAAGGTAACTTGGGACATAAACATAATTAAGTGGAATAACCATACGGTCGACTTCCACACATATCACTTAATGGAATGGCCATATGGCCAACTTCCATACATACTTAATGGAATAGCCATACTGCCGACTTCCATACCCAATGCATTGGAGGTTATAACGTAACCACCCGTCCTGGTATTCACGGCACCACCCATCATATGGTTTATCACGTAACCACCCGTAAAATGTCCAAGTACCATTATGAAAATCATAAGACATAAAAGAAATATAATGGAAAGAAAACGTTTCCACACTTTGATCACAATATATCACTTAAATATATTGACATAAAAAATCCATTATAAAAACCATTTTCAATACCAAAATACATAAAAGAGTATATGGTATTTTTTCCATTTTAAAAACATTACGGCTTGTTGAGGAAGCCAAAGACCAAATAATACTCGCAGCGGCGGAAAAGTTCATTGTCACCGCGTACGTTAAAAGAAACATTCATTTTTTTCGTTTAGTAAAATTCTTTGTATAAAATGATTCCTTTTGAATAAAATTAAAATTCAAATGGGTTTATACACTGTATAAAATAAAGTTGTGTATAAAACGAAATATGCCTCAATGAAAGGAGATTGAGACGAAGTCCCTTACAAAGATAATTTTTTATATAAAATAGATATATTATGTGTATTCACTATATTTACACATAAATAAAGTATAAATACTAGATAGGACATAATAATATCATGACATAATTTGAAAGTAGGAGATTAACCCAAAGAATGGAAATTGGGTTAAGAAGTTTCCTTACCTCGGGTCCGACTTGACTCGATCATTCTTTAACATCTTGAATAATAAACATGAGTTAATTTCTACTTGCATAAGAACCTTTTTCAAGTTATTTATTACTTTAATATCACTTATTACCATATGATAAACATTATGTAATCATTTAAGTTAATAATGTTTGTTTTGTCGATATTTGGTTCTTAAGTCGAAAGTGGACTTCTTACAATTACATGTTATTCATGTAGTCAAAGTTTCATTATATCCAGAATTATATTCACGATTTGGATATCATATATATCATATATATCCAGCATATACTTTTATTTATAATATTACATAATCATTTAGAGGTAATAAATGAAATGCACCGTTCATGGAGACGGTAAGCCGTACGTATGCATGAATGCTAATTTCATTTCTATGTCATATTAATGGAATTAAAACTAAATGAGAGATATGTATATTTTAATTCTAGAATTATATTAATCATTTAGATGTAACATACATCATATATATCCATTATATATAAATACTTATAATAGTACATTACATTTGGGGATAATAAATGAAATGCACCTTTCATGGAGACGGTAAGCCGTACGTATGCATGAACGCTACTTTCATTTCTATCTCATACTTTAATGGAAAGAAATAATAATGATATAGAGGTATATTATAATTCCATTATAACATCATATATAATAACTTTAAATCCATCCTTTATGTGTCCCACATATGGCATTAACGAATCAAATCACTTTGAGGGGGCGGTAGTCCGAACGTCCTAAAATGAAATTATCGTGTTTACCCATAATGGAAACCAAAAAGGTATACCACAAATGGAAAATTCATAATCATAAGGTAAACATAAAAACAATATATATCATATATAAATATAGTGACATCTTAATGGCCACCATTGAAGGTGTTTAAAAGAAGATTGAACAATCATCGTTTCGTGAGGCAGAAATTGGCCAACCACAGAAACAGTATGTTCTTTAACCATTAGATATAGATGTGTGTAAGTGTAGCTCGAATGCTTCTTATAACAACATCCTAGTATATTTAATATACTGTAGTTGTTACAAAATAAATGAATAAAAAGAGTTTATGGGGGTGGAGAAGAAAAATAAAACAAAATAACACAAGTGAAAACATTACCTTAAAATCGGGTAACTCTCTTAGATTTGAGCTCAAAGGATTCCGTGGGAAGACTTCTGCCCAAATTGAGTCTTCAAGGAGAAATATAGGGATGTGGAGAGACAAAATGGTCTGGGGTTGGCCGAGCCAAAGGCTTGAGAGGTGTGGGTCTTTTATAAGGGGAGAGGAGGGGCACTCTTGGAAAGTAAGGAGATGTTACTTTATTATAGAATGAGTTTCGGATTTTAATGGTCCCACATTTATGTGTTTCTAGGATAAGGTGATAAGGGTTAGAAATCCACCCATACAATAGGTTTTGGACATGTTTAGGTCTTATATTTTACTTTATTTTTCCATTTTATTTAAATCGTTAAATAATGAGGTAATCACAACATCATCATGCTGTCATAAATAATTTAATTTATTTAATGTCTAAAAATTATAAAAAAAAATAATATTATGTAGGAAATATTTTTAGCTTTATAATTAATATTTATAGTCAAAAATATGACTTGTATAACCCCATGTCAAAATTGTTTTAGTAAAACAACTCATGTTTGTGACATTTTTATTTTAACATTAAATAAAAAGATATTAATGTCATTTTCCAACTAAAGTGGCTCCATGGGGTCCCCAATTTGACCCATAGATTTTCTTGGTCGGCCATGACACATCCAATAAGGTTAGGACATGTTTCAAGTTCATTTCATATTATTAAAACATTATTTTTACCTTAAACTACACCAATTACCTCCAATCGCGATTAAAAACATAAAAGTTACTATTCACCAAAAAATAATATTAATCCCATTGAACCGCATTTTAATTCTTAATGACAACCATGTATGTTGGATTTTTGAAATTCAAAACATAGAAGTGGTAAAATTTCATTTAAACGAAAAATCAGTTTTTATAAGTACCACTTAGTGGTTTCACTATTCATCAAAAATTGAAGTTTTTCAGAAAAATTCCAAAAATTCACCCCAAGTTATATTTGATTTTACAAATTAAAAAATGAAGTATATTTTAAAAAATTAAAAACATATAGGTTGAATTAATTAATTTAATAATTAATTCCCGCTGTCAGAGCAAATAGCGTGTTTTCATGAAACAATATGTATCAAAAGATTGACACTAGTTTAAGTCTGATTTCAATGTGAAATTAATTCCAATGACCACTATTGGATTTAATGGTAAAAATATATTCTAATTTCACTTTAAAACCAATTCAAATGATAATATAATCATATAAATAAATTAGATTAAAAAGAGTTTTTGAATTAAAATAAAACATTTTTCACTATTCATTAAAAATGAAATCTATCGGAAAAATACCAAAAATTTACACAAAGTAAATTTTGATGTCCCGATTCTAAAAAAGAGTTTTATTTGGTCTAATAGAATGTATAAATGTGACCAAAAATATATTTAATGATGGTTCTCCATCAAAAGGTGATAAGTGAACCTTTAGTGAAGATTAGGGAATAAAAGCCTAAAATTGAATTTTTTTCATATTTTAAGCCTTTATCTTTTATTAGATAAATTTAAAAACATTTAAAAACATATATAATCATATATTAGTTATTTCTATCCATTCCCTCCAATAAATCGTCTATGTGTTAACTACTATTTAAAATAATATTATTTTATTAATAGTGTGCAGCTTAAGATTTCAATGAAACTCTTTGTTGCGTATCGGGTACGCTATCGAACATAGAAACCCCTTTAAGGTAAAATTAATATTTAATTCATAAATATTAATAAATATGAAAATTATTTATTCTTTATTTACCTTGGATGTTACATGCTTCCCCCCTTTTGGGAATTGCGTCCTCGCAATTTTATTCACTTATCAAAATAAGTGGGGGTATTTATCCCTCATAGAATTTTTAGATTCCCACGTTGCCTCTTCAACCATATGGTTTTTTCCGAAAACCGTTACCTGTTATATTACCTTATTTCGCAAGACTTTCTCTCTTCGGTCAAGAATCTGGACTGGTTGTTCTTCATAAGAGAGATTATCTTCCAACTGAACTACCTCTGGGCTCAAAACATGAGATGGATTTGGCATATACTTCCTCAACATCGAAACATGAAAAACATTGTGTATCTGAGATAAAATCAGCGGTAAAGCCACTCGGTAAGCAACTGATCCAACATTCTCTAGAATTTCATATGGTCCAATGAAACTTGGACTCAGCATTCCTTTCTTACCAAATGGCATCACACTTTTCCAAGGAGAAACCTTGAGAAAAACATGATCACCTACCTCGAAAGATAGATCTTTCCTCCAGTTATCTGCATAACTCTTCTGCCTACTCTGAGCTGTTTTCATGTGTTTCTGAATCAACTGAACTTTTTCTACCAACTCTTCTATCAATTCTGGTCCCATAAACTTCATTTCACCCACTTCATCCCAAAAAGCTGGAGTTCGACACCGCTTCCCATATAATGCCTCAAATGGTGCCATCTGTATACTAGAATGAAAACTGTTATTATAAGAAAACTCAACCAAAGAAAGATGTTTGTCCCAACTTCCCTGATAATACATACAGCAAGCTCGTAGCATATCCTCCAAGGTCTGAATTGTTCGTTCTGACTGCCCATCTAATTGCGGATGAAAAGCTTTACTAAAATTTAATTCAGTACCCAACGACTTCTGAAGGCCTTTCCAAAAGTTAGAAGTAAACATAGGATCACGATCAGACACAATGGAGAGAGGAACTCCATGTAACCTGACTATCTCTTTGAGATACAAAAGGGAGAGTTGATCTAGGGAAAAAGTATCACGTATAGCAAGGAAATGAGAAGATTTAGTCAAGAGATCAACAATAACTCAGATTGCATTATTACCTTGAGATGTCCTCGGTAATCCCACAACAAAGTCCATGGATATGTTTTCCCATTTCCACTCTAGAACTGGTAAAGGCTGAAGCATCCCTTTCGGTAACTTCTGCTCTGCCTTAACCTGCTGACAAGTCAAACACTTCACATTAAAATCAGCAATATCCCTTTTCATTCCATCCCACCAGAAATACTCCCTCAGATCTCTGTACATATTAGTACTGCCAAGATGAACTGAAAACGGGGAACTATGAGCCTCACATAACAGCTCATTCTTCAACTGTGAATCACAAGGCACACATAATCTCTTCCCAAACCTCAAAACACAATCATTATCAATGTTGAATTCAGGCAACTTAGCTTTCTGAACCAGCTCTACCTTTTTCTACGACTCACTGTCTTCCCTCTATGCTTGCTTAATTCTGTCTGATAGGGATGATCTCACAGATACCTGAAATAAAACAGAAGAACTTCCTACACCAACAACTTCCATGCCAAATCTCATCAAATCTTTAACCAAAGGATCACGTTCCAAATGTAGAATGGTTAATAATGTATTACTTTTTCGACTCAAAGCATCGGCCACTTTATTTTCATTTCCCAGATGGTAATGGATTGTTCAATCATAATCCTTGATTAATTCTATCCATCTCCTCTGTCTCATGTTCAATTATTTTTGAGTGAATATATACAATAAACTTTTTTGATCGGTATATATTTCACACTTTACTCCATGCAAATGATGCCTCCAAATTTAAAAAAGAAAAAACAACAGCAGGTAATTCCAAATCATGTGTTGGGTAATTTACCTCATGAGTTTTCAACTCACGTGAAGCATAAGCAATTACCTAATCATTCTACATAAGGACACAACCAATTCCCTTCAACGAAGCATCACTGTATATAAAAAACTCACCATTCATGGAAGGAAGTTCCAAAACTGAAGCATTCACCAATCTTCTTTTCAACTCCTGAAAACAATCATCACATTCTTTTGTCCAGATAAACTTAACACCCTTACGAGTTATCTTAGTAATTAAACTAGATAACCATGAAACAATTTCAACAATCCTTCGTTAGTAAACTTCCAAACCAATATAACTACAGATCTCTGTTACATTTGTGGGTCTTGGCTATTCTTCAACAACTTTTTTTTAGTAGGATCAACAGTTATGCCATTTTTTTGAAACAATGTGACCAAGGAAAGAAATTTGTTGTAACCAAAACTCACACTTTCTGAATTTTCCATATAGTTTCTTTTCTTTTAATGTTTGAAAGATAACCCTAAAATGACTTTCATTCTCCTCTTTACTTTTAGAAAACACCAAAATATCATCAATAAAAACAACCAACATTTTTCACCTGAGTCAACTGATCCATCACTGCAACAAACTATTTAGTTCTGATTCTAACCATCCCCGGATAGGTCCTTTCCCTTTGTATGCCTTCCCAGAAAAGATGTTATGTTTCCTCTATGAAAAACCATTCTTAACACAGAAATATCTTAGGTGAAGCAACATGGTAATCTTTAAATGCTATATCATTTCAATCATACCATAAACTAACTTATAATTTAACACTTTTCTAACTCTTAAAGTTGTCTAAACCGAGATCCGATACCAACTATAAGGCCCCAGCCATAAACCTTACTTAATATTGAATTAAATGAATAATTCACATTGAGGATCTTTTCAGGTTTAGAGTTTTAGAGAATTAGGACATAACTGGTACATCTCAAAAGATTACAAGGTAGACTAAGTTTCCATAAAATAAAAACTCTTTAAAAGAAACATGTCTAGTTCCATGTTTTAGATAGCACGACTTTCCCTTTCTCCCATCCCTCACCCTATTACACATTAAGTCCTGTGAAAATAATTTCCAAAAAACTTGGGGTGAGTATAAAAATCTTAGTAAGGGATACACAAAGAATGAAAACTGTTACTTTTTCGAACATCAAGTAAACCATGTATACTTTATCAAAGTAATACCTTCACCTTCATAAAGTAGAAAAAACTCTTCACTGAATAAAATCTCATTACTTACCCTTTTGTAACCAAAGGATTACCATAAAACCCATATAAAGAACACATAACATATAAAGGTAACTTGGGACATAAACATACTTAAGTGGAATAACCATACGGTCGACTTCCACACATATCACTTAATGAAATATCCATACGGCCAACTTCCATACATACTTAATGGAATATCCATACGGCCGACTTCCATACCCAATGCATTGGAGGTTATAATGTAACCACCCGTCCTGGTATTCATGGCACCACCTGTCATATGGTTTATCACGTAACCACCCATCAAATGTCCAAGTACCATTATAAACATCATAAGACTTAAAACAAATATAATGGAAAGAAAACTTTTCCACACTTTGATCATAATATATCACTTTAATATATTGACATAACAAATCAATTATAAAAACCATTTTCAATACCAAAATACATAAAAGATTATATGGTATTTATTTCATTTTAAAAACATTACGGCTTGTTAAGGAAGCCAAGGACCAAATAATACTCGTGGCGACGGAAAAGGTCGTCGTCACCGCGTACGTTAAAAGAAACATTCCTTTTTGTAGTTTAGTAAAACGCTTCGTATAAAAAGATTACTTTTGAATAAAATTAAAAGTAAAAGGGGTTTATACACTGTATAAAATAAAGTTGTGTATAAAACGAAATATGCCTCAATGAAAGGAGATTGAGACGAAGTCCCTTACAAAGATAATTTTTTAAATAAAATAGATCTATGATGTGTATTCACTATATTTACACATAAATAAAGTATAAATACCAGATAGGAAATAATAATATCATCACATAATTTTAAGGTAGGAGATTAACCCAAATAATGGAAATTGGGTTAAGAAGTTCCCTTACCTCGGGTCCGACTTGACTCGATCGTTCTTTAACATCCTGAATAATAAACTTGAGTTAATTTCTACTTTCTTAATAACCTTTTTCAAGATCATTATTACTTTTATATCACTTATTACCATGTTATAAACATTATGTAATCATTTAAGTTAATAATGTTTGTTTTGTCAACATTTGGGTCTTAAGTCGAAAGTGGACTTCTTACAATTACATGTTGTTCGTGTGGTAAAAGGTTCATTATATCCAGAATGATATTAATTATTTGGATATCATATATATCATATATATCCAGCATATAAATGTATTTATAATATTACATATTCATTTATAGGTAAGAAATGAAATTGCACTGTTCATGGAGACGGTAAGCCGTACGTACGCATGAATGCTACTTTCATTTCTATGTCATATTAATGGAATTAAAACAAAATGAGAGATATGTATATTATAATTACAGAATTATATTAATCATTTAGATGTAACATAAAAAATATATATCCATTTTATATATGTACTTATAATAGTACATTACATTTGAGGATAAAAAATGAAATGCACCGTTCATGGAGACGGTAAGCCGTACGTACGCATGAATGCTACTTTCATTTCTATCTCATACTTTAATGAAAAGAAATAATAATGATATAGAAGTATATTATAATTCCAGAATAACATAATATATAATAACTTTAAATCCATCCTTTATATGTCCCACATATGGCATTAACGAATCAAATCACTTTGAGGGGGCGGTAGTCTGCACTTCCTAAAATGAAATTATCTTGTTTACCCACAATGGAAACCATAAAGGTATGCCACAAATGAAAAATACAGAAGCATAAGAAAAACATAAACACAATATATATCATATATAAATATAGTGACATCTTAATGGGAACCATTAAAGGTGTTTAAAAGAAGATTGAACAATCATCGTTTCGTGAGGCAGAAATTCACCAATCACAGAAACAGTATGTTCTTTTACCATTAGATGTAGATGTGTGTAAGTGTATCTAGAATGATTCTTATAACAACATCCTAGTATATTGAATATACTGTAGTTGTTACAAAATAAATGAATAAAAAGAGTTTATGGGGGTGGAGAAGAAAAATAAAACAAAAGAACACAAGTGAAAACATTACCTTAAAATCGGGTAACTCTCTTAGATTTGAGCTCAAAGGATTCCTTGGGAAGACTTCTTCCCAAAGTGAGGCTTCAAGGAGTAATAGAGGGATGTGGAGAGACAAAATGGTCTGGGGTTGGCCAAGCCAAAGGCTTGAGAGGTGTGGGTAAGGAGGTAGAGGTGGGGGCCTTTTATAAGAGGAGAGGAGGGGCACTCTTGGAAAGTAAGGAAATGTTAATTTATTATAGAATGAGATTCAGATTTTAATGGTCCCAAATTGATGTGTTTCTAGGATAAGGTGATAAGGGTTTTAAATACACCCATCCAATAGGTTTTGGACATGTGTAGGTCTTAGATTTTACATTATCTTTTCATTTTATGTAAATCGTTAAATAATGAGGTAATCACTCCACCATCATGGTGTCATAGATAATTGAATTTATTTAATGTATAAAAATTATAAAAAACTTCTATGATGTAGTAAATCTTTTTATCTTTCCAATTAATATTTATAGTCAAAAATTTCACTTGTATAACCCCATGTAAAAATTGTTTTAGTAAAACAACTCATGTTTGTGACATTTTTATTTTAACATTAAATAAAAAGATATTAATGTCATTTTCCAGCTAAAGTGGCTCCAGGGGGTCCCCAAGTTGACCCATGGATTTTATTGGTCGGCAATGACAATCCAATAAAGTTATGACACGTTTCATGTTCATTTCATATTATTAAAACATTATTTTTACCTTAAACTACACTAATTACCTCAAATCGCGATTAAAAACTTAAAAGTTACCATTCACCAAAAAATCATTTTAATCCCATTGAACCGCATTTTAATTCTTAATGACAACCATGTATGTTGGATTTTTGAAATTAAAAACACAGAAGTGGTAAAATTTCATTTAAACAAAAAAACAGTTTTTATATGTACCACTTAGTGATTTCACTATTCATCAAAAATTGAAGTTTTTCAGAAAAATACCAAAAATTCACCCTAAGCTATATTTTATATTCCAAATTCAAAAATTATGTCTATTTTAAAAAATTAAAAACATATAGGTTTCATTAATTAATTTAAAAATTAATTCCTGCTGTCCGAGCAAATAGCGTGTTTTCATGAAACAATAAGTATCAAAAGATTGACACTAGTTTAAGTCCGATTTTAAAGTGAAATTAATTTCAAAGACCACTATTGTATTTAATGGTAATAATATATTCTAATTTCACTTTGAAACCAATTCAAATGATAATCTAATCATATAAATAAATTAGATTAAAAAGTGGTTTTGAATTAAAATACAACATTTTTCACTATTCATTAAAAATGAACTCTATCGGAAAAATACCAAAAATTTACACAAAGTAAATTTTGATGTCCCGATTCTAAAAAAGAGTTTTATTTGGTCCAATAGAATATATAAATGTGACCAAAACTATATTTAATGACGGTTCTCCATCAAAAGGCGATAAGTGAACCTTTGGTGAAGATTAGTGTATAAAAGCCTAAAATTGAATTATTTTCGTATTTTCAGCCTTTATCTTTTATTGGATAAATGTAAAAACATTTAAAAACATATATAATCATATTTTAGTTATTTCTATCCATTCCCGCCAATACAACGGCTATGTGTTAACTACCATTTAAAATACTATTATTTTATTACTAGTGTGCAACGTAATATTTCAATGAAACTCTTTGTTCCGTATCGGGTATGATATCGAACATAGAAACCCCATTAAAGTAAAATTAATATTTAATTCGTAAATATTAATAAATATGAAAATTCTTTATTCTTTATTTACCCGGGATGTTACACCAAAGCCTTTAAAAACATTTTTCAGGATCTCAAAACCCTGAAAATGATGTCAAATTTCCTAAAAATCATAGAAAATGAATTTAGATTGAGTTTTCAAATGTATGGATAGATGGAATATCATTTTGAGTTACAGTTTTCCCAGGATGATTGTAAATGCGTTTTTAGTGTTTTAAATCACTAAAAAGGTAATGTAACAGTCAAAACCATAGAAAATGACATCATATTGACAAGAAATCATGAAACAAGCACTTTTGAGTTATTTTAGAGGTGTAACCATAGAAAACATGTCAATTCGATGTGTGGTGTTGTCGGAACGACTTGGTAAACACTTTTTAAAGGTACAAAAACCTATAAAAACATGTATTAGGGGTAAAAATAAGGAAACAAATGTCATGTTACACTTAAATAATAATAAAATTACTATAGACTGGTTTTTCAATTATAGGAACTGACGACACATCATTCTGAGTTATGGTTTTCTTGGAATGGTCATAAACACATTTTTACTATTTTAAAACACTAAAACATCTGTGTGGTAGGAAAAACAACATTAAATAACCTCATTCTTATATAAAATCGTGGTAAAACCATAATTTTGTTTTTTTTTTCATGTTTACTCATAGAAAACATGTCAATATGCCTGTGGTGTGGTCAGAATGACTCGGTAAACACTTTTTAAAGGTACCAAAGCCTTTAAAAACATGGTTCAGGGGGTCAAAACTAAGATATCAGTGTTAGATTTTCCAAAAATAATAGTACAATGACTATATGTTTATTTTTGAAATGTATGAATAGTAAAAAATTCATTCCAAGTTATAGATTTCCCAGGATAGCCATAAACACATTTTTAGTGTTTTAGAACTCTAAAACACTCATGTAATATTCAAAACCACCAAAAACAGCTTCATATTGATGTAAAATCATGGTACAACCACCATTATTTTATTTTCTTGTATTCATGTAGACTAAATGTCAATATGTCTTTTAGTTTTGTTGGAATTACTCAGTACACTCTTTTCAAAGTATCAAATCTTTTAAAAACATTTGTTAGGGAGGTCGAAACAATAAAAATGATATCATATTTTCTAAAAATAATATTACACTGACTTTAGATTTATTTTTGTAATGTAGGAACTAAATGAATTTTATCCTGAGTTATTGTTTTCATAGGATGGCTGTGAACATGTTTTTAGTGTTTTAAAACACTAAAACGTTCATATGATGGTCAAAACAATAGAAAAAGGCTTTATATTGACTTCAAATCATGGGAAAACCCCCCTTGGTGTTATTTTTGATGTTAACGTGTAGACTACACGTTAATATGATGTGTGGTGTGGCCATAATGAATCGGTAAACACTTTTTAAAGGTGCCAAAGCCATTAAAAACATTTATGAGTGGGTTAAAACTATGAAAATGACATCATATTTTTTGAAAATCAAATTAAGATGACCTCACATTTATTTTTCAAATTTAGGATCCAACATCATGTCATTTCGAGTTATGGATTTCCCATGATGATCCAAAACGTTTTTTAGTGTTTTAAGACACTATAAAACACATATAATAGTTAAAACCATAGAAAATGACCACATATTGATGTGAAATCAAGGTAAAACGATTATTAAGCTATTTTTTATGTGTACACGTCGAAAAAACGTCCATTTGACATGTGATGTGGTTGGAATGACTCATTAAATACAATTTTATGGAACCAAATCCTTTAAAAACATGTCTTGTGGGGTCAAAACATAGATAATGATGTCAGATTATCATGAAATCAGTTGAAAATTTCCATAAATTTATTTTTGAAATTTAGGAATGGGAGACATATCATTCGAGTTATGGTTTTCTCAGGATGACTGTAAATACATTTTCCGTGTTTTGAAACACTAAAACGTTCTTGTAGTGGTCAAATCACAAAAATAGCCTTATATTTATATGATATCATGGAACAACCACCATTGTGTTATTTTTTATATATAGGACATTTCTAGATATTTTTGTCTTTAAATTTTTTATTATGTAAATTTCAAGCACCCCACACATTGAATTAAAAATTAATTAGAATATTTACTTGTCAATATTTTAGTTTCAGGCATTAAATTATATCTTAAATAATTATGTTTATGTTTAAAAAAATCGTGATATATTATTTTCTTTATGTATAAATGTATTTTTTTTTATTAATAAAAAATAAATATGTATAAATAAATACTAGAAAATGATGAAATTATAAAAAATATAAAAAATAATTGTTGGGTCCTAAAAATTATACAAAAAAGACTGAGATAATTCCATTTATTTGGAAATGTATAAAAACAAATAAAAAGTATAAATATAATTAAAATATTTAAATGGAGAATCCAAGAATGATAGATCGATCACACAAAGTGTAATTGCTTCACGGACCGCCACTCTGTGTGACGAGCCAACGCTTTACGAAACACCTAAGAATAAAAATATTTTGCCGGATGGAGATTGTTGAGACAGTTCCCACAAATGAAACTTCTCTTGTTTTTTGTAGGGAGTCCATGATTTACTCCCCTATAAATAATCATCCCCCATGAACTAAGTAGTTCACATGATTATGTGGTGTTGTTTGTTCCCTCTAACGAATCCTAAGTCATTTGCGGGACTTGGGTGGTGATTTATGCCTCTGTGAATGAAAATTACCCATGAAAGAAATAGTTCATGGTACACTATGGTACCATTTAATCCCATTGACAAGATGAAGACTTTTTCAGAACCGAGGTGGTGATTTCTGCACCTGCAAAAGAAAACCCCGCTAACTAAGTTGTTCGCCGGCCAAGGAATCCTCTATTGGATCTTGCCAAAAAAGGCCTACGGCCTACTATGGACGACCACCCATGCTATTATCTAGATCCACTAATCCTCTATAAATATACCCTATGAGGGATAGAAACTAAAAAAGGTAGGAACCCCCACTCAGATTCATGATTCGTGAAAACTAAATACCTTTGATGATTTACAATAGGTATATTTATCCGCATAACATAGCAGGGAAATAAAATCATCTAGGGGTCTTTGAACCCAAAATCAATTTCTTACACAACCTCGTTAGAGAAAAAATGTTTGACCATTTTATGGATAATCATACCGTATAGAAAAATTATATGTTCACTAAACCCTGCCCCATGTAGCATACCACTATACGGGAGGAACTCGGCCCCGCATGGAAAATCACTACACAGGTGGATCCTGGTACATCGTAACCAAATTCTATTAGAGTAAAACCCAGGTCCATGTAGAAAAATTCTATTTGGATGGAACCCTCAAGAACATAGAAACATTCTACATGGAGGAAACCCCATCTCATTTAAGAGAATTCTACTCGGAATAAGAAATCTTTGGTCATTCAACTCTCTAACTCTTGTTATTCTAAACTGTTATTTCAACAGTTTCCATTATGTCCCCTACATGGAATAGTCTACTAGAATCAGGGTATGCCCTCTTCCAAATCCACCAGACATGTTGGATAATTTCATCAGAAAATTATTGTTTCAATTCAATTTTACTCACACATGGTAAGAGGAGTCGCATGGGTGACCCCAGGAATAGGGAGAACCCTTGGAATGACATCATGTTTACATTCTCAATATAATGAGGGTTCCAACCATGCATAGCTCATGCGGAACTCCCCATTATAGTTAATAAGATGGACTGACGGCCTTTCCCTTTTTTAGGGATGGCGTTGAACATTTTTCTCGTTCCCAAAACTAATTTCAGAGAACTCTTTATGAGGTAAGATGCTTTCATCTTTGCACAATCTCTCATGATTTATTCCTTCCCCCGCCTATCCCAGTAACTAAAGTAGAATAGGAGACTAGCACAGTAAATTGATTCCCCCTCTCCCTTTTTGATCCAATACCGTTTATCACTAGGTGGAGTAGCATGTGAAATCATTATATCCACTACTTCCTCTTGATTCAAAAACTGAGCATGACTCAAATGGGTTTATAGGTTGGTAGAGATCATGACATCCATTCAATCTCGAATCATATCCTAGTCCTATCATATGGTAAAATCTCTAATCTCATCCCCTCAAATGTTCCTTCTCCATATTTGTAATCCCCAACATCAATCCCAAATGGGTAGCTTCCACATGTAAGCCCCAACTACATGCTCCATTTGAATGGTAACCTTCCATGCACAAGAACCAATATTAACCAAATTATGTTGTATTTGATTCACAACTAACTAGGATAAATATGAAGCCTCTCTGAGGTCCATACCCAACATCTTCAGCCATAATGATTTTCTCTAGACCATAGCCCCAAAAAATCATGCCCCTATCCATGAGACTATGTAACGCCCTGACCCCAGCTACCCAGAGTCGGTGCATTATTACATAACATTGGCATGATCACAAGAAAGATCAAATCTCGAAAGACCGACTGGTTTAGTAGCCTTGGAAACATTAGATATATTCATAGGTTTTACATTACATCATAAAATGAAAAACTACTACAACAACATAAAGTCTCCATAATCCACACTCATATCCCCACATAATATCCCTGCAGGTCATTCATAATTTACTTCTTCACTTCCTGGAAAAAAAACATATAAAAGGGGTGAGCTCAAATGCCCAGTAAGGATAACAAAATAGCGGAAACTTTCATAAATAAGAATAAACTATTAAGGCAATGTATAACTAAAACAAAATCCTTTCAAACATGAACTTTCAACATGGTATGGCATAAATAAAATGAAATAATTCCATTTACTTATTCACATGGATATTCTACTAATCGAATAATCACATGCAAAAATCAATAACCACTTTCATAATGTTGGAATGCATAATGTTGAACTTTAATTTCTTTGTCAAGGCCTCATCCCAAGACCTTGGGGCTAACTGTAACTGGAACCCAACCCGGAGTGCCTCTAATAACCGGACACCAACCCGGAGTGCCTCTAATAACCGGACACCAACCCGGAGTGCCTCTAATAACCGGACACCAACCCGGAGTGCCTCTAATAACCGGACACCAACCCGGAGTCCTTCTAATAACCGGAGACCAAACCGGAGGGCTTACTATTACCAGTCCCCAACCTGGAGGGCTTACTTTAACCAGTCCCCAACCTGGAACATACTTTTCCAACACATTCATATGAAGTAAAGGTTGAAATATAACATAAACATTATTATTGGAACTAGCATACGAAATGTCAATACTTTACTCATAAACCATGAATGCTATATAAATGGCACATCCACAGTCAAACATATCACAAAACCTTATTACAATGTGGAAGTTTTGTATCATAATAAATCAACTTCAAATAAGCGTAAAATCCATCAAAGGATGTTGAAATAGAAGAAATAAAAACACTTTTTAGAGAAATATCTCTTTCTATTTTTGAAACCATTTAAGAGCCATATAAAATAAAACATTTTCTTGAAAATGTTCTTATAAGATTGTAAGGGAAGCTTTGACGATTTTATAACGGCAGAAAATAACCGCACCCGCCGTATAAGTTAAAAAAACATTCTTATCTTAATTCTGTCGAAAAGGTTAAAAGCACCTTGTTTGGAAAACGACGGAAAGATTCCCTTATAAACCTCTTATAAAAATTCAAACAAGGGTATAAATTACTTTGACCCATATTATTTTAAATATTAGAAATGTTTTGAAATACATTTTGAAGGAACATGGACGTGGATGATAACAAGGTCCCAGTAGATAATTATGTATAAACAATCTCGGATAATGAAGAGATTGCGAAATAAATCCTGACCTTGTACTTTTCCATTGTTGGGGTCGGTTAACCTCCTGTATAATGGTGAAATAATTGTTATTAAATTATACAAGAATCATATACATTAATATGATATCATATATGATCTTTTAAAATTGCTTTATTAATAATATCTTAGTATTATCGTCGTTTCAGGTGATAATCGATTCGTTCTTCTTAAATGTTTGGTTACGTAAGACATGTTTGTAATGGATAGATTAAATCTTATTCATAATCAGAATTATATTAACATTATTTTTAACCCTAAAATGAGAATAATACTTGAATGGATACGATGGAGGATGGATCTCACCGCGTTCGTGGAGACGGTAGTCCGTACGTACGGACGAACGCTACTTCCATTTAATTTTTATTTTAAAAGAATTGAATCCAAATGATACATAGGTATATTACTATTCCAGTATAATATAATATTTTATATATGTTACTTAAGTTCATTAACACCATCCTTTATACATTCCATGTGTGGTATGAACGAGTCATATCATTTTAAGGGGGCGGTAGTCCGCACTTCCTCAAATGAAATTATCGTATGTATATACAACATGAAACGAATAATGGTATGAAATAAAATGGAATTACAGAAGCTTATATATAAAATATATATCATTAATATCATATTTAATTACAGTGCCATCATAATGGCCACCATGAGAGGCGGTAAGATGTATTTGAACAATCATCGTTTTGTGAGGCGTTAGTTTGCCATCCACAGAAACATTATGTTCATCATCCATTAGATGGAGTTGTGTGTATGTGTAGTTTGAATCCTTCTTATAACAACATCCTAGTATATTGAGGATACTGGTGTTGTTACAAAAGAAAGGAATAAAAAGATTTTGGGGGTTGGAGAAGCAAAATAAATGAAAATAATTTAAGAGAAATCGTTACCTTTAATTTAGGTAACTCACTTTGGTTGGAACCAAAGGACTTCTTGAAATGCTTTCTTCCTATGGGTAAGCTTCAAGGAGGAGTAGAGGGATGTGGGGAGCTTAGTTGGGCAGAGTTTGGACGAGCCAAGTGGCTTGAGAGGTGTGAGGAATGAGTAGAAGTGGTCTCCTTTTATAAGGGAGAAGAGGGGCTCTTTAGGAAAGAGTGAAAGTATTACTTTATAATATAATTATATTCGGATTATAATGGTCCAAAAATCATTGAGGTCGAATATAAGATGACTAATATTCTAAATAACATCAACCAATAAGAATTGGACAGGTTTTAGATAATATTTTAATCATTATAATCTTATTTATTTAAATGATTTATTAATGAGGTAAACATTGCATCATTATTATGTCATTAATAATTTAAATTATTTGATGTCTAAAAATTATAAATAAAATATCATTATGTAGGAAATATTTTTATCTTTCTAATGAATATTTATAATCGAAAATCCAACATGTATAACCCTATGTAAAAATTGTTCTTTTAAAAGATGAAAGCTTATGCCATTTTTGTATTCATTTTAACTTAATTAAAATAAAGTGTCATTATCACTTACAAGTGGATCAATGGGGTCCCAAAATTGACCCAAAGATTCCCATGGTAGACCATGTATCAACAAATAGGGTTAAGACACGTTTTAGGGTAATTTAGTATTATTATAATATTATTTTTTAACCCTTATTTACCGGATTTACCCTTAACCATGGTAAATAAAATATTTACCGCAGTAATTATTCAAAATGTCTAAAAATAAAAGTCACCTATTTACACAATTTGAACATCCTGATTCCAAATATGGAATCCATTTTTCTAAATTCAAAACACAGAAGTGGCAGAAATTAATATAAAATTAATTCCCGCTGTCCAAACAAAAAGCGTGTTTTTAAGAGATAATAACTATCAAAAGATTGACACTTGTTTATGTTCGGTTTAATTGTAAAATTATGTCCAATGACCAACATTATATTAAATGGTAAAAATATATTATAAATATACTTTAAAATCACTCAAATTCACAATTTATCACTATTAATTATTTTGATTAAAAAAGATGTTTTTAATTAAAATTTAGTAATTTTCACTATTCATCAAAATATGAAAGTTATCCGAAAAGTACCAAAATTTCACCTTAGGCTAAATTTGATATTCCGAATCCAAAAATGTAGTCCATTTTAAAATATAAAATATATATAACTTCAAAAAGTAGGTATTACTATTCATAACAGCTAGTTTGATTGGTTACGGTGTGTTAGAACTCGAAGTTGCGTACAACACACGCTACTGTTTTATTCAAAGGAAAGCGTACCGTGGAAGCTTGGGATGTTTCATTTTAAATTTTTGATGTCCCCATTTAGTCAAAAAGTTTAAAATATTGTATTTAAAAAGGTTTCACTATTAGAATTTCATAAAAGTGAAATACTGAAAATGAATCTGTTCTTGCAATATGACTAAGAAACTCATAATAGGGATTCTAAAATTATAAGGATTATATAAAGTTCAAAATGTAGTTAATAATATTCCTGACCTCTTTTAATGGTGTGATTGAACTCGGTGTTGCGTGTAGTGCAAGTTATTGAATTATTTTTAAGAAATAACACACTCTGAAATCCTGGGGTGTTACATTCTCCCCTCCATCAATAAATTGCGTCCTCGCAATTTGAAATTGTTCTTCAAAAATAAAAGGTTGAAAGTAGAAAATATATTTGTGGGAAAACCCACATCGGAAATTGGGTTACTAAAATTTAGTCTTAATATGAGGAAAAGATAAATGAAAGGGTCACCACCAAATTATGATCTCGATTAGGAGAACATTGGTGGCAATTAGAGACATATAATTGGAGGAAAAACGTAAATATTTATAGGTAGTGATTGAGGTCATCAATCAGAAACAAGTATAAAATTGAGGTCCTTAAACTCATCAATCTATGATGATTTGAAGTACCATCGGTTCAACAAAATATAGGGTATTGGGACAACACATTTTTGACATTTCAAAATATCTTAGTTGAAATCCCACATCGAAAAATGAATTAATGAGGCCTCTATTTAAAATAAAGAGTGGAAAGTATGAAGATTACCGAAAATAACACATACTAGGGTTCCATGTAGGAAAATATGGATATGGAAGAGAAATCTAACCATCAATTATCTGATGGAGAGTGGTAGAGAACATGGCTATGAAAAGGCCAACAATCCCAAATCCATAAATTTGTGATGATTTAAGGTACCATCTAGGACAACATTTTTGTTCTAAGTTTCTATTATTAATGTTGAGGAATTTATTTATGAGATTTGCTAATATCATAAGGAGATATACTTACTTTATAATTAGAGTTTTGTCCATTAATAAATTTCTACCATAAACTCATCTTTCACTCGTAAAAAAAATTATATTTATACTATTCGTACAGGGTTCCAAAATAAACGAATTTATAATTCATCTACCAGATCTTTTAAAAAAAACTACATTATTTAATCCAGGACATCTCTTGGGCCAGTGGTAGGTGATACACCCTTGTCGCCCTTCGGTTGCGGGTTCAAGTCTTGCGGCCTTGCCGGACGCAACAGGTTGCTGCCCGACCTCCGGGTTGTCCTTTTATGGCAATCCAAAATAATCCAAATAAGAACTATCCAAAATAATTCTATCCAAACTCACAGTCCAAAATTTATAAGGAAGGTAAACATAATATAGATCCTTTTTACCCCGTAATAGCATATAAATACCTTCATCATGTATTACCATATTCCTTATTGATTACATTCATGATCCCTTATTCCATATAGAATGCTGGATATACTTCATTAATCCAAAAATGTTTTAAACCCCAACAATGATGGAATATACAAATCATTAATCAGTTCCAAGGTAGTCAAGAATATCCAATATAATTTATCCAAAACAATCACATATTATTCCAAAATCACTATCTCAGTATCGGAACTATATTATGATTTATCATTCTCTCAACCATATATTTTCCAAAAAATTATCCTGCTATTGAGTCACTTTTCTTTGTTCCACACAATCTCAAGTCCTTAATGAAATAGTACTGCAGTACAATCCTTATATACTCCATAATTATTATAACAAGTACATTGTTGATACAACACTCAATTGACATAATCAACATAAGAACTCTAATCATTCCTCTTCATCTGTGGTAGTATCATAACTTGATTATTATCCAATAGCATCATTTGCGTCATAGACTGATGACTGGGACATAGGTTCGCGTAGTGTCCAAACTCCTTGCAAATGAAGCATTGTACATTTGAAACCATTTTCTTACCCTTGCAGTCACGTACTTTGTGCCCTTTTCCTCCACACTTATAACAAACTCTCATTCCTTTCAGGCAAGTTCCAGGGTGTTTCTTTCCACAGTTACCACATATGGGAAAATTCTTCTTTTCCCTCTTCCCTTTATCCATATTTCTCCCTTCCATCCTTTTCTTCTCTTGCTTCCCTTCAAATCCATAGGACTCAGTAAACTCTTTACTTATCTTATCAATACATGATATTATTTCTTCATATGATGATAATACATGGGAGACTATTTCTCTTATAAATTATAGCTTAAGACCATGAAAGATATGATCCTTCCTTCTCTTTGAATCATGTGTATTTCTGGAGTTCTCATTCCTTCTACTGGGCGCCATTTCTATACCATGGCATAAACTAGATCAGTTTATGAATCAAAACACATAATCCCATACTTATAAAACACTTAACATAAATTGAACTATTTATGGATATAATCCATAATCATAAGAATGTTTTCTTTGAGGAAGTATATACTCATAATCCCTTCGAAATGATTTGTAAAGAAAATGAGAGTTATCCTAAGCATATCCCCCGGGAGTGTCGTAACCAAGAGTGCAGCATGGCCCGTTGTCGTGCACCAGTTCCCGTTCGAGTCTAGCTCAAAGCGGTGTTTTCGGGTTTTACCCCTAGGTACATCTGTGCCAGAGCCGCCTCTACCTACTCATATCCAGACAGGGATGTATTGCTCGGAAAACTCACAAAATCTCTACGATACCAAAATTCTAGGAAGTTCTTCTATACTAATCCTCAAAGTTCATCTTAGGTCTACGTTCTCTAATCAGAGTTTATCTAAATCTAGTTTCCAAGGTTTGTACTAAACTTCCTCTGATACCAACTGTAACGCCCCGACCCCAGCTACCCAGAGTCGGTGCATTATTACATAACATTGGCATGATCACAAGAAAGATCAAATCTCGAAAGACCGATTGGTTTAGTAGCCTTGGAAACACTAGATATATTCATAGGTTTTACATTACATCATAAAATGAAAAACTACTACAACAACATAATGTCTCCATAATCCACACTCATATCCCCACATAATATCCCTGCAGGTCATTCATAATTTACTTCTTCACTTCCTGGGAAAAAAACATATAAAAGGGGTGAGCTCAAATGCCCAGTAAGGATAACAAAATAGCGGAAACTTTAATAAATAAGAATAAACTTTTAAGGCAATGTATAACTAAAACAAAATCCTTTAAAACATGAACTTTCAACATGGTATGGCATAAATAAAATGAAATAATTCCATTTACTTATTCACATGGATATTCTACTAATCGAATAATCACATGCAAAAATCAATAACCACTTTCATAATGTTGGAATGCATAATGTTGAACTTTAATTTCTTTGTCAAGGCCTCATCCCAAGACCTTGGGGATAACTGTAACCAGAACCCAACCCGAAGTGCCTCTAATAACCGGACACCAACCCGGAGTGCCTCTAATAACCGGACACCAACCCGGAGTGCCTCTAATAACCGGACACCAACCCGGAGTGCCTCTAATAACCGGACACCAACCCGGAGTCCTTCTAATAACCGGAGACCAAACCGGAGGGCTTACTTTTACCAGTCCCTAACCTGGAGGGCTTACTTTTACCAGTCCCCAACCTGGAGGGCTTACTTTAACCAGTCCCCAACCTGGAACATACTTGTCCAACACATTCATATGAAGTAAAGGTTGAAATATAACATAAACATTATTATTGGAACTAGCATACGAAATGTCAATACTTTACTCATAAACCATGAATGCTATATAAATGGCACATCCACAGTCAAACATATCACAAAACTTTATTACAATATGGATGTTTGGTATCATAATAAATCAACTTCAAATAAGCGTAAAATCCATCAAAGGATGTTGAAATAGATGAAATCAAAACACTTTTTAGAGAAATATTTTTTTCTATTTTTGAAACCATTTAAGAGCCATATAAAATAAAACATTTTCTTGAAAATGTTATTATAAGCTTGTAAGGGAAGCTTTGACGATTTTATAACGGCGGAAAATAACCGCACCCGCCGTATAAGTTAAAAAAAACATTCTTATCTTAATTCTGTCGAAAAGGTTAAAAGCACCTTGTTTGGAAAACGACGGAAAGATTCCCTTATAAACCTCTTATAAAAAGTCAAACAAGGGTATAAATTACTTTGACCCATATTATTTTAAATATTAGAAATGTTTTGAAATACATTTTGAAGGAACATGGACGTGGATGATAACAAGGTCCCAGTAGATAATTATGTATAAACAATCTCGGATAATGAAGAGATTGCGAAATAAATCCTTACCTTGTACTTTTCCTTTGTTGGGGTCGGTTAACCTCCTGTATAATGGTGAAATAATTGTTATTAAATTATACAAGAATCATATACATTAATATGATATCATATATGATCTTTTAACATTGCTTTATTAATAATATCTTAGTATTATCGTCGTTTCAGGTGATAATCGATTCGTTCTTCTTAAATGTTTGGTTACGTAAGACATGTTTGTAATGGATAGATTAAATCTTATTCATAATCATAATTATATTAACATTATTTTTAACCCTAAAATGAGAATAAGACTTGAATGGATACGATGGAGGATGGATCTCACCGCGTTCGTGGAGACGGTAGTCCGTACGTACGCACGAACGCTACTTCCATTTAATTTTTATTTTAAAAGAATTGAATCCAAATTATACATAGGTATATTACTATTCCAGTATAATATAATATTTTATATATGTTACTTAAGTTCATTAACACCATCCTTTATACATTCCATGTGTGGTATGAACGAGTCATATCATTTTAAGGGGGCGGTAGTCCGCACTTCCTCAAATGAAATTATCGTATGTATATAAAACATGAAACGAATAATGGTATTAAATAAAATGGAATTACAGAAGCTTATATATAAAATATATATCATTAATATCATATTTAATTACAGTGCCATCATAATGGCCACCATGAGAGGCGGTAAGATGTATTTGAACAATCATCGTTTTGTGAGGCGTTACTTTGCCATCCACAGAAACATTATGTTCATCATCCATTAGATGGAGTTGTGTGTATGTGTAGTTTGAATCCTTCTTATAACAACATCCTAGTATATTGAGGATACTGGTGTTGTTACAAAAGAAAGGAATAAAAAGATTTTGGGGGTTGGAGAAGCAAAATAAATGAAAATAATTTAAGAGAAATCGTTACCTTTAATTTAGGTAACTCACTTTGGTTGGAACCAAAGGACTTCTTGAAATGCTTTCTGCCTATGGGGAAGCTTCAAGGAGGAGGAGAGGTATGTGGGGAGCTTAGTTGGGCAGAGTTTGGACGAGCCAAGTGGCTTGAGAGGTGTGAGGAATGAGTAGAAGTGGTCTCCTTTTATAAGGGAGAAGAGGGGCTCTTTAGGAAAGAGTGAAAGTATTACTTTATAATATAATTATATTCGGATTATAATGGTCCAAAAATCATTTAGGTCGAAGATAAGATGACTAATATTCT
The DNA here is from genome assembly GCA_963277665.1 of Viscum album. Taxonomy (NCBI): domain Eukaryota; kingdom Viridiplantae; phylum Streptophyta; class Magnoliopsida; order Santalales; family Viscaceae; genus Viscum; species Viscum album. The sequence goes on from OY728147.1 coordinate 126,366,880, forward strand.
AAATAACATCAACCAATAAGAATTGGACAGGTTTTAGATAATATTTTAATCATTATAATCTTATTTATATAAATGATTTATTAATGAGGTAAACATTGCATCATTATTGTGTCATTAATAATTTAAATTATTTGATGTCTAAAAATTATAAATAAAATATCATTATGTAGGAAATATTTTTATCTTTCTAATGAATATTTATAATCGAAAATCCAACATGTATAACCCTATGTAAAAATTGTTCTTTTAAAAGATGTAAGCTTATGCCATTTTTGTATTCATTTTAACTTAATTAAAATAAAGTGTCATTATCACTTACAAGTGGATCAATGGGGTCCCAAAATTGACCCAAAGATGCCCATGGTCGACCATGTATCAACCAATAGGGTTAAGACACGTTTTAGGGTAATTTAGTATTATTATAATATTATTTTTTAACCCTTATTTACCGGATTTACCCTTAACCATGGTAAATTAAATATTTACCGCAGTAACTATTCAAAATGTCTAAAAATAAAAGTCACCTATTTACACAATTTGAACATCCTGATTCCAAATATGGAATCCATTTTTCTAAATTCAAAACACAGAAGTGGCAGAAATTAATTTAAAATTAATTCCCGCTGTCCAAACAAAAAGCGTGTTTTTAAGAGATAATAACTATCAAAAGATTGACACTTGTTTATGTTCGGTTTAATTGTAAAATTATGTCCAATGACCAACATTATATTAAATGGTAAAAATATATTCTAAATATAATTTAAAATCACTCAAATTCACAATTTATCACTATTAATTATTTTGATTAAAAAAGATGTTTTTAATTAAAATTTAGTAATTTTCACTATTCATCAAAATATGAAAGTTATCCGAAAAGTACCAAAATTTCACCTTAGGCTAAATTTGATATTCCGAATCCAAAAATGAAGTCCATTTTAAAATATAAAATATATATAACTTCAAAAAGTAGGTATTATTATTCATAACAGCTAGTTTGATTGGTTACGGTGTGTTAGAACTCGAAGTTGCGTACAACACACGCTACTGTTTTATTCAAAGGAAAGCGTACCGTGGAAGCTTGGGATGTTTCATTTTAAATTTTTGATGTCCCCATTTAGTCAAAAAGTTTAAAATATTGTATTTAAAAAGGTTTCACTATTAGAAGTTGATAAAAGTGAAATACTGAAAATGAATCTGTTCTTGCAATATGACTAAGAAACTCATAATAGGGATTCTAAAATTATAAGGATTATATAAAGTTCAAAATGTAGTTAATACTATTCATGACCTCTTTTAATGGTGTGATTGAACTCGGTGTTGCGTGTAGTGAAAGTTATTGAATTATTTTTAAGAAATAACACACTCTGAAATCCTGGGGTGTTACAGACTACATCTCTTCTGGGGGCCTCAGGCCACATAGGTATAAGTCCTAAACTATCCTTGACTAGGAATCCTCCACCGGGGATTCCTTTTCACATGATGTCAAACTACCTGGTTGGGTCCTTCTCAAAAGACCTTAAATGGTGATGTGTCTTGTTAAGTGGCACCAAACTATGTGGGTTCTGATTCCTCTCACGAGGATAAGTAGGAAGCCCATGTTATGGGTTTGATCTTGACCTCATAATAAATCTTGTCCATTCTAGATGACTGTAAACTCCAGAGCTCCCCATCAGGTGGATTATATCTCATTTCATCCCAATAAATAACCCAAGGATTCCTTGTCTACCCATGAAAGGGTAAAATTGATGGTGAGCCTTAGATAAATATAGATCCCTCCATTGATGGAGAACCTCATATACATAGAGATGATTTTGAACCCGTGTGTAGTCAAAATGGATCATTTCTATAGGTTAATCTATAGCAGACACACTTGGTAATGAACCAAGGATTCATGGACATACCTTAAATATATATAAGTGTCCTAGAATAGGTTATAGTTTCTCCCAAAAATGGTGTGATTAACTTGACTTCCCATCCTCTTGACCAATGTGAGCTATTAAGTATCATTGGACAAGTTACCCAGTGAATTCCTACCTTTGGAAAGAAGGTCCATGAATCATGGATGTGAGAGTCATTGGTCATTTTTGGCTCCGTAAACAGAACCGTTAGAGACCATTGTAAGATTTTATACCTGACATTAGCAATGTCATATCACTTAACACTATCTAATCAATTGAATCGATCATAAACTTGTATTTGTTAAAAATTTAATGGTGAACCTGATGTGAATGCTTAACAAAGGTGGTATTATTTCCCTATTTCATGCCCCTTTTGCATCTAAAATGAAAGGGTGTCAAAACTGACCATAAGTTGCACATTTGTTCATGAGATGATACTTTGATGAGGTTTTTTTATCTCTATCTATCACATTCATTGGAGGGACTCTTCATAGGTTCCTTCAATATAATGGAATCTCAAAAGTTTTAACATACATGCATACCAGCCACTGCATTGGCCAGGTCCTCCGTGTAGTAGAGGACTCCATCACCCAGCTAACATCTTTAATGTTGGGTCTCGAATACACTACTTATAGAGTACCATTTGAATAGTACTCTTCCCACCTTGTAAGTAGCAAGATTGGCCCTCCAGGCCATGCATCTCTACCATCCATCCTTCTAGCAAGAGTCAACGGTTTAGAATCAGATGGCTCCACTAGTCATATACAACCATTTTTTGGAGCCTATCTCCATAACATTACAATGATTTCCTCCCTTACCTTAGGAAGGCTGATGAAGTCGTTACTAATTAATTCACCCCAATAGCATAGGGGCCTCGCTCAAGGGACCCTACCATAAATTTTCACCACTAACATTGTGCAACACAGTATCCTCACCAGGAAGAGGATACCACCCCATGGGTCCCTACTGAAGTCAAATGATCCCTGGTCCTCTTGGAGGCATGAAAAGTTTTACAATTAGATAATAAGTAATATGTCATCAGCCATATTCCTACTGAATAATCCATTAATGAAAATGTTGTGGAGCACTATAGGTAGATGTATATCCCTTCCAACTAACATTAAGCACATTGTCTAAATTGTACATAAATATTATGAGTCGGTTCCAAATCAAGCCACTTCTCACTAATCCTACCCTAGAAATAGGGTAGAAAAATACAAGTAGGTGCATATCTCTGTCGAGGCATATGAATCCCATTAGTCAAAAATGACAGCAAGAAAATATAGGAAGAGAAAAATTCTTATAGATAAAATAAATACTGTTAGTCAAATATGATGGAAACCAATGATCAAATTTAAATCACTACTCTCAAGTATGAAAATTTCTAGTCAAATATAGCGGCAATTGGAGAAAATAGTTGGAATATACAAGTTTCAAATCAGTGTTAGACTAAAATATCTACTCATGCATAGGAGAACTGTAAATACCCACAAGAATAAAATGGAGAACTGAAGAAGGTTCATATTCTAAATTTGACATAAAAATAAAAATATATTCATGTTCCAATCAAGTACTTCCCGAAAAATATTTTAAATGATGGAGGATTAGACATCAATTCCTGACCATATATTGCACACTTGTAAATATATAATTAAGACCAAAGTAATAGCAAGGATTCAATACCATACCCTTACATTTTTATGTGGGGTGACTCATCCACACAATGAGGTGGTCACTCTGGAGTAGACCTACATCACTACTCCAGTCCATGAGGGTTGTTGTAAATATTATGTGATAAATAGACAATAGGTTCAAGCCTAAATACATGTTCCAACTGGGGGACACTAGTCCACTTTGGTGGCTTTTCTAGGGTTGGAACATGTCCCATCTAGGACTCAATAAGTTTTCTAGCATATCCCAGCATCCCCACAAGATCAACTCAAACTAGAACCTATATATGAAGGTTATCACCTACAAAAATTGTCCCCAGTCTCCCAAAAGAGGGAGCCCAAAAATGAACCATGCCAAGGAAAAATGCAAAAAGAAGAGAAAATACATTAACCTACTTTAATAGAAGTTGCAGTTCAGGAGTCCATCATGCAGCTATCTTTGGTGGACCATGATCCTACTGATCCATTAAAAAATTAAAAAATTGGAAATATTACTTGTGAAGTTCCTCCCCGTAATATTTTTACGAGTATCTCTAATGATTTTCCACAGAGAATTTACTATGAATTGTTACTTCATGGATACCAAACCATCGATCATGAGTAATTATCTCCTGATAAGAATCACAGTAACCCTCTTAATTTATAGAATATAAAATAGAAATAAGGTCTTCCCCTATCAATTATCCTCCTTAAAGGTCCTCCCTAGGGAATACACAATTGAAATTATCCCTATTGTAATAAATCAAGCAATGATGGTATCCCTTTATATGGTATCCCCAACTGTAAATCCCCCCCCCCCACTATGAAATCTTATTTCAGCAAAAAGATCATCCCCTTGTTTTCATCCACCTTGATGGTCCTCCCCACAGTATATACTATATAAATTCTCCCTATAGTTGAACATCAAACTATGATGGTAGTCCTCGCTATGGTATCCCCAGCTGTGAAGATCCTCCCCATAGTGACGTCTTATTTTAGATAGATGGTCCTCCCCTTGCTGTTGTCCTCCATGAAGGTCATACCCATGATATACGATGCATAAATTCTCCCTATAGGTCAATATTATGTTGTGATGGTAGTCTTATCTATGGTATCGCCAACTATGAAGTCCCTCCCTATAGTAACATATTATTTCAACAACAGGGTTCTCCCCTTACTATCATCTAACCTAAAGTTCTCCCTAGGGTATACACTAAGGAAATTATTCCAACAGTTAGACATCAGTATATGATGGTAGTCCTTGCCATGTTAGCCCCAACTAGGTAGTTCCACCCCATAGTGACATATTGTTTTTGTAAGAAGGTCCTCCCTTTGTTGTGTTTTTCCCTGAAGGTCATCCATAGGGTATACATTGTAGAAGTTCTCCTAGCCTTTGGAAATCATGATATGATTATATTCCTCTTCGAAGTAGCCCCATATAAGAAGGTCCTCCCTGTAGTGACATCTTATTTCAGCAAGAAGCTATTCCCAATACTTTTTTCATTCCTGATGGTCCCTCCTATAGTATACGCTACAGAAATTATCCCTACAGTTAGACATCAAGATATTATAGTAAATCTCTCTGTAATGGAACTTGTTATGACGATCCTCCCCATTGTCAGATTTTAATTTGGCAAGAAGGTCCTCCCCTTACCATGGAAAATACAAGAAATCCATCATCTTCTAATGTTATTGGAATGATGGGTGAAAACATGTTAGATAACCTATCAAGAACATGTGAAATCCTTTCTCAAACAGAAGATATACGGGGGTAATGATCATCTTCTATGCTACCACTAGACTATTCACATATCAATAATAACCCTAATAGCCCCACTACATGTGACCAGATCATTTAGAAGTGTTCAAATTGGGAAGATCAAGTAGGGGAGTCCTTGGTGAAATAAAACCGGATATGTTTCTCATGAGATGAAAATTGGCCAAGGATAACATAAAAATTATGTTTTGTCTCAAATCTACTTCTTAGTTTGACATACTAAGGGATTTGTTAGAAGAATTCATATATAACCACAACTATAGAATTTCTTTATACCCATGGGTATAGCCTATACCCACGATTTCAATGAACCATGGGCAACTGAGGAGTCGATATAACCTCAACCTATACCCGAAGTTTTTGAAACTATGGTTATAGGTCTATTCCACCATGTCATTGACCTGTACCCATGGTTTTATAACCATGAGTATATTTTTGACAAAAAATCGCGCCACGAGATTCAATCTCTAGACCGCCCATACACACATCTGGTGCCTAACCACTACCCTATATTTCATATTGTTATATAAATATATATTTACTTATAATTATTTATATAAACCATGGTATACGTAGAAAGTAATGGGAATAGGCCTTCCTACAAAAAATATTTTTTTTCCGGCGGAAAAAAAATCCCACCAGAATGTGAAAAAGCTATACCCACTATCTAGGAAAACCAGGGGTATGGGTACCAAGAAAACAATCCTATACCCTCAATTTTATGAAAACCGTAGGTATAGGTCTCAAAACTCAACCCTATACCCACATTTTAGGCAAAACTAGGGGTATATGGGGGGTCTATACCCACATTTTGGCCCAAACCATGGGTATACGCTCCCATACTATACCTATACCCATGTTTTTTGGAAGAACCATTGGTATAGGCCCCCATATACCCACTATATTGCCCAAAACTATGGCTATATGTACATTTTCTAGTAGTGAACATTTTTCTCAATTTCTGGACAACTCTCCGCCAACTGAAAATAAGAATTCCTTACAATGGGTACGTAGATCATTTCAAAATATTGGGAGATCTTCTTCATCAAATTGGCTAGGATTCACTTCCTTCTATGTGGAGACCATAATCAATGAGGTGATAAAAATACCTCTAACTAACATGCCTCCATGCACTATAAAATTTGTGTCTTCTTATTGGTGATTCACTTCATGGTGCTCATATTCATCCATGAGGAGAACATGGATCTTTTGATTTTCCCCCAAAAAACTTTTTGTAGAACCCTATTAAAATGGAATCCTATAATTTCATTATACCAAGGCATTAATTTTGTTCAATACCTTCCCAAGAAAGTCTACATACTCAACATGAATAATTCTTGAGTAAATTTACATAGCTTCAGAACCGATGCGAGAAAGCCATCGAAAATTCCCTCATAAAACCAACATATTTGGGATGAGGCCCAACAATATGATAATTGGAGAAACCTCAGCCTGCAAGTCTGGAGGTATTTTTATCCCAACCTCCCCCTCAATGGAAATCATTTTTCCCTATAGAGAGAACGACTAGTGGATAGGTATCCCATTTCTTCCAATCTTGTGAATTACTTCCCCCATAAAAAAAGTGTATGAGAAAGTCATATAATGGCTCCCTATGAGTTACTATTCTCCAAGAAGCCAGAAGAGAATCCCATAATAGAAGGAATATATCAAATAAAGGCCGTAAAAGGACCTCATATCATTTAGAATCTAGTACGCCACCAACAAAGCATTATGTATTGGTAAACATCTTGAAAATAAATCATGTGGATCACACTAAACATGATGAAAGTGTAGAAGAATAGGGAGTGTAGGGTTCCACCTAGAATCTGTTCCACACTGAGAATGAAGGTGTGCTTATCTAGAACTACAGGATTGCCCTAAATTTGGGTGTCCCCCCAATCAATCCTCTACCACCTCCTTAGAGAATCCCTAATAGAGAGAGGAATAAAATTAATGTCATTTATAAACCTCCACCACCTCTTGATGATAATGATACCCTTATGATTGAATAATTATTCACTCAATATTAATTCGAAATGAAATATTTAAGAATAATTAACCCTTAGTTTCTTCCTGGTAGCCATCATATTGAATATATTCCCTAGGTAGGGCCTCAACATAGAATTTAAGTAGGTGTACCTCATCCATAAGGGTTTATCTTGGAAATTGAAAAAGGATGGGACAATTTCCAAAATTGGTTCTAGAACCATCTATTCACTTTGACTAAAGCATGGATGAATACTATGATGTCCCTCCATTAAAGTGGCAACTGTAATAGGTCTAGGTAAATCCTCAAAAGATGTCCCTCGACAGATATCGATCTCAAGTACCATCATAATCGCCACATCAAATTCTGCCCCTCATTATGCTTCTCCAATCCTAGGTTCTGTAAAACATTCATAAATTACTTTTCAACACCATAAAGTCATTGTCATCCTAATTATAAGCCATAGAGGAGCAGCATGCACTAGTATAATCAAAACGAAAACCTTACCCTAATTGGGTGAATGTAACCCTATCGAGGCTATGTTTTATAATCTAAGTGTTTACAATATTTGATGGATCATGAGACTTGGAAAAACATATTTTGTGTTATTCATCATATTTGGATCCCATGATAGTAATCCTATAGAAAAAATAATAATTGAATCTCATATGATTTGTGTGATCCCTACATGGGTTAGCCTTCATATGGTATACAAGTTTTCCATCTCAATTCCTAGAAGGATGGAAGGGTCTCTTTTGGTAGTTCCTTTTCATTTTCAGCTCAAAACTACCAAATAAATCAGTTATAAACCCATCAAATTGAAAACATAGATATAATGATAGATTCTTGGATATAATTACCATATGGAAAGCACTGATCTACTTCTTGAACCGACCAATCCCCCAGGAGTAGATGCTTACTTTGTAAATCAATAACCTCTGTGACGAGCAACAAACGCCGCTCATCTTGGTGAAGTATACAATTGGTTTTTGATATTTATACCTCATTACCCAAATAATGGAAGACTTTATTTAGAATACTAAGCTCAATTCTCAAGTAACTCCACCAGTCCTGAGAAAAATAGTGGGAAAAGATAAATTAGCCTCTACTATGATTAATCCATTCTATGCACCAAATCCAACTCCAAGGAATAAACCATATCATCCCACACCCACAGGGCATAAATAGTGACTCCCACCTCGATAAGAAGAGTAGCAGGGACCTAGGAAAAAATAATTTGAGGAATATAAGAATAAAGTTTACTCATTTGTAGATGATCAATTCTATGGCTATTTGATAGCCACAATGAACTGTAATTTACTCAGGCTACTAGAGATGAAAAGTAACAATGATTTCAGTCTTGAATACTAGACATATTATTTCTCCATTCATAGGATACTACGAAAAACTATATAATAAATCTTCATCTTAAAATAACACATATAAAGAAAAGATAGATTTTGGCCAAGTGAAATCAGGACTACCGCTAGCACAAGTGTTGTATGTTTATACTACTACACCTGAAGAAAAAGTAAAGTGATAAGAAGTTGTTAATAGGATACAACAAAACTTCTATATTCTAATTAATAAAAATAAAATCAACCAAAATTATGGTATTCTTAAATAGTAGTTGAAACAACCAACTTTTCCCCCACGTGATCCTACGACAATGCAGTTGATGTCTACACCCCCAAAACCCTCAAAAAGTAGATCGTATAAGATGAAGTGTGACAAAAAATGTAGGGGGAGTGTAGAAAGATTAATATTAATCATGTAAATAAAGTCATCTTTGACCCTCTTAGATTTCATTCCATTAGATCTGAAAGAACAGGCACCACCGCACCAAATGGAACCACCTGAAGCAGTTGGTCAGACATAGTCATCATCTTATGAATAGTTGATCCTCAAATATATTAATTTCAGTCACTTAATGGATCCCTTTTTAGATGATGAGTATGTTTATAAACCTAATTCCACCCCCCCACCTAATTAGTGAACCAGATGAAGTGGTCGTAGGAGCCAAGGATACCAAGGAATGTGCATCCATGGAAGAAGTCAAATTTCTAACTGCACCCTTGATCAAACCATCAATATTGTAGAAACCCATTGAAGATTATTTTAGTAGACCCAATGGGAACTGGTAAACTCCCCTAAAATTTCTATAATCCAATCTATCCGGATCATTTTGTAACATTCATCAGTAGATGATAAAGTGTCTAATTTCCCTTAGTTGGTAGGTAGACCAACTCACAAAGATCTGGAGAACCTCTAGCTTTGGTCTCGGGGGTTTATCCATCAACATATAATAATAAATCCCCTAAATAACCTATAATAGATCACCACTGTGTTGGGAATAACAAAAATGTAGACCAAAAGTATCATATCATTAAGTAGTTAGCCCTATTACCTATCAAGTTGTTAATCTTGGATGCCTAGAGTTTGTCAAAATACCTTAGCGAAGAGAAAATAGAGGCTCTGATGAGCCCCCAGATGTTTGAAGATGACGTTTCCTTCAATGAAGTCTATCAGACAAAGATTGATTCTGCAAAATTTCAAGCATATATCTCCTTTACAAATCAATAGGAAGATTTTGTTATACAAGGACACATTAGGCCCTTGTATATGTCCAGAGGGATTAATTGTGTCAATATCTGAAAATTCTTCATTGATAATGTATATGAAGTCAATCACATTAGAATACGAACAGATGATTAGTTGGGCTATAAATATGATAACATAGAACCTTCTACCATAACCATACAGGGATATAAAAAAAGTGAGAAAAAATTGCTGGGCCAAATCAAGCTTAAGATTCAGTTTGGAGACATCACGAGTGACTCTAAATTTTTTGTCATTAAAAAAACATGGCCTTAAACATCCTACTATGAAGTTCTTGGTAGCATCATCACGTGATGATTTCTTTATCTTTCCATCAATGCACCAAATATAAAATTAATGGAAAAAAGTAATGTTTCACGTTGATAAGTCCCCATCCAACTTCTTCTAGTCTCATTATATTGGTGCATAATTATATTATAGGAAATGGAAACAACCCTTCAATGATGGTATTAATTGGTTAACCACCCCGCATGGTTTGGAAATGATCCCAGTAGACCCCTTCAAATAGCTCGGTGATGAATATGCCATTCCCATCAATGAGGTCAGGTGTATTAATCCAAATTCAGAAGCATATTCAGAAGATCTCATGATTTTATCCATGACCATTGAGTCTAGTAGTGTTGGAAAACCAATTAAATCCTCATACATTGGTGAATGATTGAACGGAAATTCCCTAAATCAATCCACAGAGCTCCAATGAACCCCTACCTCACCCACTAAGAGTGAAGTGGAAGGAGGCACTCCTTCATCCCTCACTCTATCCAATCAATAAAAAACCCCGCTATCATTTGGGTTAGAAGAAATCCCTTCATCTTCTAAATAAAAATATATCGACTCTTTTCTCAACAATTTAGTACTCATCCTGAGACATGTTTTTCCATTGGAATAAGATTAATAATATGAAGAAGAATATTAAGAGGAGTAAGACCTTACGGATGCTTCTCCAGTATTTGAGGAGGGCATCTCTACCACCAGTGATGAACTTAGGGAAATAAATATGGGTGCATAAGAAGATCCACAACCATCCTAGATTAGTACGTCCATGTATTTACAAGAGTAAGACGTATATACATCCTTCTTAAGGTAACATTGAGATGTATTTTCCTGGAACTAAACAGAAATTCTAGGTCTCAATCCTGAGGTGGTCAATCACCACTGGAGCCTTCCATAAATCCATTGGGGCTATAAGTAAGCTTTCAAGAGTACACAACTGAAATATGATTCTAAGATAGAGGCTAAAGTTGACCAGATCATCATATCCAACTTCATTTTAGAGGTTCAATACCCTATCTGGTTGGACAAAATAGCCCACATCAAAAATAAGAAGGGGATAATCAGTGTTTGAATTAATTTCATTTATCTCAAATAGCACTACCCGAAGGATTATTTCCTAGTCCCGATCATGTAATTTATAATTGATGCAGCTACTATTTATAAGGATCACTCCTTCAAGGATATCTATTCGTGATAAAACCAAATCATAATGGCTTAATCAAGTGAAGAATTTACCACCTTTAGGTCCCTTGAGGGAGTATTTTTAAACCAAGTAGTGCCCTTTGGATTGAAGAATACTAGCACCACATATCAACGTGACATGAACTGCATCTTAAAACACATCCTCGATTAGTTCTTCAAATGATATGTTGATGACGTAGTGGTCAATTCTTGACAATTCTCAGACCACCTATCATATATTGAATCCATATTCAAAAAACTATGAAAACATAGCCTAAAAATGAACCCCTTAAATTATTCTTTGGGGGTCAACTTAGGGAAATTTCTCAGCATTTTCATATTCCATCATGGCATCAAATTTTTCCATGATAATAAAAGTATATCCATGGAATTTAACCTCCTCAGAATTTCATAGAGTTGGGAGGACTTCAAGGACACTTAGCCTACATTCGGTTCTTTATATCCAACCTTTCTAGAAAAATTGTTTCCATCACCAGGTTGATGAAAATAGGTTTTACATACATATCAGTGGACTGATGATTTCTCAAAAGAAATCAGATGTAATAAAAATTACTTCTTGATCCTATCTGTTCAAAATACATCTATTCATGGGATTCCCCTTATATAGTATGTGATAGCCTTGGAATGATCACTAGGATCCTTCCTACTGAAAAAGGACAACTTCTGCAGTGAAAATAGCCTTTATTAGCTCATCTGAACCATGATCGCTAATGAGACTTAGTATTCATATACCAAGAAGAGTTGTATGGAAGTATTCTATATATTACAGAAACTAAGGCTCTTCCTGAAAAACCATGAGATCTATTTGGTCTCTAATATCCACCTACTCAAATACATTCTATGCCGTATGATGTTAACCTGACTCTTTCCATGGTGAGCAGTCATCCTAAAATAGTTCTACATTTAGTTTGTGCATCAGAAATTAGTCAACTTCCAGGTGTTAGCATATTTTCTATAAAATCCCCCCTCAGTATAAATGACAGCATTGGATACTAGGTTACCTGATGAATAATTTTTCTCTATTCAAGAGGACCCCCAAATGTTGGAGATGCATTACGATAGTGCCTCTATAATCCCCAAAAGAAAATGTATGAAAGACCCCAAGATCAAAAAAGTGAGGATGGGATTCATGATAAAATCTACTAAAAAGGAAGCCATGCCTTACTCATTACTTCTTTCAAAGGGGTCCATGAACAATGAAGCATAAAATCAGGATCTCATTGTAGGGATACAATTGGAAATATAGGTACAAGTAAAACACATTAAGATAAAAAGTAATTTTGAACTAGTCATCAAGAATGTTAGTGGTGATTTTGCTATCAAAAATGAATATCCAATCCCCCTATTAGACCACATGTGAGGACAAATGGTGGAATTGCCTTCAAATCTAACACTAACTCATGCCCCCTGATCAAAAAATTCATAGGCCAATGCATTGGAAAATATAGCCACATATCCGGTTGATTGATGAAGATCAAATTTTATTATATTTTATACTGTAATTCATTGTTTATAATCCCACCATAGTGTTATTGTATGGGTAATTGTCACATTTTTAGGTTTTAGTGTTATTTTGAGCATAAATGCAAAAATGGCCAAATTCTGCAATTTTAACAAATTGTTTTCATAGGGGTATTTTGGTAATTTACCATTAAATATATGTCCAAATTTTATGATTAAAATTTTGGTAGAATACATATTTAATATACTTCATTTTTGTCTGCTTTACTAGGGGATGAATCGATTATATAGTGGCTGTAAAAATTCAATAATGTTGAAGCGTTTTTCGGGCGGACAGAATGGGAACCACCAAGGTAACAGATGGATAACTCGGTGCACAAACCTTAAAATGAATTAATTCCTTCTGGAATGAAAATAAGATTTATTAAGGCGCGTCCATGATGAATTTGAAGTTAAAATACCCTCATTAAGGAATTATGGGAATGCTTACAACATGTGGAAGATGAAACGTCTCACCAGGAAGAAACGGTTCAATTGGGTAATAAATTTATAGAATCTATAAACGTCATCCAAAATGGATCATATGTTGTTTCCAGATGAGAAATTACATGTGTAACAACTTTTGTTAAGGAAGAAACGTGTAAATCGACAGTTTGGAGGGAAATAATGTCAAAGGAAGTTGAAGAATTGAAAATTCGGCGAGTCAAATGGGTAGATTAAATGTCTCAGATTGAATCAATCATCACTCCTACACACGATGGAAAATAAATCTCATATGTGTAGGGTGTATGGAGGAGACATTATGGAACATTTTTTATGAATAAACCTATTACAAATTAGGTCATTCAATGGTACATCCACACGACATTATTTGGAGGATTATTTTGGAGAGAATTCTTTCACCTCATCTCCCTATAAATATGTATCCTCACCCCTTCTCAAAGTATTGGCACTTCTGTGTGGCTATTTATTATTGTTTTTTAGTTTCTCTTATTATATAGTATATTCATAATGATTTAATTTATATTATTATTCTTCTTCATACCTCATTCTTCCATTTTTTCTTTTATTTGTTTCTCCCACCGTATTCTCTTCTAACTCCATGAGAATGGGGAACTAACCTCGATGTTTTTTCGAGGGAGAGAATGGTGGATGATTGAGTTTCAATGTACTTAAATTTTAATCTCTTTATTTAATTATGATGATTTAGGTGGTGGTTAAATTGATTATGGTATGCGATTTCCCCATTTTCTTTACCACCGAGTTCTTCTTCTCATTCAACATTTATCCTTCCCTTCACTATCTAAGTCATGCATATAATGGAGTATGGATTGGGTAGTGATGGTCGGCATAGAGATATCCTAGCCAAATTTAGGAAGAGTATTTCCCCACATGCATAGATCTCGGTGTTGGGGAAATAACATTTTGAATAAGAGGGTGTATTGTGATAGATCTTAATCACTACATTGAATTGATATTGAAAATATTTTAATAAACAACGATATCAACCATTATGATCCCCCAAGAACAAATTTCTTCTTTCTTCTTCTTAACATCGTATAGTTTTCATTACATATATATATATACATTCATATTTTATTAATATTTAAAACTCATCTTTATATTAAATATTAGTTAGAAAATAAATAGTGACAATAGAATTTTGGTGTTGTGTAAGTTACCTCCTTGAGACCGACCTTGGGAGTGCACTATATTGCATTCTTAGGTAAATAATATTTTGATTGGGGATCTGCGAAAAATTCTTGTGCATCAAATTTTTTCCGTTTTTGGTGAGGAGCAACACTTTCACACACCATTTGTCATAAAAAACAAAAAACAAATCATAAATTTCAAAAACTAAAAAAAACTTTTTATTCATGATGTATTTCAATGGTGATTATTCTGCATGGACTAACCAATCTCAGGTTCCAGAAGAATATTACAATGATATTTAAGCTAAGTTTAAATGGATTAGTGCAGTCGTGGAAAATTTAGAGAGTCAAATAGATTTGATTGCTGAATACGTACATGCATGTTAAGAGAAACCCAAACCTAATCCTCAGCTGGAACCTGAACCAAAACGAGAGGTGGAAGATATTTCACCAATCATTTTTTATGTTAAAGAACCTGAGGTGGGTGAGAATGATATACTAAAGTAGTTAATCATATCATCATGTACTCAACCATTGCTCAAGGAGGTCCCTGATGTACCCATTCCAGCTGATTCACTTATGGGGGATCATCAATTTTTTGAAGACTCTTGGAATCACTTTGTAGAAGATAACCTAAAAACTGATCTTCCTATCTTTGATATTGAAAAATCAACACCTTTTGACCTCACTCTTGCATTGGAATATGATGCAGAAGATGAACCTGCTGAGACGAAAGTGCCAATGGTCTTTCTTTAAGAGATCAATTTTCTAGTTGACATACTTGAAAGGGAAGATTTCTTGATTGATTTGTCATGTTTTAATTTTATTCAAACTGAAATGTTTTCTGACTATTACTTTCCAGAAATGTCTGATACAACAAATATGGATCAGGCCTTAGATGTTTATGATGAGTCTACCAAATTGGTGGTGATCGAGGAAGAAGAGCCGGAGAAGCTGGTGGTGGTGCGACTACTTCCTCTACATCAACTTGTATATCATATGGAGGAGGACACCACAAAATTTCACAGGGAGCACCCCTATTTTCTATTCCCTCCCACTATAGATCTCAAATTCTATCTGTATTCTTTCTAGGGGTTGGGAACATTATTATATTCTTTGGGGTTCTCCAATCTCAGTGTCTACTGATGGAAACTGGGAAAATTCACATGTGGTGGTTTATCTCAATGAAACCGCATCCACCATCTGATTGGGGATAATGTGCTGCAACTGCCTGACTAGGGGAAGTAAAAACCTAGCACCCGCTTAGGGGTCTAAACCAAGCATTATCTCTTTTCTTTTCCGTTTATCATTCTTTTTATTTATTTTTATTATGTATTTTACTTACTTTCTTGTAGTATTAAAGTGGCTGCTTCTAGGAGCTTAACTCAAGGCATCCTCTTCTAAAATAATGTTAGGTTGTATCTTTCCTCCCCTTTGATTTTTTACTTTTATATTTATATTTTGTTGAGTTGAAATAAGGGGTAGTTAAATTTTTGTGTGGGGGAGTGTCAACCTGCTTAGTTCTTCTTGTGTGCTTTTCATTTTTGTTTATTATATTTTAAGGATTTTTGAGCTTTAATGAATATTCTTATCACTTTTCACACATCAATTGATTTTGAAAGAGTTTAAATTATTTTTGAAATAATGGATTTCAAATGATTGTTGATGTGAAAACATTTTTCTTGAATTTGATTATCAATAATTTTTATGAGTTTGACTGATTTTTGAAATCCATGACCCTGAAACACTAACTCAAAATATTTCTCTAATCCTGTGAGGTATTCTAAACCACTTTTTCATATTCTTACTAATACCCACACTTTCTTGGGGGAACATGAATTTTGTGTGAGAACCAGATTTTGTGAATAATTATCTTTCGAAGATTTGGATTTCATTTAATTTAATTAAAATGATTGAGGCATATCATTGGCTAGCCAAATTTTATCTTAAGACCCACCTTAACATTTATCCTTCAAACGCCCTTAGATGTCATTAATTGCCTTACATGTTTAAGCCACATTACAAGACAAGTTTTCCTTGTCTACCCGCTCTTTTAGTATTTTTCCATGGTTATTTCAAGTTTGAGTGTGGGGGAAGGGCATTTCATGTGATTTCATTGGGATTAGTATCATTTATTGGTTATTCGAGGTGTGTGTCAATACTTTGGGCAGTGGATAATAAGATAATTGGGCATGTGTCATCATTTCATTGTGATTTATTTGTTTCATCCATTTCTCCTTCAAAAAAAAAGAAAAAAAATGTAGTTGAGTTTGAATACCTCATTGTACATTATTTTATGACTCATGTCACTTTCAAAAATCAAAGGCATGGATTTTCTTTTATTCATTGTATTCAATTTTCAGCTCATCCTTCATGAAAAAAAGAAAAAGAAAATAAAGTTGTCTTTCTGGAGCTTTGAAAACAAAAATAGAGAGCATAGATGATATAATTCATTATAATCACTTATTGGCTCATGTACCATGTCATAAAAAGGGGGTGTTGTTGTTTTTCAAATTTTCAAGCGGGATTGAGAGAGTAAGTTTTTGTGTTTTACCATGATTTAATCATGCATTATACTTAAAATTTCAACATCCTCTTTCTAGCCTGGAACATTTTTTAATAATTTTCCAACCAACCCTATGCCACAGAATCATTTGAACCTTTAATTAAATCCCTAATTATTAAATTCATTTTCATGTTTCATGCTATGGAGAAATGATAATTTTCACAAACATATGGTGATACATGTGATCTTCAAGTATGAGTATAACTCTAGATTCAATTTCTCTTAAGTGAAGAGTGACATAAAATTCAATGTGAGGTAGGTTGTGATTGGGCCATGGATTTATTTTTAAAGATGAAAAAAATTTAATGATTTAAATGAAAATTATAGAGGTTTGTTTTTCATATATGTTACATGATGGACTTCTATTTTGGATAAGATCATTGATATTTTCTCATTTTTGATTGTTGTGTGGAATTTGATTTGGATGTAAGATGATTGCACAGGAGTGCAATGTTTAAGTGTGGGGGAGTGATGAAGCTAAAATTTTATTATATTTAATACTATAATTCATTTTTTATAATCCCACCATAGTGTTATTGTATGGTTAATTGTCATATTTTTAGGTTTTATTGTTATTTTGAGCGTAAATGCAAAAATGGCCAAATTCTGCAATTTTAACAGATTGTTTTCACAGGGGTATTTTGGTAATTTCCCATTAAATATATGTCCAAACTTTATGATTAAAATTTTCATAGAATAATTATTTAATTTCCATAATTTTTGTCTTCTGGACCAGGGGATGAATCGATAATCTAGTGGCTGTAATAATTTAATGAAGTTGAAGAGGTTTTTGGGCGGACAGAATGGGTCTCACTAAAGTAACGGATGGATAAATTCGCGCACACACCTTAAAATTTATTAATTCCTACTGAATAAAATAATAATATTTATTAAGAAACTTCCTTGATGAATTTTAAGTCAAAATACCCTCATTAAGGCATTATGGGAACGCTCACAACATGTGGAAGATGAAACGTCTCAGCTGGCAGAAATGGTTCAATTGGGTAATAAATTCATAGCATCGAGTAACGTCATCCGAAATGGCTCATGTTTTTTATAGATTCCATATTACATGTGGAAAAACTTTTTTTAAGGAAGAAACTTGTAAATAGATGTTTTGGAGGGAAATAATGAAACATGAAGTTAAAGAATTGAAAATTTGGCGAGTCAAATGGGCAGATTAAATGTCTCGGGTTGAATTTAGCATAACTCCTACACAACATGTACAATAAATATCATATTTGGAGGGTTAATGGAGGAGATATAATGGAAAATATTTTATGAAGAAACATGTTAAAATTATTCCATTAAATAGGACATCCACACGGCATCATTTGGAGGATTATTTTGGAGAGAATTCTTTCACCTTATCTCCCTATAAATATGTATCCTCACCCCTTCTCAAAACATTGGCACTTCTGTGTGGCCATTTTATTTTGGTTTGTAGTTTATTTTCATTTGTAGTATATTCATAATGTTTTAATTTATATTATTATTATTCTTCATACCTCATTCTTCCATTTTTACTTTTATTTGTTTATCCCACTATATTCTCTTCTAACTCCATGAGAATTGGGAACTAACCTCGATGTTTGTTCGAGGGGGAGAATTGTGGATGATTGAGTTTCATTATACTTAAATTTTAATCTCTTTATTTAATTATGAGGATTTAGGTTGTGGTTAAGTTTATTATGGTGTGCGATTTCCCCATTTTCTCTACCACCTTTTCTTCTTCTCATTCAACATTTATCCTTCCCCTCACTATCTAAGTCATGCATACGATGGAGTATGGCTTGGGTACTGATGGTCAGAAAAGAGATCTCCTAGCCGACTTTAGGAATAGTATTTCCCCACATGCAGAGATCTCAGTGTTTGGGAAATAACATTTCGAATAAGAGGGTGTAGTGTGATAGTTCTTGATCACTACATTGAATTGATATTGAAAATATTTTTATAAACAATGATATCAACCATTATGATACCCCAAGAAAAAATGTCTTCTTTCTTCTTTTTAACATCATATTTTTTCATTACATATATATATACATTCATATTTTATTCATATTTCAAACTCATCTTTATATTATATATTAGTTAGAAAATAAATTGTGACAATAGAATTTTGGTGTTGTGTAAGTTTCCTCCTTGAGACCGACCCTGGGAGTGCACTATATTTCATTATTAGGTAAATAATATTTTGATCGGGGATCTGCTACAAACTCCTATGCATCATTGATCCAGAATAAAATTAAATGGACATCAACATTGCATACCACAAGATGGTCTCGCCATTCATTCAGGCCAACATTGAAGAAATTTGATGAGATTAACCCCATCTATGAGCTGTACAGTCCCACCACAGTTTGGATGACACCGATTGTGGACTACCATTAATAGGGGGAGCTCCCACAAGATAGGGACAATGGAGAAGAAATTAGAAGACTAGAAATTAACTTTATTTTTTAGGACAACAGAAATCAAAAAATTCCTCTATAAGAAAAGCCTTGACAGGGTCCTTCTTATGTGCATTGATAGAGAGGATATCGTTGGTGTTATTATGAAATTTCACAATAGAGCTTGTGGTTCCCACTAATCTAGATCCATGATCTCCCATCAAATTCGAATTCATGGATACTGTTAGCCCACTATAATGTAGTACTATACTAAATTCAATAAAAACTTCCATTCCTTCCACGTTCATGAAAATTTCATCCACCAAACCCCAGTGTTTCATTACACAGAAAAGTACCCCTGGCCATTTTCCATATGGGTAATGGACATAGTGGGGACATATCCTCCTAATATACTCAGGAAGTTAATGTTTATCCTCATAGAAACCATCTTATTTAACAAGTGGGAAGAATTCATACCCCTAAAGGCATTTGGTAAAGGAAACATTGTCTTCTTCATGAAAGAAAACATAAACACTAAATTTGGTTTCCCTTATACAATACTGACAGACAAAAACACCTATACTGAATTGGGGAAGCTATATCAAGAGTATGATATCAAGACCAACCGTTCATACCACTACCATGCAGTGGCTAACAAATAGAAGGAGGTCTTCAACAAGACCCTGTATAGTATACTCCATAAGTTGGTAAGGATAAAAAGTCATTGTCAGACAAGCTCCTCTATGAATTTTGGGCTTACCAGACCATGCCATGCACATCCACCCAAGAAACTCCATACCCATTAGTATATGGGATAGAGGTAGTCATTACCATCAATGTTCAATTTCCCTTGGTTCATGTTTCTATTTGTGATCAATTATCTAGAGATGATAAATCCCAGAAACGAATGGATGGATTGATGTAACATGATGAAAATATATTACATACCTTGGACCATTTTAAGGTTCAGCAAAATTTTATTGCACAAGCCTTTAACAAAAAAAATATCTATGGTCATTTCATTAAAGGAGAGATGGTGATGGTTATCAGAACACTGATGATACTCATAAATTAATATCCAAATATGGAACCAAAATGGTAGAGACTGTATACCATACACAACGTATACTTCAGTGGAGATTATTTTTTGATCTCAATGGGTTGACAAATCATTAGGTCTCCTACGAATGCAAGGTTCTTGAATAATTATTTCATGTGACTGAATGATGCTTCATCCTGGCCACATGATGTTAAACTATATGGATATCTTCCATGAAAAATTACATTAAAATTTGTTTCCATCATCCTAATACAATGTTGTTAAGATGTAGGATAAATCATCCTAGCTACACTTCACTAAACTATGTAGAACCAAGGGTTTGAACTCCATGAACATAAACTATAAATTAATTTTCTCACTGCATGATTTTAAATTGCACAAATATCTTGTTTGAATCATAATTTTGTAGCCCATGAGCCATATTTTTGTAGGATAATGATGAAATTCTCATGTCCTTGGATGATATCTAGATCTACATTGAAGTCTCTTTATCTGTAACTACAGGTGTCTTAATTCCTTTCATCATAGGATATGTAGTGACACCCAAACCCTATTTCTTGTCCCATGCCATGAACGATGGGAGAAGTTCACTCATCGACGTATGTATCAAACCTACAAAGATAATTCCCTTCCAAAACTATGTGTGTGTTGATTTTTATCATCACATGATACATAGTGACACCTAGACTCTACATTTCAAACCCAACTACAAATTTCCATCCATCATGGGATGATTTTCTCACCATCCTTAGGCCTCAGAGCCTCTCTTCATATCAGGATTATGTTTTTCACTGATATACAAAATAATCATTCTCATAATTTGAATACCATTTTCCTCACTCTATGATGTTAAAATTCATGGAACTATGGTTTCCTCATTCAATATGGCATCACCTTCAGCACCATTAATATACCATTCCATATTCATGAACTATGTATGGCTTTATTCCTATTCACATAGTATATTTAATGACACCGAAATCTCAATTCTAGGGTCTATCCACTCCCAAAAAAATTCACCACTCCCAACATGTGGTACTAACCTCTGTAGGGAGTTTTGAAACAAAAACTACATATAGTTTTATTCTCATCTACAAGGGATATGTAGTAATTTCTAGTCATTTATTCTTCATAACCAAGCATTAATTCATCCAACCCTCGGGACTCTTGTCCTCAGTTTCCCTTGGGAGTGTGTGGTGTAGAATATACCCTCTAAGGTCCTCATTCATGTTGGGTCATAGTGATTGGGGCATAAACACCCCCATTGGAAACCTTCTTTTCCCTCTGTCCTCACAACATAGCGTTAAACTATGTTACTAACATCCTATCTGTATGATGATATACTACATAGCATCATCCGTCTTAGAATATGATTATAAACTATAAAACAACCATTTTCCTTTATGTATGATTTCAAACAAAATAGTTTCATCATGAATCCCTCACCTAAGAGGAAATCACCCCCGGAACCAATCATTCACTATTTTGTGATCAAATAACTATATACAACTTGACTCATATTCACACAAGATATATAGTGATGCTTGGATATCTAATCTAGGGCCTATCCATAATGAGAAAAAAAGAGAAAATTTTCTCCTCCCTGTGTATAAGTTATATCTACAGAGTGAGTCCCTTCATCAAGAACTATGTGTGGCTTAATTATTATTTTAACAAGATACAATGTTATCCCTAGGAATCTTTTCCTAAAGAGGATAAAATAAAAATTTACCCATCTCTTGTTTTCAAATTTATGTAAGAGATCTTGAATTATAATTACTCATTCAGAGATCCATCATTGAAACAGAAATCTCCTCTATGTGTGAGTCAGATATATGTAGGAATTTCCCAACTCCATAGACAATCATGTTCTGAATATTTCTTACATGCTCAGAAACATCCCTCAAATTAATATAACTCCATTTCGTAGGAAGTTTTGGTTCTTCAAAAATGTCCTAATCCATCAAAAGTGCAGGTACAGTTTCATAAGGAAACCATAATTTGACTATGCATAATATGCATTAATTGGATCTACATAAGTTTCCCAAAAAATGGAATATCAACCAAAGGGAAATTCAGACCCAGAAGAGGCTTTTCCTACCTCTGTATGACCCAATGTCTTCCATGCCTTGAGTCATTTATCCTGATCTGATAATATAAAGAAAAATGCTTTAAAATTTACATCCCCCTCATATCTGATGAATTTCAGAACATCCCTGGTCTATTAGCCTCATATTACTCAGGGTTTCTTTGACAAGTGTTCACAGTCGTATGACTTTAAACTAGAGGACCCCATGTTATCCTCACTGCATGACATTAAACTTCATGGCACATGTCCAAATAACATGATACTAAAACTATGTGATATGAAAAAATATGTTTATCTTGATTCCATTCATTACACGATACGTAGTGACACCCGAACCTCCCATCTCAGGTCCAACTATATGATAAAAATATACCCTCTTTTTCTATGTATGGTTCAAACCTGCATTATAAATTTTTAGAAAAAATAATGTATGTCTTCCCCAATGTTCTATTTCATGAAATAGATCTAGTAGGTGATTCCAATATGAGCCTCACCTCATTGGTGATCTCATATTCAAAAAAATCCCCACTCCGACTTGCATGAAATATCTACATGGGAGAGTATAATATGAGCCTCACACTATTCGTGATCACATATCCAAAGTGAAATTCACCTCTGTCCATACAAGATTTTATGAGAATGTGGGGGAACCTTTCAAGATCTTTGTATGGATTTATTCCTATCACCGAAGGATACGTTGTGACGCCCAAACCCCTAGTTTTGGGCCCATCTACAAGTTCCATTTTCCATCGCACTGGGTGATCCATGTCCTTACTTAATGATGTTAAACATCATTGATAATTTCCCTTTAACACTATATTAAAATTTTAGGGATTACTATAGCTATGTACGACATGATTCCCACCATTACTGGATACTTAGTGATGCTTGGATTTTCTATCATGGTCCCAAATACAATTAAAAAATACCCCTTCCATGTGCACTGGTTAGACCTGCGTAGGGAACCTCCTCATACCTTCAGAGGGAGAATGTATCTACTTATTCCTGTTAAATTTTTTCTGGAATGACCCTTTCATTTTTGGGCACCCTCTTTTCACAAGCCAAACTATATACCTGAAAAGGTTTGAATCTTGATAACCTTCTATGGACATCAAAAGTGGAGATCCAAGGTCACGAGGACACCTTTTTGGCTATGAACAATATGAACCAGTTGGCTCTTCATAATTTTCCCATAAAAAGCATGTCAGGAATAGGTAAATTCATCCATATGAGAGGCTTATCATACATTTGTATTCCCTGAATGATGTTTACATCCAATATAACTAATTGGATTCAAAAACAGCCCAAATTAAAGTTTACTACCTTTTCCCCATTCATTCTTGAAGATGATAGAACATTCTTGACCAGAAGAACCTAAAAAGGATTAATCATTTACCCCTTGGTCTGAGAAAAGTGACCTTAAATAAATAGCCTATAACATCTTGTGTGTTAGATGTTAAACTACAACATTCATGTCTCAGTTGTATATATATCAACCCTAGACTTTTAAAAATATTATTACATGATTCTAACCCTAATTAACCATTAAATACAAACTAGGGATCGTAAATTCTATTTTATTCGGAGGATTAGGTATATAAAATTGAAAACATGAAACCAAAATGAAAACAACTTTTATTTAAACTTCATAATGAGATCCTAACTCATATTGACCTCTAACATCTATATAAGGTGAAATGGGGAATACATTAACAAAGGCATGATCTAAAAGCCTAGTAAGTGAATAAACATTGTAATAAAGCTTATCACATGGGTTAGAAGGAAAAACTTGGAGACAAAAACAACCATGAAACATAAAACAAACATATGGAAGTATAAAATTTAAATCATTGAATCATGTAATCATGGAATTTTAGAAATGTGGAAACAACATACAACATTACACAAGCATGATTCAAGGATATTCACCAATACCATTACACATGGAGGAGCATGAGTCAAGGATAACCAACAAAACCATTGCACATGATCAGTATGAGTCAAGGCTGGCAACCAAGACCATTTCACATGATTTCCTATGAAAATAACTATTTCCCAATGTGTTGGAGGGATATATGGGCACAACTAATATAACATATTCATTAATATGTGTTCCACATGAATAATTATACATGTTTAATAAAACATAAACTTAAGGGTTACCCATGAAAAGAATAGGGTTTCATAATTATATAAAAAGGAATAACAAAGTGGAATATCATAATGGTGTCCAAGAAATAATGTATTTAAACAATAAATATATATTAATATGTAAAAATTGGAATATATCATGATAATTAATGTCAAACTAAAGTGAAAACCTTTAAAAGAGTGTTTAAGAAACATTATAAATAAAAATATTTAGTATGATTTAAGGAATATATTAAATATTCTTTAAAACAGAAAAGGCATAATTGTTTAAATATAACCATAAATGAACCAAAATATTAAAACATGATAAAATAAATGATTTTGTAAAAATAATGGTGTCTTAGAATATATTATGCATTTCAGTTGAAAATGGGTAACAAATCGGGAATTCCCTTTGATCTGTATTTCTTATTGTGATGAATTGAGAGGGAAAATATATTAAAACATGTATTTCTCAATTAAAGATAGAATAATTGATATAGGAAAATACACTAGGAACACATGTATATAATTTAAGAGGATTAAAAAATAATAATTAATAATTACATTTGGTTAAAGGGAGATAAATCATGACCTGATGAAAAATGTTGGTTTGGAAAGAATCCCTTGCCTTATGTCTGAAAGTGTTATGTACTAGTAATTAATGCTCTAGACAATCAGATTAAATAAATAAATTAATTAATTAATAACCAATTATAAATTTATCTGATTCATTATAAATTTATTATGTTTATTTATGGACTTTTGATGAGTTATAAGATATAATTTTATCATTTGGGGGCATTCTTTTCCTTTTCTATCATGACCGGTTTACTTTTATACATGTTTGGAAAATCCTATAGAATGATAAGAGTTTACCATAATTGAAATTAGTTGTTATAAATGAAATTAAATAATATTTTATTATATTATATTTTATTTAATTGTGTGTGAGGATGATTAATTTGATAAAATTTTAATGAAAACCATTCAGATTAGTTGGGTAGTTATTGATCACCACGAACTAGTTTTGTTTTATTAATTAATATCATGTATATATAATGGTTTTTGAATAATAAATATGCTATAATTAATATATTATAATCTTATTTAACCATAAATTATATTTTATGACCATCCTTTAATGTGGTAGTATAAAATTAAAACTCGTTATCCTTGAATGCGATAAACCAACACATCAAGGGCGATGTTATCATTTTTAGTAAAAAATGAGAGGCGGTGAGGAAAGATGATGATTCGTTACAATAAAATAGTAAAATTTCAGTATATATAATATTCTGGATTTATCATTTCACTTGGATAAATGTATGTAAGGAGAGAATGATAAAAAAAATAAAAACAAATAAAATTAAAAGAGAACATGTGATGATTTACCTCTTAAATTTCTCCTCCTCGAGATCCTCCTTAGGGAAATGGGTTTGGTAATTTATTGAGACTGAAGACTCTTGGATATGGGGGAGATTCGTGGAAATAGGTTTGGGAATAATTTGGAAAATATTCATGTATTTAGAGGTGTAAGGAGAATAGGTGGTGAGGTTGTATTTATAGTAGAAGAGAGTGGTGTTTTTTGAATATTTTATCCCTTAGTTTATTATTTTGGATAAATACATTATATTGTGCTGAGAATTATAACTAAATATATTAAATAATAAAGGTTAGTTTGATATTATGTTTCTTACAATAGCCATGACTCAAGGAATAGTTTATTTTTAATTTATAATGTTATATACCATAAATTACTGTATTTCACAATTCACAAAAAATTCCATTATTTTAGAAATATCCCAAAATTTCACCCTAAATATTTTTTGACATATAAAATTAAAATATGTAATCTATTTTATGAAAATAAATTTCTAAATGTGATAAATTTTATTTTTAAATTAAATCATCATTTACTCGAAAAATACAAATTTTAAAATTATTAATGATTTTTATACACTTTGAAAAATTAATTATGGTCTTATAATATTATATTATAATAATAAGACAAAAAATATTTATTTATGAATATTTTATTAAAATAAATTTTCTATTAAATCATTATATTAATTATAAAATTTTAAACAAACATATATGTTTTATAAAAATTCCAACACTTAATTTATCATTTTCAAAAAAAAATTACATATACTATGATATAATTATATCATATTTTCATTTATAAGATGAATAAATTTTATTTATACTTTAATTATTTAGTTTGAAATTCTATAGGCCAGATTACTATTTCTAATGTTCATGTTACTATTCTAAAGTTCAAGTTACTATTACATAGGTATAGGTTCCTTAACTTCTATAAATACCTTTTATTTCATTAATTAATAATTTATCAACATTATAATGTGTTCTCAATGTGATTTGATATAATTTATACTACATGAAATAATTATTAAATGAATAATTATATTGATAAAATTTTGGGTCATTACATTCTTCCCCCCTTATTAAATTCAACCCATGAAATTTTGTTTTACATACTAAGTCGAAATATATAATGAATAAAAAAGAAAACTATTAAAAATTCATGTTTATTTAATGTGAAAAATTAGTGAATTTTATTGGCTAATAAATTTATGTAGTTCAAAAAGCATATTGGTTTGGCTTATGCAGTTTGTAATTTTATTTTGAACCTCAATGATTACCTCATTGAAGAATTTTTTTTTAATGTGTCGTCATTAATTTCTTGTTGTTTATCATAAATTCATGTTTAATAAGACATGATTTAATAGATATATTGAATTGATAAATCCAATTAAGGTGTTATCTAGTTCATAAATCATAAGACAATTAATGAAATTCCCTGAAGAATTTAGAAATTTTCATCAGTTTAAAGAAGGGGGAAAGGGGTACAAGGAAAAGTATCCAACGTATCTAGAACACAACAATGGAACAAAATGAGCATATTTTTTATAATTCCATATTGGTATTTTTATTTGATACATCATAATTCTGATGTAATTCATATTGAGAAGAACATTTGGGATAATGTGATTTTTACATTTCTTAATGAGAAGGCTAAATCGAAAGATCACATTAAGGATTGTAAGGATTTTTAGTCGATAAATATAAAGCATGGTTTGTGGGAAAATGGTAATGGAAAGTATCATTTGTCTATTTTTACAATTAAAAAACATGAGAATGACTTTTTCATTCAAAAATTAAAGAATGTAAAAGTTCCAAATGGATATTCATGTAACATATAAAGTTACATTAACTTAAAACATTCAATGTTACATGGATTGGAAAGTCATGACACAAATATTATGGTATTGCTATTAGAATTGGTAATATGTTACCTAAATAAGTATCTGTGGGTTTAGTTGATTTTTTTACCTTTTTTAGATATATTTTTTAAAAAACAGGAAATCCAATTAAGCTTGATAAACATTAAGAAATAATTTTTTTGATACTTTTTCATTTGAACATGTTATTTCACCCTTCATAATTCATATTCATGATTCATCTGACTGTTAATTTGGTTGAAGAAGTTAAACAAGGTAGACCGGTACACTATCAATGAATATATCAAATTTAAAGGCATGTTGATATTATTTTTATTTTTATTGGTGAATTCAATTTTATAAAATCAATGAGTAAAATTTTTTAATATGTTTATTATTATTTCCATCAGGTAAGTTGGTCATTTGAAATCATAGGTGAGGAATAAATCCCTACCAGAAGGCTCTATTGTTGATAATCACACAACAAAAGAGTTTTTGACCTTTTTTATTCTTATTTGGATGGGATTGAGACTAGATTCAATTATGTTGGACATGTTTATGACATGTCAACTAATTCTTATTCCGAAAACCAGACATCGGTATTTATAACTTTTGGAAGCCAATTAGAAAGGGGTGAAATTTTACACTGACTAAATTTTATTTGATAAAAAACAATATATATATATATATATGTTACACAATTGTTTTATTATATATCCATTTATTTATCAATTGAGATTAAAAAAATGGTAACTTAGGGATCGAGCTCGAAATGAGCTAGAATTAACAAAATTTATTAAAATAGATATTTTTGAATGGTCCACTAGTCATATAAGTATATTCTCAAATTCATATTTCTGATGTGTAGTTATTTTGTTTATGTTAAAAGTAACACCTTATGTATTTTTTCTAGATAATTAATGTTGATAGTTGAGTTGAAATATAAAATTATTTGATATTTTTGGATAAATCACTTCTAATGGAGGCTAATAGATTTTATGCCTACAATATTCATAGCTTTAGGTTTCATACAATTTATCATGAAAAATAATTGAAAAATCAAAATAGTGTTGTATTTACAAATTCATAGGTGGGATAATATTGAATGATAAATGATATAATTTAATCAAACTAACATAGTATGTTTTTAGTTATATTATTCAAATTCATGTGTGTCAACATTGATAGGGGTCTAATGAAAAAAAATTTACATGTTACTTATGTCAACTTCTCTCATTTGATCCATACCATTGAGCATGTAGATCATGATCCATTTATCACTTATTCAAAGTAAAAGATGGTTTATTATGAGGATGATGAAATAAATGAGGTTTGGATTGTTATTATACACTTAAAAGAGAGAGAATTATATGATATAGGTGATGAAGATCAATTGGTACTTTGTGATAGTGGGCCTCACCAACCACAATACATTGAATAATTTTTTCCTGGAAATATCAAAACAATTTAACTTTGAAGAGAGGGTGGAACTGATACAGTCGTCCCAATGGAGGTTTATAACAATGAAGACAATTAAGGTGAAGATAAATAAATGTTTAAATTGGTAACTAAACTATATTACAATTTCTCATTGATAGGTTTTTCCTACAAATATATAATGTTCTGTTTTTTTTTGTAAAAATATTTTATTTTTTCATTTTTTATACATTTAATATTTCTGAATCATTTGATTTATATGATTATGAAGAACAAAAAAATATATAGGATCCTTGATAATAAACATCTTGGAGCATGCCACAACTACCATTAGTTATTGTAGGTCTGAGTGATTTTATTGCACCCGAGACTACTAGTGTGTCAGATGTTTCCCTTATGTCATTGGTAGCCTGCTTCATGGTCCACCACCATCGATAGAGCAGTTTTTCACCCCCCCCCAATCTAGGGTATATTAACAAGTTATAAATAAAAAAATTTATGTCATTGTATAAAAAACGATATATTTTATTAATTATTTAATTCATTTGTCAAACAGATAAAGACAACCATATAAGAGATACAAAGATGAACGTGAAATATGTATGGGACCTAAAGGAATTAAATATTATCATTATTTTCTATGATTTTGGGGTACCTATCAGGGATGATTCCAGAATTAATGGGCATATTCTTTTGGTAGCTTTCTTACAGGATGGTAATATTTCCCATTAATTATTAATATTATAGTAATATTCCTACATCATAAAAAATTATGTATATGATACTCTAGTAAAGGTAATATTAATATAATATTACTTTGTAACTAATTTAAAATACATGAGTAAAACTTTGTAATATAATTATAATGTGTAATGATTTTTATTTATAAATTTTTTTTCATTTTGATTTCCCTGACTTCATTTCACACCCATAGACTTTGAAAGTTTTGGGCAAGAAATGGAGTGATTTGAAATGAATTTATGAAATGGGTTTAATGAAACATCTCTGAGAACGTGATAGATATATGAGAATGTGCTTGAAAGAATTTCCCATGAGACATTGAATCTCTTTGTCATTATTAATAGAGATTAACCTCAATAGGTAATTACATATTTTACAATATCTTAAAAACATAAACATAATAAAATTATAATTTTTATAAATTGTTCTATTTTTTTATTTATCTAAAAAAATACTATGAATCGTGAGAAGAAAGACATTCCTCACATCCTTAGGTCTCATAGTTTTTCGGGAGAAAAAACAATTTTGGATTCTATTTTATTTTTTATTATTTACATTATTTTGTTACAATTCATAGTTTTTTCTAACATGTTTATATTTTTTTATAAATAATAATGAGTTAGGTCACTCTATTAGACAAATAGTGTTGTGGTTTAAAGTGGATATGAAACCTCATGGTAGTTTTTTAAATGACCATACCAAAGATGCTAGAGTAGGTACATTTCATTACCATTTTAGGATATTTCATTACTATAAAAACATAATAATGAAAAACATAATATAAAAACTATAATTCCTTAAACCCAATTAAATGGGGATGGGTACATGAATCAAGTGATTCCAATTTGGGGTCGTTTTGTACATCTATCCAACACTAATTAATTATGTTTAAGGCTTTCTTTTTGTTATAATTTATTTTTAAATATTACTTTTTGTAGTAATTAAAAAGAAATAAATATTATTGAAAAAATTATTAATTACATAACATTATAAAACTCACTTATTTAAAAAAATAATTGTTAATATTTTTATAATAATAGGTTAAAATTCATGATGTATGGGATGTGAACCCTTCACAATCATCATCAGTTTCCTATAATGATGTTTTTTCAACTGTTTTAGTGATGGAGTATCTCCAACGTGTATGAGGGATGGGTTTCGAGCCTACTCTACTAGATATCTTTAGTATAGTGTCATCATCTGTTACTACTACACCCGATCAGGGGTTGATTAGTTTCATTGATTTTGAATCAAAATAATGAAATTACAAGATTGAAATAAAAAGTGCAAGAAAAGGGTTTATATAGGAAAATGAATGATCAGTGGTGGTCGACAATGAAAAATTATTTAGTTTATATATTTCAGTGGATGACTGGCATGATCCATAAGGTAATATCCATCCTTATAGATCATCCTACCAATGTAAATTCAAAATTACCTAGATCATCCACAGATATTCAAGAACACATACAACTTTAGTAAATAAAACTAAAATAACACTTTTATATAGAAATCATGCACATCGAGTCATATTGATCATATATTGTGTCGTATTAACATGGTGTTGATTTATAAAGGTCAAAAATGAATTATAGATAAATATCCAAATGTTTGAAAACAATATGATCTTTTTTTTCATGGTTATGAATCCATAACCAGTTTTTGAATTTACCAAAGACATCAAAAACATGTTTTGGGGGGTAAAAACATTGCATAAAATGATGGATTACCCTGAAATAATAGAAGAAAGACCATAGATTGAATTTAAAAATTTATGAACTGACAAGATATCATTCTATATTTCGCTATGACCAGGATGGTCGTAAATGCATTTTTAGTGTTTTAAATCAATAAAACATGCATTTAATGGTAAAAACCATAAAAAATGACCTTAGATTAATTTGAAATCCTTGGTAAACCATTATAGAATTAATTTTGATCGGTATGCATAGACAACATGTCAATCAGACATTCAATGTAGTCAGAATGACTCGATAAACACTTTTTAAGGGTAGGAAATCCTTTAAAAACATGTGTCGGGGGGTAAAAATAAAGAAAAAAACTTCTTATTGACCATAAATAAGAGAGAAAATACTATAGATTAATTTTTGAAATTTAGGAATCAATAACATGCCATACTAAATTATGGTTTTTCCGATATGGCTGTAAACACATTTTTAGTATTTTAAAACACTAAAAAATCATGTAACAGTCAAAACCATAGGAAACATCCTCATACTTATGTGAAATCATAGGAACAAAAGCTTTTTGTTATTTTTGAAATGTGATCATAGACTACACATCATTATGAAGTGTGGTGTGGTCGAAATGACTCGATAAATACTTTTTAATAGTACCAAATCCTTTAAAAACATGTTTTGGGGGATCAAAGCTAGTAAAATGATGTTGGATTGACCTAAAATTATTGTAAAATGACTTGGGAATTATTTCTGAAATGTAGAAACTGATATAACATCATTCTAAGTTACGGTTTTCCGGTGATATCTGTAACACATTTTTAGTGTTTTAAATCAATAAATGTGCATATAATGGTCAAAAACAAAGAAAACAATCTCATATTGATGTTTAGCCTTGGTAAAATAACTTTTTTGATATTTTTTACATGTAATAACAAACAAAAGGTTAATCTAATAGGTTATGTGGTAAGTATGACTCGATAAACACTTTTAAAAGGTACTAAAGCATTGAAAAACATGTGTTATGGGGTAAAACCTATGAAACATTATCATATTTCCTTGAAATTATAGGTTAAAAATCCTAGATTGATTGTTGAAATGTACGAAATGAAGACACATTATTTCGAGTTATAGTTTTCTTAGGACAGTCATAAATACATTTTTAGTGTTTTGAAACACTAAAAGATTCATGTAATGGTCATAACACTAAAAATGACCTCATATTAAATTAAAATAATATGATAACAACCATTGTGTTATTTTATATGTGTGTTCACAAACTACACATCAATATGACATGTGGTGTGGTCATAATGACTTGGTAAACACTTTTTAAATGTATTAAAGCCTTTAAAACATGTGTTGAGAAGTCAAAACTAGAAAAATAATGTCATATTTCCTTGAAATTGGATAACTGTTAGTGTAAATTTATTTTTTAATTGTAGGAATTGGTAGTACATCTTTCTGAGTTAGGGATTCCTAAGACATCCATAAATACACTTTAGTTTTTTAAAACACTAAAAAAATTATTTAATGGTCAAAAATATAAAAAAAGATCTCAGATTTATGTGAAGTCATGGAAAAACCACTGGTGAGTTATTTTGGATATATAAACATAGAAAAAATGTCAATCTGACATGCAGTGTGGTAAGAATGACTCATAAACCTCTTTTTAATGTAACTATGAACTTAAAAAACATTTGTCACGGGGGGTAAAAAACATGAAAAAAGTTGTTTTATTGCTCTAAAATCAAAGGAAAATGACTCTAGATTGATTTTTGAAATATAGGAATCGATGGCATATTATTCCCAATTATGGTTTTCCTAGGATGGCTATAAACATTTTTTTTGAATTTTAAAACAATAAAACATTCATGTGTTGGTCAAAACTATATAAAATTACCTCAAATTTATTTGAAACAATAATACAACCACAATTGATTTATTTTTGATATGTACACTTTTACAACACATAAATCGGATGTGTAGTGTGGTCGGAATAACTCAATAAACACTTTTTAATGGTTTCAAATCCTTTAAAAACATGTGTTATGGGGTCAAAAGTAGCCAAAATATGTCATATTACTCTTAAATTAGAGGAAAATTTATGTATATTAATTTTTGAAATGTATGAACTATTGAAACATCATTCAGAGTTATGATTTTCATAGGATGTTTGTAATGTCATTTTCGGTGTATTAAAATGCTAATATATTCATTTAATGGTTAAAAACATAGAAAACTACCTCAAATTGATGTAAAATCCTGTTATAACCACTATTTTGTTATTTTTTATGTGTCCTCCTAGACTAAATGTAAATATGTCATGTATTGTGGTCATAATTACTAGGTAAACACTTTTAAAATGTACCATAGCCTTTAAAAAATGTGTCATGGGGGTCAAAACCAGGAAAATGATGTCAAATTTTCCTAAAATCAAAGGAAAATGACAGAATATATGTTTTTAAAATGTGGGAATCGATGACATGTCATTATAAGTTTCAATTTTCCCAGTATAGTGGTAAATTTGTTTCTAGTGTTTTAAAACACTAAAACATGTGTGTAACATTCAAAATAGTAGAAAATGACCTCACATTGATGTGAAATAAGGGTAAAACAGCCGTTGAGTTATTGTTAATGTTCGCTCCTAGACAACATATCAATATTGACTTGATGTATGGGTTAAATGACTCAGTAAACACTTTTTAAAGGTACTAATGCCTTTAAAAACATGTTTCAAGGGGTCAAAACCAGACAAACAATGTTAAATTTCCTTAAAATCAGAGGAAAATGACCATAGATTGACTTTTGAAATGTAGGAACTAAAATCACATAATTTTGAGTAACGTGTTTCCCAATATGGTCATAAATTAATTTTGGGTGTTTTGAAACACTAAAACATTCGTGTGATGATCAATGCCAAAGAAAACAACCTCAAATTGATGTGGAATCATAGGAAAACTATCATGATGTTGTATTTGATGTGTATGTATAGACTACTCAGCCATATAACATGTGTTGACGTCAAAATGACTCGATAAAAACTATTTAATGGTACAAAA
The DNA here is from genome assembly GCA_963277665.1 of Viscum album. Classification (NCBI taxonomy): domain Eukaryota; kingdom Viridiplantae; phylum Streptophyta; class Magnoliopsida; order Santalales; family Viscaceae; genus Viscum; species Viscum album. The sequence continues at coordinate 126,401,819 of OY728147.1, forward strand.
TCCATTAAAACATGTTTCATGTGTTCAAACTAAGAAAGCAATGTTGGATTTCATTGAAATTTGAGGAAAAATAATGTTTATTTATTTTTATAATATAGGAACCAGTAGAAATTCATTATGAGTTATGATTTTCCTGGGATAGACATATACATGTATTTAATGTTTTAAAACACTAAAATGTTGATGTAGTGGTCAAAACCATAGAAAATGACCTAATATTGATGCAAAATCATGATTAAAACATCGTTCTGTTATTTTTGAAGTGTATGTTCCCACAACACATAAATCTTACATATGGTGTGGTCAAAATGACTTGGTAAGCAATTTTTAAAGGTATCAAAAACGTTAAAAACTTGTCTTAGGGTGGTCAAAACCAATAAAACGATGTCATATTTCCTGGAAATCAAAAAAGAATTATTATAGATTGATTTGTGAAATATAGGAATTGAGGACACGTCACTTTGAGTTATTGTTTTCCAAAGATGACCGTAAATGAGTTTTTAGTGTTTTAAAACACTAAAATATATATTCAATGATCAAAATCATATAAAATGACCTCATATTGGTGTGAAATCATAGGAAAACCACCATTATATTATTTTTCTCATGGATGCATAGAATAAATGTCAATCTGATGAGTGATTGGTATATAATGACTCATTATACATTTTTTAAGGGCACCAAATCATTTAAAAACATTTTCCAAGAGTGTCAAAAATAGTCAAACAAAATCCGATTGCCCTAAAATTAGAGTAAAAATACCATATATTTATTTCTGAATTTTATGAATTGATGGAACATCATTTAGAGTAACAGTTTTCTCAGGATTTTTATAAACATGTTCTTAGTGTTTTAAAACAATAAAATGTTCATCTAATAGTCAAAGATATATAAAACCACCTCTAGATGAATTGAAATCACAGGAAAATAATTGTTGTGTTATATATGATGTTTAAATTTATAATATATGTAAATTTGACATGTAGTATGGTCAAAATGATTTGGAAACCACTTTATAAAGGTATCAAAGCCTTTAAAAACATATGTTGGGGGGTTAAAAGAAGGAAAACAACATCAGATAACCCAAAAATCATAGGAAATTAACCGTAGCCTTATTTTTGACTTATAGAAACCAAAGTTACCTCATTCTAAGTTATGGTTTCCTGGTATGGTCATAAACATGTTTTTAGTGTTTTAAAACACTAAAATGTTCATATAACAGTCAAAACCATATAAAAAGACCTCAGATTGATGTGAAATCATGGTAGAACCACCTATGTGTTATTTTTTTATGTGTACACATAGACCATAAATCAATTCGATGTGTATTTTGGTAAGAATGGCTTGATAAACTCTTATTAAAGGTACCACAGCCTTTAAAACATGTGTTAGGGAATCAAAACTAGGAAAACAACATAGAATTACCATTAAATCAGAGGGAAATGACATTATATTGACTTTTGAAATGTAGGAACTGATACCATGTCATTCAAAGTTACGGTTTTCCTAAGATGTCTTTAAATGGATTTTTAGTGTTTTAAAACACTAAGACATTCATGTAATAGTCAAACCATATCAAACAACCTCATATTGACATTAAATTATCAGAAAACCACTGTTAAGTTATTTTTGATGTGAATGTGCAGACAACATAGCAATCCAATATGCAGTGGGGTCAGAATGACTTGGTAAATATTATTGAAGGCACCAAACCCTTTATAAACATGTGTTATGAATAAAAAATAGAAAAGGATCCTGGATTTCCATTAAATCAGAATAAAATGACCATAGATTGATTTTTAATATGTCAGAATTGAATGAATTTTATTTTGAGATACAGTTTTCCTAGGATGGTTGTTAATGTATTTTTAGTGTTTTAAAACTCTAAACGATTCATGTAATGCTCAAAGCCGTAGAAAATGGACTCATATTGATGTAAAATCATTGTAAAACCACCATTTTATTATTTTTATGTGTATTTATAGACAACATATCAATTCATTGTGCAGTGTGGCTATAATGACTTGGTAAAAAGTTTTTAAAGGTACCAAAGCCTTTAAAAACATTTTTTATAGGTAAAAACTAGGAAAACAACATCGAATTACCCTGAAATTAGAGAAAATTATCGTAGATAGATTTTTAAAATTTTGGAATAAACAGAACTCCATTTTGAGTTATAGTTTTCCTGATAAGGTATTAAATGTGTTTTTAGTGTTTTAAAACACTACAACATTAATGTAACAATAAAAAACATAGAAAATGATCTTAGACTGAAGTGAAATCATGGTAAAATGATTGTTGTGTTATTTTTTATGTTTACTCATAGAAAACACATCAATATGAAATGTGTTGTGGTCAGAATGACTAGGTAATCACTTTTTAAATGTACCAAAGACTTTAGAAACATGTGTCAAGGGATCAAAACCAAAATAAAAGGACATCATATTTTCCTAAAATCATAAGGCAATTGTGGTAAATTTATTTTTAAAATTTAATACCAATGAAACATCATTTCAAGTTATGGTTTTCCTTGGATGTCTGTAAACACATCTTTAGTGTTTTAAAACACTAAAACAATTTTATAATGGTCAAAACAATAGAGAACAACCTCATATTGATGTGAAATCATGGTAAAATGACTGTTGTGTAATTTTTGATGTGTACTCATAGACAACACATCAATATGACATGCGTTGTGGTCAGAATGACTAGGTTATCAAATTTTAAATGTACCAAAGCCTTTAAAAACATGGGTCAAGGGATCAAAACCAAACAAAGGACATCAGATCCCCCTAAAATCATAAGAAAATTATGGTAAATTTATTTTTAAAATTTAAGACCAATGAGACATCATTTCAAGTTATGGTTTTCCTTGGATGGTTATAAACACATATTTAGTGTTTTAAAACACTAAAAAATTTGTATAATGGTCAAAAAAATATAAAAAAACCTCATATTGATGTGAAAGCATGGTACAACCACTATTGTGCTATTTTTTATGTGCATATATTTACTACACATCAATCTGACAAGTGGTGTGGTCAAAATGACTCAATAAATACTTTATAAATGTATCAAATCCTTTAAATACATGTGCTAATGGGTTAAAACTTAGAAAATGATTTTTTATTACCTTGAAATCTAAAGAAAATTTCAATAGATTAAATTTTTAAAATTCGGAACTAATATCACATCATTCCGAGTGATTTTCTTAGTATGGTCAAAAATGAATTTTAAGTGTTTTAAAACACTAAAACATTTGTGAAATGGTAAAAACAATATAAAATTCCATTAGATTGATGTGAAATCATGGACAAAACACTATTGAGTTTTTTTTGACATGTATGCACAAACAAACATCAAAATAACATGAGGTGTGGTTGTAATGACTCGGTAGTCACATTTTATAGGAAATAAAGACAATAGAAACACATGTGAGGGTGTTAATGCAAGGAAAACGATGTCGTATTTTCATGAAATCATAGTAAAATGACTATATATTAATTTTTGAAATTTGGGAATTGATGACCCATCGTTCTAAGTAACAATTTCATAGGATGGTCGTAAATACATTATTAATGATTTAAAAAACTAAAATGTTCATGTACCAGTTAAAACCATATAAAATGTCCTCAGATTGATGTGAAATCAAGGATCAACAACCATTTTATTTGAAATACAGGATATGTTGTGATATCAAGGTCTTTAAAAAAATTTAAGTAAATTTCAAGCACATTACACATCAATTTAAAAATTAATTATAATATTTACTTATCCCTTTTATTTTTTAAATGTTGAATAATTTATTAAATAAGTAATTTTACATTTTCGAGGTGTTTTTCATGATATATTATATTTTTTATGTTGAAATTACTTCTGTTTGATTAAAAAAATATCAAATTTTAAGTGCACCATTCTGAATATATTATGTGTCTTTTCACTTTTTCATTTCATATCTTCAATGTTTTGAATTTCATTTTAGGTGAAAAATCCCGGCAATAGGCTAGAGGTTGACCATTCTGTTCAAAAACATTCTTCAGAAGGTAGTCGTGATGGTTCATAGTTTCTGTGGTATGATTAAATTTTATCATTTATTATACTATAATTCTAATTTGTTTTGTTTAGTTTTAAATTTTTTTCTTTTTTTTTTACAGTTAACGAGGTAATGTGGAGTACGATGGATATAGTGGTGGTCATGGCATGGAATTATGTTAGGAATGGGTTTTTGTTGGACATATTTTATAAGTATATATTGATGAATGGGGTATGAGTTGACCGATGTATGGGTTGATTGAGGTAACTATTGATTGGGGTTATAGTGATTGTGGATGTTGGTATATATAAATTTGGATGTATTATGTATGTATGATGGGTTTATAATGCATTTATGTTTTTGTTTATTTAATGTCAGAAATTTTATATTTATAGTTTTTTATTAATAAATTTACTAAAAAAATAAATGTTAATAGTAATATTTAGTGGTAGTTTTTTTGTAACTAATGCTAAGTAAATTAATTCAAATTATGTTTAGTGGTAGTTAAGGGTAACCAATGATAAACATAACCACCACTAATATATTTAGAATCATTTACTTTCACTTAATCAGTTTTTTTAGATAATGTTTTCTAAAAGAATCACTCTTAAATAAACTGAAACTGGTGCTAAATTCTCTAAAAACAAAACATACAAAAGCCACTGTGAAATTAATGGAACCACCACTAAATAAATAGAGACCATAATATACGTGACAGTTTTGTTAACAACCACTATATTATGAGGGGGGTAGTTTAAAGCGTAGAAAGTTCAAGAAAAACCACCGCTAATATGACCTCTTTTTTGTTGTGCACAAAAACACATGCACATACACATACACACACACATATGCATACAAATACACATAAAAATGCACATGTCCATATGTATAGAGATACGCACATATATTCACTTGCACATACATATATATATACAAACACATAGACATATATATATATATGAATACATGCATATACAAACACATAAACGTGCATGTTCATCCATGCGTTCACATACGCATACATATAATTATGAACATGTGTGCATACATACACATACATATACATACACACACACAAACACATATACATGTACATATGCACATATACGTACACATTGGAATACACATGCACATACACATACACATTCATGTACACACACACACACATACATGTACATATGCACATATACATACACACACATACATACATACACATACACACATAAACATATAGATACACATAACAAACCAACACACACACACTACACAAGCATACACATACAGCACATACATACATGTACATACATACATACACACACATCCAAATACATGCACATGCATACATATAACAAGTCAGTTTGGCAATGGATTTGAGGCCACAAACCCATGTCCAGAAAATTTATTTTAAAAAATGAACTTGCAAGAAAAAAAGGTTGGTATGTTGTGTGGTACGAGTACCCAAATTAAAAAAAATCCCCTATATTAAAATCCCATTTTTTATGACCAACATAGGGACTTTATGTCAACCCATAGGCATGATGTGCTTGCAACCCATCATCTTCCTAAAGATGCAGCCCACAGTCCATAAACATCACCATCTGAGGAATTCAGTGACCTTCTTCCCCCGATATTAATATCCTACTTTCAGAGCATTGAAAAACTGTAACCCACAACACATTTTGAGATCGTCGCTCCTCCCCATACCGAGTTTGATACTAGTCCTGTGGTCACTGCCAACACCCCATGTCGTGGTCGTTGCCATCCTGGACCCAGACCCTGAAATCACATCTCGAGGCCCCCAACATCATCCACCTTATGTCTTGAAGAAACCTACTCTATGCATCCCATGGTTAGACATCTCCTTCCTACTATAGAATTACCTAGTTCCCTATCACCCTCCATCACCGAATAGCACAACACCCCACCCCTTCGTTGACTCTCTAGGATTTCCCAGCCACCGTCCCCATCATGCATCATGAACCCTTCACCTTCATCCATCATTCGTCATACACCGAGCACTTCTTAGATCCTAGACATCTGAAGTAAGTCTCATCCACAATTGTATGTCGTTGTCGTTCTCCTGTTTGCATGAGGCACATGCCCTACACCACCCTAGTGACCTGACTAGCTGCATCTCTACCACCGGGATCCCAAATCCCATGTTGGCTTCCTCTGTACATCCAGTCACCATCAAACATCTCTTCATCCCCTCCATCAGGTAGGGCCATCTGTAAATGAGATTGGCCTTCACCCCTTGAACCACCATCAGTGAACCTTCTTCTAACACCACCACTGGAGTCCCCTCGAAGTGTTTTTTTTGGGTTTTATAAAAAAATCGAGAAAACGGATCGGGGTTCATGTAATTTTAAAAATGGGTCTTGGATGCGTGAACGACATTTACGCATCCTTCGTCGTGGAAGGAAGCATCAACGAGGATCATGTATCCAAACCGCGACAGGGATGCGTGAACCTCGTTCATGCATCCTTTGTATACCAGTTGAAGTATGTGTGAATGAGGTTCATACATCCCACCAAGAAAGTTTATCAAAGGAGCCCCTCCCCCCCCCCCTCAAAAACCATTTTTCTCCTCTAGATTTTGTTGCGAAGTCCTGCAAAAATTCATTCTCAACAAATATTTGATACTTTTATAGAGGTAAAATTTATATTTAACATTTTAATTGTTTTAATTGAGTTTATTTATTTCATTTGTATGTTTAATTGTTTGTATGATTTATTTATTTCATATGTTATGCATGATGTGTAATGTTTTGTATGATTTAATTTTCTGGATTTTGAATGTTTGTATGGTTTAATTTTTTGAATGTATTTTGTCTGAATATTGAATGTTTTATGTTATGTCTAAAATGTTAAATGTTTAGGAAATGTAAATTATGTTAGAGAAGTTTATTTTAATGAATGGTTTTGATGTAAGTGTAAATTTTATTACTTTTATTTACTAGTAATAATATTTTTAATCAATAAAGTAGAAAATATATTTTCTTATATTTTTAAAAGTAGAAGAATGGCCACAAAACATTACAATTTCATTAAATTGTAAATAACAAAAGTGATTATTATGTAAATCACAATTATATTACTTATAATAAAATTTATTAAATTTTATTAATAATTATATATATACACATGAAGTAAAATTTTAGGAAAAGAGGTGTAGTATTTAATATAAATTTCATTTAGTAATAGATAAAGTTATATAATATGGATAATATAATAATTATACCAAAAAACATGGTATGAGTGATGACTGATCTTGAGATGACCGACCATGCATAATTGAAAATGAATGTTTTATTTTGTGTATGTGGTTATTCAATTTGTAATATTTTCATTTTTTCTGCATTGATGACCTGTGAGTCATCCATCAGTAAGTGTAAGGACCTCTGTTTCCTTTTTTTTAAAAGTTATGTATTTAATATCCCTAGACCCCCTCATATGCATGTGAGTAAATTTGTAATTAAAAGACAGACGCCCCCAAAGAGGTGTCCTTGAACCGGCTTCTGCGAAGAGGTGTCCAGGAAGAGGCATTCGAGAACTCGTTCGATAGGAGGCATTGTTGTTTGATAGGAGATAGGCGGTTTCTGAAATATTTGATAATAGAGACAGGATTCCACCCATAGGTTGTCGTTAGTTTATCAAAAATTATAAACTAATCGTCAGTCTCAAGATCAAGTCATGATTATATATTCATAAGTAATTAAACTTTATGAAACATTATATTAAATTTGCTTTTGTCATAATATCACAATCACTATACCTTAACAGTGATAAATCAATACATTAAAAAAGTCTCAACATAATCATTTATTAAAAAACAAATTAAATTATTTAAAATTTTAATGTAGTATATTATATTTTTTAAATTATTTTTTTATAGGTAATTATTTATGCGCATATATATTGCAATGGTGATGTAATTTATACCGAGTAGGGTTTCAGCTATAGTGTGCCACCTTCCAGAGTGGTAAATCTCCATGTTTTTTTGACATTGGATGTCGTTCATAATAAGATTCATAGTCGGTTAAAACTAAGGGCTGAACAAGCAGGCACTTCAATTAGATACCGACATATTCATTATCCTGAGCGTTTTTGGAACAACGAGTACCCTATAGTCGATGACAATGATTGGATGGAGTCTTCTATGTTATTCAGAAAACAGTGTATTAATGGTTGGATGGAATTATTTGTTTTCATTTCTGATATTGATGTGGTGAGATCTATTACTACAGAACCATGCTTTGTGATCTCTTTAGAAGTTGGTCCTTCACAACATTCTTATTCATTGCATCCTCCTCATATGACTCATGTGGATGAATGTTATGAATAAGATGATCACAATTTGGAAGGAAATGTAGATGACATCCCTTTGTGTTCTAATATAGGGAATGAAAGTTTATCTGAGGAAGAAGAATCTAGGGAGTCATCAGGAGATGATGTGGTGGGGAATGAACCTTCTGAGGTTCCATTAAGATATAGACATCCAATAAATACACTAGTTATTGGTAATCAGCCTTCAGTTCTGAGTTCCTTAGTTGAATTAATGTCTCACGAACAACATTTTTATTGAGATGTCAATACCCCCGCTTCTGAATTCCCTAGAATTATAGGGAATAGGCCTGCATTAAATGATAATGCCATATCTGTTGGGCAAGAGTTCGAAACTAAACTAGCCATGAAAAATGTGATAAAGAAATACCACATTGAGTGATATTTCACATTTGGGGTTGATGATTCAAAGAAGACCAAATATATCATTAGTTGTGAAAAATATGGGTCATATTGTAAATTGGGATTAAGAGCAACATTTGATAAATATATTGGATGATGGAAGATAACCAAATTAGAAGGCCCACACACTTTTCTTCATCCCATCTTGGCACAAGATCAATCTTCCCTTGATGCATAGTTTATATCTACTATTATTTTTGAGATGATACGGACATGTCATGATGTTTATGTTTCCCTTGTTCAGGAAAGAATTTAATAGTTGTATAACTATAAGATATCATACAACAAAGCTTGGAAAGCAAAAATAGAAAGCCATTGTAAAAGTGTATGGTGATTGGGATAAATCTTATGTTATGTTTCCACAGATTATAGAATTGTTGTATCTCTAAAATCATATTTTTTATCAATTGGAAAATGTTGAGAATGTATCCCAGAATCATCGAGTAGATTTGTCAAAGGTGAAGTTCAATATACTTTTTTGGGCATTCAGACCATGCATTTCTGCCTTTCCCTATTCTAAACAATTTATTCAGGTAGATGGCACATTCCTTTTTGTAAAGTATATAGGTGTTCTACTCATTGCTACCACATAAGATGGTAATCGAGATCCTCTACCACTTTCTTTTTCTATTGTTGAAAAAGAAAATTTTGAATGCTGGATCTGGTTTTTTTCAAGTGTACGTGTTCATGTCACGCAAAAATAGGGAGTGTGTCTAATATCTGATCGCCATCGACCGATTATAGAGGCTGTGAGTAGTGATGGGGTTTCTTGTACTTAGTCGAATGCTTATAATCCTTATTTCATTAGACATATTTCATGTAATGTGCATAAGCATTTTAGAGATGAGGCCTTAAAGAAGGCGATCCTCAAGTTCAGTATGGTTTTCTAAACGTTCTTTTTTAAAAATAAAATTCATTTTAATACATTATTATCTTATGGTTTCAGCATATGAACCTCAACAAGAAATGTTTGATCGATGTTTTGATGAGATTCAAACTTTTAATGAGGTGGTATATGAATATATGATGCAAATTTTAAAGTAAGAATGGTCATTAGCATACGATGGTGGAATGAGATATGGGAATATGACCACTAATATAGTGGAGTGCATAAATGGGCTCCCCAAGGGTGTGCACAAAATCCCAATCACAGGGTTAGTGAAAGAGACATTTTTTAGATGTGTTCACTACTTTGTTGACCGGTCCCAAAAGGCCTACCAGAGGATAGAAAATGGAATGCATTTTACTCAGCATTTTCAAAGTGATATTGACAGGATAAGGAATGAGTCTTCAAGATGGAATGTTATAGCCTTTGATAGGAAAAAGAGGAGCTTTCGGGTAAGACAATTCTATGACCAGGCTACATGCACTACTAGTGGAGTGTTTGTGGTGATGTTGGACAACATGTACTATGATTGCGGTAGCTTTCAGGAATTGAGATATCCATGTGCACCTGTTATCGCAGCTTGCACTTTGGTAAATATATTATGGGAGCCTTATGTTGACCCGGTGCATCACATGAGCACTTTGGTTAACTGTTATACTGCTTCCTAGATGCATTTTGGTGTCTTCCATTCTATCACATTGCCTTCTGATCAACCGACCATCGTCCCTGATATTTCCATGATTTCAGAAGTTGGTTTTGTTTCATCTATGATTTTTTCAATGTCTGCCATTTTTTAAATTATTGGCGTCATGCTACCATGTTGCGGCCCCGAGGAAGACCGAATTCCACTCACATCAGAAATGAGATGTATTGGACTTGGAAACGAGGAGGGAAAATATGATGTATTGTTTTTCATGTATAAGGACATACTCGTAAGAGATGTCCCCAAGTGGCAGGACAGAGTTCCACATCTCATCATCCATGATTGAGTCTGTGTACCATATCATTAAAATGTATATGTTGTTTCGTATGTTAATGTTTCATTATTTAATCCTTTTATTTCTGACCTACTCCATTTTTGAGATGTTTTAATTTTTGTTTGTCTCATTTTTGGATTTTATCATAAAGAATATTATGATACTAAAACTATTTAAAAAACACCAAATGAAAATGAATATATCATGCTTCCACATCTTCAATGCAGGTTTTTCATCACTACTGCTTTATTTTCTACCTTATTTTTCTTGTAGTAGATTTTTTTTAAATAAAAGTTTTCAATTTTTGTATTTTATCATAAATAATTTTATGATACTAAAACTATTAAAAAAATTAACATGAACCAAAATGAATAGATCATGATTCCACATCTTCAATGCTGGTTTTTCATCAGTACTGCTTTGTTTTCTACCTAATTTTTCATGTTGTAGATTTTTTTGAAATAAAAGTTTACAATTTTTGTTCAATTCACTATTAAAAAGTAACGATGATAACTTGTGTGAATATGGCAGGTTTTCCATTACTTACATCTCAGGATACTCATGTATCACGGCTTCTTTTAGAGGGACTTCATGTTCCTCCCTTAACTATATGCAGATCTCACCATTTCCATCATACCGCACCACCTCCCGCTATCGTCCCCCATCTTCATCGAGCTGGATTTTATGGAGTTGTGATGTCCGAAATCACATTTCTTGATCATCAGCTCATTGCCACACTTGTAGATAGATGGAGGCCAGAGTCGAAAATTTTCCATTTCAGTGAGGGGGAGATGACTATTACGTTACATGATGTGGCCATTATTTTGGGCCTCCCTATCGACAGACATGCTACGATAGGCCAAGTTATATCAGACTTTCCAGAGCTTGTTCATAGACTACTGGGCATATAGGTCCAAGATGATGGAAGGACCATCGTTGGTGGTAGATTGCATATGCCTTGGTTAGACCAGCACATCACACATTTACTAGATGATTCTGATGATGTCATTGTGCTTCGATTTGCACGAGCATATATTTTGAGGCTGATCGGTGGCACGCTTTTTTTTGACCACTCTACTACTTTTTTGTAGCTGATGTATTTATCTTTTTCGGAGAATCTGGACTGGGTTGGCCAGTAAAACTGGGGGTCTTCCTACCTAGAATATACATTCAGGGCCCTATGCAATGCATGTCACATCGATAAGATGCAGATCACGGGATGCATGGTTCTTCAGCAGATGTGGGTATGGGGGCACATCCCTCATTTATCTCTGCATGCCCATGCACCATTACTCATTGATATTGTAGCAGAAGATCCACATGGACGTTGGTATGTTATTAATTCCTTCTAATATCTAACTTAATAGTATAAGATTCTATTATGAAATGTAAAAAAAATGTTATCTATAGGTGGAGTCAGGTGCATCGACATTCATATTCTCCCAGACATGATGTTCACGCCTACAGACTTATGTTAGACAACATTTGACCAGACGATGTAAGTGATTATTATTTATATTGTTAAATATTTACTCTTTACTATAAATATATTTATTTTTTAATTGATTATTAATTTTTTTCTTTCAGATTACATGGATTCCATATACAGATGATATCCTTCAGAGTCAGCCACCATACTATACAACGATGCTTGATATCAGCTCCTGTAGGGTTCTATTAATTCATTTTCATATAGTTGAGTGACATCAGACGGATAGGGTTATGAGGTAGTTTGGATTCCTTCAGCCAGTTCCAGACCCTCCCACTCATTTGGATTCATTGCATTCCCTGAAGATGTCAGGGAATAGGGATTTTGATTGGAGGAGCTACCATGCCAGATATGTTGCGTTATGGGACAGACAACAAGAGTCTTAGTTGCGAGGGGTAGGGACAATACGTTTTCATTTGACAGATCAGATGGATTATGCAGTCTGGTAAATCAGGTCCCCAGTTAGATTTTTGACACGGCACAGACGGGGATTTCATGAGTTGGTATGCATTCTTCCTTCCATTGTTCAATAGATTTTTTATGCATATTAGTTAACAACTGAATTTGTTTTTGCTTGATGCTTGTATTTCTCATCTACATCATATGTCCGATTTAGTGGAGAGATCTTCCTTTGACCCAGCATATTTTCACAACCTTGTGGCACAACTGCTTCCGTCAATGGACGAGATTTTTCATGGCATTTTCTTTGATCCACCACCTGCTGCGGAGGCAGTAGAGCCTACTAAACCTCACATAGATGTACCTGGGGGTGACGACCCCGTTATGGATGTTGATGTTCCATAGGAGGAGGGTGTCCTGCTTTCTCGGCCACATGTTTTTGTTCCACTGGAGGAGGGTGTTCAGCATGATCAGTCAGATGCTCCTCCATCTTCTCAGGCACAGCCACAGGTACATACAGATGATGACTGGATTGAGATCAATGCTTTATTGAAGTCATCCGCAGCAGAGCATCCATCTACTTCCTATGTTGGTGAGAGTTTCAACCAACTTCCACTATCCTTAGATGTGGGTCAGGGTACAGGTGGTGAGAATGTACATCCACCGCCTGTCACACAGGAGGATGTGGAGGTGGATGTCGATGAGGATTCCAGTGTACGCTGGAACACAGACATTGACAGTCACGGCCTGGGTGCATCAAGTATACGCCTGGTTGTGGGATAGAGGATCATCCATGCCAGAGGTGTATATTAGGTTTATATTTGATTTATGATACATTTTGTATGTGTCTTACTATTATCATTTATAGACTTCTATTATTATTTTAATAAGTGTCTTACTGTTATCAAATTATCTACCAATATATATATATATATTTATAATAAATAATATGATTAAATTAATTAATAAATATTAATTAAATTAATTATTTTGAAATCAAATTGATTATGGATGAAAAGATGCATGAACTTGAAGAAATTTTGAAAAATATAATTGATCTCAATGATTTAAAATTAGATGTAAAATCCTAGAATATCATGGAACAAAATTATTTGTTTAAAAAAAATAAATTACATGAAGAATAATTTGAATGGATAATTGATATTTTTGAAGAGTATATGATTATGATTGAAGATCATAAAAACTACAATATGAATTAGAAGTTCATTTGTCCAATTTTTGGGAAGATACATATTCAGACTTTATAAAAGGAAACAATTTCTATTGGTACACAATCATCACTAGATGATTTTACTGTTAAAAAACGTCCACCATGTAATAAAATTATGGATATTATGAAAAAGATTGAATTCATATTCTTCTAGAATAAGAAACAACCCTTAAGAGGGTTAATATTAAACCAGCCATGAAAACTAATAAGGGAAACAAATCAACAAAAAAATACAAATGTAATGCAAATGGATCTCTATTACACATTATAAATTAGAACGAATCTTTAGATGTACAATCATGAATACTATCGAAACAGGACCAACTCCATTGATAAGGAATAAGGTCATCATTAATGAATTTTAAGAATATATGTTGGCATATACAAGACAATACGTATAAAAAAGATATCATCATGGTTAAATCATGTGTAGGCATACTGAAACATAAGTATTGAAGAAGATCATCCTTCATGAAGTTATATAAGTTTTAAAATCTTGAAATTCATAAGCCGAAGATAAATTATAGTCTATTATCTATATTAGAACATCTTGAAAACCATTATTGAAAAAATTCATCATTATAAAGATGTTTATGAGTGTTTCCCCTAAGGGGATGATAAATGAAGAAATATGAAATTACTTCCAGAAATAGTATATTAATTAGAATCAAACCTAATTACTATAGATTTTTCTGGAATATCATGTTTTTGAAAGAGGAATGTTTTTCTAAATCCCTCTTCCTTTGTTAACAAAAAAATAAACTGAATAAGAAGAGGTTGTAATTCAATTAATCAAAGACATACGAAACTTTCGAGTATGAATGCGCTCAAAGGCCACTTATCCTTCTTTTTTTCATTTGAATACTTTTGATCTATTTGTTAAAGATAGTTAATGATTTTTAGGTTGATTATTCTAATTAAAGTTACATATCACATTTAATATCTTCATCTTAAAATAAATTTGGATTATCCTTCTTTCCTTGTCACGTACATGAAATAAATGAAACATTTTGAAGATTCAATTTGATGGTTTTGAATGGTTATAAATTATTTTCGATCAACAATTTTTATGAAATTATTTTTAATTTCGACTATTTCTTATATTTTTAATCAATATTTAAAATTTCATTTATATTAGTCTTATAGTTTATATTTTATAGTCTCTCAAATTCACGTACTTGAAATAAATGAAACATTTTTAAGTCTCAATTTGATGGTTTTTAATGCTTATAATTTTTTTATCAACATTTTTTATGAAATTATTTCTGTTTTAAACTATTTTTTATATATTTAATCAATGTTTAAAATTTCATTTATATTAGTTTTAGAGTTTATATTTTATAGTCTTTCAAAGTCACGTAATTGAAATAAATGAAACATTTTTAAGTCTCAATTTTATGGTTATCAATGCTTATAAATTGTTTTTGATCAACATTTTTTATGCAATTATTTTTATTTTCAACTATTTATTATATGTTTTATCAATGTTTAAAATTTCATTTATATTAGTCTTATATTTTATATTTAATAGTCTTTCAAAGTCACGTACTTGAAATACATGAAACATTTTTTTTGTTTCAATTTTATGGTTTTGAATAATTATAAATTATTTTTGATTAATATTTTTTATGAAATTATTTTTGTTTTAATATATTTTTTATATGTATAATTAATGTTTAAAATTTCATTTATATTAGTCTTATATTTTATATTTTATAGTCTTTAAAAGTCACATACTTGAAATAAATGAAACATTTTATATGTCTCAATTTTATGGTTTTGAATTGTTATAAATTCGGCTAAATTATTTTGTTATATATATATATATAAACAAAACAAAACAAAATAAAAATAAAGATAAAAAATTTTAAAACTGTTAAAAAACATTATTCATGATGCGTGAACCCCGTTCACGCATCCTTCATCCAATTCACAAAGGATGCGTGAATGGGGTTCACGAATCTTTCTCAGATTGAAGATGTGTGAACCCCGTTCACACATCTTCCCATGATCAGGGATGCGTGAACAGGGTTCACGAATCTCAGACCCATTTTTTAAAATATTGAAAACCCTATCACTTTTGTAATTTTTTTTAAAAACCCATTTAAAATGATTATCCCCCCTCTAACGCAGTGACATCGGATAGCTAAGGAGAAAAACATACAAAATAAAAAAGAACCCTATTTTGTTTCATGTTTCCAACCCTCCTCAAAGCGATGACCAAACATGTTCTTGGCCATCACAATCAACAATCCACTTCCATAGGTTTTATAGCAGACCTGTAAATTGGGAACCTTCAGATGAGAGGTCCTCCGCTTGTGATCCTAAGGAGAAACTGAAATCAAGGTCTCTTCAACAAGATAAAACACTCATCTAGGACATCAATCTCCACAAAAAAAGACATCAATTTCTTCATGAGGAGCCACATCCTAAGATTACATCGGAGTATGATTCCCACCACATGAAGCAAAC
This sequence comes from Viscum album, assembly GCA_963277665.1. NCBI lineage: Eukaryota > Viridiplantae > Streptophyta > Magnoliopsida > Santalales > Viscaceae > Viscum > Viscum album. The sequence goes on from OY728147.1 coordinate 126,418,052, forward strand.
ATTTCATAGTGCCCAATGATTTCATCATTTGGGCCAGAGAATTCATGAGAGTGATGCTCTACATTGTGGAGAGAGAGACTCTCCATCCTTCTCATGCATACATATACATAAAAATACATGTATATATATTTTAAATTGTTTAATAATAATATAAATATATAAATTAAAATATGAATCACACATTTAAATAAATGTATTCATTGATATATTTCTATAATTTTTCAAATAAATTATTCATATTTCATATTTTTATTAATTATATATACAATTTTTAATTAATGTATAAAATATACTTTTAAAAAAACTTATTAATAAATATAAATTTGATATTTTTTTATATAAAATTATGAAAAAAAATATTTGATAATAATTTTTTATTAAATGTTATATAAATCATATTGATATATTCTATTTATATATATATACTTATCATAATATAAATTTCATTTAAAAATATGTAAATATGTATATATAAATTAAATTATTCATTCACCCCTTTATCATCTCTTTTTTATGTTATTAAAGGTAGAGAATTTGTCACCACTAATAAAAATGCTGATAAAGTGGAACTGTTATCAGGATTGTTAATAAAGGGAACCCTTTTTAGTTTTTTCCACCCATGCAAAGGGGGCGAGCAAAGAGACATCATGTTGGGATGGGTGGTTCATGTTGAAATATGAATCTAGGGTCTCAGGTTATTGGTTTGTGAAGTATAAAGAGTGGGGAGTGGGTTGTGACTTCACTACCACAGATCCGGGTAAGGGAAGCACCTACTTTTATAAGTGCTAAGAAGAAAGCCCTAATAAAAGCCTCAACTTTATCAGTTCTAGCTAAAAGTGTTGATAAAGTTCATGTTTATCAAAGCTAAAAAAGTGATGATAAAGGTGTATAATTTATCAGTGCTTTTTTAGCACTGAAAATGTTAGATTTATCTGTGTTATTTTTAGTGCCGATAAAAGTTTTTAATAAAAAAATATTGTTAATATTATATATTAATATATATTTTCTTAATAATTCAAATATATATATATATATACTATTTTAAAAAATTTATTTATATGATTGAAAATAATATATATATATATATGATTATAAAATTATAATATATTTTTGAAATGATAAATTTATTTATTATATTTTTAATTATATATTTTTAATAATATATAAATAATTTTTAAATATATTTTTTTTAAATTATAATTATAAATAAATAAACATATGTCTATAATGAATTTTGTAATTAAATATGTATATATATATCTCTCTCTCATAAGATAATGATGGTATTCTTGGACATGATTTGTGTTATTTATGTTCATATATTGATGCATGAGTATAATTGACATTATATTATCATAAGTTTATATGAGGGTGTGACTGTGGATTGTTATGTTCCAAATGTCAGGATTACCTATATTATGATGACACATGCATGTGTTATGTATTCATGACTCATGAATGTTTATTTATATATTGGAACCCTTATTAATCATGCTTTTCATATATGTGATGGCTCATTTTTTATGATATATACTTTACTAGGTGTGATTCAATCATGTTATACCAATGAAGTTATTATATTATTATAAATACATATAGAATTACAAAAAAATATATTTAAATAATAAATATATTTCTTAAATTTATAATTACAATATTTCAATTATATATCAATAATTTTTAAATATATTTATTTATAATTATAATTATAACTATATATATTTAAATAATTATAAAATTATAATAAATAAATTTATTATAATTTAACTCATATATATATATATTAATAAATATTTATATACATATTTTTATAATTATATAAAAATATTTATAAAAATATTTATTTATAATTATATTTATAAATATATACATATATATATATATTTAAATAGTTATTAAATTATACAAATAGATTTATTATGTTTATAATTTAATAAATATTTGTAATCATATATATATTATAAATATATATAAATATATATAAATATACATAAATAATTTTATTTATAATTATATATATATATATATATTTAAATAATTATAAAATTATAATAAATATATTTATTATAAAATTATAATTATAAATTAATGTACAGTTCATTATAGTTATAATTATAAATAAACATATATTAATTTAAATAATTATAAAATTCAAATAATATATTTTTATATTAATATATATATATATATAATTATATAAATATATTTAGTATATTTAGAATTATATATTAATATATATATATTATTTTAAAATATATTTATTTTTAATTATAATTATAAATAAATAAATACATATTTAGATAATTATAAAATTATAATAAATATATTTAAATTATAAATATATTTATTATATTTATAATTGTATATATAAACTTATAAATATATTTATTTTTAATTATAATTATAAACATATATATATTTAAATAATTATAAAACTTTAATAAAAATATTTAAATAATAAAAGTAGTTATTATATCTATAATTATATATATTTATATATATAAATATTTGTAATTATATAAATATACTAATGTAGTGGGGGTGAAGATATATTTGTATATAAATATATTAATAATTATGTTGAAATATTTTAAAATATATATATATTTATAATTATAATTAGAAATAAATGAATGTTTAATTTATTATAGAATTAAAATAAATATATTTAAATAAGAAATATAATTACTATAATTTTATAAATATATAATCTTATATATTAATATATATATATACACACATATTGATAAATATATATAATCTTATAAATATATAAATATATTTATAATTATATTAAAATATTTATAAAATAATAATCAATATATTTAAAAAATGAATATATCTATTGAATTTTTATTTATATAAATATATATAATAATATAAATATATTGTTGAAATTATTATAAATATATTTAAATGAAAAATATATTTATTTTTTAGATCTTTATTAGTGCTTTTTTAGCACTAATAATGATTCCCCTCTATTAGTGCTAAAAAAGCGATGATAAAACAAATCTTTACCAGCACTAGAATTTTAGCACCGATAAAGAGTCTAATTATTAGTACTTTGTTAGTGCTGAAAAAAATGTATCTTTATCATTGCTAAAAACACAGATAAAGAGTGGTTTTATTAAAAATGTCAATATTATCACTAATAAAACTACACATTATCAGTACATTTTTTATAGTGCTAATAGAAGCCTTATGCATTATTATAAAATGAACCCTAACAAATTCTCCATCTCCTCATGCATTCATTATTTCTCTAAAATGTAGTGTTTCCATCATCACTCTCCTTGATGTCTCTCTCTGCCTTCACCTTCATTGTCACCATCATCGTCACTCCCAACCGAACCCTCACTGTCACTCCATCCCACTGGCACTCCCAATCGAACCCTCGCTGCTCTTCATCAACGAAACATCTCCACTCTATGGTATGATATTATTGCTTTTCCTGTTTAATCACTTCATCCATCTAGGTATTTACTCCCACCAACAACAACGCATGTTGTTTGGACTAGATTTACCCCCTTGGTTATATACTCAAACCATAAAAGTTCACTAATAGTGTATATGTTGATTTAATATTAATTTACATTTCCTATAAGAAACGAATTTAATTTTGATAGTGTTTTGACCATGGCTTCATCAATGGTTTTGTGAAATAGGTGTCATGCCAATATGTATTGTTTTTCAAGTAGTGATAATTATATGTTTTAATTTTAGTATTAGTGTTGATGTGTATTGAATGGCCATGGATTCCCTTTTATTAGATTTATTCATTTTATTTTTCAATGATTATATTTTCTCAAAAGTACAGTTAGACATAAATGGGTCCATGTTATAGTGGATACTTCTAATTGTGTTTGTTGTGGCATGAATTTTTCAATATATTTCAAATATTAATTTTCCAATGTAATTATTAAATTTATTACAAATTTCTTTTGGACTTATAGATGTTTAGATTTTAAATTCTTCATGATATAACTCTTAAAAAGACCATAGAATTTTTTATTAAATTAGTTTTTATGATTTTAAATTAAATGATTAAATATTATCAAGCGCTAAATGGATTTGAATGGAGTAAGGTTGAATTTTTATTTATTTGAATGAGTATATCGACTTTTTTGTGATTATTTTAAAATGGTGATAATGTGTTATTTATTTTTGATAGGAAAATTTATGTAATGGCCCATACCTCTCTGGTCTATTCCTTTGCGAAAATCTGGGGTCTAAGGTGTTCCAGGAGGCCAAGGTGACTTATTTCCAACACTTTGCCAAATTTCTAGTTCTATGAACAATGTTTCCAGTTCTGTGAATAGTTCCATCAATGAGGTTGAGGTTACTAGTACCATTGGTGAGGTTTCAACGGTGAGGTTCATGAATAGTGTTTCTAGAACAGTGAGGTTCCAACGGTGAGGTTTCATTGGTGAGGTTCATGAATAGTGTTTCCATAATGGTGATGTTCCAATGGTGAGGTTAAAACGGTGAGTTTCATGAACACTGTTTCCAGAATGGTGAGGTTCCAATAGTGAGGTTTCAATGGTGGGGTTCATGAACACTATTTCTAGAATGGCGAGGTTCCAACGGTGAGGTTTCAATGGTGAGGTCCATGAACAGTGTTTTCAGAATGGTTCGGTCCCAACGGTGAGGTTCATCAACAGTGTTTCCAGAACGTTGAGGTTCTAATGGTGAGGTTTCGACGGTGAGGTTCACGAACAATGTTTTTCCTTTTCCAAATTTTGAGTTCGTGAACAGTGTTTCTTGATTCCTATAGTATTTCCCCTTTAACATTTCCTTTGACGTAAAAAGAATTTAAAGCCTTTTTTAAGGACTCTAAGGACTATTCAAAGGCCATAACCCCTATATTAATTTCCTTAATGCTCGGAATGATTATACTTGTTCAAACCGCATAGTTCAAATCAATTCTCATTTAATGGAAAATCCAACGTATCTTAAACCACTACTCTATTAAATCTTCTAAAGTTACGATATATATTCCTCCCTATTTCTTCCTCCTTGTTCTCGGTTGTGAGATGCTCGAACCTTTCATTCCATCCCGTAGGAGTTTCACAATCAAACTTTCCTCCTTGGATTAGTTCCCCTCTATTTTTGATGCAACCAAGTATTATTGATCAATGTTCTATATAAGGTATGATATTTTGTCATTCTTTTGGGTTCATCTCCTTCTGTTTCTCCTTGCCCTTTTATTGAATGTTATCTCCATGTTCCTAATGGGATTTTCTTGGGTGCTGACAGGTGTGGTGGTGTCTCTTCATCCTCAGGGTGGATACAGTTGTCACGGGGGGAGGAGATCATAACCCATTTTGTGGTTCGTTCTCGTATAAATAACGTCAAGAACCATTTGAGGTAGGGGATTCTTTACTTCTCTTTTCATTTATGTGCAACTATATAGTTTGCATGTTTTATCCCACTAGATCAAAATGGAATTGACATAATAAATTTTTGAACTGTATAAATAAATTGATATCGATCGTATGTTATTGCCTGTTGTTTTGCTAGATAGTGTGATATCTGTGCTTGATTTGTTTATCCTTTCATTCCTAAGGTAAATTGGTAATGGACATAAATCCATAATTAATTGATAATTATTTGGCTAAAGATAAAGAGGCATTTGAATGAATTTGATTGTTGTTGTTGTAATTAAATGCTAATAAAATTGATACAGTAATCATGTTTAATCAATTTGTAATTGCTTTCTATTTAGGTTTCCCATATATGGAACCTGCGAATAATAAATCAGTTAATTCAAGAGGGATTAAAGAACTAGTTGTTTGATAAAAGATAATCTCTTTTTGGGTTCTGAGTTACCCTCTTTCTTGTTTAAGGGATAAGATCCCAATTGATATGATAGTTGTTTTCCTACTAATTTTGAATTTATTTGAGCCTGGAAGGCTATTGTGATATGTGGGCGTAGGGATGCCTACTGGTTGTGGCAGCAGTTGATGCCTAGAGTGGTGAGATGCATCGGTTTATGCATTTGGGTGTCGAGGAGGACACCGGGGATGATGAAACGGGTTGGATGTGAATGTTTGGATGCTTACTGATTCTTATTGATTGTTTATTAGCTTTACATTACCCACTGTTCAAGGCAGCTGGTCTTTCTTACCCTTCTTCTTAAAGGGGTGAAGACGCATGGGGTATGTCACGTGCTTTCCATGTTTAGATTCTCCAATTAGGATGGGTCCACGCTCTTGTTATAGGCAGTAAAGACTTGATGGGTAACTTATCTACTCACCATGTTGATCCCCCATGTTTTTAGTAGCATAGAATGTTTTTCTAGAATGCTTAAGAATATGGGAATGTAATGTTTTAAATAAATAATTGAATAAATGATGTTAACCCATTGGGTTAGATCTTTCCGGGGCGCAATGCTAAGGTTGTAATTGGAAGGAACAGTGAACTTTGGGTGTGATGCTAATGATTTATAATGTGGAAATTGTTAATGGTTAATTAATGTTTTAATAATAAATTAACATAAATTAAAACTGATAAAAAGGGAATGAAGTAATGTAATAAAGCTATTTAAATGGTTGTGTGATTATAGGATACCTAGTTTTAGAAGTGGTAGTTGGGAGTCTGAGAGACATTAGTTGTAGTTGATTCTAAGACTAGGTTATACCCAGAGTGTGGTTGTGAGCTATAGTATATTTTGTAATTTTTGAGTTTCTATATGCTACTCCACCCCATTAGATAGGGAAACTTTCACCCTGAAAATTCTGAGCCCTGGGGGGGTGTGGTTTCCCCAACATTTCGGTGGGAGGATGGATGGCTGACAACCCCCTTTGGCCCCGCTCTCTTCTCTCGGTAGAAACATGTGATGGTAGGCACAACGGTTAGTTTTCCCCATATATGTGTGTAGAGGACTATAATGTCTTGTGGTTATTCACACACATATATTCTAGACATAGTTTCCTATGGACTAATATTGGTGTAACATGTATAGGTTATGATGTCTTTAGGGTCCTTACTCGGTGTATGGGTTATAATGGCTTGAGGTTTAACAGCCTCCATATGATACACGTTATGCGAGATGTGGTGGCTCTGAGAAAATACCTAGTTACTTTGCTTACTTGGATGTGGTGGTTTTTTTGCATGAGGTGCATGTTGTGGTGCTTCGCCCAGGTGTCTGTGGGAAAGACTTTTTAGAGAGAGATGCTCATGACATGTGACGTTGGGGCATAGCGACAAACTAGTGGGGGAGTAGTAGCGGGGTACTGTTGATATTATTTATTATATTATATACTCTTGAATGTGTTACTTGGTGAGAGCAGCCATGGTGAGGCTGGTAACATAGTATTCCTTTTTAGGTGATGAGTTAGTTTCACTTATTGTTCACTATGCTTTAGCATTCTTTCTTTACTATTGCACGAGAGGCTTCGAGTAGGATCCTACTAAGTATACTATTATACTCACCCTATGTTTATATAAACTATTTTTCAGGTAACTTGGTTTAGGAAGGAAATCAGGCTAGTTTCTACTAGCTTGGGGTTGCAGAAGCTATTTGAGCGTCGTGGTTTCTATTGTTTTTACTTTATTTTGGGTGTTTAATGTTTTCCCCAATCAGTTGTAGTAGTATTTCATGACATTACATGTGTGTACTTGGGATTTCATTTATATTGTTATCTGAGTTAGAGTTGGTTGTTGTCTGTCTTATCTCTCTTTCGCATGTGTTATCTTAGAGGGTAATGCCTGCCATATATGTGTTTAGTATACCCTCGGCGCTAGTCGCCAACCTGGGGCCTACTAGAGGTGGGACTCGGGGGGGGGGGGGTCATTATAACCTTTCTCACATTGCCATCCCATAAGGGGTACACTTTGTGGGGAGGTGGTCATGACAGAGTGGTATCAAAGGTCTAGTTGAGAGATAATATGGAGTTTAGAGTTAGACACATGTGTGGTTGCATGGGTTGGTAGGGAACTAGTGTCAGTAAAGTTTATCAAGTGATGTAAACACTGGATACCGGCTGAGACATATGCATTTAGGGCCCCCTATGATCTAATGTACGAACCTTTATGTTTACAATGGATACTAAATGAGGTGATACTAGTTGCAGGGTAGAGACCTAGGAAAGGATCATGAATAATTCTTCCTTGTTCCTATATTTTAATGGTTAGACCTTGGGATAGGGTAACCTAAAATGAATAAAAGAAAAAAATTAATTAATTAATACTGAGTCTTCATTATTCCAGGTTTAGGATTTCTAACTATTTGTTATTTTGCAGGTATAGCTCCAGGTTGATGTCTTTATCAGGATCACATAGAAGATTCCCAGTAGGTTGTTCCATAAGATCGCAGCCAGGTAGAGGTTGACTATGATGACACCTGGAGGAGGACACTCCATGATTTTCAGTGCACAAGTTTGTAGAAGTACAAGGGCTCTGTTTCAGATGCAATCATAGAAGACTGGTTGGAGGAGGTTCAGATAGGATTTAGTTCGATCTGTGCCTGGAAAGAGTATTGGGTGTACTTGGTTATGACGATGCTACATGGAGCAGTGAGGTAGTGGTGGTTCTTATTCCTCAAGGATCGCGAGCAGACATTAATATCATGGGAGGAGTTCTGAGACATGTTTAGAGTCGAGTTTCTTTCTTCGACCGCGAAGGCATCCAGTCACCAGGAGCTTATTACCCTTCAATAGGGGATCCCCTGTAACGTCCCGGACCTAGGTGCCATGCAACGGGTTCCCCAAATCTAGTTCACCACATGACCTCAAGCGCATTTACCCAAATGCCAGAGGCTGCCGACTAGCAGTGAGGGCCTAGGTCTGATAGTGGGGAAACTATGCCCTCATTTGTCAAAGTGTAGCGCAGCGGAATACAAAATAAAACATACAGCGAACGGCGGAAGTAGTAAACCATACACAACTGAAATAAACAACAGTAGTGGAAATAACCACAAGTATGTAAATAATGTTTCTACATGTCTCAAGTTCTAAGAAAATAGCCAGAACATGTTATACATCAATACGATACAACCAAAAGCAGAGTACAGCAAAATAAAGCAAAACAGCTGGCAGCAGCATCACGAGCCTAGGCTCGGTCCCATGCCCTCCCATTCCTCAGAAGCAATCATTTACCTATATAGGGACTCTTTCCCCTATCTATACCTACAGAAATGTAATCTCTTTGGGCCAAAAAGCGTGACCCAAATAGGGTGTGAGAAATATATCTCAGTAGGCACCCACCAAAGGCTCATGCCCAACTACGTGTAACCATGCAATAACAGTGTGCAATAGTAAAATGCAACAAGGTAAGTAGTAATGAAATGTAACTAACATAAAAATTAAAATTTCATTTTATTATTCATTTAATCCATTAAAGTTAGTATCGTTCTGTGCTCAACAGCACCAAGCCCTCAGGCCAACCAGTATCTTTCCCTCAGGCTAATATAGTGAACCACACCCTCAGGCGATACAGAATCCAACCCGCAGGTATTTCCCTCAGGAGTAACAGAATTCTCACCCTCAGACATACAAAGTGTCGTCCTCAGGCATAGAATTCAAGCCCTCAGGCATGAAAGGTTTCCCTCAAGAGGAATAACGACAACCCTCAGGCTAAAACAGTCACGCCCTCAGGCTAATACAGTACAATGCCCACAGGCTAATCACAACAACGCCCTCAGGCTAAACAGGTAAACGAGTCATGCCCAACAAGTAAACAAGCAGTAAAAAAGAAATCCTTCTCAAGGAAATTCTACAATTACTAATTTAAAGGCATACCCTCGGGTATCCTGGCCAAACGGCTAAAAAGTGGAACACAACCCCAGGGTGGTTCCGGATCCAAGAAACGATCCCAACCAGCATTTTAATATCATAATTAAATACCTAATCAATTCTAGGTGTTTAATATGGAAACGGACTCAGCCACACGACACCCCAACATCGGTTCGTGGCCCGAAAACGTGAAAAACACACAGCAGTTGGAAAACTCAACACCAAGCCACCTACCTTATACGCCAACGAACGTTATACCCGAACACCTACTCTAGAAACGCCCAAAAACAGCGTAGATATGATGAAGAACAAAACCTGATTAACCTCAAATAACTCCCTCTAGGATAGGAATTGGTAAGAACCAACCAAGGAGGTGGAAGCCCTTACTCGTGCGGTTCCAACGGAATCGTCCGAGGCGGAAACCGATTCCAGACGAACACCCGGTGGATCTTCAAAGGTCTGGCCTCCTCCTTTGGCTCCAAATTGGCTAAAGTGTCTCCTCTTCCAAATGAGGAGGCTACTACCTGTTTTAAGCCTAAAAAACAAACTACACGGCGTGTAATTCTTTCGTTTAACTGTTCATTTGGCGGCACCGCCACATAGTTCATTCATCGACAAGAGTACACGGCATGTACTCCCAAGTACACGTCGTGTACTGTCGCCCAGTTGTCGGCTGCTCCACTGCCTTACTGTTAAGCCCTGCCGACTGACTACATGGCGTGTAAGGTACCACTACACGACGTGTAGTCGGTTCCTACACCCTTCTTCACCGACATGGCTACACGCCCTGTGTAATCATCCCCACATGGCCAGACCTACACGGCATGTGGACAAAGTATATGGCGTGTAGTTCCAAAATTTATGATTTTTCCCCATTTTCCATATTTTCTCAAAAAAAACATAAGGAAAAGGAAAAAGAATAAGCTCGTGCCTCAAAACCAAGAACCAGGTTCTTACAAACTTCCCCCATTATAGCAATTCATCCCCAAATTACCCTTCCAAGGGTGGCGAAGATTAAGCTTAGAACAGCTCTGGCCACTGAGCACGTACGTCGGTCTCCCGCTCCCAAGTCTCGTCCTGCACTCGGTCATTCTACCATAGCACCCGTACGAGAAGAACTGACCAGCCTTGGAGAACCTTCGTGCTCTTGTCAACGATACAGATCATATGCTCCTCAAAGGACGCATCATGCTAAATCTCAACCTCCTCAGGCTGAAAAATGTGAGATGAGTCTGAATGATAGCGACGCAACTGAGATACGTGGAAGACGTCATGCATGGCTCTGTACTATTTTGGTAACCGCAACCGATAAGAAACCAGCCCGACTCTCTCTAGAATCTCAAATGGACCCATATACCGCGGTGAAATTTTACCCTATCTCCGGATCCGCTTGTGTCCTAGCCTTGGAGAAACACGTAGAAAAACCCGATCCCCGACCATGAACTCCAAAGGTCATCTGCGGCGATCAGCATATGACTTCTGACGAGACTGTGCAGTAGCCATCCACTTCTGAATCAATTGTACCTGCTCAGATGTCTCCTGTACGAGACGTGGTCCCAGCAAAGCTGCCTCACCTGTCTCTAACCAGCACAAGGGTGATCGGCACGACCTACATTATAAAGCCTTTTATGGTGCCATCTCAATAGTCTAATAGACTCTATTGTTATAGGCAAACTAGACTAAGGGTATATGATTCTCCCACGATCCCCAAATTTCTAGGACGCATGCACACATCATGTCCTCTATCACCTATTTCGTATGCTCTGTCTAGCCATCTGTCTGAGGGTGGTAAGTTGTGCTCAAATGAACCTGTGTACTGAGCGCCCTCTGGAAACTCTGCTAGAAACTAGACATAAAGTGGGCGTCCCTATCTAAAATGATAGAACGAGGGACCCCATGAAGACGTACGATCTCTCGGATATACAGACTTCCGAGCTCGTCAATACGAAAGGTCTCCGTGATCAGCAAGAACTGAGCTACCTTCGTGAGTCTATCCACAACAACCCACATGGCATCGTTGGCACGAGGTGACCTCAGCAACCCAGTCATGAAATCCATCGTGACATCGTCCCATTTCCACTCCGGAATGGGTAACTACTGTAACAGCCCAGCTGGTCTCCGATGCTCCGCCTTCACCTGCTGACAGGTGGAACACCTCGTAACAAAACCAGCTACATCTTTCTTTATACCTGGCCACCAGTATTGACATCTCAAGTCACGGTACAGCTTTCTAACCCCGTGTTGAACTGCCAAAGATGAAGCATGAAACTCCCACATTATCTCCTCACGTATATCCCCTGGAACCCATACTCGTCTATGGAAACGCAAAACATCATCATCGCCTGTCGTCCAACTAGGAGGAGGGTCCTCACTTGCCACCGACTCCCGTTGGACTAGGCCTTCTGAATCAGATAATTTTCTCATCCTCACTCTATCCAGGAGGGTAGAAGTCATAGAAAAAGTGGAAAGATAAATCTTCCCCTGACTGTCGTGTACCTCCAGATGCATCTCAGAGAACAAGGCCATAAGCTGCCACTCACCACTGGCCTCCTGCACTTCCTGTATCTGAGTCTTCATGCTCAGTGCATCAGCTACTGCATTACATTTACCAGGCGTATAGGCAAGCTCAAAATCGAAGGAATGTAGGTAATCGCCCACCTTCGCTACCTCAGATTCTGGTCACGCTGTGTAAATATGTTCTTGAGGTTTTTTTGGTCAGGGAAAACCAAAAAATTCTCCCCCAATAGATAATGTCTCCAACAGCGCAATGCATGAACAACTACCGCAAACTCGAGATCATGTGTCGGGTAATTCCTCTCATGCAGCCTCAACTGCCGAGACTCGTATGCAACAACTCGATCGCCATGTGTCAACACTTCTCCCAGTCCAATACCGGATGTATCATAGTAATCTGTATAGCTCTTCCCCTGCACTAGGAGTATTAGGATCGGTGCTGATTTCAACCTTCCCTTCAGGTCCTAAAAATCAACCTCGCAATCTTTTGACCAAATGAACTTCACACCCTTCTTAGTCAAGCCCGTCAACGGTGCTGCCAAGTGGTAGAAGTCCTATATAAAATTCCTGTAGTAACCAGCCATCCCTAAGAAACTCCGTATCTAAAACACATTCTTAGGCTGCTCCCAGGTAACTACTGCTCCCACCTTCTCTGGGTCTACTGAAACACCTACCTCAGAGATGATATGACCCAGGAAGTGAATCTGGTCTATCAAAAAGTGGCACTTTGAGAGTTTAGCATATAGTTGATGCTCCCTCAGTGTACTCAATACGATTTCAAGATGGGTGGCATGGTCGTGTCGAGTGTGAGAGTACACCAAGATGTCGTCCACGAATACTACCACAAAAGAATCAATATACGGATGAATCAAATGATTCATCAGAGCCGTGAAAACCGATGGCGTGTTCGTGAGTCTGAACGGCATAACCGTATACTCGTATAGACCATACCTACTCCTGAAAGTTGTGAGAGGTATATCAGATGGTCTAACGTGCATCTGATGATATCCTAATATCAAGTCAATCTTCGAAAACACTCATTCTCCACAAAGTATATCAAATAGATCATCAATCCTCGATAAGGGATATCGGTTCTTAACCGTCAATTGGTTAAGCTTCTGATAATCCACGCAAAGTCTGAGGGTACCGTCAGTCTTTTTCGCAAAAAGGACCAGAGAACCACAAGGAGAATTACTGGGTCGGATAAATCCCTTTGCCTGTAACTCCTCTAAATGCCTCATGAGCTCCTGAAAATCAGGTGTGGCCATCCTATAAGGAGGAATGGAAACCAGTGCTGCTCCTGGCATAAGATCGATAGAGAATTCCACCTCACGCACCATAGGTAGACCCAAAAAGTCGCCAGGGAAGACATCCCTGAAATGATAAAAAACAGGAGGGAAATCCATCTGACAAGTCCCCTGGTCATCCAGATATAATCTCACAATCTGGGTTGTGACTCCACATCACCCACGATGCTCTGGTCCAGCTCGACTCACATGAACATACCATTCGCCCTTCTATAGAAACTCTCTGCCCTCTGGTGACGTGAAACACACCCTGTGATGATAGTTATCTAAAAAGGCTCGGAAGGGAACCAACCAGTCCATCCCGAGAATGATGTCATATCTTGTCATCTCTAGGACATAGAGGTCCCAAAGGAAGTGGCACCCACCAACCTCAAAGGGGAACTCCTTGTACTGACGCACACCAGCCTTTCTAGTCCTTAACGGAGTGTCTAGCATCATCATAACAGAAGATGAAGAAACACATAGCCCAAGGCTCTCCGCAACGAGTACAGATATGAAACAATGTGTAGCACCCGTATCGAAAAGTACTGAAGATAAGACAGAAGCTACTAAAATAGTACCTCTGATTGTAGAACATCCGGGATCCTGCTCATGCTGGGTCTGTTGCACTGCATATGCCTACCCAGTGTCGTGGCCCTGCGACACAGCTTGGCTACCCTGAGCTGTCCCGCCCTGTTGCCTCTGAGATCCTGGTGTCTGGCTACCACGACCACGACCACCATCCCTGCCTGCACACCCTGACGTATTCCAGTTCCCCGACTGGTAAGAAGCCACTGGTCCTGCTCCTGCACGTGGAGTCTGCACATAACCCCTCTCACTAGCCAATGGTAGAAACGCCCTGCAGAAGCGCTGTAGATGACTCATCTTGCCGCAGGCTCGGCACTCCACTTGGTCTCGTGGACACTGTGGTCTCTTGTGCCCCTCTCTTCCACTCTGGTATCACCTAATCGGGCCACCTGAAGAGATTGTCTGGCTGGTACTACCACCCTGAGAGAAGTCCATCTGTCTCTTCCTCTTGCCAGCAGAAAAAGTACCAGTAACTGGTGCTGAACCGCCATGGTTCAAAACTCTAGATTCTCGAAGGTTCCTCTTTGTGATCAACGCCTGGTTCACAATAGCATGTACAATAGGCGACCTGAAAACATTCACCAGCACTCAGATGTCATACCGACGACCATCCTCAAAATGTCTGGCTCTCAGCATCTCATCACCCACCAGCACGGGTGCAAATCACTGAAGCTCCATAAAACGAGCAGAATAGTCCATAACTGACATAGCGCCCTGCTGTAGATTCATGAACTCTTGAGCTCTATCTGCCCTCAGTGTCTCGGGAAAGAAAATTTCATAGAAGAATGTCTGAAAATCCTCCCACGCCATATCCCTATGATGCTCTGACTGTGTGGTAACATCCCACCACCTCTTGGCGGAATCACAAAGCATGTGTGTTGCGAGCATGAACCGCCACCCTGGAGGCATCTCAAGATGCTCTAAAATAGTCTTCATCGACCACAACAATGACTCTACAGCCTGTGGTCCACCATCCCTTGAGAATGTAGGAGGATGCTGCTGCTGGAAGATACATGTAAGCTCGTCCATAGATGTGGTAGCTTGCGGTGCTCCCTGAAGGGTTTTCATGAACCACAATAAGCCTTTACCGAATAATGCCTCCACGCCTGTGTCTGGTATAACAGCTGGTGCCACATCTGGCTCTGTTGGAGGATCAACTGGTAGCCCATGGACCACCATCTCTGGAGTATACTCGTTTCCGCTCTAATGGTGAACAACATGTGTTCGTCTAGCCAGCATGTCACTACAAGGTCAAAACCACACCTTAGATTCAATATTATTAAGTCTGAAACGAAGAAACCACAAAGGGAACTAGAGGAAGAAGGAATCTCAAAATTTACAAAACAAGACTACACGGTGTGTACACTGACTACACAACATGTACTTGACTTCCCTTCCCATGCCCGGGTCCTTCTGCACGGCTAAGCCACATGGCTCCCGTTTGAACAAACTACACGGTGTGTATGGTGTTATTTCCCAACTGCCCGTGTCATCTGTGACACGGCCGACTACTCAGCTTGACACTACACGACATGTTACACCCACACACGGCGTGTAAACCACCCCATTTCCCAGCAACACGGCTAACACCCCACGGTCTGTCCTCGGACAAGACTACACGGCGTGTCCCCAAAGGTACACGGCATGTTCAGGGAGAGGTGAAATCAGCCCGTGTTGTTAGTTACACGACCGAGTCCCCAGGTCACACTACATGGCGTGTCCACCATTGACACGGCGTGGTCTGTACAAGAGTTCACCGACCCGTGTTGTTAGTTACACGACCGGACTCCGAGTCACACTACAAAGTGTGTCCATTCGGTACACGACGTGTTTTACCCAATCCTTTCCCTACCTTGTGTCACCGCCCACATAGTTTGTGACACGGGAAGAGACTACACGGCGTGTAC
This sequence comes from Viscum album, assembly GCA_963277665.1. NCBI lineage: Eukaryota > Viridiplantae > Streptophyta > Magnoliopsida > Santalales > Viscaceae > Viscum > Viscum album. Next base: position 126,434,084 of record OY728147.1, read on the forward strand.
TTAGGGTACACGGCGTGTACTCAAAAAGTTCATTTTTCTTCCCGAACAGAAGGCCATACACGACGTGTTTAAAATACTACACTGCATGTATACTGGGTTTCTGGACAGTATGCCTTAAAAACTTCCCCAGAACCCAGAAAATACTAAAAAACAACACCTAAGTGTCAAATTCCGACCTGTGAGGGCCCATACTCCCCACGAATCAAAGTTTGACATCTTATCTGTGTTATAACTAACAAACAGTCAATGATCCACCAAATTCTGGTCAATGGGGGCCCATACTCCACAAAAACCAATGTTTGGTGTCCATTCTATGAACAACTTACACAAAAATTACCCTATCAAATAGCAGGTATTTTATCAGTGCAGTTATCACAACAACATGCTTTTCTAGCACAACAACTATCACAACAACATGCAGTTTTCTAATGCACCTACATGGCCTGGAAACTATGTATGGCATGTGATTCTAGCATGTGACTAAATGATGCATGAGATGGAATACCCTCATCTCATCGGGTCACAACTATATAGAACCCACAGATAAAATATAAACAACATGATCCAAGTACGTCATCCAACGGTGAAAACTTTTCAACTGTAAAATTGAATAATCAGAAGAATTGAAAAATACGAGGTAGACTGGATTTTCCCTGTACACGGGTTAGCTACTCCAAGGCATATCTTATTACCAACTTCCATTCATCCTATCCCTGACTACGACTCCAAATAGTAAGTCAATGAAAATAACCCCTCTGATACCACTTCGTAACATCCCAAACCAGGGTGCCACACAATGGGTGCCCTGAATCCAGTTCGCCACATGACCTCAAGCGCATTTACCCAAATGCCAGAGGCTGTCGACTAGCAGCGAGGACCCAGGTCTGATAGTGGGAAAACTATTCCCTCATTTTTCAAAGTGTAGCGCAGTAGAATACAAAATAAAACATACAGCGAACGACGAAAGCAATAAACCATACAAAACTGAAATAAACAACAGCAGTGGATATAACCAATAGTATGTAAATGATGTTGCTACATGTCTCAAGTTCTAAGAAAATGGCCATAACATGTTATACATAAATACGATACAACCAAAAGCAGAGTACAGCAAAACAAAGCAAAACAGCTGGCAGCGGCATTGCGAGCCAAGGCTCGGTTCCATGCCCTCCCATTCCTTAGCAGCAATCATGTACCTGTATAGGGACTCTTTCCCCTATCTATACCTGCAGAAATGTAATCTGTTTGGGCCGAAAAGCGTGACCCAAACAGGGTGTGAGAAATATATCTCAGTAGGCACCCACCAAAGGCCCGTGCCCAACTGCATGTAAGCATGCAACAATAGTGTGCAATAGTAAAATGCAACAAGGTAAGTAGTACTGAAAAGTAACTAACATAGCATTTAAATTTCCATTTTATTATTAATTTAATCCATTAAATTTAGTATTGTTCTGTGCTCAACAGCACCAAGCCCTCAGGCCAACCAGTATCTTTCCCTCAGGCTAACATAGTGAACCACGACCTCACGGTATACAAAATCCAACCTGTAGGTATTTCCCTCAGGTGTAACATAATTCTGGCCCTTAGGCATATGAAGTGTCACCCTCAGGCACAGAAGTCAAGCCCTCAGGCACGAAAGGTTTCCCTTAGGTGGAATAACGACAGCCCTCGGGCTAAAACAGTCACGCCCTCAGGCAAATACAGTACAGTGCCCACAGGCTAATCACAACAACGCCCTCAGGATAAACAGGTAACAGGGCCATTCCCAACAGGTAAACAAGCAGTAAACAAGAAATTCCTCTCAAGGAAATTCTATAATTACTACTTTAAAGGCATAACCTCGGGTATCCTCGCCAAACAAGTAAATAGTGGAACACACCCCCGGGGTGGTTCCGGATCCAAGCAACGATCCCAACCAGCATTTTAATATTATAATTAAATACCTAATAAATTCTATGTATTTAATATAGAAACAGCCTCAGCCACACGACACCCCAACATGGATTTGTGGCACGAAAACACGCCAAACACACAGCAGTTGGAAAACTCAACACCAAGCCACCTACCTTATACGCCAACGAACGTTATACCCGAACACCGACTCCAGAAATTCCCAAGAATGGCGTATCTCTGACGAATAACAAAACCCGCTTAACCTCAAATAACTCCCTCTAGGGAAAATAATTGGTAAGAACCATCCAAAGAGGTGGAATCCCTTTCCCATGAGGTTCCAAAGGAATCGTCCGAGGCGGAAACCGATTCCAGACGAACACCCGGTGGATCTTCAAAGGTCCGGCCTCCTCCTTTGGCTCCAAATTGGATCAAGTCTCTCATATGCCAAATGAAGAGGCTACTGCCTGTTTTAAGCCGAAAAAACAAAGTACATGGCGTGTACTTATAAGTACACAGCGTGTACTTCTTTCATTTAACTGTTCATTTGGTGGCACTGCCACACTATTCATCCGTACACATGAGTACATGGGATGTACTCCCAAGTACACGGCGTGTACTGTCACCCAGCTGTCGGCTGCTCCACTGCCTTACTGTTTAGGCATGCCGACTGACTACATGGCGTGTAAGGTGCCACTACATGATGTGTAGTCGGTTCCTACCCCCTTCATCGCAGGCATGGCTACACGCCATGTGTACTCATCCCCACATGACCAGACCTACATGGCGTGTGGAAAAAGTAAACGGCGTGTAGTTCCAAAATTTATGATTTTTCCCCATTTTCCATATTTTCTAAAAAACACTTAAGGAAAAGGAAAAATAAGAATCTCTTGCCTCAAAACTGTGAACCAGGTTCTTACATCCCCAATGTGTGAGAGTTTGGAATCCATTTTAAGAACCATTTACGATATGCTTCAGACCTGTTTCCAAATGAGGAGACAAGGGAGAGGCATTTCGAGGAGGCTTTGCATCCAGAGATCCAACGCCAGGTCACCCAATTTATGCTGAAGACCTATCTTGAGGTGGTGGAAAGAGTAGAGGTCATCGAATGGAAATTGGTTAGAACAGGACCATCATAAGAGAGGAGTCGTCATGATTCCTCACGAAGAAGAGTTGTAGTCTGGGGTTCCTAGTTTTCAGGGAAGAAGAGTTTTCGTTCAGCCGGGGGTTGGTCCCAGCCCTCCGCATCTCGTTTCTCTAAAGGTAGTATCTCTTAGGCCTATGCTAAGGGATCATGAACTTTCTTTTTTATGGTGGTCGAGGTCATCAGCAGAAAGTGTTCCTGACCTTTCAGAGCAGTCATCATGCACCAGGTGTTCCACTCCAGGTTCCTCAGCTGAGGCAGTTGTAACTGAGGCAGTATCAGTAGGTTGCACCAGATTTGAATCAGTAGAGGGTAGATGGGGTAGGTAGAGGACAACCCAATGATTCTACCCATCCTTATATAGTAGAGCACGACCATGGTGGTGGTCGTTATCCGGGCCAGAGAGGCCATGGAGGAAGTTGTGGTCATCTTTATGATTTAGTGTTTCCACCTCCAAGAGAGCCAGACATCGTTTGAGGTACCATCTTCTTGTTTTCTACCTTGGTGTATGCCTTTTTTGATTCATGAGTGACACACTTCTTCATATCACCTAACCTTTTCTATGATTGGGGAATTAAGGTAGAGAGTCTTCCAGTTCCCTTGGCATTGAATACGCCAGTTGGAGGCTGAGATGACTTGTTTGAATTATGTAGAGATTGTGAGCTAGTGTTAGGTAAGCATCACTCTTGGGGAGATTTCCTATGTTTTTTAATACAAACATATGATGTCCTCCCCAGCATGGAATGGTTGTATTTGGTGTAGGCTATCATGGATTTCTTCAAGAGCCAAGTTTTGTTCTTCGATGTGGATGGAGAGCCAGTGGTGTTCGTTGGGGAGTGAGACCCTCAGATGGGTCAGAGTTGTGTTCCATCATTATGGATGAGTTGATGTTTAGTTATTTAGAGGTTCAACAGTTGGCATTTCCTAGGGTCGTAGAACAGTACCCTGATGTCTTTCTAGAAGAGGTTGTAGCCATATCCACTCGATGAGAGATCGAGTTTGGGAACGAGCTTCAACCAGGATCGTCTCTTATATCTATGTCTCCATATAGGATGGCCCCTTCTGATTTACGAGAGTTAATTATAAAGATTGATGGTCTATTACAATGTGGTTTGGTTCAGCTGAGTGTGTCACTATAGAGTGCACCGGTTTTGTTCGTGAAGAAGGATGATGACAGTTTGGGGTTGTGTGTTGATTATTGTCACTTAAACAAGGTGATAGTGATGAATCGCTATACTCTTCCATGTATTAATGATTTATTCGATCAATTGAAGGGTGAAAGTTGGTTCTCAAAGATCGACTTGTGGCCAGGATATCATCAGATGTGTGTGAAAGATAAGCATATCCCGAAGACTACTTTCCATTGTCGTCATGTGAATTATGAGTTCGTTGTAATGCAATTCAGCGTGACAAATGCTCTAGCTATGCTCATAGGATTGATGAATGTTGTCTTCCATGAGTTCCTAGACAAGTTTTTGCTGGTTTTCATCGATTACATCATTATGTAGTCCACGTATGAGGAGGAGCATGCAGAGCATCTACATGCTATTTTGGGATTTATTCGTCAACATTAGCAGTTTGGTAAGTTTTCAAAGCGTAAGTTTTGGGCTCGAGAAGTTCATTTCATGGGGCATGTTGTGTCCCAACAAGGAGTAGCTATGGATCCATCGAAGATAGAAGCAGTTGTGTCTTGGGAAGCCCCCAAGACAGTGTCAGAGGTGTGATGTTTCCTTGGTCTCTTAGGCTACTACATGAGGTTTTTGTCAATTTCTCTCGAGTTGCGACTCCTCTGACAGCTTTGACCTGAAGGATCAGGCATTCATATGGACTAATCAATGTAAGGAAGCTTTGGAGTATCTAAAGGAGATGTTGATAAGTGCTCCAATTCTTTGTCTTCCAGGAGAGGGAGTTCAGTTTGATGTTTTCTATGATGCATCACATATGGGGTTAGGCTATGTTCTGATGCAGCAGAGATCAGTTGTTTCTTATGGGTCTTGGCAGTTGCGTCCCCATGAATGTAACTATTCCACCAATGATCTTCAGTTGGCAGCTGTGGTGATTTCTCTAAAGTTGTGGAGACATTACCTCATTGGATAATTCTTTTGGTTTTCACCGATCATAAGAGTTTGAGGTATGTTTTATCCCAGTGTGACTTGTACTTATGACAACGTCGATGGATGGAGTTCTTATAGGAATACGACTTCTAAATATCCTATACACCTGGAATGGGGAATGTGGTAGCTGATGTGCTGAGTCGGAAGTCACATAGTGATGCAATGCGTGAATCTGGTGACACTCAGAGAGTAATGAAAGAACTGTCAGCATTACATCATGATATGGGAGAATTTGGGGGCAGAGGATGTGTAACGCCATGACCTTAGAAGCCCAGAGTCAGTGCATTATTTTAAAACATTGGAATGATTACAAGGAATCAAGTCCCAAAAGGCCTCTTAGTTTAATAGTCTTGGAAAATAGATTACACACATGAACGTTACATTACACATTAGAAAATAAAACACCACATAAATGATACTTTGAGAACAACATTAATACCCTAGCTTAACCCTGCTTATCAATCAAAATACAATTCTTGGAATCGAGGGAAAATAAAACATAAGAATGGGGTGAGATCAAATGCTTAGTAAGGATAACAATATAGTAGAAACTTTCACAAATAAGCATAAACATTTAAGGAAATGTATAAAACAAAAACAAAAGGTTTTAAATGTAAATTTAAGCATAATTTGGCAAAGATAAATCATATAATTCCATTTCCATATTCACATGGATATTCTACTAGTTGAATAATCACATGCAATATCCATAGAAAATTTCTTAATGATGGAATGCATAATGCCAAAATTCATAACCACATAGTCAAGGCCTTGTGCCAAGACTACAAGTAATATATTGTCAAGGCCTTGTGACAAGACACTAGTTTGTATCATGAGACCTATCGATGCATTGAGGAGCTATAGCAGGCTCCACCCGTTACTTACTAAGTCTAATTCATTCCTCATATGAAAAGGTTTAAACATAACATAAACATTCGTATTAAAAATAGAATACGAAATGTCAATACTTTATCCATAAACCATAAATGGTATTGAAATAACACGTCAACAGTCAAACATATCACAAAACTTTCAATAAAATATGTAATATTTGTATCATAATAAATCAACCTCGATCAAAAATAATATCTCGTAATGGATGTTGACATAGTTAAAAATGATCAGTAAAAATCTTTGAGAGAAATGTCTCTCTTTCATGAAATTATTAAAAAGTCATATAATTTATAAATAAATTCATTTAAAAGATATTTTTGAATCAAAGTGTCCCATACCACTTTGAAAATTTTGAATGATATTAACATTTTAAAAAATTCACGTCCATATAAATAAATCCTCAAAACCATTTTGAAAACATGGACATTAATGAGAAAAGTTTAGAAGAATAAATAATTTAAACATTTGAAATGCTGTTTTAGTGAAAAAGTACCTTAAAAATAATCCCTTTGAAAACTCTTTTATGAAACATGGACATGGATAATAAATATGTCTTAGTAGATACTTACATTAAAACAATCTCGGATAATAAAGAGATTGTGGAATTAACCATTACCTTGCACTTTCCTTTGGTCGAGGGTACATTTAACATCTTGTATAATGACTATTGTTTGTTATTAAATTATACCAGAACCATATTCATATTTATTATATCATAAATGCTTCATTGTTGACATTATACTACCCATTTAAAAATTATTTCCATGTCAAATTAACATTTCAGGTAATAATCGCTTTCTTTATGGTACGTGTTTTAACTTGTTATTCTTGATCGTATCATTTAGATCATTATTTAAATACTTCCAGAATAAAACACATGATTTAATTATCATATATATTTAGAATATAAATATGTATATTAGATAGATATATGAAATGGAAAACACCGTTTATGGATACGGTAGGCCGCACGTACACATAATCGTTGTTTCCATTTTCATATCATATTGAATGGAAGTAAGTGAATAAGATATATGTAAGTATATATATATATTCAGTAGAATTATTATTTCATATATTAGATACTTATTAATAATATATATTTTTATAATAATCGTTTAAGGGTGAATGTGGAATTGAATCTCATCACATCGTGGAGACGGTAAGCCGTACGTACACACGAGCGACGATTTCATTTCCTTAATGATTAAAAGGTGTGTAATTGGATGTTATATTAATTTTAGATAGACATTATCATGTTATCTTCATTAATTATATACATATTACTCATAATTATGTCAATCCAAATAACATAGTGTTGAATAACAAATTACACCACGGTGTAGAGACGGTAAGTCGTACGTACACACGCATGGTGACATGATCATTCATATGATGGATAGAATAATGAATATGGTTGTACCATATTTATAATAACATCTGAGTATGTATATGGTACTGGAGTTATTATTTTGGTATGGAATTAATAATGAAAGAGGAAGTGTAAGAAAAAAAATTACTTGAAAGAGGGTGGTGAAATTATAACCTCTTCTTCGGATGTTTTCCTTTGAGTTGATCAAAAGGGATTGTTAGGTTGGATTTATGATCAAAGTAAGGAATCTAGGTTTATGTGAGGGAAGTTGGTAGGATATTAGGGTAGGGATTGGCCGAGCCAAATGGATCTTGAGGTGTGATTTTCAGAGAATGGGAAGTGCCCTTTTATAAGAGTGATGAAGGTCACTTTAGGGAAATATTAAAATATTAATTTATTATACAATCATATTCGGTTTATAATGGCTAAAAATGAATTTATTTTGAGACTTAGGTGGTTATGGGTCGAAATAATCTCAACCAATAGGTTTTAGAAATGTTTAGCTTACCATTTTAACCTTATCTTTTACATTTTACACTTAGTTAAATAGTCTAACTTTTGTCGTGTCTTCTTGTATTTAAACACTATATGGTTAATAAACTTACTCTAAAGATAAAATAAAACCTCAAGTTGTTCATTAATGAACAATATAGTATTATTTAAGTCCTTTGGAAGAAAATTTTATTTTTAGGAATATTATATCAACCAATAATATAGTATTAATTTTAAAAACTATATTATGTCAATTTTGACACTATTTGGTATTTTGTTTTTGAGAAAGTCATATAAACCTTATCACTTCAAAAAAAATTATCTAATAAACCCTAAAATATCATATTAACATATAAAATTAGTGGAATTCATCAAAAGTCTCAAATCACATTTATTTCGATATTTATAGTATCAATTATTTTAATCCTTCATTAATAAGTTAATTACTGCATCATCATTGTGTCATAAATAAATTTAATTATTTAACGTTTAAAAATTATAAATAAAAATTTTTTTGTAGGAAATATTTTTATATTTCTAATGAATATTTATTGTCAAATTTATCTCATTTATAACCCTATATTAAAAATTGTTTAGTTATTAGACATTGAATTGAACACTTTTAACTCTTCTTTAAATAAAATAATAATAAATGTCCTAATCTAATCCAAGTGAACATAAAGGATCATATTTTTGTTATAATGTTGAGTTTGGTCTAAATACACTTATAAAATAGAATTATAACATGGGTTTGGGTAATTTTAATATTATTTTTACCTTTAATTACCCTATTTGCTTTTAACTGTGGTACAAAAAGTCAAAAGTTACCATTCACCAAAAATTATTTTCATATTATTGAACCACATTTTAATTTCTGATGTCAACCGTGTCTCTAATATTTTTGATATTCAACTCACAGAAGTTGTAAAATTAAGTTTTATGCAAATTTGCAAATGTACCTAGAAGGTGGGTAAAAGATGGTAAAAAGATCAATAAAATTTTATACATATAATTTTTTATTAAAATGATTCCAATGAATTAAATTGAACTATTATAGGTATTATGTAACTATATTTACTTAAAATAAATAAAATAAATAATTATTTAGATAAAAAGTCAGTTTTTAAACAATAGCAATCTTTTTCACTATTCATCAAAAAATTGAAAGTTTTCTGAAAAATACAAAAAATTCACCCAAAGATAATTTTTATATTCTGAATTAAAAAATTAATTCTATTTTACCAAATTCAAAATATATAATTATAATTAATTAATTTTTAATTAATTCCCTTTGTCAAAACCAAAAGAGGGTTTTTAAAGAGTAAAAATTATCAAAAGATTGACATGTGTTTGTGTAAAATTTAAATGTGAATTACTTATAATGACCTAAATTATATTAAATGATAGAAATAAAATCTGATTATACTTCAAAACCATTCAAATGTATAATTTAACACTATAAATTATTTTCGATTAAAAAGGTGTTTTCAATTAAAATTTAGTATTTTTCATTATTCATCAAAAATTTAAAGTTATTAGAAAAGTACCAAAAATTTATCCAAAATAAAATTTTTACGTTCCAATTCTAAATAAGAAGTTTATTTTTTCAAATTTAATATAAAAGTGGCAGATATTTCATTTTAAAAAGGTTCACCATTAGTAGGAGGTAAAATTTCATTTTTTGAAAAATACTTCCTTTATCTGAAAAATTAAATTTGTTCTTATATTATGTATAATAAACACATAATATTATTTTTAAAATTATATAGAGTATATAAGATTTAAAATGCAGTTAATACTATTCATAACTGCTTTTTGAACGGCTAGTTTGGTAAGTTTTGGTGCCCTCAAATTCGATGTTGTGTGTAGCGCAAGCTATTAAATTAATTTAACAGGATAACATACTATGAAATATTGGGGTGTTACATTCTCCCCTACTTCAATAAATTGCGTCCTCTCAATTTTAAATTGTTCTTCAAAAATAAATGGTTAAAAATAAAAAAAACCTTTGTAGAAACCCCAAATCCGAAATTGGGTTAATAAAATTTTGTCTTAATAAAAGGGAAATAGAAATAAACTAGTCACAAAAATTTATGATCTCGATTAAGAGACCATTGGTTTCAATTAGAGACAATGATTGAAGGTAAATTTTATGTATTATATGGAGTGATTGAAGTCATCAATCGCAAACAAGTGTAAAATTGAGGGCCTCAAAGCCATCAATCTAAGATGATTTAAAATATCATCAGTTCAAAAAAACATAAGGTATTAGGATAAAAAAATTGGTTTTAATATACCTTACCTAAAGTTTAAGAATGAATTTATTAATATAAAAAGATTACTAAATATTCTTGATAATTAGAGTTTCATCCTTTAACTAATTCCTACCACAAACTCATCTTTCACTTCAAAAGGTAATAGAATTCCGAAATATTCTATTTATCATAATCGTATAGGGTTCCAAAAATAATGAATTTATAAATAATTTGTCAGACTATTTAAAAAAACTAAATTATAAAAACTAGGACATCACGTAGGCCAATGGTAGGTGATGCACCCTTGTCGCCCTTCGGTTGTGGGTCCATGTCTCGCAGCCTTTCCGGATGCGACAGGTTGTCACCCGACCTCCGAGTTGTCCTTTTCATAAAAATCCAAAAATAATCTTAAGAAATGATTTAACCTTAACAATAGTATCCAATGTAAAACATAATCCATTCCAACCTTTAGTCTTATCCAAAGTACTTCTGTCCAAACTCTCAATCCAAAATTTATAAGAAAGGTAAACACAATGAAGATCTTTTTTGTCACATAACAACATGTTAATGCCTTCATCATGTATTCTTTTAAAACACGGTAACACCCTAAATTACCATAATACCATATTGATTAAATTCATGTTCCCTTATTCCATATAGAATAATGGATGTACTGATTATATCTAAATATGGTGTAATCTCCAACAATGATCTAATACACAAACCATTAATCAGTCCAAGGACGTCAATAATATCTAATATAATTTATCCAAATCAATCATCTCTTATTCCAAAATCAATTCCCTAGTATCAAGACCATATTAATGTTTTATATTTCTTTCAACCATGTATTTTCCAAAGTTTTTAACTTGCTATTGAGTCACTTTAATTGGTACCACACAATAACAAATCCTTAATGAAATAGTACTATAGTAAAATCTTTATATACTCCCTAATTATTATAACCAGTACATTGTTGATAAAACACTCAAGTAATTCTTTAATAACAACACAAGAACACTATTTATTTCTCTTCATCTGTGGTTGTATCGTAACTTGATTATTATCCTATCGCATCATTTGGAGCATACTCTGATGATTTGAATATTGATTCGCATAGTGTCTCATCTTCTTACAGATGAAGCATTGTACATTTGAATCCTTTTTCTTACCCTTGTAATCACGTACTTGGGGTACTTTTTCTCCACACTTATAAGAAACTCTCATTCTCATCAAGCATTTACCAAGGTGATTCTTTACACAGTTATCACATATGCGAAAATCTTTCTTTCCCCTCTTCCATTTATCCATCTTTCTCTCTTTCATTCTTTTCTTCTCTTTCTTCCCTTCAAAGCCATAGGACTCAGAAAATTCTTTACTTATCTTACTAACACATGATAATATTTATTCATATGATGAGAGTACTCGGGAGACTATTTCCCTTATAAATGTTGGATTAATACCAAGAAAGATATGATCCTTCTTATCCTTTGGATCATGTGTATTTCTGGAGATCTCATTCCTTCTACAAGGAACCATTTCTAACCAATGGCATACACTAGGTTAGTTTATGAATTGCAATGCATAATTCCAAACTTGTAAAATACTTAACATAAATTGAAAAGATTATGAATATAATCTATAATCATAAAATGTTTTCTTTGAGGAAGTATTTACAACTGAATACTTCATAATGTCTTGTAATGAACATGTGAAATATCCTAAGCATATACCCCTGGAGTGTCGTAAACAAGAGTGAAGCAAGGCTCATTGTCATATACCAGGATACACCGGGTCAGGCCCGAAACTCCTTGTTATATTTTTCACTCCTAGGTACATCTATGCCAGAGCTGCCACTACCTGCTCGTATCCAGGCAGGGATGTATTGCTTGGAAAATACACAAAATCTCTACATTACCAAAATTCTAGGAAGTTCTTCTATATTAATCATAAAAATTTATCTTAGGTTAATTTGATCCAATAAGAGGTTATCTAAATCTAGTTTCCATGGTTTGTACTAAAATTTCTCCAATACCAACTAGAATTTCCCAACCATAGAAGAACAGAGTCATTGCATTATTTTAAAACATTGGAATGATTACAAGGAATCAAGTCCCAAAAGACCGATCAGTTTTCAGTCTTGGAAACTAGATTACATATGTGAATGTTAAATTACACATTAGAAAATAAAACACAACATAAATGATCCTTTGAGAATATAATTAATCCCTATCTTAACCCTACTTATCAATCATAATAATCTTCTTGGAATCCTGGGAAAATAAATCATAAGAAAGGGGTGAGCTCAAACCCTCAGTAAGGATAACAATACGGCGAAAACATTCCAAAATAAGCATAAACATATAAGGTAACTATTAAAAATAAAACAAAATCCTTTTAAACATAAAATTAAGAATAATATGGAAAATATGAATAAAATAATGTCATTTAATTATTCACATAGATATTCTACAAGTCAAATAATCACATTCAATATCAGTATCCAATTTCATAATGATGGAATTCATTATGTCAGATTTCATAACCACATAGTCAAGGCCTTGTGCCAAGACTACAAATAATATTTTGTCAATTCCTTGTGCCAAGACACCAGTTTGTCTCATGAGACGAACCGATTCATCGAAGAGCTATTGCGGGCTCCACCCGTCACTTACTAAGTTCAATTCATTCCTCGTATCAAAAGGATTAATCATAACATAAACCTTAGTATTAAAAAAGCATAAGAAATGTCAATACTTCATCTATAAAATATGAATGGTATAAAAATAACACATACACAGAAAAAAATATCACAAAGCCTTCAATACAATATGGAATATTTGTATCATAATAAATCACCTCGATCAAGAATAATCTCCCGTAAAAGACGTTGACATAGTTGAAAATGATCAGTAAAAATCATTGATAGAAATATCCCTTTTTCATGAAATCATTTAAAAGTCACATAATTTATAAAGGAAGTCATTTAAAAGAGTGTTTTGAATCAAAGTGTCCCATACAACTTTGAAAATTTTTAAAGGAATTAACATTTTAAAACATTCATGTCCATATAAATAAATCCTTAAAAAAAATTTGAACACATAGACATTAATGAGAAATGGTTAGAAGAATAAATATTTAAAACATTTAAAATGATGTTTTAGTAAAAAAGTCCCTTAAAAATATTCCCTTTGAAAACTATTATATGAAACATGGACATGGATAATAAATATGTCCTAGTAGATACTTATGTTAAAACTACCTCAGATAATAATGATATTGTGGAATTAACCCTGACCTTGCACTTTCCTTTGGTAGAGGGTATGTTTAAACACATGTATAATGACCATAGTATGTTATTAAAATATAACAGAACCATATTCATATTTATTATATCATACATGATTCATTTATGACTTTATACTACCCATTTAATAATGATTTCCATGTCAAATTAACATTTCGGGTAATAATTGCTATCTTTATCATACATGTTTTAACTTGTTATTATTGATCATATCATTTAGATCATGATTTAAATAATTACATAATATAACACATTATTTATATATCATAAATATTTAGAATATAAATATTTATAGTAGATAGATATATGAAATGGAAAACACCATTTATGGAGATGGTAGGCCGTACGTACGCATAAACGTTGTTTCCATTTTCATATCGCATTGAATGGAAGTAAGTGAATAAGATATATGTAAGTACATACATACATACATACATATATATATATATTAAGTACCATTATTATGTTATATATTACATACTTAGTAATAATATATATTTTTATAATCATCATTGAATGGTGAATGTGGAAATGAATCTCATCGCGACATGGAGACAGTAAGCCGTACGTACACACGAGCAGTGATGTCATTTACTTAATGATTAAAAGGTGAGGAATTGGATGGTATATTTATTTTATAGAGACATTATCATGTTATTTTAATTATTTATATACAAATTACTCATCATTATATGCATCCAATTAATATAGTGTTGAATAACAAATTACACCATGACGTGGAGACAGTAAGCCGTACGTACGCACACATGGTGACATTATCATTCATAATATGGATAGAATAATGAATATTGTTGTACGATATTTATAATAACATTAGAGTATTTAGAAGGCATTGGAGTTATTATTTTGGTATGGAAACAACAAATAAAGAGGAAGTGTAAGAATAAAAGAACTTGAAAGAGGGTGGTGAAATTATTACCTCTTCTTTGGGTGTTTCCTTTTGAGTTGATCAAAAGGGAACCTTAGGTTGGATTTATGATAAAATTAAGGACTCTAGGTTTATTTGAGGTAAATTGGGAGGATATTTGGGAAGGGTTTTGACTATCCAAATGGCTTAGGAGGTTTGATTTTTAGAGAAGGGGAAGTACCCTTTTATAAGAGGGGCGAGGGTCACTTTGGGAAAAGATTAAAATATTAATTTATTATAAAATAATATTTGGCTTATAATGGATAAAACTGAATTTATTTAGAGACTTAGGTGGTTATGGGTCTAAATCCTCTCAAACATTAGGTTTTATAAAAGTATAGGTTACCATTTTAACCTTATCTTTTAGATTTTACACATAGTTAAATAGTTTAACTTTTACTATGTCTTATTGTATTATTACATTATATGGTTAATAAACTTACTCTAAACTTCCTAGAGAAACTCAAGTGGTTCATTAATGACATATAAAATATTATTTAAGTCTTTTGGAATAAACATAGATTATTAGGAATATTATATCAACCAATAATATTGTATTTTTTTTAAAACTAAATTATGTCAATTTTGACACTATTTGGTATTTTGTTTTTGTGAAATTCCTAACAACCTTGTCACTTAAAATATATATATAATTAACCCTAACATGTCATATTAACCTATAAAATTAGTTTAATTCATAAAAAGTCTCAAATTAAATTTTTTTGGATATTTATAATATCAATTATTTTAATATTTCATTAATTAGGTAATTACTACATCGTCATTATGTCATAATTATATTTAATTATTTTTGTCTAAAAATTATAAATAAAATACCATTATGTATGAAATCTATTATCTTTATAATTAATATTTATAGTCTAATTTATCTTATGTGTAACCCTATATTAAAAATGGATTAGTTATTAAACATTGAATTTAACACTTTTAACTCTTCTTTAAATAAAATAATAACAAATGTCATAATCTAATCCAATTGAAACTAAAGAATCACATTTTTTATATGGATTATTTTGGTCGAAATACACTTATTCAATAGAATTAGGGCATGTTTTGGGGTAATATTAACATTATTTTTACCTTTAATTACCCTATTTACTTTTAACCGTGGTAAATAAAAGTAAAAAGTTGCTATTCATAAAAACTATTTTCATCTTATTGAACCACATTTTACTTACTGATGTAAAATGTGTCTCTCGTATTTTTAAATTCAACTCACAGAAGCGGTAGAATTATGTTTTATGTAAATTTTCAAATGTACTAGAAGGTGGGTAAAAGAAGGTAAAAAGTTTAATAAAATTCTATAAATATAATTTTTTTATAAAAATGCCTCCAATGAATTAAATTGAGCTTATATAGGTATTATGTTTCTATATTAACTTAAAATAAGTAAAATAAATAATTATTTAAATAGAAAGTCAGTTTTTAAACAATAACGTTGTGTTTTTCACTATTCATCAAAAACTGAAAGTATTCAGAAAAATACCAAATATTCACCCTAAGATAATTTTGATATTCTGAATTCAAAAATGAATTATATTTTACCCAATTAAAAACATATAATTTTCATTAATTAATTTAAAATTAATTCTCATTGTCAAAACCAAAAGCGGGTTTTTAAGAAGTAACAACTATCAAAATATTGACATGTTTTTATGTAAAATTTAAATGTGAAATTACATATATTGACCTGTATTGTATTAAATGATATAAATATAATCTGATTATACTTCTAAACTATTAAAATTCATAATTTAACACTATAAATTATTTTGATTAAAAAGTTGTTTTCAATTAAAATTTTCTATTTTTCAATATTCATCAAAAATTGGAAGTTATTAGAAAATTACCAAAAATTTATCCAAAATAAATTTTTATGCCCCACTTTTAAAGAAGAATATTTTTTGGAAAAATTTAATATAAAAGTGTCAGATATTGCATTTTAAAAAAGTTCACTATTAGTAGGCGGTAAAATTGCATTTTTTAAAAATACTTCCTTTATTTGAAAAATTGAATTTGTTCTTATATCATGTATAAGAAAAACATAATATGGGTGTTAAAATTATATAGAGTATATAAGATTCAAAATGTAGTTAATACTATTCATAACCACCTTTTGAATGACTAATTTGGTAAATTGTGGTGCGCTCGAACTCTGTGTTGCGTGTAGCATAATATATTGAATTACATTAATGAGATAATGTACTATGAAATATTGAGGTGTTATAGGTTGTCTTTTTCAGATGACGGTGCAGTCATCTCTAGTATATACGGTGAAAGAGTCCCATTTGGGGGATCTAGAGGTGGAGTTCTGGAGAGACCGAGTTGTTTGTGACGAGGCCCCTGATAGTTGGTCTGAGGATTAACAACACAGAGTATTGTATCATGGAAGCATATTTGTTCCTTTGAATAAGAATGAGACAGTTCTTAGATAGTTCAATATTTCTCCTTTAGCGGTGCATCCTGGCGTGGAAAACATGTAACAGGCCTTGAGGAGTCAATTTTGGTGGCCTGGGATGAAGAGTGCAGTTGCGGAGTTTGTGTCTCCATGTTTGGTTTTCCAGAAGGTGAAGGCCAAACATCGTGTTCCTGGTGGTCTGCTCTAGCCATAAGATGTTCCTCAGTGGAAGTGGGAGGACATCTTGATGGAAATTGTTACTGGTTTACCTCGAGCTTAGGGAGGACATGATGCTATTTGGGTGGTAGTGGATCATTTAAAAAAATCATCCCACTTCATAGCAGTCAAGGAGTCAAGCTCAGTTGATGTTTTGTCGAGTCAGTATCTAGAAGAGGTGGTAAGAATTCATGGAGTTCCAATGACGATCATTTCCAATCGAGATCCTTGTTTTACCTCTAGGGTGTGGAGAGGTATCCACCATGGTTTTGGTTCTCAGCTATGTTTTTCACTACTTTTCATCCTCAGACGGATGGTCAGATTGAGCGGACTATCTAGACTCTTGAAGACATGTTACTCTTTTGTGTCTTAGATTTTGGAGGTTCGTGGATGAGTTACTTACCCTTGGTGGAGTTTTCTTACAATAATAGTTTTCACTACACCATCGGAATGGCTCCATTTGAAGCCTTGTATGGCCAGCCTTGCTGTTCTCCATTGTGCGGGACTGGGGTTAGAGAGTTAGCAATTCTCAGACCGGAACTAGTGAAGAATAAAATAGTGATGGTTCAGGTGACTCATGAGAAGATGAAGATAATTCATGATCGTCAGAAATCATATGCCGATCAAAAAAGGAGGCCATTATATTTTGATGTTTGGGATCTCGTGTTTCAGAAGGTGACTCCCCATCGTGGGCAGAAACGGTTTGGTCGTAGGAGTAATTATTCTCCTCGTTTTTTGGGCCTTTCGAGGTGTTATCTCGTGTTGGGGAAATGGCGTAGCGAGTAGAACTCCCCCCACAGATGATCCGGATAAATGATATTTTTCATTTGTCGCAACTCTGTCGTTATCTTCATGAGGACTCTCACATCATCGATTGGGGAGAGATCGATGTTGATGATGATGCGTCCTTTGAGGAGCAACCTGTGGAGATCCAAGACCGTAGAGAGAAGATGTTGGATAGGCGTTCTATCCCCTTGGTTCATGTCTTGTGGTGATACAGTGGCATGGAGGAGAGTACATGGGAATGTGAGTCGCAGATACATGCTCAGTACCTAGAGATGTTTGATGTTTAACTCATTTCATGTAATGATGTTTGCTTTGTGGTTATAGATCTTTCATGTTTATGAGATGCCTACTTTGGTTTCTTTGTGTGGCTTGATCTCTTTTGAGAGGTATCTCGATAGGTGGTTGTTCGGACTTCTTTTCTGTTCCCTTTTAGGTTGGTTTTGAATTCTTGAGGATGAGAATGTTTTGAGAGGTATCTGATGTAATGGCTCAAACCTCACTGGTCTATTCCTTTGTAAAAATCTGGTGTCTGAGGTGTTCCGGGAGGTCAAGGTGACTTATCCCCAACACTTTTCCAAATTTTTATTTATGTGAACAATGTTCCTTATTATGTGAATAGTTTAATCAGTGAGGTTGAGGTGAATAGTTATATCGATGAGGTTCCAACAGTAAGGTTTCAATGGTGAGGTTCATGAATAGTGCTTCCAGAATGGTGAGGTTCCAATGGTGAGGTTCATGAACAGTGTTTCTAGAATGGTGAGGTACCAATTTTGAGGTTTTAACAATGCGGTTCATGAACAATGTTTCTAGAACGGTGAGGTTTTAATGGTGAGGTTCATGAATAGTGTTTTTCCTTTGCCAAATTTTGAGTTTGTGAACATTGTTTCCAGCATCTTACAGTTTCACCCCTTTCATGTTTCCTTTGACATAAAATTCATTTAAAAGATTCTTTTTAAGGACTCTCAGGATGATTCAAAGGCCATAACCCCTATATTAATTTACCTAATGCTCGGGATGCTTCTACTTGGTCAAACCTGGTGGTTCAATGCAATCTACTTTTAATGGAAAATCCAGCGTATCTTAAACCACGTCTCCATTAAATATTATAAAGGGAAGATATATCTTCCTCACTAGTTCTTCCTCCTGTTTCTCGGCTATGAGATGCTAAAACCTTTCATTCCATCCCATAGGAGTTGCAAAATAAATCGTTCCTCCTTGGATTTGTTCCCCTCTTTTTCTGATGCAACCAAGCAGTATCGATCAATCTTCGATATGAGGTATGATCTATCATCATTATTTTGGGTTAATCTCCTTTTATTTCTCCTTTAACTTTTATGGAATGTTATCTCCATGTTCCTAATGGGTTTTTCTGGGTGTTGACCAGTGTGGTGGTGTCTCTGCATCCTCAGGTGGATACAGTTTTAACAGGGGAGGAGATCGTAACTTACTGTGTGACTCATTATCGTATAAAGAATGTCAAGAACTATTTTATGTAGTGGATTCATTTCATCTCTTTTCTTTTATGTGCAAAATTATAGTTAGCATGTTTTATCCCACTGGATCACAATATAATTGACATAATAAATATTTGAACTAGATAAATGAATTGATATCAATAGAATGTTATTGGCTCTTGTTTTGATAGATAGTGTGATATATATGCATGATTTGATTATATTTTTGTTCTTGATGGAAATCAGTAATTAATGAAAAGCTATAATTAATTGACAATTATTTGTCTAAAGATAAAGAGGCATGTGAATGAATTCGATTGTTGTTATTGTAATTTTAAGATAAAAAAATTGATTAAGTAAGTATGTTTAATCAATTTTTGACAGCTTACTATTTAGGTTTCCCATAGTTGTAACCTGCGAATAATAAATCGGTTAATTAAAGAGGGATTAAAGAACTGGTTGTTTGATAAAAGATAATTCCTTATAGTGTTCTGAGTTACCCTCTTGATTTTTAAGGGCAAAGAGCCCAACTGATATGATGGGTTTTTTATGATTCTTGTGTTGTGATGCGAGCTTGGAAGGCTGTTGTGATATGTTGGGGTAGGGAGGCCCACTGGTTGCGGCAGTAGTTGACGCATAGAGCGGTGAGATGCATCGGTGTATGCATGTGGGTGTCAGGGAGGACACTGGGGTTGATGAAACTGGTTGGATGTGAATTTTTGGATTCTGTCTGATTCTTATTAGTTTTTTTATTTTCTTTACATTCCCCACTGCTCAAGGAAACTGTTCATGCTTACCCTTCTTCCAAAAGGGGCGAAGACACGCAAGGTATGCCACATGCTTTGAATTTTTATATTCTCTAGGGCGGATGGGTCTGCTCTCTTACTATAGTTGGAAAATACTCAATGG